>OX465281.1:127936253-129392653 GCA_949987705.1 Thereva unica
AATTCACATTTTTAATGTTTTTTTGGTGGGATATATATATATATATATATATATATATATATATATATATATATATATATAATATCCATCACCATCATCAATAATGAATAACGGTGACTGATTCTGGATCGGAGTACGAAAAGCAAGGGAAAGTCAAAAACGAACCGTGGACGTGGAAGCAACGTTAATCTTTATTCATAAATAAATTCTTGATCACTAATTTTTAGTCATTATCCAAAATCCTACATTACCGTGGACGTGGAAACAACACTACTCTTTATTCTTAAATAAATTCTTAATCATTAATCTTTAGTTATTATTCTAAATCCTACATTTGGGGGCTCAACTAAAAACAAAAAAAAATACATTTTACCGTGGACGAAAGTGAAAATAAACGGAATAAATCCACAGTGGACGAACAAAAAATTATTATTGTGAAATAAACAGGAAAAAATTATCATAAATCTTAGAATTACGATAAGGAGAGGTAACTTATTTAATCATAAGTAAAAGAAACAATTTGTCGAGAAATTCTTTTGATTCTTTAGCCGGTTATTAAAAACAAAAAAAAAAAAATTCCGCTACGTGCGCGTGCACTATATAAAATCACAGTGACTCCCGAATTTAACAACGGTAACTTTTAGATATCCAATATACTGTACGGTAAAGTGAAAAAGTGAGTGAATATTAAACTTTATTAGGATTTTGGAAAATTTTTGAATCGAATTTATATAAAATAAGAAGAAACGCGAATATTTTACCGTGGTAGTAAATTAAAGAAAGAAAAAACCTTTTGACGATAATTATAATAAAGCGGCATTAAACGGAAAAATGAGCGCACGTCGAAAATGTAATAGGCAAAGCAGTGATGCAGCAGTTGATTTTAATAATGAGCCGCGTGGTAATTCGACGCGAATTAATTATGAACCGCAAGAAAACTCAATAAAATTTAGTTTCCCGGATTTCGAGAGTATTGTGAGAGAATTTGCTGGTGATAACACGATGAATGTACGCAAGTGGATTACTGAATTCGAACAATATTCAGAAACTTTTAAATTAAATGAATTGCAGAAATTCATGTTCTGTAAGCGATCTATTACCGGCGCCGCGAAAATGTTCATAGATTGTGAAGCTAGACCTTTGAATTATCATGATTTGAAAAGTGCACTTTACCGCGAATTTTTACCACGAACAAGTGCGGCGGATGTTCATAATCAATTGAGAGAAAGAAAAAAGAAACATGATGAATCGGTTCGTGAATATCTGTACGCGATGGTCGAAATCGCTTCGCAAGTTGAAATCGATGAATTATCTATAATAACGTACATTATCGACGGGATTAAGGATTACCCGAACAACAAAATAATGTTATACGACGCGAAAACTATTTCGGAATTAAAAGAAAAACTGCTAACGTACGAAAAAGTGAAAAATGATAATAGGTGCGCGAATGAAAAAGGTGATTCAGACAGGAAGAAAAACGCTAGAAGGCAGGAGAAACCCGATTCCAGAGGAAGAAGATATTGCTACAATTGCGGCTCAACAGAGCATGAGTTTCATACATGTCCCCAAAAGGAACTAGGGCCGAAATGCTTCCGCTGTAATCAGTTTGGTCATAGGAAAAATAATTGCACAGGCGAGGGAACGTCTAGGCCTAACAAATCAGTAAATAATGTAGTCGTCAAAAATGGTATGTACATTCCAGTTAGTGTAGACGGCTATTCGTTACAAGCCCTTGTCGACACTGGAAGTGATATTTCCCTCTTAAAACAGAAATTCTTGCAGCTTATTAATCCTAAATATTTTAGTAGAACGACGCTAGACTGTGATGGAGCTATTACTAAAACTAAAGGGTCCTGTTTGGTCAACTTAAAAATCAACGAAGATATTTTCAGCAACACTGAAATTCATATTGTAGAAAATCACGAAATAAAATCTGATTTAATTTTAGGCATTGATCTCCTGCGATCCGTCAAAATGGAAGTTGAAAATGGTATTTTAAGTAATTTTAAAAGAAGCAACAAAAAAGAAAAATATGCGGAACAAAATGAAGTGGAAGTAGAAGAAGAATCGCCATCTTGTTTTCTGGTCAAAATAAAAGTTGATACCATTGGTAAAGATGAAGCTACCTTACCTGATTTAACTTTGATAAAAGAAAAAGAAGTACGATGTGAAGTGGAACGAATGGTACGAGAATACACTCCTGTAAATCCGCCGACATCCCCAATACAAATGAAGATTATTACCACAGATGATGAACCAGTTTATAGTCCACCAAGGAGGTTTCCACCTACCGAACAACAAATAATAGACGAGCAAATAAAAGAATGGATCAGAGATGGAATTGTGAGAGAAAGTTCCTCCGATTATGCAAGTCAAGTACTACTTGTTAAAAAGAAAGACGGGTCTTATAGATTATGCGTCGATTATCGCCGACTGAATAAGAAAGTGGTGAAAGATCGTTACCCACTGCCAAATATCGAAGACCAGCTAGATAAGCTTCAAGATTCGTTTTATTTTACAACATTAGATTTGGAAAATGGATTTTTTCATGTAACTGTGGAAGAAGACAGCAAGAAGTATACGTCGTTCGTCACTCAGCGGGGCCAGTACGAATTTAATAGGGCACCGTTTGGATTATGCAATTCACCAAGTTTTTTCCAAAAATATATAAATTTTGTATTAAAAGAATTAATTAATCAAGGTATCGTTATAGTTTATTTGGACGATATTGTAGTCCCATCAAAGACATTAAAAGAAGGAATCGAAAAGATGAAAGAGGTATTGGTCGTGGCAAAACAAAGTGGTTTAAGGATCAAATGGAAGAAATGCCAGTTTCTTCAAGAAGAAATCGAATACCTAGGCCATTGCGTTCGTGCAGGTTCTATATCACCATCAACTGCTAAAACGAAAGCCGTGATAAATTTTCCAACACCGTCGACAGTGAAACAGTTGCAAAGCTTCCTTGGTTTGGCTAGCTATTTTAGAAAATTTATACCGAGCTTTGCTGTAAGAGCGCGTCCGTTGACAGATCTGTTAAAGAAGAACAATAAATTTAAAATAGCAGAAGAGCAGTTGGTTGCGATCGGAGATTTAAAGAATGCGTTAACGTCAAAGCCTGTGCTACGAATTTTTAAATATGGAGCTTACACCGAATTACATACTGATGCGTCGAAGGAGGGATATGGAGCAGTCCTGCTTCAAAGAGATCCAGACGATAATTTACTACATCCAACATCTATATGAGTAAGCGAACTTCAGAAGCTGAAAGGAATTACAACAGCTACGAATTAGAAGTTCTGGCTATCGTAGAAGCGTTAAAGAAATTTCGAGTTTATTTGATAGGTCAACCATTTAAATTAATTACCGATTGTAGTGCTTTTGAGTGTACAATGAAGAAAAAAGATTTAGCAACAAGGGTTGCAAGATGGGCCCTTCTACTAGAAGAGTTTAACTACGTTATTGAACATAGATCCGGTAGTAAAATGTACCATGTGGATGCCTTAAGTAGAAATCCTGTTATAATGTGCGTTACAATAAATAATAGTTTCTTGAAAGGACTTAAAGATGCACAAGAAAAAGATGATCGGTTACGTGCAATTATAGAAATTCTAAGGAAAGAACCATACAAAGACTACGTGTTGAATAATGATATTTTATGCAAAAATGTTAACAATAATTTCGTATTTGTAGTTCCAGACAATTTGACAAAGAGTATAATCAGAGAGGTGCACGATAGGGGGCATTTCCACTTCAGGAAGATGAAAGAGATAATAGAGAAAGATTTTTTCATTCCAGGTTTGCAGTTGAAGATTACAAAACATATCGCTGGATGCGTGAGGTGCATACTAGCTGAGAGGAAGAAAGGGAGACCAGAGTCACTGTTGCAACCAATACCTAAAGGCGACCAACCGTTACAGACGTTTCATCTCGACCATGTTGGTCCAATGCAAGTTACGAAGAAACATTACAAGTACATACTAGCCGTGGTAGACGAATTCACGAAATATTGTTGGCTGTTTCCAACCAAATCACTAAATGCGGAAGAAGCAGTGCAGAAGCTTGAGATCATCGCTGAGACATTTGGTTACCCAGAAAGAATCATCTCTGACCGTGGAGGAGCTTTTACTTCAAATTATTTCCAAGATTACTGCAAGAATAATAACGTTTTATTATGCTATATCACCGTAGGTACACCAAGAACTCGACTGTAATAGAATCTCTCACCAAATTTTCAATGGATGACCCAGAAAAATGGTACATTCACGTAAAACCACTGCAACAGATTCTAAACTCCACGTATCATAGAGCGATAAAGATGACTCCATTTAAACTTCTAACAGGAATTGAAATGAGAACCAAAAACGATATACAAATGACAGAAATTATCCGACAGGAAGTGATAAAACAATTCGAAGACAACAGGACCGAGCAAAGGGCACAAGCTATTAAAGACATATCGGAAATTCAAGCAGAAAATCGAAGAAACTATAATAAAAAACGGAAAGAAGCCCGAGTTTATAAAGTGGGAGATTTAGTCGCGTTAGAAAGAACGCAGTTCGGTACAGGACTAAAGATACGCCCTAAATTTCTAGGACCATATCGGGTGATTAGCGTAAAAGGATACGATAGGTATCAGTTGGAAAAAGAAGGTGAGCATGAAGGCCCAAATAAAACAAGCAGCAGTGCAGACAGGATGAAAATGTGGCTGGAAGACGATGATAACGATC
This sequence comes from Thereva unica, assembly GCA_949987705.1. Taxonomy (NCBI): domain Eukaryota; kingdom Metazoa; phylum Arthropoda; class Insecta; order Diptera; family Therevidae; genus Thereva; species Thereva unica. Next base: position 127,940,984 of record OX465281.1, read on the forward strand.
AAGACGACATGGAATTTGAAGCTTATGAGGAATCTGCTGAGGGCAGCAGAAATTCAGGACGGCCGAATGTGGGGTTGCACACATCGCCACCACCAAATATCCATCACCATCATCAATAATGAATAACGGTGACTGATTCTGGATCGGAGTACGAAAAGCAAGGGAAAGTCAAAAACGAACCGTGGACGTGGAAGCAACGTTAATCTTTATTCATAAATAAATTCTTGATCACTAATTTTTAGTCAATATCCAAAATCCTACATTACCGTGGACGTGGAAACAACACTACTCTTTATTCTTAAATAAATTCTTAATCATTAATCTTTAGTTATTATTCTAAATCCTACATATATATATATATATATATATATATATATATATATATATATATATATATATATATATATATTATTATATATATATATATATATATATATATATATATATATATATATATATATATATATATATATGCAATAGTCACGAAACAAAAATTTTTGCTATTTTAAACATTGTGCAAATATGCAAAAAAGTGATATTATATTCAGCCAAAGTCACGGATCTAAATTTTTATGGGAATCTACTGGATTCAATTTGAATTTTTTCAGAACCAGTAAAGTAAGTAAAATTAAGCGATTTATATTTATATCATAAACATAAATTCAAATATATGTTTATACATTAAAGATCAGAAACTTAATGGCTGAGATAACTGAGATGATTAACAAAGAAAACGAGCAACTACGAAGTTTTTCAACACGCTTTTAACGCTTGGTCACCAAACCCATTCTCCTCTGCATTACTTATAAGTTATTACAGAAAACACTAATTAAAGAAGTAATTCCAAATCGACTTCCCACAGTAAATACTTGAGATTTTCCCAACTGGGATACTGCCCCAGATATGTACGTAAAATACAGACGCGCAGTCGAATAGGCGAAACGCCGAAACGTATTCCATGTCGCCGAAAGCGATTAATCCAAGCAAAATATTTAAATATTGCAGCCATTTAGCTGGCTGGAGCATGGCAACTTTTAGTCGAGGTCCAGCAACAGACAGCAGCGATGGTCACGCGCATTTTTGGCTCGCACCCGTTTCTGGGCACTTGTACCTATGCAGCTGGCTAGAGCATGGAAAATTTTGGTTGAACTCCACTTACAAACAGCACCGTATAATTATCTATATGTGTGCGAAGCAAAATAGCCCGCGCTTGGTGGGAGGGATTGGGTTTGAATGTTGCAATGCAGAAGCTGCTCTCAGCATTCGTTTTATATTCTCGCGCCGCTCTCAAAATTCATATCATATTCTCGCACGCCATCGCTACTGTCTGTTACTGGACCTCGACTATCCCAGATATGTAAGTAAAATTTGGTCGAGCTAGAGCAACAGACAGCAGCGAATGTGTGCGAGAGGATGAAATGAATGCTAAGAGCGGCGTCTGCATTGCGAAAATATGAAATGAATGGGTGCGAGAATATGCCATGGATTTTGAGAGCGGCGTCTGCATTGTGAGAATATAAAACGAATGCTGAGAGCAGCTTCTGCATTGCAACATTCAAACCCATTCCCGCCCACCAAGTGCGGGCTATTTTGCCACGCACACATATAATTATACGCTGCTGTTTGTAAGTGGAGCTCAACCAAAAGTTTCCATGCTCTAGCCGGCTGCATAGGCACAAGTGCCCAGAAACGAGTGAGCAACAAAATGCGCGTGTCGCCATTATTGCAGCAAGTGTCCAGAAACGGGTGTAGCAACAAAGTGCGCGTGTCGCGAATTCTTTGTTTTACCCCAGCGAAAAAGTACCAAACGCGCCTAAAGAAGTTAACACTTCAAAAATTTGAAAATTGGAAAAAAGAAAATCAATTTATTTATGATAAAAGTATATCACTCATTATTTATCTGAAAATGATGTTTTACTTTTATTTCTTCTTCTTCTTTGATCCGTTAACTGGCGGTCCGAGCGGGACGTGTCCGCAACGGATACGCTGCTGTCGGTGCCGCTTAGAAAAATGCGGTTCCTTACCTAGTTTCTTCGGTCATCATAGTGACCAATTCTGGTCAACTCGGCAGGTCGACCACCCTCCTCCTTTCACACCCTAGGCTTGGGACCATGCGACGGTTGAGTTTTACTTTTATTTGATCGCATACAATACCCAGCTACTCATTATATCTTAAAAATATACCATAAATAAGCAACCAGATGTGTATATACACTCATTTTAACTAAATTTAATATATAAAACTTGATTTTACGATTTTCCAACTTCAACTGGAGATGGCATGGGTTTCTACAAATAGGAAGGAGATGGGCAAGTTGTGAAGTATTATATATGTCGTAACGAATCCTAATGTTCAAATCCCATCTCCTGCAAAATCACTTGGGTCATACCCAAAATGGCTACAAAATCAAAAGCCGCCAAAATGGAAACCTTGATTACATATGAGATGGGCACCCGAATTTGGGCTATTGGTGGTCTATCTCACCATTATACCAAATCCCATCCTCTGCAATATCACTTTGTTCAACTGGACCAAACCGACATTTTTAAAAATTCACAAAATTCAAACCTAACCTCCAAACGAGATGGCAATCGGAATATAAGGTGGGGGCAACCCAATTTACCTATATACCAAGTCCCATCCTCTGCAAAATCATTTTTTTCATGGTCAAAAAATCTACAAGTTCAAAAGGTCATAAAATTAAAACTTAAGTAGACTCGAATTGGCGATTAGTCTTAATAAGTTGTGCTTTAAGTAATCTAACATATATCAAAGGCCCATCCTCTGCAAAATCACTTTGCAAATCTGTCACTAGCTCTTGGACTATAAGATAACTCCCATTCTAAGATAACACGATCTCCACGATCATATTTATAATATTCTGTCATTAAAATTTATTTTCACCATACCCAATAAATATTTCATGTAAGTCGATGCAACACCTGGACCATTTCTTACCCTGAACATCACGTTCTTAAAAAAATTACAAATTATACAAGCCCATAGTCAGAGCCTTATACGTCAAAGTATAAAGGCTGAAATTTTGTCCGACTGGGTATAAGGTCAAACGCGGAGATGTACTACGAGTTTCGTCAGGTACTTTTTTTAAAAAAGGTTAAAGGTTTACGACGTAAAACGATAAAATGTTACAATTTCTTTAGCGTATAAAAAAATGCGCAGCATTTGTTTGATTTTTTCACATACATATGTCCTTTTATCCGCATTATATTAACACGGTTTATTACAAAAACGCAATATTTTAACACGTATGAAATTCACACGTAAAAAATATTGTGGGGTTTGCAGCGTACACAACCACTGCAAGCCCCAGAATCTTTTTGGTATTTAATCGTTGTTTTCAAAAACCGATTTGAAATAAATGGTGCACCTCATAGAAACTGGGAATACCCAAAACTCTGCTTTTAGATAATAGGCCTACCTTTTCTTGAAAAGATTTCTCAAGTTTTGTGGAAGAATGGAATTATAGAGCATCAAACAAGCTCTCGCAAATACCCGAAGTCCAATGATCAGGTGGAGAGATCATTACAAATCATAAAAAAACTAGTGGGATGTTGTGCCTAGAGACTAGCCACTAATTACGCTTTTTCATGGTATTCTTTCTGTTGAATAACACTTCAGATTGGATGACAATATATTAAGTGGAGATTGATCCGCACTCACTTCCAAGCCGCCGGATCTGGGAATCGAGGCCAATAATTCGAATGTGTCAAATTGCAAAAAAAAGCACATCACACATGTAAACACTATAGAAAACGAATCTAAACATTTTTCTTTGGATTGGAGGAAAATCTAATGTGGTGCACTATGCACAACAGAATTAGGTGTATTATTTGACTTAAACATACATGTCTTATTGTTAAAAATTCGGCTTACCGCACCCTAGTTTGGCCATGGAGATTAATAAGTATCACACTGACCAACGCTATATATAATTAATCTTGAAAAGTTTTTGTTAAAGGCTTATGTAGGTTATAAGTTGTGAGACTGCGTAATCTAAAACTTAACAAAGTATTTAACACACACTACAATATAATCATCATAGCTTAAAAAAATAAATGGTTAAAAAAAAATTTTAAAAAAAATTCTTTTCATTAACTAAAAAATGTACTGAAAAGTAAAAAATAAAAAATATTTTAAAGAAAGCGTGAAATTTCAATTTTAATGAAAAATTTAATTAAAAGAATGGCGCTTTTTTCATCAAAAATTGAAAATATAACTGTAAATCGCGTGAGATTTACAATAACCCTCAATTTTTTGCTTTGTTAATTTCAAATTCAAACAAAATTTTTTGATGAAAAATGCGCCATTCTTTTAATTAACTTTTTCATTAAAATTGAAATTTCACGCTTTCTTTAAAATATTTTTTATTTTTTACTTTTCAGTACATTTTTTAGTTAATGAAAAGAATTTTTTTTAAAATTTTTTTTAACCATTTATTTTTTTTTCTACTTTTTAGTTTATTATATGTAATCCGCCATTTTATGATGGCAATTCTATTAGATTTAAAATTACGTCACACAGTTTACTGTATTCATTTGATACCCATCATGTCGTGGGCTCGTTGGAACAAAATTGCAAAAACGGCCGCCATCTCGGAACCGTTTTCTTGATTTTTTTACAAAAAGGTCAGATTGCATTTAGTACTTATACATAATGAGTTGAACTCAAGTTGAACCCAAGTCTAACTACATGTAAACGGGAGTCGAGTTGGGTTAAGGTTGACTGAACTCGACTCAGCTCTGCTACCTGGGTTTAGTTGAAATTATGCATACGGACATGAGTTCAGTATTTGAGTAGTTGAATTTAGTTGACAGCAGCATCTCTGTGTTTGTTTGTGATTTTTTGTAACGTGTATTGCTTCTTTATTATCAACTCACCCTTAACTCAACTATTCATCTCATCATTCATACACATTAACCACCCGAACTACGAGTGTGTGCAAAATTGGAAGTTGATCGGTTATATTTTCACCTTTTTGTCTATTATAAGCTTTCCGCAATTTAGTGTTGGCCGCCATTTTGAATTTGGAATGACGCCACATAGCTTATTGTGTTCTACCTGTCATATCCTTTCATTTGATACCCATGTCAGAGGGCCGCGGAGCACAATTTAAAAAATCGGGCGCCATTTTGGAACCGCCATCTTGATATTTTTACAAAATGGCCAGATTGCATTGTCCTCAAAACTAAACGTGTGTGCAAAATTTCAGCTCTATCCGAAACCGGGAAGTGGGTCAAATTTAACTTCCAAGATTTGACGACAAACAGTGTAAGTGTTGGCCGCCATTTTGAATTTGGAATGACGCCGCATAGCTTATTGTGTTCTACCTGTCATATCCTTTCATTTGATACCCATGTCAGAGGGCCGCGGAGCACAATTTCAAAAATCGGGCGCCATTTTGGAACCGCCATCTTGATATTTTTACAAAGTGGCCAGATTGCATTGTCATCCAAACTAAACGTGTATGCAAAATTTCAGTTCTATCCGAAACCGGGAAGTGGGTCAAATTTAACTTCCAAGATTTGACGACAAACAGTGTAAGTGTTGGCCGCCATTTTGAATTTGGAATGACGCCACATAGCTTATTGTGTTCTACCTGTCATATCCTTTCATTTGATATCCATGTCAGAGGGCCGCGGAGCACAATTTCAAAAATCGGGCGCCATTTTGGAACCGCCATCTTGATATTTTTACAAAGTGGCCAGATTGCATTGTCATCCAAACTAAACGTGTATGCAAAATTTCAGCTCTATCCGAAACCGGGAAGTGGGTCAAATTTAACTTCCAAGATTTGACGACAAACAGTGTAAGTTAAATAAAATCGGGCGCCATTTTGGAACCGCTATCTTGATATTTTTACAAAATGGCCAGATTGCATTGTCATCCAAACTAAACGTGTATGCAAAATTTCAGCTCTATCCGAAACCGGGAAGTGGGTCAAATTTAACTTCCAAGATTTGACGACAAACAGTGTAAGTTAAATAAAAGAATTTAAAAAAAGGAAATCAAATGTAAACAATAAAATTCTTTGATTCTACACACACGTCATGGTATATTTCTTTATTCAATATAAACAATAGTTTTTGAGCTGCAAATAAAAACTATATGCCATAATTTCGTTATCATCGGTTTTTGTTCTGGAAGCAAATTTAGAGACGTATTCATGTCAAAAACTTGTTTCATATGAAACAAAATCCCCGAAGGAAATTAAAAAAGAATTATTATGACGAAAAAAAAGCACCGAGAGCCGAAGGATCGAACTCGCAGCCCCACGGACTGCTAACTTTCTTCTTTCAAAAATTATACTTTATAACATGAACACAAAAATTATACTTTATAACATAACTGGTTAAAATTTTATTTTTGTGCATCGTATCGTAGGAGTTTTTTCTTTTTTTAAAATGTAGTTTCTTTGATGGTGAACAAGTAAAATTCTTAAACTTAAAAAAGTGGAAAAAAATCAATTCGAAAATCGTGAATTATCGTTTTTTTATGTGACAGACTAGAGGCTTAGAGAAAGTCCCTTTGTACTGTCGACAATCTATTTTTTTTTTTTTTTGTTATACATTGTCAAACAGCAGCTCTAGCAGGAAGATAGTTAATTTTTTTCAAATAGTTTTTCGCCTTTTTTCAGATTCTGTTGATAATTAAAGCGTCCAAGAAAAGCCGGTGAAAAACTGCAAGTATTACTTTGACCTCATTTAATTTTTCATACAAATGCATAATTTTGGCTCAAAATCTAAAAAAGGTAGTAATAACAAAACCCTGCACATCTCGCATAAAATTCTCTTTTGTAACCCCCCTGTCACCCCATTGGGATAAACAATAGATAAAGAGAAACTTCACATATCCTCGATCTTTTTTCTCTTGACTCAATATACAATAAACGAAAATTCATAGTTTAAGAAGTAGTCCAGTAAATAGGCCGAAAAAAATGCCTTCGTAATGCGAAAAATACCGCACGCGATTTTTTTACCAAATGATTTTATACATTTTTATGAGCTTAGATTCAAAATGGCGTCATCCCCACCCTTATGCTTACAGAGAAGGGAAACGCGTTTAATTCTATATCTCAGAAACTATGCATTTTACGACAAAAATGTATATAATATTTTTTGTAGAAAAATAAGTGATTTAACTTTTTTGTTCAGACATTTTTTTTGTAAAGTCAAAACACCTGTTTCATAAAAAAGGTTGAACAAGGCCAACAGTGGTCCTAGACATTTTTTGATAAGCCTAATTTATTCGCAAAGAGCTGCTCTATTACCCCATGAAATATGTGTAAAGTTTGATTTAACACCTGAAAAACACGATTAAAAACCACCCCTTTTCCAGTTTTTTTTTTTTTTTTTAATTAAAAGCTTTTCTTTTGAACTTTTTATTCGAAATATATTCATATAATTCGTACGATTTTTCTCTTAATTATAGTGTTGAAAAATTGCTTTGTTTGTTTTTAAGAAAAAGCTCAAGGAGCTCAAGATGAAAACTCAAAAGAAGAGCTTTTAATTAAAAAAATCGAAAAAGGGTGGTTTTTAATCGGGGTTTTAAGGTGTTAAATCAAACTTTTCACACATTTCATGAAAATGGGGTTGTGGAGCAACTCTTTGCGAATAAATTAGGCTTATCAAAAAATTTGTAGGAGCACTGTGGGCCGTGTTCAACCTTTTTTTCGTAAAACAGATGTTTTTACATTTTTGAGATTTACTCGAAAAGTTAAAATTATTTTTTGATGAAATTTTTATTGTAGGTAGGCACTATCAGTGGTCACAATTTAAGCCCTGACACAAGGTTCTACGATGATTACACTCCCTATAATTAAATGTCAAAAAATGGCCTTTTTTAACGGTGTTTGAATTTTTCTGCACAAACCTGTTTACCGATTTCAATGATCCAAAACTCATAATTTTCGTCCTTTTAAACACTATTATGTAGTATTTTTTGTTTTCCAAAACAACTGCCTTTTTCATAATTACATGGTTGCTTGCCTGCTTGCATGCATCCTTGCAAAAGAGCAACTGTCAGGTAAATCAGTTGCGCAATCTAGAAACTTTGCATTTTTGAATGAAAGCAATCAGCTGCCAAAAATATATGTCAAATTTGACGTTTAAAGCATAAAGTTTTTTCCTTTGATTTTCTGAGTTTGTTTACCGCTGAAAAATAATACGAAAAAATGGATCGAGAACATGTGATAATATTATTGTCAGTTTGTAGATAGATAACTCGGCTTCATTAGATCCGGTCCGAAAATTTGAAACTTCACAGCGAAAAAGAAGGATAAATTATGTGTCTTGTTTAGCTCGTTAATCTCTCGTTAAAAGAAGTTTTATCCTTGGGGTGCTCCAAACCCCTTCTTCATTATTTTCGCTATAGAATACATAATAATTTCAAAATAATTTAAATTAAAATAAAACACCCTAATAATATCGAAAAAACAAGAAAATCTTCTGCCAAAATTTCGCTTTTGACACTTTTCTTCTTCTTTAATCAGATAAGCATGCGTACAAAAATAGTGGCAAGATTTGCGCAGACCTGTCAAGCAGGTTGCAGTTTTGAACAAATGATATTTGCACATTTGCTTTTTTGAATACCATGCAAATGATCGATTTGCGCAACCATGCAATTATGAAAAGGGCCAACATTTTTTTCGTACCTAAAACGTAAAAAATTTGTTTTCGCTACTATTATTAGCTTATCACCACCTGTTCCTCTGGACCAATTTTATCCAAAACACATTCATTGGATTCCTACGATTTTTCTCTTAATTATAGCGTTAAGAAATCGCAGGGAAGATTTATTTCAACTTTTTGGCTACCCCTCCTGGACTATTACCAGATTACCTTCTGAGGGAACTGTATTAACGCAAACCTTTGCGTGAGTGTGAGTTCAATTAAATGGAGTGTGTTGGAGTTTTCACGTTGATTTTCTGGGACAAATAATCTGGAGGAATTACAGCTTCCCCATGTTGTGTAAAGCCTCGGCCACGATAAGAGCGGCACCAGAAAAATGTAACGTCCCGAATTAGCAAAGACTGGCACTTTAGTATTGTCACTTTGCATCTGACCGCTTGACGCTCATTTCATGGCCGAGGCCTAACACAACATGGGAAGCTGTAATATCTCCAGCTTTGTTATTTTCAGAGGAGAAAATATATTAAGACTTTTCTTGTGATTAATCTTGATATATTTAAATTTGTTTTTATGAAGTTGCCTATTTGGTCAAGGACTTCCTTTGCTTCCAAAAAGGAACCGCCGCTGAAAAGAAGCCACCGTCCGAGCGTAAAAGAGTTATAAAATGTATTATTTAATCCCTATTTACTGAAAAAATATATGGAAAACATACACCCCACATACATACAAGAATCAACGGTTATCAGTTACCGCAGCTCGAGACGTCGTCGTCGCCAAAAACCAGCATGAATGGAAAAGAATCGTGAACAGAGTTCGAGACCCAGCGGCACCGACAGCAGCGTAACCCGTTGCGGGGACATCCTGCCTGGACCACCAGCTAACGGACCAAAGAAGAAGAAAATTTCAAGTATCGATATCTCAAAAACGAAGCGCAATATCGAAAAAAATATTTAAAATTTTCGTCTAATTTTAGGGCGTATTATCGAAATTCATAATTAAAGCATTGGCGCCACGTAAATCGTAGCTGTGATACAACTAAAAACTTTGGGGAAATACCTCAACACGTCAACTTCAATTATTTCACATTTTCGTCTTATTTTGTGGTGGTTCATTAATATCCATCGTCAAAAAGCAGGCCACGGAAACAATAGAGGTGCCAATAAAAAAAGGTGGGGGAACAGGAACACATGGGCCCAAAAATAGTCTGGCAACATCCGTATTATTCCTCTTTGAGATATTCTCAACAGAAATCTGTTGACCGAATTCGGACCCAAAATTCGCTTACTAAAATACCTCCAGCGCTTGCAATACATTCTTCTAACATGTAACCCATACAAACAATAAGAAATGTAAGCGATCACGTGAGATTGAAAAGACTTCTTTAAGAAATTTTTTACATATGATAACATTGCTATTTTGGTTAACGTTAATAAACATGCGATTTACAGGTTCAGATCTGCCGTAATTCGGGTTATAGGAGTTGATTTATAAAAGAGGTGGCCCTCTCAGATTATAACGATTCTCTCTAAACGACGACGCACGGCGAACTAGAAAACCTGAGTCGACATTCCCATAAAGAAGCTAATGAAAAAATACAGCATCGGCCACCTCACGACACTTATGAAGAGAGCTTAAGTTGAGTAACTTAAGCCGGGATTCATATGATGAAATAACTAATGGGTTTCCACTGAAGATGATTCAGTGCGAATTGAACGCACATTCGTTGAACCAATTCAATACTTCTAACATTCGAAAACCAGTGAATAAACCAAACCTGGGACTAGGAGGCGTATTCGAGTTATGGTCTGACAAGAGAAATGTATAGGTCTTTATTGATCAAGGGATTGTTAAATTCTTTGGACCGCCTTTTAACATACCCCAGGACTAAACTGCCCTTGGAAGAGATATAGTTGATGTGAATGGAAAAATCCAGCTTGCTATCAAATCTAATCCCGAGATCATTAGAAAAGGTGTTGTTAAAATTATAGGACCACGTCCCCGATTCCATCATAGGCAGAATTCGTAGTTATTGGAACGACTGGTTCGATAGGTAATGAATGCAAGCTGGCAGCTGAACGTAAGAATGCTGCGTACCGAGCCATGCAGCAGTCTCAGAGAACATGGGCACGCGAAGAGAATTATAAAGAGCTCAGAAAAGAAGAAAAGAGAATTCACAGAGGAAAAAAGGAAGCCTGGGAAAAAAATCTCGCCTGTGAGCTAGAACAGTACAGAGAACGACGGCCGCACCAGGCGCGGGAGTTCTACCAAAGAGTCCGCAGTATGACGCAATTCATACCACGCTGCACATACTGCAAGGACAAAGAAGGAAATCTGATCACCGATCCTAAAGGCATCTTGGAGCGATGGGAAGAGCACTTTCATGAATTGCTAAATGGCGAGCTAACTGAGGATTCGGAGGCTCCACCAATATCTGATGACAATGCTATGCTGCCGCCACCAAGCATAGAAGAAGTTATCAGAGCCATCTGCCGGCTCAAAAACAACAAGGCCTGGGGTGAAGACGGCATCGCAGCGAAGCTGGTTAAATATGGAGGGCCTACATTACACCAAGCGATTCATGAATTAATTGTGCAAGTATGGGAGCAGGAAGTGATGCCAGAAGACTGGAGAAAAGGCATCTTCTGCCGGTACACAAAAAAGGAGATATCACAGCGTGCACTAATTATCGCGATATAACGTTAATGAATACCGTGTATAAGATATTCTCCGCTATCCTACAAAACAGGATGGCCCCATACGCCAGAAACATCATAGGCCATTACCAGTGTGGCTTCAGCCCAGGCAAATCAACGACTGATCAGATTTTCACCTTGAGGCAGGCTATGGAAAAATGTCTAGAGTTTCAAAACTCAATTCAACACCTCTTCATAGACTTTAAAGCCGCCTATGTTAGCATAGCCAGGGTAGAACTCTACAAAGCCATGAGAGAATTCAGCATTCCCAACAAACTGACAAGACTATGTAGGCTGACCATGATCAATGTGTCAAGCCAAGTAAAGGTTTTTTTTCTTTTCAACCTGGCGTTGGTGAAAGTGATCCGAGATTCGGACGTGACATCAAGGAGTACAACCTTCCACAAGTCCACCCAATTACTGGCTTACGCAAATGACATTGACATCATTGGAAGAACAACAACAGCTGTACAAGAAGCTTTCACTCAGATTGAGCAAGCGGCAGGAAATCTGGGACTGCATATTAACGAAAGCAAAACAAAGTACATGGTAGCCTCGTCTACAAGAAAACCTTGTATTGGTCCCAAAATCAAGGTAGAGGAACACGAGTTTGACGTGGTAAAATCATTTACCTACCTTGAGTCAACAGTAGCAGCCGACAATAGCATGGAACCAGAAATACGCGCACGACTGCTAGAAACCAACAAAGCCTACTATAGTCTGTCACGGCTATTCAAGTCCAAATATCTAACCATAGCGTCTAAACTTTTATTATATAAGACGATGGTCTTACCCTTTCTTACATATGCATCAGAAACGTGGCTGCTTAGCAAAAAGCACTCAAACCTCTTGGGCGTGCTTGAGAGGAAAATACTTCGGAGGATTGTTGGCCACGTATGTGAGGAAGGACGATTCCGAAGACTCTACAATGACGAGATCTACGAACGCTATCGCGACATAGATGTTGTGAAGAAAATAAAGCTCGGTAGGAACCGGTGGGCAGGGCATCTAGCTCGTATGAGTGAAGATGAGCCTGCTCGGAAAGTTCTCTTCGGTAAGACCTATGGGGTGCGACAGCGAGGGAGGCCCAACTTTCGCTGGAAGGATGGCGTGGACCAGGACGCTCAGAGTTTAGGGATGCCAAACTGGATGACATCGGCTCAGAATCGGGACCGCTGGAGAAAACAGTTGCGAGAGGCCAGGCCCGGATCCCGGTTGTCGAGTCGTTAAAGAAGAAGAAAAATTGATAAATGAACCTTTGCTCGGAGAGTCCTTTCTCTTTAAATAGGTTTTCCAAAGTCTATTCTTTTGATTTTTCAAATGTTTGAGCTCACTATTAAACCAAGAGGCTCATACACTGATAAAAAAAAAATTCTTGGCTTAAGACAATTTTTCTTGAACCAAGCAAATAATGTTTGGGATATAACGAAAACAAAATTGTTTCCGGATAAGCAATACTCATAGTCGCGGTCTTGGATGAAGACAAAAGTTGACTAGAAGTAAGAAAAAAATTTCTTGGTTTGAGATACTCATTTTTTTAATTCAAGCAACTCAAGGTAATACAATAGCGAATTGCCTCAATAAATATTCTCGAATTAAAACATCATCGTGTCTTGAATTAATACACATTTTGTTTTTTATAAAAAATATTTAGTTTCTTGAGTAAAAATTTCAACAGTCTTATTTCGAGAAAAAAAATATCTTGCCCGAATATATAAGCTTTGAGCGAAGAAATATAATTGCTTGGCTGAAGAATTTCTAGTGTCTTACTCTGAGACAGCATTCTCATGCTAAGACTGAAAAATGTTTCTACTCAAGACAACGAAACGAAGACTATGGTTTTGCTGGAATCAAGACAATTTTTTTATCAGTGTAAGGTATGCAAGAAACCAATGCTTCGTATAGTACGTCATAAAACCATGCCACTTCATCATCCAACTAATTTGCGGCAAGTAAGACGTTAAAATCTATCAAGGCAAGTTTAGATGACAGTTCACTAAAGTCAGCTTTTTTAAAGTTGAAGCAATGGAACAGGGCAAGGAGTAGAAAAGTGGTAAATATCAACAGACGTCATGACTATTGGACTCGGTTCAACAATTATGTTGACAGAGTTCAATCCGGTGTCCATGGAAAATGTCCATTAAAATTGTCCGCATTCCGCATCGTTCTCTCTCACCCTCTTCCGTTCAAACCAAGCTCGTTCGTTCATTTTGTCTGTTCAGTGTCCGGTCGTATAAGCCGGCCCATACCAAACAAAGAAACCAAAAATATTGTGTATCCGTTAGCATAAAGATAAAATAAAGAAGATTAATTTCCAGTTAATGATTAAGTACACGTGCTCTTTATTTTTGCGCGGCATCGCATCTAAAATACAGAAAAGTAGCCACTCTTTGAGACACTTTACCTGGTTTTTATTGCCTCGAACAAAATGTCAGATCCATAATAGTTTCACAATTTGTTATTTGCAATCAAAAATACGAAAAAATAGTCTTTTTCAAAATCTTCTACTGTATATTAAAATTCATATCACCTCAACTGCAAAACCCCTCCATAAGTCATATTAATATTTAAGTAACATTTGATAAGCTAGATGCCAAATAACAGTTACAAAATGTTGATTAAATAAAAAGTTCATGATAATTTTTGCAATTACTGAAAACGTTTTATTCCTAAGTTTATGAAGGATGAATGTCGAATTAAGTTATTAAATAAACCAGGTCAACAATATTTTAACTTTAACACATCGTTCTTATTCATCATGCGCTTTTTAGTTTTTAATTTAATTCTATTAAATCAATTTATGTACATTAAAATTGATAGAAAATGCATTTTGCCGTAAATGCCGTACCTATATTTGTAATGTTTTTCATGTAAACCAGAATATTCTTGTAATTAGCTAGGCGTTAATTAAATAATACTTATAAATAGCTTCCAGTGGAATTATAGAATAGCACAACAAAAATCACACCACGTCATTTCGTTCAACCCATAAATCTAACTAATTACAAAATTTATATCCTTTAACCACACCGCGCCACAACAAATAACCTCAGATACTGCGATTTCATTTTAGGAATGATTCAGCATAGATATATGTAACCAGAATAGGAGTAAAACGAATATCCACGCTTAAGCAATCAAAACTGGCTATACCTTTCCAAAATGATGACGTCCGAATGTGTGGTAGAGCAATTCGTATTCATGAACAGCCCAAAATAGATCCCAATCAAAAAGGGTGATGTGATAAGCCAGCTCTTTGGTACTTAAGATCTCCAAGTCAATGTCAATTCCTTCCGTTGCTCCTTCCTGCTCCGGAAGTGGTGTCTTAATGAATGAAAATTATTAATTATGCAATCTTTGAGCAATGGAAATTAGCAAGCCTTACGAGAGCATCGAGATGATCCTTAGATGACACAAAAATTCTGCCATTAAGACTAAGGCCGGTGGGAATGCTAACATCTGTATCCTTAAATACTGACCTCTCCCCATTTGATTTCACCTCAACAAGGGACAAGTCCTCAGGACCACGATTTAATTGAAGCTTATCTGCAGCACAAGCTTTAATTAGTTCTGCTGTAGTATGAAGCGGAAACCTCAGGGTGCAGTAGGTGTGATCAGCACAGTAGACTCGGAATATAACTGTAAACGGATATAGATTAATTTGATTATGTTATATTACACTTAAGTGCATCTTACTGTCATCGTCAGGCCGAATCACAGTTCGGGATGATGTTGGATTACCACTAAACAAGCAAATTGGCTGTCCATTGGGTGGCAGCTTCCATTTCTGTCCTGAGTGCATGTTCTTGTCCTCTTGATACCTTGATAGCTGGGTTAGTACATGATGTATAATACTTCCTTCTTCGCCAAGATCTGAATCTGCCTCGACTTCACTTGCCAATTCCTGAAGAGGTGTTGGAACGATACTATTTAATTAAGATGGAAAACTTATTTTATTACAACCTCAATGAAATCACAAGCAACAGCATCCTCGAAAACAGCGTGCCTGACTGCAATTACCCATTTCTGCACAAATTGCACAACTCGTTTTCGAAATGCAATGGTGTACTCGCGGTCGTCTGGACTATGAGCGTTATCACCCGCACAATGGAAAGTGCTTAGTGTTAAGGAACTTTACTAAAAATTATTAGATTTTGACATCTTTCTACAAGACTCGAAATAGTTGTTATTGTTTTTAATCAGAATTTGTTATTAATTTTTTTAGTGTTATAATGCATGGGTCTCACGAGAAGTTGATTTTGGTATTAGGATTTCCCACCCATACGATTTCTGTTCATCTATACAAAACCTATCTATAGCCGGCCGTTTTCTAGTTTAATGCTGTACACCCTGTATATTCTTAATCAGCATGCTAAAATGTGCAACATACTAAAATTTCAAGATCATCTGAGGTGATGCCCCTAAAGTGTATAATTACCTAACTTTTAACTAAGTGTAACTCGAGACTCCATAACTCGAATTCTTCTATATTTTTTACATTCCTTTGCTATTCAAGTTAATGAGGTTAATGAGTAAAGACGGTATAAAGAAAAACTGAGGGCATGTAGTTCAAGTCCTGGTGCGATGATTTTCTGGGACTAACCTAAGCCCGAATAAGTAGATCAATTATATAGTCTGGTGGGTGCTGTAAAATGTAGTGTTGAACTTTACCTTTGAACTCTGGGTGTTGGACAAGTACCGAAGTACTGACTGATAAAGGCTATTCCGCAGCCCAGTACATACATATATGTCATTTTGTAGACCGATGTATGTTCGGAAAAGAGGGTAGATGTCATAATGAGAAATTGGTGTTGCCGTTAGGGATGACGTGGCTCATTATAAAATATGCAAAAGCACTTCTTCAGATTTTAACGCACTTTGGATTAAAATCATCATCCGAAACCACGTCATATTCTTTTGCTTCCTATACAGAAGCGCTAACATAAGTAACGAAGCCTCCACTTCATCATTTGACATTATTTCCGAACAAATCTCGGGATTGTTATCGTCCAATCCTGAGTGTGAAATCATCGTTGCGGGTGATTTCAATGTTCAAACTGGCTGACTTACTCAAATGGCACCGGTGCTTCCGGCAAGGACGTCGAGCTCTTTGCAGACACCAATAATTTACAACAAATTGTGGATCATCCCACGAGAGTCCCTGATGTTGCTGATCAAGGAACCTATCTCCTTGATCTTTTCGTTACTTCTCACCCAGCACGATATACCGACACAAATGATTCACCTCTCGGCAATTCGGACCACTGCTTAGTAAGCGCTAGCTTCCCATTCAAATTTCCCACCCCTCCCAAACCAGTTAGAAGAACTGTATGGCATTTTGGAAAGGCCAATTGGCTGGGGCTTATTAATTTTTTCCAATCTACTGACTGGAACCAGTGTTTTCGAAATAAAAACGTCAACTCTGGCGTTATCTGTATCACTAGAATCATACAGGCAGGAATGCATTTGTTCATTCCTCATACTACTAGATCTGTGAAGGCAAGGCCCAACAGATGGTTTAATCAGGAGTGTATGAATGCAATCAGAAATAAAAAAGCCACCTTTCGAGCTTACAAGAGCTCCCCGAGTGAATCGCTCCGTGCAGAGTATATAAAACTAATAAATTCCGGTAAAGTCACCATCAGGAATGTCAAAAATTCATTTGACAGCAAGTTGAGAAGTAAACTCCTTAATGCAGCCTCTGGTAGCAAAAACTTCTGGTCCTTGGAAAGTTCCAAGAAGAATCTCACCACCTCCACAACTACTTCATTCATCCACGATAAGAAGGTGATAACAGACAGAAAATCCAAGGCCGATTTATTAGCATCTCTGTTTGCTTCAAATTCTTCTCTACCCCAAAATGATACGCTACCCCCGGTCCTCGAGCACAACGCTCATTTAATGGACAGGGGTTTCTTCAGGACTCGCGCGGTGTACAGGAGCCTCAAGGAGCTCGATGTCAACAAATCCACTGCACCCGATAATATACCCCCTATCGTCTTAAAACAATGCGCCTCACCTTTGGCTAAACCTCCGCGCAAACTTTTTGCCCTATCATACTCTTCCGGAGTGTTATATATTTTTTGTGCTCACCTTGTTTTTGACATGAATATGTCTTATCCCTGGAGTCTATTCAAAAGAATGTGCGGAACGGAAATCGTCACATTCCTTGACTCATTTTGTTTTGCTTTGTTTATTCTTTCGTCGTCATTGGGTGGACTTTTTTTTCGTTCAATCGCTGCGAGTTCTTGTTCCAAGAGTGAGAAAAAGTGTCGAGGATTATAGCTTTTTCAAAAAAAAAAGCTTATACAGAGGCTCTGTCCGTCTGTCCGTCTGAAGCCTACTTTCATCTCTGAAAGTACTGCCGCTACAGACTTGGGCCATATCTCAAACTGTAGCTCTTGGTCAAAAGACCAAAAACTGAGAAAATGGTCTGGACATTTCAACCAGAAGTAAACAACAAAAAAGAGCCTTTAAAGAAAATATTGTGACTAATTTTTGTGTTCTAAGGGCCGGTTTCACAGTGCGAACTTAAGTATAAAAATTAACTTAAGTTATACTTAAGTATGGATGCCTGTTTCACAGTCGCTACTTAAAATATACTTAAGTGTAACTTAAGTAGGCATTTCTCTAGACTTAAGTTTTACTTAAATCAGAATGCATAGAAAATTCAAATGTCAGTTGATTCCAGTACATTTCAAGGAAATCGCGATTAAAAGAAAATTTTACATGTAAAGTTCGGCTATTGTAAGTTCATAATTTACAATATTGAAGTTCCGCCGTAAGAAACAAATATAATAGTAAGAAGAAGAAAAAATTGCACTGTGAAACGGAATTTGACTTAAGTTATACTTAAGTGAGACAATTTACTTAAGTTTAAGCAAAACTTAAGTTCGCACTGTGAAACCGGCCCTAAGGCTTATAACTTCTTAATTATTCATTTTACCACAAAATTTCTAAGTAATAAATTGTAGATTATTTAATTCTAAACAAAAAGTGTCCTTGCAAATTTCCGGTAAGATGCCGTTTCGGAGATATAGTGGAAATACCATTTGCATATGTTTTCCAAGATGGCGGCCAAATGGGGGGGGGGGTTTAGAATCCCGAAAACTCAAACTTAAGCTCATCCTGACCCCCCCCCCCCCTACACATCCCAAAAATAAAATATTGTCCTGCATTTTTGCAATGTTAAAGTACCATTTCCATGGACTGGGAAAGTGCTTCGTCTGTGGGGCTGCGAGTTCGATCCTTCGGCTCGCGGTGCTTCTTTTTTTTTCGTCATAATAATTTTTTTAAATTTCCTTCGAGGATTTTGTTTCATATGAAACAAGTTTTTGACATGAATACGTCTCTAAATTTGCTTCCAGAACAAAAACCGATGATAACGAAATTATGGCATATAGTTTTTATTTGCAGCTCAAAAACTATTGTTTATATTGAATAAAGAAATATACCATGACGTGTGTGAAGAATCAAAGAATTTTATTGTTTACATTTGATTTCCTTTTTTTAAATTCTTTTATTTAACTTACACTGTTTGTCGTCAAATCTTGGAAGTTAAATTTGACCCACTTCCCGGTTTCGGATAGAGCTGAAATTTTGCATACACGTTTAGTTTGGATGACAATGCAATCTGGCCATTTTGTAACAATATCAAGATAGCGGTTCCAAAATGGCGCCCGATTTTATTTAACTTACACTGTTTGTCGTCAAATCTTGGAAGTTAAATTTGACCCACTTCCCGGTTTCGGAGAGAGCTGAAATTTTGCATACACGTTTAGTTTGGATGACAATGCAATCTGGCCATTTTGTAAAAATATCAAGATGGCGGTTCCAAAATGGCGCCCGATTTTTGAAATTGTGCTCCGAGGCCCTCTGACATGGATATCAAATGAAAGGATATGACAGGTAGAACACAATAAGCTATGTGGCGTCATTCCAAATTCAAAATGGCGGCCAACACTAAATTGCGGAAAGCTTATAATAGACTAAAAAGTAGAAAATATAACCGATCAACTTCCAATTTTGCACACACTCGTAGTTCGGGTGGTTAATGTGTATGAATGATGAGATGAATAGTTGAGTTAAGGGTGAGTTGATAATAAAGAAGCAATACACGCTACAAAAAATCACAAGCAAACACAGAGATGCTGCTGTCAACTAAATTCAACTACTCAAATACTGAACTCATGTCCGTATGCATTATTTCAACTAAACCCAGGTAGCAGAGCTGAGTCGAGTTCAGTCAACCTTAACCCAACTCGACTCCCGTTTACATGTAGTTAGACTTGGGTTCAACTTGAGTTCAACTCATCATGTATAAGTACTAAATGCAATCTGACCTTTTTGTAAAAAAATCAAGAAAACGGTTCCGAGATGGCGGCCGTTTTTGCAATTATGTTCCAACGAGCCCACGACATGGGTATCAAATGAATACAGTAAACTGTGTGACGTAATTTTAAATCTAATAGAATTGTCATCATAAAATGGCGGAATACATATAATAAACTAAAAAGTAGAAAATAAAATAAATGGTTAAAAAAATTTTTTCAAAAAAATTCTTTTCATTAACTAAAAAATGTACTGAAAAGTAAAAAATAAAAAATATTTTAAAGAAAGCGTGAAATTTCAATTTTAATGAAAAAGTTAATTAAAAGAATGGCGCATTTTTTATCAAAAAATTTTGTTAGAATTTGAAATTAACAAAGCAAAAAATTGAGGGTTATTGTAAATCTCACGCGATTTACAGTTATATTTTCAATTTTTGATGAAAAATGCGCCATTCTTTTAATTAACTTTTTCATTAAAATTGAAATTTCACGCTTTCTTTAAAATATTTTTTATTTTTTACTTTTCAGTACATTTTTTAGTTAATGAAAAGAATTTTTTTTTTAATTTTTTTTACCATTTATTTTTTTAATTTAAGCAACGATTTTTATAATAATTTTCAGAAAGCATAATCTCTATGGCGCTATCACTTAAAGATGATGTTTTAAAAGGACCTGTCGAAGAAAAGGCTCTTCCTGATTCAATCGAATTCGGTGGAATTGTCATCAACACGTCATATAGTTTTTGTAATTTATTGGTGGCTTCCCTGTTGCTTCACATATGTTCATTTCTTTACAGATATAATTGACATCGTATACATATAATATCTTCTTCATTCTTGGCTTTAGTGACTTTTACGATAGTGGCATCGAATTTCTGATGGAGCGTAGTTACCGAGGATATCTTGAGTTTCAATCAGACAAATGAGCAACAGTCTCTATATGACCGAAACAAATTCTTAGAAACGCACACTTCCTCGGTTCGAAATTATCTATTCGGCAGATTCATTTGCAGGGCAGTGAATTGTTGAATGAATTAAAGAAAAAGACCGCTTCCCGGGTATTCCCGGAAAATGTTGCGGGATAGCGGGATCAATTTTACGTCCGGGATCCCGTTTCAGAAGCCCTAGTTCATCGTCATTTTCTTTTACACCCTCCAGACCCCCTTAACCTTTCCTATTCTCCTCTATTCTTAAAATCAAGCTTACTACTAGACATTGCACCATGAACTGAACGACATGACGGTCTGGTAGTATAAAGGGTTAATCCTAAGCTTGGTTTTTTTATATAAAAAAAACCAGGCAGTATATACTTAAACAAGACTCAATGGTGATCACATCATACCACGTTTTTGGAGGTAGTGTAAAATCTTCCTACAGACTTACAGCACCAATCAATGTGCCAAACGTTAACAACGCTCCAAAATGGAAGAAATCCTCTACAGAAACTAAACTTACTTGCAGCGATATGTTTGGGGGCCTCGGTAGTCTAGGGGTAAGGCGCCTGACTGCTATCCTAGAGGTCCCGGGTTTGAATCCCGGCCAGCCCCACGGTCCTTTGACTTTTCCACTTTCCCACCCACATAACTTTCCTTCTTTCTTCTCCCCTCTTAACATTCCTGATTCCTCCTGTCATAGTCCTTCCCTGCTCCACCAAGCGCATGTCATCGGTTGGCTGATGAGATTCAACTCGTTTCAGGAGGCATAACACTCCAGCGATTTGTTTCTCAAATGCCCCGACGCCAGAGTCACGAAATGGTTGGAATAAAATATCATTGCTAGGTTGTGGCAGCTCCTTCCTACCTTCTATCTCTTTCTACTCTCTATCTTCCGGCTAGAGCTGCTGTTCGACATTCTTTCTATACGAAAAAATAGATTGTCGAACAGTACAAAGGGGCTTCCCCTAAGCCTCTAGTCTATCAGATAAAAAAAAAAGTAAGAATAAGAGCAAGCCATCAAATATCAAAAACAATCAATTTGATCAAACAACGCACAAGATGTCCACCATTACTCAATAACTTAGCTTTTAATAGGAATAGGCCTAATCTTAGGGTTGGCATACTTTTGGTAGACACGACAGAGGAGAACCCACGGAGTAGGTACTCCTGAATTCCAACTTCCCACAATTTCCAGAGACATGCATCCACAATCTACCCCAAGGCGTTAAACCTTTGCTCAAACAACCTCTTGCGGGGAGCATGTTTAAGAAAAATAATTAAAATTCATATTTTTTACCATTTCTTAAATATTGATATTAATTTGACACCTGCATACGGCGCATATCCGCCAGACGGAATTTATAAATTTATGGAAACCTGCTGGTGCAAACACCATGCACTCGCAGATCAATTGCGCTAATTAAGCAATTTTATGGATCAGAATATTTACACCTAGATGTAAGTTATAATTAAATTGACTAACTAGTACTTTTCAACAGTTCAACTCGTGCGGTTAAATAAATTTTTGTTAATTAAATAACAAACGCTGATTTTTATCGCTTTTTCTATATTCCGCGTCACTTTTGAATGCACTAAAACTATGCAATTGAACTAGGTCATCAACTCGGCATTTCTTGGTTTTGAAATTCTGGAAATATTTTCCTAGCCTTCCAGCAGGTCAAACATTTTTAGATGGCGTTCATGGTTGCGACTGGTTGTACCATAGAAAGTAAACTACAAACGGAATGGCTATAAGCCAGATTGAGCGTACCACAATTTCTGATGTGTTTGAGTTCACTGGGCAGTGCAGGCGTAAATATGTAAGTAAATAAGTAAATTTTAAAGTTCTTGGGGTAAACTCTATTTCCCCGGATATTGACAATATCACCTCAGTCTTTTGTGTATGGCCATAATACTTATTTCAAAAAATTAGACTTTTGATTTGGAGTAATGTATACTGTGATCACAACTTGTAAATTGAGACTGTTACACAGAGCCAACCTCTCAACGGTTCAAAATTGAATCGGGAGTCCCCCAAGGCTCCATTCCACGGTCCAAGCTTTTCAATATATTTCTTCACGACTTCCCAACAAAATTCCTCTCCTTAAGACAACTTGCATACAATACGCTGACGATACACTTGTTTAGGATACAAGTGTCTCACCTATTAAAGCCACGGGAGAACTCCAAACACACGTCAACAAAATAATAAATTACCTAAATAAATGGAACATATAAATTAATCGTGGATAAAGTTTAATAACGTGCTTTAGGGATCCCACTGGTAAAGGACATAGAAACGCGCCGCGGGAATCAAAACTTTCTATGGTCACACAATGAAGCCTTCCCCGTATGGTGTCCAATACCTCCAACTGTGGCAAATGAGTTACAGGTTTTCGAAAGGAAAGTACTTATATCCTAGCGGCAGCGGAAAATAAATAGAAGGCTAACAAAACATTATAATCCAATCCTGACATACACGCTCCAAACTTCGCGAACTAGATGATACTGGTAAAGCAGCTTTAAAAAAAATAATGTAAGTGATATAAAAGCGTGTGCAATCTGTTTGTCCTAAAACACTACGCCAACTATACCCAAATTCTCGCTTAGCTGAAGACTCGGACATGTAATTTATTTCCCTCCATAGCCTCGGCATAAAAACCCCCTCACCCATCGACATCGTGAACCGGCATCGGCTACGAATTTTCATATGCCCATAATAATAATGATATAAACCCAGTGCGCATGCAGAATGGGAGTTAAAATGCTTGCCCTCAATTACCTCCATTCCTTCGCCCATATCCTCCGTGCTGCGCCTTCTCGGATTCCTGGGTTGCGCATTCCTGTGTTGCGAATTCCTCAAAAGGACATGGCCCATTTTTGTATGGGCGTTGGCATAGCTATCAAACTTAATGTACACCAATGATTTTTGGTGTTTTATATTCGTGAATATTTGCACATTAATTTGCTACATATAAAGAAAAAACTTGAGGAACTTGTCATTACAACAGACTAGGCATAAACAGTTTCATTAAATCTTTAAATCAGATCGGTTTCAATAAGTGTATAGATTATGATTTTGCTATTAAAAACCTTAAGGAGCTTTAAAATAGCGAACAGTTGGGAATTATTACGGTTAACTGATATGGTTTTATAATTATTCAGCATTTAAATAAAGTAATGACCAATTAAGGATCTTTAACTGTATATTGAATAACATTAATTAAATTGTAGTCCAGTCGTCCAAAATTCGAATACAGACGAAATGTTAACTCACTAATCTTAATAGTTTTTAGTGAGTAGAATAACGTAGAGCAACGTAATTAGGTTCTTTTAGATAAATGTGTATTCTTTTATTTGAAGTACAGGAGCTTAATTGAATCCATGTGGAAGATATGTAGGTTCAAAATATGGAGATATTGAACGTCTGATGAGGAGAAATGAGTATTTTAAATCCTTAAAACGACGATATCTCGTGAACGGTAATTCGTTCGAGGAAAATTATAATATCATTTTTTGAAGATAGTCGCTGATCTACAAACTCTGTAAACACTATTTTACGATAGGACTTGTCCTTTAAGAGGAGTCTGGACTGTGCCTCGGTGAAGTGTTGTCGCCAGTCCGATTATACCGCAAAAAAATAAAAATAAACCGCAACAATAAATATAATCACAAAAACAACACAAAGAAAAAACATATAACACAAAAAAACTTAATACAACCACCAAAATAATAACATAAACTACAAAAAAAATAATAACATAAAAAATTAATAATAACACAAAAAAACTAAGCGAAGGCCACCAACAACAACAACAAGGACCGACGGACAACAAGTAAGTCTCCTCCACCCGCTTCCCGCGCTTCCTGCCGATCGCTCCGGCGCTGCAGCCTTAATCGGTCAGCTGATAGGAGTCGTCTTGTTTTACACTAAACCTACCGATACTTTATGTATTCCTATTCCTACCAAAGCGGGTCAAATGACCCGTCTTTAAAATGTTATATCTATTACTATGTCTAGCGAAAAATATATCAATTAGGCCAATTTGGTACATGAATAAAACAATTTTTTTCAAATAACGATTCAAAATAGTTTATATATTTTATTTTATGTTATATGTTATTTTCAAGAAATTCTGACAAAAAGTTTAAAATGGGTCATTTGACCCGTCCATGGTAGGTTTAGTGTTTAGCAACAATAACACTGCAACAAGACTATTCCCGTTAGCTCCGATGGATGCATCGCCGGTGTGGCCGGCTACAAATGAGGTCATGGACCTCACGCAAAACAGTCCTGAATGTGACAATGATTTTATAATCAATTTTTGTAACATTCGGCGACTGAATACGAACTTCCTGGCCGTTACGTGCGAATTACTGCTCCATACCCCTGCTATTTTCGCACTGAGTGAAACCCAAGTGTTACCAGATCTTGATTTAGATCGATTTCAGGTGACAGGGTATAACTTAGTGCACAACTTTTCCGCCCATAGGGGATTAGACATGTGTATTAGGAACGATGTGGCGTTTCAGAAGGTGTACGGTAGTACATCGTCTGATTTTAATCATCTTTGGATTAAAATAATTATCCATAACCACGTCATATTTTTCTGTTTTTTATATAGGAGTCCTAATATTAGTAATGAGGCCACCACCTCAGCCTTCGATGCTATTTCCGAACAGATTTCCGGATTTTTATTTTCCCACCCGGAAAGCGAAATCATTGTTGCGGGTGATTTCAACGTCATCATCGTTATCATTGGCTAAATTACTCGAATGGCACCAGTGTCACTGGCAAAGACGCCGAGCTCTTTGCGAGCCTCAACAACTTGCACCAAATTGTCAAATGTCCGACGAGAGTCCCTGATATTCCAGGTCAAGGAGCCCATCTCCTTGACCTGTTTGTTACTTCCCATCCGACGCGGTACTCCATCAAGGTTAGTTCACCCCTTGGCAACTCGGACCATAAACTAATTAGCGCTTATTTCCCATATCCATCCTCGACCACAACCACCACAGCTCCCAAAAGAACTGCGTGGCACTATGGGAAAGCCAACTGGTTGGGTCTTGTTCGCTTCTTCCAGGCCACTGACTGGGATTTGTGTTTCCGTAATGCCAATGCGAACTATGCGGCCCTCTGTGTCACCAAAATTATTCGAGCGGGTATGCGCTTGTTCATCCCTCACTCTACCAAATCTGTGAAGCCTAGGCCGAAGAAATGGTTCAATGAGGAAAGTATGAACGCAATCAAAGCTAAAGAAGTCGCCTATAGAGCATACAGACGTTCGCCTAATGAGCCACTTCGTCGTGAGTACGTCAAACTGAGAAACTCCTGTAACTCAATAATCAGGAAAGTCAAATCATCATTTAATGATAGATTGAGAAGTAAGATTCTTAACTCCACTACAGGCAGCAAAAACTTCTGGTCCTTGGTAACCGCCATCAAGAAGAATTTTGCTTCCTCCTCAACAGCTCCCTCCAAAATCATGGAGACAATAATCAATAAAAGGCTGATAAAATATCTAGAATCCAACCAAATTATACACGACAGGCAACACGGCTTCAGATCTAAACGGTCTACTGGCGATCTGCTTGTGTGTTTAACTGAGCGTATCAACCAAAGCATTCACAGCTTTAGTGAGTCTAGCCAATTGCTCTAGATATATCAAAGGCATTTGACAGAGTATGGCACCCAGCTCTGTTGAATAAACTCCAAGCTATTAGTATACACTTAGTTCTAAGGAACTGGATTAAGAGCTTTCTTTCAGGCCGTTCAATCAAGGTAGTATTGGATGACGTCGAATCCAACCCCCACGCCATTTCGGCCGGAGTTCCGCAGGGGTCAATTCTCTCACCCGCACTTTTTTTAATCTTTATTAATTATCTGCTCTCAATCCCCTCCAACCCACATCACTGCTTCGCTGATGACGGTACTCTGAATTTCTCTTACTCCTTCGACAATATAAGACAAGCACGTGCCAGACCTTGTCTTTACCACCGTCAACTGATGTCGGCTTCGATCAACCGGGATATCAACTCGATTCTTGATTGGGGCGAAATGAACCGCGTCGAATTCAATGCCACAAAAACGAAGCACTGTCTGATCTCCAACAAAAATTGTACCGACCTTCCTCCTGTCTCGGTGGATGGAGAGAGTCTAACGGCTGACTCAACTCTCAACATCCTAGGGGTAACTTTAACGGAGCATCTGCGATGGAACGATCACATATTCCAAATCGCCAAACAAGCCTCCCAATGCCTTGGATTTCTCAACAGATGCAAGTTTCTCCTCCAGCCAGCCGCATTGGCTAGAATATACAAATCCTACATTCGGCCGCGCCTCGAATACAACTCGCATATCTGGGCAGGAATACAACTCGCATATTGGGGCAAAAACAACCTTGGCTTGTCTCGACAAGGTGCAAAATCGTGCCCTCAAACTCATTGGTGATGGCCCCTTTCGCACCTCCATTGACACCTTGAGCCACCGTAGGAATGTAGCAGCCCTCTCCATACTTTATCGCTATTACCATGGCGACTGTTCCACCGAAATTCAGGACCTCCTGCCTGCACGGCAGTACTTTTCCCGCAACACAAGACTAGCCCGCTCGGCTCACCCCCATACTCTACAGCCCCCTCGTTCACGCACAATACGGTTTAGAAGTTCGTTTATGAATAGAACAACTCGACTGTGGAATAATCTCCCGCAGTCAGTATTTCCGAACTCATACAACACCTTAGAGTTCAAACGTGAGGTTCATCGTCATTTTCTTCTACACCCTCCAGACCCCCTCTAACCTTTCCTATTCTCCTCTATTCTTCAAACCAAGCTTACTATTAGACATTGCACCATGAACTGAACGACATGACGGACTGGTAGTACAAAGGGTTACACCTAAGGTTGTTTTTTTCATAAAAAAAAAGAGAAATTAGCCAAAAACGGAATTTTCTGTTTTAGGGGGTTGTTTTTAGGGGTAGCGTACAATTAATTTTCCGAAACTTTTTTTAACATATTCAAGCTAATCAACATGGCTTGTCGTGTATCGGCGACATTATATTTATCTTTCTCTATGGTCCATTATGGCGGAAGTTGACAAAAAGTTCTTTGAATTCATCTTGAATTACTTAATCTTTTTAAATAAAACTGACAAGTTCAGAGAGGTGAAAAGCACGTATTAATTCATTTTTCTATGTTTGTTATACAATATATTTATTTGGAATGTACTTTTTTGTCCATGTCCTTTACCCTCACATTTTCAAAACGCGCCTAAAGAAGTATAACTTCAAAAAGGTTCTACTTAAATCTATTCGATTGAACACACATATAGAAATAGATAGGACGATTGTAGCTAAACAATAGTGATACAAGATCTAGACCTGTGGCAGGCAGTGTCAACTATTACCTTCATAAGCATTATTGTAACCGATTTTAAAAAAATTAAATTTCATAGGTATCGCTATAAAATCAATCAGACCAAATAAGGAATCTATTTTATACAGAAAAATTCAACATAAAATTTATTGAGCTATACATAAATCTAACAATTTAAAGTAAAGTGCTTTTCCTCTGGTATATCGATTTACAATTGACTAAGAGCCTGCAGGGAAAAGGAAATTAAAAACATAAAAGGTACATACACAAATGCTATACATACCAACGGGAATTATACCTGGTAAAACACCTGGTCTTTATGTACAGGGAAGTACGAGTTACGTATGTTTGCATGTGCGTGATATATTCTCGTGAAATTCGAACACCAAATGTACACAAAAATATTTTATGTAAACACACATCGATTCTAAATATATTCTTCGGGGATAAAATTAATTTTTACGACGGTACTATTATATTGAAAGGTTCCATGATTTTCTCCAATTAAAGCAGATGATGTTTAATTTCCCTTTGTGTTGATATAAGGGTTAACCTTGTTCTAGAATATTTGTATAACGCCACCATTCAGGGTGAAGACAAACATGAGAAAACAAATCTTCTGGTTTTTATTATTTTGTTTTTGCTGAAATGTGAAACTGACTATTTACAAACAGTCCAAAAAAGAATTTCTATCTATACTAGATAAAAATAGATTTCATGCCCAGACCCATGCTAAATGATGATAATAAAAAAAATTCTACTTCAGCAAATAGGAGAAATTAGAGAATAATCACCATAGCTTTACAGCCGATCGATAGCAGAATAAATTCGAGGCTTAAGCCACATGATCATTATAACACCTACATAAATGAGAGATTTAGCTCTTAAGAAACCAATTTCGGTTTTTTATAAACAAATGCTAAAAGATATATATATATATATATATATATATATATATATATATATATATATATATATATATATATATATATATAGGTATATATATATATATATATATATATATATATATATATATATATATATATAAATGTGTGTGTATGGATTATTTTCATACCAAGGGTTTATCAAATTCCGCTATAGGGGAAACCTGTACAAGAAACCTCCTCAAGAGTGAAAAACTTGACAAGGAAAAATACTGTAAGAGCTTTGTCTGTTATAAATACATAAATGCCGCTGCTGTTGATAAGAGTAGGACTTTTGGTATAGGTATTTGCCCTTTAAGGAGGAAGGGCGACAACTCAGGGTGTGTTTCTTTACTCATTCCATAGAAGGAATAGAATAAAAAGAATACTTGATGGAATATTCGGAATAGAATGAATAAAGAAACGCACCGGGAATGACAGTAAACAAACTGAAGAAAAATTGTGATTTATTCAAAAGAGTTGTGTATTTTAAAAATATTGTGGGACCTATATATAAACTAAAATAAGATTAGACTTTTGATGTCTCCTGGGGTCCATTTGAAATTATTATTATCGATATCTGAAATTATTATTATTATTAGAAATACTTTTAAAAATGATAACAAATAAATAAGGGCCATGGCTGCCGCTTTCTTGCCAAATGACACAATTATGACAGTAATATATTTATATTATGTTATATTAGTGAGGTTAATTCCCTTTATTCTAAAAGTGTTCCATCTCAAGAGGTAGTTTAAAAAGAATACATTCCGAATATTCCGAATGAATAAAGAAACGCTTCATCAGTCAATTCGAAACTTGGGAATGAATAAAGAAACACATTTTCTGTCTATTCCTTCTACGGAATGAATAAAGAAACACACCCTCAATGAAAAATATTATAAAACCTAAGGAATTTACGGTAAACGAAAGCATTGCACAGAGCAACAACAATTCCATTTATGTTCACCATATTTTTTAATGCGCTTTGTCATTTATGCTAACACAATTATTTTTCAGGAAGTGGTCCTTTATAAAGGACTTCTTGTGTATCTAAAGATATTTAATAGAAATCGCCTTGTATATATATGTACATATATATATACTCACAGCAACTCTGCATTGATTTCATATACATACATGTTGTTTATTTTTGGAGAGGAGGTACATCATGACTTCAGAATTTGCTTTTTCGTGTATTTAAAGAACCAACTACAAAAAAAGTTTTATAATACCAATTAGTGTCTATATATAGATAGCAATAGATAAATATTTGCATGTAACCCAATTAATGGTATTTTGATATACATAGTATACGAGAAGTGTTATATTTTGGAAAGATATTGATGTAAGCAAGTAAATTCCTGCGTTTCTTGACGGTAAGATAAAAAATATTATTGTACAATTCAGGACTTACAGTTCAGGAATTTAGTATATTATCAATTCTTTGATGCAAATTGATGAACTGATCTCTGCTACTTTTAGTCCAGGTGCTAAAAGCAATGAGGTATATAAATTTGCATTGATCTACGATGTTTGGAACTCATTTATTGAAAATAGCCAGAATTGCTATGTACCGGGACAAAACATTACAATTGACGAGCAATTACTCCCAACCAAAGCAAGATGCCGGTACACGCAATATACACCAAATAAACCTGATATATTCGGCATAAAATTTGGGTTAGCATCAATTTTGGCTAATTTTTTACCAGCATATCACTGGCGTCAAAACTATTACAAAAACGGACTACTTTGGTTGGAATAATCCGCTCAAATAAAAGAGAATTGGCGAAACTGGATAAAACAAAACAGATAATTTACCTCGGGTTTAATCGGAAATTTATAAAACTGATATTTTCACTTTGACGTTCATATAAAAGTAAGCCAACTAAAAAGGCGCTTCTACTGAGTCAGTGTTGAAAAAGAGAAAAAAACTGCCTTAGACTATCATATTTTACAATAATTCGGGGTATGTATGACAGATCAAATGGCTAGAAAATAGAGTGTAAAGCCAGGATCACGCAGATGGACTATTCAAGTGTTTCTCAATATTCTTGCCTTAGCAGCAATAAATGCATGGGTTTTGTACAACGAAACAACTGGAGAATATATGTATATCCAGAAAATATATTCTGTTTCGATTGGCAGCAGAACTTTCTGCAAATTATAAAGGCCTATCAGCTGAACTGGAAATTTTGAATGACCTCTCGAAGTATCTAGAAAATTCTAGTATAAGAAAAACTTGACAAATAGACCTTGGTAATGAAAATAAAACTGTAAATATATGTGGTAGTTGTAGAAAGTGTGTGTGTGGCAAATGCACCTTTAAAAAAATCTTGCAGTTCGTTGATCCAAATAACAAATAAAACTAAATAACATTCGTACTTTTTATGTAAATAGATGTTAATTCATGTGCCTGTAATGTTAAAATGAAATATATTTTGCGTTCTTCAAAACTTTTCTTTAAATTTTTCAATTTTGTAATAACAAACCGGTCAAAATGACAATGCAATGCAAGTATAATTATAGTTCTTAAATTTTGGCGGGTAATCCGATCAAAAATTTAACAGATTTGAAAGTGATTACTACAAATATTGAAAAATTAAAACATTGCCACTTTAGCGAGGGCGACATGCACCTACCGCAATTGGTGCTTTAGGATCTTCCTAACTCCACCGATCGTTGGTGTTTAAAGGCTGGTGTACCTTTAAACTGTTCAGCGTGAAGTTTGAAAAGGTTTGCTTTGCTCAAACAATATCATCCTGGACTTTGATGTAGTCCTCAAACGACACTTTTGAAGTGGTCCTATTTGTCTTGGTCTTCCCTGATCGGGTTGGTGGCCAAGGGGCGAAGAATTCTGCTGGCTAGTCGGACTTCTTACTTATGTCGAATTTTTGCGGGCTCAATTGCCTCTCTAGCCTAGTGTGCACCTCCCAGATATACGAGTTATATTCAGGGCCTGTAGGACTTGTAGATTGTAACTAGGTCAGCTGACTGAAAGAGGAATATTTTTTTATGTGAAAGACTAGAGTCGAGGAGTATCGCCTTGGTGGTAATTCGGGCAATCAATAGGCTTTTTCTGGCAATCAACCGAAAGTTCTCAATTGCAATCATTTCCAAAAAAGTCCAAAAT
Organism: Thereva unica; assembly: GCA_949987705.1. Lineage (NCBI taxonomy): Eukaryota > Metazoa > Arthropoda > Insecta > Diptera > Therevidae > Thereva > Thereva unica. Next base: position 127,973,021 of record OX465281.1, read on the forward strand.
ATGGTTTCGAATTTCTGACGAAATCGTGCAAGTTTGTATCCAGTACTATCGAGAAAACTTACATCGATTATTTTCCCCAATCATTTTTTAACAATACGTACCGGTCACATATCCCGACATTGTTTGTTTGTGGTTATGTTTATTATTTTATTATTTATTTTTCAGGTTTCTATTTTACCCCGAACTGTTTATAAGAGCAACATTAGTTTCTCAAATCATAAAAAATTATCATACTTTAACAAAGTCATCTTTGAAGTAGCAAGCTTTTATTTAACTTGAAATGTTTGTTAGCTTGTTCGGTTCAAACCTTGCAACTGAATTTTGACCCACTTTCATACAACCGATCAGCTTCAAATTTTGCTCGTATGTATAGTTCGCGCGACAATGTAATCTGAGCATTTTGTAAAAATATTAAGATAACGGCACCAATATGGCAACCGTTTTTTTCAATTGGGTTCTCGACCCCCTACATAGCTATCAAATTAAAGGGCATGACAGGTAGAATACAATTAAGCTGTGTATCGTCATTCCAAATTCAAAATGGTGGAAGACATATATGTAATAGACTGAAACCTAGAAAATATAACCGATCAACATCAAATTTTGAAAATATGTATAGTAAATGGAACTCGACAATTTTGTAAAAAAAGCAAGATGGCGGCTAATTCTTGGAATTGTGTTCCATCGAGCCCACAACATGGGTAACACGGGAAAGAGTATGACAGGTAGAATACAATAATGTGTATGACGTCATTTTAAATTTTATATGGCGGAAGACATATAATAGACTAAAAAGTAGAAAATAAAAATACTAGTTTAAAAAAAACTTAAAGTGACTTTTATTTTAAAAGGAACCAAAAAGTAAAAAATAATTTTGAATGTAAAGTTTGTATTGCTCCAACCACTTACTTAAATTTAAATAAGCTTGGGGCGTTAACGAAACACTCTAGTATTAATAAAATAAGAATATAGATCGCCCCAGTCTTTTTTACCTTTAAGTAAGTGGCTGGCCATAGCAAATTTACATTCAAATTCATGTTTTACTTTTTTTCATTTTAAAAAAAGGGTATTTTTTGGTTTTTTTAAACCATACATTTTTTTACTATGTATTTTAAGTTTGAAAAGGATATTAGTTTGCTAGCTCATCTACCAGCTGTAATACGGGCATAAATACTATATGCGTAAGAAGAAAATCATCTAAAAATGGATCATTTGGTCCCACTTGTCCTCCGAGACGGGTCTCGAGGAGGTGTTCTAACATTTTGGATGGTGTTCCTGACATCACAGTATATCTGGAAATTATAAAAAAATATTAAAAAATTAAAGCACCGTTAAACATTAAGTACAATAATTTAGTATTTAATAGGCATGATTGCAACGAAAATATTGTTAGAAATAAAATGTTAATAGTTCAGCCAGTGTAAAGGATAAATAAAAAAGAGAAATAAAATTTATATAGATATGTAATTTATACAGCTATTAGTCATTATTTTATTAGTTTCTGAAATTATTGGTCTGAATTCAACGGACCAAATAAAAATTTAAGAGCTTAAAGAATGAAATGGTTAACTAAACTAATATGTGTTAGGTAAGTTATTACAAAAATCTACAAATATACAATAAACAAATTAATATTATACTATTTGTGAACAGTAATTGTATAGTATTATTTTAATCTAAATCCAAAAAAGGCGCAAAACGGCCGCAGGCTCTACAACTTTGCTCCTCGATGTTTTTACCAAAATTCATAGTTTCTCCTCAAAATGGATAAATCGCGAAAAAGGTGAAAAAATGCCTATTAAATATAGCCTTGAGCATATTTCGTTAGGCAACCCCATCACCGTTATAGATGTTTTCAAACTCCGTGACGCAAAAAGTTGAACAGTTCTGCACACTTCATTGCCAAATTTTATAAATTTTCATTTCCCCTCTTTTAAGTTAAAACGACGACAAACGCAAAAGAAACTCAACAAAATAATTTGGGAAGGGATGCGCGCATACCGAATGAATAAAGCCGGAATTACACTATTGTGGTGCGATGAAGGGGGTTATAGAGCGACACAACACACTACACAAGTGACCAAGCTATAAGAAGTGAAATCAAAGTACCAGCTAAATATACGTATCTTTATTTTAAAATTAATACATTTATGTCATTTTTATATTTTTGACGTGACAACGTCTATTAAAACGATGAACGCCGGCTGCATGCACGAAAAATGATGACTCATTGTCCCGTTATGTCCCGTTTGTCCCGTTACGCTCGAGAAAGCATTAATGAAATGATTGCATACTTTTATGCATAAAATTGAATCATTTATATTAAATTATCATTATTTTGTATGGATACAAAAAGAAGTGAAATGAAATATTCATTTTGATTGATAAATTAGCTTTTATTTGCACTAATGAATTCAAATATGTTTATTACTTTAATGAACAGATTATTTACAAGTAACAATGTGTAGTAACAAATTCATTTACAACTTTTATACATGTCTGATATTTAACTTCTTCCAAGAAAAGTAGGAAATAAATGGGAGTGTTCCAAGTGTAATGTGTTGAGCGTTCGGCTTGCACAGGCAACTATCTCTCATCCACTCGATTGGCCCATGCGTCTCATAAAAGTATGCAATCATTTCATCAATGTTTTCTCACGACGTTGTCACGTTAAACTATCGTCCGTAAACCCTCTTTTTTAAATCATTTCAAATTCTACTTCTTGAGATTTTTTCAATTTCTACTTCTTGAGATATTGCCATGGAACATGTCCTGCAGAACCGACAAAATATTCTTTATATTTCTCTCTAATATCTAAACCACTTTGTGACGGATTTCTACGAAGCGAGTTTAGATTTGACAATTCATCCGAAGCACTCCTATTTTCTGCTAAGTCTATGAGGTTCACATTATCTTCTGGTATCCGAGTACCTAAGTAATTATGGAGGCAGCAAGTTGCTAACACTATTCTCTCTGCCATTATAGGTTGTACTTGCAAAGGACCTTGAAAAACTCGCCACCTCGCCCTTAAAATTCCAAATGTATTTTCAACAGCTCTTGCACCTGACAAAGGATAGTTAAATACTTTGTTCGAGTCATTATTCTGTAATTCTTTTTACTGTAAGGTTTTAATAAATATACTTTGAATGAAAATGCTGCATCCGCCACAATTACGAAAGGCAAATATTCTGCACTATCACAAATAAACCGACCATCAGGAACATTAAGCTTATTTTCCTCCAACATTTTTCCCATTTGTGACTTTTCAAATATACCGCATCACTGTTACGTCCATATCCTCCTAAGTCTCCAATTATAAATTCATATTCGGCATATATTAGTGCAAGAAGTACTATGTCCCTCCACGATTCTTCTGATGGTTGGGGCATTACAATCGGTGCCATATTTTCCTAAATTGCTGCACACACTTCTTTTACGATCATTCTTACTGTTGTAAATCCAAGTCGATAATTGAATGCTAATGACAGGAAAGAATTTCGAGTTGATCGAAACCTGAAAATAAAAATTGTACGAGCAGCAAGCGCGAAGTGCACTTATCCTATATGCACTCCTCCATTTTTTACTGTTTGCAGTCCTGCTTAACGCTGCTGCCCACACTGGCGCAGGATTGAGTTGACCACCCTTCCCAAGAGGAGGCGGCGACTCGGTCTAGGGCCCCCAACATTGGGCAGCATTCTTGCGAGTTGTGCACAAATCGCAGAAGCTTTGTCTGCCGTGCCCTCCAAGTGCGCTTTGAAATTTAGCCTCCGATCGATCATCACTCCCAGGTACCTTAGAGCGGGCTGTGAGTGAATGATCTGTTCCCCTACCTTGATCCTCACGGATACTAGCTTTCGCTGTATGCTGATCAGCACTGCTTCAGTTTTGTGCTCAGCAAGCTTCAACCCAGCGCGTTCTAACCACGCTTTTATTTCCCAGATCGCTCCGTTCGCATACAGTTCGACGTCATCTGGGTGTATTCTTTCGACAACTACCCCGATATCATCTGGAAACCCGATCGCCACTGCTTCCTTTGGAAGACTAAGCCCCAACACATCGTTGTACATTGCAATCCATAGGAGGGGGCCCAGGAGTTGAAAGCATTTTTTACGTCGAGGGTTATCAGTGCGCAGCAGTGATTTTTCTCTATGGCGGCTCTTGCTATGCCCACCACCATATTGACTGCATCAGTCGTCGTCCTTGCCTTTCTGAAGCCGAATTGTTTGTCCGACAGGCCACCTTCCCTTTCGACGCTAGGGAGAATCCCGTTACAGATCACCCGCTCGAAAAGTTTGCCTATGCAACTAAGGAGGCATATCGTTCTGTAGGACGATTGTTCCCCTAAAGGCTTGTTCGGCTTCGGTAGGAGCACGAGTTTCAGTTGTTTCCATTGCTCCGGGAAGATCCCCTCTCTCAGGCGCGCTGTGAAGAATTCAGCGAACCTGTCTGGCGCTATTGAAGCTGCTAGCTTCGCCGCTTTATTTGGTATGCCATCCATGCCAGGGGCCTTATTGATGGCTACCTTTTTTGCAGCCTCCAGAATCTCATCTGCGGTCACCGCAGGTACCCCTTCTGGGTCCACCTGAAGGGTGGGTAGTTCGACGGTGCGTACGTTCTGTGGAAACAGGACGTACACAATACTCTAAAGCAGCGCGGGGCAGGTGATCGGCGGAGAGCGCTTGCGCTTGACCGCTGACATGACCATTTTATAGGCTCCGCCCCAGGGGTCCGAGTCTGCTTCTCTGCACAACTTTTTGAAGTGCTCGGATTTACTTCTAGCGATGGCTTTCATCAGCCTTTTTCTCGCTTCCTTATATCTCTGAAGGAGTTCATCGAAATCCAGACGGTTCCGATTTCTCTGAGTTCTCCTTCTCGCTTTCAGGCAGGCCCTTCGGCATTCGTCGATCTCGGCGTTACACCAGAAGTTTGGTGGATGTTGCCGATTGCTGGCGCGCCGAGGCATGGATACATCACATGCATGTTTTACTGAATCTTCGATTCGCTCTGCCCCTTCCCTGGCACCTCCTGCCGACCTCGCATCATGCAGGCCTCGGTAGCCTAGGGGTAAGGCGCCTGACTACTATCCCAGAGGTCCCGGGTACGAATCCCGGCCAGCCCCACGGTCCTTCGCCTTTTCCACTTTTCCACCCACATAACTTTCCTTCTTTCTTCTCCCCTCTTTACATTCCTGATTCCTCCTGTCATAGCCTTTGCTAGTCCTTCCCTACTCCACCAAGCGCATGTCATCGGTTGGTTGAAGAGATTCAACTCGTTTCAGGAGGCATAACACTCCAGCGAGTTGTTTCTCAAATGCCCCGATGCCAGAGTCGCGAAATGGTTGGAAGTAGGTGGAATAAAAAAATATATCGCGGCTAGGTTGTGGCAGCTCCTTCCTATGTAATTCTCTCTCTCTACTTCTTATCTTCCGGCTAGAGCTGCTGTTCGACATTCTATAGGAAAAAATAGATTGTCGAACAGTACAAAGGGGGCTTTCCCTAAGTCTCTAGTCTATCACATAAAAAAAAATGCAAGACAGAAAAAAATAAAAGTTTTTTTTAACAGTTATTTTTGATTTTAAAATAGTACAGGAAAAATAGTAAAAATAGCGGAAATGATTTGGTACAGGCTGAAAATTGGCACGGAGCTTCCTTTTAGGGTTCTTAATAAGGGGTTATAAAGTCTACCGATTTTCTACCCCGGGAACCTTTCTTTCTATGTAGGGGGTTTTAGGGTCAAAATATCTGTTTTTTGCAAATGCATCTGAAACCGTAAGTGCTATCATAAAAAAATGTTCACAAAGTTTGTAGCTCATACGATTTTCTACAAAAAATGTTATTAAACATTTTCCCGTACGTATTGCCATTCATGAGATATCACCGTTTTAAAGATTTAAATTATTCATATGAACTCATTCATGACTTGTATAGGTTTTCCGACGTTCAAGTTGGACTACTTTTCTAATTTTTTCAGGGGTCATTCCTGGATGTATTTGGAGGAAAAATGTGTTATAGATAGGGGGCTAACCACTAAGATACAGGGTGTTCGCGAAAAACAATGGTCTTTTTTTGTCATTTATTGAGAGTTGAATAACTCCTAGACCAATTATCGTAAACCAATGTACTTAGACTCATCTTTTAGGTCAAAGTGTATTCTTTTATTTGATATAAAGGAACTTGAGTTGCTCCGTTTAGAAGATGTAGGTTCAAAGCATGAGCGAAATGTTTAAAAGCCTAATGATATTTTTTATTCAATTTAAAGTATATTTTCTGTTTTTTTTTACAAAATGGTCCAAATTGGAACAATAATACAAAATTACATCTTCTAATGTGAAAATGAATTATTTTACTAAACGTCCTTAAATTCAAACAATGTTTGCTGTGACTATTAAGGTCGATTGTACTTTAAATTGAATACAAAATTATCATTAGGCTTTTAAACATTTCGCTCATGCTTTGAACCTACATATCTTCTAAACGGAGCAACTCAAGTTCCTGATCTTTATATCAAATAAAAGAATACACTTTGACCTAAAAGATGAGTCTAAGTACATTGGTTTACGATAATTGGTCTAGGAGTTATTCAACTCTAAATAAATGACAAAAAAAGACATTGTTTTTTCGCGAACACCCTGTATTTTAGTGGTTAGCCCCCTATCTATAACACATTTCTCCTCCAAATACATCCAGGAATGACCCCTGAAAAAATTAGAAAAGTAGTCCAACTTGAACGTCGGAAAACCTATTCAAGTCAGGAATGAGTTCATATGAATAATTTAAATCTTTAAAACGGTGATATCTCATGAATGGCAATACGTGCGGGAAAATGTATAACATTTTTTGTAGAAAATCGTATGAGCTACAAACTTTGTGAACATTTTTTTATGATAGGACTTACGGTTTCAGATGCATTTGCAAAAAGCAGATATTTTGACCCTAAAATCCCCTAGAAAGAAAGGTTCCCGGGGTAGAAAATCGGTAGACTTTATAACCCCTTATTAAGAACCCTAAAAGGAAGCTCTGTGCCAATTTTCAGCCTGTGCCCGACCATTTCCGCTATTTCGCTTTTTTCGGCTTAATTTGACTGTACTAAAAATAAAAGTCCAATTTAATTATTATTTCGAACAAAAAAAAAATCTTCAATAACAATTTTAAAAGATTTAAAACAATACTAGGCAAAGATTTTAGTTAAAAATAACTTTAAATATTCTTGGTAAAATTTAACTGTTACCGTTGTTTCAAAATAATGATTAATTTCTGATTTTTTCGATATAAGTTATAACAGTTACGATCCCTGCAAAATACGTTTCATCATTAATAGAAAATCTGTTGTCATAATTCAGTTGTTTACTTTCTTCGAAACTTTATACATATCTAGCACTGCAAAGTACCTTTTTACGTAAGCATGAATAAATATGTTTATTGCCACATTCCTACAAGTTAGTGTTTGGAGTAAATGGAAGGCGCTATTTCGGCGTGCGAAAGGGCCAGGGTTCGATTCTTGGTGATGGTGGCGTACTCTTTTTTAACTGACTTCTCAAAAAAGAGGAGGTTACTCAATTCGACGTGTAGGTATTTTGTAGTCCTGTTCATGCATAACTTTGTAATCCAATAACTTTTTTGCTTTTTTTGGTTCATTTGAAGGGGGAGTTTCCCACGGTGGTCCCGTTAAATTTTTTCGAAATTCTGGTAACGAAGTTCGAAATTAGGCATAAAAACTGTTAAAATTAGTTCAACCTAAACATTTCATAGGCACCGAACAAATTACTTTATTGTTGTAAATCTGGTAGAAGGTCGGTGGGAAAGTGCGTAGCGCGTTGGATCCGGGCAGATTGTTTTCTTTTTCTCTTTGTCTTCTTTCTGAAATGATTTATTAACATATTAGTCAACCACCGATAGTATCAGCCATGGCGCGAAGGGCTAGGGAGAAGCACCGTCGCGTCGTCTGGAGACTCTGTGGGGCTGCGAGTTCGATTCTTCCGCTCGCGGTGCTTTTTTTTCGTCATAATAATTTGTTTTTTTAATTTCCTTCGGGGATTTTGTTTCATATGAAACAAGTTTTTGACATGAATACGTCTCTAAATTTGCTTCCAGAACAAAAAGTGATGATAACGAAATTATGGCATATAGTTTTTATTTGCAGCTCAAAAACTATTGTTTATATTGAATAAAGAAATATACCATGACGAGGGTGAAGAATCAAAGAATTTTATTATTTACATTTGATTTCCTTTTTATGATGATTTATTGTAGTGTTTGTTAAATACTTTGTTAAGTTTTAGATTACGCAAAGTCTCACATCTTATAACCTACATAAGCCTTTAACAAAAACTTTTCAAGATTAATTATATATAGCGTTGATCAGTGTAATACTTATGAATCTCCATGGCCAAACTAAATTACAGCAACAGCAGAAATAAAAGTTTTAGTTTAGAACGGATTTGGCCTATTTAGCTTATTATAGATTGAGTTCACTCACAATTGAATATGTACCAAAAGGTTTTAATTAGTCGCGGCTTTGAGATTTTACCATCAAGGCACGCTTAGTTTATTAGACTACAATAAATCATCATAGCTAAAAAAAAAGTACTCAAAATTCATCAAGAATCGAACCCTGGTCCTTTCGCACCCCGATCTAGCGCCTTCCCATTACTCCAAACACTAACTTGTAGGAATGTGGCAATAAACATATTTATTCATGCTTACTTAAAAAGGTACATTCCAATGCTAGATATGTATAAAGTTTCGAAGGAAGTAAACAACTGAATTATGACAACAGATTTTCTATTATTTATGAAATTTATTTTGTATATTTTATGGAAATTGATAATCATAGGTAAAACGAAGAGTAATGTAATATTGCCATAGATGGTGTTCACTATTCTTCGTCATAGATGGGGTGCAATTAAAATATATCAATTCTTTCAAATTCTTGGCGGGTAATTATTGGTTTTGGTCTCATTGCGAGGTGGGGGTACTTGTGTGCGTGCACGTGCATATATGCTATGGATAAACATGGTGCCTGTGATTTTCAATGTTCTACATTTAAAGAAAAGTGAAGTGGCTTCGTCACTAGTTGTCAAACCGATTACGTTTCCACTGACTTCTGTAAGGCCTTTGACAAGCTTTCCCACCCGATTATAGGACTCAAACTAAAAAAATAGGCTTTTCGCATGCCCTTGTGGTATGGCTCTAATCGTACTTTGTCAACAGAACCTAACAAGTTCTATTTTGTGGAGTCAAATTCAGAAACATTGAAGCGTCCTTTGGCGTCCCGCAAGGTAGTCATATCGGTCCTCTGCTTTTTATCTTATCAATGACATTGTCACCTTACTCGTTTTTCTAGGTCTTCCGACTCGATGAGATTCTTGCGGAAAATAAGTCTCCAGTCCGTTTTCGCGTCGCAAGCAGTATTGATGAGCAAAAATGGTTTTTTCTTGCAGTCTTGTCTTGTTCTTGCACATTTAGCAAGAACAAGAATTATTTAAGCTTGCAAGAACAAAAACAAGATTAACTGTGCAAGAACAAGACTCAGAGCAAGACTTTAGCAAGATTCTTGCAAAATTTCACCTAAATTCATTCTTTTAAAAACAAAAACTATAAAATTGATTATGATATTCACGTAATTATGATATAAATTCATTTGTGTATATTTACTTTTTAGTATGATAATTGTAAAAGCATTGTACATAAGTACATAATGATTGCATGCATTATACGCAAACTAGTGATGAGCAAAAATGGTCTTGTTCTTGGCAATAACTTAGTTATGCTTGCAAGAACAAGAAAAAGACAGACTGAACAAGAACAAGATAAGAACGAGACTAGATTAGTCTTGTCTTGTTCTTGCATTTGCTCATTACTAGCAAGCAGTGACCAATCCAATTCCATTTCTTTCGACTGAATTGGTCGTCTATCCCTCTTGGCCGGCACGGCGCCATAGTTCTTTATTTGAAATTCTATCTTGCCAGCGGAATTTTATGATATAACGCAGGCATCTGTTGATGAAGACTTGCAGGCGCGTGTGAAGAATTGGGTGACTTTACAGGTTTCACAACCGTACAAAAGCACTCCTTTATCGTTGGAGTTTAACAGCCGAAAATCGGTGTTAGTTCAGATCTGCGATGACCCCATATGCGGAACAGTCATGCATATGCGCTTCGTGCTTTATTTATTCTGGAACTGACGCCTTATTCCGCTCCACCATTTTCGGTAATAATACTATCACTATCACGTCATGGTTATTCAGCGCTGTCCATTCAAGAGTGTTTGAATTTATATGCATTTCTTTGGTTTTATTCGGATTTAGCCGGACTAGTGGACAGTGGACTATTTTCTGTTGCCAAATTGTTTTACAGGTTTTTGAGATCCTGATGTCTGTGAGCCAGCCAACAGATATGTATCATCCGCGTAGTCGAGGTCCTTAAGGCGGTCTAGCAAACCCCATTGTATGCCGCCTGTTCTACTATCTAGAGCGCTGACAAGGATGTCGTTAATTACAATAAAAAATAGCAAAGGCGAAATTAGGCATCCTGGTGGTACTTCTCAACTCATCTCTAGGCTGGTGGACAATTTTCCATTGTAAAGAATTCTGCATTTGGAAATATAGGGCCTTTAATAATTCTATTATTTTATCAGACAGTTCAAGTTGCCGAAGTGCTTGCCATATTAGGGATGAGCAAAAATGGTCTTGTTCTTGCAGTCTTGTCAGGGACTTAGTTATGTTTGCAAGAACAATAACAAGACTGACTGTGCAAGAACAAGATCTAGAGCAAGACTTTAGAGATTCTTGCGAAATTTCACATAAATCTGTTCTTTTAAAAATATAAAAGTGATTATGATGTTTAAGTAATTATGATATACATAAATACATGCGTGTATATTTATTTGTAATATGATAATTGTAAAAGCATTGGTACATAAATACACAATGGCTTTGCATGCAGTGTGCGCCAACTAGTGATGAGCAAAAATGATCTTGTTCTTGCAGTCTTGTCTTTTTCTTGCAGATTTTTCTAGAGCAAAAACAAGAACAAGACTTAGTTATGCTTACAAGAACAAGACAGACTGAACAAGAAGAAGACTAGATTAGTCTTGTCTTGTTCTTACGTTTGCTCATCACTATGCCATATAACGCTCCTATTGACCGAGTCGAACGCTTTCTCATAATCTACGAAAGCAAGGAACAGGGGGTTATCGTTATTCAGTAGACTGCTCCACAATGATTCACAAGGTGTTAGAATGGTTTATGCAGGAGCGGTCCTTTCTGAATCCAGCCTGCTGCCTTCTAAGCGTTCAGTATACTGCCTCCCTTAGCCTAAATAGTAATAATGGGACAACATTTTGCCCACAGTAGATAAATAGTACAGTAGAATATTATCAACTATGCCGACATTGCGTCCGGAAAGTTTTTCTCTACAATCAACGTAATCATGGAAACAGATTTTTGTAGAGGTAAGCGAGTGATGCAACGGCTATGGGTTATCTGTTAACGCTAAAAAACAGTGCAGCAGCAATATACTGCATTTTCTATCACTAGGAGTAGTATATAGGCAATATAAGTATATGACAACGAAATTCTATTCAAACACAGGTTTTGATGTTCACGCCACTACCCTAGAGGAAATTTACAAACTTGCTTCATAGCAGGAACACAATGTTCGCCATAAGCCGTGGGCTATGAAAGCTGTATAGCTCTCAAATTATGCCATCGCTGTCAATCGTAAAACTAAAATTATAATAGAGCAAAGCGATACCGTAGGTCATGAAAAAAATGTTTCCTATCAAATAAGTTTCAAATTTGAATTGAAACTAATTTAAACTAATATGAGGAAAAAAAGAATGCAACACGTTGATTTTTTATTATTTTTAAAATTAAGCACCCTCAGACGCAATAAAATTTGTCAAAAAGGCACTTTTTTTGTCAAAATAATAAGGTTTTATTTGTTGACAGCGGTATTTTTTTGTATGTATGATTTGGTAGAACTGTAAGCGTCAACCAAATAAAAAAAAGGAAAAAAAAAATTTTAAGAAACTCTTTTCTTTACCTTAATATATTGATCAGTTGTGAATACAAAATTAATATAAATACTAAAAAAATCGACTAAAAGGTAAAAAATAAGAAGATTTTAAACAACATAAACTTTTAAATCAAAATGGAAAAAATCTCACACATTCCTTAAAGAAAAGCGTGGGGTGCGTTTTTATGAAACAAAATGCTCATTTAGTGAAAATTCGTAGCTGTCTGAAATGTTAAAATGTACTCGCGGCAGTCATGTTTTTTTTTAAGTTCAGGTTGGTATGGGCGCCCCACGCTTTTCTTTAAGGAATGTGTGAGATTTTTTCCATTTTGATTTAAAAGTTTATGTTGTTTAAAATCTTCTTATTTTTTACCCTTTAGTCGATTTTTTTTAGTATTTATATTAATTTTGTATTCACAACTGATCAATATATTAAGGTAAAGAAAAGAGTTTCTTAAAATTTTTTTTTTCCTTTTTTTTATTTTTTACTTTTTAGTAACGAATAGCGTTAATTAATACATTACAATTTCCAAACTTTTAATTAGATTATCATGTTAAATAAGGAAACTTTTTTACGTGTTTTGTATTTGTTTCTTTACAACAGTTCTAAAGTGCACCCCAAAAATGCACAATTTGATGACCCCTCAAAAATCTAATAGCGCTCTACGTTTTTTTTACATTTCGTAAGGTAGTGTGTTCGCGTATACTGGCTGGAGCAATAAAAACTAAAAACTGTAAACTTATTTTTTTGCATCTTTTTAAATCATATTTTTATTTGCTATTTGTAGCTATGTTATGTCTTCCGCCATTTTTTAGTGAACGCCATATTTGATTTAAAACGTGTAACGAACCCAGTTTTCGTTACTAAGAATTTCACTCTACGAACCTAAAAAATATATTTACTCAGTAGGCGGGGAAATTCCCTTAAGCAAAATTTAGGAAAATAAAATATTCACCCAGCAGGCTGGGCGATTATCCTATGACAGTTCACTTCGGTATAAAATAAACCGCTTCACCAGGATAAAATTCAGTCTTTAACCAGGCTCGTTCTGGAGAGGTCACCCTCTCTGGTCCTAGACCGTGTCGTGGTGTACGATCCGGCACGGTCACCTTTTTGCCCAGGAATGTTTCCGAGGCCTTGTCGAGGTGTACGGCCCGACAATGTGCCGAGGTAGCGATTCCTAGACCGTGTCGAGGTGTACGATCCGGCACGGTCAGACATACACACCCTACACATAACACACACACATACACACTACGCACAATACACACTACCCGAGGAATGTTTCCGAGGCCTTGTCGAGGTGTACGGCCCGACAATGTGCCGAGGTAGCGATCCCTAGACCGTGTCGAGGTGTACGATCCGGCACGGTCAGACCTACACACCCAACACACATTAGAGGTACATGTAGTTCATAGTAGTGAGTGGATGACTGCTTAGTAATATACTAGTACTACCCGTAGTTAGCTATGTAGATATGCTTACTCACCATATGTAAACATGTATCTAGAGATTGTAAATAGGAATGTTTCCTGGACCAATGTCGTGGTGTATGATCCGACATTGTTCCCGGCGGCATTGCCTATACCAGTGTCGCGGTATGACCACATACGAGACCGACCACATACCGACACACACACACACACTCACACACACACACGCACATCCTGCCAGACCATTGACCCCAGCTTACGCACATGTAAACCTGTCGTAGTGAGTAGATAGCTGCTTAGTAATATACTAGTACTATAGCCCGTAGTTAGCTATGTAGATATACTTACTCACCATATGTAAACCTGTATCTAGAGATTGTAAGCATTTACCTAGATATAAGAGACCTAAATTGTTAGTATATAAGAACTTTTGAATCAATAAATGAATTTTATTTTGTAATAAGGTGTTTGTTCTCGCACGACCCTGGACAACTCGAGAGCCCCCGGCAGCCCTCCCTTAAAAAAGGAGGTTAGAGAACACTTTCACCCGAAACACCATTACAAAATTGGCGCCCGAGCAGGGACCGGTAAATTATATAAACTCGACATAACCAAATCATCCAGTACCCCGAAAAGACAGCAAAAGTCTGCAGCATGGACAACCAGGACCAGGAAATCAGCACCAATTAGAAGACGCTTATAGAAGCCGAAAGATGAAAACCAGTGAGCCCATCCGAGAATATATTATCGCCATGCAAACTCTAAGCAGACGGGTAGCCATAGCTAAACCACAAGACCAGCTGGAACGAATCTTCAGCAACCTGAGGCCAGAGTATAAATTATATATCCGGCGGAGTGACGTGCATACCATCACCGAACTTCAAATTCAAGGCGAAGAATACGAAGCAATCCAAAGGGAGCAATCTGCTCAACGAACAATCAACCGAATAGAAATCCCGAACACAAATACCAGTAAAAACACCTGATCCAGTCATCGTCCAAATATACGACCAGACCGACCAGCCAGTAAAACACCGATACTTCCCTAGAAATTCAGCAATGCAACAAGTAATCGACACCGAAATAGACCGTATGTTGGCTGAAAAATTATTGAACCGTCCAGCAGCCCTTACGGTTCACCCGTAGTTCTGGCAAGGAAAAAGAATGGCCACTACCGATTCCGCATCGTCTACCGGAAGATCAATGAGATCTCAAAGATGCTTACCCGTTGCCTCAAATCAATCATATTCTAGACCGATTGAGAGGCAAGATATATAACCAAAAGCGACCTATACCAGGGTTATTGGCAAGCGCCATTAGCTGAGGAGAGTAAACCAGTCACCGCATTTACTGTCCAAGGTCGAGGTTATACCAGTTTACCGTACCAGTTTACCGTCAGGCCATTCGGACTCCACTCCGTACCAGCAACGCCCCAGCGATTACTTGATATCTAGACGAAAATTATCATCCTAGGAAGAACCTTTGAGGTTCACCTAGTTAATTTACAGGAAGTATTCCAGTGTTACAAAGAGCAAATTCCGACTAGATCCCGGCAGATGGAAGTTCTGCCAGCCGTCTGTCGATCCGTTACCGAAGATACCAAATCAAAGCAGGCCAAGAAAAACACCTTGGACAAGAACTACCAGCCAACAAAACCAAAGCAGGCCAGGAAAAAAGAAAAAGTCTTTAAAAGAAAAACCAAGACATAGCCAGTTCAGTTTAATCACGACCATGACTCCGAATACAGTCCGCCGAAGGACCCAACCCCGCCGAGTTACAACGGGTAGAAAAGTACCCTCCGCAGACCAAGTCGCCCAAATCCACCGGCTAAGTGCCCACAACCGCACACAACCCCTCCAGCAGGCCGTGGGACGGAGGAAGGCCGAAATCAAATATCACCCACTAGGCCGTCAGGGATCAGGAACCATTACCATATAGAGACCGATATGCGGCCCAGCTTGGACGTCACCAATAAGGAATTCCTCGAGGAATTGGAAAGGACCATCCAACAGTACACGGTGCCGGCAATCACCCCCATTAAAGACCACCCGGTGGACCAAACACCAGTACCCGATCCAAACCAATCCCAAAAGCAACAAACCCAGGAGCAGATTGTCCGCACCAGCACAGTTACAGCCGATCCGGCGGAATATGGCATCAAGGGCACGTGGGAAAGTTTTTTTAAGACCTGCCCCAGGAAAAAGAAGAAGATACATGGCATCCGACACGTCCTAAAGAAAAATCCAGACGGGACTATAATAGTATATAAGCAATAAGAGTTTTTTTGTTTTGACAAGAAGTCATTTAATTTAATGTAGAATATAGGTATTGTTCGTTTATTAATATAAGGTAGATTTTTATGTTATATATATGTATGCAATTTTTATAAACGCTTTTTAGAAAAAATAAATTCTGACCGCAAATTACCTTTTTCCATCTCCCCGAAAAAAGAGGGGGATGTAACGAACCCAGTTTTCGTTACTAAGAATTTCACTCTACGAACCTAAAAAATATATTTACTCAGTAGGCGGGGAAATTCCCTTAAGCAAAATTTAGGAAAATAAAATATTCACCCAGCAGGCTGGGCGATTATCCTATGACAGTTCACTTCGGTATAAAATAAACCGCTTCACCAGGATAAAATTCAGTCTTTAACCAGGCTCGTTCTGGAGAGGTCACCCTCTCTGGTCCTAGACCGTGTCGTGGTGTACGATCCGGCACGGTCACCTTTTTGCCCAGGAATGTTTCCGAGGCCTTGTCGAGGTGTACGGCCCGACAATGTGCCGAGGTAGCGATTCCTAGACCGTGTCGAGGTGTACGATCCGGCACGGTCAGACATACACACCCTACACATAACACACACACATACACACTACGCACAATACACACTACCCGAGGAATGTTTCCGAGGCCTTGTCGAGGTGTACGGCCCGACAATGTGCCGAGGTAGCGATTCCTAGACCGTGTCGAGGTGTACGATCCGGCACGGTCAGACCTACACACCCAACACACATTAGAGGTACATGTAGTTCATAGTAGTGAGTGGATGACTGCTTAGTAATATACTAGTACTACCCGTAGTTAGCTATGTAGATATGCTTACTCACCATATGTAAACATGTATCTAGAGATTGTAAATAGGAATGTTTCCTGGACCAATGTCGTGGTGTATGATCCGACATTGTTCCCGGCGGCATTGCCTATACCAGTGTCGCGGTATGACCACATACGAGACCGACCACATACCGACACACACACACACACTCACACACACACACGCACATCCTGCCAGACCATTGACCCCAGCTTACGCACATGTAAACCTGTCGTAGTGAGTAGATAGCTGCTTAGTAATATACTAGTACTATAGCCCGTAGTTAGCTATGTAGATATACTTACTCACCATATGTAAACCTGTATCTAGAGATTGTAAGCATTTACCTAGATATAAGAGACCTAAATTGTTAGTATATAAGAACTTTTGAATCAATAAATGAATTTTATTTTGTAATAAGGTGTTTGTTCTCGCACGACCCTGGACAACTCGAGAGCCCCCGGCAGCCCTCCCTTAAAAAAGGAGGTTAGAGAACACTTTCACCCGAAACACCATTACAAACGACGTCATACAGTTTACTTTCTTACTCACTTTCATACACTTTCATTTGATATCCATACCGAGAGAGAAGTAAATAAAAGGGTAAACCGCCATTTTGTGTTGGCCGCCGTTTTGAATTGAAATGACGGGACACAGACAACAGTATTCTAATTGTCACTCCCTTCCATTTGATACCCATGCCGAGCGCGTTGTAAAGAAAAATTGATCCTCTGTTTTGTGTTGGCCGCTACTTTTATGCCGCCATTTTGAATTTAGGATGACGCTAATTGTATTCAACTTGTTATAACCTTTCATTTGATACCCATATCGAACGAGTGGCTTGTAAAGAAAAATGTAATCCGTCATATTTTTTTGGCCGCCATTTTTAATTTGGAATGACGCTGCACAGCTAATAGTATTCTACTTGTCACACTCTTTCATTTGGTACCTAAACAAACGGGTCCATTTTGTGTTAGCCGCCATTTTGTATTGAATTTGTAATGATGCAACACAGCTAACTGAATTCCACTCGTAATACCCTTTCATTTGACACCCATGTCGGGGATCGGGAAACACAATTGCAAAACTTGGCCGCCATTTTAGAGCCGCCATCTTGATTCTTTTATAAAAATGTCATACAGCATCGTCACATGAACTATGCATATGGTAAACATTTTGGGCTGATCAGTTACACTACATTGAGTAGAACGAATAATTCCAAGCATTTTATATTAAAAATCGTTTTTTGTTACTCAACAACAAAATCAACAACAAAAAATGTATCAAAATGTCATATTCGTGTATTGTCATCGGGAATATGTATGCCTGCAAAGTTTCATCCATTTGCATTGAGTAAAAGGCGGTTAAATTAACGTTACAAGATTTGATGCTCCGAAGTGAAAGTAAAGAAAAGAGTTTAAAAATAGAAATAGGTTCTAATTTTTATGGTCGTAATTATGGTCACTTCGCCGATAGTTTCATTTTGTTCGTTCGTAGGTAGATACATGGTATCTATTATTTGACAACGAAGGGCTTTCAATGGCGCACGGCTTATGGTGAGCATTGTGTTCCTGCTATAAGTCTGACAAGAGCTATAACGTATTTCTAAATGCAAGTGGCTACAAATCAGTGTCTAATGTAGGCTCTATAGTCTTTTCCCCTTGTTCCCGCTCGTTGGGGCTCACCCTCCAAAAAAACTACTGCATGACTGATTCCTCCAATGTCTTCAAAGAAAGATTGATGACAATTTTCAAATCCAACTTTGATAATAGAGACAAACCCAAGTCCGGGACTAGGGAGCTACTGTAATTGGATATTCAAGCGGCTATCAAGGCACTAGGTGGCGTCAACCGGAAAGACATCGCCAATATCTTGCCGATCATTACTGAATCACTTTCGATAATAATAGAACGTTCTCATTTGACTTTTTGGTATTGTAGTATTTTAATTTCATACAAAACATAGTAAAGAAAGGTAAAGAAAGAATCATTAAAATCGATTTGTCAAACAAGTTAAGGATCGATCATCGAACCTTCCTTGCCATGCTCTCCGCGTAGGTAGAATTCAATTATCTAGTAGGGAACCAAGCTGCTAATAATTGCAATTTCCATTGGGGCGAATAGACGTAACTCTAATTCCGAATAAGTCGACTTCCGATTCTCCTATCCAGTGTAGGCGTGAGATCTTGATACTTTTGGTTATGGCAGGTCCTTTGTATATTTGGCGCATATTCTCCTCCAGATTTTCTTTTCATTTTTCTCTCGCAACTTCGGAGAACCTTCTCGTCATACCTAGTATGCGTCCATGCTTCTAATTCGTACAGGAGCACTGGTTTTATTACGGTTTTATATAACATACATTTTACATCATTATTATCCTGCTTTACCCCTCTCGGGGCCATAGGGCTTCCATTAAGCTTTGCCATCGGACAGGGTTTTGAGCTATCCTTTTGGTTTAAATTGAGAGTTTGCTAAAATTTTCGATTTCTTTCATTACTGTCCTTCTCCATGCATTTTTCGGTATACCGAAACCTCTGCTTCCTTGGGGATTCCATTTAAGTGTTTTTTCGTAAACGCATTATTTTCTTTTCGATGGAGTTGAAAATATTTAACTTTACATTTAATTGGAGCGATTTCCACACTTTCCATAATCTGTTAAATGCACCTCCAGCCTTTTTAATTCTACTCACAATATCCTTCCTCGAACCTCATTCCGTAGTAATTATACAACCGAGCTAATTGAACACCTTCCCCTCTACTATTGTACTATCTTTTATTATTAATGGGCCTATTTGTAGTATTAATTCTCATTGATTTTGTTTTTGTACAAATATTTTAAGTCCTGCAATAACCGAATAATTACAATGGTGATTGCAATGCACAATACGTCGATTAATTAGTTGCAAAAAAAATTTTTTTCTTATCGACCTTCAATGGGAGTTACGATTTAATATTAAAAATGAGAAAAAATTATATTTAAAAAATCAGTAAAATAAAAATCTTTTTCGTGAATACCATAATGAAAACTCATTAAATAACTGGCCGGCGCGTTTAAATTTCCTTGATTAGTAATTTTTTCTTGTAAACAATAAAGCGAGTATATTTTGAAAAGGGTTTGGAAAATCGCATACAGATTTTAGAATTGTGTAGTAAGAAGGAAAATGGATACAAAAAATAATAAGGAATAAACCATAACAAGACATAAAATATATGTATATGTATATATATATATAAAATATTAAACATACTTAAAAGCTGAGTGGCCTCGTTGTTTAGCAACTCTTTCCAATACTAATACATCTTTCCCGTGCTCCTGTAAGCGTAATGTATTGGCTTCAACGTCTCTGAGAATTCTATTAAAATGCTCCTTATCCACCCTCAATAGGTGGCAATTATTTTCTTTTAGTACTATTGTAGCAGCCCTGAATGGATTAATTAATTTTAATAGCAGTGATTAGTTCTTTATTGCTAGGAGTATTATTAATATCTTTGCATAAGCATTTTCTATATTGAAATATTGTCTACTTGGATAAACATAACAGAAAGTGACAAAGATTCAACCAGGTGTAAAAGAAATGTACCTTAACACTTACCTCGGAGCATCGTTTATAAGAGCTAGCTTGCCAAAATCGTCGCCCTCCTTCAAAGTAGCTACTGTCCCTTTTCCATGAATAACAACATCAACGGATCCCTTTAAAAGTATGTACCATGAACGTCCTTCGTCTCCCTGGTTGAATACTAAAATATTTTATAAAGTCGTTAGGAATTTTTTTTTATGTAATTTAGATAAAAATTTGTTAATTAACAAAGGGTTTATTTTAATTAACTTCTGCAGAAACGAGTTTTCCATTGTATGGAAATGAGGGGGTAGAAAAGGCTTTGCTGGCACCTTTTTAAGAATACATACAAATGTTATGGAACATTGAAAAAGTTAAAAGAAATTTTGATAAAAAAATAGAACTATACAGTTGGAATGTGGGTTTGACCCCTTCGGTCAACACGATCAACTTCCCAATATGATGAACGTAGACGGAATAAACTGATTTCTTACAAAATAATAACTTAGCACAAGTGGGAAATTTGACTAGTATCAGAACTGGCGACAAAGTAATCTTGAGAGAAGCTAGTTCAAATAACTATAATAGTTGTAAATCCACAAGATTTTTTATGTTTTGAACGTTAGAAAACAAACATTTCCTTCGAAATTCGTTCGCTACACTAAAGCGGGTATTAGAATTCGTATTGAACGTGTGGAAGCGCCGCTGAAAAACTGGGAAGGGAATGACTTCATTTGGAAATTCCAAAGATTTCGGGAGAGCAAAACAAATCAATGTAAAGTACTTGTCAGGCTTGGCCAAAAAGGACGAATTTTTCGGTAACTACTGGAAATTCCGGAATGAACTGCAATTTTATGAAACTGTAAGACGTAGAAAACAATTCACGGTGAAAAAAGTGCTGTTCCAAGGTTTGAGAAATTCGCGATGTTTGTAAAGGGTAACGTAATTTTTGCACGATTTTTAAAGAGTGTCGGATTTTGACAAGTAATGTTTTGTCGCTGTGCAGAATCCAAAAAAGATCACTTTGTTTAGAACGGGTCTCATTCCATCGAGTTTATTAGATATTAGCAAAATTTATCAATTTAAGATCTTTCCGATACTTAGCCGAAGTTATTTTATTTAAACAAAAAAAAAGGCCCGACCGAATGTTAAAAAATGTTTTCGTTAATTTTCTTCTTTCGGGAATCGATAAAGTTTTTGCTTCGCGCGGTATCGTGCAGGGGTGCAGGTAAGAAAATCACAAACGTCGTTTAAACAAAAACGCTTCGAACGACACCTCACCGAAGCTAAAAAGACGGTTTTATTTTTGTTGCGAAATGAAAGCCGCATTCCTGACGATAAAAACGATACCTTATTCAGAAATATATCGTTGTTTCATTACCTTTTTATTCCAACCCATTAAATTGCACTTTTTCTCCAAAAACAAAATTGAAAACGTCCACCTCCCTCCCTCTTTGTGGTTTTTGTCGATAATTTTTTATGTACCTACTGTAACCAATAACACAACAACCACTGTACAACTGACTGGACCCTCTGTATAGGTAGAAGAACAATTGGCTATTTTCTGTTTATATACTAACTTTGACCGATTCATTTTGGACCTTTCTTCTTTTCCAATGCATCACAGTTGAACCATGATACCTTTGTGTTTTTAATGCAAGAAGCTTAAGAAATAAAATGGATGAATTCAGATTAATGTTGGAACTCACGAAAATTCATGTTCTGTTGGTAAGTGAGACTTGGTTGAAATCTGGAATCCCGTCTGCTCTAGTTTCCCTTCCTGGCTTTTTGATACATCGTAATGATCGCATAGGTCGTACTGGTGGGGGTGTAGCCATATATTGTGCATCATTGCTCTCCTCAAAAGTGGTGAGCAAATCGTGTGGCTCGCAACTTGAATTTATTGCGGTAGAAGTAAAATCTGCCGGTGCCAAATGTGTTGTAGTCAATGTATACTGTCATTTTTCATCATTGCGCTCCTTTAATCCCTCATGGGACATAGGGCGGAAACAGTGCCCTCCAGCGGACTCTGTTTTGCGCGACAGCTCTCAGTTCCGACCAGGATCTCCCAGTTGTTGCGGCTTCTGCTAGTAGGGTTCTCCTCCACGTTGTTCTAGGTCTTCCTACTCGACGGGATCCTTGCGGATTCCAGTCAAGGGCCTGTTTGGCTAGATTTTCGTTTTCGCGTCGCAAGGTGTGGCCAACCCAATTCCATTTCCTTCGCCTGATTTGGTCGTCTATCCTTTCTTGGCCGGCACGGCGCCATAGTTCTTCGTTTGAAATTCTATCTTGCCAGCGGATTTTTAGGATACGACGAAGGCATCTTTTGATGAAGACTTGTAGGCGCCCTGTGATGAATTGGGTGACTTTCCATGATTCGCAGCCGTACAAAAGTACTGCCTTCACGTTGGAGTTGAACAGCCGCAATTTGGTGTTAGTTAAGATCTCCGTTGATCTCCATATGCGGAACAGGCATGCATATGCGCCTCGTGCTTTATTTATTCTGGAACTGACATCTTCTTCTGCACCGCCATTTTCGGTAATAGTACTACCGAGGTAGCAGAATTTATCGACCAGTTCCACGTCACGGTTATTCAGCGCAGTCCGTTCAATGGTGTTTGCATTTATCCTCATTTCTTTAGTTTTAGTTGGATTTAGCCTTAAGCCTGCTGGACTACTTTCTGTTGCCAAATTGTTAATCATGCTTTTGAGGTCCTGGTATCTGTGGGCCAGCAAACAGATATCATCTGCGTAGTCGAAATCCTTAAGGCGGTCTAACAAACCCCATTGTATGCCGCCTGTTCTACTATCTAGAGCGCCGACAAGGATGTCATTTATTACTATAAGAAATAGTAAAGGCGAGAGTAGGCATCCTTGTCGTACTCCTGAGCTCACCTCGAAGCTGTGGGATAATTTTCCATTACGGAGAACTCTGCATTTGGAAAGGGCTTTTGTCAATTCTATTATTTTATCAGGCAGTCCACGTCGCCGTAGTGCCTGCCATATAAAGCTCCTATTGACCGAGTCGAACGCTTTCTCATAATCTACGAAAGCAAGGTAAAGGGGGGATCGGAATTCAGTAGACCGCTCCACTATTATTCGCAAGGTGTTGGTATGATCAATACATGAGCGGCCCTTCCTGAATCCGGCCTGCTGCCTCCTAAGCGTTCAGTCAACTGCCTCACTTATCCTAGATAGTAATATATGGGACAAAATTTTGCCCACAGTAGATAGTAAACAGATGCCTCTCCAGTTGTCGCATATTGTTAGGTCCCCCTTTTTTGGTATTTTGACTATGATACCTTCCGTCCAACCCTCCGGAAAGGTACAGGTGTTCCATGCTATTTGTAGGATTGGCTGAAGCGCATCTGCTACGAGGCTTGAGTCGGCTTTCAACAATTCTGGCGGGGTGCCATCTTTCCCAGCTGCTTTACCATTGGCCATCGCATGAATTGCGGTTACTATTTCCGTCTTGGATGGGGCCCGGGTGGTGATTCGAATTGGCTGTGCATTGTTGCTGGTTTCCTGAGGTTCCTGAGTAAATGAACCATTCAGGGCGGCGTTCTCGATGAGGTTACTGGTTGCCTACGCCGTGCTGGGTTGACTATCAACCTAAGCAAATGTAAATTTTGCGTGACTGAGGTAAAGTATCTTGGCTTCATAATTGGGGATGGAACTTTGAAAGCAGATCCTGCAAAGGTGACGGCCATCACGGAATTTCCAACTCAGACTCGGAGATTTTTGGGAATGACGGGGTGGTATCAGAGGTTCATCCACAATTATGCAAGCGTGGCTTCTCCAGTCACGGATTGTTTAAAGAACAAGTCCTTCAAATGGACGGACGAGGCCCAGCAGGCTTTCGAGACGCTAAAACGGCTTATGACCGAGGCTCCGTTGCTCGTCACTCCGGATTTCTCTAAGCCTTTTTACATTCAGTGTGACATTAGCCGAAGTGGTGTGGGGAGCGTGCTGCTTCAGCGAGACATGGATGGAGGAGAACATCCAATATCTTATATGTCCAAGAAACTGAACGCAGCACAGCGAAATTACACCATAACGGAACTTGAATGTTACACCGCTGTACTGAGTGTGAAGAAGTTTAGACCGTATGTGGAGGGACAGGCATTCACGATTATAACTGACCATGCTAGTCTGAAGTGGCTCATGGATCAGAAAGAGCTGAGCGGTCGATTAGCGAGATAGAGCCTAAAGCTCCAGGGGTTCGTATTCACGATCGAACACAGAAAGGGAAATCAAAACGTTGTACCTGACGCGTTGTCGCACAGAGAGTGCGTAAACGACCTCTTTTTTGTCGCGAGGTGGATATGAGCTCCTCGGCCTTTAGGTCTCCCGAATATACGAAATCGGCTGAACAAATATTGCCACCCCGCAGTTACCAGACTTGCGTGTTTCAGAGGGGTATGTTTGTCATCGCGCATCCCCACGTACAGGAGACCCGGTTGCGGACGATTTAACGTGGAAGCTGTGGATTCCCGCGGACTTGACGCTTCCTCTTGTCGAATCGGCCCACTCGCCTCCTCAATCGGCCCATGGCGTTGTGGCAAAAACACTGGCTAAATTAAGGGCTAAGTATTATTGGCCGGGAATGGCTCGGCAGGTTAGAACCTTTGTGTCACAGTGTGACACTTGCAAAGCCACCAAGTCGACCAATTCCATATTGAGACCTCCAATGGGACAACCAATGGAGTTTACCAGTCATTTTCAATTCTTATACGTCGATTTCATGGGTCCGTATCCCCGGACCAAGAGAGGCCATATCCATCCGTGTTCGTGGTCTTGGATGGATTCAGCAAACTCGTGTTTCTTCATCTAGTGACGGCGGAAACCGCGGCAGCTGCTGTTCATTTTTTAGAGAGAACAGTTTTCAATACTTTTGGAGTACCGGAAACCGTTTTCTCAGATAATGGTCGGCAGTTCACCTCCCGGGAGTTCGCTAAGTTGCTGGATGATTATGGCGTGAAACATGTGCGCACCGGCGTATATTCTCCTCATCCAAATGCCTCAGTGAGGGTAAATAGATCCGTTCTCGCCGCTATTAGGACATATCTGAATGAGGACCAAAGAGAGTGGGACAAACATCTTACCTCTATTGAGTGCGCACTCCGGGGTGCATGAAACAATCGGTATGTCCCCTTATCAGGCCCTGTTCAGGCGACACATGATTCTTCATGGATCGGCTTATCCGGTCCTGAAAAAGTTGAACGCCTTCCGAGAAGGGGACATATCGTATTTGCCTGTATCAGATCGCCTACAGTTGCTTCACGAGCGGATCGAACTTAGCCTTACTGCAGCGCATGCAAGATACGAAAAACGTTACAACTTGTCGGAAGATTGAATTTCACCCGGGGCAAAAAGTGTTCCGGAGAACCTTTCTGGTCAGCAAACAGGCCAAACTGGCAAATAAATTCGTAAAATCGCGGATAAGGAAACGAATTGGTGGTAGCCTATATGAATTGGAGGACTTGCGGGGTAAGCTTCTTGGCATTTATCATGTCAAAGACCTGCGGCTTTAGTATAATGTAGAGGCAAGCACATCCTTGTTCCTCAACACTGCTCTCCGGAAATTTACTGACAACTGCCGAGGACACACGACGGGTCACTTTAATTTTTTCAACCACTTGGTTCTAAATTTTCAACTTTTTTCTCCATTTCATTGTCAACGGTTGCAGTATTTTTTTGTTGGAGCCCGGTTAGCTCAGTCAGTAAAACATGAGACTCCTATGGTTAGAACCACACCTTCAGTCGTATTCATTGGAATTAACCCAAAACAAAAATCAAGCCTTTTTGTCGGCTCCTCACTCCCTGGCAAGTCGGGTTTGTGGAGCCCAGGCATTAGGGAGAAGGCGAAAAAAAGGAGGCGAGGAAAAAAATAGTTTTGGGAGGGAGTTGTTTTTGGGATTGTGAGGAAAGAAGAACATTTTTTTGAAGAAATAAGTTTTTTTTTTTTTTTTTAAATTAAGAAAAGCAAAATTAAGTAAGGAAAAAAATGTGAATAAAATACCGACCACCAGTATAACAGTTTCATGTGGTATAGCCAAAAGAAGGAAGCTAAAGAAGAGTAATTTTATGGAAGGATTGTGATCGCATTGGGTCAGGAAGGGCATCAAATAGAAAGGCAGAAAGAAGGATGCATCAATATTGGTACCCGGAGTTTACGGAAAATAAGAAGCCGCTATAATACATAAGTGTGATTGTGTATATCCTAAGGGAAGCTCAATGAGGCGGATAAAAAGCAGCCGTCATCTACAAGACTCTCGGACCAGCCTGTAATATCAACATCAGAGGTAATATAACCTATCTCCGCCTACAGAACTCCCGGGGGGACTTTAGAGCGATCAAGTTTAGAAACCAAGGTAATCGAAGTTTTATTTTATTAAATTTGATTGGGTTTTCGAGACCCAAAGTCGAAGATCCAGCCTCTCAGAGTGACGTACTGATATTGGTCCAACTTTGGCGCTTCGCCCCAATCCCAGGAATCCGGGAAATAAATAAATAAATAAATGCTTAGTTGTTAAAACAAAAAAATTTGTTGATATTGAGAAATTTTTATTCCATTTGATTTACTAATCCTAATTGATATACATATGTACGTAACTTAGATCATATAGATACTGCTTAATTTAATAATATTTGACACATATTACAACCGTTGTATATGTACATCATATTATTCAAGATATACCTAATTCGGCGAAAGTTATACCTATATATAATATTTTATGGATTGCATTATCCGCGATAGGTCATCCTGTAAATATTTGTATAACTGTATTTTAAGCCTTATTTCCTAATTTATTAATTTGTTATAATACTATAATCTAAGTCACAACACATAACTTGTGAGTCGTCCTATACACCACACGGTAAGATTGGTTTGAACTGGCCCCATTTAACCCCTATATGTGGTTTAATTTTTATAGAGCATAGCAATTTGAGTTGTTCGACGATCTACGCTGGTACCAGGGTGGGTCATGCTTGCGTTTTGTGTTTTCTTGTCATCTTAGAGAGGTGGCCGGCTCATCGCAACCCTTTGGTGGTACGACATAATACAACACTGTAGTTCTGGCTACTTGTTTTAGTTAAGAGACTCGTTCCTAGTTTATTAAATATCATGTTAAAGTTGAGTTTTTTGTGAGTATAGTGTAAATATAAAATATTGTTTTGATGGTAATCCGATACACATCTTTTATTGATAGCGACACTGGTGGGGTAAATATGATCGGCTAAGGAATTCTGCTGGCGAAACCAGGGACGATAGATCTCGTTCCAAACTTTATTTTTCAGGTGCCCTTCTGGCTCAACTAATTTCTCCGCTCCTACCCTGATAGGACGCCCGCAGGTAAGTGGTGATGCACCTAAATAAGTGGTACCTCGGGGGCCTCAATACTCCACGACCCCCTCGACGAGCCAAGCCAACTCTAGAGGCCTGAGGTACCGCCTTGATGGTCGGATTGATTTTCTTGTTTGGGAATTTTTTTTTGTTGTCCAAAATTGTTTTGTTTTTTTTTTTTTTTTTTTGTAGGTGGAACTGATGTTGGCTTCTTCGGGCAAATATGAGTTTACACGTATGCCATTCGGCTTACGAAATGCAGTCCAAACCTTTCAAAGGTTCATAAATGAACTTACGAGAAATCTCGACTTCGTTTATGTATACTTGGACCATATACTTATCTCAAGTAAAACCGAGGATGAACATATCGTTCACCTCGAAGAGCTCTTTAAATGCCTCGATAGCTTCGGTTTAACCATTAAGCTAGAGAAATACGTTTTTGGTGCAACAGAGATTAAGTTTCTAAGCCACCGCATCACAAAGGATGGAATACTTCCATCCTCCGATCGGGTTCAGGCTATCGTTGATCTCGCACTTCCAACTTCTGTCAAATCGGTCCAGAAGTTTTTGGGAATGGTGAATTTCTATCACCGATTTATCCCAAAATTGGCTGAACAGTTGGTGCCCATAAACGAGCATTTGCGAGACCTTCTCTACCACTGACGTGCCAATAAAGTATTTGACTGGCCAGCAGAATGTCAGGCGGCATTGCTCAAGGTGAAAACCTCGATGGCTGAAGCAATTCTGCTGAGTCATTCAATCGAGGATGCAAAATACAGTCTAACGACTGACGCCTCTGATTATGCAATCGGAGGCGTATTGGAACAATTTAACGGTCATCGGTGGCAACCTCTAGCTTTTTATTCCAAAAAGCTGTCACCAACAGAATGGAAGTACTCTGCATTCGATCGCGAACTTCTCGCAATCTATGCAGCGATCAAAAACTCGTTCGTTGAAGGACGCAAGTTTGTGGTCTATACTGACCACAAACCACTGGTTCGTGCCCTTAATACAAAGACCGAACGATCTCCTCGACAGACCAGACATTTGGGTCTAATCTCTCAGTTTACCACAGACATCAGACACGTGTCGGGTAAACAAAACGTTGTCGCAGACTACTTGTCACGCTCACTAGCAACCGACAACGTCGACTCGGTCACCTTCGACCTGCCTACACGACCGGCTCAGGCTCAACAAGGTGACACAGAGTTAAAGACTTTGCAAGAACACCCCAGCAATGGCTCACGGGTAAAACTAGTCCTCACACCAATACCATTTGCCGCCCATCAAGTGTGGTGTGAAACTACTACAGGCATTCCTAATCCTTACATACCCACTTCCTTACGCAGACTAGCGTTCAACTCCGAACATAGTCTCTCCCATCCTGGTATTCGCGCTACAAGACGAGCCGTTACCAAAAAATGCTTTTGGCCATCGATTAATAAAGACTGCAATGAGTGGTCTAGATCATGACTAGGTTGCCAAAAGTCCAAAATTTCACGGCATACCAAATCTCCATTGGAAGCTTTCAAACTTCCAAATAATATTTGATCATATCCATATGGATATTGTGGGACCTGTCGAATTTCATATATTTCATACATAAAAATTCACAATTCAATAGAAAATAAAAATATCATAGACAATAGAGATAAGCACTATAAATTCCAATGCACAGTAATTTAAACCCATTTCCACAGTAATTCAAATCCATTTCTTGCACTTGTTCAAAAATATGTGTTATCTCGTTAAGAAAATGCATTATAGACGAAATTTGATTCTTTAATATTTCATATTTTTCTCATGAGAAGATAATTCTGATGACTCGGTTGTTTGGCTTAGTTACATAATTATGTATGATATAACTTAGTATTTAAGTGATGATGAGAAAAATAAATAGTCAGTCAGAGATTGTCGCTGACTCTCACAACAATTAAAAGGCTTTTTTATTTTCGTCGTCTCTGCCAAGTGAGCCTACTTGGAACAAGTGAAGTAGTATCAAGCACTGCTTACACTTCCACTGCAATCGCTTACGGGTACAAGAGCCCTAAGCTAATTCAAACCGAAAAACTTTTAAATTAAAGGAGTAATAAAACATTTTACGTGAAGTAGTAGCAAGCACTACTTTCACAACCAACTGTATTCACTTAGGGTACAAGAACCCTAAGCAGAGGAAATTTTAAGACAAAACAGTTTTAAACATTTTATGGTGACCCCGACGTGATCGGCAGTCACGTCACAACATCGAAAAGAAGTTCAAAGACCTGTTGTTCAACTATCACCACAGCAACAAGATGACAACCCTTGATGACATCACCAAGGAACAGAAGGCCATCGCAGAAGAGCTGAAAATTGAAATCAGTAGCTACAATAAGGATCCGACAAGGAGGAAATCAGCCGATTTTCTAAAGCAGAAGCTGCTACGGGTAGAGAATATATGGCGTAAATTCGAAGAGAATGATACATTCATTGAGTTTCGATCTGGCAGCGATCGTGTTCAGACGTTTTCTTGAAGCGCTCGCTCGCAACAGCTATAACAGTACTGTGAAGTAGAAGTAAATCAACAAATAGCAGTACTCAAGTCGGAGCTGTTTAATTCTTGTTTTCGGTGGCGTGCGACTGACTTTCGGACGCTGGAAAGAAGTGTATCAGTGGAAATGCCTGAAGGTGGGGGCGCCCTTGGCCCCCAGCCTAAAAGAACTATTAGAAAGAAGCCACGTAAGGTGAATGCTACGAAGGATGAAAGCCTTAAGGCGCTGGCGGAGGACCCAGACTTTATAAAGGAGATCAAGGATAGCCCTGATAAGTGTGACTCAAAGGAAGCAGACGCGGCACAATCGGCGTTGGACTCTACAGGCAAAGAAAAAACTATTAGTAATAAAGATAAGTCGGTTAATCTGAAATTATTGATAATACTGATTCTCAAAACGTTGTTAATGTTGAAATTCATAATTCCCAGGTTGGTGGCGATTGCCACAATTCAATTGATATGGACACAAATAGTGTAGAAGTGGCTGATTTCGTAGATAGAATAAATAAAGATTTAAATTTCACATTAGTTAAAAAAGGTGTGAAGGATCCTTTGAGAACTGAGGATCCCAAATTGACCACTGAGAATAGGTTCAGTCCCCTTCAGACGGAAGAAGTTCAACTTCCCTCTACTGCCACACAATCGGAGTCGATTTCGACCCCAAACAATAATAAAATTAAATGGTGCCCTCCTATCTTTCTTTCGGGAGTTAAACCCACTACGGTGTTTGAATTTTGTAGGTCGCAGCAGAATAATGAAGTTAATTACCGAATTCAAAAGCTTAGTCACAATAAAGCTAAGTTCTTTGTGGATCAACCTATGATGCATACCAAAATTATAGAATTAATGAGGGAAACCTAGGAAGATGCGTTTACCTTCCCGCCAAAACAGGCTAAAGGTGAAACATGGGTGCTGAAAGGACTTACGGGGAATCTCTCAGCAGATGAGGTTCGTTTTGAATTAGAGGCTCGCAATAAAGCATTAAAAATCAAGTGGGTTAAACCCATAGTTTCAAAAAAAGCACATATTAATTTTGGGGACAACTTCTTAATTAAATTAGAACCTGGTTCCTCGGGAAGGGAGCTGTTCAAAATAAGAACTATTGCAAATCACGTTATTAAATTCGAAAAACCAATGAAAAAAGAATTCATTCAGTGTTTTAGGTGCCAGGCCTTCGGGCACATAAGCGTGAATTGCGAAAATAATTTGCAAATGCGTTAGGTGCGGGTCTAACTGTGGAGACTCATGTCCAAGGAAAGGTGAAAAGGAGAATAGTCCAGTAAATAGGTCGAAAAAAAGGCATTCGCAATGCGAAAAATACCACACGCGATTTTTTTTTACCAAATGTTTTTACATATTTTTATGAGCTTAAATTCAAAATGGCGTCATCCCCACCCTTATGCTTCACTTACAATGAAGGGAAACGCATTTAATTCTATATTTCAGAAACTATGCGTTTTACGACAAAAGTGTATATAATCTTTTTTGTAGATAAATATGTGATTTAACTTTTTTGTTCAGAATTGTTTTTTGTAAAGTCAATATGTTCGGAGTTATAGTGCTTCAAACTTTTTAGCTTACTTTCTTTGCACTATATTTCGTTAACTGTTAGAACGCCATAAAAAAGTCCTGCCTAATACTTATAGAACACACGATTATCTATAATCTTAGCTTGTATCATTTTCAGATAGGGCTAATATTTCACGAGTTATAGCGCTTTAAATGTCGGAAAATCAAAATTAAAAAAAAAAATAATAATTTCGTAATATCTTTTTCTGAACTGATTACATCGTGTGTTGAGCTCATCATTGCCCACATTTGTTGCCTTTAATTTTTCCTATAAAGTTGATATTAATGGACCACGACCAACCCTTCTTACCAATCTGTAAAAGCTGGTGTTTCATATGCCAATGTTGTCTCCGGTGTCCAGAATTCGAACTCTGCTTGGTTTGGAGATTTTGCTGAGGAATCAACGAAACTGATTAACGCCCTTAGGGACGCGGTGCAGGAAATTACTTGCCTTCTGGCTGGTCTTCTACCTTCTACGAGCGGTTGGGAGGAAATAAGGCGGCGGCCTTTTCTCTTCCCAAACCACCGTCATTACAGAACTAACCATTTTGAACATCAACGTGAATTCGCTTCTCTCGAAGGAGAGAGCAATTTTCCTATCTAACGAACTCAAGATTCGTCAACCTAACGTGGCCTTGATTGTTGAGACTAGACAGGGTGCGAGGAACAACCCACGACTGGAAGGTTATAAGCTAGTTAGAAGTGATGGAAGTAGAGGTACAGCCATAGCTATCAAGGACTCCTTAATGTTTCAATCAGTGGAATATTCCACAACCTGTTTCAGCAGCTGCTTCATAACCTGGCCGATTCGTAAGAACGGCAGGTGTTTTAAAATTTTAATAGGGGCCATTTACATCCCGTGCAAAGTGAGTGGGGCCTGGGTCGACGAGCTGGAGGGCCTCGAGAATATGGTACGGAGATATGATGGTTTCACAATCGGTGGAGACTTTAACGCTAGGCATCCCCAATGGGGGGACTCCGAAACGTCTACGCAGGGTAGGGTTCTGTGTAGATGGTTTGAAACTCAGGCCTTTCTGTACTTTGAGCTCGTATATCCGGGCACCCCCACGTTTCCAAGGGGATCCTCACATTTAGATTTCTTTTGGGTTTCGTGGGTAACGTGACCCAAAACTTGTCACCTTGTTTAAAAATGTTGACTGGACTGTTTTTATCCGAGACCTCCACAGTAGCCTCTCGAGAGTCCCAATCAAGATTGAAAGAAGTTTAACGAATGAGGAAATTGAAATGCTGGCTGACAAAATCCCGAGGATTATAATGGAAATCGTAAATGAGCATGTTGAACGCAAAACCCTCACCTTTAAATATAAGGGTATTTCACAGCTAGGCCTGAAACTAGTGAAGGTTAGAAGAGGTTGGTTAAGGGCCCTTAAAAGAATGCTTTATAGTTCTGGGAACAGACAGAATGAGGAATACGTGGAACTCTCAAGTAGAATAAGATGCCTAGACAGACTGATCAGGGAAAGGATTAGGCTGGATGTGAATTCCTGGTACAGAAGGGAACTAAGGAAAATTAGGCCATCTCCACAGGCATTTAAAGAGATCGACCGCCTGCCAGGTAGAAAGCGCTGCAAGGCCAGTATCAGTAATTCCAACTTAACCGTTAATGGCAATATTATAGCTAACCTGGAGAGAAAACTAAACGCTTTCAGGGATAACTACGAAAGAATTTTTCGGAAAGAGCCATACTTCTATGACCGCCAGATTGAAATGCAAGTAAAGGATACTATTTCCATGATTGAACAACACCCCCGGTCCCTTGCTACCCGTTCTCACCAACAACCCAATAGAAGTGAACCGTGATAAATGTGAGCTGATTTGCTTTAGGAACCGCGCTGGGAAAGGGCGAAGGGCAACTCCTAGAGAGTCTAAGGCTGCTTACACACCAAACTCGACATCGAGACGACATTACAAAACGTCCATCGACAAAAAATTTTTTGTCGAATCTTCGTACACACCAAATTCGACACCTCGACACCATTCGACAACCAGAACCACTCGACACAACGAAAGTCACTGCATAAGTACTCGACGTGTCGAAAGTCGTCGTTCGACGTTTTTCCTCGTGTCGCCTTCAGTGGATATAAACTGATTTGAATGTGAAGCCCTTCGTCGGTAACGGTTTTTTTCCTTGTCGAGTTCTGTCGTGTCGTGTCGATGTCGAATTCAGTATGAATACACTCGTTTAATAATAAGAATAAATGGGTGTCACAACAGAAAATCTTGTCGTGTCGTGTCGATGTCGAATTCAGTGTGAATAGACTCGCTTAATGATAAGAATAGATGTGTGTCGCGACAGAAAAATGTTGTCGAATTTCGTCGTGTCATGTCGATGTCGAGTTTGTTGTGTAAGCAGCCTAAGGAGGTAAGAATTAGAATTGGGGAAACCGTGTTAGCCCCTAAGGACAAATTCAAATATCTGGGAGTGAGTATGCACCACAGGCTTAAATGGAATCCTCACGTCAAACTGAAAATAAACAAAGCCGGTTCAGTGCTTGCGAGTCTGAAGCCACTGATTAATTCTAAAGCTGTTTGGAGCAACACTAAGTTATTAATGTTTAAGACCATTATACGGCCGGTTCTGGCATACGCCTTCCCCGTGTGGTTCTCAATTTCACCGACCACGGCTAATGAAGTTCAGATATTTGAAATAAAAGTGCTGAGGCATTGCTTATCTTTGTATATGAGGGAAAACACCAAATGGTATCTATTCACAATCTAAAGTTACCCCTATAATGCTATATCTTCTGGAAGCTATGCGCAAGAGGCTTGCCAATCTCCTTGATCACCCGAAATATATATATATATATATATATATATATATATATATATATATACATATATATATATATATACTAGCAAAAACCCGCGTGCGTTGCAACGCCTTTCAATGAAATAAGATTATGGGGACACAGTCTGCGATAGGAAAATGATATAGTGAAAAAAGAACAAATCTGGGAAAATTGATTTTGGGAGATGACCGCCATGGACCAAATGATATATTGAGTATACTATATTGCCTATGGTGTTCTACTTATCATACTCTTTCATTTGATACCCATGTCGAAGGGGTTGTAAAGAAAATATTAATACGCCCTCTTGAGATGGCGCTATGGACCAAACGAGATATTGAGTATACTATATTGCATATGGTGTTCTACTTATCATACTCTTTCATTTGATACCCATCTCGAAGGGGTTGTGAAGAAAATGGTAATCCGCCCTCTGGAGATGACCGCCATTTACCAAACGATATATTGAGTATACTATATTGCTTATATTGTTCTACTTATCATAGCCTTTCATTTGATACCCATGTCTCGGGTGTTGTGAAGAAAATGGTAAACCGCCCTTTTGAGATGGCCGCCATGGACCAAATTATAAATTGAGTATACTATATTGCTTATGGTGTTCTACTTTTCATAGCCTTTCATGTGATACCCATGTCTCGGGTGTTGTGAAGAAAATGGTAACCCGCCCTCTTGAGATGGCCGCCATGAATCTAAAGACACAGTCTATGGCAATGTTCTTATAATGCCCTTTCATTTGATACCAATGTCGACGGGGTAGTGAAGAAAATGATCATCCGCCCTCTTCAGATGACCGCCATGGACCAAACGATATATTGAGTATACTATATTGCTTATGGTGTTCTACTTATCATACCCTTTCATTTGAAATCCATGTCGAGGGGTGTGAAGATAATGGTAATCCAACCTCTGGAGATGGCCGCTATGGGCCAAACGATATATTGAGTATACTATATTGCTTATGTGTTCTACTTATCATACTCTCTCATTTGATACCCATCTCGAAAGGGTTGTGAAGAAAACGGTAGTCCGCCCGCTTGAGATGATCGCCATGGACGAACCGATATATTGAGTATACTATATTGCCTATGGTGTTCTCCTTGTCATACTCTTTCATTTGATATCCATGTCGAAGGTGTTGTGAAGAAAATGGTAATCCGCATTCTTGAGGTGGCCGCTATGGACCAAGCGACATATTGAGTATACTATATTGCTTATATTGTTCTACTTATCATACTCTTTCATTGGATACCCATTTCGAAGGGGTTGTGAAGATAATGGTCATCTGCTCTCTTGAGATGACTGCCATGGACCAAACGATATATTGAGTATACTATATTGCCTTTGGTGTTCCACTTACCATACCCTTTCATTTGATATCCATGTCGAGGGGTTGTAAAGAAAATGGTAATCCGCCCTCTTGAGATGGCTGCTATGGACCAAACGCCTGCTTTTCTATTGAAATTTTGCTATAAACCTCACGGAGCCCGAGACCTTTCCTTCAGATATGAATTTTACACAGATGAAATGCCTCAAAGAACATTGGTCTTGCGTCGGCCGCCATGAATCGGTATATTGAGTCTACTACATTGCTTATTGTATTCTACTTATCATACCCTTTAATTTGATACCCATTTTGATAGGGTTGTGAAGAAAGTGGTACCCCGCCCTCTTGAGACGGCCGCCATGGATCTAAAGATATATTTTGTATACTACATTGCTTATTGTATTCTACTTATCATACCCTTTCATTTGATACCCATGTTGAGGTGGTTGTGAAGAAAGTGGTAATCCGGCCTCTTGAGACGGCCGCCATGGATCTAAAGATATATTTTGTATACTACATTGCTTATTGTATTCTACTTATCATACCCTTTCATTTGATACCCATGTCGAGGTGGTTGTGAAGAAAGTGGTAATCCGGCCTCTTGAGACGGCCGCCATGGATCTAAAGATATATTTTGTATACTACATTGCTTATTGTATTCTACTTATCATACCCTTTCATTTGATACCCATGTCGAGGTGGTTGTGAAGAAAGTGGTACCCCGCCCTCTTGAGACGGCCGCCATGGATTTAAAGATATATTTTGTATACTACATTGCTTATTATATTCTACTTAACATACCCTTTCATTTGATACCCATGTTGAGGTGGTTGTGAAGAAAGTGGTAATCCGGCCTCTTGAGACGGCCGCCATGGATCTAAAGATATATTTTGTATACTACATTGCTTATTGTATTCTACTTATCATACCCTTTCATTTGATACCCATGTCGAGGTGGTTGTGAAGAAAGTGGTACACCGCCCTCTTGAGACAGCCGCCATGGATCATTTTAGTTTCAATAGCGTCATGGCCTACCTATTGTTTGACAGCTGCGTAAATTTGAAATTTGCATTAAATGTAATGATTCAATTTAATGACAATTTTACATTTGTCAAACAATAGGTAGGCCATGAAGGTATTGAAACTAAAATGAAGTGAAAGTTCCTAAAATTACCATTTTTGTTTGGATTTTGCAGCTGTTTTTTTGGTTAAAGGTATAAAAAATAGCCTACGACCTATTCTAAGACCTACCAAATATACACAAAAAATTTCATGCAAATTGGTCAACCCGTTTCGGAGGAGTACGGTAACAAACACTGTGACACGAGATTTTTATATATATACTAGCTGGGACCCGGTGCGCCTACGCTGCACCCATAAGTCAATAGTAAACAATAAAAACCATCCACTGACTTAATATTTTTCGAGATATGAATTTTACACAGATGAAATGCCTCAAAGAACATGGGTCTTGCGTCGGCCGCCATGAATCGGTATATTGAGTCTACTACATTGCTTATTGTATTCTACTTATCATACCCTTCAATTTGATACCCATGTTGAGGGGGTTGTGAAGAAAGTGGTAATCCGGCCTCTATAGACGGCCGCCATGGATCTAAAGATATATTTTGTATACTACATTGCTTATTGTATTCTACTTATCATACCCTTTCATTTGATACCCATGTTGAGGTGGTTGTGAAGAAAGTGGTAATTCGGCCTCTTGAGACGGCCGCCATGGATCTAAAGATATATTTTGTATACTACATTGCTTATTGTATTCTACTTATCATACCCTTTCATTCGATACCCATGTCGAGGTGGTTGTGAAGAAAGTGGTACCCCGCCCTCTTGAGACGGCCGCCATGGATCTAAAGATATATTTTGTATACTACATTGCTTATTGTATTGTAGTTAACATACCCTTTCATTTGATACCCATGTTGAGGTGGTTGTCAAGAAAATGGTAATCCGGCCTCTTGAGACGGCCGCCATGGATCTAAAGATATATTTTGTATACTACATTGCTTATTGTATTTTACTTATCATACCCTTTCATTTGATACCCATGTCGAGGTGGTTGTGAAGAAAGTGGTACCCCGCCCTCTTGAGACGGCCGCCATGGATCTATAGATACATTTTGTATACTACATTGCTTATTGTATTCTACTTAACATACCCTTTCATTTGATACCCATGTTGAGGTGGTAGTGAAGAAAGTGGTAATCCGGCCTCTTCAGACGGCCGCCATGGATCTAAAGATATATTTTGTATACTACATTGCTTATTGTATTCTACTTATCATACCCTTTCATTTGATACCCATGTCGAGGTGGTTGTGAAGAAAGTGGTACCCCGCCCTCTTGAGACGGCCGCCATGGATCTAAAGATATATTTTGTATACTACATTGCTTATTATATTCTACTTAACATACCCTTTCATTTGATACCCATGTTGAGGTGGTTGTGAAGAAAGTGGTAATCCGGCCTCTTGAGACGGCCGCCATGGATCTAAAGATATATTTTGTATACTACATTGCTTATTGTATTCTACTTATCATACCCTTTCATTTGATACCCATGTCGAGGTGGTTGTGAAGAAAGTGGTACCCCGCCCTCTTGAGACGGCCGCCATGGATCTAAAGATATATTTTGTATACTACATTGCTTATTGTATTCTACTTATCATACCCCTTCATTTGATACCCATGTCGAGGTGGTTGTGAAGAAAGTGGTACCCCGCCCTCTTGAGACAGCCGCCATGGATCTAAAGATATATTTAGTATACTACATTGCTTATTGTATTCTACTTATCATACCCTTTCATTTGATACCCATGTCGAGGTGGTTGTGAAGAAAGTGGTACCCCGCCCTCTTGAGACGGCCGCCATGGATCTAAAGATATATTTTGGATACTACATTGCTTATTGTATTCTCCTTAATATACCCTTTCATTTGATACCCATGTTGAGGTGGTTGTGAAGAAAGTGGTACCCCGCCCTCTTGAGACGGCCGCCATGGATCTAAAGATATATTTTGTATACTACATTGCTTATTGTATTCTACTTATCATACCCTTTCATTTGATACCCATGTCGAGGTGGTTGTGAAGAAAGTGGTACACCGCCCTCTTGAGACGGCCGCCATGGATCATTTTAGTTTCAATAGCGTCATGGCCTACCTATTGTTTGACAGCTGCGTAAATTTGAAATTTTCATTAAATGTAATGATTCAATTTAATGACAATTTTACATTTGTCAAACAATAGGTAGGCCATGAAGCTATTGAAACTAAAATGAAGTGAAAATTCCTAAAATTACCATTTTTGTTTGGATTTTGCAGCTGTTTTTTTGGTTAAAGGTATAAAAAATAGCCTACGACCTATTCTCAGACCTACCAAATATACACCAAAAATTTCATGCAAATTGGTCAACCCGTTTCGGAGGAGTACGGTAACAAACACTGTGACACGAGATTTTTATAGATATAGATATATATATATATATATATATATATATATATATATATATATATTTTTTTTTTTTTTTTTTCCTGGGGGTAAAAAAGCCTTCGCTACCGTCATGACTCAAGTGCCCCTTACTGGCCGATCCCGCATGACGGTTATGTTTCACGTAAATCCACACATACACACATATGGACACATAAGTGCACATACGCATATATGGGTCTATGAACATGAGAACTAAAAAAGCCCCTCCGACGTGATCCACCCCCGCGGGACTGGCTAATAAGCATTACATCGCGGGGGTCGTTCAGCTTCATTCAGCTGCTTCTGCTCGCGGCATTTCTGTGCCTTTCTCTATTTCTTACGGCTTCTTCTTGCCTTAGCTTTCTGTGAATGGTCTTGAGGGTTGCTTCCACGTCCCTCCACATTTCCTCAGACCTCATCATATGGTCTAGGATGTTTTCGGGCGTTAGTGGCTCCTCGACCCTTTCTTCTAGTTTCGCCCTTTCCTCGGCGAATCTCGAGCAGGTAAAGAAGACGTGTTCTGCGTCTTCCTCCGTCGCTGGGCACACCGGACACAACGGTGAATCATCGTGCCCAAAGCGGTGGAGGTATTTCCTATACCCCCCATGTCCGCTCAGGAACTGCGTGAGGTCGTAACTTACTTCCCCACGCTCCCTCGTAGCCCATATTTCCACATTAGGGATAAGTCTGTGGGTCCAGCGACCCTTAACAGACTCGTCCCACTTCGCCTGCCATTCCCTTAAAGACTCGCAGCGCGCCATCTGCCGCCGCACCCTTCTTGGCTCCCCTCCACCATATTCTGGGTCATAGAGACGCATGCCCTCCCTCGCCAGAATATCTATGGGGATCATCCCAGCTATCACGCACGCCGCATCGTCGGACGTGGTCCTGTACGCGCAGCAAGCGCGTAGTGCACTTAGCCTATAAGCACCCCTCCATTTTCTGCTATTTGCAGTCCTGTTTAACGCTGCTGCCCACACTGGCGCTGCGTATAACAGGACTG
Organism: Thereva unica; assembly: GCA_949987705.1. Lineage (NCBI taxonomy): Eukaryota > Metazoa > Arthropoda > Insecta > Diptera > Therevidae > Thereva > Thereva unica. The sequence goes on from OX465281.1 coordinate 128,013,219, forward strand.
AGCTGACCACCCTCCCCAAAAGGAGGCGGCGACTCGGTCTAGGGCCCCCAACATTGGGCAGCATTCTTGCGAGTGCTGCACAAATCGCAGACGCTTTGTCTGCCGTGCCCTCCAAGTGCGCTTTGAAGTTTAGCCTCCGGTCGATCATCACTCCCAGGTACCTTAGTGCGGGCTGTGAGTGGATGATCTGTTCCCCTACCTTGATCCTCACGGATACTGGCTTTCGTCGCCTGCTGATCAGCACTACTTCCGTTTTGTGCTCAGCAAGCTTCAACCCCGCGCGTTCTAACCACGCTTTAATTTCCCAGATCGCTTCGTTTGCGTACAATTCGATGTCATCTGGGTGTTTTCCTTCGACAACTACCCCGATATCATCTGCAAACCCGATCGCCACTGCTTCCTTTGGAAGACGAAGCCCCAACACGTCATTGTACATTGCGATCCATAGGAGAGGGCCCAGGACGGAACCTTGCGGGACACCGCATGTTGTCCCGAACACTTTAGGACCATCATCCGAATCACAATGAAGCGACCTACCCTGGAGGTAGTCGGCCACTACACGCACTAGGTACTTTGGTGTGCCTAGCTTGATCAACGCCTCAACTATTTTGCTCCACCTCGCTGAGTTGAAAGCATTTTTTACGTCGAGGGTTATCAATGCGCAGCAGTGATTTTTCTCTATGGCGGCTCTTGCTATGCCCACCACCATATTGACTGCATCAGTCGTCGACCTTGCCTTTCTAAAGCCGAATTGCTTGTCCGACAGGCCACCTACCCTTTCGACGCTAGGGAGAATCCTGTTACAGATCACCCGCTCGAAAAGTTTGCCTATACAACTAAGGAGGCATATCGGTCTGTAGGACGATGGGTCCCCTAGAGGTTTGTTCGGCTTCGGTAGGAGCACGAGTTTCTGCTGTTTCCATCGCTCCGGGAAGATCCCCTCTCTCAGGCACGCTGTGAAGACTTCAGCGAACCTGTCTGGCGCTATTGAAGCTGCTAGCTTCGCCGCTTTATTTGGTATGCCATCCATGCCAGGGGCCTTGTTGATGGCTACCTTTTTTGCAGCCTCCAGAATCTCATCTGCGGTCACCGCAGGTATCTCTTCTGGGTCCACCTGGAGGGTGGGTAGATCGACCGTGCGTACGTTCTGTGGAAACAGGACATACACAATACTCTGGAGCAGCGCGGGGCAGGTGATCGGCGGAGAGCGTTTGCCCTTGACCGCTGACATAACCATTTTATAGGCTCACCCCAGGGGTCCGAGTCTGCTTCTCTGCACAACCTTTTGAAGTGCTCGGATTTACTTCTAGCGATGGCCTTGTTCAGCATTTTTCTCGCTTCCTTATACCTCTGAAGGAGTTCATCGAAATCTGGACGGTTCCGGCTTCTCTGAGTTCTCCTTCTCGCTTTCAGGCAGGCCTTTCGGCATTCATCGATCTCTGCGTTCCACCAGAAGTTTGGTGAGAGTCTACGATTGCCGGCGCGCCGTGGCATGGATGCGTCACATGCCCATTTCACTGCTCCTTCTATTTCCTCTGCCCCTTCCCTGGCACCTCCTGCCGACCTCGCATCATGCAGGAATACTTCCTCGAACACCTCTGCGTCGAGTTTCTTAACGGCCCATCCTCTAGCCGTTCCGTACCTAGGATTCCTCTTTTCTATACGCTGACCAACCTCGAAGATGATGGCTTGGTGGTCGCTGTGCGTGTACAAATCGCTCACCTGCCACTGTAGGTCTTTGGCCACTGAATCACTCACATAAGTGATGTCGATTACAGATGCTCTCCCACCCCTTTGGAAGGTGTTTTCGCCTCCAGTGTTGACTAACACTACGTTAAGTCGCGAGAATACTTCTAGAAGTATGCGCCCTCTTGCATTCGTTTGTCGACTGCCCCATTCGACAGCCCAAGCATTAAAATCACCCGCTAGTATTACCGGGTGATGGCGACTCGCGTCGGCGGCTAACCTTTCCAGCATCGACTCGTAATCGTCTAGTGTCAGGCTTGGCGCCGCGTAGCAGCTGTAGACGTGTATTCCGCCTACTTTTGCCCGCGTGAAGCCATTCTCTGGGCTTCTCATGGTATCTTCCATGGCTCGGCTCCCGCACGTCCATATCGCTGACGTGCCGCTGCTATCGTTTATCCAGACGCCGCTGTGCAGGTTTCTATACTGCTCGCAGACGATTGCGACGTCGATTTTCTCCTCATAGACTGTCTGTGCCAGCAGATCTTGTGCCGCTTGACAGTGGTTCAGGTTAATCTGCAAGAACCTTATCTTCGCTTGCTTTTTAGTGCCTCCTTGTACGCCGGACATCTACTACCTCCGGTCACGTGCCCACTATCCCTGCCCTCTACCTCCCTACAAATTAGGCATTTGGCAGCTTGGTCACACTCCTTTACCTTGTGACCCTCTTTTCCGCAGCCTCGGCACAGCATTCCTCTATCCTGGCTGCTGCTGCAGTTTCTCGCTATGTGACCGAACTTCATGCATTTGAAGCACGGTTTAAGCGATACCCGCTCCCGCATTCGGCATACCACCCAGCCGACTCGAATCTTACCTGCTGCGATAGCCTTCTTCGCAGCTTCAACAGGCAGGCTTATAAACGCCGTCTGAGTGCCCCCCCACGACTCTCTTAGCCTGAGGACATCCTTTTCCTCGACCGGCAGACCTAGCTGGGTCCTCAGTGCTTCGCACACCTCTTCCTTGGTTGTGATCTCGTCCAAGTCTCTACACTCGATCACTACCGTATTTGTACTGGCTCTCACCTCAGCCACCCCGTTAATCGATGCTTTAACCTTCTGTTCTAAGTCCCCGGTCTTAGCATCTCCCCTCTTTAGTTCTAGCAGGAGATCGCCCTTTTGCGTTCTCCTAACTCTATTTACGCTGTTTCCCAGTTCCGCCAGGGAGGCATCTGTCCTCACCTTGCGAAGGATCTCCGCGTACGTTGCTTCCCCTTTGGTCGTGATGATGATCGCATCCGACCGGGTCCTTTGCCTCAACATGTTGGCCTCTTTCAGTCTTCTTTTCTTTTTCTTCCTCTTTTTCCGTTCCACCTTCTTCCAGGCAGAGCTTTCTCGGTCGCCGCTCTTGCTTTCGACCGGGCGTGCCGCCTGTAGCGGGGCTGGCTCGGCCACTGCGTCGGGAGTCTTCCCCTTTTTCCTCTTGGGGGTGTGCTGCTGCAGCTGCAACTCCTCGTTGAGCTCTCTTCGGCGCTTGCGCGGCCGCGGCTCTTTGCTCTTTTCTTGGGGCCGTTTCTCTTCAGCATCCCCGGTTGAACGGCTCTCTTGTTTGTGCGGCAAAACTTCTGTTTGAGCCGACGTATCTACCAGCTCTTTCGCCCTCTGCTGGGTCATTTTTTCCTCCTTTGCTTTGAGGTAGGTTGACCTAACCCACCTAATCTTCTCCTTTATGGCGAGCTCGACGTTTTTCTTTGCGTCGACATACTCCATGAGGTCTCTTATCATAACCCCTAATTTATCAAAAGGGGATGATTGAGCCTCCTCCGCTGTGGTCGCCGGAGTGCTCACCCTCACTTCGCCATTTATCGCTGACCCAAGGTCCTTGCTACACTTTAATGGCGGTGTTCTAGCCGTTTTGTTGCTCCGCGGAACGGAATTTGTATTTCCTTGTTGAGGAGCCGCACTTTGTTGCTCAGAACCAGGATGCTGCTGGTCCTTAGCACTCTTTTGTGGTGGTGTTCTCACCGTCTTTCTGCTCCTTTGGATGGAATTGGAATTTCCCTCTTCCGGAGTCGCCCTTTGTTGGACTATAAAAGCCCTAGCTGTGTTTGGAGCTTTGGGAGGTGCTCCAGCCTCATTGGTTTTTGTTGGTTTCTCAATTTTGGATCCCACGAGTTGCGCGAGAAAGGACAGTCACCCATGGCAGAGCTCCGCATTACCACGGGAAGGCTACGTTGAAACCGAAGGTCGCCTGGTATTCGGAGTCCATCGTTAGCGGTACACTGACGCAGTACCATACATCCCCTCAGCACGATAGTTTCCACCTTGGGATTTCGTGTATCTATCTTAGTTAGCCACAAGCCTAAGCCTCACCACCGCGACAAGGTGTAGATACAAGGTGAGGATATATATATATATATATATTTATATATATATATATATATATATATATATATATATTTTTTTTTTTTTTTTCCTGGGGGTAAAAAAGCATTCGCTACCGGCATGACTCAAGTGCCCCTTACTGGCCGATCCCGCATGACGGTTATGTTTCACGTAAATCCACACATACACACATATGGACACATAAGTGCACATACGCATATATGGGTCTATGAACATGAGAACTAAAAAAGCCCCTCCGACGTGATCCACCCCCGCGGGACTGGCTAATAAGCATTACATCGCGGGGGTCGTTCAGCTTCATTCAGCTGCTTCTGCTCGCGGCATTTCTGTGCCTTTCTCTATTTCTTACGGCTTCTTCTTGCCTTAGCTTTCTGTGAATGGTCTTGAGGGTTGCTTCCACGTCCCTCCACATTTCCTCAGACCTCATCATATGGTCTAGGATGTTTTCGGGCGTTAGTGGCTCCTCGACCCTTTCTTCTAGTTTCGCCCTTTCCTCGGCGAATCTCGAGCAGGTAAAGAAGACGTGTTCTGCGTCTTCCTCCGTCGCTGGGCATACCGGACACAACGGTGAATCATCGTGCCCGAAGCGGTGGAGGTATTTCCTATACCCCCCGTGTCCGCTCAGGAACTGCGTGAGGTCGTAGCTTACTTCCCCACGCTCCCTCGTAGCCCATATTTCCACGTTAGGGATAAGTCTGTGGGTCCAGCGACCCTTAACAGATTCGTCCCACTTCGCCTGCCATTCCCTTAAAGACTCGCAGCGCGCCATCTGCCGCCGCACCCTTCTTGGCTCCCCTCCACCATATTCTGGGTCATAGAGACGCATGCCCTCCCTCGCCAGAATATCTATGGGAATCATCCCAGCTATCACGCACGCCGCATCGTCGGACGTGGTCCTGTACGCGCAGCAAGCGCGAAGTGCACTTAGCCTATAAGCACCCCTCCATTTTCTGCTATTTGCAGTCCTGTTTAACGCTGCTGCCCACACTGGCGCTGCGTATAACAGGACTGAGCTTACCACCCTCCCCAAGAGGAGGCGGCGACTCGGTCTAGGGCCCCCAACATTGGGCAGCATTCTTGCGAGTGCTGCACAAATCGCAGACGCTTTGTCTGCCGTGCCCTCCAAGTGCGCTTTGAAGTTTAGCCTCCGGTCGATCATCACTCCCAGGTACCTTAGTGCGGGCTGTGAGTGGATGATCTGTTCCCCTACTTTTATCCTTACGGATACTAGCTTTCGTCGCTTGCTGATCAGCACTACTTCCGTTTTGTGCTCTGCCAGCTTCAACCCAGCGCGTTGTAGCCACGCTTTTATTTCCCAGATCGCTTCGTTTGCATACAGTTCGATGTCATCTGGGTGTTTTCCTTCGACAACTACCCCGATATCATCTGCAAACCCGATCGCCACTGCTTCCTTTGGAAGACGAAGCCCCAACACATCATTGTACATTGCGATCCATAGGAGAGGGCCCAGGACGGAACCTTGCGGGACACCGCATGTTGTCCCGAACACTTTAGGGCCATCATCCGAATCACAATGAAGCGACCTACCCTGAAGGTAGTCGGCCACTACACGCACTAGGTACTTTGGTGTGCCTAGCTTGATCAACGCCTCAACTATTTTGCTCCACCTCGCTGAGTTGAAAGCATTTTTAACGTCGAGGGTTATCAATGCGCAGCAGTGATTTTTTTCTATGGCGGCTCTTGCTATGCCCACCACCATATTGACTGCATCAGTCGTCGACCTTGCCTTTCTGAAGCCGAATTGTTTGTCCGACAGGCCACCTACCCTTTCGACGCTAGGGAGAATCCTGTTACAGATCACCCTCTCGAAAAGTTTGCCTATACAACTAAGGAGGCATATCGGTCTGTAGGACGATGGGTCCCCTAGAGGTTTGTTCGGCTTCGGTAGGAGCACGAGTTTCTGCTGTTTCCATCGCTCAGGAAAAAACCCCTCTCTCAGGCACGCTGTGAAAACTTCAGCAAACCTGTCTGGCGCTATCGTAGCTGCTAGCTTCGCCGCTTTATTTGGTATGCCATCCATGCCAGGGGCCTTATTGATGGCTACCTTTTTTGCGGCCTCCAGGATCTCATCTGCGGTTATTGCAGACCTATAAAGGTAGCACCGCCAATGCAGCACAATCAAAAAATGAAATGGTAATAATTAGCACAACAATAAATGCTAATTTATTACCACAATTAAAAATTTAATACCATTTATTTTTTAAAAAAAAAACTAAGTTTGTGCTAGCTTGTATGCAAGCTAGCACACATCGGTAATAAATTATAAAAAAGTGCTAATTTATTACTGCACTAATTGTTTGATTTATTAGTAATTATTTATAAATAATAATCAATCAATCAATCAATCAATCAATCAATCAATCAATCAATAATATTATAAACGTGAATGTTTGTATGTAGGTTTGTTACTCTTTCACGCAAAAACTACTGAATGGATTTTAATGAAACTTTACAATAATATAGCTCATATATCAGAATAACATATAGGCTATAATTTATAAAAAAATTCAAAATGGCCGTGCCAATATGGCCGACGAATTTGCCAATTGTGTTCCGATTCCAATGAAAATCGAAATCTGGGGGATCTTAAGGTTGCAAATAACGAATTTATGATCAAAACTTATAAATTCAAAATGGCCGTGCCAATATGGCCGACGAATTTGCCAATTGTGTTCCGATTCCAATGAAAATCGAAATCTGGGGGATTTTAAGGTTGCAAATAACGAATTTATGATCAAAACTTATAAATTCAAAATGGCCGTGCCAATATGGCCGACGAATTTGCCAATTGTGTTCCGATTCCAATGAAAATCGAAATCTGGGGGATTTTAAGGTTGCATATAACGAATTTATGATCAAAACTTATAAATTCAAAATGGCCGTGCCAATATGGCCGACGAATTTGCCAATTGTGTTCCGATTCCAATGAAAATCGAAATCTGGGGGATTTTAAGGTTGCAAATAACGAATTTATGATCAAAACTTATAAATTCAAAATGGCCGTGCCAATATGGCCGACGAATTTGCCAATTGTGTTCCGATTCCAATGAAAATCGAAATCTGGGGGATTTTAAGGTTGCAAATAACGAATTTATGATCAAAACTTATAAATTCAAAATAGCGGACGAATTTTTCCAATTGTATTCCGATTCCAATGAAAGTGAATATCTAGGGGTTTTTAAGGTTGCAAATAACGAATTTATGATCAAAACTTATAAATTCAAAATGGCGGACGAATTTTTCCAATTGTATTCCGATTCCAATGAAAGTGAATATCTAGGGGTTTTTAAGGTTGCAAATAACGAATTTATGATCTAAACTTATAAATTCAAAATGGCCGCGCCAATATGGCCGACGAATTTTTCTAATTATATTCCGATTGCAATGAAAATCGGTATCTGGGGGCTTTTAGGGCAAACAACGAATTTATGATCAAAGCTTATAAATTCAAAATTGCGGGTCCAATATGACGCACGAATTTTCCCAAGCCACATTCTGAAATGTAGTAAATTTCTAAAATTCCCTCTAACCAGTATAGAAACAGTAAAAACGGTAGAAAGAGTCGAAGTTTGCAAATTTGTGCGCCCTACATTGTCATCACGAGGTTAAACGATGTCATCTATCGCTTCCAAAAAGTTCGATCGAAAAAACGGGACCTGGAGGAAGCTGTGTTCGGGACGAATACTGAGTAAGAAGGGAGCAGTGTAACGGCTAACCGAAAAGAGAAAGTTAAAATTCCAATTCACCGAGAAGTTATATGTTTAGATGCATCTACTTGAATACATAACGCTGTTCTAATTGAATCACCGATAAGATTGGGAAGAGGCAATTTTTTTCCAGATTTATTGTTTTTTCATTATACTTTTTTTCCTATCGCGTACAACGCACACATAATTTTTTTTCCGATAGGTGGTGCTCAACCTCGAATTTTAATAAATTTGAAGCATATTTTTTATAGGTAACTCTAAATTCTTTTATGTACCCATAACCATGCTTCATTATAACCATTTCCTATCCCGGAGTATGCCCACATAATTTTTTTTTATTAAAAGGCGTTGCAACGCACGCGGGTTTTTGCTAGTAATCAATAAACAGAACATGAATCCGGATAATGAGGATGATAGCACAGCAGCCCCTACTATAGAAGAAACACGCCAAGCATTGCGAACATTAAAAGATAATAAGGCATCAGGATCTGACAACATACCTACTGAACTCATTAAGCAAAGCGGAGAGGAAACTATCCAAAAACTGCATGAAGTAATAGTGGAAATCTGGAGACGGAAAGAAATGCCTGATGAGTGGAACGAGGGCATAGTGTGTCCTTTACACAAAAAAGGAGACCCTCTATCTTGCAGCAACTATAGAGGAATAACGCTATTGAATACAACATACAAAGTGTTCTCACGTGTACTCTATAATAGACTACAACCATACGTGGAAAGAATACTAGGAGAGTATCAATGCGGTTTTCGTCCTGGAACATCCACAACAGACCAGTTATTTGTACTCAAAGAAACCCTAGAAAAGGCCGTTGAATTTAACATAAACACCCACATGTTATTCATCGACTACAGATATGCTTACGATAGTGTGAACCGCTAGGAGTTATTTGAGGCTATGGAGCAGCTCGGAATATCAAAACACCTTGTAGAGCTGGCAAAAATCTCGATGAAAGATGCAAGGTGTAGAGTCAGAATTGATGGTGAATTATCCCCACCCCTCAGAACAAATAAAGGATTAAGGCAAGGTGACGCACTCTCCTGCCTGTTATTCAACGTGGCCCTAGAAAAAGCAGTAAGAGATGCATCGATTAACACATCAGGGTGTATCTTTGACAGGTCAGTGCAAATACTAGCCTTTGCCGACGATATTGCTATCCTTGGAAGATCATTTGAGAGCATGAAGGAGACCTTTGTAGCACTTGAGCAAGCCGCAAAAAAAATCGGGTTGGAAATAAATGAGCACAAAACAAAGTATATGTGCACAAAAAACACCAGAAGTAGCAGACAAAATATAACGATCGATAGAAATATTTCAAGGAAGACAAAATTGGCACTTTACACAACACTAATAAGGCCTGTCCTACTATATGGTTCGGAAGTGTGGACATTGAAAAAAGCAGACGAAACATTGGTAGGAAGATTCGAAAGGAAAATCTTTCGTTCGATCTACAAAGGAATACAGGTTGAGGGCGTTTGGAGAAGAAGATACAACTCAGAGTTGTATGAAATCAGCAAGATTCCAAACGTTGTTAAAGTGATCAAAATAAACAGACTACGATGGATTGGTCATGTACAACGAGGTGGAGAACGAAACCCGACAAAGATAGTTCTGGAGAAAGCTCCACCAGGAAAACGGAGACCAGGAGACGTTTGTGGGCCTCGGTAGTCTAGGGGTAAGGCGCCTGACTACTATCCCAGAGGTCCCGGGTTCGATTCCCGGCAGTGCCACGGTCCTAGCCTTTCCCAATTTCCCACCTACATAACTTTCCTTCTTTCTTCTTCCCTCTTTGCATTCTTGATTCCTTCTGTCATAGCCTTCACTAATTCTTCCCCGCTCCACCAAGCGCATGTCATCGGTTGGATGATGGGATTCAACTCGTTTCAGGAGGCATAACACTCCAGCGAATTGTTCTCGATGCCCGGAAGTAGGTGAAATAAAATACCGCAGCTAGGTTGTGACAGTTCTTTCCTTCACTTCTCTCTATCTTCCGACTAGAGCTGCTGTTCGACAATTAAAAAAAAATACATGGTCGACAGTACAAAGGGGCCTTCCCTAAGTCTCTAGTGTGTCACATAAAAAAAGGTCGCCCTAAGAAAAGATACATAGATGACGTCGAGGATGACTTGAGACAGTTGGGCATAAGAAACTGGAGAAGTCGGGCCAGGGATCGAGAATCATGGAGGCAAATGCTGGAAGAAGCCAAGGCCAACAATAGGCTGTGGAGCTCCTGATGATAATGAATAATCAAAAAAAAAATCAAGGATCTTGTCATAAAATTTTTTTTATTGATTATTATTTATAAATAATTACTAATAAATCAAACAATTAGTGCAGTAATAAATTAGCACTAAATGTTGTGCGAATAAATACCACTTTTTTATAATTTATTACCGATGTGTGCTAGCTTGCATACAAGCTAGCACAAACTTAGTTTTTTTTTTTTAAATAAATGGTATTAAATTTTTAATTGTGGTAATAAATTAGCATTTATTGTTGTGCTAATTATTACCATTTCATTTTTTGATTGTGCTGCATTGGCGGTGCTACCTTTATAGGTCTGGTTATTGCAGGTATCTCTTCTGGGTCCACCTGGAGGGTGGGTAGATCGACCGTGCGTACGTTCTGTGGAAACAGGACGTACACAATACTCTGGAGCAGCGCGGGGCAGGTGATCGGCGGAGAGCGTTTGCCCTTAACCGCTGACATAACCATTTTATAGGCTCCACCCCAAGGGTCCGAGTCTGCTTCTCTGCACAACCTTTTGAAGTGCTCGAATTTGCTTCTAGCGATGGCCTTGTTCAGCATTTTTCTCGCTTCCTTATATCTCTGGAGGAGTTCATCGAAATCCGGACGGTTCCGGCTTCTCTGAGTTTTCCTTCTCGCTTTCAGACAGGTCCTTCGGCATTCATCGATCTCTGCATTCCACCAGAAGTTTGGTGAAAGCCTACGATTGCCGGCGCGCCGTGGCATGGATGCGTCACATGCCCGTTTCACCGATTCTTCTATTTCCTCTGCACCTTCCCTGGCACCTCCTGCCGACCTCGCATCATGCAGGAATACTTCCTCGAACACCTCTGTGTCGAGTTTCTTAACGGCCCATCCTCTAGCCGTTCCGTACCTAGGATTCTTCTTTCCTATACCCTGGCCTACCTCGAAGATGATGGCTTGGTGGTCGCTGTGCGTGTACAAATCGCTCACCCGCCACTGTAGGTCCTTGGACACTGCATCGCTCACGTAAGTGATGTCGATCACAGACGATCTCCCACCCCTTTGGAAGGTGTTTTCGCCTCCAGTGTTGACTAACACTACGTTAAGTCGCGAGAATACTTCTAGAAGTATGCGCCCTCTTGCATTCGTTTGTCGACTGCCCCATTCGACAGCCCAAGCATTAAAATCACCCGCTAGTATTACCGGGTGATGGCGACTCGCGTCGGCGGCTAACCTTTCCAGCATCGACTCGTAATCGTCTAGTGTCAGGCTTGGCGCCGCATAGCAGCTGTAGACGTGTATTCCGCCTACTTTTGCCCGCGTGAAGCCATTCTCTGGGCTTCTCATGGTATCTTCCATGGCTCGGCTCCCACACGTCCATATCGCTGACGTGCCGCTGCTATCGCTTATCCAGACGCCACTGTGCAGATTTCTATACTGCTCGCAGACGATCGCGACGTCGATTTTTTCTTCGAAAACTGTCTGTGCCAGCAAATCTTGTGCCGCTTGACAGTGGTTCAAGTTAATCTGTATGAACCTTATCTTCGACTTCGACTTCTTTGGACTGCTGCCCTGTACAGTGGGCACCTATTACTCCCCGTAGCGTGAGCGTCGTGCTCGCCCTTCCCCTTATCTCCTTTACATAGGAGGCATTTAGGGCTCTTATTGCAGTCCTTAGCAATATGTCCCCCCTCCCCGCATCTCCAGCATAGCTCCTTCATGTCCTGAGCGCTGGTGCATTTCTTAGCGATATGACCTATCCCAAAACATTTGAAGCACTTAATTGGTGCTGTTGTCTCCCGTATCCGGCAAACAACCCAGCCGATGCGAATCTTCCCCACCTCAAGTGCCTTTTTTGCGCTAGCGACCGGAAGGCTTATTATGGCCGTCTGCGTACCACCATATGCCTTCCTTACTCTAACATCCTCTTCCTGCACCTCCGTCAGTTTCAGCTGCTCCCGCAGCGCATTGCAGACCTCTAGCTTAGTGGTAATCTCGTCCAGATCCCTGCACTCGATTAACACGCGGTTGGTACCTGCCCTAACCTCTGCCGCCTCCCCGATTGACGTCTTGATCTTTTGCTTTAGATCATCCGTCTTTCCCTCGCCAGCTGCCAGTTCCATTAGAAGATCGCCCTTTTGGGTTCTTCTAATGCGCATGACCCTATTCCCCAACTCCGTAAGGGAAGCATCCGTCCTGACTTTTCGTAGGATGTCCGCATACGACGTCCCACTAGTCGCTGTTATAATCAGCGCGTCAGGCCTTTCTTTTTTGTGGGACTTTCTGTCCTCTTTTTTCTTTTTCTTTCTTTTTCTTGCTTTCTTGTTCTCCACTTTAGTCCAAGCGGAGCTCTTCTTTTCTTTCTTTTCGGAGGACTTTTCTTCCATGGGTGTGCCCGCGGTTATCTTAAAGGCCTCTCGCTCTTCTTGGGGTTTTCTTTCTTTATTTCCCCCTTTGTTTCTTTTTGGGGCGCTGTGGGTGGTTTGCACTTCCTCGTTGCTATCCCGTTGGCGTTTACGGGATTCCTCAGTTTTCTCGGCCGTGTGCGGGTCCTTAGCTTCCCCAACCTTCCTTTTTACGGCGCTTCTTACTTTATGAGCTTCTGGAGTTGTCTGTGTCGCTATCTCCATTTTCTCCTTAATCATCTTTATGGCCTCCTCCTTTGCCTCTAAATAATCAGCCCTGAGGTCCTTAATGTGTCCGTGGATCACATTTGATACATTGCTTCTAGAAGCAATGTAGTCCGACAGGGTCTTTATCGTTGTACCCAGCTTTGCTAGGCACCTTGGCAAGCACTCCTCCCTTTCGTTAGCGACTGCGCTAGTAGTACTTACCAGACTTACCCTCAAAACCCCACTCGACTTACCAATCGAGCTGGTGCTGTTTGACCGCACCTTTTCCTTGTTACGGTCTTCCGCGGGTTTTGTGGGCGGTGACCTCACCACCTTCGCGGATCTTCCAAAACTTGCTACTCTCTCCTGTTCCTTAGGCGCGATGAGTTTGCCACTGGCGACTGACCCCTGGCACCTACTGTTGCCAGTTTCCAGCCGTACGCCGGAGACCGCGGCCTCCTCCGACGTTGGGGCATATATCCCTACCCCGACTTTTTTTTCTTTTGTCGTACTCATCATTTAGTGTTTTCGGGTGTTCTTTTAAGTCTACCCACCCGAAGAAAGACTGAAAAGGTAAGAATGAGGATGGAAAGTAAGGACTTTAGGATGGGAAGACAGGGTCATGAAGGAAGACGACTGTCTGCTACGTCTATGAAACGCATTGCCCGGAGTGAACCAGCGTGATGGAGAGGTCACGCATACTAGGAGGTCGCCGTCGCTCACCCCCATATATATATATATATATATATATATATATATATATATATATATATATATATATATATATATATATATATACAGTCGACTCTTGACAATTCAAACCTTTGATAATTCGAAACACTTGACAATTCAAAGTAAACTTTTGGCCCCTTGAAATACTCTTTATATTTCGAAGATTTTGTATGGAGTTAGTTACACTCAATAATTGGAAGTAAAATTCAGAGCAGTCTCGACCGAATCACGTGATAAATCGAAGTTTTGTTTTCTCTACTCGCGACAATTCGAATCAACAAAGAGCCAGAGTAAAGCTCTCTTAAGTTTTCAGCTATAAGAGCTCTTAAGTTTTCAGCCATAAGAGAGTTTTACTTCGTTTCTGAGAAACAGTTAAGCTAAAATTTTGTACGTGTACCTTTGGAAAAGTGATTTGTTGACAAAATGTTATGTGCTAAAAAATACAAATCCTTGTCAATTGCAGACAAGAAGAAAGCAATCGAAGCCGTAGAAAATGGCGATAAGAAAACTGACGTAGCTAAGATGTAGGCACTGTTCACACTTGAAAAAACTCTTTATCAGACTAAACTGGCAGTATCTAAACAAACAAAAATAACAGATTTCTTCTGAATAATTACTAACATTGTATGTACTGTGCATTTTTTTAAAATATCTAAGTTTTTTAATATATCCTAATAATAATAAGCACATAAGTACTTTAATATGTATATATTTTTATTTACTTTCAATAATTCAAACCTACCCTCTCCTAATTCAAACCTCTTAGCAATTCAAAACTCTCGTTAATTCGATTTTTTTTGTAAGTCCCTCCAACTTCGAATTATCAAGAGTCGACTGTATATATATATATATATATATATATATATATATACATATATATATATATATATATATATATATATATATATATATATATGTATATATATATATATATATATATATATATATATATATATCAGATGCTGTCGAATCACAAAAGCAACTCAACGCAATACTGCGACAGACTGATTTTCGTCTTAGGAAGTGGTGTGCAAATCACCCCAGCCTACTAGAAGGAATAGCCAGCGAAGACAGGGAAGTTGAAATCAGATTTGGAGATGACGAATCAGACCACATCAAAACAATAGGACTATTCTGGAATCCTAGTTCAGATCAATTCCACATCAGAACTCCGATGCACCACAGCAGAAGGATCACCAAGCGAATGATTCTATCAGATATAGCCCACCTGTTTGACCCCTTGGGAATCATCACCCCGGTCATCGTCACGGCAAAGATATTCTTACAAAAACTATGGACACAGAAGCTGGAGTGGGGCGCAGCCCTGCCCCAGGCGATGCATACATTTTGGGAGACGTACAGAAACCAATTTACATCGTTGAACGAGATAAAATTCCCTCGTCATGTCTTGGCACATAAGACAGCGACAAGTATTCAATATCACATCTTCTCTGACGCCTCAGAGAAGGCATATGGTGCCGCAGCATATGTAAGAGCAATTGATAGAGATGGACTTATCACTGTTCATTTACTCTGTGCAAAATCGAAAGTCGCGCCTAAAAAACAAACTACACTTCCGCGACTTGAGTTATGCGCCGCAAAGCTAGCAGCGGAGTTGGCTCACCGCATCAAGCAAGATCTTCAACTTCAAGAAGAGCAAATTTATCTCTGGAGTGATTCAACTATCGTGCTCGCATGGATTAACTCATCAACCTCGACATCTATAACGTTCGTGGCCAACAGAGTAGCCCGCATCCAAGAGTTAACGATACCATCTCAGTGGAGACATGTCAGCTCGTCACACAACCCAGCGGACCTCCTATCTCATGGAGTAACACCTGCTAAATTAGTAACTTCGGCCTTATGGTTCTATGGCCCTATCTTCCTACATGGAAAGGAATCGCAATGGCCAGCTCCACCTCTTAATAGTGACCCCACATACTCAGCAGAAAACCGAAAGCAAACCATTGCCAGCCTCACTACCTGTAATATTCTTAATAAAATACTTGTTTTAAAATTCGTTCATTATTACACTCATGTTCGTACGGTTAGTTTCAGAGTTCGAGAGCCACTGGCTTCTACCGCTACATCTCCATAGTTCTAATTCTGTATTGCTCACGTAATGTATAAGTATTAGTATAAGTGTTACATAGTGTTATCATATTTGCTTAATTCCTTAATTATTATATTTCATTACTTGTTATACTTCAATATTTATTATATTATTATAATTCATTATTTATTATAATTCATTATTTATTATACTTCATCTCCCCTTAAATTTATTCTTGCTACATTGACATTTATCATTTAATTACTTTAACTATGTTATTACAAATTAGAGCTCTTAATTCAAAACTATCACTTTGCTACACTATCTTAATTTCTTACTTACTATTTACATACTTATCTTTCCCCTATCAAGGTTTGAAAAAGCAAATTTCGTCCTTCGATTTCATTCTACGTTTTTTTTTCTTTCTTTTAATTGCAGTTTGCGTTTTTTAATATCTCTTGTATTTCTTCGCAAAATAGTACCATTATTAAGTTGTATATTGTATGATCGTGGGGTAGTGTGCTTCGCTGCTATTGTACCTTTTTCCCATAATCTCCCATTCCTAATCCAAACTAGTTCGTTCTTCTCAAATTGTTTTTCCGATTTTGTATGTCTATCATAGTAAAATTTTTGCTTTAACTATTTATCTTTTAGTTTTTGTTTTGTTTGTTTGGTATTTTGTGTATAGAAATTTCTACTATTCCCTGGTATCACTGATCTTGTTTTTCTGTTTAACCCTAGAATGATAATCATATTTAGATATACACAAACGATAATCATGCGTAAAATTGACGCATCAGCTATTTTTAGCTTTATTTTGTAAACCAACATATGCCAAGGGGGTCATCATAACAAAACATGGAGGTTCCCACACCCCCAGTGCTAGTATTTTTCAACATTTCGGGGATTTCCCGTTTATTAGATCGTATAGTGCCCACCAAAGTCATTTGTATGGCTCCTGTAGTATGCTCTTTGCTAAAGGGATTGAGGTAAACCAATTGTCACACGTTATATTACGGCAACTACCGTGAACAAATTTCGAAAGTTCCTTCACATAATATTCTCCGAGGGGTAGGCCATTGGTCTTAGTTCCCTTTCCTAAATAAGGCATTACGTTTATCATATATACTTCGTTCCGCCATCACACATCATGACAATCTTCAGGCCATATTTACTTGGTTTGTTTTGTATGCACATACATTCTAAACGGGCATCGTCCTCGAAAATCAATTAGCGGTTCATCTATGGTAAGGTGAGCCCCCGGTGTATAATTATTAATGCATTGCCCAACGAACAAGTCCCATATCTTTCGGGCAGGAGTAAACACATCTTCTTCCCGGAGTTCTTATCAAAAAGTTGAATCGTTCACGGCTCATCACAGTGAGATAAATCATTGAGCAAGTTTTGTCAAAAAGATCCTCCGTAGACAGATGATTATGTTTCCTCATTGCTGTCAGAACTAAGATTCCAATCAACGCACGCATTTCAACCTCACTAGTGTCTCTGAACGTTACACAAGTCATATCTTCCCGTCTTTTCAAACGCATTTCAGCGTTAGTCCACTTTGCGATTTCACTAATAATTTCATCAGTAAAAAAGGCGTTGAAACATAAGATAGGTTCATATAGGTTGCGGCATATGCGCACAGTTCTAACAATATTATAGTTGAAACTCTACCACGTCTTGTTGGCTTTGAAGTCGACCAGCAATGTCTGTTTTTACCTCTAATCGTCTTCAATGGCAAAGTTATTATTCGACGAGAAACTGATGATGAAGGCTGCTCTGCAAACTGAGCTTCCCTGCTATGTTCTTCGACACTAAGTATTTGCTCTTCTTCTACCTCATTATCTAAAACTTCATCTTCAGTGTCACTTTGCACGTCATCCTCACTATCGTGATGTTTAACTTCACTATCGGTGCTCTCTGAAAGAGCTGATAAGATTCGATGTTCGTCCAAACTCCGTTTCTCCATTACAACGAATTTTAAAAATGGAACCCCTAAATGTGTAACAAAATATATAAACAAACAACAACACATACTGGCACAAAATATTATAAAATTAAGAAAAGCTCAAAATCTTAAAACTCACTTTAAAGATAATCATGCGTCATTTTGACTCACATGGTCGTTATAGTTCAAAATCTGTGGTACCTACTTGAAGGACGCGTGCGCTTTCCGAAAGCTCTGGGTACTGACTGGGATATCACAGACCCACGGCTTTTAGAGCCCCCGCATACTACAGACTTTCCATCGGCCGATAGTTTAGTCGGGTTGGACTTGTAAGCGCGCACACTGGACCAACTAAACCGTCGGGCTGGTGGTGAGTGCGCAGACTAGACCGACTGTCGGCCGACTATTCTCGGAGGATTTGCTAGTTAGCTAGCAAGTAGCTAACTAAATAAAAATAAACATGTCTTGATACGTACCTTGTTTTGTTTTATCCTCGGCACTAAGCTGATTCCAATCAGGCACAACTGCTTCACAGACTTCCTCCCATAATTTTTTTTTCCGATTCACATCAGAATACTCCTTTAAGTTTTTTTTAAACAACGCGGGCCCTTTCTCAATTTCCTCTATTAAATTAATTACAGACGTTTCGACAAGTAGCGATGCCATCATGAAAATAACCACAACCATCCAACGCAAAAATATGAAGCGAAGTGAACTATCGGCCGAATTAGCCGACTAAACAATCGGCTAATGTGCGCGCGTGGAAGAGCTCCATACTGATTAAGGAGTTGGCCGATAGTTTGCCGACATTATAGTTTGAAGGCAATCGGGTAGCCCATCAAACTTATTTATCGGCCGATTCTGAATCGTTGTAATATGCGCACTTGCATATATGTTAATACTGATTAAGAGCCCGACTAAACTATCGGCCGATGGAAAGTCTGTAGTGTGCGGGGGCTCTTAGGGGTGTATTTCTAAATTCTAACAATACCAACCACAATTTTCCTTTACTTTCATTGCATTTTTTTATTAGATTTTTCATGGTTTGCACCATTCTTTCTGCCAATCCATTGGATTGTGGGTAACGGGGACTCGTTGTATTTAAGGTAATATCATATTTTTCGCAAAACTTTTTGAACCCGTATGACGCAAATGGCATATTATCTGATATTATTTCTCTAGGTATGCCATGAGTCGCGAAAATTATTTCTAAGTTTTTAATAACTACCTGCGCGGTTTTAGATTTGAGAGGCATTACCTCCGGATATTTAGAAAAATAATCTACAACGACCAGATAGTTTTTCCGATGGATTTCCATAATAGCCATTGCAATTTTCTCAAAAGGATACGATGGTATCTCGTGAGGTATCATTGGTTCTTTTCTCTCGGCATGACTAAATTTTTGACATATTTCGCAACGTGCGATTTTTGATTCAATTTGTTGGTTTATGTTTGGCCAGTACACAAGACTTCTAGCTCTCATTTTAGTGCGTTCTATACCCTGATGCACCTGGTGAAGCAAGTCTAAAATATAGTCTCTCATATTATAAGGAATTATTATCCTGTCATTTAAGTAAACTAATCCATCATCTACATATAAATCTTCTCTAAATTTCCAATAGAAACGAACTTCTTCACTTACTTTCTGCTTATTTTGAGGCCAGCCTTCTTGTATTATTTTAACTAATTCGCTTAACACTACATCCTTTGCCGTTTCTTGTTTCAACCATAATTTCTTTTTATCACTTACATTAATTGTGTGGACTAGTTCATTAAGTTCTTCTATTTCAGGATGCTCCATTTTTGTATCAAAATTACGAGACAAGATATCTGCAATATAGAGAAATTTTCCAGGGATGTACTCTAAGCTCAAATCATATTTTAAAAGTCTAATTTTCATTCGCTGGAGGCGAGGAGAAGGAATTTGTCCAATCTCCTTTCTCATGATTCCTAATAATGGTTTATGGTCTGTTTCCACCCTAACTTTATTTCCATAAATAAATTGGTGATATTTGTCGCAAGCAAACACAATTGCTAGGAGTTGCTTTTCAATTTGCGCGTAGTTTATTTCCGTTGAGGATAAGCTACATGATGCAAAATTTACTGGCTTGCCATTTTGTAAAAAACAACAACCTAAACCAATTTTAGATGCGTCAGTTTGAAGAGTAATGCTCTTGCTAGGATCGAACGCTTTTAACGTCGGTGCATTAATAATAGCTTGCTTAATTTTCGACAGACATTGAGAATGGCTTGAGAGCCATTTGAATTCTATATTCTTTTTTAATAATTCACGCAATGGTTGGCATAGCTCTGATAAGTTTGGGACAAATTTTCGTAGATAGTTGATCATTCCTAAACACTTCTTTTCGGATCTGCACAAATCCCTTCAGATGAAATAATATGCCCTAAATAACATACTTGATTAACTTTATACTGGATTTTAGACCTATTAAACTTTATACATATTCCTTTCTTTTGCTCTTTGCAACACCTTCCTTAGGATTTCATCATGCTCCCGTTCATTCTCGGCAGCTATTAGAATATCATCGATATAAATAGTAACCGCAGGTATATCTGAAAAATTTCTCTCAACTAGTTTTTGAAAAACTTCGGGGGCTGTTTTAATTCCAAATGGAAGTCTATTAAATTTAAAACACCCAAAAGGTGTCGAAAATGTGCACAATTTACTAGAAACTTCATCTAGACCAACATGCCAGTAGCCATCTTTCAAATCAAGAACTGTGAAAATTTTCTTATTAACTTCCCAGTATAGGAAGTTATTGTAATCGGTCCGAAAATCGAAATCGAAAATTTCAACGTATTTTCATCTTTTAAGGTCCCAGGAGCATTTTAAGCAAAAAATTGGGAGGAAGTATGTGTGTGTGTGTGTGTGTTTGTGTATGTGCGTACGGATGTGGTCATTTTTTCCTGCACGATATCGCGCGAACCAAAACTGATATCGGCTTCGTTGAGGTGTTGCTCGAAGCGTATTAACCAAAATATGATCTGAAAAGATTTTCATGAAAATCGGTCCAGCCGTTTTTTTGTTTGAGCGACGTAAGTGATTTTTGTACCTGCACGATATCGCCCGAACCACGAAAGATATTGACTTACTTGAGGTGCCGTTCGAAGCGTATTAGCGACAATATTATCTGAAAAGATTTTTATAATATTCGGTCCAGCGGTTTTTTGGTTTAAATGACTTAAGTGATTTTTGTACCTGCACGATATCGCGCGAACTATAAAAGATATCGGCTTAGTTGACGTGCCGTTCGAAGAGTATTAACCAAAATATGATCTGAAAAGATTTTCATAAAATTCGGTCCAGCCGTTTTTTTGTTTAAGCGACGTAAGTGATTTTTGTACCTGCACGATATGGCCCGAACCACAAAAGATGTTGACTTACTTGAGGTGCCGTTCGAAGCGTATTAGCGACAATATAATCTGAAAATATTTTTATAATATTCGGTCCAGCGGGTTTTTGGTTTAACTGACTTAAGTGATTTTTGTACCTGCACGACACCGCGCGCACTAAAAACTATATCGACTTCATTGAGGTGCCGAAAAACATTCATACATCAATTTTATATACATTTTCGTCATCCTAATCTTGTAAGTGCGCACATTAAGTTTGACATTTTAGCGAAAATATTGATAAACAATTGTGACAAATTCTCAGTATTATGCATATATTCTATATTGCCTATTGTTCATTTATTATTAAAATATCCAATCATAATATTCAACATCCATCATACTGGGAAGTTGATCGTGTGGACCGAGAGGGTCGAACCCACATCCCAACTAGTTTGATAATTTAGCAGCTATCTCCTCAAAAGAAGGAATAGGGTATTTTTCTTCTTTTATCGCCTCATTTAGATACTTTGGATCTAGACAAATACGTATGTTTTTGTTTGGTTTCTCTACGACAACAATATTTGACACCCAGTCTGATGGTTCATCTACTTTTGAAATTATTTGTCTATCACATAAATCCCCTAATACCGACCTAACCTTTTCTTGAATTTTAAGTGGGATTCGTCTCGCAGCTTTAACGACCGGACATGCACCTTCCTTTATTTTATTTTATGGTTTTCCATAAACTTTCCTATACCCTGAAATATATTTTCATATTCCACTAATATATCATCATTTTCACTATTATTCACTGTATTTACACGTTTAATTAAATTAAGTTCCTCACACGCATTAAGACCTAGTAATGGAACGGAATTGGAGTCAACAATATGAAAATTCTGGGATGATATGGTATTCGCGACGATGCACACTAACTCCACTTCTCCTTTAGATTTTATTACATTATCACTATAATCATATAATTTTACTTCACTTTGATTTATTCTACTATTCTTAAAGTATTTGACATATTTTTCCGGTAATGTATTTACTTCAGAGCCTGTGTCTAATTTAAATTTGATTTCGTGATCTTCTATTCGTATTTTTTCAAACCACGACTTACTGTTATTGATTAAAATTGTGTCAATATAAAAATTTTCTAACTTTCTTGGCCTTTGTTGTTAACTTCCCAGTATAGGAAGTTATTGTAATGGGTCCGAAAATCGAAATCGAAAATTTCAATGTATTTTCATCTTTCAAGGTCCCAGGAGCATTTTAAGCAAAAAATTGGGAGGAAGTATGTGTGTGTGTGTATGTGTGTGAGTGTATGTGCGTACGGATGTGGTCATTTTTTCCTGCACGATATCGCGCGAACCAAAATTGATATTGACTTCGTTGAGGTGTCGTTCGAAGCGTATCAACCGAAATATGATCTGAAAAGATTTACAAGAAATTCGGTCCAGCCGTTTTTTTGATTAAGCGACGTAAGTGATTTTTGTACCTGCACGATATCGCCCGAACCACGAAAGATATTGACTTACTTGAGGTGCCGTTCGAAGCGTATTAGCGACAATATAATTTGAAAAGATTTTTATAATATTCGGTCCGGCGGTTTTTTGGTTTAAATGACTTAAGTGATTTTTGTACCTGCACGATACCGCGCGAACTAAAAACTATTTCGACTTCATTGAGGTGCCGAAAAACATTCATCATCATCAACCTTTAATCCCTCATGGGACATAGGGCGGAAACAGTTGCCCTCCAGCGGACTCTGTTTTGCGCGACAGCTCTCAGTTCCGACCAGGATCTCCCAGTTGTTGCGGCTTCTGCTAGTAGGGTTCTCCTCCACGTTGTTCTAGGTCTTCCTACTCGACGGGATCCTTGCGGATTCCAGTCGAGGGCCTGCTTGGCTAGATTTTCCTTTTCGCGTCGCAAGGTGTGTCCAACCCAATTCCATTTCCTTCGTCTGATTTGGTCGTCTATCCTTTCTTGGCCGGTACGGCGCCATAGTTCTTCGTTTGAAATTCTATCCTGCCAGCGGATTTTTAGGATACGACGCAGGCATCTGTTGACAAAGACTTGTAGGCGCCCTGTGATGAATTGGGTGACTTTCCATGTTTCGCAACCGTACAAAAGTACTGCCTTCACGTTGGAGTTGAACAGCCGCAATTTGGTGTTAGTTGAGATCTCCGTTGATCTCCATATGCGGAACAGGCATGCATATGCGCCTCGTGCTTTATTTATTCTGGAACTGACATCTTCTTCTGCACCGCCATTTTCGGTAATAATACTACCGAGGTAGCAGAATTTATCGACCAGTTCCACGTCACGGTTATTCAGCGCAGTCCGTTCAATGGTGTTTGCATTTATCCGCATTTCTTTAGTTTTAGTTGGATTTAGCCTTAAGCCTGCTGGACTACTTTCTGTTGCCAAATTGTTAATCATGTTTTTGAGGTCCTGGTGTCTGTGGGCCAGCAAACAGATATCATCGGCGTAGTCGAGATCCTTCAGGCGGTCTAACAAACCCCATTGTATGCCGCCTGTTCTATTATCTAGAGCGCCGACAAGGATGTCATTTATTACTATAAGAAATAGTAAAGGCGAAAGTAGGCATCCTTGTCGTACTCCTGAGCTCACGTCGAAGCTGTCGGATAATTTTCCATTATGGAGAACTCTGCATTTGGAATTGTTATATAGGGCTTTTATCAATTCTATTATTTTATCGGCAGTCCACGTCGCCGTAGTGCCTGCCAAATGAAGCTCCTATTAACCGAGTCGAACGCTTTCTCATAGTCTACGAAAGCAAGGTAAAGGGGGGATCGGAATTCAGTAGACTGCTCCACTATTATTCGTAAGGTGTTGATATGATCAATACATGAGCGGCCCTTCCTGAATCCGGCCTGCTGCCTCCTAAGCGTTCGGTCTACTGCCTCACTTATCCTAGATAGTAATATATGGGACAAAATTTTGCCCACTGTAGATAGTAAAGAGATGCCTCTCCAGTTGTCGCATATTGTTAGGTCCCCCTTTTTTGGTATTTTGACTATGATACCTTCCGTCCAATCCTCCGGAAAGGTACAGGTGTTCCATGCTATTTCCAGGATTGGCTGAAGCGCATCTGCTATGAGGCTTGAATCGGCTTTCAACAATTCTGGCGGGATGCCATCTTTCCCAGCTGCTTTACCATTGGCCATCGCATGAATGGCGGTTACTATTTCCGTTTTGGATGGGGCTCGGGTGGTGATTCTTATAGGCTGTGCATTGTTGCTGGTTTCCTGAGGTTCCTGTGTAAATGAACCATTCAGGGCGGCGAAGAAGTAATCTCTCCATCTTTGGAGCTGCTCCTCGTCGCTGCACAGCAGCCTTCCATCCGCGCTCTTAACGGCATGCTTTTTAGTAGAGTGCTTTCCCGAGAGCTGTTTAGTAATTTGGTACAGCACCTTACTGTTGCCTGTGTTTGCCGCGTTTTCCGCTTTTTCTGCGAACTCGTTTATCTGCTGCCTTTTATCACGCCGGACACTTCTCTTTACCTCCCTGTGTAATTGGGAGTACTCCCGTTCCAGTTGGTAACGTCTTTCCGGGTCGCTTGTAGAGTTTACGTTATTTTTGAGGGCCCTTCTGCGTTCTATTTTTTGCCAGGTTGTGTCCGAGATCCAGTGTTGCTGGTTTCTTGGGACATAACCGATGCTCATTTCCGCAGCCGTTAATATTGCGCCCTTTGTCCTACTCCACAGCTCTTCAATATTTGTGTCGTCAGAAACGTTGTGCTGGTTTAATATTTGTTGTAGGTTTCCAGCAAATTCCCGCTTTTTACCGCTCTCCCGCAGAAGGTCGACGTTGAACCGTCTACGGTTTATAGCATCGCGTTGTACGTTTCTAATTGCGGCGATTTTAAGGCGAATAGTTGCTACTACCAAATGGTGGTCGCTTCCAGTGTCTGCTCCCCTGAAACTCCTGACATCCTCAAGGATAGTTCTCCATCTGCGGCTGACGGCCACATGATCTATCTGATTTCTCGTTCTACCATCGGGCGATACCCAGGTCTCTTTGTGTATCTTCTTGTGACAAAAGTAAGTTCCACCTACCATGAGTTGGTGGGAGCTACAGAAGTCGACGAAAAGCTCACCATTGTTATTGGTAACTTGGCTTAGACCTTGATTTCCAATTGTTTGTTCAAGGCCGGTGTTGTCACGGCCGATCTGTGCGTTTAAGTCACCCATTAATACAATGATGTCTCCCCTTGGAATAGAGCGAAAAACCTCATTCAGCCGCAAATAGAACTCGTCTTTGATGTCATCTTCAGCGTCTTCAGTTGGAGCATAGCATTGGACTACCGTAGTACTTCTTAGTCTGGTACGCAGGCGCACGGTAATAATCCTCTCAGAAACTGGTGACCAGCTAATGAGGCTGGACCTGGCTTTTTTGGTGAGTATTACACCAACGCCACTCCTACGGCTTTCAGTTTCGTTTCTCCCAGAATACAAAAAGGACTCACCATTTGGGCAGATATGTTCCCCCGCATCGGGCCATCTGGTCTCGCTAAGTCCCATGATCTTGATTTTATATCGATTCATCTCGTTGAGGACTTCTTCCAGCCGTCCCTCAGCCAGCAGTGTTCTCACATTCCATGATCCGATTCGTGTCCTTGTTCGAAAAGCAAAGGTCGTCGTCGTGTTGTCCATCCGGTTCCGAGGCATTGTTTGCCGATTCGTAGCAATGGTGTTTTTTATAGGAGCGGGTTACTAACCCTCAGCCCAACCGACTTAAAGCTCTGTTTTGTGGCGCAGAGAGCTCGCCATTCGCCCGTCTCCCGTTAGCTCCTTCCGAAGAAGTACCCCGGGGGGCACCGCGGGGAGGTGGGATTAGGACTTGCTAACAGGTCTGCTAAGTGTTCGTCTGCAGTGACTTTTCTCGGGTTTTGGCAGAGGTGGCAAATCGGGTACCACCACTTTCCAAGGTCTTTGTTAGCCGTTTGCCCCCCAAAAAACATTAACACATCAATTTTATATTCATTTTCGTCATCCTAATCTTGTAGGTGCGCACATTTAGTTTGACATTTTAGCGAAAATATTGATAAACAATTGTGACAAATTCTCAGTATTATACATACATATATTCTATATTGCCTATTGTTCATTTATTCTTAAAATATCCAATCATAATATTCAACATCCATCATACTGGGAAGTTGATCGTGTGGACCGAACGGGTCGAACCCACATCCCAACTAGTTTCATTTTTGAAATAATGAAAAAATAACAAATTTTTAGATTTTTTTCTCAGGTATTATAGTTCGTAGAAATTTGAAATTTTTACGGATAATTATACTACTATTGAGATATCTAAAATAATTTTTATTTTTGATTTTTTTTATGTGGCATGGTCAAGTCTTCGTCTCTTTGT
The DNA here is from genome assembly GCA_949987705.1 of Thereva unica. Classification (NCBI taxonomy): domain Eukaryota; kingdom Metazoa; phylum Arthropoda; class Insecta; order Diptera; family Therevidae; genus Thereva; species Thereva unica. Next base: position 128,039,367 of record OX465281.1, read on the forward strand.
ACCGTTAGCACGTTATGTCCTTCAAATCAAGATGCAATGTCTATTAGTAAGTTTAGATTAGTCTGGATGATGCGTGAGTAGATGTCAATGAACCGTACGTTTGATTTGTGAGGTGTTATATGGGCTCAACAACACCGACTGTGTGTTCTAGTTTAGTTATGGATTTAATTTCTCTGACTTTGTAGTCCGGTCAAATTAGACCAAAAAATAGGTATGAAGGTACATAAATTCGCACCTAGCTGAAAATTGGTAGGATTGTTCAAAACACCGTTACAAATGAAATCTAAAAAGTTCCCATCGATCCGGCACCTGGAACCTGGATTTACTCGGGGTCAAAGGTAACAAAAACGGTTTTTTTGCGAATTTCAGGAAAACGGTAACTTTTATCATAAAATAGTGTTTATAAAGTTTGTAGATTATGCGATTACCTACATAAAAGGATCTTATACATTTTCCCGTACGAATTGTCATTCATGAGATATCGCCGTTTTAAAGATTTACATAAAGCACTCATATCCCCTCACTTGCAACTTGTATGGCCGAATTGCCATTTACTTAAACTTTAATAACTTCTAGACCGATTATAGTAGAGCAACGTAATTAGGCTCATCTTTTAGGATGTGTATTCTTTTATGTGAAAGAAATAACAAAAACCTGAGTGACTCCGTTTAAAAAATATGTAGGTTCAAAGTATGGGCAAACTGTCGTTTTTCAGCAGGAAAATGTATAAGATCCTTTTTTGTAGGTAATCGCATAATCTACAAACTTTGTAAACAATATTTTATGATAAAAGTTACCGTTTTGCTGAAATTCGCAAAAAAACCGTTTTTGTGACCTTTGACCCCGAGTAAATCCAGGTTCCAGGTGCCGGATCGATGGGGACTTTTTAGATTTCATTTATAACGGTGCTTTGAACAATCCTACCAATTTTCAGCTTGGTGCGAGTTTATGTACCCTCGGATGTCTAAATTGGCTGGACTATTGTTGTCATTGCACACAATAGCAAAATGATTTTTCTTACCGCAATTGTTCCATTGTTTACCGTATGCTGGACACTTTGCTTTTTCATGCCTTGATGCACAATATTTACAATTTATTGATATTTTGTTGAAATTATTGTTTTGCCTGAAATTGTTTACATTTTGATGAGAATATTTAGGATTTGACTTATAGTCCAGTCAAATTAGAGATTTGACTGAAGATAATTCCGAAGTTGCTGAAAATTGGAACAGCCGTTAAAAACATTATTATACGTAAGCTGTAGAGACTGCCACGCGATTGGGCGGCTGCAAACTTTTTTATTCAAGGTCAAAGGGTCAAAATATCAGTTTTTTGCAAATATCTGCTAAACCGTACGTCTTATCAGAAAATTGTGTTTACAACGTTTGTAGATTAGGCGATTATCTACAAAAAAGTATATTATACATTTTCTCGTAGGAATTGCCATTTCTGAGATATTGTCGTTTTAATAAGTTAAAATACTCATATTCTATCATTCCCGACTTGTAAAGGTCATCAGAAATTTAATAAATCCTTTGTTCAATTCTTCACAACATAAGATAAATCTCCCTGGTTTATCTTTCATGTTTTCTTTTCCTTCTTCGTTCACCATATCACCTTAGGGCACGTTAATACTTTTTATTTCAGAAAAATAAAGCCGCATTAGGAAACCAGATGCAATTACATACACTCCTGGACAATTACATATGTAGAAACAATCACGGTCATTCAGCTCTAACAAGGGAACATCAAGAACTTATCAACAATTTACATCATCCTTGGATAACATGGACATTGAGTAGCCTCATTTAACATCATTATCATTGATACTAATTTAACTTTAAGAAACCAAAATTTTCTTAAGAACATTCACTCAAAAATTCATACATTCACTCGAATAAATATTTACTCTGGTAACACTTCTCACCTCAACACATGCACAATTAAAATTTTCATTCCCACTTGCATGATTCAAACAAAAATCACTTCAGTCATCCCGTTATATATTTCTATCCCCACTTGAATCGAATACAAGTGAGTTAACAAAAATCGTTGCACCCATGATTCTTCCTCTCTTTGGATACCGAGCGCCTCGAGGGTAAGTTGGCCTCAATTTTATATTTCCTTCCTCCATTTTAAAGTTCTTGGGAATAGACCAAGAACTATTCCTAATTTTTCCTTAGTTCTCGGGAATAGACCGAGAACTATCATTACTAATTTTCCTTTAGTTCTCGGGAATGGACCGAGAACTATTATTACTAATTTTCCTTAGTTCTCGGGAATAGACCGAGAACTATTATTATTACTTTTTCCCTTAGTTCTCGGGAATAGACCGAGAACTATTATTACTAATTTCTTCCTTAGTTCTCGGGAATAGACCGAGAACTATTATTGCTAATTTTTTCTCATCTCTCGGGAATAGACCGAGAACTAATATTAACAACTTTCCTTTTCCCTGTTCATGGGAACAGACTATGAACAGTAATTTCTAATTCCTTTCTCCTTTGACCTTGATTTTAACAATCCCTTTGTCCGCAACCAAATTAAAGTTCAAGGCCAACTTTCAAGGTCAGGTGAGTACTTAATTACCACAATACAATATTCATATTTCATAATTTTCCTTTTCTTCTTTAAATAAATAATATTTGATATGGTGAACGATTTTTTTTACGATTTCCTTGATTCGTTACAATAATATTTTTAATTTGTTTCTCTGCTTTGAACTTGAAGTGATTTTAGTGATCAACGTGGGTGAGGAATTTAATTAGTTGATATTTTAGTTTCCATCGTTGTTGAGGTGATTAAGTGGATTGTTTATTTTAGCTAACACCGTTGATGAGGGTGATTAATAATATATATATTTTTTTTGAGTGGATGTTCACATCGAGTGAATACAGTAAACTTTAATTCAATCTTATAAACTAACCCTTCTTATAATTTTTATTTATTATTTTCCTTAATAACTGCAAAGCTCTTAAAAGTTAAAATTTAATGACATTGATTCAGTGAATTATATTGATGAATTATATATTGTTATTTTGAATTGTGTATCTAAAACCTAAAATTGAATTAGTCAAATAAAAGTGAATTATAATTATAAAGTGAACTTTACTCTTTGTTCCTTTTTATCAGTGTGTGCTGTAACTAGAGGCCAAATGGTGTCAAATAATTTTCATTTGTTTTAAAGTAGTTTTTTTCTTTGAACAAAAAACATATGGTCCTTCGAGCCGGATATCTTTATTTTCTGAGTTTTTTGATACAAAAACATATGGTCCTTCGAGCCGGATGTGCTTCTAAGTGCAGTGCATATTGTTTAAAAGTTTCAGTGGAAGTAAAGGTCCTAAACTCATGCAATCATTCGAAGAATATTAGTGTCAACCATTCGTGTGAACCTAGTGCTCAGTGACTTTCTATTTTTAAGACCAGTGTTTCAATTTATTATTTTCGAGGCAAGTCCCTCACCTATAGTAAGGTCTTACATACCAAGCTATTTTTATTTCGAGCCTGGTCTTAAAATTTATAATTTTCTTGAGGCAAGCCCCTCACTCATAGCAAGGTCTTACACGCCAGGCTATTTTTACATGAGCCTAGTTTTTTTTTTACATTTTTATTATTGAAATGTTTCTTGAGGCAAGCCCCTCACCCATAGCAGGGTCTTACAAACCAAGCTATGTTTATAAGAACCTAGTTCTTGCATTTTATTACCGAACAATTATTAGAGCCTAGTCCTCAAATATTAATTTCCCGAGGTGCAACCCTCACTTCAAACAATTGTAAGGTTTTCATACCGAACAATTATTCGAGCTTAGTTCTCAAATATATTAATTTCCCGAGGCACAGCCCTCACTTCAATCAATTGTAAGGTCTTCATACCGAACAATTATTAGAGCCTAGTCCTCAAATATTAATTTCCCGAGGTGCAACCCTCACTTCAAACAATTGTAAGGTTTTCATACCGAACAATTATTCGAGCCTAGTCCTCATCTATACTATTTTCCGAGGCAAGTCCCTCATTTGAGATCAAATCAATTGGAAGGTTTTCATACCAACCCAATTTATTACACTCTCGAGGCAAGTCCCTCACCTGTTGTAAGGTCTTAAGCACCAAGCAAATTTACATGAGCCTAGTCCTCAACTATACTATTTTCAGAGGCAAGTCCCTCATTTAAAATCAAATCAATTGGAAGGTTTTCATACCAACCCAATTTATTACATTCTCGAGGCGAGTTTCGCACCTATATCAACGTCTTCCACACCAAGTGTTTATAATAGTTTAATTCTTACATATACGCCCAATTTACTAGAGCTTAGTCTTTAACTCATTAATTTCAGGGGATAACGCCCTAACTTTGATCAAGTACAAGTGATGCATTCGTGATAAAATCAATTTATAGTTGTTTTGCAAGGTTTGTGATTAACTAGTTCAACATGTTTACAGAAACCTTACCTAAATTAAAATTAATTTCATCTCCTAATAATTGTAATGTCTTTCTTAGCTCATCTAAACCAATTTGCTACACAAGTAATTCGTTAATCAATGTTAACTCATTAAATTTTCAAAATAATATGTTACCTACAATTAGCCACAAGGATACTGTGAAATACTCAACTGCTACGGAAACAGTTAGAAGTGAACGCATCGCAAGCATCTCAATGCAAGGAATGATTTCCAACGCCCACCGCAACACCAGTAGCTCCTAATAAAAATAAGCGTAGCTTAGGAAACCCAAAATCAAATGTTTCTTCGTATATTTCTTCAAAATACAACTTTAACTACTTCATAAAATAACTATTATCCCTTTCAAATTCAATAGTCCTCGAATTGCAGGTAAATTGATACAACCACCTGCACAACTGCGCACTGCGCAATCTCAGGGGATGATTTCACATCCTTTAAAATCAGAACAACCATAATTAACCTACATAACAACTGGCTATAATTTATGCCTTGAAATACAGTGCACACATAAAAGAATTCAACTTTTTTACCGCCGTTAACTTATCTGAAACACAATCATATAAATCCCACACATAAAATCTGAGAAAAAAAATATATATATTATCCTCTTTTAATATAATTGACAATTTCAACAGGTATCAAACCAATTACACGCCCTGTACCTAAGGATTACACATTGCAAGTCTGGAAATTGAATTTGAATCCACTTCCTCATACATACATAACCTAATATCAGTTAAACAAATCGCATTTAATTTCATTCCATCCACTCTGCTTCACTTTAAAATTTAGTTGTACAAATCTCATCTTAACAGCCTCAATAGTCAATTATCCTTGAACTTGAAATCAAGTAAATTCCTTGTAATAAAATTTTTTCTAACAGTTGAATATTAACAATTCTGTTATCATAAAAGGTTCGCTCTCTCAAATCCCTTTTTTATCAATTAATTATTTGTCACAGCTATCTTTGAACAACTCATACCGATCATTGTATAATACTATGTACGAAAACGCAAACAAATAATATGGTACAAAGTTCAAAACAGTCGAGTCATAGGATCATCTTCTCCTACAAAGACGTGACCGAGATCGATAATGAGATAAAAATAAATTCAGGAAATTACTTTCATTGAGATAATTAAAATTCATATTTTGGGCCACTCAGTTGATTTCTCAAGATGTTAGTGAAAATTATATGCACTACACATCATATAGAAACCAATTACTTAAGATGATAAAATTTCAATTTCATGCGTCTCTTAAGGATAAGATATTCCTGACGGGATGAATTAACACAATTAGTTTGTATTGTTTTGCTTCCCTTTAGCCAATCCCATTGATCATTTACTTATTCAATTCTAGAATCATTGTTATTCTTGATATGCTACTTAGTTTGAAACGATGAAGATAATAACTATGCTGAAACGAAAATTTTCATTTAAATATTTATTGCAAACGTTCCGACGCAAAATGCGTTTTCATTTTAGTAATGGAGACACTATTAAAATTAAGGTATTGCAAAACGGACTAATAAAAGTTACTTGATTCTAAAGTCATTGTTTATTTATTTATTGCTTCTCTATTTCCTCTTCTCTCATTCTATTTTTCAATCCATCAAAGTCGACTTAAGTTAGTAAACGATAATGAGTCTAACGTCATTGTTTCAGTTTATCTATTGTTTCTCCCTCTCTTCCTCTTCTCCCATTTAGTTTCAACACCTCAAGGTGATTTGTCAATTTACTGTTTTGAAACATATCAAAATGTTTCAACGGGGGGGAGTATGTTCAATTCTTCACAACATAAGATAAATCTCCCTGGTTTATCTTTCATGTTTTCTTTTCCTTCTTCGTTCACCATATCACCTTAGGGCACGTTAATACTTTTTATTTCAGAAAAATAAAGCCGCATTAGGAAACCAGATGCAATTACATACACTCCTGGACAATTACATATGTAGAAACAATCACGGTCATTCAGCTCTAACAAGGGAACATCAAGAACTTATCAACAATTTACATCATCCTTGGATAACATGGACATTGAGTAGCCTCATTTAACATCATTATCATTGATACTAATTTAACTTTAAGAAACCAAAATTTTCTTAAGAACATTCACTCAAAAATTCATACATTCACTCGAATAAATATTTACTCTGGTAACACTTCTCACCTCAACACATGCACAATTAAAATTTTCATTCCCACTTGCATGATTCAAACAAAAATCACTTCAGTCATCCCGTTATATATTTCTATCCCCACTTGAATCGAATACAAGTGAGTTAACAAAAATCGTTGCACCCATGATTCTTCCTCTCTTTGGATACCGAGCGCCTCGAGGGTAAGTTGGCCTCAATTTTATATTTCCTTCCTCCATTTTAAAGTTCTTGGGAATAGACCAAGAACTATTCCTAATTTTTCCTTAGTTCTCGGGAATAGACCGAGAACTATCATTACTAATTTTCCTTTAGTTCTCGGGAATGGACCGAGAACTATTATTACTAATTTTCCTTAGTTCTCGGGAATAGACCGAGAACTATTATTATTACTTTTTCCCTTAGTTCTCGGGAATAGACCGAGAACTATTATTACTAATTTCTTCCTTAGTTCTCGGGAATAGACCGAGAACTATTATTGCTAATTTTTTCTCATCTCTCGGGAATAGACCGAGAACTAATATTAACAACTTTCCTTTTCCCTGTTCATGGGAACAGACTATGAACAGTAATTTCTAATTCCTTTCTCCTTTGACCTTGATTTTAACAATCCCTTTGTCCGCAACCAAATTAAAGTTCAAGGCCAACTTTCAAGGTCAGGTGAGTACTTAATTACCACAATACAATATTCATATTTCATAATTTTCCTTTTCTTCTTTAAATAAATAATATTTGATATGGTGAACGATTTTTTTTACGATTTCCTTGATTCGTTACAATAATATTTTTAATTTGTTTCTCTGCTTTGAACTTGAAGTGATTTTAGTGATCAACGTGGGTGAGGAATTTAATTAGTTGATATTTTAGTTTCCATCGTTGTTGAGGTGATTAAGTGGATTGTTTATTTTAGCTAACACCGTTGATGAGGGTGATTAATAATATATATATTTTTTTTTGAGTGGATGTTCACATCGAGTGAATACAGTAAACTTTAATTCAATCTTATAAACTAACCCTTCTTATAATTTTTATTTATTATTTTCCTTAATAACTGCAAAGCTCTTAAAAGTTAAAATTTAATGACATTGATTCAGTGAATTATATTGATGAATTATATATTGTTATTTTGAATTGTGTATCTAAAACCTAAAATTGAATTAGTCAAATAAAAGTGAATTATAATTATAAAGTGAACTTTACTCTTTGTTCCTTTTTATCAGTGTGTGCTGTAACTAGAGGCCAAATGGTGTCAAATAATTTTCATTTGTTTTAAAGTAGTTTTTTTCTTTGAACAAAAAACATATGGTCCTTCGAGCCGGATATCTTTATTTTCTGAGTTTTTTGATACAAAAACATCCTTTGTTGGAGTACGCGGCTAATATTTTCAGGGGTGATTCCTGGATATATTTGGAGAAAAAAATTGTTCTACAGAGGGCGGCTATCTCCACTATCCACTAAGATACAGGGTGATTAGGGAAAAAATTTTGTTTTTTTTTTTAAATTTACTGAAATTTGAATAACTCCTAAAGTAATTATGATAGAGTAGCCTAATTAGGCTCATCTTTTAGGTAAATGTGTATTCTTTAATTTGGTGTAAAACATAGCAGCCTGAGTGACTCCGTTCAAAAAATATATAGGCTCAAACAATGCTTAGAATCTAGACCTGGCAGATTTCTTCGTTTTTCTCAGAAAATTCGTTACTAACAGTACATTTTTTTTTTGCTTTTCTGATGCACCAAACTATTACCTACAATATTTCCATATACAATAAGTGTTTATTTTGGGTAGTTTTGTAGGTAGTAGTAGTAGTAGTAGTTTTATCGTGTTTTATCGTGAACAAATAAAAAGTTACTCGTCTTTCAACTGCGGCATAATAGCATTGGTTTGAGCCTACATATTTTTTGAACGGAGTCACTCAGGCTGCTATGTTTTACACCAAATTAAAGAATACACATTTACCTAAAAGATGAGCCTAATTAGGCTACTCTATCATAATTACTTTAGGAGTTATTCAAATTTCAGTAAATTTAAAAAAAAACAAAATTTTTTCCCTAATCACCCTGTATCTTAGTGGATAGTGGAGATAGCCGCCCTCTGTAGAACAATTTTTTTCTCCAAATATATCCAGGAATCACCCCTGAAAATATTAGCCGCGTACTCCAACAAAGGATTTATTAAATTTCTGATGACCTTTACAAGTCGGGAATGATAGAATATGAGTATTTTAACTTATTAAAACGACAATATCTCAGAAATGGCAATTCCTACGAGAAAATGTATAATATACTTTTTTGTAGATAATCGCCTAATCTACAAACGTTGTAAACACAATTTTCTGATAAGACGTACGGTTTAGCAGATATTTGCAAAAAACTGATATTTTGACCCTTTGACCTTGAATAAAAAAGTTTGCAGCCGCCCAATCGCGTGGCAGTCTCTACAGCTTACGTATAATAATGTTTTTAACGGCTGTTCCAATTTTCAGCAACTTCGGAATTATCTTCCAATTATGGCGTTTTTTCGTCTATTTTGACTGGACTATTATTACTATTGGAATGATACTTAATTTGGTTTCCTGCTGATGTTCCTGGTTTCACTGCATCAATTTGTGAGCAACGGGTTTCGCGCCCCATATCTCTTGCCTGTATTTTTGAAGCTTCTGCTGCCTTTGCCATATCCAGTGCTTTCTTCAGGTCTAGATCTTCAGCTTTTAGGAGACGTTTTTGAAGCTGTTTATCTGCCACGCCAATAACGATGCGATCACGAAGCATTCTGTCTTCCATGTTTTTGAACTCACAATTTCGGACTGTTTTTTTAAATCCATGTAGAAGGAGTCGAACGGTTCTCCATTATCTTGGTTCCGACTATGAAATAAGAATGATTCATACACTACATTCTTTTTAGGTTCACAAAATTTTTCGAATGCACTCAGCACTTCCGTGTGTGATTTTTTTTTCTTCTTCTGTTAAATTAAATGACTGAAATAATTCTATTGCTTCGGAACCCAACGTGTTAAGTAAAACCGCTACTTTAACCTCCTCAGGTTCCTTGTTAATTTTAGCCGCAATACAAAAAATTTCATAATTTTGTTTGAATTTTCTCCAATTTTCGGAGATATTTCCTTCTAGATTTAATTTTTCTATTTTCCGTACGTAATCCATACTTATTTTTTGAATAATTGTTGGACTTTTTTGATACTTGGGTGGCCTTCCACGTGGTCTTTTCGCCAGCACTTCTTTCTTGGCTTTTGCGATGCCCATTCAACTTTTTCGTTCTGGCGTTTTTTTATCACTACCGGTATTTAAATTTGTTTTCCGACTGCGCCATGTAATATTCTTAATTAAGTAAAATACTTGTTTTAAAATTCGTTCTTTATTACACTCATGTTCGTACGGTTAGTTTCAGAGTTCAAGAGCCACTGGCTTCTACCGCTACATCTCGATAGTTCTAATTCTGTATTGCTCACGTAATGTATAAGTATTAGTATAAGTGTTACATAGTGTTATCATGTTTGCTTAATTCCTTAATTATTATATTTCATTACTTGTTATACTTCAATATTTATTATATTATAATAATTCATTATTTATTATAATTCATTATTTATTATACTTCACTACCTGTGAGTCTATTGTCAATCTAATAGACCATCACATTTCGTTCGTTGAAAAAACAGACTCAGAAAATGAGTTTTTTCAACCAAACATATGTTTTTTCCATTATTAATACATTTTGGGGACCATTTTTCATTTCACTTGTACATGATAGTACAAGGTTTGAAGAAAAGTTTAAGCTCTTGAACGTTGATCCAGCGAAATCTATGGACCAAGAGGAGCGTTTTTACAAGAACGCTTTTTTTTGCAAAAAGTGAAATTTCATGGAAACTTCAATATTTCGCAACAAAAATTACACCGCTTTTTCAGCTAGCAAGAAGCAATATTTGCACCAAATAACAAATATGTAAGTGACGTTAAACAAATGTTATTAACAAATTACAAAAACGTGATTTTCGACAGTTTTTCTCATTTTTCTCTATATTTTGTGCCCTAACCTATAACTCAATATACATCAATCGAAAGATAATTTGAATAGCTACAACTTTATAATTTGATTTTTTTCGATCCGAGGTCACGTTTTTCTTTTATTCGCTAAAAACCGTTTTTTTTTTTTCAGTTTCCAGAATTTTTTAGGTTAGGTTCGCCATTCCAAATTCCGAAAAAAAGACTTTTAGAATTTTTTTCCCTATATAACCATATTTTTTGTTTTCTGTTGGCAATTACTAGATGGATTTGCGTAGATTGATTGGACTATACTATCAACATAATGCGACGTGACCAAGGGGCGATCAATATTCAGCTTAAAGAATGGACGGCTCACGTTGACAAATTAACTACAGAAATTAACGAAACGAAGCAGGAACTGTTTCAAGAGCGGCTACCTAACACCTTCACATCGATGGCCATGCAAATGTACATCATTAGCGCAAGCTTTCAGTAAACTCAGATATTTATCTTGAATGTACTGACAGACAGGGGGTCAAATGGTAGCAATGGCCTCAGGGACCTTTGATTGTGCCGGTACATCAAAGAGACAAATCCTGGGTAACGCCACCTGCGATCTAAGGTCTTCACGATCTAAGATTTTCCGATATGCTACCGAATCCTACATAAACCTCCACGAAGATGTAGATTTTACATCGGGTGTCCCCTGGATGCTCTTGTCTACACAAGAGTAACAGACTGAGAAGGGTGAAAGGCGAATGCTTCGCGCCTCAAAACGAAGCAAATACCGGACTGGTCCTCCAGGTTGGGGGTTGGGCGGCAGGCTGAGAACCTTCCACCGTAAAAACCTACCCGTCATGAATCCTCAAGGCAGGCCTCGGACAGGACGGACTCAACGGCAACGACTCAGGCAACGGAATAAGGAATTCGATTTTGGAACATGGAACGTCAGGACGCTCAACAGAACGGGCGCTCTGCGTTCGCTTTTATTACTTCTAAAAAAATATAACATAAAGATCACAGCCCTTCAAGAAACAAAATGGACCCACAGTGGTATAATGGATCTAAAAACCCACACGGTACTCTCCAGCGGATCATCAAATGGAAGAAGAGAGTTCGGAGTAGCATTCATCATAGAGAAGGAAATTAAATCTCTGATTCTGGACTTCAAACCAGTCAGCAATAGAATATGCACACTTCGCATTAAAACAAGGCTACATAACATTAGTCTTATAAACGTCCACGCGCCCACAGAAGAGAAAACGGATGAGGAGAAAGAGGAATTCTACCAAGAGCTAACAAACACCATCAGGTTAATACCGTCAAACGATATTAAAATGGTGCTTGGAGATATGAATGCCAAAGTAGGAAAAGAAGAGGAGTTCCTAGGAGTCATAGGAAAGCATAGCCTACACAACGTTACCAATGACAATGGTAGTCGATTGATCGATTTCGCAAGCTCAAACGCAATGGTAGTAAGTTCAACAGTGTTCCCGCACAAAGATAAACATAAGATGACGTGGCAATCACCAGACGGATTAACTAATAATCAAATTGACCACGTCCTAATTGAAAGAAGAGGGGCCACGAGTATACTGGACGTAAGAACAATGAGAGGAGCGTGCTGTGGCTCGGACCACTATCTAGTCAAAGTGAAATTGAGAACCCGGATAGCAACTAAAACGCATAGAGTGCAAACTCAACCAAAATACGATATAGATATGCTAAAACTGGAAGAAATAAGAGATACCTACCAACATGCTGTCGTACAAAACTTGAGAGAGGTAGATGAGCAGCCCAACATCAACGAAAAATGGGAACAGGTCAAAAGCAGCATAAAGGGGGCAGCAGAAGAGGCACTAGGCTGGGCCCCCAGACAGACTAGAATTGATTGGTTTGACCAAGACTGTAGAACCGCAATTGAAGAAAGAAACCAGAGCCACCGAGAGTATATCGCAAGGGCAACAAGAGCAAGGATTGAAGTCTTCAAGGAAAAAAGAAAAATCGCAGACAAGCTGTGCAGAAAGAAGAAGAGGGGATATCTAAATAGGAAAATCTTACAGAAACAGGAAGACTTCAATGAAGGGAGAATTAGACAAGCGTACAAAGGAACTCGCCAGATCACCAATAAGTTCCAGCCAAGAACGGACATCTGCAAGGACATAGATGGGAACTTGTTGGCAGATCCTGATAGGATAAAGGAAAGGTGGAGAGAGTATTTTCAGAACCTATTGAATCTATCTCCATATCAAACGAGAATGCAGAGACAGAGGCATTTGTAATTCTCTAAGATAACATCTCAATAGAACCACCAACACTGGATGAGGTGCGGGAAGCTGTAAAAAGGCAGAACAGCAACAAATCGCCTGGCGCCGATGGAATAGCAGCTGAGCTGCTAAAGAAAGGAGGACCCCAACTATTACGAACATTACACGAACTCATATGCACCATCTGGGAGGAAGAAGTTATACCAGAGGACTGGAAGAAAGCGATTATATGTCCAATATACAAGAAAGGAGATAAACTAAACTGCAAAAACTACAGAGGCATCTCACTCCTCAGCACCAGCTACAAAATCTTCACAATCCATGTGAAACAAAAACTGGAACCTATAGCGGAAAGCCTTATAGGAGAATATCTAGCTGGTTTTAGGACAAACAGGTCAACATCGGACCAACTGCTGACCTTAAGGCAAATTCTGGAGAAAACCTGGGAAAGGAATGTAGATGTATACCAGATATTTGTCGACTTTCAACAGGCATATGACTCAATAAACAGAGAGAGGCTATACGAGAGCTTATCGGAATTAGAAGTCCCCTCAAAGTTAGTACAACTAATCAAATGCGCCACAAACAGCTCACTGGCGAAAGTAAGGATCCAAAATGTTGTAACAGAGGAGTTCGAAGTACGTCAAGGGCTTAGACAAGGAGATGGGCTGGCCCCCATGCTTTTCAACCTGGCCTTAGAATGGGTGATAAGGAAAACGTCAGTCCAGCGAAGTGCATCAATAGCTACCCAGTCGGTACAATTACTTGGATATGCGGATGACGTAAACATCGTGAGAAGGTCCTTTTTGGCAGCAAAAGAAGTCTATGTTGAATTAAAAGAGGCGGCAAAGGACATAGGCCTGAAGATTAACGAAGAAAAAACGAAGGTGATGCAACAATCCAGAGCAGGACGATTTAGAATGGGAAGAAATATAACCATCGACGAACATAACCTAGAAGTAGTCGATAAAACAGTCTACCTTGGGTCTACTATCACAAAAAGAAACGAAGAAAAAGAAGAAATAACTAGACGAATACTACTGGCTAATAGAGCCTTTTATGCCCAAAAACAAATCCTGCACTCAAGGTTTGTGCACAGGAAAACGAAACTCTCACTCTACAAAACAGTAATACGACCAGTACTGTGTTATGGTAGCGAGACTTGGACTATGACCCAGGACATAGAGGAACGAGTCAACAGGTTCGAGAGGAAAATTCTCAGATGCATAATAGACCCAATCAGAGAGGACGGAATATGGCGAAGAATATACAACAACGAGTTGTATGAAATTTTTGACGACCCACAACTCTCAACTTTAATAAAAATCAACAGATTGAGACTAGCCGGCCACGTGATCAGGATGGAGGACAATCGCATCCCAAAACGGCTTATGGCATCAGAAATTTCGGGAAGTAGGCCAGTAGGTAGACCCAGGAGGAGATGGATAGACTCTGTGGCGGCTGACGCAGAGTCAATGCTCAACATCCTGAACTGGAGACATGCTGCAAGGGACCGTCAAACTTGGAGAAATGCCCTAGAGGAGGCCAAGGCTCGATTTGGGCTGTAGCGCCATTGGATGGATGGTACTGACAGACACACATCATGGAAAGCTAAATCCACTTCTTTTCTGTAGCAAGTGTGGCTTCTAAATAAAACGCTCGGATTTAATTATTACATTTTATTATGACAGTTTGCTGCCCGAGTGATAGCTACGACTGCTGCTTATCAACTGCCTCTGTACATTTGTTCAACTTACGATCTAGCTGGGGTTCTTTGGAACTTGCAGTATTAATAACTGTTCAATTAATACAATACTTCATTTCTACATATACTTCATCTCCCCCTTTTAAGGTTAACAACAAACTTATTTATTTAATCTGATTACAATACAATTCGAATAACTTCTTAGTGCTACTTAATTCCTATAATTCATACTTAAGTAATTCAATTTTTTTTTTGTGTTTTATTTTAATTGTTTTATTTTATTTATGTTACTTGTTTTAACTTATGTTTATACTTCATACCGCTTATGTCTACGGAGTAACTAAAAAAAATTTAATATTTAACAACCTTCTGATCTAACTTTTTTTTTTTTTTTTACAAGTATACGTTTTGTTTTAAAGTCTAACTGATAATTCAATCATTGAGTGAATGTCCAACATTGCAAAGATACGTGTTTTTTTTTTTTTTTTTAAATCTTAATTACGTCTAGGTCGTAGATAGTATGAATTTCTCCGTAATACCGAGCCGTCTTTACGTTTAATCCAATACGAGCGCGGTGTGTTATGTGTATCCTCAATCTCCCCCTTTTCCCAAAATTTCTCGTTTCTCAACCAAATTTTTTGACCTTTTTGAAATGGGATTCGTTTTCGCGCTCTTTTATCGTAATACTTCTTATTCTTGTGATTACTCAGTTCAGTGCTTTTCTTTACACTTAACGCGTCTCTTGTCTTCAGTAAACGGTCTGTAATTGGAAGTAATGTTCGTTGTTTGCGGCCCATTAGAATCTCCGCGGGTGATTTGCCAAAACCTTTAAAGGGAGTATTCCTGTACTCCAATAACGCTAGCCATAATTCTTTCCCGTCATCTTTACACTTCCTCATAAGCTTTTTAGCAGTTTGAACGGACCTTTCTGCTAGTCCGTTTGCCTGGGGGTATATCGGACTAGTTGTTATTATTTCTATGTCATTTTCCAACCCAAACTTCTTAAACAGATATGACACAAAAGGCACATTATCTGCAACTATACTTTTAGGTATGCCATGTGTGCTAAATAAGCCTTTTAATTTGGTTATAATTTCAGCCGCTGTTTTATTCCTTAATGGCAAGATCTCTAAATATTTTGAAAAGTAGTCAGCTACAATTAAATACTGCCTTTTCTCAAATTCACATAAATCCATGCATATTTTATTAAAGGGTAGTGCAGGTATTTCGTGTGGTATATATGGTTCTTTAATGTTCGCGCTTCTGTACTTCTGACAGACTGTACAGTTCCCTATCATATCCTCAATATTTTGATTAATACCTGGCCAATAAACTAATGACCTTGCCCTGGCCTTAGTCTTTTCCATTCCTAAATGACAACTGTGTAGGAGGTTTAACATTTCTTTTCTCATAGTTACAGGAATTACTATCCTTTCATTTAAAAACACCAACCCATCGTTAACAACTAAATCCTGTCTCATTTTGAAAAATATTTTTATATCGTCCCTTACCGCTGCCTTTGAGTTAGGCCAGCCTTCATTTAAAAGTCTTTTCAATTCCCTCAACGTATTATCCCGATCAGTCTCTTCTAGAAACTGTTGTTTTCTAGATGCCCCTACATTTATTGTATGAACAAATTCATCCAAATCCTTAATTTCCGGGATGCTATTCTCTACCTTTACATTCCTCGATAATAAGTCGGATATAAGCATGTCCTTACCAGCGGAATTTTTCAAATCAAACTCATATTTCATCAATCTGAGTCTCATTCTTTGCAGTCTCGCATTTGGTATCTTAATAATGTCTTTATTAAATATGCCGATAAGGGGTCTATGGTCTGTAATTACCTGAAATTTTTTCCCATATACTAGGTGGTGAAACTTCTGACACGCAAATACAATCGCCAAGAGCTCTTTCTCTACTTGCGAGTATCTCTGTTCCGTATCAGACAAGCTTCTTGAAGCAAAATAAACAGGTCTTCCTGCCTGCATTAGGCAGGCTCCTAGCCCATATTTCGAAGCATCTGCTTCAATTATAAATTGTTTTTCCGTGTCGAAAATTTTTAGTGTTTGAGCTTCTTGGATGGCCCTTTTAAGTTTCTCTAAACAGTTTGAATGTGTTTCTTCCCATCTAAATAATACATCCTTTTTTAACAATTCCCGTAACGGTTGGGACTCATTTGAGAGGTGGGGGACAAAATTTCGAACATAATTAATCATTCCCAATATTTTTTGTAAATCTTTTTTACTCCTAGGTGCTGCAATGTTTTGGATGGCCTTAACCCTATCAGGATCACATTTGATGCCCTCATTCGAGAACACATTCCCTAGAAATTTTACTTCTTTAACTTTGTATTGGACTTTCTCTTGGTTGAATTTAATATTTAGTTTTCTTGCCCTATCAACTACTTTCTCTAAAATCTCATCATGTTCTGCCTCTGAGCTACCTGCAATTAATATGTCATCTATATATATAATAACTCCCGCAATACCTCTAAAATTTTCTTCATTTAACTTTTGAAATGCCTCTGGAGCTATGGAGATGCCAAAGGGTAGCCTTTTAAATCTGTAGCAACCAAAAGGCGTACTAAAGGTACAAAGTTTACAAGATTTCTCGTTTAAAGCAATCTGGTAATAACCGTCTTTAAGGTCCAAGACAGTGAAGATCGACTTGTTTGCTAACTTTGTAGTGAGTTCCTCTAAAGTTGGAATGGGATAATTCACTGGTTTGATAGCTTTATTCAACTCCCCCGGGTCAATACAAATTCGAATTCCTCTATTATTAGCTTTTTGTCTCTCGTACTATCTACTTTTTCAATTACCCTTACGTGTTTAGATTTATATTTAGTTTGACATGCAATAGCAAAGTGGTTCTTACCTCCACATTTTTTACAAATTGCTTGCCATGCTGGACATTTCCTCACTTGATGATCCTGCATACAATATTTGCATTTAAAAACTCTATCATGTTTCTCTACATCTTTTCTATTATTGTTATTCCTAAAATTGGTAGTTTTATTAAAATTTGTTTTTACATTATTTCTATTTGAAACGTGCTTTACCGTATTAAGTGACCTTGTTTGACCTCTATTAATTTGTTGCATCTGTGAAATTGCCACCTCAGCTGCTCTCGCCATCTCCACCGCTTTTTCTAGGCTCAAATTTTCTGCTTCCAGAAGCCGCTTTTGTAGCTGTACATCTGTTGTTCCCAAAACAATGCGATCTCTCACCATCCGGTTTTCCTGGTCTCCAAAGCCGCAATTTCGAACTAATTTTTTAATTTCCATAAGGAAATTATCAAAAGGTTCGCCGTCTTCCTGGTTTCTTTTGAAAAATTTGTTTCATACACCTCATTCCGTTTTGGTTTACAAAACGTCTCAAACGATCTCGTCACCTCATCATATTTTCTCTTTTGGTCCTCCGTTAAGTTGAATGAATTGAAAATTTCAACTGCCTCTGGCCCAATTGCATTCAAAAAAATAGCAATTCTTACATTCTCGGGCTTCTTATCTATCTCTGCCGCTGTGCAGAAAATAGTATAATTCTGCCAAAAAATTCGCCAATTTTCCGCCAGATTAGAACCTTCTAAATTTAATTTTTCGACCTTTGTCACATAATCCATTGTGATCACTTTTGTTAAAAACCGCACTTGTTTCGGGGGCCTTCCTCGTGGTTTTTTATTATTAAGTTCGACTATTGTTTTTTTCACAATTCCCATTTACAACGACATTGGAATTTTGATTCCTCAAATTATTATTAATTTTTTTTTCACTTTCGCGGTCACTCGCCTTTATTGTTTTTGATTATTTTTTCACTTATTGTAATATATATATATTTTTTTTTTTTATTCGTATATATGTACAATACCGACTGCGCCATGTAGCAAGTGTGGCTTCTAAATAAAACGCTCGGATTTAATTATTACATTTTATTATGACAGTTTGCTGCCCGAGTGATAGCTACGTCTGCTGCTTATCAACTGCCTCTGTACATTTGTTCAACTTACGATCTAGCTGGGGTTCTTTGGAACTTGCAGTATTAATAACTGTCCAATTAATACAATACTTCATTTCTACATATACTTCATTTTCACTCAACAGCAATTATCGAGGCAGCTAAAACAAATCAGAAATAGCCTACCACCATCGCTCAGGTTGCCAGCAATCCAAGAGGACATACTGCAGTATTACAATCTCATAGTCATCCAGGGGCGACCGACTCTGGGACACATAATGATCGGGATGAATATCGCCCACTTAAGGACTTGGCGTCATGTGCGCTAAAAATCAATCATCGATATTTTTCAAACAAGTGCAACCACTGTTTAGGCAAATTTCCAATATCAGTGCATGCGAGATACAACTATTAAATTATATGCCGCCTACTTGCAAGATAACTACAACAAATCAAAACTCATACTGGATACCACTGCATGACCCGAACCGTTGGATATATGTCATGAAAGAAAACACCAAGGTGAACATGGTGTGTAAGGACAAGGCTCATCACCTTCATTTAGAAGGATCCGGAATATTGAGTCTACTGAAAGACTGTATGATCAAGCAGCCACATCTAAGCAACCAAGGTCATAACAGAGTGCGTGCAACATCATTATCATACTTACCGTTTAACAATCTAACAAATACAACAAATTGGAAGGAACCAGAGATCATAGAGAAAAGAAACTACAGCTACCATCCTCAACTACTGGAACTAGATTCACTCAAGAGGCAACTAGATCACCTAAAAAACGAGAGGCAACTAGATCACCAAAAATATTTGTTATCTCGTTAAGAAAATGCATTATAGACAAAATTATTTCAATATACAATTCGTCGCGAGACGAAATTTGATTCTTTGGTATTTCATGTTTTTCTCATGAGAAAATAATTCTACGGGTACAACAGCCCTAAGCTAATTCAAACCGAAAAACTATCTAATCAAAGGAGTAATAAAACATTTTACGTGAAGTAGTAGCAAGCACTACTTTCACAACCAACTGTATTCACTTAGGGTACAAGAACCCTAAGCAGAGGAATTTTTAAGACAAAACAGTTTTAAACAGGACCCCTACCCCCACCTCGTGGATACTCTTATATCTTAACGATAGTCGATAGATTCACGCGATGGTCTGAAGAATACCCAATTCGGGATATCTCCGCTTCAACAGTGGCAAAAAGATTGGTCACTGAATTTGTCCCACGACTCGGCGTACCACTCGAGATCACAACCGATCAAGGTACGCAGTTCGAATCGAAACTGTTCAAGGAAGTTGCCAAATTACTAGGCACTCATCGAACCCGGACAACCGCCTACCACCCACAGGCAAACGGGATGGTTGAACGGTTCCACAGGCAACTAAAGGCAGCCTTAATGGCAAGGGACAACACTACTCATTGGAGTGAAGACTTGCCCTTTGTCATGTTAGGCATACACACGGCAATTAAGACCGACTTACAATGCTCACTAGCCGAGCTCGTATACGGTCAGAATCTGCGACTTCCCAATTCGATTTCTATCCCAACTGATGAGAATCCAATTCAAGAATCAGACTTCCGGTCTCGCCTTCGTTCTCATATGCAGAACATTAAGGCAATACATCCTCGGCAACCCGTCCAAAAGGATGACTACGAGCCCTGAGAACGCCGACTACGTTTTCATACGAGTCGACAGAGTTCGAAAACCTTTCGAACCTCCATATGAGGGCACATATGAAGTAATCAAACGATTACGAAAACACTTCGTTGTCAAACTGAACGGCACAACCAAGTCAATATCCATTGACAGGCTAAAGCCAGCCTTCGGTTGTGACCGCGACAACAAAGCTAAGCCATCTAAAGCTGTAACATTCCGTTAACACTACGCTGGGAGGGGAGTATGTAGTGAAAGTTAATTACTAAACTTTACGCAATGTCACAGAACAACTTCCGGAACGATCAAAACGATCAGTCCGAAGACTCCATCGATCACCGAACGATAGAAAATGGGGGTTTCCATTTAAGTTTTTGAAGTTGCACTCCCTACCCTAACAGGGGGTAGCGGGTGTTTTTGGTATGGCTGGATAGAGTTTAAAAAAATATTTGATACGTGTTTTTTGGTTTTCATTTTTTTTTTCAAAACTCTTTTGAAATAATGAGGTGGTACGGGTGGTCTGAGACAACCTATATATATGTATATATAGAGATCCTTCGCAAGGTGAGGACAGATTCCTCCCTCGCAGAGGTCGGAAATAGTGTAAAAAGGGTCAGGAGAACGCAAAAGGGCGATCTCCTGCTCGAGCTCAAGAGGGGAGATGCTAAGACCGGAGACTTAGAGCAGAAGGTAAAAGCATCGATAAACGGGGTGGCTGAGGTGAGAGCCAGTACAAATACGGTGGTGATCGAGTGCAGAGACTTAGATGAGATCACAACCAAGGAAGAGGTCTGCGAAGCACTGAGGACCCAGCTAGGTCTGACGGTCGAAGAAAAGGATGCCCTCAGGCTAAGAGAGTCGTGGGGGGGTCACACAGACAGCGCTTATAAGTTTGCCTGTTGAAGCTGCGAAGAAGGCTATTGCAGCAGGTAAGGTTCGAGTCGGCTGGGTTGTATGCCGAATGCGGGAGCGGGTATCGCTTAAACCGTGCTTCAAATGCATGAAGTTCGGTCACATAGCGAGAAACTGCAGCAGCAGCCAGGATAGAGGAAGGCTGTGTCGAGGCTGCGGAAAAGAGGGTCACAAGGTAAAGGAGTGTGACCAAGCCGCAAAATGCCTAATCTGTAGGGAAGTAGAGGGCAGAGATAGTGGGCACGTTACCGGGGGGAATAGATGTCCGGCGTTCAAAGAGGCGCTGAAAAACAGAAGAAGATAAGGTTCATACAGTGTTCAAGATCGACGCCACTGCACATATTTTAGAAAAGCGCTCTTCTCCGGACTAGAGGAGGGAGCGACCAGCCGCACAGGAGGGGAACCAGGAGATGCTGTTATCAGCTCCGTGCCGATCTGCCGATTGTGAAGGAATCACTCTCTGGATAACCAGCCGCTGAGCAACAAGTTTATTTTAATACTAATATTTAAGTTCCACAAGTAACAAGAAAAAATAAAATAGTTTTATAACGTGGAAATGTTTCGTTGTTAGTTACTTAATTTCGTTGTTAATTACTTAATTTCCGGATGAACTGCAAATAATCATCGCACCAGTTGAAGATCCGCAAGAGCTCAACCTCATGGTTTTTTCACCCGTTCGCACCCCGCCGAGCATCGCCACAAGGTTCATCCCAGCTTAGACATTGGTCCTTCGAGCCGGATTCTTGTCCCCAAAGGTGAGTACTAATTATTTGCACGTTTAAGGTCATAAAATAAAACTATTAAAAGCAACAAGGTGTTTGGTGTCTATCAATTATTGAATAAGCGACACTATAAAATGTTCTTTAACCCATTAAATAAGGAAAATTAACGGCTATAAGGTGTAGCGGAATAACGGTTCACCCAGAGAGTCCCACGCGTTTCATTAGAGAATTTAAAAACAAAAAAAAATCAATTCAGTGACCATGTGAGTGATCGCTTCCAGATTTGCCAATTTTTAGCTGTAAATTACGAATTTTGTGAGTTGAAACTTGATAAAAGAAAAAATATTTAAATTATGAGTACATATTTTATTGTGTTTAGAAAGTTTTTGCAATTTTGAAGGATAAAATTGTAGAAAGCAGGGGCCAGTTCGTGTATGTCGAAAACGAAAATTTTTTTTCGACTCGGGTTCGCGTAAGTCGAAAAAATTGAAAATTTTCGCCTTAAGCCGACGAAAGGCACTCGAAAGGTTTTGGGTTATCGAGTTCTTGCATTATTATGAGTAATAATTTTCAAATATTAAGTTAGACTTATAAATTTTACATGGGAATAATTTTTTAAAATTGTAAATCTAATTTAATTATCCTGGTACTACATATACATAGCACAAGCATAAGATTTAAAATAAAAGTTCAATTAAAAAAAAACATTCTTTACAAAAATGTTTTTATTTTTTATTTTATTCATCACAACAAACACAAAACAAGGTCTAACGATAGGCTGTGGAATGGGACGTTTTTCCACCCAGCCCGCAAAATTTTTCGGGCTTGTGAAGTTAGCCCGAAAAAATATTTCTTTTCATAAAAAATTTGTGGTAAGTGGAAAAACGAAAATAATCGGTGGAAAAACGTGGAATAACTAGAAGCTTTCGAATGCGACGTTTTTCCACTCAGCCCGAAAATTTTCCGGGCCATCTTCACGTACCTTCAAAATGAATATTTCATTTCACTCCTTTTTGTATCCATACAAAATAATGATAATTTAATATAAATGATTCAATTTTATTCATAAAAGTATGCAATCATTTCATCAATGTTTTCTCATGACATTGTCACGTTAAACTATCGTCCGTAAACCCTCTTTACAGACAACAAATTTTTTATTAGTCCTGACGGAGTGATGTTTTTTTATTATAACAATATTATATTATAACAATTTATTGTGAAATCATTCAGTAAATAAAGAAAAACCCCCACTGATATATGAAAATTTAAACAACAAAAAATAAGTAAGAGAGTGTTGTTTTTTATTAGTCCTGACGGAGTGTTGTTTTTTTATTATAACAATATTATATTATAACAATTTATTGTGAAATCATTCAGTAAACTAGTTGGGATGTGGGTTCGACCCTTTCGGTCCACACGATCAACTTCCCAGTAAGATGGATGTTGAATATTATGAATGGACATTTTAATAATAAATGAACAATAGGCAATATAGAATATATGCATAATACCGAGAATTTGTCACAATTGTTTATCAATATTTTCGCTAAAATGTCAAACTAAATGTGCACAAGATTAGGATGACGAACTTACAAGATTAGGATGACGAAAATGTATATAAAATTGATGTATTAATGTTTTTCGGCACCTCAATGAAGTCGATATAGTTTTTAGTTCGCGCGGTATCGTGCAGGTACAAAAATCACTTAAGTCATTTAAACCAAAAACCCGCTGGACCGAATATTATAAAAATATTTTCAGATTATATTGTCGCTAATACGCTTCGAACGGCACCTTAAGTAAGTCAATATCTTTTGTGGTTCGGGCCATATCGTGCATGTACAAAAATCACTTACGCCGCTTAAACAAAAAAACGGCTCGACCGAATTTTATGAAAATCTTTTCAGATCATATTTTGGTTAATACTCTTCGAACGGCACGTCAACTAAGTCGATATCTTTTATAGTTCGCGCGATATCGTGCAGGTACAAGAATCACTTAAGTCATTTAAACCAAAAAACCGCTGGACCGAATATTATAAAAATCTTTTCAGATAATATTGTCGCTAATACGCTTCGAACGGCACCTCAAGTAAGCCAATATCTTTCGTGGTTCGGGCGATATCGTGCAGGTACAAAAATCACTTACGTCGCTCAAACAAAAAAACGGCTGGACCGAATTTCATGAAATTCTTTTCAGATCATATTTCGGTTAATACGCTTTGAACAACACCTCAACGAAGTCGATATCAGTTTTGGTTCGCGCGATATCGTGCAGGAAAAAATGACCACATCCGTACGCACATACACACACACACACACACACATACTTCCTCCCAATTTTTTGCTTAAAATGCTCCTGGGAACTTGAAAGATGAAAATACGTTGAAATTTTCGATTTCGATTTTCGGACCGATTACAATAACTTCCTATACTGGGAAGTTAACAAGACGAGAGAGATTTTTTAGTCAAAATTTTTTTTAATGCACGTCACATATACAATTTTTTTTTCTGCAATTGAACTAATACTAAACCTTTAGGTTTCCTGTACACTTTAAATTTATTTAAACTTCAATGAAGTGTTATCTTATTATTTACCTCTGTTTGTTATTACAAAAGTTTTAGGTGGCGAGACTCAAAAAATGCATTTTTTACAAAAACGTTTTTATTTTATTCAACACAACAAACACAAAACAATACTTATCAGAGATTTATTTTTTGTTTACCAACTCAAAATAAGGTGTAATTTTAAAAAATCACTGTTTCTTTATTAAAAGAACAACAATAAATACTTGAGCTATTGACAGTTTATTCTTAAAGTTGTATCTTTTTACAGCGGTTATTGTAACATTTTCGGTATTTCAATATTGTGGTTTCTTTCGAGGTCACGAAAATTCTTCTTTCGACCTACGCGAACGCTGAAATTTTTGTCGACAAAATTTTTCGACTTCAAATTTTTTTCGACCGACTATCGTCGTTCGCCATACACGAACCCGCCCCAGATAAAGTTTTGTGGCGATCGATTAAAGTTTTCGTTGTGAATTTATACGGTAAATTTAAATAGAAAATTTCGCGTCTTGTAGTTGAATTGAAAAGGAATTTTGGGGATTTATACGGTAAATCTATTAAAAGAAAATATATTTGAATTTTGAGTATTTTATTGTGTTTAGAAAGTTTTTGCAATTTTGAAGGATAAAATTGTAGAAAGCAGATAAAGTTTGTGGCGATCGATTAAAGTTTTCGTTGTGAATTTATACGGTAAATTTAAATAGAAAATTTCGCGTCTTGTAGTTGAATTGAAATGGAATTTTGGGGATTTATACGGTAAATCTATTAAAAGAAAATATATTTGAATTTTGAGTATACGGTAAATTTAAATAGAAAATTTCGCGTCTTGTAGTTGAATTGAAAAGGAATTTTGGGGATTTATACGGTAAATCTATTAAAAGAAAATATATTTGAATTTTGAGTATTTTATTGTGTTTAGAAAGTTTTTGCAATTTTGAAGGATAAAATTGTAGAAAGCAGATAAAGTTTTGTGGCGATCGATTAAAGTTTTCGTTGTGAATTTATACGGTAAATTTAAATAGAAAATTTCGCGTCTTGTAATTTCCTAAAGTAACGTGACTTCTTTTTCGAATTTAAGCGGTAAATTCCGGAACAAAGACACTCGTCCATTGAAACGTATTGCAATAAAGATTATTTGGGAAAGTATGCGGTAAATCTGTTAAAGAGAATAGTTACATTAGAAGTTTTTGAGCACTGTAGTTTATTGAAATAGAAAGGTTTATTTGCAATTTGGGTGATAAATTTGTTAAAGGGTGAATAGACTTAAAAAATTTGCTTGAATCACATCGAAGCTCCAATCCTTTACGGCGTTTTCTCGTATCCGTGATAAGATGGCCACCGTAGTTCAGTTGATGAGGGATCAGGCAGCCTTATATGAGCAGATAGTGAAATTTACTGTGAATCTTAACAAGTCCCCTAAGGAAAGGCTAAAGAGTGAGGGTCATCTTAAAGGTCGAATTGAAGTCCTAAACGAGTTGTATTCGACTTTTATCGAAAACGACAGAACATTGGTCCTTCGAGCCGGATTCTTGTCCCCAAAGGTGAGTACTAATTATTTGCACGTTTAAGGTCATAAAATAAAACTATTAAAAGCAACAAGGTGTTTGGTGTCTATCAATTATTGAATAAGCGACACTATAAAATGTTCTTTAACCCATTAAATAAGGAAAATTAACGGCTATAAGGTGTAGCGGAATAACGGTTCACCCAGAGAGTCCCACGCGTTTCATTAGAGAATTTAAAAACAAAAAAAAAATCAATTCAGTGACCATGTGAGTGATCGCTTCCAGATTTGCCAATTTTTAGCTGTAAATTACGAATTTTGTGAGTTGAAACTTGATAAAAGAAAAAATATTTAAATTATGAGTACATATTTTATTGTGTTTAGAAAGTTTTTGCAATTTTGAAGGATAAAATTGTAGAAAGCAGATAAAGTTTTGTGGCGATCGATTAAAGTTTTCGTTGTGAATTTATACGGTAAATTTAAATAGAAAATTTCGCGTCTTGTAGTTGAATTGAAAAGGAATTTTGGGGATTTATACGGTAAATCTATTAAAAGAAAATATATTTGAATTTTGAGTATTTTATTGTGTTTAGAAAGTTTTTGCAATTTTGAAGGATAAAATTGTAGAAAGCAGATAAAGTTTGTGGCGATCGATTAAAGTTTTCGTTGTGAATTTATACGGTAAATTTAAATAGAAAATTTCGCGTCTTGTAGTTGAATTGAAATGGAATTTTGGGGATTTATACGGTAAATCTATTAAAAGAAAATATATTTGAATTTTGAGTATACGGTAAATTTAAATAGAAAATTTCGCGTCTTGTAGTTGAATTGAAAAGGAATTTTGGGGATTTATACGGTAAATCTATTAAAAGAAAATATATTTGAATTTTGAGTATTTTATTGTGTTTAGAAAGTTTTTGCAATTTTGAAGGATAAAATTGTAGAAAGCAGATAAAGTTTTGTGGCGATCGATTAAAGTTTTCGTTGTGAATTTATACGGTAAATTTAAATAGAAAATTTCGCGTCTTGTAGTTTAATTGAAAAGGAATTTTGGGGATTTATACGGTAAATCTATTAAAAGAAAATATATTTGAATTTTGAGTATTTTATTGTGTTTAGAAAGTTTTTGCAATTTTGAAGGATAAAATTGTAGAAAGCAGATAAAGTTTGTGGCGATCGATTAAAGTTTTCGTTGTGAATTTATACGGTAAATTTAAATAGAAAATTTCGCGTCTTGTAATTTCCTAAAGTAACGTGACTTCTTTTTCGAATTTAAGCGGTAAATTCCGGAACAAAGACACTCGTCCATTGAAACGTATTGCAATAAAGATTATTTGGGAAAGTATGCGGTAAATCTGTTAAAGAGAATAGTTACATTAGAAGTTTTTGAGCACTGTAGTTTATTGAAATAGAAAGGTTTATTTGCAATTTGGGTGATAAATTTGTTAAAGGGTGAATAGACTTAAAAAATTTGCTTGAATCACATCGAAGCTCCAATCCTTTACGGCGTTTTCTCGTATCCGTGATAAGATGGCCACCGTAGTTCAGTTGATGAGGGATCAGGCAGCCTTATATGAGCAGATAGTGAAATTTACTGTGAATCTTAACAAGTCCCCTAAGGAAAGGCTAAAGAGTGAGGGTCATCTTAAAGGTCGAATTGAAGTCCTAAACGAGTTGTATTCGACTTTTATCGAAAACGACAGAACATTGGTCCTTCGAGCCGGATTCTTGTCCCCAAAGGTGAGTACTAATTATTTGCACGTTTAAGGTCATAAAATAAAACTATTAAAAGCAACAAGGTGTTTGGTGTCTATCAATTATTGAATAAGCGACACTATAAAATGTTCTTTAACCCTTTAAATAAGGAAAATTAACGGCTATAAGGTGTAGCGGAATAACGGTTCACCCAGAGAGTCCCACGCGTTTCATTAGAGAATTTAAAAACAAAAAAAAATCAATTCAGTGACCATGTGAGTGATCGCTTCCAGATTTGCCAATTTTTAGCTGTAAATTACGAATTTTGTGAGTTGAAACTTGATAAAAGAAAAAATATTTAAATTATGAGTACATATTTTATTGTGTTTAGAAAGTTTTTGCAATTTTGAAGGATAAAATTGTAGAAAGCAGATAAAGTTTTGTGGCGATCGATTAAAGTTTTCGTTGTGAATTTATACGGTAAATTTAAATAGAAAATTTCGCGTCTTGTAGTTGAATTGAAAAGGAATTTTGGGGATTTATACGGTAAATCTATTAAAAGAAAATATATTTGAATTTTGAGTATTTTATTGTGTTTAGAAAGTTTTTGCAATTTTGAAGGATAAAATTGTAGAAAGCAGATAAAGTTTGTGGCGATCGATTAAAGTTTTCGTTGTGAATTTATACGGTAAATTTAAATAGAAAATTTCGCGTCTTGTAGTTGAATTGAAATGGAATTTTGGGGATTTATACGGTAAATCTATTAAAAGAAAATATATTTGAATTTTGAGTATACGGTAAATTTAAATAGAAAATTTCGCGTCTTGTAGTTGAATTGAAATGGAATTTTGGGGATTTATACGGTAAATCTATTAAAAGAAAATATATTTGAATTTTGAGTATACGGTAAATTTAAATAGAAAATTTCGCGTCTTGTAGTTGAATTGAAAAGGAATTTTGGGGATTTATACGGTAAATCTATTAAAAGAAAATATATTTGAATTTTGAGTATTTTATTGTGTTTAGAAAGTTTTTGCAATTTTGAAGGATAAAATTGTAGAAAGCAGATAAAGTTTGTGGCGATCGATTAAAGTTTTCGTTGTGAATTTATACGGTAAATTTAAATAGAAAATTTCGCGTCTTGTAATTTCCTAAAGTAACGTGACTTCTTTTTCGAATTTAAGCGGTAAATTCCGGAACAAAGACACTCGTCCATTGAAACGTATTGCAATAAAGATTATTTGGGAAAGTATGCGGTAAATCTGTTAAAGAGAATAGTTACATTAGAAGTTTTTGAGCACTGTAGTTTATTGAAATAGAAAGGTTTATTTGCAATTTGGGTGATAAATTTGTTAAAGGGTGAATAGACTTAAAAAATTTGCTTGAATCACATCGAAGCTCCAATCCTTTACGGCGTTTTCTCGTATCCGTGATAAGATGGCCACCGTAGTTCAGTTGATGAGGGATCAGGCAGCCTTATATGAGCAGATAGTGAAATTTACTGTGAATCTTAACAAGTCCCCTAAGGAAAGGCTAAAGAGTGAGGGTCATCTTAAAGGTCGAATTGAAGTCCTAAACGAGCTGTATTCGACTTTTATCGAAAACGACAGAACCATTCAGACATCAACGTCCCCGGAAGAGAGTAAAAGTGATTATTTCAAACGTAGTTTATACGACGATTTTTGCAGTATCTACTATGAATATAATGGTATTCTGAAAGATCATTTATCTAGTTTAGCTCCTCCCCCCATCTCAACTTCTCATACTAGCTCGGAAGTCCCAAACAATTTGTCTCACAATGTGACTAACGCGCTGGGTCTTAGTGTGAACCCGCTGAATAATGAGGTGAATCAAGGTGATGTCAGGCTACCTCGCATTTCGATCCCCAAGTTTTCGGGAGATTACTCGTCATGGTTGTCGTTTCACGACATGTTCAAATCCATGATTCACTGTAATGACCGCATACCAGCCGTGCAGAAGATGCACTACCTAAAGACCTGCCTGACCGGTGATGCTGAAAGAATGGTACGATATCTAAATGTGACTGAAGATAACTACGCCATAGCTTGGGATTGTTTGTGTAAGAGGTACCAAAATACCAAAATACTAAAGCTCTCGTTAATACCACACTAAAGGCGCTCTTCTCTCAACGCTATGTCTCGTCAGAAAATTCTCTTGATATCCGTCAACTGCTAGACTCTACGAACGAATACCTAGCCACCCTTGCGAACTTGGACGTTAGAACCGATCAATGGGATCCTATGATAAATTTTATTATATTAGAACGTTTGCCAAATGAGACAAGACAATTATGGGAACAGAGTCAAGGTACAACAACGTCACTTCCCAAACTCTCCGAATTGTTTAACTTCCTAGAATCCAGATTTCGGACGTTGGAGGCTATCCAGCCCCAAAGCTCTAGACGAAGTGGGCCCAAACAGATTACTACTAAATCGCACATTTTTCATACCCGGCGATTCGCATGTCCGCTGTGCAGTGGTTCTCATGCTCTCAAAAGGTGCTATAAATTCGGAAACATGAAGTCGGACGAACGAAGGCAGTTTGTAACCTCTAACTCTCTCTGCTTCAACTGCCTGGCCCAAAGTCATTTTTCCAACAATTGCCCCAGTGAATTAGTATGTCGCGTTTGCCAAAGCAGACATCATACTCTCTTGCATACTCAAGATCGATCCGAAGTTACCCCCCAATCCAGTGATCGGATTTCCCCATCTACGAAAGAAGATACAGCATGCCAGCAATCAGCGGCCGCAACGATCAATTCGTGTTTTTCACGAGATAACAGGCAGGTCCTATTAGCCACGGCCTTATTAAACGCACGTTCAAGCACTGGTGAGCTTCACACCTTCCGAGCCCTTATTGATCCAGGGTCGGAATCGACGTTTATTACCACTAGGGCAGTACAAGTTCTGCGGATAAGACCTAGGCGCGATTCCGTTCAGGTAATGGGGATAAAGAATACCATCACGGCCAAGTCGCAATTTTCCGTTTGCCTCACCGTCCAACCCTGTTCAGAAGAAACACCGGAGATCCCCATTAAAGCAGTGGTTTTGGACATGCTAACTGGGCTCTTACCTCCAAGACAATTCTCGTCCTCAAGTTGGACACACATCCAAGGGCTATCTCTCGCAGATCAGACCTTCAATTCCCCAGGAAAGATAGACCTCCCCCTTGGAGCTGGTGATTATGCAAAATAATCCTCTTCTTCTTCTTTAACGGCTCTACAACCGGGATCCGGTCCTGGCCTCGCGCAACTGTTCTCTCCACCGGTCCCGATTCTGAGCCGATGTCATCCAGTTTGGCATCCCTAAACTCTGAGCGTCCTGGTCCACGCCATCCTTCCAGCGAAGGTTGGGCCTCCCTCGCTGTCGCACCCCATAGGTCTTACCGCAGAGAACTTTACGAGCAGGCTCATCTTCACTCATACGAGCTAGATGCCCTGCCCACCGGAGCCTACCGAGCTTTATTTTCTTCACAACATCTATGTCGCGATAGCGCTCGTAGATCTCGTCATTGTAGAGTCTCCGGAATCGTCCTTCCTCACATACGGGGCCAACAATCCTCCGAAGTATTTTCCTCTCAAACACGCCCAAGAGGTTTGAGTGCTTTTTGCTAAGCA
Source organism: Thereva unica (assembly GCA_949987705.1). Classification (NCBI taxonomy): domain Eukaryota; kingdom Metazoa; phylum Arthropoda; class Insecta; order Diptera; family Therevidae; genus Thereva; species Thereva unica. The sequence goes on from OX465281.1 coordinate 128,070,627, forward strand.
CCCACGTTTCGGATGCATATGTGAGAACGGGTAAGACCATCGTCTTATATAGTAAAAGTTTAGACGTTATGGTTAGATATTTGGATTTGAAGAGCCTTGACAGACTATAGTAGGCTTTGTTGGCTTTTAGCAGTCGTGCGCGTATTTCTGGTTCCATGCTATTGTCGGCTGCTACTATTGACCCAAGGTAGGTAAATGATTTTACCACGTCAAACTCGTGTTCCGCTACCTTGATTGTGGGACCAATGTTAGGTGTTCTTCCAGACGAGGCCACCATGTACTTTGTTTTGCTTTCGTTAATGTGCAGTCCCAGATTTCCTGCCGCTTGCTCAATCTGAGTGAAAGCTTCTTGTACAGCTGTTGTTGTTCTTCCAATGATGTCAATGTCGTCTGCGTAAGCCAGTAATTGGGTGGACTTGTGGAGGATTGTACCCCTTGATGTCACGCCCGAATCGCGGATCACTTTCTCCAACGCCAGGTTGAAAAGGAGGCAGGCCAGACCGTCCCCTTGTCGGAGTCCATTATAGATGTTGATTGGTCTGGACAGTGTTCCGGATACCTTTACTTGGCTTGACACATTGATCATGGTCAACCTACATAGTCTTGTCAGTTTGTTGGGGATGCCGAATTCTCTCATGGCTTTGTAGAGTTCTTCCCTGGCTATGCTATCATAGGCGGCTTTAAAGTCTATGAAGAGGTGTTGAATTGAGTTTTGAAACTCTAGACATTTTTCCATAGCCTGCCTCAAGGTGAAAATCTGATCAGTCGTTGATTTGCCTGGGCTGAAGCCACACTGGTAATGGCCTATGATGTTTCTGGCGTATGGGGCCATCCTGTTTTGTAGGATAGCGGAGAATATCTTATACACGGTACTCAACAACGTTATACCGCGATAATTAGTGCACGCTGTGATATCTCCTTTTTTGTGTACCGGACAGAGGATGCCTTTTCTCCAGTCTTCTGGCATCACTTCCTGCTCCCATACTTGCACAATTAGTTCATGAATCGCTTGGTGTAATGTAGGCCCTCCAAATTTAACCAGCTCCGCTGCGATGCCGTCTGCACCCGAGGCCTTGTTGTTTTTGAGCCGGCTGATGGCTCTGCTAACTTCTTCTATGCTTGGTGGCGGCAGCATAGCATTGTCATCAGATATTGGTGGAGCCTCCGAATCCTCAGTTAGCTCGCCATTTAGCAATTCATGAAAGTGCTCTTCCCATCGCTCCAAGATGCCTTTAGGATCGGTGATCAGATTCCCTTCTTTGTCCTTGCAGTATGTGCAACGTGGTGTGAATTGCGTCATACTGCGGACTCTTTGGTAGAACTCCCGCGCCTGGTGCGGCCGTCGTTCTCTGTACTGTTCTAGCTCACAGACGAGATTTTTTTCCCAGGCTTCCTTTTTCCGTCTGTGAATTCTCTTTTCTTCTTTTCTGAGCTCTTTATAGTTCTCTTCGCGTGCCCGTGTTCTCTGAGACTGCTGCATGGCTCGGTACGCAGCATTCTTACGTTCAGTTGCCAGCTTGCATTCATTATCGAACCAGTCGTTCCGATCTTTACGACTTCTGCCTAAGATGGAATCAGCAGTACTAATGACAGTATTTTTAAGGCGTGTCCAGTTCTCTTCGACGCCCGGCATCTCATCCCCAGGACTTAGGGCGAGTTCTAATGCATGACCGTAGCTGTTTCTGGCCATTTCATTGCGTAGTGCAGCTGTGTTGATTCGAGCCTGATCAGCGGATACAAAGCTTTTCAGCGTTGTAATGCGCTCTCGGAGCACCATACCAACAAGATAGTGATCCGAGTCGAAGTTGGCACCTCGGTACGTTCGTACCGTCATCAGACCCGAAAGGTGGCGGCGGTCTATCAACACATGATCTATTTGGTTGCGAGTGGCTCCATCAGGAGATACCCAGGTGGCTTTATGGATATCTTTACGCGCAAATCTAGTACTTGCAACGACCAAGTTCTTACTTGCTGCCATCTCTACAACTCGCTGTCCATTGTCATTAGTGTTTTCATGCAAGCTGTGGTTGCCGACATATTGCCTGTATATGGGCTCCCGGCCTACTTTGGCGTTCAGATCTCCCAGTATGATTTTTACATCATACCTGGGGCAGGCATTAAGTTCCCGTTCAACTAATTCGAAGAACTCTTCTTTATCATCATCCGGGGACTCTTCTGTAGGTGCGTGAACGTTTATGAGGCTGATGTTCTTAAATTTACCTCGCACACGAAGGGAGCATAGCCTTTCGTTTATTGCATGCATGCTCCAGCATGGATTAATTTGCGGACCAGTGGGCTCTCCCGTAGCCCAAAGGACGGTCTTCGGTTGGATAGTGTTGGGCGAAGTCAGTTCAGATGAGGCCTCGGTTAGCTCTAGCCGGTATTCGCTCCATAATGTTGTAGTGAATTCTCGTTCTCAAGACAAGGAAGAGTGGGATATGGTTAGGCAGTTTTGGGAAATCGAAGAAGTTTCGTCTCATCCCCCAACCTCCAGTGAAGATGAACTATGTGAACAACTATTCCAGGAAACTTATTCACGCACCCCCGAAGGTCGTTACGTAGTGCACCTACCCTTTGTTCCCTTTCCTGAAAGTGAAAAACAGTTTGGGGACTCGCGTGTAACAGCAGCAAAACGGTACATGGGATTAGAAAGACGCCTCAATAAGGATCCGGATCTGAAACAACGTTATCAACAATGTCTCGAGGAATATTTAGCGGACGGACACATGGAAAAGATTCCTGTGTCACCTGTAGGTGATTCCACAGAAGGCATCTTTTATCTGCCACATCATGCTGTCGTGAAGGAAGACAGTTTAACAACTCAGACTAGAGTGGTTTTTTGATGCGAGTTGCAAATCATCGAATGGCTACGCACTGAACGACCGTTTATTGCCGGGACCCCCACTCCAACGTGATATATCTCTTCTTTTGTTTGAATGGAGACAGCATAAATTTGTCTTCACCGCTGATATCGCTCGAATGTACCGTCAAGTGCGTGTCCACCCTTCCGAAAGCGACTACCAGAGAATCATTTGGCGTCGAAAACCAAGTGACCCTCTTGAGGATTACCGCCTGTTAACTGTCACCTTTGGAGTTTCCAGTGCACCATTCCTTGCGATAAGATCCTTACATCAGCTAGCGCACGATGAAGGAAATGATTTTCCGGTAGGAGCTCAAATTTTGCTCAACGACCTATATGTCGACGATGTTCTGTCAGGAGCTAACACTTTAGAAGACGCAAAGCAAGCCAGAGATCAAATAGACTCTCTTCTGAAACGGGGTAAGTTTGAGTTGAGGAAATGGACCGCTAACTGCAAAGAGTTAATCTCCGACATTCCAGGAGACCGACAATCATCGTCTTCATCCGTACTCCTCAACAAGGAAAATTCGGTTAAGACCCTAGGATTGCGCTGGTCCCCACTCCAGGACTGCTTCACTTATGACATTCGGCCGAAATTTCTGCAACCTCCCTTCACTAAGCGAACTATCCTCTCAGAGGTCGCAAGAATTTATGACCCTTTAGGGTGGTTAGCACCTGTTGTTACTTCAGCGAAGATCCTTCTTCAATCTCTATGGCAGAGAGGCCTCGACTGGGACGAGCCAGTTCCGGAGGACTTATCAATGAAGTGGCTGAGCTTTCTCCAGCTACTTCAGGAATTGAAGGATCTTTCAATTCCCCGGTTTTTGGGTACCGAGCCAAGCAGTAGTGTACAGTTCCATGGGTTCTGTGATGCCTCCGAGAGGGCATATGGAGCTGCATTATATCTTCGGTCCGAGTTTAAGGGTGCTGTCTATGTTCACCTGATCAGCGCGAAGACAAAGGTTGCACCGGTGAAATCTGTGACGCTGCCAAGACTGGAGCTCTGCGGAGCCGTATTGCTCTCCAGACTGATAAAAAAATTCCTCACTTCATGTTCTAAAAGGATCGTCAAGGTATTCGCTTGGACGGATTCGACAATTGTCCTCTCCTGGCTTCGTCGTCATCCAAACAATTTTAAAACCTTTGTAAGTAATCGCATATCCGAGGTCATAGGTAATCTGGGTGCAGTTCATTGGAAACATGTAGCTTCGGCCGAAAATCCTGCCGATTTTGCGAGCAGAGGAGTCTCTACCATGGAAAGAGTAACAGATAGTCTTTGGTGGCATGGACCCAGTTGGCTTTTGCAGCCAGAATCTCACTGGCCAGCTCGATTCGATCTTCCCGAACCAAACTCCATGGAATTCGAACTCAAACCGATTAAGGCATTTTTTACCCAGCAGTCCCAACCTGACTCAATGTTAGAAAGGTTCTCGTCCATCGCTCGTCTTCTTCGGGTCACGGCCTTTTGCAAATTATTCGCCCACAAGTGCAGACTAAAGACTTCTCCGAAAATCTCATTTACCAGCTTTGTAGATGAAGCTAGGATATTCTGGTTTCGACATGAACAGAAGCGATACTTCAAAGAGGAAATCGACCGTTTAGCTGATGGAAAGCCGGTCAACAGCGATAGCAAACTGAAATCATTGAATCCTTTTCTAGATGAGGCAGTCGTGTTACGTGTTGGAGGTCGCTTACAAAATTCATCCCTGCCCTATGGCGAAATGCACCCAGTTATATTGTCTCCTTACAGCCATCTCACCCGCTTATATATATTACATGCCCATGCTTCCTGCCTTCACGGAGGACCCACTCTCACCCTCGCTCTCCTTCGGAAAACAGTTTGGATTATTAACGGCCGTAGGAGCGTCAGTAAATTAATCCAACGATGTATGCCCTGCTTTAAAAATGCTTGCAAACCCCAAGCTCAGCTGATGGGAGCTCTTCCTTCTCCTCGAGTTAAAATTGCTCGACCCTTTTCAGCGGTTGGGATAGACTATGCAGGTCCTTTTGATCTTCGTGTGTCAAAGACCCGAGGCTGCCGCACCTACAAGGGTTACGTAGCCATCTTCATTTGCCTTTGTACTAAGGCTATACATATCGAGGTGGTGAGTGATCTAACAACGGCTGCATTCATGGCCGCACTCAGGCGCTTCATAGCTCGCCGGGGACTAACTCGCAATTTCTACTCGGACAATGGCACCACTTTTGTAGGAGCTCGAAATCAACTAGAGCGTATGATCCAAGCAATATTTAAGCAAGCAACTCATCAAGCTGCTGATGCCTACAGTATGGAAGGCATACAGTGGCATTTTATTCCCCCCGTCTCTCCGCATTTTGGGGGTTTGTGGGAAGCCGGGGTCAAGTCAATGAAGCACCACTTGCGCCGAGTAGCTGGAGAGGTTCCTATGACTTATGAAGAACTGTCCACACTGGTAGCTCAAATCGAAGCGTGTCTTAATTCGCGGCCCCTTTGTCCACTAACCGACGATATCAATGACTTAAGAATCCTCACCCCTGGCCATTTTTTAACAGGTGATTCACTCTTAGCCCCTCCCGAAGAGGACCTAACTTCCCTTAAACTACATATCCTCGACCGATGGAAATTAATACAGCGATTAAAGCAAGACTTCTGTAGAAGCTGGCGTCGCGAGTATTTGTCTAGGCTACAGCAACGCCCAAAATGGATGAGAGGTTCTGAAAACGTCAAAATAGGTGACCTAGTTTTAATAAAGGATGACAAACGACCGTCTAATCAGTGGCCCCGTGGGAGAATCCTTCAGGTTCACCCAGGAAGCGATTATCTCACACGAGTTGTAACAGTAAAAACCCTAACTGGTGAATATAAACGCCCCGTAAATAAAATCTGTGTGCTACCGGTCGAATCCGCAAATTGACACTTATAATAGTTGAAAAAAAAAAATAAATAAATAAATAAATAAATAAATAAAAAAAAAAAATATATATATATATATATATATATATATATATATATATATATATATATATATATATATATATATATATATATATATATATATCTATATCTATAAAAATCTCGTGTCACAGTGTTTGTTACCGTACTCCTCCGAAACGGGTTGACCAATTTGCATGAAATTTTTTGTGTATATTTGGTAGGTCTTAGAATAGGTCGTAGGCTATTTTTTATACCTTTAACCAAAAAAACAGCTGCAAAATCCAAACAAAAATGGTAATTTTAGGAACTTTCACTTCATTTTAGTTTCAATACCTTCATGGCCTACCTATTGTTTGACAAATGTAAAATTGTCATTTAATTGAATCATTACATTTAATGAAAATTTCAAATTTACGCAGCTGTCAAACAATAGGTAGGCCATGACGCTATTGAAACTAAAATGATCCATGGCGGCTGTCTCAAGAGGGCGGTGTACCACTTTCTTCACAACCACCTCGACATGGGTATCAAATGAAAGGGTATGATAAGTAGAATACAATAAGCAATGTAGTATACAAAATATATCTTTAGATCCATGGCGGCCGTCTCAAGAGGCCGGATTACCACTTTCTTCACAACCACCTCAACATGGGTATCAAATGAAAGGGTATGTTAAGTAGAATATAATAAGCAATGTAGTATACAAAATATATCTTTAAATCCATGGCGGCCGTCTCAAGAGGGCGGGGTACCACTTTCTTCACAACCACCTCGACATGGGTATCAAATGAAAGGGTATGATAAGTAGAATACAATAAGCAATGTAGTATACAAAATATATCTTTAGATCCATGGCGGCCGTCTCAAGAGGCCGGATTACCACTTTCTTCACAACCACCTCAACATGGGTATCAAATGAAAGGGTATGATAAGTAGAATACAATAAGCAATGTAGTATACAAAATATATCTTTAGATCCATGGCGGCCGTCTCAAGAGGGCGGGGTACCACTTTCTTCACAACCACCTCGACATGGGTATCAAATGAAAGGGTATGATAAGTAGAATACAATAAGCAATGTAGTATACAAAATATATCTTTAGATCCATGGCGGCCGTCTCAAGAGGCCGAATTACCACTTTCTTCACAACCACCTCGACATGGGTATCAAATGAAAGGGTATGATAAGTAGAATACAATAAGCAATGTAGTAGACTCAATATACCGATTCATGGCGGCCGACGCAAGACCCATGTTCTTTGAGGCATTTCGTCTGTGTAAAATTCATATCTCGAAAAATATTAAGTCAATGGATGGTTTTTATTGTTTACTATTGACTTATGGGTGCAGCGTAGGCGCACCGGGTCCCAGCTAGTATGTATATATAATAATAATAAATAAATTTAATGAAATTCTAAGAATAACTAAGTAAATGAAATGCTTAACTGAATTGAAATGAAAACTACCATTTTATAGTTCCTGGGTATACAACCAAACAAAACAAAAATGATTGAATTACACTAACCCTTGATCTTAATTTAATTTGATGAATGAATTTAATGATAATTAAAATGTGCAACTATTTAGTACTTCATCTATCTTAGCCCGTAATCCTATCCTTTTTTTTCGAGCATATCTGGACCAACCATCAAAGGAGACGGTGAACCCAAACAGCCAGTAGAATGAGTGACACCATGGACACATATGAGATGAAATCGTTATTTCAAGGCGCGGAGGATGTTCAAGATCGACGCCACTGCACATATTTTAGAAAAGCGCTCTTCTCCGGAATAGAGGAGGGAGCGACCAGCCGCACAGGAGGGGAACCAGGAGATGCTGTTATCAGCTCCGTGCCGATCTGCCGATTGTGAAGGAATCACTCTCTGGTGAGCAACAAGTTTATTTTAATACTAATATTTAAGTTCCACAAGTAACAAGAAAAAATAAAATAATTTTATAACGTGGAAATGTTTCGTTGTTAATTACTTAATTTCGTTGTTAATTACTTAATTTCCGGATGAACTGCAAATAATCATCGCACCAGTTGAAGATCCGCTAAGAGCTCAACCTCATGGTTTTTTCACCCGTTCGCACCCCACCGAGCATCGCCACAAGGTTCATCCCAGCTTAAACATACAGATAAACCTGAACCACTGTCAAGCGGCACAAGCTCTGCTGGCACAGACAGCCTATGAGGAAAAAATCGATGTCGCAATCGTCTGCGAGCAGTACAGGAACCTGCACAGCGGCGTCTGGATGAACGATAGCAGCGGCACGTCAGCGATATGGACGTGCGGAAGATACCATGAGAAGCCCAGAGAATGGCTTCACGCGGGCAAAAGGAGGTGGAATACACGTCTACAGCTGCTATGCGGCGCCAAGCCTGACACTAGACGAGTACGAGTCGATGTTGGAAAGGTTAGCCGCCGGTAATATTAGCGGGTGATTTCAATGCTTGGGCTGTCGAATGGGGCAGTCGACAAACGAATGCAAGAGGGCGCATACTTCTAGAAGTATTCTCGCGACTTAACGTGGTGTTGGTCAACACCGGAGGCGAAAACACCTCCCAAAGGGGTGGGAGATCGTCTGTAATCGACATCACTTACGTGAGCGATTCAGTGGCCAAGGACCTACAATGGCGGGTGAGCGATTTGTACACGCACAGCGACCACCAAGCCATCATCTTCGAGATAGGCCAGGGTGTAGAAAAGAGGAATCCTACGTACGGAACGGCTAGAGGATGGGCCGTAAATAAACTCGACACGGAGGTGTTCGAGGAAGTATTCCTGCATGATGCGAGGTCGGCAGGAGGTGCCAGGGAAGGGGCCGAGCGAATCCAAGATTCGATAAAACGTGCATGTGATGCATCCATGCCTCGGCGCGCCGGCAATCGGCAACACCCACCATACTTCTGGTGGAACGCAGAGATCGATGAATGCCGAAGGATCTGTCTGAAAGCGAGAAGGAACCGTCCGGATTTCGATGAACTCCTTCAGAGGTATAAGGAAGCGAGAAAAATGCTGAAAAAGGCCATCGCTAGAAGTAAATCCGAGCACTTCAAAAGGTTGTGCAGAGAAGCAGACTCGGACCCCTGGGGTGGAGCCTATAAAATGGTTATGTCAGCGGTCAAGGGCAAACGCTCTCCGCCGATCACCTGCCCCGCGCTGCTCCAGAGTATTGTGTATGTCCTGTTTCCACAGAACGTACGCACGGTCGATCTACCCACCCTCCAGGTGGACCCAGAAGAGATATCTGCGGTGACCGCAGATGAGATTCTGGAGGCTGCAAAAAAGGTAACCATCAATAAGGCCCCTGGCATGGATGGCATACCAAATAAAGCGGCGAAGCTAGCAGCTTCAATAGCGCCAGACAGGTTCGCTGAAGTCTTCACAGCGTGCCTGAGAGAGGGGATCTTCCCGGAGCGATGGAAACAGCAGAAACTCGTGCTCCTACCGAAGCCGAATAAGCCTTTAGGGGACCCATCGTCCTACAGACCGATATGCCTTCTTAGTTGTATAGGCAAACTTTTCGAGCGGGTGATCTGTAACAGGATTCTCCCTAGCGTCGAAAGGGTAGGTGGCCTGTCGGACAAGCAATTCGGCTTCAGAAAGGCAAGGTCGACGACTGATGCAGTCAATATGGTGGTGGGCATAGCAAGAGCCGCCATAGAGAAAAATCACTGCTGCGCACTGATAACCCTCGACGTAAAAAATGCTTTCAACTCAGCGAGGTGGAGCAAAATAGTTGAGGCGTTGATCAAGCTAGGCACACCAAAGTACCTAGTGCGAGTGGTGGCAGACTACCTTCAGGGTAGGTCGCTTCATTGCGATTCGGATGATGGTCCTAAAGTGTTCGGGACAACATGCGGTGTCCCGCAAGGTTCCGTCCTGGGCCCTCTCCTATGGATCGCAATGTACAATGATGTGTTGGGGCTTCGTCTTCCAAAAGAAGCAGTGGCGATCGGGTTCGCAGATGATATCGGGGTAGTTGTCGAAGGAAAACACCCAGATGACATCGAACTGTATGCGAACGAAGCGATCTGGGAAATAAAAGCGTGGTTATAACGCGCTGGGTTGAAGCTTGCTGAGCACAAAACTGAAGCAGTGCTGATCAGCAAACGGCGATAGCCAGTATCCGTGAGAATCAAGGTAGGGGAACAGATCATCCACTCACATCCCGCTCTAAGGTACCTGGGAGCGATGATCGATCGGAGGCTAAATTTCATAGCGCACTTGGAGGGCACGGCAGACAAAGCTTCTGCGATTTGTGCAGCACTCGCAAGAATGCTGCCCAATGTTGGGGGCCCTAGACCGAGTCGCCGCCTCCTCTTGGGGAGGGTGGTCAGCTCAGTCCTGTTATACGCAGCGTCAGTGTGGGCAGCAGCGTTAAACAGGACTGCAAACTGCAGGAAATGGAGGGCCGCATATAGGTTAAGTGCACTCCGCGCTTGCTGCGCGTACAGGACCACGTCCGACGATGCGGCGTGCGTGATAGCGGGGATGATTCCTGTAGATATTCTGGCGAGGGAGGGCATGCGTCTCTATGACCCAGAATATGTTAGGGGACAGCCAAGAAGGGTACGGCGGCGGCAGAATGCGCGCTGCGAGTCCTTAAGGGAATGGCAGGGGAAATGGGACGAGTCTGTTAAGGGTCGTTGGACCCACAGACTTATCCCTAATGTGGAAATGTGGGCCTGCCCTTTCGACGCTAGGGAGAATCCTGTTACAGATCACCCGCTCGAAAAGTTTGCCAATGCAACTAAGGAGGCATATCGGTCTGTAAGACGATGGGTCCCCTAAAGGCTTGTTCGGCTTCGGTAGGAGCACGAGTTGGTCCACCTGAAGAGTGGGTAGTTCGGCGGCGCGTACGTTCTGTGGAAACAGGACGTACACAATGCTCTGGAGCAGCGCGGGGCAGGTGATCGGCGGAGAGCGTTTGCCCTTGACCGCTGACATAACCATTTTATAGGCTCCACCCCAGGGGTCCCAGTCTGCTTCTCTGCACAATCTTTTGAAGTGCTCGGATTTACTTCTAGCGATGGCCTTGTTCAGCCTTCTCCTCGCTTCCTTATATCTCTGAAGGAGTTCATCGAAATCAGGACGGTTCCGATTTCTTTGAGTTCTCCTTTTCGCTTTCAGGCAGGCCCTTCGGCATTCGTTGATCTCGGCGTTCCACCAGAAGTTTGGTGGGTGTTGCCGATTGCCGGCGCGCCGAGGCATGGATGCATCGCATGCCTGTTTTACTGAATCTTCGATTCGCTCTGCCCCTTCCCTGGCACCTCCTGCCGACTTCGCATCATGCAGGAATACTTCCTCGAACACCTGTGTGTCGAGTTTATTTACGGCCCATCCTCTAGCCGTTCCGTACGTAGGATTCCTCTTTTCTATACCCTGGCCTACCTCGAAGATAATGGCTTGGTGGTCGCTGTGCGTGTACAAATCGCTCACCCGCCACTGTAGGTCCTTGGCCACTGAATCGCTCACATACGTGATGTCGATTACAGATGATCTCCCACCCCTTTGGAAGGTGTTTTCGCCTCCAGTGTTGACTAACACTACGTTAAGTCGCGAGAATACTTCTAGAAGTATGCGCCCTCTTGCGTTCGTTTGTCGACTGCCCCATTCGACAGCCCAAGCATTGAAATCACCCTCTAATATTACCGGGTGATGGCGGCTCGCGTCGGCGGCTTACCTATCCAGCATCGACTCGTAATCGTCTAGTGTCAGGCTTGGCGCCGCATAGCAGCTGTAGACGTGTATTCCGCCTACTTTTGCCCGCGTGAAGCCATTCTCTGGGCTTCTCATGGTATCTTCCATAGCTCGGCTCCCGCACGTCCATATCGCTGACGTGCCGCTGCTATCGTTTATCCAGACGCCGCTGTGCAGGTTTCTATACTGCTCGCAGACGATTGCGACGTCGATTTTTTCCTCGAAAACTGTCTGTGCCAGCAAATCTCGTGCCGCTTGACAGTGGTTCAAGTTAATCTGTATGAACCTTATCTTCGCTTGCTTTTTAGTGCCTCCTTGTACGCCGGACATCTACTACCTCCGGTCACGTGCCCACTATCCCTGCCCTCTACCTCCCTACAAATTAGGCATTTGGCAGCTTGGTCACACTCCTTTACTTTGTGACCCTCTTTTCCGCAGCCTCGGCACAGCCTTCCTCTATCCTGGCTGCTGCTGCAGTTTTTCGCTATATGGCCGAACTTCATGCATTTGAAGCACGGTTTAAGCGATACCCGCTCCCGCATTCGGCATACCACCCAGCCGACTCGAACTTTACCTGCTGCGATAGCCTTCTTCGCAGCTTCAACAGGCAGGCTTATAAACGCCGTCTGAGTGCCCCCCCCCCACGACTCTCTTAGCCTTAGGACATCCTTTTCCTAGACCGTCAGACCTAGCTGGGTCCTCAGTGCTTCGCACACCTCTTCCTTGGTTGTGATCTCGTCCAAGTCTCTACACTCGACCACTACCGTATTTGTACTGGCTCTCACTTCGGCCACCCCGTTAATCGATGCTTTAACCTTCTGCTCTAAGTCCCCGGTCTTAGCATCTCCCCCCTTTAGCTCTAGCAGGAGATCGCCCTTTTGCGTTCTCCTAACTCTATTTACGCTGTTTCCCAGTTCCGCCAGGGAGGCATCTGTCCTCACCTTGCGAATGATCTCCGCGTACGTTGCTTCCCCTTTGGTCGTGATGATAATCGCATCCGACCGGGTCCTTTGCCTCAGCTTGTTGGCCTCTTTCAGTCTTCTTTTCTTTTTCTTCCTCTTTTTTCTTTCCACCTTCTTCCAGGCAGAGCGTTCCCGGTTCCCACTCTCGCACTCAACCGGGCGTGCCGTGTGTAACGGGCCTGGCTCGGCCACTGCGTCGGGAGTCTTTCCCTTTTTCCTCTTGGGGGTGTGCTGCTGCAGCTGCAGCTCCTCGTTCAGCTCTCTACGGCGCTTGCGCGGCCGCGGCTCTTTGCTCTTTTCTTGGGGCCGTTTCTCTACAGCATCCCCGGTTGAACGGCTCTCTTTTTTGTGCGGCGAAACTTCTGTTTGAGTCGACGTATCCTTCAGCTCTTTCGCCCTCTGCTGGTAGTTATTTGCTCCTTGGCCTTGAGGTAGGTGGACCTAACCCGCCTAATTTTCTCCTTTATGGCGAGCTCGACGTTTTTCTTTGCGTCGTCATATTCCATGAGGTCTCTTATCATAACCCCTAATTTATCAAAGGGGGATGATTGAGCCTCCTCCGCTGTGGTCGCCGGAGTGCTCACCCTCACTTCGCCATTTTCCGCTGACCCAAGGTCCTTGATGCACTTTAATGGCGGTGTTCTAGCCGTTTTGTTGCTCCTAGGAACGGAATTTGGATTTCCTTCTTGAGCCGCACTTTGTTGCTCAGAACCAGGATGCTCCTGGTCCTTAGCACTCTTTGATGGTGGTGTTCTCACCGTCTTTCTGCTCCTTTGGATGGAATTACCATCTTCCGGAGTCGCCCTTTGTTGGTCTCTAAAAGCCCTGGCTGTGTTTGGAGCTTTGGGAGGTGCTCCAACCTCATTGGTTTTTGTGTGTTTCTCTATGTTGAATCCCACGAGTTGCGCGAGAAAGGACAGTCACCCATGGCAGAGCTCCGCATTACCACAGGAAGGCTACATTGAAACCGAAGGTCGCCTGGTATTCGGAGTTCATCGTTAGCGGTACACTGACGCAGTACCATACATCCCCTCAGCACGTTTGTTTCCACCTTGGGATTTCGTGTATCTATCTTAGTTAGGAACAAGCCTCACCACCACGACAAGGTGTAGATACGAGGTGATATATATTATATATATAAAATTTATTATACACTAGCATAATACCCGCGTGCCTTGCAACGCCTTTAAATAAAAACTGTTTATTATGTGCAATGTTTTCCTTAAAAAAAAAAAACAAACAAAAAGTCAGCTGTTATTATCCCTAAAAGGGTTTATTATAGTTCATTTTTTTAATAAATATGGTAAAGAAATTGCTGCGTATATCACCTCTGCTCAACAAATCTGCAAGTTTTGAAGCAGAGATTGGCATGTATATGTCATCAAGAGAAGTGACATTTTAGGGTTTGACAAACGTTCGTTAACAGTTCCCCGAAGAACTTCAAAGTGAAAGGAAGCGAAACGCGAGTGTAAAAAGTACAATTATTATTATTAAAAACCATAATGTCATCTGCTTCAGATGGCATTATAAACCTCTATCCCGAATCAATTGATCCGGGAATATATAAAGTTATTGTGAAGTCTAATAGCGCAACACCAATTAGCAGAATAAAAATCGGTAAGACAATAACCCAAATTTTCGACGAGTATAAAGCACACATCAACGAAATAAAAAAAGTGAGCAGAAATACCGTCATTGTGGAAACAATCAGAGCCCACGTCGCCAACAAAATAGCACAAAACGAAGCCCTGAAACAGCAAAATTATAATGCGTACATACCCATTAACTTCACCACAAGATCTGCCATAATTAAAGGAATAGACCTGGACATAGACACAAACACGCTAATAACCGAAATTGAAACCCAGATAAAAATTCAATCAATACAAAGATTAAAAAAAGAACAAGGGACGAAAATGGAAAAATAAAATGGGAAGATTCCACAGCCATTAAAATAAATTTCTACGGGAATAAAATACCTCAACACGTCTTTCTTTATAAAGTACGTATACCATGCGACACTTACATTCAACCAACAAAACAGTGTTACAAATGTTTCAAGTATGGACATATAACGAAAAATTGTCGGAGCCTGGAAGTATGCATCAACTGCAGTGAAAATCCCAAACACGACAAATGTACTAAACCTGCCAAATGCAGCAACTGCAAAGAAGCTCACATTGCAATACATAAATATTGCCCAGAAAAACTAAGGCAAAAGGAAATAAATGTAACCATGGCGATAAGAAATCTTTGTTATCTAGAAGCAGCTCTTGAAAACCCACGAAAAAAGAATGACTTGTATTCCAGAATAACAAACAACAGATTTATAGACCTAGATAGCGACGAAGAATTTCCTACATTACCATCTCCTATGTCCTATGCATCTCCAATACCCCTTGAACACAAAACAAAAAAAAATCAAAAAACCAACAGAACACCGCGTGCACGATCTACGTCAATAAAAAGAAAAAGAGAAGCAAACACTGATCAAACAAATGAGAACATAAAAAAAATCAACACAATAACAAAAGAAAACTTAGCTCAGACAAAAACCATCACCCCTACAAATTCAACGACAGCAAACGAAAACATCGATACAACAACATCAAACATAATTCCTAACCCAAAAATGCCAATTTTAACACTTCCCATCAACACAACAAACACCCAAATACAACGAGTAAATGAAGATCAAGCATCAACGCGATCAGACCAGTCAGCAAATAGTAAAAAATCAAAAGGAAAACCAAAAAGAAAATGGTAGATAATAACGTTATTTCTAATACCAATCAAACAAACATCTTCATATTGCAATGGAACCTAAATGGTTTATTTTCCAAACTTCCAGAGCTCCAGCTATTAATAAACGAGACTAATCCTCTCGTTATATGTTTACAAGAAACTAGATTGCAGCCACAACAACATTTTCATTTGAGAAACTATACAATTGAAAGAAATGACTACAACGGTGGGGGGAACACCTGCGGGGGTACCCTAATAGCAATAAAAAACAACATTCCATATGAACTACTTCCACTGCAAACAAACTATCAGACTACAGCAATAAAAATCAAGTACCCAATAAAAACAACAATCTGCAATATATATCTACCAAATGCGCAGCACCTTTCATATAAAGAACTAAGTAATATCATCGCACAGTTGCCAAAACCAACTCTTCTATTAGGCGATTTCAATGCGCACAATACCCTATGGGGATCTGAACGCACAGACTACAGGGGAAAAATAGTAGAAGGCTTAATACACCATCATAATATCGGCATTATAAACAAAACTAACGTACCCACTCATTTCACTACATACACAGCAAAATTAAGTACAATTGACCTAACACTAAGTATAAATCATCAATTAAACAGATTCCAATGGAACACACTCTCTGACCTACACAATAGTGATCATTTCCCTATACAAATACAACACGATAAACATAAAACACATGAAACCAGAAGACCCAAATGGATTATCAAAAAAGCCAATTGGCAACAATTCAAACAATTAGTTCAATTAGAAAATAAACCATATGATATCGACGAAGAATGTGAATATATTTCAGACCAAATAATAAAAGCCGCTATAAAAACTATTCCGAAAACCCCCCAATTTTCAAAGAGACCATTGGTTCCTTGGTGGGACAATAACATAAAAAACGCAATAAAATGTAGGAAAAAAAACACAGAATAAATATAAAAAAAAACCCACAACAACCAACCTCATCAACTTCCAAAAAACTAAAGCTATTGCTCGACGACTTATCAGGAAAGCAAAAAGAGAATCATGGATAAATTTCGTACAGAACATCAACTTTCTAACACCTATACCAACAATATGGAACAATATAAGAAAAATAAACTGTCAAACAAAAACAACTAACATCGAATACATAAACATAAACAACACCATCATCAGTAATAAAGAAAATATAACAGAACTAATTGCTAAACACTATGCTAAAATTACCTCTACACAAAATTACGAAGAAAACTTTAGAAAATACAAAACCGATACCGAAACCATTCGCATAGATTTCCTCAAGGATAACACTGAACCATACAACCAAAAAAAAAACATTAAGCGAATTAAAAAATGTGCTCAAATTATGTAAAGGATCAACACCCGGACCGGACGAGATTCACTATGATAAGATAAAAAACCTCGATTGCAAAGCTCTAAACACAAAGATTTCCAAAAAAGTGGAAAACATCTCTCGCGATTCCAATTTCAAAACCAGGACGCGACCGATCCCAGATCGACAATATCAGGCTAATTTCTCTAACTTCGTGCCTATCCAAGATCCTAGAAAAAATTGTAACAAACAGACTAACTTGGTTCCTAAACAGAAGAGAAATAATAACACCATCTCAATGCGCTTTCCGTAAATACCACTCTACAATTGATTGCGCAGTAATGCTGCAGCAAGAAATTCTACAAGCCTTCACAAATAAAGAACATGTAATCGCTGTATCTTTGGATATTAAAAAAGCATATGATACAACCTGGAAATATGGCATACTATCTATAATGAAAAAGGTTGGTCTCAAAGGGAATCTAGCAGAATACATTAGGAATTTTCTAAACGAACGAAAATTCAAAGTTCTAATTAACGATATCCAATCCAACGAACACGAAATGGAAAATGGTTTACCTCAAGGCTCTGTATTGAGTGTTTCACTATTTCTTATAGCAATCAACAACATTACAAGTAACTGCACTGAGCAAGCAAAAGCACTACTTTATGCAGATGATTTTGTAATATACATGAGACACAAATCGACGACGCTAATTCAAGAAAAACTACAAGAAACGCTCACAAACCTACAAAATTGGTCAAAGAAAACAGGTTTCGCTTTTACACCCGAAAAAACAACAGCCATCCATTTTACGAACAAATATAAAATTACAAACCCAAGGACTACAATTGGAAACAGTGAAATAATATATAAAAACGAAATTAAGATATTAGGGATAACTTTTGACAGGAAACTCACATGGAAAGCCCACCTGACAAACGTAAAAAATAAATGTACACAAAACATGAACATCATAAAAAGCCTCGCCAACACCCAATGGGGAACAAACAGATAGTCCCTCCTCAAAATATATAAATCAATAATTCTACCTATTATTGATTACGGAGCAATAGTATATAACAGCGCAAATAATAAAGACCTAAAACAGCTCAATGCTATTCAAAATACAGCAATACGAATCGCTACAGGAGCATTTAGAACCACTCCAGTAAAAAGTATGGAGGTAGACGCTAACATTATCCCGCTAAAATTTCGAAGAGAGATCCTTCAATTCAATTACCTCTTAAAAATTAGAAGCTTACCATCTCACCTCAACTACAAGATAGCACAGTCACAGGAAAGTTTAGACCTCTCAACAAACAAATATTCAAAAAAACTACTATGCAACCGATTCAATACAACAATCCATTCCATAAACTACAATAAACCGACGATGCCTTTTCAAATACTGCAGCCGAAATACCCACCTTGGGTTACAAAAATCACTCAAACCATAAAAACATTAGCCGAAAGGAGAAAAGAGGATACTAACCCAGAAATATATAGAGCACAATTTCTGGAAATACTGAACAAATTCAGGTCATACACACAAATATATACCGACGGGTCCAAAACAGATGACAGCAAAGCGTTCGCAATAATTATAGACGGCAATACCACGAAAACCAGTATCCCACCCAATAACACTAGTTTTGATGCTGAACTACACGCCATCCAACATGCAATAGACATGGTACTTTCCAATAACCACACAAAAATATATATAATAATCACTGACTCTTTGAGTTCATTAAATGCAATAGAAAACAACTTCAGCAAAAATCCAATGATATGGAAAATAAAAGACCTACTCCATCAAATCCAACTGCAAGACAAAATAATTAAATTCCTCTGGATTCCAAGCCATGTTGGAATCAAAGGAAATGAACTAGTAGACGCGGCGGCCAAAGAAGCTTTAACCAACACAGTCAATGTAGATTTTCTACCACCACATCAATCTATAACTGCTGAACTAAAAAAACTCATCAAAACTCAATGGAACAACGAATGGTTACAAAGTTCACACCAATTAGTCAATATAAAAAAAACAATAGAGCCATGGGAAACAACAAACCACCAAAACAGAAAACTCGAAATTAGTCTAACGAGACTAAGAACAGGCCACAGTAATATCACACACAAATGGATACTACAAAAAGAATCTCCACCCATATGCAGCACATGCAACACTCAAATCACTGTAACACACATATTAATCGAATGTTCAAAATACGAAAACGCAAGAAGAAAACATAACATTAAACCAAATCTCGAAGAAGTCCTAGGAAATAACAAAGATGAAATAATCAAGTTAGAAAAGTACCTAATTGACACCAAAATAATTATAATCAATGACTTGTAAAGATTAAAACAAAACTTAGGGGTACATATAATCAGACATTGGTTGGTTACCCCTAATAAAAAAAATCTAATAAAAAAAAAACGTTCGTTAAGTTTGTTGGCCTATTTAACGTGGGTGCAAGAAATTATGAAGTAATCACAAATGAATATTAAATAAAGTGAATTTCAAGTCATTCATTTCTACGTGATTATAGAGATGCACTGTCAAAATTTCAGCCCTTCAGCTTCAGAGGTTTGGATTGACCCCATTTCACCCCTTAGGGGATGAATTTCGAGTAATCGCCTCTTAGTGGATGTCCACGTCATTATAGGGATGCACTGTCGAAATTTCAGCCCTATAGCTCCAGTAGTTTGGTAACACCCCATTTCACCACCTTAGGAGATGAATTACGAAAAATCGCTTTATAGTCGACGTCCACGCCATTATAGGGATGGACTGTCAAAATTTCAGCCCTATAAATTTAGCGGTTTGGAAAAACCCCATTTCACCCCCTTAGGGGATAAATTTCGAAAAATCGTTTCTTAATGGATGTCCACATCATTAAAGGGATGCACTGTCAAAATTTCAGCCCCAGAGCTCCAGCGGTTTGGGTAAACCCCATTTCACTCCCTTAGGGGATGAATTTCCAAAAATCGCTTTAATAGTGGAAGACCACGCCATTATAGGGATGCACTGTCAAAATTACAGCCCTATAGCTTTACCGGTTTGGGTAAACCCTATTTCACCCCCTTAGGGGATGAATTTCGAAAAATTGCTTCTTAGTGGATGTCCACGTCATTAAAGGGATGCACTGTCAAAATTTCAGCCCTATAGCTCCAGCACGCCATTATAGGGAGTTCACTGTCCAAATTTCAGCCTTATAGCTCCAGCGGTTTTGAGTTGACCCTATTTCACCCCCTTAGGGGATGAATTTCGAAAAATAGCTAGGGATGCACTGTCAAAAATTTCAGCCCTTTAGCTCTAGCGGTTTAGGTTGTGCGTTATCTGTCAGTCAGTTACTTTTTATACAATAGAAAAAAGTAAAGACAAAAAATCCCCTTACAACTTATTGAACCCCATTTCACCCCCTTCAACCCTTTGTTCTCCAAAAAAAAGTAGCCTATGTCCGTCTCCAAGGTCTAAACTATGTCTGTTGCAAATTTCATCAAGATCGGTCCAGCGGTTTAGGCGTGAAAGCGTAACATACAGACAGACAGACAGACAGAGTTACTTTCGCATTTATAATATTAGTAGGGATTATTCATAGGAAATTGTCCAAGCTTTCCAATTTTTTTAAAAAAAAATATTGGTTTATCACGTATTTTTTGGAGAAAAAGGTGGTTTTAGTTGAAATTTTAGTGAAAAAATAACAAAATTGGCTATTCATAACTCCAAAAGTTGGTAAGATAGGTCCATTGGTTTTACCGTTGTAGATAGGTGGAGGAATTCTGCGTGCACTGGTACCATAACCATGAAAATAGGTTATACGGTTACAAAAATACAGGGTGATATGTAAAACTTTAGCAAAAAAACTTCAAAACGCCCTAGCGGCTAAACCGTTACGATTCCCCTCCCCCCCACCCATACGATTTTTTGTCCGTCTATCCAAGACCTATCTACAGCCGGCCGCTTTGTAAGTTTATGATGGACACCCTGTATAAAATCTGATAAGGACTAAAGTTGTCGTTGTCTAAATATTTACCTAATTAATTTTCTTTCTTCTTTTAAAGGTTTATAAGCATGAAAATAATTGCTATCGGATTAAATCCAATTTCTTAAATCGATTTGCCAGTCTGACACTCAAAAGAAAAATTTGAATTGCTAATTAACAACCCAAATCATTTTACAGTTTAACAATGAAAACTTTAGTTTGTGAATTATTCGTGCCTGAAGTCAGACGAGTAAAATAGATGAAGTTGTACAGTTGTAATTTTATCAGACCCTCTGTTATTAGTTCGAATGCATTTAAATAAGAGTGGGAGCTACTTACAAATGGTTCCTGCTTGAGCATGAGCTTCAAATACAATTATAGATGCCAGTTCCCTTTTAATGCTAGTTGAGAGATGCGACAAAGCAGCTATATGCAGAAGCTCTTCAAAAACCAATTCGAGCTCTTCCTGGCTTCGTTCGTGAGACCTACAAATCAGCCATACTAAGTAAACTTTTATGAATCCTTTTAAAGATGGTGACATATCCAAGCGTACATGCGTTGCATTCGTTGACAGATAATATAGAAGTGTGTGTATTCAAATTGCACCTGACGGAATATTCCATGAATGGAATGCACGCAAAGGTCGGGTTACTTTCAAGTTTTTCTGCATTGCCGAATTCGACAAAGCATACACAACAAACACATGCACCTTGCATGCACTCGTTACTAAGATTTTCGGGGTATGTGTGAAAGCCGGGACGGAAAACAATCATGCAATTATGTGTCAGAGGAAATTCACCGTATATAAATTCAACCGCTGAATGCAATGCATGTACCCTTGTATATGTCACCAGCTTAAGGATGTCTTACGGCTTTCTTAGAATCATACGTAGTGTGGCGTCTGGTCCTCGATGGAGCAGACTGCTTAAAGCCTCTCGGATGTGATCATTAGCAGAACTTACATCGTCAGCCTGTGGTGGGCCACCAGCACTGCCGTCCTCGTCAACTCGAAATCGGTATAAAAAGCACTTGTCTTTGAAGGGCTGTTCTTTATTAACTAAAATTTTATTGAATTTAGTGGATCCGGGATGGTATAAAGAATAACTCAAGTACCATGTGTTAAAACTCCTTCCTCGAGCAGCGCTTGCCACATTCCCGCCGCCTGAGCTCTTGTGTGTACTATTGGAGATAAATTCTGCAACCAATCAACAAGCTCCGTTCCTGGCGCACATTTCCTAATTAATTTCCCTGACACCTTCATTTGCCATAGTTGTTTAGCGTAAAAGTTATCAAAGCAGGCACAGCACAAAAGAAGAATATAACAAATGAATTTTATTAATATATACATATGTATATGTATATGCTTTCCGTTTTTGCGTATAAGATTTCGGCGAAAACGAGAAATTGCTTATCATTACCTTTCTATCCTTGAGGCAACTTGAATTGTCAGATACCAGCAACGTTCTTAGCGCCCATCCTATGCGGGACATAGCTGGGCTTGGTGACTGAAATTAAATAGAAACAACGTTATTTTATCACTTTTTTTATATTACCTTTCACCATTTGAATTGAATTACCTCTGTTATTGGAAGTGCTGGATTTGGGTGATCGGGACTTAAAGGCCTGGACTTAGTTGGTGATGGTGGAGCTGGTGATACTCCTAATCCAAAGCCTGAAAATCAATAGAAAATATATTAAAAACCTTAATTACATTATAAAAAATTTAATCATTAAAAAAGCTTTGCTTCAAAAAGGTATGCTCCAATAACTACTTTCCATCACTTAGATGTTGGTATACTTCAGCTCATATAATGATTGGTGCATGTATACATATTTCGCAATTATAACCTGCATTAATTTAATTAAATTTGCGTTCAATTGATTTTAATAAATTAGAATGTTGGAATTATCAGATATAATTAATAGCATTAAAAGTGAAATATGGGGGCGAAACCACAGCAGGGAGAAGGAACACAATGCTCACCATAAGCCGTGCGCCATGAAAGCCTTATCGCTCTCAATTTATTCCATCGCCATGCCTGAAGATACGGTAGGGGGAAGATACACGGGTCAACATGTTGAGCAACACGAGCTTATTCTGCGCAGTTCGTAGGCCAAGGGAAGGGTCAGGGTGAAGTGTGCGATGTTGACTGAAACTACCCAGCGGGAAATGTTTGACGTGCTTCCAATCGAGGCGGCAAAGAATCGCTTCTATGCCCCTGCCAAAGGAATCTTTTCGTAAGCACATGTCGTCCCAGAGAGAAAATCAATATAAGAGCTAAGCACTCTTAGTATTTCACGATTTCTAAAATCTAAAAATCTAAAAAAAGAGAATCTAAAAAAGCTTTTCCCTAACTGGCAAAAGGGAACCAAGTCAATTGTGCTTCCTTCTGCATTCCTAATAATCGCTTTCGAATAGTTACAAACACGCTTAATTGAATCGCTTCCCCGCTAGGACATGCAATGTTAAAAAAGAAATGTACGGCAAGGCTAAGAGAAGCACTTCTCTGCTTCAAAAGAATCGATTCAGTAACCTTTTTGAATCGCTTCATTTCCCGCTGGGCCCAGCGGGAAATGTTTGACGTGCTTCCAATCGAGGCGGCAAAGAATCGCTTCTATGCCCCTGCCAAAGGAATCTTTTTGTAAGCACATGTCGTCCCAGAGAGAAAATCAATATAAGAGCTAAGCACTCTTAGTATTTCACGATTTCTAAAATCTAAAAATCTAAAAAAAGAGAATCTAAAAAAGCTTTTCCCTAACTGGCAAAAGAGAACCGAGTCAATTGTGCTTCCTTCTGCATTCCTAATAATAGCTTTCGAATCGTTACAAACACGCTTAATTGAATCGCTTCCCCGCTAGGACATGCAATGTTAAAAAGGAAATGTACGGCAAGGATAAGAGAAGCACTTCTCTGCTTCAAAAGAATCGATTCAGTAACCTTTTTTGTTGTTTACGTTATGCCTGAATATACGATAAAGATAATCCGGAATAAATGAGCTTTTACGGTGGAGGGGGTAAATTTTTCTGTTCCAGAAAATTTGGGGATTGGGGCATGCGCACTTAGGTTTTCCTCGAATTGGGTTTGTGTGCGTGCATATTTGGTCTTGTGCACTTTACATATTTCCGTTGTTAGGCAAAACTGAATTTTTTGGCGGGTGAATTTTGCGAAGTTTCCATGCAATTCAAAAATTAGTGAGGTTATGGGTGAATATTTGATCTTGCGCACTTCGTAAACTTCCCTTGTGAGCTCCAACTGAATTTTTTGTCGGATGAAGTTGGCATACAATTCAAAAATAAGTGAGGTTATGGGAAATTAGTTTTATGCGAAGTTTTCATAATTTTCAAGAAAAAGGGAGGTTATGCGATGGATGATGATGTTCTCACACATTCAAACTTAAAAAAATGTGGTTGTGTGAAGTTGTTTACAAACAAAGTAATAATTATTTTGTAAACCAGGGCTCCATTGGCAAACACTTATGACATGCATGAATTATTAAATGAAATCACACATTAAAGATAGTTTTAGTTTTTGATAACATTATAGCAAATGTTACCTCTATTAACTATGTGTAAATAAACATTAGATCTACTATCATTAGAAATGGCAGCAGTAACAGATATCTGAAAAAGGTACTTGCACATTCACCACTTTATTTATAAGTGGTGACCGTGGCAGATTTAAAATTCGAAACCCTTATGCGGAGGAGCGGGAGATGGATAGATTGGCGTGGCATGCATGCGGATTAGTCACAATATGCCGATTTGTACTAGACCTTATTTTATTTGGGATTTGGGGATAAACTCATTTTACGTATAAACGGTATGCCATACAAAATTGTGAGCTTTACCCACACAAACTTAATGGAATATGTATACAAAAACTGTTTATTTTAAAATATTATGCAAACGTCAAAATTAATATGCCTGAATATACGATAAAGATAATCCGGAATAAATGAGCTTTTACGGTGGAGGGGGTAAATTTTTCTGTTCCAGAAAAATTTGGGATTGGCGGGTGAATTTTGCGAAGTTTCCATGCAATTCAAAAATTAGTGAGGTTATGGGTGAATATTTGATCTTGCGCACTTCGCATATTTCCCTTGTGAGCTCCAACTGAATTTTCTGGCGGGTGAAGTTTGCATACAATTCAAATATAAGTGAGGTTATACGAAATTAATTTTATGCGCAGTTTGCATAATTTTCCAGAAAAAGGGAGGATATGCGATGGATGATGATGTTCTCACACATTATGCCTGAATATCAAAGAAGAAGAAGAAGATGCCTGAATATACGATAAAGATAATCCGGAATAAATGACCTTTTACGGTGGAGGGGGTAAATTTTTCTGTTCCCGATCAATTTGGGATTGGGCATGCGCACTGCGGTTTTCCTCGAATTGGGTTTGTGTGCGTGCATATTTGGTCTTGCGCACTTCACATATTTCCGTTGTTAGGCAAAACTGAATTTTTTGGCGGGTGAATTTTGCGAAGTTTCCATGCAATTCAAAAATTAGTGAGGTTATGGGTGAATATTTGATCTTGCGCACTTCTCATACTTCCCTTGTGAGCTCCAACTGAATTTCATGGCGGGTGAAGTTAGAATACAATTCAAAAATAAGTGAGGTTATGCGAAATTAGTTTTATGCGAAGTTTGCATATTTTTCAGAAATAAGTGAGGTTATTCGATGGATGATGATGTTCTCACACATTCAAACTTAAAAAAATGTGATTGTGTGAAGTTGTTTACAAACAAAGTAAGAATTGTTTTGTACACCGGGGCTCCAATGGCAAACACTTATGATATGTATGAATTATTAAATGAAATCACTCATTGAAGATAGTTTTAGTTTTTGGTTGCATTATAATTAATGTTACCTCAATTAACTATATGTAAATAAACAGTAATTTTACTATCATTAAAATTAGCAGCAGTAAGAGATATCTGAAAAAGGTAGATACTTGCACTTTCACCACTTTATTTATAAGTGGTGACCGTGGCAGATTTAAAATTCGAAACCTTTACGCGGAGGATTAGTCACAATCACGCTTTACCACAAGAAATATAAAGGTGTGATTACACAATTATTATGCACTAATGACCTGAAAAAAGCATAACATAAAAGGATGGCATGTCTACATCCCCGCATAAATCTCTGAACATTATCATGAACAACCACTATTTTAAACTGAATCCGCACATTTTAAAACTGCACAAAACAGCTCTTTTTTCAATTTCACTACAAATAAATTGTATTTATAACCTTTTTCCTTAAAAATCTGGGGATCTAATAGGAATTTTCCATATCCAAAAATTAATTTTGACGTTTGCATAATATTTTAAAATAAACAGTTTTTGTATACATATTCCATTAAGTTTGTATGGGTAAAGCTCACAATTTTGTATGGCATATCGTTTATACGTAAAATGAGTTTATCCCCAATTCCCAAATAAAATAAGGTGTAGTATAAATCGGCATATTCAAACTTAAAAAAATGTGGTTGTGTGAAGTTGTTTACAAACAAAGTAATAATTATTTTGTAAACCAGGGCTCCATTGGCAAACACTTATGATATGTATGAATTATTAAATGAAATCACACATTGAAGATAGTTTTAGTTTTTGGTAACATTATAGTTAATGTTACCTCAATTAACTATATGTAAATAAACATTAGTTCTACTATCATTAGCAGCAGTAACAGATATCTGAAAAAAGTATTTGCACTTTCACCACTTTGTTCATAAGCGGTGGCCGTGGCAGATTTAAAATTCAAAGTTTTAAAACCTTTGCGCGGAGGTGCGGGAGATGGATAGACTGGCGTGGCATGCATGTGGATTAACACGATTTTGATGCTTACCATGCCGTAGTAATAATCACCATCAACAGTGACATTTTTACCACAAGAATTTAAAAAAGAACGGTGTCATTTAATGCTCTTCTTTTCCATGAACAACCACTGTTTGTTGAGTAAATAGCAACTTTTTTCAAATCGAAACCACACATTTTAAATTGCACAAATGGAATCCTTTTTCAAATTTACTAGAAATAAATTGTATTTAAACTCCTTTTTATTAAAAACCAGGGCATCGAAAGACTTTCCCATATTCAAAAATTAATTTTGACGTTTGCGTAAAATTTAAAATAAACAGTTTTTGTATACATATTCCATTAAGTTTGTGTGGGTAAAGCTCGTAATTTTGATATGGCATACCGTTTATACGTAAAATGAGTTTATCCCCAAATCCCAAATAAAATAAGGTCTAGTATAAATCGGCATGCGTAAAACTAAAATTATAATAGAGCAAAGTGATACCGTAGGCCATGAAAAAAAATGTTTCCTGTCAAATAAGTTTCAAGTTTGAATTGAAACTAATTCAAACTAATATGAGGAAAAAAAGAATGCAACACGTTACCGATACCATGTACCTACCTAGGGACGAACAAAATGAAACTATCGGCGAAGTGACCATAATTACGACCATAAAATTTAGAACCTATTTCTATTTTTTGGTTGACGCTTACAGTTCTACCAAATCATAATACAAAAAATACCGATGTCAACAAATAAAACCTTATTATTTTGACAAAAAAAGTGCCTTTTTGACAAATTTTATTGCGTCTGAGGGTGCTTAATTTTAAAAATAAAAAAAAATCGACGTGTTGCATTCTTTTTTACCTCATATGTATTAGTTTAAGTTAGTTTCAATTCAAATTTGAAACTTATTTGACAGGAAACATTTTTTTCATGGCCTACGGTATCGCTTTGCTCTATTATAATTTCAGTTTTACGATTGACAGCGATGGCATAAATTGAAAACGATAGAGCTTTTATAGCGCACGGCTTATGGTGAGCATTGTGTTCCTACCCAGCGGGAAATTAGGTAATGCTTCCGGTAGAAAGGTATAGGGTAAGCCTTCCTTGAAAGTAATCTGTAATGCAAAAGTAAGCAGTAGGCAACAAACTTGCCGTCTGCTTCTTAAGAAAGGCAAGGGTATGCTGAAAGTAAGCAATTGCCCTCTGCTTGTAACTATGTATTACCAAATATATTTATTTATTCCACAACAAAGCGTGAAAATTCTAGATAATGAAAGAGCATAAAAGATTTGCTGCTATGTAAAGCATTGGCGAGAAAGAGTTGATGATATATTTATGCCGGCTTACCAGTAATGTAGAGGTAAGCAAAGTCAGTGCATATTTTTGCCTTAGCAGTAATGCAGTGGTAAGATAAATAGTTGGCTTATATACCTTACCTCCCTAGGACATCAATGTAAAAAAAGAAATGAAGTGGATTTCCTAAAGTAATGCTTCCACGGATTACCAGGATTACTTACAGAACGCAAGTTGAAGCCTTATTTTTCCCGCTGGGTACTAAGAAATATGTAGGTTCTAATTTTTATAGTCGTAGTTATGGTCACTTAGTTTCATTCTGTTCTTTCTTATGTTGATACATGGTATTTATTATTTAACAACGAAAAGCTTTCATAGCTCACGGCATATGGCCAGCATTGTGTTGCTGCTATCATACGGTAGACGGCAGAGAAGCAAACACAAAAAAATGTTCTATTGTCAGTTTGAACACTTTTCTAATGACATCAATATGGTGATAGGATATGTCAACGCCAAAATTGGAAGAGATAACTGGCACAGACCGGCAATTAATTTGGGTCTATACGAAATATCAAACGATAACAGGCAATATGTTATCGATTTTGCAATGAGCAAAAATATGATCGTCAGCTCAGTATATTTCCCAAGAAAATACTAATACAAATACACGTGGCGAAAGATACTGCAATCAAATAGGCCATATACTCATAGACAGATGGACAGCTTCCAGTATCCTCCAATCAAGATCCTATAGAGGTGTGAACTGTGAATCGGATCACTTCCTAGATCAAGCTAGATTCAGCAAGATGACGGTTGTTCACTCAAGGAAAAAGAAACAACAAACAAACGAAAATCGATATTAATCGCCTCCAGGAAGAGACTGTATTTGAGAGATATCTGGCAACACTAGCAGAAAAAATAGGTCCAATCATAAATAAAGCTGACAGATGTCATGAAGGAAACTGTAGGGTACAACCTCACAGGCAGACCCCGTGAATGGTACGTCGAAGAATGTAAAGCAGCTATAGAGGCCAGAAATAAAAATAGAAAAATATACATAGAGAGACCGAAAAGGAGCAAGAATGAAATTTGGGGAAGCAATAACACACAGGAAAGCTTTACACAAAACAAAACAAACTTCAAACCCTTCTCCAGGATCCAGTACTATGCTGCATATGGAGGAACGAAAAAATGCCTAAAGCATTATCTGCTCAATACACAAGAAAGACTGGACCAGACTGGAATCTTATGTAGAAGCCGCAATAAATGATTGAATTCAGAAGAAATAGGTCAACAATGGACCAAATTTTTTCAATGGGTCCTCCGAAAATGCTGGGAATGCAACATTGACGTGTATCAACTTTTCATAGATTTTAAACAAGCATACGACAGGGAAAAATGTATGCGACCTAAAAATCTCCCCAAAGATAGTGCAGTTAAAAAAGTGATAATGGAAAACACAAGGTGTGCAGTCAGAATAAAAGGAGAATTGACGGAGGCCTTCGCAGTCAAACATGGCTTAAAGCTGGGCGATGGGATGGCTATTTAATCTCCGTCTAGAAGGTAGACTAGGGTCGCAAAGTAAACATTGATGCGAACGCAACCCTGCTTAACAAATCGAAATAATTGGCAGGATATGATGATGACATAAACTGCCTTGCCAGAACACTGTCACCTTAGAGAAATATTTACGGAATTAGAAGAAGCTAAACACATAGGAGTGCAAATAAATGCAGACAAGAACAAGATTCTAGCTCAATTGAGGGTGGAAAGAGGAAGAAAAATCACAACACCACCTGGAGGAATATAAATTCGAATGTGTAATTACCTGAGCTCTACAGTTAGCGAAGACAAAGATGAAACAATAGACGTGCAAAGAAGAATAAACGCCGCAAACAGAACATACTACTGCCAGTAATGAAATCCAGAGATATCTACAGAAAAACCAAAATAAGAATCTGCAAAAGTATCATACGTACAGTAGCTAAAGCTAAAGAAAAGCTTTTAATTTAAAAAAGCTGTAAAAAGGGTTGTTTTTAAACGAGTTTTGAAGGTATTAAATCAAACCATACATACATTTCATTTGTAATGCTGTTCTACGATTATCGGTAGAATAAATATTAAAGTTTAAGGAAATTAAAAATTTTACGAAACGTTTTGAATCACGTTTTATTTTGTCGTTTTAAAAGTGTAGTTTATCTTCTCGACGGCAAACTTGGCGTCGAATTCAGTTTTTTGGTATGTTAAATACGAGTTGTGGTACCAATTAACTGTAATATTAAATTCAAATGGACCACCTATAAGAAATTCTAATGGATGGCAAAAACTATCTGAATTAAAAAGGTAAAAAATTTACAGTTGTATTAAACATATTTTAGGTATGGCGAAGTTTTAAAATCACAAGAATATTAAAGCAGAATGTTCTTCCTCGATAAGTAGACCGTCAGGAGAATTTCTAGGGAATGCAATTTTTACGAATATTCTTTATTTAATCGAGTCAATTTTGAAAATAATAGTTTTCCCACAAAGGTTGAAAATAATCAAAAGAAACTCGATCAGTAAATTCCCATTTCGTAACTACTTAACACCGGTCGAATGTTTCGACTATGGATATGATATAGTGATGATTTATGCGCCACCTGTTAAAAGTTGAATGAACACTTATTTGTAATGGCGCCATATATTAGATTAGATAAAAAACGGTAATTAAAGACAAAACTTTTCACCTTTTCTGGAAGAAAAAAATATTCCACCACAGTCTAGAAAATGGTCGAAAGTTCCAAAAATTAGATAACGGGGCAGCGCGGATATATAAATGCAGTCGCCACTAGGGAAGTTACATGACAAACCGCACGCAAACCGAACTCAACTCGTACTGAATTTGCACTTTCGCCGAGTGTTATATGACATATCGAATTTGAGTTTTTAGTTGTCATTTTGGTTCGGTGAAATTTTTCATGAAAATTCCCCTTATCAATAAAGTGGATAAGAAATTAATGAATGCAATACGTTTTGCTATGTTAAATTTTTTTAATATTACTTTTAATATTAATTGAAAAAAACTAAATAAATTCTAAACACTATTGTAGATAATAGCAAAACATGCACATAGCCTGAATTTTAGGTTCACTTTTCAGTCGATAGATAAACTTGTGAACCCACTCAGAACACGTTCGGCAAAATTTTTTCGGTCGGTCGCTGGTTACATGACACAATCCGAAAATGGAAAATGGAACTCAGTTCGTGTTGAGGGTGTCATGTAACGGCATTTCGGGCCATCCATAAATTAAATACCGCATTTAGGGGGGAAGTGTGACATAGGGGGAGGGGTAAATTCACGACGTTACGTAGCGATTTTCTGAAATAAATTTAGTACTTCAGGAATACAAGTTTTATGTATTTTTAAACAGATTCTTAAAATTTTTGTTCAAAAAAATCACCATATCAATGTCACCACATTTTTCTAGTCGATACCTACATATATCTATATAAAAAGATATCGATATCGATCGAATTAAGTGAGTATGTGTGAGAAGTGAGAATAGGCCGAGTGGTTTGATGTAGACGAACTCGAAGAAAATGCACTCCTGTCTTGCTGATGATGACGAAATCGACGATCTTCCTCTTATCGAACAATTATCAGAATAGATCACGAGTCCATGGTCATCAAAGTCCTCTTAAAACAAAGATACTTGATACATATGTAGTATATTGTTTTAAACAATATGAAAGAATTATGATTGTTTGACATAAAATAAAATTGTATAGATTGAAAATATATAAAATATGTATTATTTTGAATTGCTTAAATATAAAGGGGGATGTATTTTTTTTATGTGACAGACTAGAGGCTTAGGGAAAGTCCCTTTGTACTGTCGACAATCTATTTTTACCGAATACACTGCGAACAGCAGCTCTAGTCGGAAGATAGAGAGAAGAGAGAAAGGTAAGTATAAGGGGGGGGGTCTTGCAAGGTGTTACGGAGCGTCACAAAGGGTAGGGGGGTTCAAAATGACGGATTTTTGCGTTACGTAATTTATGGATGGCCCCTTTAGAGGGTGCGATGAGTCTTCTAACGTGATAAAAGTGAACTAAAACGAAAAGTGGTGATTAAATACTGAATTAAAATTCGATATAAAGAATTTAATAGTCTGAGATATTTAATTACAAGTATTAACAGTGTACTTTAAAAATTGGGTTTTGTTATCGAATTGTGTTTGGTTTTTAATAAATAAGGTTTTATGTGAATATTTCAAAAGTGTATTTCTTAATTATTACGAATCCGTTAAACCGTATAAACGTAACAATATACTACTAGTTCAAATTGAAGTATAGAGTAACAAAAATAAAAATCACCGTCACATTAATGTTTTTAGGTGGAAAAAATCCTCAGTGCATTAGTGAAAGAGAATATGAAACGTTCAAATACACTGAGCGCGTAGACCATTTAAGACGCTGATTTACTGGTTTTACCTCAGCTATTCATACCATCTCAAAAACCATCCCAAAAATTTTGGATACGGAATTCAGGCAACTTTTAACAACTTTCACCTTTCATCTTTACCTCCACCGCTACTGAAGTAGCTGCCGCTTAGATTACTAATGTATTAGGGGAAAACTATAATTGGTATAAATTTCAGCCGGTTGAAATGACTTGTTTAAATACAGCGCTACTTTCCGTACTATTGGTATCACAAATGAAATTTTGACAAGCGAAAGGCTTCCGGGATGAGATTCCCTATTTGGTGCAGCTCGTGGTTGTATCTTCGGGCCTGTTTAGACGGTTCGATTCCAGAAACATTCCTTACGAGCTTTTTTGATGAAGAGGGAAGTGTGGACGATCAGAGATAGCACCCCACTTCTCCCCTTATCAATAACGTTCGTGAGGTATATTCCTGAGAGCGAAGCGTCTAAATAGGCCCTTCTTCTCCATACACCTTGTTCATTTATTGCTGCTATGCTCTTTAAAGTTAATAAAAAAGAGATGGGGGTCTCTATTACTGTATTATTTGTTTAGTAGATATATTTTTTACAAATGGTGGTTTTTTCGTGTATTACTTTCCCTTAATAGGAACCAACATAATTCTCCATCATTCAGCGACTTTGAATCTTGATATCTCTTTTCCATTCTTAAAATATCTGTGGTGGCAGAATAATCCAGATTATAAAAAAAACCTTTATTTTTATATACTTTATTTGTTTTATTTTATGATGTTGAAACAACACTTTCTTAAACATATAACAATAGTTATTATGGATTTGAGTTCAATTTAGTTTATTTTCTCTTTTATCTCTGTATTAACTTAATACCGTCGGTGATACTGCAATACGTTCTATGTCAAAAATTATGATATTTCTTTTTTTATACGGCAACACCTTTTAACATTATTTCGAACGCAGCCGTAATAAGTTGAGCTCTCGGCTCGATGCATGCTGGGTCTAGTCCGTGCTGTTTATTGTCTGTTTGTTTTTTTTTCTTAGTGTTATTAGTGGTTTTAATACTTTATTTCTGTTTTTGTTTTTAATTTAATTTTGCTTGATTTTAAAGTGTTCTGTGGTTTAGTATTGATTTGGAGTTCTTCTTTTGCTAAAGTTTTTGTTTTCTTCTCCATCTCAACAAAAAGTTACAGTTATCGTCCGGTGTCGTGTCTCGTATTCGCAGGAATACAGATCAACTGTATCGTGTTGGTTGGTGATTAAAAATTTCTAAACTCATAATTAAATTCTATAATGTGAATTGGTCAAATCTAAATAATTATAATTATGTGAAAGTTGTGTATTTTTGGTTGCATTTCCGTTCATTTTCTGAAACGTCATAAAGCTTCCAATAAAATACCAAACAATTCAGTGCAGTTAACTACACCTAAATTCAAGTTTACTTTACAAGCAATTGATCACAGTGTGTTAGTGCACGCAAATCGAATGCGCGAGAGTGCGGGTGTGTGCATCTTATGGAAGTGTTTCCTCTCCGTCAGATTTGTTGTTGTCCAAAGGAATTTCTTCAACTCGAGACATTGAACAGCTATAATCAACTGAAAGTAATCAAGTTTTTTTTTTTGACTAAAAATATTTAATTTGAATGGTTTTAAAAGTCCTATCAATATATATTTGTTTTCGTCATGGCGGATCAGCTATGTAAGAGGTGTTCTTCGGAAATCGCCCGTGATGGGATTTCCTGTGATGGGGTTTGTGGAGGCGTTTTCCATCCTTCTTGCCTCAAGGTCAGTAGCAAATCTTCGGCTCCTAGAGGGCCCACTTGTGGCGATTGCTCTGACATCAAACCCTGTCATGTGCTGAGAATGATGAAAGACATCTCTGACGCTTTTCTCGGTGATCACGAAAGAGTCATGGATCGTCTTAACTCCTTCTCCAGCAACATCTCGCATTTTCAAATGCTAGCCGATGACGTCCAGTCCATCAATGCCCGGCTTGACACGTTGTCTAACACCCTGAACTCTGTTGTGACCAATACGGGTTCCTTGATTGAGAAATTTGAGAAAATTTCTTCCCGAGTTGCAACAGCACTAGAATCGTTGGACGACATGCACTCGGCGATACTTAATCCGGTCGCCACTTCTTCCTCCTGCACTTTTAGCTCCTCGGCTTCTGTCCTTCCTATATTGGACGACATAAAAAGGAATACCAAGCGTGTCAGGGTTGATATTGAATCGCTGTCATCAGCAGTGATTCAAAATCACAATGCCCTGAGCTCCCTGTCCTTAAAATTGGAGAGCGTCGTTGTTACAAATAAGACCTCCCCAGCGATGACGCTCTGCAGGTTGAGGAGCAGCCTCTGTCTTCACCCTGTCCCGCGCCTACTTCTTGTTCGGAGAACGTCTTCTTGCCACAGGAAGCCGTCAATTCAATTGCTCCTATTATTAAGGTGCGTCGTAAAAGTCGCAGGAAAAATCGAAATCGCCAAGCCATCATTGGTGACGGTGTCACCCCGAGTTTCTTGTCCCGCGTTCCAGGGATAGAATCGATCTCTAGGCCGGTCTC
Source organism: Thereva unica (assembly GCA_949987705.1). Classification (NCBI taxonomy): domain Eukaryota; kingdom Metazoa; phylum Arthropoda; class Insecta; order Diptera; family Therevidae; genus Thereva; species Thereva unica. The sequence goes on from OX465281.1 coordinate 128,105,264, forward strand.
GGTATCAACCTCTTCGACCTTAATAGTGGCCAACCCCCCGGTCACTGAAGCTACAGTTCCCCTAGAACCGTGCACCCCTCTGATTACGATACCGAGACCTTTAGATATCTTTATATCACGATTCTTTCCTGAAACCACGACGGAGTCTGTCTGTGAATATTTAAGGAAGAAATCTATAGACCCTGGAACTGTTTCATGCAGAAAAGTCAGCAAGGCTTCCAAGCCTGTTGCTTCTTTCGTTTTGTCTGCACCGCCCGTTATTGCCGAGACTCTTTTAGATCCTGGTTTCTGGCCTGCTGGTGCCCTTACCAAGCTCTTTGTTCCCCGTACCCGTACTCGAGCACATCACTCAGACGTTTCCATTCCGAGAACACCAAGGATGCCAAAAAACTTGAGACCCTTTCCCTCTACTACCAAAACGTGAGGGGGTCAAGGTCAAAAACTAACGACATCCTTCAGCCATCGATGGCTAGCGGGTTCGATGTCATAGCGTTCACGGAAACCTGGCTTCACGAAGGTATTCTTAATGCTGAATTCTTCGATTCCTCCTACCAAGTCTTCCGGAGGGACCGTCACACTGACTCGGAAGCTCGCGGGGATGCGTACTTCTTGCATGCCGCAGCCACCTTAATTGTAACCCAATTTCGCTTCCTAGTTTCTCTAACCCCTTGGACATTGAGCTTGTCGCTCTCAAGATTTCTTTTTCAAAATCAAATCGCTTCCTGTTGTGCTGCTATATCCCACCAGATATGATAAGCACACTTGACGATGGAGGTTTAAGCCTCTATGATATTCTCATCTCCTGTGTTGATTATAGCCTGAATATGATGAACAGGGTCGGGGCTTGGATTTTTTGCGCCCGGTGCACTATGACATATTGCGCCCCATAAGCTGTTCATTTTTGAACGCAGTAAAGGACAAGGGAAAAAGACACAAACATTCGCTGAATGGGAGAAATAATTTATAGTTTGTGCAAAATTTTAGATTGCACTATACTAGTCCGTATAACATTAAAAAGAGTATGTAGATAGTAAGTTTCACATGGGTCAACATCCACCATCGGAATTGTTGAATCAATTTTTTGATAGCTGTGTGGTTGTCGCTGTTTTTTGTCTCCCTTTTACTAGGAAAAGAAAAGTAAAGAAATGGAGAAAGGGAGAGTTAATATTGAAAGTCTCTAACGATAGTTTGTTGGGAAAGGCTTTTGTGGAAACACATGCGATTCTTCATCGAACTACAAAAGGGAATTGACGATTATAACCAATTTTTGTTGGTTGGTCCGTGTGAAACTGGCCATATTATTTATTAGACAGTAATATCCCGCAGTCTTAGACTTGTTCAGTCATATTTTGAGGATAGGGAACAATACGTTTTCTGTAATAATAGTTTTTCAACCCCATCTAAGTGCATTTGTGGCGTACCTCAAGGGTCAATCCCGGGCCGCTTTTCTTTGCCATGTTTATTAATGACCTTCCGGCTATTATTAAGAGCTGCAATTTTCATTTATATGCTGATGATACTCAATTATATATATCTAGACCAATTGGTTTGATCGAGGATGCGGTAGCTAGAATCAACGAAGATCTACAGTCCATATATGAATGGACGAGATATAACAACCTCAGGCTCAATGCAAACAAGTCCAATGTGATCGTTATATCCAGGTCAGGTGTTGACAGCAGCGAATTTCCTAGGGTAATCCTTAACGGCGCTGTCTTGCCCTATAAAAGCTTTGTAAAAAACCTGGGTATAATATTTGATAATACACTATCTTGGGGTAATCACATTAGTTCTCTTGTTAGCAAGGTATATGCTGTTCTGCGAAAACTGTCTATCTCTGCATATTTTACTCCTCGGAATACTAAATTCTTGCTGGTGAAAACACTTATTGTTCCAATGCTGACATATGGATGTGAATTGTTTTGTAAGGCTGCGTCTGCTATCTTTAATAAGCTTAATGTTGCGGTTAATTCCTGCGTTCGCGTTGTGTACAATATTAGGCGTTTCTCGACCATGTCTCAGTATACGTCAGATCTGTGTTTGGATGTACGCTATCCTCATATTTTGATTTTCGTACTGTCTGGTTCCTAAATAAAATTATTTTATAAAAGCAACCAAAGTTCCTTTACGATAGAATTAATTTCGCGAACTCCACAAGAGCGTTAACTCTAATTGTGCCTTTCATTAAGTACAGCATTTCCAAGAAACAGTTCTTTGTTCGTGCTATCAGGTTGTGGAACTCCCTACCATTAGATGTACGACGAAGCAGCAGCAGTAAAAATTTTAAAGCGATTTTATATAAACACTAGCATAAAACCCGCGTGCCTTGCAACGCCTTTAAAAACTGTTTATTATGTGCAATGTTTTCCTTAAAAAAAACCAACAAAAAAAACAGCTGTTATTATCCCTAAAAAGGGTTTATTATAATGCATTTTTTTAATAAATATGGTAAACAAATTGCTGCGAATATCACCTCTGCTCAACAAATCTGCAAGTTTTGAAGCAGAGATTGGCATGTATATGTCATCAAGAAAAGTGACATTTTAGGGTATGACGAACGTTCGTTAAGTTTGTTCGCTTATTTACGTGGATGTAAGAAATTATGAAGCAATCACAAATGAATATTAAATAAAGTGAATTTCGAGTCATTCATTTCTACGTGATTATAGGGATGCACTGTCAAAATTTCAGCCCTTCAGCTTCAGAGGTTTGGGTTAACCCCATTTCATCCCCTTAGGAGATGCATTTCGAGTAATCGCCTTTTAGTGGATGTCCACGTCATTATAGGGATGCACTGTCCAAATTTCAACCCTGTAGCTCCAGTAGTTTGGTAACCCCATTTCACCCCTTTAGGGGATGAATTTCGAAAAATCGCTTCTTAGTAAATGTCCACTTCATTATAGAGATGCACTGTCAAAATTTCAGCCGTTTAGCTCCAGCGGTTTGGCTTAACCCCATTTCACCCCCTTAGGGGATAAATTTCGAAAAATCGCCTTATAGTGGATGTCCACGCCATTATAGGGATGCACTGTCAAAATTTCAGCCCTATAGCTCCAGCGGTTTGGGTAAACCCCATTTCACCCCCTTAGGGGATGAATTTCGAAAAATCGCTTTTTAGTAGATGTCCACGCCATTATAGAGATGCACTGTCAAAATTTCAGCCCTATAGCTCCAGCGGTTTGGGTAAACCCATTTCACACCCTTAGGGGATGAATTTCGAAAAATCGCTTCTTAGTGGATGTTCACGCCATTATAGGGATGCACTGTTAAAATTTCAGCCCTATAGCTCCAGCGGTTTGGGTAAACCCATTTCACACCCTTAGAGCATGAATTTCGAAAAATCGCTTTATAGTGGATGTCCACTCCATTATAGGATGCACTGTCCAAATTTCAGCCCTATAGCTTTAGCGGTTTGTAAAAACCCTATTTCACACCCTTAGGGGATGAATTTCGAAAAATCGCTCTTTAGTGGACGCAAACGTCATTATAGGGATGCACTGTCAAAATTTCAGCCCTATAGCTTTAGCGGTTTGTAAAAACCCCATTTCACACCCTTAGGGGATGAATTTCGAAAAATCGCTCTTTAGTGGATGTCCACGTCATTATAGGGATGTACTGTTAAAATTTCAACCCTATAGCTCCAGCGGTTTGGATAAACCCTATTTCACCCCCTTAAGGGATGAATTTCGAAAAATCGCTTTATAGTGGATGTCCACTCCATTGTAGGGATGCACTGTCCAAATTTCAGCCCTATAGCTTTAGCGGTTTGTAAAAACCCTATTTCACACCCTTAGGGGATGAATTTCGAAAAATCGCTCTTTAGTGGATGTAAACGTCATTATAGGGATGCACTGTTAAAATTTCAGGCCTATAGCTTTAGCGGTTTGTAAAAACCCCATTTCACACCCTTAGGGGGTGAATTTCGAAAAAGCGCTCTTTAGTGGATGTCCACGTCATTAAAGGGATCCACTGTTAAAATTTCAACCCTATAGCTCCAGCGGTTTGAATAAACCCCATTTCACCCCCTTAAGGGATGAATTTCGAAAAATCGCTTTATAGTGGATGTCCACTCCATTGTAGGGATGCACTGTCCAATTTTCAGCCCTATAGCTTTAGCGGTTTGTAAAAACCCCATTTCACACCCTTAGGGGATGAATTTCGAAAAATCGCTCTTTAGTGGATGTCCACGTCATTAAAGGGATCCACTGTTAAAATTTCAACCCTATAGCTCCAGCGGTTTGGATAAACCCTATTTCGCCCCCTTACGGGATGAATTTCGAAAAATCGCTCTTTAGTGGATGTCCACGTCATTAAAGGGATCCACTGTTAAAATTTCAACCCTATAGCTCCAGCGGTTTCGATATACCCCATTTCACCCCCTTAAGGGATGAATTTCGAAAAATCGCTTTATAGTGGATGTCCACGCCATTATAGGGATGCACTGTCCAATTTTCAGCCCTATAGCTTTAGCGGTTTGGAAAAACCCCATTTCACACCCTTAGGGGATGAATTTCGAAAAATCGCTCTTTAGTGGATGTCCACGTCATTAAAGGGATCCACTGTTAAAATTTCAACCCTATAGCTCCAGCGGTTTCGATATACCCCATTTCACCCCCTTAAGGGATGAATTTCGAAAAATTGCTTTATAGTGGATGTCCACGCCATTATAGGGATGCACTGTCAAAATTTCAGCCCTATAACTTTAGCCGTTTGGATAAAAGCCATTTCAACCCCTTAGGGGATGAATTTCGAAAAATCGCTTTTTAGTGGATGTAAACGTCATTATATGGATGCACTGTCAAAATTTCAGCCCTATAGGTCCAGCGGTTTGGGTAAACCCCATTTCACCCTCTTAGGGGATGAATTTCGAAAAATCGCTTCTTAGCGGATGTCCACGCCATTATAGGGATGCACTGTCAAAATTTCAGCCCTATAGCCCCAACGGTTTGGATAAACCCCATTTCACCCCCTTAGGGGATGAATTTCGAAAAATCGCTTTATAGTGGATGTCCACGCCATTATAGGGATGCACTGTCAAAATTTCAGCCCTTTAGCTCCAGCGGTTTAGGTTGTGCGTTGTCTGTCAGTCAGTTACTTTTTATACAATAGAAAAAAAAAGTAAAGATAAAAAATCTCCTTACAACTTATTGAACCCCATTTCACCCCCTTCAACCCTTTTTTTCTCCATAAAAAGTAGCCTATGTCCGTCTCCAAGGTCTAAACTATGTCTGTAGCAAATTTCATCAAAATCGGTTTAGTGGTTTAGGCGTGAAAGCGTAACAGACAGACAGACAGACAGACAGACAGACAGACAGACAGACAGACAGACAGACAGACAGACAGAGTTACTTTCGCATTTATAATATTAGTAAGGATTTTGCTTCACCCTAAATTTGTCACAATTTTCGTTTACTATGTATTCATTTTTATTTCCTTTATTGATTTTGTTTTTTCTTAATGTTATTTTTGCTACCTTTTTGTGTATAGCCTATACATACATATAAAAAAGACCCATATGTCTTAATTGTATAGTGTAAAAATAGAAATAAATAAATAAATAAAATAAATAAATCCCGGATTCGCCGGCCGAAATCGCAAGTTTGAGCAAATTGGTGTACTTGAACCTCAATTTTTGCCTGAGTTTTCACATAATGAACTCAGGAAAAATAAAGGCTAAGTTCAGAACATGAAATTATGTTGGAATATAAAAGCTCAGTCAAAAGAGAATGATCAACTGGAATAAGGGAATATCATTCCAGTGAGCTTTGCATCTCTAACTTCTGGTGAAAAAACAGCAACAATTTCAAGCATGAACTGAACGTGCCAGCCGGGGAAGCCACTTATGCGGATGGAACTGAACTGAGCCGGTTAAACCGGGATATAAAAGAACAAATAAAAAAGAGCAATTAAAGAGGATTTCTCGCCACAAGGAGTTTTGTTCTCCTCGTTTGGTTGGTTTACCTCTTTAATTGAAACAGAATTTAAAAGTACCTTCAAGCTTATATCAATCACGGTAAACAGCAATACATAGTACAGAGCCATTGGAACAATTTTTACAGAATTTTCAAAAAAGGGAGTTTGTGAGTTTTTCTAACTTGAGAGATTTTTTCCCAAAATTCTCGAATCTCCAAGCTAAAATCTTTGGAAACTTCTTGCACGAGAAAAAGTGAAATTTCCCCAGTATTATCTTACATAAGAAAGTACAGGGACAGAAATTAGATAAGTGCAATTTCTTGCACCCGTGAGAATTCTTCTCAATTTTTATATTTCAAAGTTTAAAATTTTTTTAAAATCTTAATTTCTGAAACTGCGCCCCCGACAAATGGCGCCCGGTGCAAGTGCACCATTCGCACCTATGAAAGCGCCGCCCCTGATGATGAACACTGGTGATAAATTACTTCTTCTTGGCGACTTCAATTTACCCAATATTCAGTGGGTATTTGATGAAGCTGACGATAACCACCTCCCCGAAGGCAATTTTAATTCTAAGGAATCCTGTTTTCTCAATTCCTTATTCTCACTTGGCCTTAATCAAATGAGTGGTGTGACTAATGTGTTAGGGAGGCAGTTGGATCTTGTATTCTTTACCGACTCAGGAAACATGATTGTTGAACCCAGTCCAATAGTCATGACGTCCGTTGACAATTACCACCCTCCTCTTTTGCTAAATTACTGCTTCAACTCAAAGAACAATCCTTGTCCGGAGGCGGTAACCCATTCCTTCAACTTTAAGAAGGCTAACTTTAATGAACTCTCATCTAAGCTTGCCTTGATTGATTTCAGCAGCTTACTTTCCTCAAATGAGTTGGATGTCGATGTGGCACGGTTTTACGCCGTACTATATGAAGCTATTGCTTCATGCGTACCTTTTGAGCCCCAAAAATTGCGCAGTTCATCTCCACCTTGGTACAACAATGAGCTGAAGCATTTAAGGAATCAGAAAAATAGACTCTGGAAGACCTATTTAAAAAGGAAGGATTCTCCGAGTCTTATTACATTTACTGATTGCTATAACAGATTTCGTTTACTCTCTTCTGCTCTGTATGGCGAATATCTCAGAAGCATGAGGGACCAGGTTTATACTGATCCTAGAAACTTCTTCAAATTTGTCAACTCCAAGAAAAAAGCTGATAACTACCCAAAGACTATGCAGCACACTAACTGGTCAAGTAGTGAGTCTTCCTCGATTTGCAACATGTTTGCTTCATTCTTTCATCAATCTTTCACCCCTTCTAATTTTCAACCTAATGACAACAATTTTCGTCACATAACTCTACACCGAGAGGCTACTAGTTTGTCTCTCTCAATCTCCATTGACGATATCATGAAACATATTGATGAACTCCCATACGATTTCACTTCCGGCCCTGACGGTATCCCTCCTGCTGTCCTTAAATCCTGTGTGGAGGTTCTCCAGTGTCCACTGAAAACCCTTTTTCAAAAGTCCCTGGATAAAGGGTACTTCCCTACTCTTTGGAAGAATTCGTTCATAATTCCTATTCACAAAAGTGGTAGCAAGAACGAAATATCGAACTACAGACCAATTGCCAAGCTGTCTGTCATACCAAAGCTTTTTGAATCAATCATTTATTCTGCAATCGTGCCCATCTGCAAAAAACTTATTTCTACAAACCAACATGGTTTCCTTCCAGCTCGTTCCACTACCACCAATCTCCTTGAATTCACTTCCCATGCTGTTGAAGGCTTCGTTTCCGGTTGCCAAACTGATTGTGTTTACACTGATTTCAGTAAGGCATTTGACAAGCTTTCCCACTCCATTATACTTTTTAAACTAAAAAAGTTAGGTTTCCCTGAAGCCCTTGTATTATGGTTCCAGTCCTACTTAGCTGACAGGACCTACCAAGTCCTTTTCCGTGGATCCACATCCGCGACCATTGAGGCGTCATCCGGTGTCCCTCAAGGCAGTCATCTTGGCCCTATCCTCTTTATTCTTTCTATTGATGATATTGTTACCTTGCTAAGACACTGCAGAATCCTGATTTATGCTGATGACATCAAATTGTACCGTCGCGTAAAGAGTATGGAGGACTGCAAACTTTTGCAAGTCGACCTCGACACCTTTTACTCCTGGTGTGCTAACAACAACCTGGTTCTTAATATTAGTAAATGTGAAGTCATGACTTTTTGTAGGCGACGTGATCCTATAATTTATAACTACTCATTTTCTAGTGAGGGTGTCCCCCGTGTTAATTTTGTCAAAGATCTCGGGATTAGATTTGACACCAAGCTGGACTTTTCTACTCATATCAACTATATTTCTTCCAAGAGCAGCTTAGTCTTGGGTTTTATAAAAAGGTGGTCCAAAGAATTTAACAACACCCTGATCACTAAACACCTCTACATTTCCCTTGTCAGACCTTTACTTGAATATGCGTCCCAGGTTTGGTCTCCTCACTATTCTTCGCATGTTGGAAAAATTGAGTCGGTTCAACGTAGGTTCGTTCGATTCGCATTGAATCACCTTCCTTGGGAAGACCCTTTAATTCTTCCACCATATGAATACCGACTTAAGTTACTCAACTTAAACACTCTCCACAAGCGTCGTGAGGTGGCCGATGTTGTTTTCGTCCACCATCTTCTTAATGGACGTGTCGACTCAGGTTTTCTAAGGCGCCGTGCGTCGTTTAGAGAGAGCCGATACAATCTGAGAGGACCACCGCTCTTACACATCAACTCCTCTAACACCAATTATGGCCGATTTGAGCCTGTTAATCGCATGTTCATTAATGTAAATAAAAATATTAATGTTTTTAGCGTGAGCACTAACAAAGACCTGCTTAAAAGGAGTCTATTTGTTGTCTCATGACTGTTTATGTGTTTTGCATGCAATTTTCATTGGTACTTAATCTTTTATGTTTGCATGTCTCAGCTGAGCCACGGCAGTGGTAAATATTTCTCATCCCTGCTGGGAAGTGCGCCTTCTGCGTTAGAAGGGAAACTCTATATATGTATGTATATATATACATATATATATTTATATATGTATGTGTGTGTATATATAGATTTTCATGCTTAGCTGAAAAGTGCGCCTTCTGTGCTAGAAGGGTTAACTCTTGAAGAATAATACGTTCTAGGCGAATAACTAATCACAAGGCAGTCTTCTGTATCAGGCAATACGTCCTCTTTACAAATATCAGAAATGTGGGAATTGCAAACTGTTCTATGTCACTCGATAAACCGTTGCATTTTCTCGGCGATTTTCGGTATTTTTTGTGGAGGCATACTCACGGAGGGCATTTTTTGGATGTTATTAATAAAATACGCACAATCAGTTATTATTAGTTGGACATTTAAGTTTGATAAAGGTTTAAGTGAAAATTAAGTTTTAAGCTGCAATTTGATTTATGTAGGTACATATATATTGAAGGTTGGTTGGTGTAACTTAATAATTTTATTTAGTTGGATAAGTTATAAAAGAGGCAATTCGTCCTATAATATGACATAGAACAAATGTCATCACCACTTGATTATTTGATTTTGTTGTTTTACAGATCTTAATGCGCATTTACCATGGAAGATAATCCTAGACGAGGCAACTGGAGAAATAAGAATATCAGATGAGCCGACCTCTACTGTAACTAGTCCTGCGAACTCAGTAGAGTATTATGAGGGTTCTGAATCGGAATTTGTCCCAAGTGAAGTCGACAGTGATGAAACATATTATGAACCACATAGTAACGATTCATATGAAGAGCTCTTGGATCCAGTTACTGGGCAGCTGACTGTAATGTCTAAACATGGCGGGAGAAAGAATAAACTTCGGTCCAAAGGTCAAGCAAATCCATCGACATAGAAACGAGTCAGAAATTTACAGGCGAGATTAAAAGGTGAAGCTTACATAGGATTTCAAAAAAATGCAAATGGAAAGTATGAACAAACAGCTGCTAGACCTGCTAAAATTCTAAAGAATTCCTGTAATGGTCATCCTAAAGCTACGATTGAAGGACCCAAACAAAGTTTCCAGTGTTGTGACCTAACAGAAACAGAGCGGAATGAGATTTTTGGAGAATATTGGGCTTTGAAATCATGGGAGAGCCGTAAAGTATTTGTACGAGGTCATGTAACTATAAATAAACCACAATATCGAAGAAGACACTCTGAAGAAGATTCAAGAAAAAGCAATTCATTCAAATATCATTTGATTGTTAAAAGGGAAGGATCTAAAGAGAGATTTCATGTTTGCAAGAAAATGTTCATGTCCACATTTGACATCGGACAAAGACAACTTAGAGACTGGTTGATAAATACAGACGGTGGTGGCGATCGCAATACTCAGGAAGGTCATTCAAGCTCTGCGGATGCTCATGAAAAAGAAATCTCTGTGATGCAGTTTCTCGACAAATTAGCAAAAGTAGAATCGCATTACTGTAGAGCTTCTTCTAATAAATTATACTTAGAGCCCGTTTGGGACAGTTACAATCAAATATTCCAAGAATTCTTAAACTATTGTAATAATGAAGGAAAAGTTACATGTTGCAGACGTTACTTTTTGAAAATATTTAAAAAAATAAATTATGACATTTTTACTCCTAGGAAAGATCAATGCAATAAGTGTTTAATGTACAAAAAAGGTAATTTGTCTCAAGCTGATTATGAATCGCACCAGATAAAAAAAAATAAAGCTAGAACAGAAAAGGAAAATGATAAAGAATCAGATAATTCAATTTTGGTCTACACAATGGATGTTCAGGCTGTGCTCTTAAGTCCAAGGCTTCAGGCTTCTGTTACATATTACAAAACTAAGTTGAAGGTGCATAACTATACTATTTATAACATAAAAAATAAAGAAGCCTATAATTATATTTGGCATGAGGGTAATGGAGGTCTTATCAGTGATATTTTTGCCTCTATTTTAACTAGACATTTAAGACAAGACATAGATGAACACAACCCCCAGAAAATCATACTTTGGAGTGATGGCTGTAATTATCAGAACAGATGTGTAACTTTGTCTAACGCTTTATTAGATCTTGTTATAGAAAAGAATGTTACAACTTACAATCGAACAAAAATATCTTGAAGTGGGGCATACTCAAATGGAGGCAGATTCAATTCACAGCGCCATTGAAAAAAAATTGCCCCCTCATTGAGAAATTTTCGTACCTGCTGATTACATCAATATTATTAAATCTACAAGAAAAGATCCTGAACCTTACAAGGTAGTATTCTTAACTTACACAGATTTTCATCGTTTTGCTCAGGGCAAATACAAAAGCATCAGACCAGGAAATAAAAAAGGAGATCCACAGTGGCTTTACAGTATGTACCAAATGAGCGGGTTTTGAGATACAAGATAAATTATACATCATATTGGACAGATTTACCTAAGAGACCTTCTAGGATACCACATCAAGATCGACCTCCACTTTACCAGGCCCCTTTGAATATTGAATTAACTAAATTCATACATCTACAAGAAATGACATCTTTGATTCCAGCAGACTACCATTGGTTTTATAATTCTCTTCAGCATGGTTGTCCTAATGTGGAAACTTGTGCACACATCCGTCACATAAATTAATAAACATATTTTGAGTTGTTTTTGTATTTTTCTTTTAGCATTTTGATATTATAATAAGACACGTATGTCTGGTAATTTGTTCTATGCTATAAAATTTAAATTTTAAAAACGTTCTATGTGACCAGTGGAAGTACTTGCGTCGTTCAATCACAACTAATTTAGTTGCCTTTATATTTCTTACGATATAACAAGGCAATCTCTCTAGTAACTATTAGTTGTATGATTTAAAGAAAAAAGATATTTAATTTTTCTTGTTTTCTGTAAAGTGCCATTTTTGTGACATAGAACGTATTGCAATATCACCGACGATACTTTTTAAAACTCGACTTTATTATGTAATCACAATTTTGTAAGTGTCAAACTTGGAAAATTTTATTATTTTTTTTAAACTTACTTAGCCGCAGTCGACTGGGTTTTTATCACCCGTCTCCTTGGCTAAGTAAAACCGAAAGTAGTAGGCGATGTTCCTACATGATCTGGTTGGTCCCTATTGATCTGGTTATGTTGGTCGCGGACATATAATCAGCAGGAGCGTCTCTGCTGAGAGGCGCCCACGGATATGGCGACTCCCCGCCATTTTAATTTTTTGAACTGCGGGGCCCTTTGTCCTCGGGTCCCTCTTGGCTGCTGAGCCGGGACCCTTAAACGCGCATAGTGGGGTGCACCGCTCTGCCCCACTACCGAACCGGCGCGGCGGAGGACTTAGAGATCGCACCCTGACTATCGCCAACCTCTGTTGAGGACCATGCTTCCCCTCCAACATGAGTGCCCTTAACTGGCGTACCTCATGTTGGAGGGACTGTACCGTCCTCTCCAGGGATGATGAGGTCCTAACCTCGGACACCTGAGCAGGTGTGGGCTGGTGAGATGTCACCTCCCACACCTTGTCGACAAGTGTGGCCAGTAGCTCCAAGGACTAATCTTTGGTCGCGGCGAGCACCACCTAGATGTTCCGTGGCAGCCGCCTTTCCCATAGCCCCGGATGAGGCCCTCACTCTCACCCAGGCTATCCCCGGCCAGACATTGTAGACCTCTCAAAAAATCAGAGGGCTTTCTATCCCCTGGCTCGTGTGCTGCCAGCAGCTGCTCGAGACGGTTCCTTGTAGACAAACCGTATCTCTCAAGCAACCGTCTCTTTGCATCCGCATAGCCGGCTGAGCTGAGATCGGGGAAATTAAGTTAAAGGATTATCTGTTTATCTGAAGTTATCTCATTAAGGGCAAATTGGGCCTCAGCCTGGTAGAATCAGACTGCCGGATCGGCTGGTTGGAACTCGGGCAGACTGACTCTCGCAGTGGAAGCTACGTCTATCTTTGCCCGGGCCCTGCGTCCACCCGGCAGCCCATCCTCCAGGCTGGGCAAAGAATCATCCATATCTAAGACAAACGAGTTGTCCAAATAATTTTCCTTTGACATATTCTTCAAATTTTTTAAGAGCACAGATAAACAAGTAAGATTCAAGAGTAAAAGAAACTAGTTAGGATGTGGGTTTGACCCCTTCGGTCCACACGATTAACTTCCCAGTACAAAATAGTTAAACGTTTAGCACTAGTGGAAAATTGGCTAGTATAAGAACTGATGACAAAGCAATCCCGATAGAAGCTAGTTCAAACACTAGTTATTATCGATTTGAGTTCTATTTAGTTTATATTCTCTTTTATCTCTGTATTAACTTAATACTTTTTAAACCTCGACTTTATTATGTAATCACTATTTTGTAAGTGTCAAACTTGGAAAATTTTATTATTTTTTTTTAAACTTACTTAGCCGCGGTCGACTGGGTTTTTATCACCCGTCTCCTTGGCTAAGTAAAACCGGAAGTAGTAGGACGATGTCCCTACATATCTTGGTGAAACCTCTCTGCCTCTAACTTATATCACTAACGGAAGCAAATTTTTTGGAATAAAAAACTCCAATGCGACTGTTAAAAATATATTTTTAAAGTTTAACATTGTATGCAATTTTTAATATGCAATTATTAAAAACCTTTAATTTAACTTGTTTCTCAAACTCTTTTGGGTTTTTATTTATTTATTTGTATTAATAAATTTATTTATTTTTTATTTACGGCCTTCGACTCGATCGACGACATACTTTCAGCGATTCTCAATCCTGTTGCCACTTCTTCTTCCACGTCTAGTTTGTCGCTCTCTCTTCATCCTTTATTGGATGATATCAAAAGGAGCACGAAGGGTGTTCGGATAGATATCAAATCGTTGTCAATAGCAGCGGCTCAAAATCATAATGCGCTGAGTTCGCTATCATCTTAATTTGAAAGCGTCTATGATAAGTTAAATCCCCCTCAGTGGTGGCAATATCTGAAGACGTCCGCTGTTAGGAGAGCAGCGTCCTCCTTCACCATGCACCACGGCTGTTTCTCTTACGGAGAATAAAGTCCCCACTCATATTGCCAACTCTCCAGTCGCGCCTAGTCTTAAGGCACGTCGTAAAAAACGTAAGAATATTCTAAATCGCCAGGCCGCCACTGACGACGGTATCACCGTTAGTTCCTTGGCCCACGTTTCTGAGTCAGAATTGTCCTCTATGCCGACATCGGTATTAACTTCTGCGCCTTTAATGGTGGCTGATCACTCAGTCACTGAAGTTTTTAGATCCTATTGAGATCTTTGGTCCCTCGGGTAACGATAAATATCTTTATCTCTCGATTCTCTCCCGAAACAAAGACCGAGACTGAATATTTAAGGGGGGAGCCTGCTTTAGACGCTTCAAAAAATCGATTTTTTTTTGCATAAATGTCTTCTATTATTCTATCCAAGAATATATCCCTAAAATTTCAGAAACAAATTCAAATTATTTTCGGAGTTACTGAAGACATAGTGAGCAAGCGTCGAGCAGGTATACGAGCGGCCGGATCGCTCGGAGTGCCTGCGCTCAGTCCCTAAATCTATTGTATGTATTGTACAGAACAGCCCGCAGACTCGAACATCAGAGCGAAAACCAGTTTTTTTAAGAGTCTGAAGGGCAACTCTATGGACCAGGAATCGCAGATTAGCACATTATTGCGGAAAGTTCAAGAAAATTACGATTTATTATAAACGAAAACTTCGACGCGCGATTTCTCGGTTTTTCATTTTTTCGATTTTTCCTAATTGGCGGGAAAGATAGGAAAAAAATTTAACGTCCTATCGAAACGAGACAAAATTGATTGTATTCAGGATTAAATTCTCTTCTAGTTGAACCTAAAAAACCTTAAAAAAAGTTATAATTAACCCACTTTTTAAACAATCTAAGGTGAAATTTTTTTTCCAAAAAAATTTTTTTTTAAGTTGCGAAAAATTGTTGAATTTCCCACTTTTTAAATTCTTTTATTTAACTTGCACTGTTTGTCGTCAAATCTTGGAAGTTAAATTTGACCCACTTCCCGGTTTCGGATAGAGCTGAAATTTTGCATACACGTTTAGTTTGGATGACAATGCAATCTGGCCATTTTGTAAAAATATCAAGATAGCGGTTCCAAAATGGCGCCCGCTTTTATTTTACTTACACTGTTTGTCGTCAAATCTTGGAAGTTCAATTTGACCCACTTCCCGGTTTCGGATAGAGCTGAAATTTTGCATACACGTTTAGTTTGGATAACAATGCAATCTGGCCATTTTGTAAAAATATCAAGATGGCGGTTCCAAAATGGCGCCCGATTTTTGAAATTGTGCTCCGCGGCCCTTTGAAATGGGTATCAAATGAAAGGATATGACAGGTAGAACACAATAAGCTATGTGGCGTCATTCCAAATTCAAAATGGCGGACAACACTTACACTGTTTGTCAAATCTTGGAAGTTAAATTTGACCCACTTCCCGGTTTCGGATAGAGCTGAAATTTTGCATACACGTTTAGTTTGGATGACAATGCAATCTGGCCATTTTGTAAAAATATCATGATGGCGGTTCCAAAATGGCGCCCGATTTTTGAAATTGTGCTCCGCGGCCCTCTGACATGGGTATCAAATGAAAGGATATGACAGGTAGAACACAATAAGCTATGTGGCGTCATTCTAAATTCAAAATGGCGGCCAACACTTGCACTGTTTGTCGTCAAATCTTGGAAGTTAAATTTGACCCACTTCCCGGTTTCGGATAGAGCTGAAATTTTGCATACACGTTTAGTTTGGGTGACAATGCAATCTGGCCATTTTGTAAAAATATCAAGATGGCGGTTCCAAAATGGCGCCCGATTTTTGAAATTGTGCTCCGCGGCCCTCTGACATGGGTATCAAATGAAAGGATATGACAGGTAGAACACAATAAGCTATGTCGCGTCATTCCAAATTCAAAATGGCGGCCAACACTTACACTGTTTGTCGTCAAATCTTGGAAGTTAAATTTGACCCACTTCCCGGTTTCGGATAGAGCTGAAATTTTGCATACACGTTTAGTTTGGGTGACAATGCAATCTGGCCATTTTGTAAAAATATCAAGATGGCGGTTCCAAAATGGCGCCCGATTTTTGAAATTGTGCTCCGCGGCCCTCTGACATGGGTATCAAATGAAAGGATATGACAGGTAGAACACAATAAGCTATGTGGCGTCATTCCAAATTCAAAATGGCGGCCAACACTTACACTGTTTGTCGTCAAATCTTGGAAGTGAAATTTGACCCACTTCCCGGTTTCGGATAGAGCTGAAATTTTGCATACACGTTTAGTTTGGATGACAATGCAATCTGGCCATTTTGTAAAAATATCAAGATGGCGGTTCCAAAAAGGCGCCCGATTTTTGAAATTGTGCTTCGCGGCCCTCTGACATGGGTATCAAATGAAAGGACAGGTAGAACACAATAAGCTATGTGGCGTCATTCCAAATTCAAAATGGCGGCCAACACTAAATTGCGGAAAGCTTATAATAGACTAAAAAGTAGAAAATATAATCGATCAACTTCCAATTTTGCACACACTCGTAGTTCGGGTGGTTAATGTGTATGAATGATGAGATGAATAGTTGAGTTAAGGGTGAGTTGATAATAAAGAAGCAATACACGTTACAAAAAATCACATATCCGTATGCATAATTTCAACTAAATCCAGGTAGCAGAGCTGGGTCGAGTTCAGTCAACCTTAACCCAACTCGACTCCCGTTTACATGTAGTTAGACTTGGATTCAACAATCTGACCTTTTTGTAAAAAAATCAAGAAGACGGTTCCGAGATGGCGGCCGTTTTTGCAATTATGTTCCACCGAGCCCACGACATGGGTATCAAATGAATACAGTAAACTGTGTGACGTAATTTTAAATCTAATAGAATTGCCATCATAAAATGGCGGAATACATATAATAAACTAAAAAGTAGAAAATAAAATAAATGGTTAAAAAAATTTTTTAAAAAAAATTCTTTTCATTAACTAAAAAATGTACTGAAAAGTAAAAAATAAAAAATATTTTAAAGGAAGCGTGAAATTTCAATTTTAACGATAAAGTTAATTAAAAGAATGGCGCATTTTTCATCAAAAATTGAAAATATAACTGTAAATCGCGTGAGATTTACAATAACCCTCAATTTTTTGGTTTGTTAATTTCAAATTCTAACAAAATTTTTTGATGAAAAATGCGCCATTCTTTTAATTAACTTTTTCGTTAAAATTGAAATTTCACGCTTTCTTTAAAATATTTTTTATTTTTTACTTTTCAGTACATTTTTTAGTTAATGAAAAGAATTTTTTTTAAAAAAATTTTTTAACCATTTATTTTATTTTAAATTCTTTTATTTAACTTGCACTGTTTGTCGTCAAATCTTGGAAGTTAAATTTGACCCACTTCCCGGTTTCGGATAGAGCTGAAATTTTGCATACACGTTTAGTTTGGATGACAATGCAATCTGGCCATTTTGTAAAAATATCAAGATAGCGGTTCCAAAATGGCGCCCGCTTTTATTTTACTCACACTGTTTGTCGTCAAATCTTGGAAGTTAAATTTGACCCACTTCCCGGTTTCGGATAGAGCTGAAATTTTGCATACACGTTTAGTTTGGATAACAATGCAATCTGGCCATTTTGTAAAAATATCAAGATGGCGGTTCCAAAATGGCGCCCGATTTTTGAAATTGTGCTCCGCGGCCCTTTGAAATGGGTATCAAATGAAAGGATATGACAGGTAGAACACAATAAGCTATGTGGCGTCATTCCAAATTCAAAATGGCGGACAACACTTACACTGTTTGTCGTCAAATCTTGGAAGTTAAATTTGACCCACTTCCCGGTTTCGGATAGAGCTGAAATTTTGCATACACGTTTAGTTTGGATGACAATGCAATTTGGCCATTTTGTAAAAATATCATGATGGCGGTTCCAAAATGGCGCCCGATTTTTGAAATTGTGCTCCGCGGCCCTCTGACATGGGTATCAAATGAAAGGATATGACAGGTAGAACACAATAAGCTATGTGGCGTCATTCTAAATACAAAATGGCGGCCAACACTTGCACTGTTTGTCGTCAAATCTTGGAAGTTAAATTTGACCCACTTCCCGGTTTCGGATAGAGCTGAAATTTTGCATACACGTTTAGTTTGGGTGACAATGCAATCTGGCCATTTTGTAAAAATATCAAGATGGCGGTTCCAAAATGGCGCCCGATTTTTGAAATTGTGCTCCGCGGCCCTCTGACATGGGTATCAAATGAAAGGATATGACAGGTAGAACACAATAAGCTATGTGGCGTCATTCCAAATTCAAAATGGCGGCCAACACTTACACTGTTTGTCGTCAAATCTTGGAAGTTAAATTTGACCCACTTCCCGGTTTCGGATAGAGCTGAAATTTTGCATACACGTTTAGTTTGGATGACAATGCAATCTGGCCATTTTGTAAAAATATCAAGATGGCGGTTCCAAAATGGCGCCCGATTTTTGAAATTGTGCTCCGCGGTCCTCTGACATGGGTATTAAATGAAAGGATATGACAGGTAGAACACAATAAGCTATGTGGCGTCATTCCAAATTCAAAATGGCGGCCAACACTTACACTGTTTGTCGTCAAATCTTGGAAGTTAAATTTGACCCACTTCCCGATTTCAAATAGAGCTGAAATTTTGCATACACGTTTAGTTTGGATGACAATGCAATCTGGCCATTTTGTAAAAATATCAAGATGGCGGATCCAAAATGGCGCCCGATTTTTAAAATTGTGCTCCGCGTCCCTCTGACATGGGTATCAAATGAAAGGATATGACAGGTAGAACACAATAAGCTATGTGGTGTCATTCCAAATTCAAAATGGCGGCCAACACTAAATTGCGGAAAGCTTATAATAGACTAAAAACTAGAAAATATAACCGATCAACTTCCAATTTTGCACACACTCGTAGTTCGGGTGGTTAATGTGTATGAATGATGAGATGAATAGTTGAGTTAAGGGTGAGTTGATAATAAAGAAGCAATACACGTTACAAAAAATCACAAACAAACACAGAGATGCTGCTGTCAACTAAATTCAACTACTCAAATACTGAACTCATGTCCGTATGCATAATTTCAACTAAACCCAGGTAGCAGAGCTGAGTCGAGTTCAGTCAACCTTAACCCAACTCGACTCCCGTTTACATGTAGTTAGACTTGGGTTCAACTTGAGTTCAACTCATCATGTATAAGTACTAAATGCAATCTGACCTTTTTGTAAAAAAATCAAGAAGACGGTTCCGAGATGGCGGCCGTTTTTGCAATTATGTTCCACCGAGCCCACGACATGGGTATCAAATGAATACAGTAAACTGTGTGACGTAATTTTAAATCTAATAGAATTGCCATCATAAAATGGCGGAATACATATAATAAACTAAAAAGTAGAAAATAAAATAAATGGTTAAAAAAAATTTTTAAAAAAAATTCTTTACATTAACTAAAAAATGTACTGAAAAGTAAAAAATAAAAAATATTTTAAAGAAAGCGTGAAATTTTAATTTTAATGAAAAAGTTAATTAAAAGAATGGCGCATTTTTCATCAAAAAATTTTGTTAGAATTTGAAATTAACAAAGCAAAAAATTGAGGGTTATTGTAAATCTCACGCGATTTACAGTTATATTTTCAATTTTTGACAAAACTAACGGAATCAGATCTAAAACCCAAGATGTGTTTCTGTCGACTTCGGCCAGTGATTTCGATATAATCGCTTTTACAGAAACATGGCTATACAGTGGGATTCTTAATGCCGAACTTTTCGACTCTTCCTTCCAAGTTTTTCGGAGGGATAGATATATTGACTCGGAGGCTCGTGGAGGTGGTGTACTACTTGCATGTAGTAACCTTCTCAACTGTTGCTTAATAACGCTTCCTGATTTTTCCAACACTTTAGACATTGAGGTCCTCGCTCTCAAAGTCTCCCTTGTTCATAACAACTTATTCTTAATCTGCTGTTACATCCCACCAGATATGCTCAGCACTCTTGA
This sequence comes from Thereva unica, assembly GCA_949987705.1. Classification (NCBI taxonomy): domain Eukaryota; kingdom Metazoa; phylum Arthropoda; class Insecta; order Diptera; family Therevidae; genus Thereva; species Thereva unica. The sequence goes on from OX465281.1 coordinate 128,125,196, forward strand.
CGATAGAGGTCAAAATCTCTATGATATTCTAATCACTTGCATAAATCATATCCAAGATATGATGGATTCCAAAGATGAACTCCTACTTGTAGGTGATTTTAACTTACCCAATGTTAAATGGGTATCTTGCGATGATGACGATAACTACCTTCCTGGAAACAACCTTAACTCTAGGGAATCCAGCTTTCTGAATTCCTTATTTTCCTGCGGCTTGTGCCAAATGAGCGGTGTGAATAATATTTTAGGAAGGCGGTTAGATCTTGTATTCTTTTCCGACTCAGACAGCATTAATGTTGAGCCTAGCTCAATTGTCTTGTCACCTGTCGATAATTATCACCCTCCTCTCCTACTGAGCTATTGTTCTGTCTTTAACAATAAGCCAACCCCAGAGGAGTCAACCTTTACCTTTAACTTTAAAAAAGCCAACCTTGAGGAACTGTCATCCAAGCTCACTTCGGTCGATTTCAATTGGTTGCTCTCACCTAATGAGTTGGATGTCGATGTAGCCAGATTTTACTCCGTCCTGTATGAAACTTTCGCATCCTGTGTACCTATCGAGCCGTTAAAATCGTCCAGATCATCCCCACCGTGGTACAACAACGAGTTGAGACGTACCAAAAACCTAAAGAATAAACTCTGGAAAACCTACCTGAAGAAGAAAGACACTGCGAGTTTCGATGCATTTCTCAATTGCTATGACCAATTTCATGCTCTCTCCGAAACCCTCTATAAAGAGTACCTCAGAAACATGGAAGGTAAAGTGTATGGTGATCCCAGAGCATTCTTTCAATTTATCAACACAAAGAAAAAAGTTGATAATTACCCTTACACCATGCAATACGAGAACTCCCTTAGTTCTAATTCAGCCGAAATTTGTGACAATTTTGCATCGTTCTTCCTCAAATCTTTCTCGTCCCCTGTATTCCAACCAGATGAAGACAATTTTCGACATATCAATGCAATCCAAACGGCTCAAAACTTTTCCCTGTCTATAACTAGGGATGATATCTCGAAACATATAAATGAACTTCCACAAGATTTTTCGTCCGGCCCTGATTGAGTCCCTCCAGCTGTTCTAAAATCCTGTGCAGGGGCCCTACTGTCTCCTCTTCTATGTTTATTTCAAAAATCCCTAAATAAAGGGCGCTTCCCAATCTTATGGAAGAACTCTTTTATAATACCTGTCCATAAGAAAGGCTGTAAAAACGAAATATCTAATTATAGGCCAATTGCGAAGTTATCGTCTATACCAAAACTCTTCGAATCTATTATTTATTCTGCTATCGCCCCTATCTGCAAGAGGCTTATCTCAACAAACCAACATGGTTTTCTTGCAGCCCGTTCCACTACTACTAATTTACTGGAGTTCTCTTCACACACAATTAGAGGCTTTGTCACTGGCTGCCAAACTCACTGTGTCTATACAGATTTTAGTAAGGCTTTCGACAAGCTCTCCCACTCTATTATAGTTCTTAAACTAAAGAAATTAGGCTTTCCGCATGCCCTTGTGGATTGGTTCCAGTCGTACTTAGCCGAGAGAACCTACCAGGTTCTATTCCACGGTGTCAAATCGAAGAATATCGAAGCGTCCTCTGGAGTCCCGCAAGGCAGTCATCTTGGCCCTCTTCTTTTTATTTTATCAATTGACGATATTGTTACACTGCTAAGGCACTGTAAAATCCTTATTTACGCTGATGACATCAAACTGTATCGCCACATAAGGAGTATTGAAGATTGCAAACTTCTGCAAGCAGATCTAAACTCCTTCTATTCTTGGTGTTCCAACAACAACCTTGTGCTTAATATTAGTAAATGCGAGATCATGACTTTTTGTAGGAAACGTGGTGTCATAACTTATGACTATACTTTCCTTGACAACAAGGTCTCCCGTACTGAATCTGTAATCGATCTTGGGGTTAGGTTAGAAAGTAAGTTGGATTTCTCCACCCACATCAATTATATCTCCTCCAAGGGCAATTCAGTCCTGGGATTTATAAAAAGATGGTCCAAAGAGTTTAACGACCCCCTTGTCACTAAACACCTGTACATATCTTTGGTTAGGCCTTTGCTTGACTACGCTTCCCAGGTATGGTCTCCTTACTACTCCTCCCATGTTAGTAGAATCGAATCGGTTCAAAGAAAGTTCGTCCGGTTTGCACTCAGCCACCTCCCGTGGGATGACCCACTCGCTTTTCCGCCTTATGAGAACAGACTTAAATTGCTCAACTTAAGCTCCCTCCATAAGCGCCGTGAGGTCGCTGACGTTATATTCGTTCATCTACTGATGAATGACAAGGTGGACTCTGGTTTCTTAAGAAACCGCGCGTCATTTAGAGTGAATAACTACAAGCTGAGAGGTGAACCTCTCTTGCACATAAATTCCTCTAACACCAATTATGGCATGTTCGAACCCGTTAATCGCATGCTTATAAATACTAACAACAATAGGAGTGTGTTTAGCTTGCTAACCAGTGAAGTTGTCCTTAAAAGGACACTTCTCAATGTGGCGTGACTCTCTGCGTGCCTCACTCCCTTTTTAGTTTTGCATGCTTCTCTGTTTAATGTTTTTGATCTTTTATGTTTTTAATATTTTATGTTTGCATGTCTCAGCTGAGCCACAGTAGTGGTAAATATTTCTCAGCCCTGCTGGGAAGTGCGCCTTCTGTGTTAGAAGGGAAACTCTATATATGTATATTTTTTTTTTTGCGCCTTCTGTGCTAGAAGGGTTAACTCTAGAATAAAAAGGGGAGTGAGGCACGCAGAGAGTCACGCCACATTGAGAAGGGTCCTTTTAAGGACAATTTCACTAGTTAGCAAGCTAAACACACTCCTATTGTTGTTAGTATTTATAAGCATGCGATTAACGGGTTAGAACATGCCATAATTGGTGTTAGAGGAATTAATGTGCAAGAGAGGTTCACCTCTCAAGTTGTAGTTATTCACTCTAAATGACGCGCGGCTTCTTAAGAAACCAGAGTCCACCTTGTCATTCATCAGTCGATGAACATATATAACGTCAGCGACCTCACGGCGCTTATGGAAAGAGCTTAAGTTGAGCAATTTAAGTCTGTTCTCATAAGGCGGAAGAGCGAGTGGGTCATCCCACGGGAGGTGGCTGAGTGCAAACCGGACGAACTTCCTTTGAACCGATTCGATTCTACTAACATGGCTACTCCTCCCATAAGGAGACCATACCTGGGAAGCGTAGTCAAGCAAAGGCCTAATCAAAGATACGTACAGGTGTTTAGTGACGAGGGGGTTGTTGAACTCTTTGGACCATCTTTTTATAAATCCCAGGACTGAATTGCCCTTGGAGGAGATATAATTGATGTGGGTGGAGAAATCCAACTTACTTTCTAACCTAACCCCAAGATCGATTACAGATTCAGTACGGGAGACCTTGTTGTCAAGGAAAGTATAGTCATAAGTTATAACACCACGTTTCCTATAAAAAGTCATGATCTCGCATTTACTAATATTAAGCACAAGGTTGTTGTTGGAACACCAAGAATAGAAGGTGTTTAGATCTGCTTGCAGAAGTTTGCAATCCTCTATACTCCTTATGTGGCGATACAGTTTGATGTCATCAGCGTAAATAAGCATTTTACAGTGCCTTAGCAGGGTAACAATATCGTCAATTGATAAAATAAAAAGAAGAGGGCCAAGATGACTGCCTTGCGGACTCCAGAGGACGCTTCGATGTTCTTAGATTTGACTCCGCGGAATAGAACCTGGTAGGTTCTATCGGCTAAGTACGACTGGAACCATACCACAAGGGCATTCGGAAAGCCTAATTTCTTTAGTTTAAGAACTATAAAAGAGTGAGAGAGCTTGTCGAAAGCCTTACTAAAGTCTGTGTAGACACAGTCAGTTTGGCAGCCAGTGACAAAGCCTCTAATTGTGTGTGAAGAGAACTCCAGTAAATTAGTGGTAGTGGAACGGGCTGCAAGAAAACCATGTTGGTTTGTTGAGATAAGCCTCTTGCAGATAGGGGCGATAGCAGAATAAATAATAGATTCGAAGAGTTTTGGTATAGACGCTAACTTCGCAATTGGCCTATAATTAGATATTTCGTTTTTACAGCCTTTCTTGTGGACAGGTATTATAAAAGAGTTATTCCATAAGGTTGGGAAGCGCCCTTTATTTAGGGATTTTTGAAATAAACATAGAAGAGGAGACAGTAGGGCCTCTGCACAGGATTTTAGAACAGTTGGAGGAACTCCATCAGGGCCGGACGAAAACTCTTGTGGAAGTTCATTTATATGTTTCGAGATATCATCCCTGGTTATAGACAGGGAAAAGTTTTGAGCCGCTTGGATTGCATTGATAGGTCGAAAATTGTCTTCATCTGGTTGGAATACAGGGGACGAGAAAGATTTGAGGAAGAACGATGCAAAATTGTCACAAATTTCGGCTGAATTAGAACTATGGGAGTTCTCGTATTGCATGGTGTAGGGGTAAGTATCAACTTTTTTCTTTGTGTTGATAAATTGAAAGAATGCTCTGGGATCACCATACACTTTACCTTCCATGTTTCTGAGGTACTCTTTATAGAGGGTTTCGGAGAGAGCATGAAATTGGTCATAGCAATTGAGAAATTCATCGAAACTCGCAGTGTCTTTCTTCTTCAGGTAGGTTTTCCAGAGTTTATTCTTCAGGTTTTTGGTACGTTTCAACTCGTTGTTGTACCACGGTGGGGATGATCTGGACGATTTTAACGGCTCGATAGATACACAGGATGCGAAAGTTTCATACAGGACGGAGTACAATCTGGCTACGTCGACATCCAACTCATTAGGTGAGAGCAACCAATTGAAATCGACCGAAGTGAGCTTGGATGGCAGTTCCTCAAGGTTGGCTTTTTTAAAGTTAAAGGTAATGGTTGACTCCTCTGGGGTTGGCTTATTATTAAAGACAGAACAATAGCTCAGTAGGAGAGGAGGATGATAATTATCGACAGGTGACAAGACAATTGAGCTAGGCTCAACATTCATGTTGTCTGAGTCGGAAAAGAATATAAGATCTAACCGCCTTCCTAAAATATTATTCACACCGCTCATTTGGCACAAGCCGCAGGAAAATAAGGAATTTAGAAAGCTGGATTCCCTAGAGTTAAGGTTGTTTCCAGGAAGGTAGTTATCTTCATCATCGCAAGATACCCATTTAACATTAGGTAAGTTAAAATCACCTACAAGTAGGAGTTCATCTTTGGAATCCATCATACCTTGGATATGATTTATGCAAGTGATTAGAATATCATAGAGATTTTGACCTCTATCGTCAAGAGTGCTGAACATATCTGGTGGGATGTAACAGCACATTAAAAATAAGTTGTTATGAACAAGGGAGACTTTGAGAGCGAGGACCTCAATGTCTAAAATGTTGGAAAAATCAGGAAGCGTTACTAAGCAACAGTTGAGAAGGCTACTACATGCAAGTAGTACACCACCTCCACGAGCCTCCGAGTCAATATATCTATCCCTCCGAAAAACTTGGAAGGAAGAGTCAAAAAGTTCGGCATTAAGAATCCCACTGTATAACCATGTTTCTGTAAAAGCGATTATATCGAAATCACTGGCCGAAGTCGACAGAAACACATCTTGGGTTTTAGATCTGATTCCCCTCACGTTTTGGTCTTAAGTTTTTTGAAACTTGTAGAGTATCAGAAGTGCGCTGCTCGCGCGAGTTATATATTTAGAGTTTTAAGCGATTTAAGACTATCAAATGTAACACAACAATAAAACACTTTACTTTTTTAGTATCATTAAAAATCTTTATTGAAAAAAACTTGATTTATTAATAAACAAAACCGACTACACGGATTCAAGATATGCGACAGACTGACTTAATTTTAATTGAAGTACCTACATGATGGTACTTGTTGCTAGTTAAGCATTTTTTATCTTACAATCTGATACCTTTTCAAGGCTGAGAAAATGTTTAAGACTTTTTCTCATTACCAAGCCGTTGGTCTTGGTTTCAACTGAATCTTGGGGGTGTCGGGTTGATCCGGCGACGCCGCGACTTCCTCTAAGTCACGTTGCGCTGTCAGATATATAACTCCTCCCCGCTTTAAGTCCGAAGACCCGGCTTCGTATTGTTTATAATTTTAATGTTTTTATTCTTATTTTTCCAACAACAAAATATTATTATACCTACTAAAATTACAATTACTAAAATTGTTATGGATATACTACTACCATATATAATATTCTTATGATATTTAAATTCCTGTATTTCTTTTGTATTCTGTACATTTTGCCAAATTATTTTCTCGAAATTTATAGGTTTTACATAATTTCGTTTCACTTCATTGATTGGATAAATATGTCTCTCTAACACAGTTATATTTCTGTTATAAAATTTTTTAATTTTTTATTCCTAAAGTACAGTTGTTGAAATTTATTAGATAATGGCCTGTTAAAGTTATTTTTCTACTGTCGCAATTTTGCCATAAAATATCCTTATACATATTTTTCAGTAGGATTGTTTCCTTATCAATTTCTTCTAGACTTGTCAAGTTATTATGAACTAGAGTACATCTATCATTAAAAATACAATTTTTACTCAACTTTAAATCTTTCAATAACATATTTTCTTTGTATTGATAAGCTTTTCCTTTTATTTCTACTATTAATTCATCCTCAAGCAATCTCAAGCATTTCAGAATTTGGTACTGCTTTTATTATTTGTAATTTTGTAACAATATAATTTATTGGAATTTTTATTGCGAAAATTAGCATTTCATTTTTATATTTAGTAACTCCTGCTTTTAGAAGTCGTAATTTATGGAAATCTATACTATAGGTGTCTAGTTCTTGTAATGTTAGCATACTTGGATGAATGATATTATTTTTTGCGGCCATAATATTATCGAGAATTTGATTTATTTTGTTTTCGATATATCTAAATTTAGTTTCCTGATCTAGGAATAAAATTTTATAATGTAATTTTATTACGTTTTGATTAGTAGTATTAATTGACTCTAAAATTTTTGTTCGGTCATTTTCTATTAATGTTTTTAGGTCCAGTAACGTCTTATTAAAATGATTGTTAATTTTTATTTGTTGGTTTAATGTCGGTATTGTGTTGTGATTATTTTCGTCCAGAATTCGTAAATGTTCTAATATGTCCTGTCGGTCTGTATCGTCCATAGTACCGAATAACCATTTGTTAGCTGAGCCCATAATATTGATTAATCCTCTTTTTTGCCTGTTTGGGTTTTGTATTGCCCGCAATTTAGTTCTAACTAATTTAATTTCTGTTATGAGGGACTGTCTATCTTCTACTCTTAATTGTTTTGTGTTACGCTCTAACTGATTTATGATTTGTGTTAGTTCGTTTAGATCAATCATACGTACAATTATATCTGTATCGTTACCTATTTCTACCTGATTAAGATCTATCCTTACGAACCCATTATCCTCTTATATTGGATGAGCCTGCAATACCCCTTGTGCTGTTTTGATCACCATCAATAATATTATTAGTGTTACCTGAAAAGTTATATGGTCTCATAATATTTGTCGTATGTACATTTTGTAATAAGTATTTCCTAAAGTAGGGTTGATCTTTATGTCTTAATCTTCTGTAGTTTTTTATAAAGCCCTCTTTCCTTTTTTCCTGATAGTTTTCTCTATGTTTATTTAAATTTTTTATATATTTCATTTTCTTACTTTTAATTTTTTGCACTAAACTAGCTAAATCTGTTAGTCTATTTGCCTCCCTTGGGGTCATTTCGATTGTCGTATGATGTCTATCATTATAGTTCCCTACCGCTTTTTGCATTTTCTGTTCTAAAGATATATCGTCTTCGATAGCCTGAACTTTCTCTATTAATGTTGAATGTAGTCTTTCTATATCCGCAATACCGGTATGATTGTTAGGTTTTGTCCAATGGACTTCTATCCCTTTTCTTGTAAATACCGCTTCAGTTGCTCAGACTTAAACTCATTATCCATTATAAGTTTTTTTGGTTTATCAAATGTTGCTAAGTAGGCTTCTATTATCGCAATCTTTTTCATCCAATTTCTGTCGTTTATTAAGTATACCACAGCGAATTTTGTTAATTTGTCGATAATTGTAACAAACGTTTGTTTTTTGTAATGAAAAACATCTAAATGAATAATCTCACTCTTATTACTGGGTGTTTCTGTTATATTTAATTTTGGCCTAATAGGCTTTCTGTCATAATTTATCTCTTGGCACTTGTCGCAGTTGTTAATAATTAACTGGATATGTTGTTGTAATTTAGGATAGTAAATTTTATATTTCAAAATTTTGTACGTTTCGTTAATGCCGCTATGTAACGATTCCTTTGTATGATACAAGGATATCTGTTTATGGCATTCTTCTTCGTTTTCTAGTTCCTTTGCTCTAAATGTGGACCTTATAAATTTTATTCGTTTATCATGAGCAAACAGTTCAATAATACATTGTTGTACTTTATTATAGTCCCGATCCTCTACTTCTACATATATCCCTATACGACCTACATTTATATATTTTTTCAATATCATTTTAATTGTTTCTTCATCATTTTGCGGATTTAACTCTATAATTCGTCTAGCATGCAATATATTTAATTCTTTACTTGGGTTGTAGGTTAATATTAATTGAGTTTTGTATTTGTTTACTATCTCTTCTCGAATACTTATATGATCTAGTAACTGTTCTTCTACTGAATGCACTGTACTAGACAGGTCCATATTGGATTCACTGCTGTTACATTCATTGATCTGTGGGCTGTTTTCTATTCTACTTAGAAAATCAGCTACTTTGTTTTGTTTACCTTGTAAGTACTCTATCTCAAAATTGTATTCTTGCAATTTAAGGATCCATCGTTGGTTCCTTTGCGAAAATTCTTTTCCTTGGAATTTTGAGTTTAAATATTTTATAGGAGCATGATCAGAAACTATTTTAAACTTTCGACCATATAAATAAGGTCTGAAATAGTTCACGGAATAAACTATGGCCAGAAATTCTTTGTCGGTTACACTATAATTCTTTTCGTGATTATTCAAAGTTCTTGAGACGTAGCAAATTGGGTGACTATCTTAAGACAAGACGGCTCCAATTGCGTAATCACTGGCATCCGTTGTAACGACAAATTGTTTTTCATAATTAGGGAATTTTAATATTGGATGAGATACTAGAAGCAACTTCAATTGTTCGAATGCTTCCACATATCGAGGATCTTTAGTGTTAATGGTCGCATCTTTTTTCAAATATTTTATTATTATGCTCCCTTTGAATAATCTATTACAAATTTACGGTAGAGTCCCGTCTTGGGTAATTTAACATTAACTATATCGTTTATTTTGGACGGATTGGGTCTTATCCCCTCACTTGTCAAAATATGACCTAAAAATTCCGTTTCCTTATTCATGAAGCTGCATTTATCAGCTTGAATATTCAGATTATACTCAGTTAATCTTTTAAATATTTTTTCTAGCGAATTCAAATGTTCTTTTAGAGTTGTCGAAAAAATTAAAATGTCGTCTAAATAGAAAACACAAATTTTATTAATATGGTCTCTAAGTATTTCATTTATTAAACGTTGGAAAGTAGCGGGGGCATTTTTCAGCCCAAACGGCATTCTCACAAATTCATAAAGGCCAGATGGTGATAAAAAGGCTGTTTTTTCTATATCCTTTTCTGCCACCAGAATTTGGTGATACCCTTTCGCAAGATCTAGAGCGCTAAAATATATTGCTTTCCCTAACTTATCAAGTATACTTTCTATATTTGGTAGAGGGTATTTGTCGTCAATTGTGATCTGATTTAGCTTTCTGTAATCTACCACTAACCTATTTTTTTGTATACCCGAATTATCTCTTTTCTTGGGAATTACAAATGCTCTGAAACTATATCGACTGTGACTTTTTCTTATTATACCCTGTTTCTCTAATTCATCAATTTGTCTTCTCAATTCTATTTCCTGTTGTGGAGGATAACGAAAAATTTTCGAATTTATTTGTTCGTCGGTTGTAGTCTTTATTTCATGTACTATGCTCTTAGTGTTCGTTAGCCTATCACCCTCTTTGAATATTATTTTTTTATATCTTTCTAATAATTTTGAAACCTCAAATTTTTCTTCTTGGTTTAAGTGGTCAAACTTTATGTTTCCTAACTCACCTTCTTCTAGTATATTAATTTCTTCTTGAATAGTTTTACTGAAATATGGTATTTTTACCCCATTCCTTAAAACGACTTCGCTATTTTCTATATCTATAAGTTTTACGTTTTTCTCTGCCCAATCCATTCCCAATAAAAAGTCATAATTTTTATCCATATTTATTTTTACCCATGTCATTCTTGCATTCTGTGGTTGTTTAAATTCCTCAGGGAATTTAGTTTTCACCCATTCAGTTTCCTTTTTTACTACTCCATCAATTGTGTTAATTTGTATTTCATCCCCAATAATTTGTTCGTATATTTGATTTTCTACTCTATTTGAATTTAATAAACTCACTGTTGATCCTGTGTCTAACCTTGCACTATACTTCCTATTTTCTAATGTTATCACGATAAATATTTTTTTTTCTCCGAGGCTAACTCATAAAAATTTTCCCCTAATTGGTTTACTTCTTCTCTACTGTTAAGCTCATCCACTTCCATTGGTTCCACCCTGTTATAATTCTTATTTGATAACGAATTTCTTGCTTGTCCCGTAGTATTGTCAAATTTTTTTTCGAGGTTGACCGAAATTGTTTCCATAATTATTGTTTCTAAATTGACTTGAATTATTGCGGAACGAATTATTGTGATATCGGCCCGAATTATTTATAAAATTATTAAATCTTGCATTAGAATTATTTTGTCGCGATTGTTCAAAACTATTACTACTTTGCCGAAAATGGTTATTAGGTCTTGTTATGTTTTGTTTATGTCGATGTCCTTCTCTAAATTCAAAATTTTGTCGAAATGGTTTAATATTGTAATGATCTTGGCCCACATATTTATTTATAATTGATCTTATTTCCTCTAAATTAAATTTATTTACTAATTCAGCTGCTAGAGCTCCAGCTGTAATTTCCTTTATTTTCAATATCAAAACACTACTAAGGTTGTTCACAATTTCATTCTGATAATTGCTAAAAATTGCGCACTCCGCGATATCGGACACCAAATTTCTAATTCTATCTAATAATTCAACAATAGAACTTACTTTTAACATACTAATTTCTTTCATGATGAGTCCTTGGTCCTTTGTGGGTTTATAGTGAAGTTTAAGTTGCTGTTTACAGTCATCCCATGTTGTAGGTGGTGCTGTTTCCAAGTAGTTCTTGGCTGCTCCTAGGATTTTTTCGTTGTAAATAACACAATAAGCTTGCTGAGCCTGGGAACCATATTCTTCTAACACCCTGTCTACTGTAGAGATGAATGCTGGTAGTGTACCTTGCTTGCCTTCAAATGCTGGTAAAAATCGTACTTCCTTCTCTATTTTATTCCTTAAGGTGGTTGAGTCTGCCGGTTAAGGACATCAGTTAATATAGCAAGACATTGCTCTATCATATTGGGCTGTGTTGGTTGTGCCATCCTTCTATATTTGTCTAACGCTTTATTCCTTTGTTGTCTTCTTTCCAGTGTGTTAGTGCTTGTTTCTTCGCAGTTTAATAAATTTTATTTTAAACCACTGTGTTTCACACTTTATTTAATTATCACACTGTTTTTTTTTTGTATCACTAGATCCTAGTTCTACGGAATAGGATTTACACCGACTGCGCCAGTTATATATTTAGAGTTTTAAGCGATTTAAGACTATCAAATGTAACACAACAATAAAACACTTTACTTTTTTAGTATCATTAAAAATGTTTATTGAAAAAAACTTGATTTATTAGTAAACAAAACCGACTACACGGATTCAAGATATGCGACAGACTGACTTAATTTTAATTGAAGTACCTACATGATGGTACTTGTTGCTAGTTAAGCATTTTTTTATCTTACAATCTGATACCTTTTCAAGGCTGAGAAAATGTTTAAGACTTTTTCTCATTACCAAGCCGTTGGTCTTGGTTTCAACTGAATCTAGGGGGTGTCGGGTTGATCCGGCGATGCCGCGACTTCCTCTAAGTCACGTTGCGCTGTCAGATATATAACTCGCGTGCGGGGGACAAACCATTTTGAAAAGGCACCAGGAGGCCAGAACGTGGGGTCTAAAAGCTTTTGGCGGCGCAGTCAAGATGAAAGACGCAACCGGTTTGGAGACATTGCTGATCTTCCTGAAGGAGACTGTAGCAGGATTAATAGTTTTCCCCATTAGGTATTCTTTAATTGCCTCCACGTAGTTTCTGGGGAGAAACGCGAAATGAAAATAGTTTGCGGCCTGGGTACCGTTATCAGTTTAGCGCAGGTTACCGGAGACTCAGTATCTCCAGTGCCCGACAGAACAACGATACTAATAGAAGAGGTTGATGCCGCAACTGGTTCTGGGATATAGTTTGAGCCCATTGGAAGTGAGAGTGCGCGGATAGACGAGCTTAGATAAAGGTTTGCAGTGACAGCATCCGTAACGTTAACTTTTCGACTGCGTTTGCGTTTTCCATTCTTTCTACGGGCTTTCTTGTGGTCAAGAGCCAGACTGGGGGCAGTCTCCACCGAAGGGCTCTTTTCTAGTATTATGGCCGGGTCGTTCAGGGCTGTGGTGTTAAGAGCAGCTGCATCATCCGCCGTTAGAGAAACAGCTGTCGGACAGGGTGTAGAAAGAAGCTTCTTCCCTACCTGCGAAGCGTCATAAGATACTGGCGCCGCCGAGGGGGAGTTTATTCAGATTTTCAAATTTTAGCGATAGAGAACACAGGGCTTTGTGATTTTGCACCACTGCTGTTGATAGCGATTCAATATCAGCCCGAACACGCTTCGTACTCCTTTTAATGTCGTCTAATATTGGATGAAGAGCAGCTAAGGAGTTGACAGAGCAGGATGAAGTGGCGACAGGATTGACAATCGCTGAATGTATATCGTCGATCGAGTCAAAGACTGCTGCAACCCGGGAAGAAATTTCTTGGAATTTATTCATTAGGGAACCCGAGTTGGTCGCAACAGAATCAAGGGTGTCTGATAAACTATCAAGGCGGACGTTGATCGACTGGACATCATCGGCTAACATCTGAAAATGTGAGACATTTCCAGAGAAGGTGTTAAAACGACCCATGACTTTTTCATGTCCATCGAGAAAGACATCAGAGATGTCTTTCATTAGTCTTAGGACGTGGCAGGGTTGAATGTTGAAGCATTCATTGCAAGTTGACCCTCTAGCGGTCGAAGGTTTGCCACTTACTCGAGGATTGAGGCAGGTGAGGTGAAAAACGCCTCCACATACACCATCACAGAAAATCCCATCTCGGGCAATTTCCGAAGGGCACAGCTTGCAGACCTGTTGACTCGCCATTAGAAAAAATAAAAAAAAAAATAGTGTAATTAAAATAAAACAAAAAAAAATTAAAAAATTAAAAACGATAAAACCCCGATTTAACTGCGAAAACCAGTGATCGTAACTGTTATAACTTATCCCACCAAAAAAACATTAAAAATGTGAATTAGAAGTTCGTGGGCGCGGAAATTATTTATTGGGACTTATAACAAAAAGAAGTGATATGGATTAGTCAAGATGAATCGTTAATAGCATGAAATAATTAAACACGTGCATTTACGAACGAATTCAAAGGAATTATATAACTGCCAATTTTTATTTAAAACTCAATAAAGTATTATCAACCGCGAAAAAGGTATTTGGCTGGCACGTTCGTTGTATACCTAGCATGAATCTTTGCTTAATTCAGCGTGGCTCAGTCTATAGTATTTCTAATAAAATTTGTTACATTTCGAAGGGCAGCTAAGATTCATGCTCTAAAATTGTTGTAAAATTCCTTTGAATTCGTTCGTAAATGCACGTGTTTAATTATTTCATGCTATTAACGATTCATCTTGACTAATCCATATCACTTCTTTTTGTTATAAGTCCCAATAAATAATTTCCGCCCCACGAACTTCTAATTCACATTTTTAATGTTTTTTTGGTGGAATATCACTCTTTTTTGTTTTAATACATTCTAAAATAAAAAATAAATAATCTTCTGTATAAAGAAATATTATGTATTTAATTGTTCATTATATTTTTTTATTTATTTTATAAGTAGGTAATAACAAAATAACAAAATGCAGGAATTCAAATTAATATTATTGCCTTTGTAAAAAAAACAAACATAAGCTCCTTTCGAGTTTCTCGGCCAAGATTTTTTCTGTACTATGGAATTATTGATCCATAGCCAGCTCGATTTTTCTTTCAACATGCTGATTTAATGACCTTGTTCGAGTGTTCCTTTGAACTCGTTCGTAAATGCACGTGTTTAATTATTTCATGCTAGTGTGTTCTAGTTATGATACCATTTCATTTGATACCCATGTCGAGGGGTTGTGAAGAAAATGGTAATCCGTCCTCTTGGGATGACCGCCGTGGATCTAACGGTATATTGAGTATACTATATCGCTTATAATGTTGTTCTTTTTCCCTTTCATTTGATACCCATGTCGAGGGGGTTTTGATGAAAATGGTAATCCGCCCTCTTGAGATGACCGCCATGGATCTAAGCAGATATTGAGTATATTATATCGCTTATGGTATTCTACTTATGATACCCTTTCAATTGATACCTATGTCGAGGTGGTGGTGAAGAAATGGTAGTCCGCCCTCTTGAGTCGGCCGCCATGGATATAGAGACATAGCTTAGTGTATTCTACTTATCATACCCTCTCATTTGATACCCATGTCGAGGGGGTTGTGAAGAAAATGGTAATGCGTCCTCTTGAGGTGGCCTCGGTGGATCTAACTATTTATTGAGTATACTGTATTGCTTATTGTATTCTACTTATCATACTCTTTCATTTGATACCCATGTCGAGGGGTTGAGAAGAAAATGGAAATCCGTCCTCTTGAGATGACCGCCATGGATCTAACCAGATATTGAGTATATTATATGCTTATGACATTCTACTTATGATACCCTTTCAATTGATAACTGTGTCGAGGTGGTGGGGAAGAAATGCTAGTCCGCCCTCTTGAGACGGCCGCCATGGATATAAAGACATAGCTTATTGTATTCTACTTTTCATACCCTTTCATTTGATACCCATGTCGAGGGGGTTTTGAAGAAAATGGTAATCCGCCCTCTTGAGATGACCGCAGTGGATCTAACCAGATATTGAGTATACTATATTGCTTATTGTCTTCTACTTAAGATACCCTTTCAATTGATACATATGTCGAGGTGGTGGTGAAGAAATGGTAGTCCGCCCTCTTGAGACGGCCGCCATGGATATAAAGACATAGCTTAATGCATCCTACTTATCATACCCTTTCATTTGATACCCATGTCGAGGGGGTTGTGAAGAAAATATTAATCCACCCTCTTGAGATGACAGCCATGGATCTAACCAGATATTGAGTATATTATATCGCTTATGGTATTCTACTTATGATACCCTTTCAATTGATACCTATGTCGAGGTGGTGGTGAAGAAATGGTAGTCCGCCCTCTTGAGACGGCCGCCATGGATATAAAGACAAAGC
Source organism: Thereva unica (assembly GCA_949987705.1). Classification (NCBI taxonomy): domain Eukaryota; kingdom Metazoa; phylum Arthropoda; class Insecta; order Diptera; family Therevidae; genus Thereva; species Thereva unica. Next base: position 128,140,773 of record OX465281.1, read on the forward strand.
TTATTGTATTCTACTTATCATACCCTTTCATTTGATACCCATGTCGAGGGGGTTGTGAAGAAAATGGTAATCCGCCCTCTTGAGATAACCGCCGTGGATCTAAATATATTTTAAGTATACTAAATCGCTTATTGTGTTGTAGTTGTCATTCCCTTTCATTTGATACTCATGTCGTGGGGGTTGAGAAAAAAATGGCAGTACGTCCCCTTGAGGTGGCCTCGGTGGATCTAACTATTTATTGAGTATACTATATTGCTTATTGTATTCTACTTATCATACCCTTTCATTTGATACCCATGTCGAGGGGATTGTGAAGAAAATGGTAATACGCCCTCTTGAGATGACAGCCATGGATCTAACCAGATATTGAGTATATTATATCGCTTATGGTATTCTACTTATGATACCCTTTCAATTGTTACCTATGTCGAGGTGGTGGTGAAGAAACGGTAGTCCGCCCTCTTGAGACGGCCGCCATGGATATAAAGACATAGCTTATTGTGTTCTACTTATCATACCCTTTCATTTGTTACCCATGTCGAGGGGGCTGTGAAGAAAATGATAATCCGCCCTCTTGAAATGACAGCCATGGATCTAACCAGATATTGAGTATATTATATCGCTTATGGTATTCTACTTATGATACCCTTTCAATTGATACCTATGTCGAGGTGGTGGTGAAGAAATGGTAGTTCGCCCTCTTGAGACGGCCGCCATGGATATAAAGACAAAGCTTATTGTATTCTACTTATCATACCCTTTCATTTGATACCCATGTCGACGGGGTTGTGAAGAAAATGATAATCCGCCCTCTTGAGATGACAGCCATGGATCTAACCAGATATTGAGTATATTATATCGCTTATGGTATTCTACTTATGATACCCTTTCAATTGATACCTATGTCGAGGTGGTGGTGAAGAAATGGTAGTCCGCCCTCTTGAGACGGCCGCCATGGATATAAAGACAAAGCTTATTGTATTCCACTTATCATACCCTTTCAATTGATACCTATGTCGAGGTGGTGGTGAAGAAATGGTAATCCGCCCTCTTGAGATGACAGCCATGGATCTAACCAGATATTGAGTATATTATATCGCTTATGGTATTCTACTTTTGATACCCTTTCAATTGATACCTATGTCGAGGTGGTGGTGACGAAATGGTAGTCCGCCCTCTTGAGACGGCCGCCATGGATATAAAGACATAGCTTATTGTATTCTACTTACCATACCCTTTCATTTGATACCAATGTCGAGGGGGTTGTGAAGAAAATGGTAATCCGCCCTCTTAAGATAACCGCCGTGGATCTAAATATATTTTAAGTATACTAAATCGCTTATTGTGTTCTCCTTATCATTCCCTTTCATTTGATACCCATGTCGTGGGGGTTGAGAAGAAAATGGTAATACGTCCTCTTGAGGTGGCCTCGGTGGATCTAACTATTTATTGCGTATACTATATTGCTTATTGTATTCTACTTATCATACCCTTTCATTTGATACCCATGTCGAGGGGATTGTGAAGAAAATGGTAATACGCCCTCTTGAGATGACAGCCATGGATCTAACCAGATATTGAGTATATTATATCGCTTATGGTATTCTACTTATGATACCCTTTCAATTGATACCTATGTCGAGGTGGTGGTGAAGAAATGGTAGTCCGCCCTCTTGAGACGGCCGCCATGGATATAAAGACATAGCTTATTGTGTTCTACTTATCATGCCCTTTCATTTGATACCCATGTCGAGGGGGTTGTGAAGAAAATGGTAATCCGCCCTCTTAAGATAACCGCCGTGGATCTAAATATATTTTAAGTATATTAAATCGCTTATTGTGTTCTACTTATCATTCCCTTTCATTTGATACCCATGTCGTGGGGGTTGAGAAGAAAATGGCAATACGTCCTCTTGAGGTGGCCTCGGTGGATCTAACTATTTATTGAGTATACTATATTGCTTATTGTATTCTACTTATCATATCCTTTCATTTGATACCCATGTCGTGGGGGTTGAGAAGAAAATGGCAATACGTCCTCTTGAGGTGGCCTCGGTGGATCAAACTATTTAATGAGTATACTATATAGCTTATTGTATTCTACTTATCATACCCTTTCATTTGATACCAATGTCGAGGGGGTTGTGAAGAAAATGGTAATCCGCCCTTTTGAGATAACCGCCGTGGATCTAAATATATTTTAAGTATACTAAATCGCTTATTGTATTCTACTTATCATTCCCTTTCATTTGATACCCATGTCGTGGGGGTTGAGAAGAAAATGGTAATACGTCCTCTTGAGGTGGCCTCGGTGGATCTAACTATTTATTGAGTGTACTATATTGCTTATTGTATTCTACTTATCATACCCTTTCATTTGATACCCATGTCGAGGGGATTGTGAAGAAAATGGTAATACGCCCTCTTGAGATGACCGCCATGGATCCAACCTGATATTGAGTATATTATATCGCTTATGGTATTCTACTTATGATACCCTTTCAATTGATACCTATGTCGAGGTGGTGGTGAAGAAATGGTAGTCCGCCCTCTTGAGTTGGCCGCCATGGATATAAAGACATAGCTTATTGTGTTCTACTTATCATGCCCTTTCATTTGATACCCATGTCGAGGGGGTTGTGAAGAAAATGGTAATCCGCCCTCTTGAGATAACCGCCGTGGATCTAAATATATTTTAAGTATACTAAATCGCTTATTGTGTTTTACTTATCATTCCCTTTCATTTGATACCCATGTCGTGGGGGTTGTGAGGAAAATGGCAATACGTCCTCTTGAGGTGGCCTCGGTGGATCTAACTATTTATTGAGTATACTATATTGCTTATTGTATTCTACTTATCATACCCTTTCATTTGATACCCATGTCGAGGGGATTGTGAAGAAAATGGTAATACGCCCTCTTGAGATGACAGCCATGGATCTAACCAGATATTGAGTATATTATATCGCTTATGGTATTCTACTTATGATACCCTTTCAATTGATACCTATGTCGAGGTGGTGGTAAAGAAATGGTAGTCCGCCCTCTTGAGACGGCCGCCATGGATATAAAGACATAGCTTATTGTATTCCACTTATCATACCCTTTCATTTGATACCCATGTCGTGGGGGTTGCTAAGAAAATGGTAATACGTCCTCTTGAGGTGGCCTCGGTGGATCTAACATTTATTGAGTATACTATATTGCTTATTGTATTCTACTTATCATACCCTTTAATTTGATAACCATGTCGAGGGGGTTGTGAAGAAAATGATAATCCGCCCTCTTGAGATGACAGCCATGGATCTAACCAGATATTGAGTATATTATATCGCTTATGGTATTCTACTTATGATACCCTTTCAATTGATACCTATGTCGAGGTGGTGGTGAAGAAATGGTAGTCCGCCCTCTCTTGAGACGGCATGGATACAAAGACATAGCTTACTGTATTCTACTTATCATACCCTTTCATTTGATACCAATGTCGTGGGGGTTGTGAAGAAAATGGTAATCCGCCCTTTTGAGATAACCGCCGTGGATCTAAATATATTTTAAGTATACTAAATCGCTTATTGTGTTCTACTTATCATTCCCTTTCATTTGATACCCATGTCGTGGGGGTTGAGAAGAAAATGGCAATACCTATATTGCTTATTGTATTCTATTTATCATACCCTTTCATTTGATACCCATGTCGAGGGGATTGTGAAGAAAATGGTAATACGCCCTCTTGAGATAACCGCCATGGATCTAACCAGATATTGAGTATATTATATCGCTTATGGTATTCTACTTATGATACCCCTTCAATTGATACCTATGTCGCGGTGGTGGTGAAGAAATGGTAGTCCGCCCTCTTGAGATGGCCGCCATGGATATAAAGACATAGCTTATTGTGTTCTACTTATCATGCCCTTTCATTAACACCCATGTCGGGGGGGTTGTGAAGAAAATGGTAATCCGCCCTCTTGAGATAACCGCCGTGGATCTAAATATATTTTAAGTATACCAAATCGCTTATTGTGTTCTACTTATCATTCCCTTTCATTTGATACCCATGTCGTGGGGGTTGAGAAGAAAATGGCAATACGTCCCCTTGAGGTGGCCTCGGTGGATCTAACTATTTATTGAGTATACTATATTGCTTATTGTATTCTACTTATCATACCCTTTCATTTGATACCCATGTTGAGGGGATTGTGAAGAAAATGGTAATACGCCCTCTTGAGATGACAGCCATTTATCTAACCAGATATTGAGTATATTATATCGCTTATGGTATTCTACATATGATACCCTTTCAATTGATACCTATGTCGAGGTGGTGGTAAAGAAATGGTAGTCCGCCCTCTTGAGACGGCCGCCATGGATATAAAGACATAGCTTATTGTATTCCACTTATCATACCCTTTCATTTGATACCCATGTCGTGGGGGTTGCGAAGAAAATGGTAATACGTCCTCTTGAGGTGGCCTCGGTGGATCTAACTATTTATTGAGTATACTATATTGCTTATTGTATTCTACTTATCATACCCTTTAATTTGATAAAAATGTCGAGGGGGTTGTGAAGAAAATGATAATCCGCCCTCTTGAGATGACAGCCATGGATCTAACCAGATATTGAGTATATTATATCGCTTATGGTATTCTACTTATGATACCCTTTCAATTTATACCTATGTCGAGGTGGTGGTGAAGAAATGGTAGTCCGCCCTCTTGAGACGGCCGCCATGGATATAAAGACAAAGCTTATTGTATTCTACTTATCATACCCTTTCATTTGATACCAATGTCGAGGGGGTTGTGAAGAAAATGGTAATCCGCCCTCTTGAGATGACCACCATGGATCTAACCATATATTGAGTATATTTTATCGCTTATGGTGTTCTACTTATGATACCCTTTCAATTGATACCTATGTCGAGGTGGTGGTGAAGAAATGGTAGTCCACCCTCTTGAGACGGCCGCCATGGATATAAAGACATAGCTTATTGTATTCTACTTATCATACCCTTTCGTTTGATACCCATGTCGAGAGGGTTGTGAAGAAAATGATAATGCGTCCTCTTGAGGTGGCCTCGGTGGATCTAACTTTTTATTGAGTATACTATATTGCTTATTGTATTCTACTTATCATACCCTTTCATTTGATACCCATGTCGTGGGGGTTGTGAAGAAAATGGTAATGCGTCCTCTTGAGGTGGCCTCGGTGGATCTAACTTTTTATTGAGTATACTATATTGTTTATTGTATTCTACTTATCATACCGTTTCATTTGATACCCATGTCGAGGGGGTTGTGAAGAAAATGGTAATCCGCCCTCTTGAGACGCGTACCATGCGTACACTTTTTGTTAATTACCCAACATTTGACATCAGCAGTGCTGGATTTGACTAACTTGTAACGAATATGTTATATTTTTAGAAATAAATTACGATTACAATCTCGGCATTCAGTATTTCAAAATTTTACTGTACATTTGTACTGTGAACTACATGTTTTTTATAGTACCTAACGCAATCTGATACCATAGTTGCGACTAACTACTTTAAATGAATACATTTTGTACATCATCTAATGCCATCTAGCATCAACAGTTCGAGTAAACACTTTTCGACTAACTAGTAGCACCATCTCATTTATTGAGCAATTGAAATAACTTAGAGCGCCTTCTGACAGAATAATTTTGAGTACCCACTTTTTTAGACTGAAGGAGAAGAAAAAAGTTCGATTCGAAATGTAAAAAATGTAAAAATAAAGAAAACGAAGAATGATAGGGAAAAAAACTCATGGAATAATAAATTATTTATATTTTGGGTATCGGTTACAAATGAAAAATTAGTTATATTGCTTATAAAAAGGTGATAAATCGCATAATTTTATAAAAAAAAAACACCTTGTTTTCTATGTTTAGGCGTAAATAAGGCATTAGCTGTTTGCCCTTACGAACTCGGCAAACTACCACTTGCCTTGATATCGAAAAAATCAGAAAATAATAATTATTTTGAGACATATATGATTTAAGACAACAGTAACTGTTAAATTTTACCAAAAATAATAAAAGTTATTTTTAACTCTAATTTTTGCCTAGTATTGTTTTAAATCTTTTAAAACTGTTATTAAAGATTTTTGTTTTTTTCTGTCCGAAATAATAATTAAAATGGACTTTTATTTTTAAAATCAAAAATAACTGTTAAAAAAGACTTTTATTTTTTTCTGTCTTTTTAAGATTTTTATTTTTCCAGTTTTTCTATAAAAGGCTTTGAAGACTTTTATTTTTAAAATATAAAAATAAAAGTCTTTTGCTGAAAACAGATAAATAGTCCATTCAAAACGTTAAGAAAATCGAACCCTAATGGTCTTTGGGGTCGCTGATCCCGAAAATTGGGATTCTGCGGTCCTAAAACATGGGCATCACCCTTAAAAATGCAAAAAAACACCCCTTTTTGGGTTTTTTTCGCGATTATTTCGATAATAATGAAAACTAATGCAATGAAATACTCTTTTTTAATATTTATTTGCGAAGGTGGTTGATTTGTACTAAATCAACGCGAACTTTATGATAAGGGGTGATCCTAAAGGGTTGAAACCACCCCTAAATCGGGGTGAAAATTTTTTTTTTAAGTTTATGCTTCAAATTCGATTGTGGGCGTACTATCAAGCAAAACTAAATTTTTTTCAACCCTAAAGGGGTTAAAACTACCCCTACAATTATAAAAATCAGCTTTATATAAAAAAAATTGCAAAAAAATTTGTTTTTGCTTTTGGCTTGAAATTTGGTTCAATAAAATGCCAAAAATTTATTATTTTCAACCAACAAATTTATTATCAAAGTCTTCAAAGACTTTTATAGAAAAACTGGACAAATAAAAATCTTAAAAAGACTTTTATGCAAGACAGAAAAAAATAAAAGTCTTTTTTAACAGTTATTTTTGATTTTAAAAATAAAAGTCATCTCATAACAGTTTTGAAAGACTTTTTAAATAAAAAACAAAAATAAGTGTTTTTAATGACCTTAAACTTTTTTAATTAAATATAACTGTTATTTTTTATTTAAAAAATTAAAATTAATTTTAACTATTAAACTTGACTTTTATAATAAAAGTCTACAATTTAAAAGTAACCCCACCACCGCTTAGAACTAGCTATTCTGAGTATCCAGTAGGTATAAATTTTATGCAGATCAGACAACATTTACTATTTGATTTTTTAAGTCAAAAATACAAATATAACAGTTATTTACGATCCCTGGCGAAAACAAATAAGACAAAATTATTTAAAACAATTTTATGCAGTTTGAGTGCAGATGGGTTTCGAAACGTTTCATAACCTCAGGTGAAAAAATAAGAAAAGGAAAAAATATTAAAAAATGAGGTTATGGTATTGAAAATAAAATTAACTCCCAATTTTATTTTTATTCTTTTTTTTATGCCCTCTGCACAAAAAAAAAGAATCAAGAGTAAAAGAAAAATGTTTAAAAAAAGATTAAAAATTGCACTAAGGGTAAAGGTTACCAACCTCGAACAGCTGGAGAAACCGTAGCACAACAACACAAAAAACAAAAGAAAACATCGAATACAAAAACAAGAAAAAGAAAACAAAAATAAAATGCTCGAGCGAATTGTCACTATCACTAGAAATTTTAAGCCACTTAAAACACAAAATTAAGTATTTAGTAATTAAAAATTACAATAAAAACATAAAAAAAAAAAATAATAAAACGCGGACGACCGGCACCAACGACACTGACAGTTCCCGCATAATTGAGTTAAGTTACCCCTAGGATGTTGAGAGTTGAGTCAGCCGTTAGATTCTCTTTATCCACTGAGATAGGAGGAAGGTCGGTATAATTTTTGTTGGAGATCAGGCAGTTCTTCCTTTTCGTGGCATTGAATTCGACGCGGTTCATTTCGTCCCAATGAAGAATCGATTCGATATCCCAGTTGATCGAAGTGGACATCAGTTGACGGTGGTAAAGACAAGGTCTGGCATGTGTTTGTCTTATATTGTCGAAGGAGTAAGAGAAATGCAAAGTACCGTCATCAGCGAAGCAGTGAAGTGGGTTGGAGGGGATTAAGAACAGATCATTAATGAAGATTAGAAAACGTGAGGGTGAGAGAATTGACCCTTGGGGAACGCCGGCCGAAATTGCGTGGGGGTTGGACACGACGCCATCCAATACTACCTTTATTGAAGGGCCTGAAAGAAAGCTCTTAATCCAGTTCCATAGTACTAAGTGTATACCAATAGCTTGCAGTTTATTCAACAGAGCAGGGTGCCATACTCTGTCAAAAGCCTTTAATATGTCTAGAGAGCAACCAAACCAGACTCACCAAAGCTGTTAATGCTTTGGTTGATACGCTCGGTTAAACACACAAGCAGATTCTAGATATTTCATCAGATTTTTATTGATTATTGTCTCCATGATTTTGGAGAGAACAGAAGTAATTGCTATTGGGCGGTAGTTTAAGGGGTCGCTGGCTTCACCTATTTTTGGGATTGGCTGAACATGAGCTAGTTTCCAATACTCTGGATACACTCCGTAGAAGCTTCCTTTGTTTTGTCCGCACCGCCTGCTACTGCCAAGATTCTGTTGGACCCTGGATTCTGCTGGTACCCTTACCAAACTTTTTGTTCCGCGTACCGGTACTCGAACTCCACATGCTAACACTTCCACTCTGAGTGTTCCACAGATGACAAAAAATTTGAGTCGCTTTCCCTCGTGGAGGCGAAGGAACCGAACCCACCCCGAAACGAGTTTTGTATGAAGAAAATTGAACTTGAATATTTGTAACTTGTAATTTTGGTGGTACATTCAGCGCGAAGAAAATACACTAGAAATATCACTTATTGTGCCTCGAACGGGGATCGCAAGTGGCTCATAGGTTAGGTTAAGTTGAAATGGTTGCACTAGGCACACCATTGGGCCCATTGTGTTGTCATTCTAGTGTTGGGACAAAATTCAGGCCATTTCAAGCCTATTAAACCCTTTGATACGGCGAAAAGGGTCAGGAACAGCAGTATTTTGCAGCTCGCTCAATCCGTTAAGGAAAGGTGAGCCGAGGAAGATCCCTCTTTTCGTTGGAAGGGCGGGGCATGTACAGAGAAGATCGGAGACAGTTTCTTCCGTATATTTCTTACCATAACTTCTGCATAAGTCGTTGGGGGGAAGTCCGAATGTTTCGGCGTGCGGGCCAAAGGTTTAATAACAGATCAGTACCTTCACTACATGGCTTACTTCGCTTTTGTTCAAAAGGGGTTTAGAATGCTTTGCGTCCAAAGTCCGCCATATTATTATTATGCTGTGGTCCATCTCAGCCCAGCTCGAGCTAACCTGTTTTTTTCCAGACAGTTTATAGGTGGCTAATAGCACAGAGTACTTAATATACAGAGGGAACAACGAAGAACAAAATGTGTTATCAAATTATTTTGAAGTAAGCTTTTGGCAAGCCTTTTGTGAGAGACAATATCAAATTTGAAGAGAGAAAATTCTCTCCAATTTAACTTTTTCTCACGACTTCGTTGGCGCAGCAACAAGCGCCGGGCAGAGGGTCTTACCTTACACATATATAAATAATGTGCCAGCATATTATTATGGAGGAAGTTGATAGGAGCATTCCGGTGCGGTAAGGGAAATTCGAAAGGGGGGAGGTTTTTTTAGTCCCAGACGTCTGCTATGAGTGTTTTTTTTATGCACGTACGAAGAAAAAAACAAAGTTTCCTGCCCATGAACAAAATTAAATTTTGGTGGATAGAAATCTACCTTTCTGGTTTACCTAGGAATATTCTCTTTTATATTGGATATTGGCTTTTTATTGTTATTATTGTAAAATGTGAGAGTACTTTGTTTGATTTTATTTCTAACAGAATTGTTGTGGGCACCTTTGTTATGATGTACGACAGGCTATGTTCGGGGCTATGGTAGCCTGTTTGAACAATTCAGTGATTATAACAATAACTTAGAGTGAAAGACTGCGGCAGTAATTCAACTTGTCAATTTATTTCAAAATTCAATTTCACAAAATTCGCTAATTATTACCTTAACTAAATCTAAATTTAAATCAATTCAACTTCACTATTATGTTTATTTATTATACTTTCAAGCTTAGAAATTCCTGTAGTTGTAGATGGCCCTGACTTTAGCTTCTCTGCAGTTGGTGTGAATCTCTGCTATTCTGCAATCGGTATGAATATCTCTTCCAGCTATTCCGTGTATTCAATTTATTGGATTTTGTACATTAGCATCAATCCGACTAATGTATTCAATAGTTTCCTGAAATTTGAACTAATAGTTAGTTGTTAGAGAGTCACATTAAACTCAGGGCGATTAATGTAACCGTGAAATTATATCAGCTCAATACGGCTAATATATTAGAAATTCGCAAATTATATCAGCTCAATACGGCTAATATATTAGAAATTCGCATTACCTAAAATTCGTATAATGCGATCGAGATGAGACCACTAGCTGCAAATAGCGACTTCTTCTACCATCAAACCGTGTAGAAGATCAAGAGTGATCTGAAGCTTTTGGGCAACGCGCTCCGGTATTTATTTGCTCCACTGTAATGCGTCAGTGGAACCTGGTGGGGAGCTTTAGAACTTGTTGTGGATCGTGTTTCCTTAGCGGAGCTTGGTGGGGAGCTTCAGAACTTGTTGTGGATCGTGTTTCCTATGTGTGCGTCAGTGTTGACACTTGGCTGTCAGTTCTGTCGGCTCGGTAGGTTTTATGATTATTTTTATATATATATTTTAATTTAATTATTTTTTTCTCCCTTTAGGGTTTAAATGGGAGCCTCCTGACGATGTTGCGGTGGAGAGTTGGATTTTGTTGTCTCGGGTTGTCAGATAAGTATTTTATTTATAAAGATTAATACTTTGTGGTAATTTTAGTTTCTTTTAGGGCAGCTGCTGCTGGACGATGTTTCCCTTTGTTTGGAAGAAAATTTTGTATGCGGAGGATCCTTTTAAATGGTAAGTATATTAAAATATATGACCTCATAATTATTGTTATGTATTTTTTTTAGGTAATTATTAGAAGATCGAACATCCTCCGGGGCCTTGAAGCGTTAGCTTCAATAGACGGCTGTTGATGATGCCCTTGACATATATTTTATTATTATTGTTTTTTCAAATTATTATTTTGAATAAATTACACAATTTACTTGATTTTGGCTGGGTTTTTATTTATCATGCAACAATCTTGAGTTTTTTTTTTTTTTTTAATTCAACTTTAATTCTTGGTGTTGTTTATTGTTGTTGTTGGTTTTTTTTTTTGCTTCCCTTTAAGTGCGTTGGTGGAATGCCCTGGTTGAAGGGGTTTCCTTGGGGGATGTAGCACCACTCGACATGTTCTCTCTTTATTTAGGGTGAATCGTAGGATGTTCCCTTCGAAGGATGTGCGGTATGATTTTTTGGCGCACATAATTTTCGCCCATGGGAGTGGAAGGGCCTTAATTTTCTTCCATAAGGCGGGTTCCACTATGACATTGGGCGGTGGTTGGTTGCGGCGCATTCGATACTCGTCCAGGGTGATTTTTTTTCGAGGGTTAGGTGGCGTAGCCTCTGAGGTAGTTCTGACCTTCGATGTTGGGACCTTTTGGGGTTGCGTCCGTCGACGCATTTCTGGGCCGCATGCTGTGGCTTCAAAGGGTTTCCTGCTGTATGGCCGCTGAGGTGAGGTCGGGGCCGATAATAATTTTTCCTTGATCGATCTTGGCGGTGTTGATAGCTTGGGCACGTCATCTATCCACAAGTAATCCATAATAATAATAAAATTATTGAAAATATAAGAAAGAAAAAAAATAAACTTGTCGGTTCCTTGCACTATGCGTGGGAAATGAACGAGGTAAAGGAGGTTGCTCTCTGAAGATTTCGTTAACGGTTTCCTTAGTCGATAGTATAGTGAGTTTCGAAAATTGTTTAAAGTTGGTTTGGATCTATGATTTGATATTTGTAATTACAGTAGAGACTCGATTAACCGGACTAATTGTTGTCGTAAGGCATTCGGATAATTGAAAATCCGGATAATTGAATGTATGTAGAAAAGTGATTTTTGTACATACATATTATTAACACATAATGTTAGGTCTTTATTCAAAACAACAAATACAAATCGAACTTATCAACAAAAATTAATGTTTATTAAAAGAATAAAGATGAATTTTCGTGCGTACATATATATCTACTTACATACATATTTTCTTTAATTATTAAAATATTGCAATTTAATTATTAAAATATTGCGCGGGCCGCGGACGGATGGTGCCAGTTCCGACATGTCTCTGCATTAATTCCGACATGGATTAGACTACGAAGTTACTTCATCGCGGTTGGCAATCCGGATAATCGCGAATCCGTATGACTGAGGTCCGGATAATCGAGTCTCTACTGTACTTAAAGCCTAGTTTCCTGATTTATTTGATGATTTGAATGTTTGTATAATTTGTAAAATCGTTAAATATGAGGATTACTGTAACTATGGAGCTGCATTTTGTTTACTGTCACTTATGGGGAGAAGAGCTAATTTGGTTATTGGTCGCCGATTTATTGAGTTCTTCATCTTTATGTCTGCTGTTCGTACCAACCCGTCAGAGCCAGGGTATACTTTGGTCACTCGGCCTAGAGGCCAATTAAGTGACGATAAGCGATCATCCTTGACTAAAACTAAATCTCCTTTTTTTGGGTTTGGTTGAATTTGTAACCATTTGGGGCGCTGCTGTAGCCTAGACATGTATTCTCTGGACCATCGTTTCCAGAATTGTTGTGCTAGATGCTGGGTGAGTTGCCAACGGTTCAGATGAGTGAGCTTCTTTTCAAGTAGATCAGCTTGTGGAGGTACTAGCAGCGCATCGCCAATGAGGAAGTGGCCTGGAGTCAGTGCGCTTAAGTCAGTTGGGTCTTCAGTAATTGGGCACAAGGGACGAGAATTTAAACATGATTCAATCTGACACAGAGTTGTCGCCATTTCTTCAAAGGTCAGGTTTACGTTTCCGACAGTGCGCCGTAGATGGTGTTTAGTCGATTTGACTCCGGCCTCCCAAAGGCCGCCGAAATGAGGGGCGTGCGGTGGATTGAAATGCCAAGTTATTCCATCATAAGATACTCGTTCTGCTAGTTGAGCTTGTTGGCGTGCTATCACTTTGAGGTATGCGTTGGCACCAATGAAGTTAGTTCCGCAGTCGCTATACAGGTGTTGAGGCGCTCCTCGGCGACCTACAAATCGTTGGAAGGCTGCTAAAAATGCTTGAGTGGATAGTTCACTCACGAGCTCGAGGTGGATAGCTTTAACTGCTAGACATACAAACACCGCGATGTAGCCTTTGGTTGTGGGGGCTCCTCTCCTTTTGCTAGTTTTAATGCTAATGGGGCCACAGTAATCGATGCCAGTATGGGAAAATGGTCTTGACACATTGACCCTTGGCTGTGGTAAACTTCCCATTAGTTGAGTGTTGGTTTTTGAGCGGAGGCGAAAACATATAATACATCGTAGAAGCAACTTTCGAATGGTGTTTCGACCGTCTAAAACCCAGAATTTTTTTCTTATTAGTGATAAAGTTAGCTGAGTTCCCCCATGCAAGCTTATGCAATGGGAGTGGTTGATGATGAGGGTGCTCAGGTGGCTAGATTTTCCCAGAATGATTGGATGTTGTTCGTCATAGCTGATGTTAGCGTTCTGGAGACGTCCGCCAACCCTTAAAAGTCCGTTTCTGTCGAGGAATGGGGCGAGGTTCTTGATTTTGCTGCCAGTGGGTAAAGTGTTATGCTCTTGTAAGTGAGTAATATCCTTGCGAAAATGTGTTTGTTGATGGAACTTGAGCCAGAATTGTGTTGCTCTTGTTAATTCCTGTGAGGTTAACCATAAGTATATAGATTTTGAGCGTGCAGCAACTCGCAGGCAGTAAGCGGTGATTCGGACTAACTTGGTAAATGACGAGAATTTAGTGAGAAATTCTACTAGGAAGGAATTGCATATAGTAGGTTGCGTATGGAAGACGTGCACGGTTTTTTTTGCTTCTAATTCGGTGTCGAGTGGTTCATCTCGTCGGGGCCAATGGTCGCAATGCTTGCTTAACCATTTGGGTCCGTTCCACCAGAGGGAGGAGTTCAGTAGCTCGATTGGTGAAATTCCTCTTGAAGCGAGATCTGCAGGGTTGACTTCTGACGATACATGATGCCATGGTGCATTTTCAATTAAGCTGAAAATCTCGCTTGTCCGGTTTGCCACGAATGTGGTCCACTTTCTTGGTTGTCCTCTCAACCATGAAAGTACAATTGATGAGTCTGTCCACATATGAATTGGTATACTATGCTCCAGTTGAAGAGCCTCCCGTATATGCCGTACTAATTTTGCTGCCAGCACTGCACCGCACAGTATGGATATTTGTTTAATTGGTGCGACCTTTGACTTAGATGCGATTAAATGAACGTTGACGATGGTGTCTGGAGATTGAACCCTCAAATATAATACTGCTGCGTAGGCGTTTTGTGATGCGTCGCTGAAGGCGTGTAATTGGATGTCGCTACTCCCTTGGGTTGTGCCAAACCATCGCGGATTTCGCAGTTCTTCCAATAGTGGTAATTGCCTCTTTAATGTTAACCACGTCTGCTGTGTTTGTGTAGGGACCGGTTCATCCCATCCGCAACCGAGCATCCATAGTGACTGCATCAGGACTTTGGCGGTGACTATAATTGGGGAAATCCAACCCAGAGGATCGTACAGCTTTGCGATTTCGGACAGTAGTTCTCGTTTACTGGTCACGATTTGTTCGGATGAAATGGTGATTCGATAGCTGAAGGTGTCGGATGATGGATGCCAAATGATGCCCAGTGATTTGATGCCTTGATCCAAGCTGAGATCCACGGAATTGGGTAATGCTTTGTCGTGGTCTGGAATTTCACTTAAAACAGCCTGACTGTTCGAGAGCCATTTTTTCAGCTTAAAGCCTCCATGCTTCATAAGTGTCTCGATCTGTTGGTAAATGGTGATTGCTTTTAACTCGGAGTCGGCTCTAGTTAACAAGTCATCCACATAAAAATCGTTTAATACGATTTTTGATGCTATCGGATACATGTCACGCTCATCTTCTGCTAGCTGTTGAATTGTTCGTATTGCTAGATACGGAGCACAGGTTACACCGAACGTTACCGTAGATAGGCAGTAATCCTTTAAGGGTTCTGATGGGGAATCTCGCCATATAATTTTTTGATATTTGACATCATCAGGGTGAATCATGATTTGGCGATACATCTTGACGATATCTGCGATGAGTACAACCTTAAATTTCCTCCATCGATTTAGGACGGCCGTCAATTCATTTTGTAGAGTGGGTCCAGTGAGTAGAACATCGTTGAGGGAGTATCCAGAGCTGCTTTTCCTTGAGGCATCAAACACCACTCGGAGGTGGGTTGAAGTGCTGTCCTTAAATACCGCATGATGAGGCAGATAATAGCTAGCACAAGACCACGTATTGTTTTGGTAAGTTTTTTCGTCATCAGATTTCTCTGCAGGAATCATATGTCCTAGCTCTAAATATTCCTTTATGCATGTGGTATATTCGTCTTTTAGTGATGGGTTGGACATGAATCTTCGTTCAAGGCTTCGAAAACTTCCATCCTAACGACCTCTTATGGGATTCATCGATGAATGGTAGACGTACGCAGTATCTTCCATCGTCCAAGCGTTTATGGGTTGTTTTGTACATCGTTTCACAAGCTTGTTCTTCTTGGGTGAGGTTTGTGATCGTGGGAAATTCCTCAACAAGCCAAAACTTTTGGATTTGTTGACTGAGAGTGGTTAATGATAATATGGATGAAAATGCGTTGACCTTGGTTGATTTACAATCTTCTCTACAGGTTTCTCCACTTAGTATCCAGCCTAGAATTGTATTTTGAGCCACGGGTTGACCCTTTAGACCCTTGCGAAGATTAGGTAAGAGAAGTGACCCATAGATCTCTGCCCCAAGAATGACGTCAATGCGGCCTGGACGATCGAATGTAGGGTCAGCCAGCTTGAGCCCTTGTATGTGATTCCACTCGGTTGATGTGATCGGTTGGGATGGTAATCGACTGGTTAAGTTCTTGAACACTAACGCTGTCACTTCTATCGTAGAGTTGTGTGATGGGACTACTAGAGCTGTTTCCACCATGGTCTCGGCTGTCCCCACTTCGGCCTGTCCTACTCCGAATATTGGTGCGGTGATACGCCTTTTGGGCAACTCTAATGTTTGAACGGCGTATTCAGTTATAAATGATGACTGTGAGCCTGGGTCAAGGAGTGCTCTGAAGATTCGTTGTATACCATGCGTTCCTTGCAATGTTATGAGGGCTGTATAGAGAAGGACTTCTCTATATGTTGAGGAATGCAATGCGTTTACCTGGACTTGCGGGACGGTCGTTTGAGTTATACTAGCGATGTCTCGCGTATGTGGAGTCGTGTGGATTGGACTTGCCTCTGGTTTAATGGGATTGACATGGAGAAGCGAATGATGCCGTTTCTTGCAATGGATGCAGGTATGTCTACTAGGACAGGCTGAGGCACCATGTCCGCGTCCTAGGCAGTTAATACATAGGCCACTACGTCGCACGATGACGTTCTTTTCGGTGAAAGGGAGCGCGATGAACTGTGGACAATTCCTCAATGAATGGTCCTTTCCGCAATGCGCACATGTAGAAGTCTGATTAACGACGAATGACTGAATTCGGGAGATAGGTTTGCTTTGCTGGATGCTTTTAGTTGGCTTTGATTTTGTTGAATCGATAGCCTCCAGCGTACGAAAGCGAGTTTCTAGGAATTGCTTTAGAGTGTCGAAAGAAGGTAGCTTATTATCACTGGCGATTTGTTGTTCCCAGAGCTGCAAGGAGTCTCTAGGCAATTTCCTAGTCACGATATAAATTAGCATTAGATCAAAGATATCCTGTACATCTAGATTCTGTAGATTTTGGACACTTTCCGTGGTAGTGTCGAGTAATTTTTTAACTGAATCGGCGTTTTCGCTAGCTTGGGCTTGGTTAAACAATTTGTCAAGTTGAACGTGTACTAACATTCTTTTATTGTCAAACCGTTCCTTCAAAATATTCCAAGCTGTCTCATAATTGAGGTCTGTGATTGCGAAGCCTTGAATGAGTCGCGCAGCCTCACCATGGGTACTTGCCTTCAAGTAATGTAGTTTTTCGGCATTAGACAAGTTTCTCTTAGTATGTATGAGGGCCACGAATAGATCGTGGAATGACGTCCACTCGGCATAGTTTCCGGAAAAGCTTGGTAATGAAATGCGAGGGAGTTTTAGCGAAGTATCTACGCCTGGATCAATATTTGCGTTTGATCCAGGGGAACCCGATGGAGTATAATTTTGTATCGGAGGGCTGGTTCTCGAAGCTTCTGCTGATGATATCAGGTCTTCCAATTCACCCACGTGAAGCAGGTAGATTTCCTCTGTTTCCATGAAGGTTGGTCCTGATACATAGTCAGCTACGACTTCGATGGGTTTTTCCTCTGCAGCCGCATCTAACAAGGTGGAATGATTAATTGAAATTTGTTCCCACAACGAGTTCACGCGAACAAGACGCCTTTTAAGGTACGGGGTCGTCTTTCGTGTTTTCGAGTCCTTTCCATAATTTCTGAGAGAGTTTTGTAGCTCCTCGACTAATAATTCTTGTTTTTTTACAAGTTTGTCCATGATTGGATTTAACGATAGTTCGATAATAATTTCTATTTAAGACTTTGCTAATGCAGGCAGTTCTCTAAGCCACGTTAAATCACTGAGTATATTTATTATACCGGAATCTTGACTAAGATCCGGCTCGAAGGACCAAATGTTCGGGGCTATGGTAGCCTGTTTGAACAATTCAGTGATTATAACAATAACTTAGAGTGAAAGACTGCGGCAGTAATTCAACTTGTCAATTTATTTCAAAATTCAATTTCACAAAATTCGCTAATTATTACCTTAACTAAATCTAAATTTAAACCAATTCAACTTCACTATTATGTTTATTTATTATACTTTCAAGCTTAGAAATTCCTGTAGTTGTAGATGGCCCTGACTTTAGCTTCTCTGCAGTTGGTGTGAATCTCTGCTATTCTGCAATCGGTATGAATATCTCTTCCAGCTATTCCGTGTATTCAATTTATTGGATTTTGTACATTAGCATCAATCCGACTAATGTATTCAATAGTTTCCTGAAATTTGAACTAATAGTTAGTTGTTAGAGAGTCACATTAAACTCAGGGCGATTAATGTAACCGTGAAATTATATCAGCTCAATACGGCTAATATATTAGAAATTCGCAAATTATATCAGCTCAATACGGCTAATATATTAGCAATTCGCATTACCTAAAATTCGTATAATGCGATCGAGATGAGACCACTAGCTGCAAATAGCGACTTCTTCTACCATCAAACCGTGTAGAAGATCAAGAGTGATCTGAAGCTTTTGGGCAACGCGCTCCGGTATTTATTTGCTCCACTGTAATGCGTCAGTGGAACCTGGTGGGGAGCTTTAGAACTTGTTGTGGATCGTGTTTCCTTAGCGGAGCTTGGTGGGGAGCTTCAGAACTTGTTGTGGATCGTGTTTCCTATGTGTGCGTCAATGTTGACACTTGGCTGTCAGTTCTGTCGGCTCGGTAGGTTTTATGATTATTTTTATATATATATATTTTAATTTAATTATTTTTTTCTCCCTTTAGGGTTTTAATGGGAGCCTCCTGACGATGTTGCGGTGGAGAGTTGGATTTTGTTGTCTCGGGTTGTCAGATAAGTATTTTATTTATAAAGATTAATACTTTGTGGTAACTTTAGTTTCTTTTAGGGCAGCTGCTGCTGGACGATGTTTCCCTTTGTTTGGAAGAAAATTTTGTATGCGGAGGATCCTTTTAAATGGCAAGTATATTAAAATATATGACCTCATAATTATTGTTATGTATTTTTCTTAGGTAATTATTAGAAGATCGAACAGGCTATGTAATGTAAATTTCACCTGGTGTGGTTTTTTAGGGGGGTTGAAAGGGATAAAATTTAGTTTTTTATGATTAGCTCGAAAACTATTGATTTTTGAGATATAGTTTTTTATAAAAATTAAACTTCATTAAATATGGAAATGGAAGGAAACTATTGTAGCATACATTTTTAACCGACAAAGACCTACAATTATATGGTGCGGATTTTTAAAACCAGGGCTAAAGATGACTAACTAACTTACTATCAAACCTAATTGCAAAAATTGCGAAACCAGTTTTATTATTTGATGAATCCCATCAGCTGACCAACCAGCAACGATGATTCATACAAAGTAAGTTGTCTTCTTGTTTGGAGACAGCGCTCGCCATCCCGGCACTGAAGTGGTCCTCGAATTTATCTTCAGTTTCTAATTTGTCACCGCTCACTCTTGCATCCAGTTCAAGTGACGCCGAACACCAAGGTTTCAAGTTCCTTGTCCCAAATATAAATATAGCTGTCTTTTTAACTTCCCAGTATAGGAAGTTATTGTAATCGGTCCGAAAATCGAAATCGAAAATTTCAACGTATTTTCATCTTTCAAGGTCCCAGGAGCATTTTAAGCAAAAAATTGGGAGGAAGTATGTGTGTGTGTGTGTGTATGTGCGTACGGATGTGGTCATTTTTTCCTGCACGATATCGCGCGAACCAAAACTGATATCGACATCGTTGAGGTGTCGTTCGAAGCGTATTAACCGAAATATGATCTGAAAAGATTTTCATGAAATTCGGTCGAGCCGGTTTTTTGTTTAAGCGACGTAAGTGATTTTTGTACCTGCACGATATCGCCCGAACCACGAAAGATATTGATTTACTTGAGGTGCCGTTCGAAGCGTAGTAGCGACAATATAATCTGAAAAGATTTTTATAATATTCGGTCCAGCGGTTTTTTGGTTTAAATGACTTAAGTGATTTTTGCACCTGCACGATATCGCGCGAACTATAAAAGATATCGACTTAGTTGACGTGCCGTTCGAAGAGTATTAACCAAAATATGATCTGAAAAGATTTTCATAAAATTCGGTCGAGCCGTTTTTTTGTTTAAGCGGCGTAAGCGATTTATCGTTTTGCTGCACGATATCGCCCGAACCACGAAAGATATTAGCGACAATATAATCTTGGCTGCCCACTTAGGCCCTACATTGGGCACATTGTGATGCCATCCTATGTAGTGTTGGAACAAAGTTCAGGCCATTTTGAGCTTTTGATAAAGCGACAGAGGTTAGGAGCACCAATATTTTGCAGCTCGCTTAATCTATCAAGGAAGGGTGAGCCAAGTAAGGTCCTCTTTTTCTTCCGAGGGCGGGACATGTACAGAGAATATGGGAGACAGTTTCTTCTTCTTCTTCATTACCACAACTTCTTCATAAGTCGTTTCCGATTTTCCTCACAGCTTGTTTGTAGGAGGCAAGAGTATTCCCATCCGGGATAAGTGGGGTGTGCTTTCCACTTCGTTTCCCTGTCTAGCAAGCTCATCAGCAGCAGGTCGTTACCAAAACATTTTTGATTTGATATGATCCTGTAAATTGAATTGGTTGAAGCTTATAACTTTCTCTGGTAGATGGTCGTTCATATGTGGTTAATACGAGGTCGTTAAGTGAATACGGTTTATGCGATGTATCATCATCATAAATAGCTCCACAGCCTGTTATTGGCCTTGGCTTCCTGCAACATCCTCCTCCAGAACTGTCGGTCCCTGGCTTGAAGTCTCCAATTTCTTATACCTAGGGTTCGTAGATCTTCTTCTACGCTGTCTAAATATCTCTTTTTTGGACGTCCCGTACCTCTGTGTCCGTCTGGTCTCTTGTTCATAATAATTTTTGTTATGCTGTCGTCACTGCTACGTTCAACATGTCCTGCCCATCGGATTCTGTTAATTTTTATAGTTTTAATGATGTTTGGATCTTTATACAACTGATACAATTCGTGATTGTATCTTCTCCTCCAAACACCGTTTTCGTTGATTCCTCCATATATAGTGCGCAGGACTTTTCTTTCGAAGCACCCTAGGAGGTGTTCTTCGTTACTTCTTAATGTCCAGGTTTCGGATCCATACAGTAGTATTGGCCTTATAAGAGTTCTGTACAGTTTTACTTTAGTGCTTCTTGATATGTTCCTTGATAAGAAATGTTTACGTAGCCCAAAGTAGCATCTGTTCCCAGCGCTAATCTCCTTTTAACTTCTAATGTCGTGTCGTTGTCTTTTGAAATTAGCGTCCCTAGATATATAAATTCTTTTACTGCTTCGATGTTGTATGTATCAA
Organism: Thereva unica; assembly: GCA_949987705.1. Classification (NCBI taxonomy): domain Eukaryota; kingdom Metazoa; phylum Arthropoda; class Insecta; order Diptera; family Therevidae; genus Thereva; species Thereva unica. Next base: position 128,162,039 of record OX465281.1, read on the forward strand.
TTGTCATATTCTGGCGATCATTACGTCTTTTGGAGATGCACATATATTTCGTTTTCTCTTCATTAATTGCTAGTCCGAGTTTCTTTGCTGCTCTTTCTAGCGATATGAAGGCTTCTTTCATTGCTACGGGGGATCTGGCTAGTATTACGATGTCGTCAGCGTACGCCAATATTTGTACCGACTTGTTGAAAATACTGCCCGCGGTGTTAATTCCTGCGTCTCTTATCACTTTTTCCATAGCTACGTTAAATAGTAAGCACGATAGGGCATCTCCTTGTCTTAGTCCTACTGTGGCGTTGAATGGTTCTGATAGCTCTCCTTCAATTCTTATTCTGCATAATACCTCTTTCATTGTCATTTTAGTCAAATTTACGAGGTGTTTGGGGAATCTTAGGTACTCCATAGCTTTGTATAATTCTTCACGTTTTATTTTATCATAGGCGTTTCTGAAGTCTATGAATAGCGAATGTATGTTTATGTTAAATTCATTCGCCTTTTCTAGGACCTGCCTAAGAGTGAAAATATGGTCTGTGGTAGATCTTCCGGGACGGAAACCGCTTTGATAGTTTCCCAGAGCTTCTTCTGCGTAAGGCTGCAGTTTAACGTATAAAATATTTGAAAATACTTTATATGCTACGTTCAGTAGAGTGATGCCTCTATAGTTACGGCAGTTTAGCTGATCTCCTTTTTTATGTATAGGGCACACAATGCCCTCGCTCCATTCCGATGGTATTTGTTTCTGGGTCCATATTAGTGTTACGATTTCATGCAGGCTTAATATTAGGTTTCCACCTCCTTTTTTTAATAGCTCTGCTACAATGTTATCTTTGCCCGGAGATTTGTTGTTTTTCAGTTTTTTCACTGCGTCTTGTACATCTTCTGATGTAGGCATATCTCCCGCTAGTTCTTCTGCTACTTCCACGTTTTCTGTTGGCGGTTGCTCCTCATCTCCAGCTAGCAGTTCTTTGAAGTGTTCGCGCCATCTAGTTAGAACTAGTTCTTTGGTGCTTAAGATTTCCCCATTCTTATTTTTGCACATAGTTACTCTGGGCTTGAAACCGACTCGGTGCTCATTTACTTTTTTATATAGTTGCCTGACGTCGTTTCGGCTGTTCGCCTCTTCTATTTTTAACATTTCGTTTTCCCAGTATTCCTTTTTCTTCGCTTTGTGCACTCTTTTCTCCTGCCTTCTTTTTTCTTTGTACAGCTCAGCTGCATTTCTCGTTCTGTGTTTCTGTAACATCACTTGATATGCTACATTCTTTTCCTGCGTTAGTCGTGCACAGTCATCGTCGAACCATTCATTTCTTCTTTCACGGGGCTCGTATCCTAGAGTATTTGTCGCTGATTCTTTGATTAGGGTTTTTAAGTTACTCCATTTAACCTCTATGTCTTCGGCGCTGTCGTTACTTGCATTTGTCACTCTTCTATTTATTTCTTCTACATATTCTTCTTGTTTTTCCTCTTCTTTTAACAATTTCACGTTAAATTTTCTTTCCTTGCGAGTTCTTCCTTCGTTTACTATCGATATTCTGCTTCTGATTCTAGCCCCAATCATAGTGGTCAGAGTCGATGTTTGCACCACGATATGATCTAACACCTAGTACTTCTGAGCAGTGACGCGCATCTATTAGTATGTGGTCAATTGAGTTTTGCGTTCTTCCATCTGGAGATCTCCAGGTTACCTTGTGTATGTCTTTCCGCTGGAATCTTGTGTCTGCGATTACCATATTATTCATCATTGCAAAACTGATCAGTCTCATGCCGTTTTCGTTTGTTTCGTCATGTAGACTGAATGATCCTATTGTTGGTCGGTAAGTCCTTTCATGTCCGATTTTTACATTTGCGTCTCCTATAATAATTTTTACATCATGACTAGGACAGTTTCTTAGCGCTCTATCTAAGGTTTCATAAAATGCATCTTTGACTTCTTCTAGTGCATCTTCAATCGGGGCATGTATATTTATTATGGAGTAGTTAAAGAATCTTCCTCTTATGCGTATTTTACATATTCTTTCGTCTATAGCGTCAAACCCCATAACTAGATGTTTAATTTGTTTTCTTACAATGAATGCCGTCCCAAAAGTATGATTTTTCTCGTTACAGCTATAGAATATATTGTGCGTTTTTTTCTCTAGGATCCCCTTTCCAATCCATCTCACCTCTTGTATTGCTGTTAGATCACTTTTATATTTATCTAATTCGTTTAGTAGAACTTTTAGTCTGCCAGGTTGATACAGTGTCCTTACATTCCAAGAAAAAATTCGTAAATCATGGTCCTTAATACGATATCCGGGTCTTCGTTGTGTAGTCAATCCTATCCGAGGCTCAGTTGTAGGTCTCGTGGCAATATGGTAATGCCAGGACGGGTTGCCAGCCCGTCGCCGGTATGCGGGAATATAGCGTCCCACGCTCGCTACTACCGTCGTTAGTTGGCTATCCAGTGAGCACCACGGGGAGGTGACGGTTCGGTTTTGCCCACCTATGCGATGTATGCATCCATCCATTAATGACTTCTTCTTATTTAACGGCTCTACAATCGCTTTACCGTCGCGCCCTCTCGCAACTATTCTTGCCACCAATCCCGATTCTATCCAGCCATCCTTCCAGCGAACGTTGGGTTTCCCTCGCTGTCGCCCTCATAGATCTTACCGTAGAGAACTTTCCGATCCTGTCCATCTTCACTCATAAGAGCTAGATACCCTGTCCACCGGGACCTACCGCGCTTTGATTTCTCCACAACATCTATGTCGCTATAACGCTCGTAGATCTCGTCGTTGTAAAATTTTCGGAATGGTCCTTTATCTCCGTCATCATTGGCACTACAGCCGTCTGTGAGCCTAGGCCTCCTCAAGAACTTTCGTTCAATGACCTCGGTCCTGTATCTCTATGTTCTGGTTGGTAACCCAATTGTGAATAAGTTCATTTTTATGTCACCTTTATATCTCTTCCTAGGTCTTGTAACCCTATTCGCTCTGGCCTTTGGAGGAACAGGAAGTTTGGGGAAGGTTCTTTATATATTTAGTACAATTTGGGGTTGTATCTTCTTCACAACAATTTTCCGAAGGAAGTTACTGTCGAACAAGGTTAAGAGGTTAGAGTGCTTGGATTTGAAGAGCCTTGACAGACTGCAGTAGGTTTTGTTGGCTTTTAGAAGCCGTACGCGTATTTCTAGTACCATGCTATAGTCGGCTGCTACTATTGACTCAAGGTAGGTAAAAACTTTTACCACTTCAAAATCATATTCTTCTACCTTGATTGTGGGACCAATGTTAGGTGTTCTTGCAGAGGAGGCCACCATATACTTTGTTTAGCTTTCATTGATTTGCAGTCCCAGCTTTCGTTCCGTCGGTTCAATCTGGGTGAAAGCTACTTGTACTGTTCTTGATGGTCTTCCGATGATGTCAGTGTCATAAGCCATCAGTATTTGTAGAGGATTCTGCCCTTTAATGTCACCCCTGGATTACTTTCTCCAACACTAAGTTGAAAAGGACAAGCCGGTTGGAGTCCATTATAGACCAGACCTTTAAGGACAGTGGTCCGGACGTTCAAATCCTTATCGCAGATAATGTCATTTAAAATTTTCCAGCCGAATGACATTTCTAATTGCAATGAAGATGAAGATTTTACTTTGTTAGATGCTGTGAATTATAATCAATGTTAAACAAACGTAGCGGGTGTTCTTGTCAAGGACTTACTTTCTTTGTAAGTCGATAATGAAAATTGTAATGAAAGTACTGGTATTTAGAAGAGGCACTTGATACCGTTGTTTATGCACTATTTCTACCAAGAGGTGTCAAAAGACACTTTTCAAAGTAAGCGTGTGGAAAAAGCTTAGTAGAGCAACCATTGATTTGTAAAAACTGTGATATTAAATAAGGAAAAAGTTTTATTACAGTGCTGTTTTTATGATTACTGTTTTTTCTTGTTACAAAGATTGAAAAGACACCGTTTGGTCAAAATAGGTACACACAAAATCGTGGTAGAAATAGTGTTAAAAAATAATTTCTCAGATGAGGCTTCTATAAACTAATATATATTCAAAACAAAGGTTGAGCATTGTAACAATTGCAAGAATATTTATTAGAACAAGGAGAATGGCTTGGACTTAAAAATGAGTCCCTTTTAAATAGTAAAAATTACATAAACAGTAATAATCCGGGGCCTTGCATTCGCCTTCACAACTTGTTTTTGATTTGGGCAAAGCTCATATCAAAATTTTTGGGAAGGGGTTTAGTGAACGGTCGCAAGAAATTCCATTAAATCAAAACCTATGCAAAAGTGCTATACCAGAAAAGACAGAAAAAATGCTAATAACGATTAATAAATAGCTTGGTGTACTGTATGCCCTCCATATTTCCCTCTTATCCTCTTTGTTCTTGCCGTATATGCAAATATAGTTCTGCTTGTTTGATCACGACAAATCGTGGATTGTGCCTACGTTTAAAAATGCGCCTACGGTGGTGTTATATACTATGCAAAATATAAACTTGCAAAATATAAATTCGAAGGAGTTTATACTATGCAAAATATAAATTCGAAAACTTTGGAATGCAATATTCCAAGTAACGTCAAAGTAAGTAATGTCAAATATTCCAAGTAACTCCCAAAAAATTGAAAAATTAGGAGTTTCAAAGGGGGTGGAAACATTTTTGTTTTTGATATAAAGTGTAAATTTAATAAATAAACCACCTGGTTCCACTATTAGAGCAGGCAGCAAAGGAACTTCGACCGCGTCATCGCGTCACAGGTTAAATTTTCTATATTAGGATTAGTATTTTTAACTTCCCAGTATATTAAGTTATTGTAATCGGTCCGAAAATCGAAATCGAAAATTTCAACGTATTTTCATCTTTCAAGGTCCCAGGAGCATTTTAAGCAAAAAATTGAGAGGAAGTATGTGTGTGTGTGAGTGTGTGTATGTGCGTACGGATGTGGTCATTTTTTCCTGCACGATATCGCGCGAACCAAAACGTATATCGACATCGTTGAGGTGTTGTTCGAAGCGTATTAACCGAAATATGATCTGAAAAGATTTTCATGAAATTCGGTCGAGCCGTTTTTTGTTTAATCGACGTAAGTGATTTTTGTACCTGCATGAAATCGCCCGAACCACGAAAGATATTGACTTACTTGAGGTGCCGTATTAGCGACAATATAATCTGAAAAGATTTTTATAATATTCGGTCGAGCGGTTTTTTGGTTTAAATGACTTAAGTGATTTTTGCACCTGCACGATATCGCGCGAACTATAAAAGATATCGACTTAGTTGACGTGCCGTTCGAAGAGTATTAACCAAAATATGATCTGAAAAGATTTTCATAAATTTCGGTCGAGCCGTTTTTTTGTTTAAGGGGCGTAAGTGATTTTTGTACCTGCACGATATGGCCCGAACCACGAAAGATATTGACTTACTTGAGGTGCTGTTCGAAGCGTATTAGCGACAATATAATCTGAAAAGATTTTATAATATTCGGTCCAGCGGTTTTTTGGTTTAAATGACTTAAGTGAGTTTTGCACCTGCACGATATCGCGCGAACTATAAAAGATATCGACTTAGTTGACGTGTCGTTCGAATAGTATTAACCAAAATATGATCTGAAAAGATTTTCATAAAATTTGGTCGAGCCGTTTTTTTGATTAAGCGGCGTAAGCGATTTTTGTACCTGCACGATATCGCCCGAACCACGAAAGATATTGACTTACTTGAGGTGCCGTTCGAAGCGTATTAGCGACAATATAATCTGAAAAGATTTTTATAATATTCGGTCCAGCGGTTTTTTGGTTTAAATTACTTAAGTGATTTTTGTACCTGCACGATACCGCGCGAACTAAAAACTATATCGACTTCATTCCGTTTATCGTTTTTCATTCCGAAAAACATTAATACATCAATTTTATATACATTTTCTTCATCCTAATCTTGTAAGTGCGCACATTTAGTTTGACATTTTAGCGAAAATATTGATAAACAATTGTGACAAATTCTCGGTATTATACATATATTCTACAATTGCCTATTGTTCATTTATTATTAAAATATCCAATCATAATATTCAACATCCATCATACTGGGAAGTTGATCGTGTGGACCGAAAGGGTCGAACCCACATCCCAACTAGTTATAATTGTGTTAGGAAACGTCGAGTTGCCATATTATTTGGATATATTATTATAAACAGTTATTTTATAACAAAACGAAAATAAAAATTTTAACAATTTTGTAATATTTTTGGACGGATTTAGAACTAGAAATGTAATATAACTTTTTTTTCGTAAAATTAAAAATTTTCCAATCATTTTACAATTCTTAATTTTTTATATCATCTAAACTCCCAAAAAATCTTATTAGCAATTTTAATATTTTAATTGTTTTTTATATTTTTAGAGCGCCAGCCTAATCGTTCGTTTACGAAAAAAAGTTAGTTAAAAGCAATATAAGACCCATTTCATTTTAGTATCGCAGGTAGAAAAATATTCTTTTCCATTCCAAAGATTATATTTCAGTTCATTAGTATACTACCACACCAAAAAGTTATTGCGCACACACATCCTGCTTAGGAGTGAAAAACTTGAAGAGAGAGTCATGATGAGTTTTGCTCTCAAAGAAAACAAAAAGCTCGGATGGGTTACGACTTATGACCCATTTTGGACGTCGTAACCCATTGCTCCTGCTGTTCCCTCTGTGTGTTAAGTACTCTGTGCTAATAGCATTCCCAGACCTGCGGCAGTTCAGACCAGTCGTAGATGTGTGACGACAGAAATAAGAGAATTGAGAACACATATATTCTTATGAGGCATATTATTTATCTTTAGCCATTCGAGAGCCTCCCATATTGCAGTGACTTCCGCCTGGAAGTCTCTGGAAATTGCGTTTCCCCCGGAATTTCCAGTAGTTACCGAAAAATTTGTTCTTTTTGGTCACGTCTGACAAGTACTTTACATTGATTAGTTTTCTCGCTCGCTACGCTCGCTCGTTAATTAAACATCTACACTGATTGGAAAACTATTACTCTTCTTTACTTGTAGAACCATCTACTATTTCTATAGAATTTGTTTTTCCTGAAAGTAGGCAAACAAACATTTCCTTCCTACTACGTTCGCTACAGTAAAGCGGATGTTCGAACTGTTATTGAAGCGAATGACTTCATTTGGAAATTCCAAAGTTTTCCGGAGATATTAGAAAAACCAACCAATGTAAAGTATTTGTCAGACTTGACCAAAAACAACAAATTTTGCGGTAACTACTGGAAATCCCAGGATGAATTGCAATTTCCTGAAACTGTATCACGCGTAGAAAGCAATTCCCGTCAAAAAGTGCTAATCCAAGGTTTGAAAAATACGTGATGTTTTTTAAAAGTTGTCGGATTTTGACGAGTGGTGTTTTGTTGGAAGGCTATCGCTGTGCAGAACCCAAAAAAAGATCACTTCGTTTATAAAGGGTCTCATTACATCGAGTTTATTAGATATTAGCAAAACTTATCAATTTAAGGTCTTTCTGACACTTATCTGAAGTTTTTCCATTTGAGCAAAAAAGGCCCAACCCAATGTTTGGAAATTTTTTTCAGGGAATTTTTTCGTTAATATTCTTCTCTCGGCACCTCAAAGAAGTCTGTATAGATTTTGGTTCGCGCGGTATCGTGCAAAATCACGAACGTCGTTTAAACAAGAAAACGGTCCGACCGAATTTTATGAAAATCTTTTCAGATCATATTTTGGTTAATACTGTTCGAACGGCACTTCAATTAAGTCGATATCTTTTATGGTTCGCACGATATCGTGCAGGTACAAAAATCAGTTATGTCATTTAAACCAAAAACAGCTTGACCGAGTATTATAAAAATCTTTTCAAATTATATTGTCGTTAATACGTTTCGAACGACACCACAAGTAAGTCGATATCTTTTGTGGTTCGAGCGATATCGTGCAGGTACAAAAATCACTTATGTCGTTTAAACCAAAAAAACTTTCTCCCAAATTTTTGCTACAATGCTCTTGGGAACTAGAAAAATGAAACTACGTTGAAAATTTCGATTTAAATTTTCGGACCGATTACCAACACTTCCCTATACATACTTGGAAATGAATAGTTATTTCGTTCGCCTTATTTTACAGACAAAAAATGTTGGTCTGTGTTTTGAGTAAATTAGTAAAATCCCATAGACATATTTTTGGAACGATCTTCCTTAACGCGGCCCTCGGGTAGTAGACCATTAGACACCGAGTCGAAATTGGACAGTTTTAAGGTCAACAATGTGTATAGTCAGAATAGATAGTGAATTATCCCATCCCTCAGAACATATAGAAAATTAGGGCGCACTCTCCTGCTTGTTATTCAATTAGAGCTGCAGCGGGTTCCTGTATACGTCGTACAAGTATTTTTATTCTGCACGTGTAAAGACACGTGTATTTATATTACACGTGTGAAGACACGTGCATTTATTTAACATGTGTACCAAACAAGTGTAATTGTTTGATACCATGTGTCAACATTTCATAATAATTTTTAACGGAAAAAACGGGACAGTTGCTAGAATAACAACTTTCCGTCTTGTTCTAAAGGCCCCCATTCACTTACAAGTTGCCGGCAGGCCATGGCCTTTCAGGCTAAGTTGGCAAGCACGGTCCGATGAGGGACACACATTAAGGTCCGTTTATATCTACAAATATGGAGCGTGCCAAATAAAATAATATTCTCCTATACAATCTGTATGAACGTATTTACATGTACCGTGACACGACTTCAGAGACGCGCAGTTCATGGCTGTACGTGTTTGTGGGTGTCCGCCGTGGAGTATATAGAGCTTGGGAACCGACATTGCAGACATTTTTCTTTTCCTTAGCAATGCGATTATGGATAAATATTCCACTGAAAAGTGTTGGAACATTTTCACAAAAATATTACTAATGTCTGTCGGTTGACCCGGTACGCTAGTTGTGAATAAACGGCGTCTGTCGGTGTCGAGCACGGCACATGTCTGGCATACTCAATGTCTATAGAAATAAACGGTCTTTTAATCAGCCTGCCTGAGCGATGAGGAGTTGATGCAACCACCTGACAGAACGTGGACAGATAGTGTTGGGTGAGACACGATTGTGAAATGAATTTATCCTCTGGCAAGATAGAATTTCAAATGAAAAGCTATGGCGTCGTGCCGGCCAAGAAAGATAGACGACCAAATCAGACGAAGGAAATGGAATTAGATTGGCCACACCTTGCGACACTAGAAATGCCGCACAAAACACAGTCCGCTATTTCCGCCCTATGTCCCATGAGGGATTAAAGGGAAATAAGTAAGTAAGCCAATATCTTTCGTGGTTCGGGCGATATCGTGCAGGTACAAAAATCACTTACGCCGCTTAAACCAAAAAACGGCTTGACCGAATTTTATAAAAATCTTTTCATACTATCATATTTCGGTTAATACGCTTCGAACGACACCTCAACGAAGTCGATATCTTTTTTGGTTCGCGCGGTATCGTGCAGGAAAAAATGACCACATTCGTACGCACATACACACACACACATACTTCCTCCCAATTTTTTGCTTAAAATGCTCTTGGGACCTTGAAAGATGAAAATACGTTGAAATTTTCGATTTTCGAACCGATTACAATATCTTCCTATACTGGGAAGTTAAAAACATAAAATTTAATAAACTACTACAAAAATCACCAAGGAAGCAGCTATTTTTCTGCCGTTTTGTCAAAATTACCAAAAGTGCAACACGGAATAACTGTCTAGCTATTTATTCCGTTCCAACGTGTATTGTGCGTGCTGAAGCGCCGTTGACAAACTGAGAATCGAATGACTTCATTTGGAAATTCCAAACCTCTCCGGAGATATTAGCAAAACTGTAACTGTTAAGTACTTGTCAGACTTGACCAAAAAGAACAAATTTTTCGGTAACTACTGGAAATCTCAGGATAAACCGCAATTTCCTGAAACTGTATCACGCGTAGAAAACAATTCCCCGTCAAAAAGTGCTAATCCAAGGTTTGACAAAATCGCGCTGTTTGTAAAGGGTAACGAAATTTTTGGACGATTTTGAAAGGTTGTCGGATTTTGACAAGTGATGTTTTGTTCAAAGGCTATCGCTGTGCAGAGCCCAAAAAGATCACATCGTTTAGAACGGGTCTCATTCCATCGAGTTTATTAGAAATTAGCAAAACTTGTCAATTTAAGGTCTTTCTGACAATTAGCCGAAGTTTTTCTATATAAACAAAAAAGGCCCGACCGAATATTATGAAATTTTTTTCTGAGCATTTCTTCGTTAATATTCTTCTTTCGGCACCTCAATGGAGTCGATATAGTTTTTAGTTCGCGCGGTATCGTGCAGGTACAAAAATCATAAACGTCGTTTAAACAAAAAAACGGTTCGACCGAATTTTATGAAAATCTTTTCAGATCATATTTTGGTTAATACTCTTCGAATGGCACGTCAACTAAGTCGATATCTTTTATAGTTCGCGCGAAATCGTGCAGATACAAAAATCATTTATGTCATTTAAACCAAAAAACCGATCGACCGAATATTATGAAATTCTTTTCAGATTATATTGTCGCTAATACGCTTCGATCGGCATCGTCTTTGTAGGGTTCGGGGCTCTTGTTCCGTCACCTCTATATCTTCCTATTCCTAATGATCTACCATTCAAAATCCTGTATCCTAGTATCGTTTTTTTTCCTTAATAATTATTTGTTGTCCCTTCGTGCTTCTTTATTCCTTCCTTGTGTTAAAAAAAATATATAGTTTAAAAAAACCAAAAAATACGCTTTTAATTTAAAATGAACTAAAATGTAAAAAATAATTTTTAATGTAAAATTTTTATTGCTCCAGCCAGTATATGGGAACAACCTACGTTTCGAAATGTAAAAAAGCGTGGGGCTCCTTACCTATTTCCTTATTTTATTAACATTGGAACTTTTCGTTAGCGCCCCACGCTTTTTTACATTTCGAAACGTAGGTTGTTCCCATATACTGGCTGCAGCAATAAAAATTTTACATTAAAAATTATTTTTTACATTTTAGTTCATTTTAAATTAAAAGCGTATTTTTTGGTTTTTTTAAACTATATATTTTATTTTCTACTTTTTAGTCTATTATATGGCTTCTATCATTTTCTTGCCACCACCATGTTAGATTTAAAATGGTGTCACACAGATTACTGTTCTATACTCGTCATACACTTTCATGTCCATACCGAGCGCGTTGTAAAGAAAAATATAATCCGCCAATTTGTGTTGGTAGCCACCATCCTGGACCCGTCATCTTGATTTTTTTACAAAATAATCAGATTGCATTGTCATCCAAACTAAATGTGTGTGCAAAATTTCAGCTCAATCGGAAACCGGGAAGTGGGTCAAATTTAACTTACAAGATTTTATTACATAGTTACAAGTGAAGCTAATAAAAGCGTATTAAAAATGGGACTAATATATTGTTTGTGTTTTTTCTTTTTCTTTTATCGAGTTCCACTTCAGGTTCAGATAAGTTTCTTGTATTAAAGTCGCCTAATACTGGAGCTTATTTGGTTTAAATAAATTCATTTTCACACTATCAGAAGAAAACAAGTTGAATATATACATATATGTATGTGCGTTGGATGTGTTGTATCCAAATAATAAACGAAAGAATACCCGCCCAAGATATACATAATTTATATTTTTAAGACTAGCTCCTTGTACAGCCCTGTTTTCATTAATAGTCTAAGAGCCAGTAAACGCCAGATAGCACCTGCCTAGCCTGGCTGTTAGAGTATAATGTTTTCTGGCTTTAAAATACATAAACGTCAATGAAACCAAATTACAAATACATATATTCCCAGCTCATCGGTCTAATCGACACGTTATTTACTCTTTAAAATTTGTAGTGTCCCAACTTAATGACTACTGCTCTGCTGTCAGTCACAAGAGTCTGATATTATTATTGATTTAATATTAATTTAGTAAAAGCGTTTCACTTATTTATTCACATTCCAACTTCTCTTATCTGTTTCTCAAAGTAAACTTGTTCTCCTTAAGCTTTTTTAAGGCAATCAAATCCAATATTTTTCTTTGGAACAAGATTTTTATTACACGCACTTCTAAGCTTACAGATCGTGACTGATTTTTTATTTACAAAAATTCAATATCGATATCAATTCAAATGAAAGTTAAATTACGGTACATTATTAAGATAATGATAAGAAGAAGTTAACATAGGTATTAAAATTTAGAATTTTAAATGAAATGAAATTTATATTCAAAACAATGAATTAAATTTATATAGTTGGAATTTAGGAAGTAGTTAACATAATAAATAGTAATAATATGAATAATATGAGAATTAGTTAACATAATAAATAGTAATAATAAAATAATATGAATTTATATAATTGGAATTTAGGAAGTAGTTAACAAAACTGAATCAAGTCAGCGAAACTCAACCAGGCCTGGCTAATTCCCATGTACATACATATATATGTAGATACGATCGCTGCTATCATAGATTCAGTCTAGTCGGCTGAGACGTGGATAGATTTATATTGTAGTTCGAATACTAATAAAAGCTTTTAAATAATATCACAGGCAGAGCTTTATTCGTCAAGAAATGATAAGACTTTGCAAGCAGTTGGTGGTGTCATAGAAGAAGCCTTTATGAAGACGAAACAAGAGGTGTTATCATTCAGGTCTAGTCCAAAAACAACTACAAGATACGTGTCGCAGATTATAATGTAAAATAACACCTCACACAATAAGGACATTTTTTTATCTTTACTTATAGATAGTACATTGGCTTTTGGCAAATCCCGTAGAAGCGATAAAGTTTAAAAGATGAACTCGTGCCAGGGAAGCATTACTCATAAAAAACTCATACATACATACTCGTTATTAATGAAACAAACATAACGATAAAAGAATGCTATCATTGGACTATATTGCGTCAAACCTAACATATACCTTAGCGTTTATATAAAGCTGAATCCAATACACAACACAAAACGGAAGTCAACTATTCGCTCCTGTGTGTAAGATCAAAAGCACACTAAAGTTTTCAAAATTAAAAGAATTAAAATTGGACTTACCATTTTTAAGTTTGCAGTTTGTGATGATGTCGTTCATGAGTTCCTTATTTTTCTAGAAAACAGAAAAAAAAATTAATCAAACTTTCAAAAACAAGAATTTATAAAAGATTTACATTTTCATCATATCGTAAAGAGTTTTCGCTGATTTTCATAAATCTGAGCAGAACACAACTTTCTTGGTCGTTAGAATTAGTATCATGACAACATCTCCTTAGCGTCATTTTGATTTGTGGCAATATTTCATAAACAAATAGCAGTGAAATAGCTAAATTAAGCTCATTAACCCACCTTATATCCTAGTGTAGCAGGCTAATTCAATGTTATCAAGACGCAAGCCCACGCACATTTTAAAATTACTACTGGGTGGCGTCGCCTTAAGCACCAAGGGGGTTCTGATAATGTCAAAGACAGCCTGATAACAAAGCCCGACAACGAGAGCCTATCGCTTCAGTGCCGTAAATTCCGCATGATTCCTAACATAATCTCGGAGCATGTGGGAAGACTCAAAGAATCACACTTCAGTCTAAGTTCGGTAGACTTTTGCGAATTGAAGAAACTTCCCACTTTCCAATTTCGCTTCAGTCCCTTGAGCTTCGATTCCATAATAAAATTTGGCTAATTTTGTTATCAGGCCGTGGAGCATTGCTGTCGGCACCATAGTCGTAAATAGGTCGAAAAAAGGCCTTCGTAATGCGAAAAATACCGCACTCGATTATTTTCACCAAATGTTTTTACATATTTTTATGAGATTAAATTCAAAATGGCGTCATCCCCACCCTTATGCTTCAGTTACAATGAAGGGAAACGTGTTTAATTCTTTATCTCAGAAACTATGCGTTTTAGGACAAAAATGTATATAATCTTTTTTGTAGATAAATAATGATTTAACTTTTTTGTTCAGAGCTTTTCTTTGTAAAGTCAATATGTTCGGAGTTATAGTGCTTCAAACTTTATACAATACTTTCTTTGCACTATATTTCGTTAACGGTTATACGGCCATAAAAAAAAGTCCTTCCTAAGACTTATAGAACACACGATCTATAATTTTTGCTTTTATCATTTTTAGATAGGGCTAATATTTCACGAGTTATAACGCTTTAAATGTCGGAAAATGTAAAATAAAAAAAAACTAGTTGGGATGTGGGTTCGACCCTTTCGGTCCACACGATAAACTTCCCAGTATGATGGATGTTGAATATTATGATTGGATATTTTAATAATAAATGAACAATAGGCAATTGTAGAATATATGTATAATACCGAGAATTTGTCACAATTGTTTATCAATATTTTCGCTAAAATGTCAAACTAAATGTGCACACTTACAAGATTAGGATGAAGAAAATGTATATAAAATTGATGTATTAATGTTTTTCGGAACCCCAATGAAGTCGATATAGTTTTTAGTTCGCGCGGTATCGTGCAGGTACAAAAATCACTTAAGTAATTCAAACCAAAAAACCGCTGGACCGAATATTATAAAAATCTTTTCAGATTATATTGTCGCTAATACGCTTCGAACGGCACCTCAAGTAAGTCAATATCTTTCGTGGTTCGGGCGATATCGTGCAGGTACAAAAATCACTTACGTCGCTTAAACAAAAAAACGGCTCGACCGAATTTAATGAAAATCTTTTCAGATCATATTTCGGTTAATACGCTTCGAACGACACCTCAACGATGTCGATATCAGTTTTGGTTCGCGCGATATCGTGCAGGAAAAAATGACCACATCCGTACGCACATACACACACACACATACTTCCTCCCAATTTTTTGCTTAAAATGCTCCTGGGATCTTGAAAGATCAAAATACGTTGAAATTTTCGATTTCGATTTTCGGACCGATTACAATAACTTCCTATACTGGGAAGTTAAAAAAAAATATCCTTATATCTTTTTCTTTCCCCGCTTCATTTCAAAACTGATTATATCGAGTGTTGAGCTCATCATTGCCCACATTTGCTGCCTTTACTTTTTTCTATAAAGTTGATATTAATGTATTTATTATCTACACCTCAAAAGTTTATTAAAAATGGGTTTTTGCAAATATCTAGTCAACTATTTATTTATGAGTTGCTCGCGTTAATCGACAAGGAAAATCGTCCGGAAATTCGTTTATTTAAGCATTCACTAAAGTTCAAATGTTTTGGAAAATCGGCTACAAAAACCAAAGTGAACTTATCAGCTCTGCCTCCAACTAAAGATGCTGCTCGACTTCACTCATTTCGAGTATATTATCAAGTGCAAACTTGGCTTGATGGTTATCAAGACCCGGAGGAATGGGACTGGAAGCGAAAAATATTTGGCTTACAACCAGTCCCAATGACAATTGCTCAGGCACCAGCAAATTTATAAAAATTAATATCCTGCAAATGTAAGAAAAAAATGTGGCGGTTCCTGTGGATGCCGCAAGGCCGATTTCAAATGTACCATTATTTGCTCTAACTGCAGTGGAGGAATTTGCGAAAATGTGACGAAGGATGCAAACCTCCTTGAAAACAATGAAATAAATGAGAACATTTGCGAGTTTTCAAGTCTCCCAGATATCTAATTCGACGAAGACAACGTCAAGTCATTAGATGGCAGCTTCATTGGTATATCCGATTGTCAACCGACATCTTCGAAACATATGAGGCTAAATAACATGTTATAGCATCATTGTTTTGTTTTCTTGTGGATTAGGCCTACTGGGGAAACCACAATAAAAAACACGCCAGAAATTCGACCTCCAGGGTGATGTAGAAAAGCATCTGTACGCCAACGAAATTTCTTAATATATGTATGAACATTAATGTGTATCTATATGAAACAATCGGCGCTGAATTGCGGCTAAACTATAAATGCTAGAAAAAAATGTTTAAAGTAAAATTTCAACGGAACTTTACAACAAACATATTTGTTGGCATAACTTGTCATCGTAAATAAATAGTTGACTAGATATTTGCAAAAAACCATTTTTAATAAACTTTTGAGGTGTAATAAATCCATAAATATCAACTTTATAGAAAAAAGTAAAAGCAGCAAATGGGGGCAATGATGAGCTCAACACTCGATATAATCAGTTTTGAAATGAAACGGGGAAAGAAAAAGATATTAGGAATTTTTTTTTGAATTTACATTTTCCGACATTTAAAGCGCTATAACTCGTGAAATATTAGCCCTATCTGAAAATGATAAAAGCACATTATAGATAATCGTGTGTTCTATAAGTCTTAGGAAGGACTTTTTTTGGCGGGCTAACCGTTAACGAAATATAGTGCAAAGAAAGTAATGTACATATAAAGTTTGAAGCACTATAACTCCGAACATATTGACTTTACGAAGAAAAATTCTGAACAAAAAAGTTAAATCACTTATTTATCTACAAAAAAGATTATATTCATTTTTGTCCTAAAACGCATAGTTTCTAAGATAAAGAATTAAACACGTTTCCCTTCATTGTAACTGAAGCATAAGGGTGGGGATGACGCCATTTTGAATTTAAGCTCATAAAAATATGTAAAAACATTTGGTAAAAAAATCGCGTGCGGTATTTTTCGCAAAGAAAAAGTACCTATTTACTGGACTACTAAATAAACACAACGATAACCAGGCTTCTCTCCCACTCGAAATATATTATATTTGTGGTTTTAATTGCATTTAACGAGCTGGAATAGCACTAGATGGGAGATAATAAATGATTATAGTATCGCTGAATGGAGATACTGATTTGATTTTCAATTTGAGATTTCGCCAGGAGATAATGTGACTATATTTGCTAGATAATGCACAATTAACTATGTTTGATTCAGCTGTTTGCTCGGCTTTCTGAGGAGACCTTTAAGGTGGCCACAGACGTCGTTCTTTTTTGGCAGTTTTAACTGCACGGGTAAAACTGTACGGGTAAACACGAACAACGACCATATCCACACACTAGGCGTTGCTTCGTTCAGTTTTTCTGAAATCGTGGCGTTATCAGCATCTGATCTGCTATGATGGATCCTACGACAACATTAGCAGTTGCGGCCGCAGTGGCAATAAAATTAAAATTTTCAAAAACAAAACGTTCAAAATGGACTAAAGAATGGTTACTAAAACGAAGACAGTTTTCACACGCAAATCTCTTAAATGAATTACGACTAGAACCAGGAGATTGGTTTAATTATCTGCGAATGGACGAAGAAACGTATTTAGAGCTGCTCACTTTAGTAACACCATTAATACAAAAACAAGATACCTTTATGAGAAAAAGTATTTCATCACATGAGCGTCTTACCGCCACACTAAGATTTCTTGCCACTGGAAGGAGTTACGAAGACCTAAAATTTTCAACTGTTATATCACCTCAAGCTCTTGGGCAGATTATACCAGAAACGTGCAGTGCCATATACTCTGTTTTAAAACACAATTACTTAAAGGTAAGAAGAAATTATTTATTTTCTTTAACAGGAGACAAAACTAAAAATACATTACTAAAAGAAATATAATGAATGAAAGGATATTTAGTTACAAATCAGTAGCATCGGGTGAAAAAGTTCCTAAAAAGTATCTCGCATTTCCATCTGTTTGTTGAGAAGCAAGTATTTGATTAGATTTATTTCCGTAGTCTCTTCCGTTATCAAAATCCACATGAGAGCTCGTGCAATCAGATTGCTGATTCTGATAATAGCGGTTTGAGTTAATAGAAGGATTTGTAGCAAACTGTTGTTGATTTACTCCTTTGTTTGTTAAAGACATTTTTGTATTTCTTGTAATGTTTCCCAATGCAGCTTCAAAGAGAACGTCAGATATAAATTTTTCCGCCATTAAAGCAGCATCACGGGGTAACTCTCTCAATTTGTTGGCAAAATTTTTTCCTATAACGTCAAAGTTGTCTTCTTCAATATTCTTATCCAGCTTTGCACTCACTTTCTCCAAAACTTCGTCGGCTCTGTCCTTTATGTTACGCTTTCTTTTGTTACTAACGGAAGAACGTACTGAAGGAGTATTGGAACATGCTGACAGCGCCCGATCAGTGCATACATTCTTTTCAAAAGGAGATGCCGGGGATAGTATGGGGGTAAAGTTATATTCATCCTGAAAGAAAACAATAATTGTATTAAAATAAATTATGCAATAATTAGCTATGATTGTTAAATATAAGTTATATTCACAAGGTTTTTTTATTTTAGTTTCCCAGAACCGAAGAAAAATGGGAAATCATAGCCGAAACATTTGAAAAAAAGTGGAATTTTCCTCATTGTTTAGGTGCTGTAGATGGAAAGCACATAGATATAGTGCCACCTCCAAATAGCGGTTCTTTTTATTGGAATTACAAAGGCAGACATAGTGTCGTATTAATGGCGAATTTATCATGTGCGATTGTGGCACAAATGGTAGAGTATCTGATGGTGGTGTAATTGAAAACACTTTGTTTTATGATAAACTTATAAATGGAACTCTTAAATTACCATCCAGTTGTAAAACAAATAACACTAATGAATCACTGCCCTATGTCTTTATTGGAGATGAAGCTTTCGCGTTGAGAGACAATTTTTTAAAACCATTCAGCCAAAAAGAATTGAACAGAGAAAGAAGAATATTTAACTACAGATTATCCAGAGCACGCCGCATAATAGAAAATGCATTGCATTTATGACATGTTGCATTCTTCATAACTTTCTGATTAGGAAGCGCCAGGAAAATTATGCACCTTCAACTTGTTTTTATTCAGAAGATTACAGCACAGGGCACATAGAAAATGGCTTAAGCGCAGAACAAGCAACTGCTAATTTACAGCGTGGACACAACAGACATGCATCTGAAGAAGCAAAAAGGGTCCGTAATTTATTTATGAGTTACTTTCATAATGAAGGATCAGTACCCTGGCAACAAAACTTTGTTTAATACTTTGTTGAACTAGATTTCTTAAGATTTATTTTTATTAATAAACATAATGTACATATAAACAAAAAATATAGTTTTTACTTACTTGCTTGCTATTTGTCTCCTCATCAATATTAGATACTGTTTCTCTCGGTGTTTCCTGGTCTGTAAGGAATAATAAATATTCGTAGTACCACAAATGGGGCTTGTACACCTCAGCAGTCCCCGAACCAGATTTCTTAGATTGTCTTACTTTTTTTAGCTCCTTTCGGAAGCAACCACGTAGGGAGTCGATTTTCTTTTTAACTGATTCTTTTGTTGCAGTGTTATCTACTTCTTGTAGTTTTACTATCATTTCTTCGTAAGCTTTATTTTTTTTATCTCGGTCAGAATAGTCTGTTGATTTAATTTTCCAAAGGCACGGATAGCTTCTATATAATTCTATGAAGTCAATTATAAATTGTTTGCTGAAACTCCGTAGGTCTGTCATTTTGAACAAGAACAAAATTTCTATTAACATCAAAACATAAAATAATTCAAGCTGCGAGGAAGTCGAAACTGACAAAATCCGTCCTTTTTAACTGCGTCGTCCACACACCAGCCGACTTGAACGAACACGATTGAAAACGGACGGTTAAAATCAAGCTGCGGCAGATTTTTTTGAACGCCGGCAAGAAGGACGGTTTTTGGCCACACACAGACCTTTTTACCCGTACAGTTTTACCCGTGCGGTTAAAACTGCCAAAAAAGAACGACGTCTGTGGCCACCTTTAGTCTAAATATAGTCAGATAATATATAAATACGTACAGGATTAAATTAAGTTTACCATACATTCAGCCATTCACATAAACGTATTTTAAAATTAAATATGTACATACTTCAAATGAGCAAGAGCATTCTATTCATAAAATTACGAGTTTTAAAATTTAATGGTAACTATGGGTGACTTCGTAAATGTAAAATTTAAGCAGTCGGTTCAAGTCAAGACTTCATAAATGTCACAGTTTTAAAGCACTGTGTTCATTATTGCATCGTAAACGTCAAATCTTTGCATTGAAATGGGAATTTCGGCATCATGAATAGCTATGATGCAAAGTGATTAGTTTTACAAATTTTACAAAAAATTTGTGTGCTGTTCCTTGTGCCACATTAAAAAAATCGCATATTTCACGGAAACTATTTTGATTAGCCAACTTCCACAATGTAAGGTATAGGCTAATTTCAACTGAGATTGAAGGGCGCCCGTTTTAACATTTTTTGTGTCTTTCTTCCATAATTGTCTTTAACACCTACAAATACATAAAATACTTTTGTGGATTGGGTTCTTTTTGAATGAAGGATTTCAGTATGAACCAACTTATTATGTATAATATTTACTTACAACAAATGTGTTAAGGAGGGGAAGTCGTGTATAAATATATTGAAAAGCTTGGGGCCTAGAATGGAGCCTTGGGGGACTACAGATTCCATTTTGAACAATTGAGAGGTTAGCTCTGTGTAACAGTCTCAATTTACAAAATAGCAGTATATATTACTCCAAAGCAAAAATCTAATTTTTGAAATAAGTATTATGACCATAGACAAAAGACTGAGGAGAATTTCTTGGCAGAGGCGAAGATTCTGGTCCACCTATTAACTTTCTTCAAGATCATATAAATCGAATCATGAATAATGATCTATTGGTTTCAAAAACACGACACGGCACCACCATTGAAGCTGCATTTGGCCGATAGGTTAATGTCCTTAGTATGAAACTCTATTGTAATCACGCCAAAGAAGTATAACTTCTAATGTGCGTACATAAGTAAGTGTACACACCCACAGCTTTTTTTTTATTAAATTATCATTTGGCGGTTCTATATTTGGTATTAAATGTTTTAAAATTAACTTTACAATAAGTTTTTTATCCATTTTGTAAAAAAGTAAAAACGGCACACTTCATAAATGTCAAATTTAAAACTGTACAACTTTGTCTAAGATTTTACTGAACTTAGACATTACTGCATTAATACTGTTTTCTGACACAGTTTATTGGCATTTACGAAGTCACCCTATATAACTACATAACGAATTTTAAATGGTAACTATACATATATACCCAGGTCGTAGTTTGAAAACTGCTACCCGATACTGCAATTGAACATAAACTGAAATATAACTGAATTTACTTAATTATCAAATATATTCTTTAGGTAAAAGAGTAGAATTCACAGGCAAGTTTTTTGAATTGCCGACTTTTTTATCAAGAGTGCAATATAAAACAGCTATAGCTGGTAGACAGGAGTATGGCAGAGCTGATAAAGCTAGTTCGTGATTTTATTGTACTTGATCCAATTAACAACAAAGCGCTTACTTCAACGATTGAAGCTAACAGGTGACGTCAGCAGAGATGGAATTACGGATACGGATAGCATTCATACGACCTAATCCCACGGCAACTTAAGCCCGCTATATCAAAATAATTAGTTTTGCAATAAAACTTATAATTAAAAATATATTGGCAAAAAATTACTGTTTTTCGACACTAAAAGTACTGTAACTAGTGCAATATTAGCCCTACGTAAAAAACACTGATAACTAAAATCGTGTGTTCTATAAGTCGAAGGATTTTTTCTTGTAGAATTAACCATTAACGAAATATAGTGCAAAGAAAGTGATATATGAAGTTTGAAGCACTATAACTCCGAGTATATTGACTTTACAAAAAAATGTATGTGTTTAGAATTACGATAGTTTCATTTTGTTTAGAATTACGATAGTCTCATTTTGTTAATTTCTTTTTTTGTACATTCTTTCATATTTGTTTTAATTGTAAGTTTATAATCCTTTCCAAAGCTTTTAAGAAGGAGCTGTTGCTACAAGCTTTTTTGTAAACTTTGTGCGAGCTTGGTCAGTTGGTTAGAAACACGCGTTGAATAAAGACGTAAAAAACGCAGTCAGTATTTTTTTACTTTGACCGGCTAGTTTTCAGGAGTCTAGTTGCTGGAACGCTACAAGTGAAGCACTGGCCTTCACTTAGCAAAGGGCAGAACATATTGTATTAATAACTATCAACTCTAGCTGCAAGTGAAGCAAGCCTTCACTTCGGAAAAAGTCTGAACATTTGGTCCTTCGTACCGGATTTGAGCCACGACAATTGCGCGAAATTGTGGGATTGAAGTGTGGTGTAAATAAATTATTAAAAGAAATTGGATTTTATTCACCTGAACAATACGTTAAATTATTATTTAACGAAAGTGGGTACAGTACGCAATAAGCTGTGACTCATTCTAATTAGAATTAATAGTGCTTGTGTATGTCCACACAAAACATGCAAATATTACACCACACGTAAACAATAACTGAACAACAGGGTGGATCGAAAATAAAGTTTATTTTTTGCATTTGATTAAATTAATTTGGAAGCTAGTTACTTACAATTCTTTTTAGTTTAAAATGACCAGCACAAAGGTAAAACAGAAATTAAAAGTTATAAGAAGCAGCTTGTCACGATTAGCAAATGCCTTAAATACGTTTGATGCAAATACCTCACGAGAAGAGGTAGAGGTTAGGTTGACCAAGTTAGAAGAAATTTCAAGGGAGTTCAATCAATTCTTAATCGAAAATGAAAGCTCTGCGGAACCTAGTGAAGAATTTAATGAAGATGCTATTAGAGAAGAAATAGAAGATTAATATTTCAACATCAAAGCAAGATGTATGCACTTATTAAGAAGCATAACTGAGAAAAGCATGCAAGAGACTAGTAGCACACCGTTACCACAGGATGATTCCGTAATGACTGCTATTCAGACACTTACGGCTCATCAGACGAGTTTGATCAAAGCGATTGAGAGTGTAACGACTCATACCAGTAACATTTCAACATCAACTATTGTACAGCCAAATGTGGCAAACAATGTTAAACTTCCGAGGATAAATTCACCAGTTTTTATGAGAAGTTATGAAGAATGGCCAACTTTCTTCGATTTATTTAATAACATGATCCATTCAAATGCAACACTTTCTGGGGCACAGAAATTACAATATTTAAATGGCAGGGAGGGCAGGGCAGGGGAGATGCAGCTTCCTTATTGAAGAACATAAATATAGGTGATGCAAACTATGAAGAAGCTTGGCAGTCTTTAATTCAGAGATTCAACAAGGAAGAATGTATCATTGAAGCCCATCTAAAGAACCTTCTTGAACAATCGGCTGCATCTAGAGTTACGGTGGTAGAACTAAGAAAATTTCTCACGCCCACAAATAATGCCTGCGTGCATTGAAGCTTCCGGTAAATCAATGGGATACTATACTGATCCATATACTTTTAAATAAATTAGATATTGGCATCAAAAGGTTGTGGCATCGTGAAGTCAAAGAAGAACCAGACCTGAATTAAAAAGGTTCATGACATTTTTAGAGGACTACTTTTACGAATTAGAAATGTTAAGGAAGCAGAAGCAAGCAATCGCCACAGTTGTTCCTCAGAAGAAACGGGTCCTAACAGCAGCAGTGCCTTCTTGTTGTTTATGTAAGGGACAGCATCCATTGAACAGATGTCCCCAATTCATCGCAATGAATGTAGAGAAGCGTCGAGAATGGGTACTTTCCAAGACGTTATGTTTTAATTGTTTAGGAACTGGACATCAGAGAGTCGATTGTAAATCCTCGCGATGCCGATTATGCCAATCGAAACATCATTCCTCAATACATATGGATTCAGAAAGTTCACAACAAAAAGCGCAACCAAGAGAAATGAACGCAACAAGACTAACATCTCAAATGCCCTCTAAACCACAGGATGCGCTATTACCAATAGCATTAGTCCTCGTCCGGGATATCACAGGTCAGGAACAATATTGCGGAATGAGTTTAGACTCAGGATCGCAAACTACGCTTATAGCTTACAGCGATTACGGTTACAACGAACACAGGCGAGGATTCACATAAATGGTATTGGTTCCGCCTACACACGTGGTAAGGTATACTTACATATACGTTCGCGATTCAACGAAGAAACAGTGATGGCAACAGCATTAATATTGAATACATTAACAAGAGTTATGCCGACATCGGAAATACCTTTAAAGAACGATCACAGTTTTTTGAATCTCAATATTGCCGATCCCGAATTTAACCACCCAGGGCGTATTGATATTATATTGGGAGCAGAATTATTCTTTGAAGTTATGAAGGATGGAAAATCAGGAATTTTGCAAATATGTCAATTGCTCAAAATTCAATCTTTGGCTGGATTGTTGGAGGAAGATATTCACCATCGAGTAGCCATTCGTTGCATACATGTGTAGATATTAACCAGAAATTGCCTAAGTTCTGGAAGTTGGAAGAGATGAAGGCGATAGTACTTACAGAAAAAGAGAGGAAATGTGAGGAACATTTTTGTGCAACCCATAAACGAGACGACAGTGGTAGATACAAGGTTAAACTACCATTTAAAGAAGATAACCTAGTCTTGGGTGACTCACGACAATTCGCTATAAAGAGGCTAATGGCGGTAGAACGGAGATTTGCTTCAAATCATCAGCTATATCAGCAATATACAACATTTATGACAGAATATGAATCATTAGAGCACATGCGAATGGTACCAGAAGATCAGATGTATGAGGGAAATTATTACATGCCACACCATGCTGTAGCTAAACCTGAAAGCACGACAACGAAGCTTCGTGTTGTTTTTGATTCGTCGTGCAAGACAACCTCAGGTATCGCATTGAATGATAAATTAATGGCAGGTGCTATTGAACAGTCTGATATTCTTACACTGTTAATTCGTTTTCGAAAACATAGAATTGCGTTCATTGCGGATATTGTCAAGATGAACAGGCAAATTTGGATCAATGATTAAGACAGGCCTTATCAACGGATTGTTTGGAGACAAGATCCCAAGAAACCAATAAGGGACTATGACCTACTGACGGTCACATATGATACAACCTCCTTTTTGGGCGACGAGAACATTAAGTCAATTAGCAAAGGATGAAGCACTCAATTATCCACTGGCGGCAGAAGTATTAAAATCAGATTTATACATTGATGATGATTAATATCTGGAGCAGGAACATTAGAACAAGCTAGAAGAATAAAAAATGAATTAACTAAAATCCTCGAATCAGCTGGCTTTGACCTCAGGAAATGGGCATCAAATTCATCACAGTTGTTAGAAGAGACACCAACAGATCTTCAAGAACAGTCTAAATTACTACGTTTTGATAAAGTCAGTTGGACACGATCAAGGATTGCTTTGTGTTCAATGTACAAGTAGAGAATATAGATAGACCAACAAAGCGTCAGATTTTACCTCAAATAGCAAAAATCTATGATCCTTTAGGTTGGTTATCACCTTGCTTTATACG
This sequence comes from Thereva unica, assembly GCA_949987705.1. NCBI lineage: Eukaryota > Metazoa > Arthropoda > Insecta > Diptera > Therevidae > Thereva > Thereva unica. The sequence goes on from OX465281.1 coordinate 128,187,312, forward strand.
AGCAAAAATGATTATTCAGCAATTATGGTTGACTGGAGTAGACTGGGATGATCCTATATCAGAAAAGGTACTACATCACTGGAAACAATTTAGGGATTCTTTGCATCAATTGGAAGGTTTGGAAATACCTCGTTGGCTATCTTGTGAAGGAAACTTAATACAACTGCGTGGATTTGCTGATGCATCTGAACGTGCATATGGAGCAGCTATATACATATATACACCTATAATAGTACAGAATTTCTTTCGAGCCATCTGGTTGCTGCGAAAACTAAGGTTTCACCGATGAAACAACTTTCAATCCCACGTCTAGAGTTATGCGCCGCACACCTGTTGATCAACTTAATGAAACGGGTCAGAGAGTCTCTTAAACTAACCGACATACCTTGTTACGGGTGGACAGATTCAACAGTTGTTTTAAGTTGTCTAGCTGATCATCCTAGACCGTGGAACACATTTGTAGGAAATCGCACAGCAGAAATTTTAGACGTCCTTCCAATGAACCATTGGCGACATATCACGTCAAAGAATAATCCTGCGGATCACGCATCACGTGGGCTCACGGCAGCTGAGTTAGTCAATTGTGTCCGGTGGTGGCAGGGGCAGAATCTACATCAGCCAATAGGATTTCCAGATTATAAGCCGGACCCTGCTGATGAGATCGTAATTAACTCTGAGGCACGGAAAATGGTTTTTCTTACTCAGACAAGGTTAAAGGAAGACGACTTAATGTGTAGATATTCAACATTGACGAGACTAAGGCGAATTCTCAGTTATTGTCTTCGCTTTCGGAATAATTGTAGAGTAAATAAGAGTGAACGTGAAACGGGGTTTCTATCTTAATAAGAACTTAATCAGGCGTTTAAAATCTTAATTAAGAAGGTCCAACTGGATACCTTTCAATCCGAAATTGACATGTTAAGGAAAGCAAATCAGTTGAAACCAAAGAATCATTTCTTCTTCTTCTTTAACGGCTCTACAACCGGGATCCGGTCCTGGCCTCGCGTCAACGTTATGGTTAGATATTTGGATTTGAAGAACCTTGACAGACTATAGTAGGCTTTGTTGGCTTTTAGCTTTTAGCTTCGCTGAATCCATTCCTTGATCCAGATGGTTTATTACGAGTGGGGGGTCGTATAGAGCAAGCTGATTTAAATTATGAACTCAAACACCCAATTATATTGCCCAAATCGAATCATTTAACCCGATTAATAGTAACTGATCTACACATACGATATCTGCACGCAGGACAGAGACAGCTACTACGCTTAATTCACGATATTATATATTTGGAGTCCGTCAACTGGTCAAACGTTGTGTTCATAAATGCATCACATGTGCTCGCTTTAAAGGAAAACCTTACACCCAACAAATGGGCAATTTACCAGCTCATCGCCCTCAACCAGGGTTTGCATTCACAAATACGCGAGTCGACTATGCGGGTCCAGTAATGGTACGATCGTGGAAGGGAAGAGGAGCCAAGACACATAAAGCATACATAGCTTTATTCATATGTTTGGCAACACGCGCAATACACTTAGAGTTCTGTGGAGATTTATCAACAGAATCATTTATAGCTGCTTTAAGGAGGTTTGTCTCAAGACGGGGGCTGTGTCCCAATATATTCAGTGACAATGGAAGCAACTTTGTTGGAGCAGAGAGGCATTTTGGTGAATTGAAGGAGTTGCTACACTCACCGAGGCATGATGAGAGAATCGTAAATTTTTTAAGCGATCACAACGTACAATGGCACTTTATACCTCCCGCAGCACCACATTTTGGTGGGTTATGGGAGGCGGGGGTAAAGTCCATGAAAACGCATCTTCGACGAGTGCTGGGTAACTCTCTCCTGACATTTGAAGAATACAACACATTGATGTGTCAAGTGGAAGCTTGCTTAAACTCTAGACCGCTACTAACTATATCCACCGGTGTGAAGGAGGCGGATTATCTCACAACAGGCCACTTTTTAATTGATCGACCTTTAACACAAGTAGTAAGGAGCATAAAATCAATCGACTTAATCGACTTAAGCGGCTTATTCAAGATTTTTGGAAGAGGTGGGCTATGGAATACCTCACTCAGCTTCAGCAGCGGTCACGTTGGCGCAGTCAATCTGTGAACCCTAAGGTAGGCGACATCGTGTTATTAAAGGATGAGAATCTACCTCCAAGTCGATGGTCCATGGGGAGAATCACTCAACTTCATTCAGGTGGTGATAATTTAGTTCGAGTTGTTACTGTCCAGACAACAATGGGAGTATTCAAGAGACCAATCGTCAAACTGTGCCCATTACCAACAGCGGCGGACGAGTGATTATTATTGAAATGTTAACCCTTCAAGGCCGGCGAAATGTTTAGAATTACGATAGTTTCATTTTGTTTAGAATTACGATAGTCTCATTTTGTTAATTTCTTTTTTTTTTTGTACAATCTTTCATATTTGTTTGATTTAACTTTCATATTTGTTTTCATTGTAAGTTTATAATCCTTTCCAAAGCTTTTAAGAAGGAGTTGTTGCTGCAAGCTTTTTTTGTTAGCTTTGTGCGAGCTTGGTCAGTTGGTTAAAAACGCGCGCTGAATAAAGACGTAAAACACGCAGTAAGTATTTTAATTACATACTTTGACCGGCTAGTTTTCAGGAGTCTAGTTGCTGGAACGCTACAAGTGAAGCACTGGCCTTTACTTAGCAAAGGGCAGAATATAATGTATTAATAACTATGAACTCTAGCTGCAATTGAAGCAAGCCTTCACTTCGTAAAAAGTCTGAACTAAAAAGTTAAATCACTTATTTATCTACAAAAAAGATTTTATACATTTTTATCGCAAAATAGTTGTTGAGATATAGAATTAAACGCGTTTCTCTTCAGTTGGTTAAGCATAAGGGTGACGATGACGCCATTTTGAATTTAAGCTCACAAAAATATATAAAATCGGGTGCGGTATTTTCCGCAAAGAAAAAGTATCTATTTATTGGACTAAAAAGAAATTTTCACTTCGAAGTAAACGATGTATTGTTTAATAATTCGTATGCTTATTCCCAAAGGCACTAAATCAGGAGCTGACTTAGTTTGAAGAACTAAGTGTGATTTTTTCTTACAATCTGTTGTTATTATTTTTCATCTATTATTAGAATATCCATTAATAATATTCAACATTCATCGCACTGTGAAGTTGATCGTGTGGACCGAAAGGGTCAAACCCATATCCCAACTATTTTTTTGTTATTTTCAGATTTAACGTGCATAACATTATTAATAAACATATTAATATATTTTAAAATTTAATTCATTTATACCTATGTATCTTCAAGATGTTTGATCATTCCATCAAGTTAATTAAAAATTAGCAAAACATAGGAATTTAACCCTAATTTGACACAATTATAAAAAATTACATAACTTACACTTGGGGTCGATCTGACCCCAGCGTATAAAAATGTTAATAACTTTTTTATTTGTTATATAAAGGTTTTTAAAAAACTAGTTGGTACCCGGTACGCCTTGCTGCACCCATCAATGTGGTGGATGGTTGTCATTCAGCTCTTCCCGCTGCATTATCCGTTGTAAAATATATACGCTGGCCATTTTCGAGATGACCTACCAAATGAACCACAGTTGGATATCTTTTATGAATGGCAAATGAAAAAAATGCCATAACGCTCCATTATTGCTAACATAACGTCCCATTTAATATTGTATTATTTCCATCGATCGTATTTGCATTAGCAGCACCAAAAACAGCCATGCCACTTCCTTTCGTGATATATTTGAATCTGTATTTGATTGATTTAACGGAATTCCAAAATTCATCATTTATGTGAGAATTGAACATCTTAGACAATAATGCCGAATAGAGTACGACCCAACGATTGTCAACTTCACAATCGTAACCATTAACCTTCCAAGCTATCTCTTTGCCATTGACCTTAGTCGGTCGACGACGATACAACGGGTAACCATCGTCCCCGATTACATTTTTGAACATTTCTAACATGCATCACGATTCAATCCCCTCCCATTGTGGATTGCAAATAAAAGTTATGAACAAATCTGGCGACCATATTGATATTGGACATATGCTTTCCGACACACATTGCATCAACGTTTATAGTGATTTTCCAACGTTCGTTTCGAATTGTATCGATTTTTTTTTACTGAACTTAACTAATATTGTTAAAGTGACCGCTCGGCTGCGCCAACTTTCATATTTTTTTGTTCTTTTCCACATAAGCTTTTGTCGAATACTACTAAATGAAGTCCATTTTAACATAACAATTGGGTCAAAATGAAGAGAGGGAAATGCTGTACCTTGTTCAACAAAAATTTTGCTTAAAAACAAACACATGCACAAATGCCTTAAAGATAAGGAAACAATACTCGGACATACACGTTGATATCCCATGTAAGGATAATAAGTTAATCCATGTACCCCGAGAGTATGAAAACAAACCGGTTAACCAAGTGCTAAATATTGATCTGTGTACGACAGCCCAATCAATGAGAGTAACATGTAAACGCACTCCACTCCACTTCGTTTAATGTACATATTTATAATTTGACACCACTATCGCTGTTGCAATCCATTATTAGAACGATTTAACTTTTTATATTTCATTTAATAAAACAAACCAATTTCGCATGCAAATCATATCAATTCAATGCGAAGAAAAAATTTTCCAATAGGGATATTGACAATTCTTTTTCAAGCGCCATTATCAAAATACCAACAAACATAATCATGAAAACTATATACATAAACCAAAAACGGCAGGACCAAATTTTATAAAAATCTTTTCAGATCATACTTCCGTTAATACGCTTCGAAGGACACCTTAACGGAGTCGTTATCTTTTTTGGTTCGCGCGAAATCATGCAAGAAAAAATGGTCACATACGTACGCACACGCACACACACACACTTCTTCTCAAATTTTTGACCATTTGACCTTGAAAAATGAAAATACGTTGAAAATTTTGATTTCGTTTTTCGGACCGATTACAATAACTTCCCTCTATACTGGGAAGTTCAAAATATCAAAGCACATCTTTATCGTATAAGCGACAACCTTTAGATGACGTATCATATCCCACAAATATGTACTCTTTTCCTTTTGCTTCAAACTTTGCTCCTGTTCTTGGACGTTTATCCAAAGCAATTGCTCAACTACCGAATACTCTCAGGAAACTGACGTTTGGTTTTCTTCCGTTCAATACTTCAAAAGGTGTATTATGGTCAACTGCGGCTGATGCACATTAATTACGTATAAATACAACGGTATTTAGAGCCTCTGCCCAAAGGTACTTAGGTAGATCGGCTTCTATCAACATTGTTCTAGCCATTCCAACTAACGTTCACCATTTGAATCTCTCTGCTACACCATTTTGTTGTGGTGTATATGGGATAGTTAGCTGATGTAAGATTCCATTTTCTTGCAGATATTCTTTAAATTCATTTGAGATATATTCTTTTGCGTTATCTATAATATAAAATTGTCGGGTTTTCCTTCCTGACGCTATAATTCCAGAACGCACGATCCGATTTCCACGGTTTTGCATTCGTTTGAAAGGTCTCGGGCTCCGTGAGGTTTATAGCAAAAAATTTCAACAGAAAAGCAGGCTTTTGGTCCATAGCAGCTATCTGAAGAGGGCGGATTACCATTTTCTTCACAACCCCTTCGACATGGGTATCAAATGAAAGGCTATGATAAGTAGAACACCATAAGCAATATAGTATACTCAATATACTCTGCAGATCAAACGGACATCCTGCTAACTATAGAGGATGCCTAAAATATGCAGAGTTCAAAAAAAGAATACAAATGCGTAAAGAGCAAATCCAGACCCAGAAAGCGCAAAAGAGCAGAGTGATAAATAATTTTGTAAAGCCTGGAATGTCCTTTGCCCAAATGGCAGCGGGAGTCCAGCCTACAAAACAACAAGCTCCAACAGCTGCCACGGCAGCGAGTCCTGGAGATAGTGAGCTGAAGGCGGTCCTCTTGTCCATACAAGGGCAGATCGCGCAGCTCCATCAACAACTAAGCGAGCAAACAGCTCGTTTAGACTTTGTATATAATGCTCTGTTATCGACAGAAACCATTTCCGGGTAAATTGCTTTAATGGCACTATTCGGAAAGGACACGATCAAAGTCATTTCGGTGAACGTCAACTCGTTGATACGAAATGAGAGAAGGGCGAATCTACTAACCCTCTTGCAGAACCAAAATTCGGATGTGCTTTTCGCTAGTGAAACTAAACTAAACGAGAGGCACAAAATGGATTACAAGGATTATGTGGTAATTAGGCGCGATCGACCTAATTCCATACGAGGCGGAGGCCTATTAATATTAATAAAGACCTCCCTGAAACATAAAATCATGTATAGTAGGGATATAGAAAAGTTTCGGGTGTTGGAAGCGTGTGTTATATACATTCCCCTGTCTAGTGGCAGAAGACTGTATTTAATCGCGGCGTACGCACCCCAAACAACTCAACCAAGATTATTTATAGAGGAAATGAACTCGCTCTTTCAAACTCTTCGCCTGGAGTCGGAAACGCTACAATCGACGCACTACTAAAACATAAAAGTCGAATACTAACAAGACTAAAAACCCTACACCGTCAGTTTCGGGATAGACGAAGTCCGGAGATTGTAACTCTTAAATCGGTTATGAAAAATCTCCAACAACTATTAAGGCAACAATTTTCACAGTCCGTGAATCTGTACTGGAACAGAAAGATTCGCGCTATTCAAAATAATAGCGCGAGCATGTTCCCATTCCCACAGATAAATAAAATTTTTAGGAGTAAAACACATAACCGGTTGGACAAGTTACGTATCCCTAGGACTTCAACTAACCAGGTACTGCTGAGGTCTGTGAACATAGATCCGGAAGAAACCTGCCATGTCGGTGATAATTATTGCATAGAGGACGAGCAGGAGAAGGTGGATTTAGTGGGGGCCTACTATCAGGAAATTTATTCGATGAACACTTGTGTTCGTACGAATTCTGACCTCGAGAGTAGGGCCTCGCTGAACCACTCGAGATTATCTAATGAAATCGAATCTTGGAAATCTGAGAATCGAGCAATTATCGAATTCAATGAAGACTGCCCAGCGAACGATATTTCCGAGGCCCAAGTAAACTCGACGTTCATTGGAAAAATCGACCTCCTGCTAACATTCCGTCGTCTGAACAATAAGAAATCGGCTGGAGTAGATGGTATACCGAACATAGTTCTGAAACATCTGCCCCTGGTGGCTGTAGACATATACACCACTTTGTTTAATAATGCATTAAACAACGCCCATTTCCCAGGTCACTGGAAAACGGCGGTGGTGTATCCTATACCTAAAAAAGGTAAAGACAAAACTAACCCTGCCAATCTCCGGTCAATAAGTCTGCTGCCGAACATCAGCAAGGTTTTTGAAACAGTCATTAATAGATCATTGGCCAAATGGGTTGAGGAAAAAAAGATAATTCCCGATAACCAGTTCGGTTTTAGGGCGGGACATGACACCATTCATGCTGCGTCCGAACTGGTATCAGACATACACTGGAACTTCATGAAAGGCCAGTGTACAGGAGCATGCCTGATCGATTTTGAGAAGGCATTCGATACAGTATGGATCGAAGGTCTTCTCTACAAACTGGTCAGACTCGATATGACGAGACCTCAGCTATACATGATTTATAATATGATTTCAAAGAAGAAGTTCGTCGTCAAAAGTGGCAACTTCACATCAAGTAGGGTCTTTGACATCAAAAATGGTCTGCAACAAGGTGCAGTGAACTCGCCGCTCTTATTTAATATCTTTACGAGTGACCTAATAAGTTCACTCCCGTACGCACTAGCGTATGCGGATGACCTGATCGTGTACAGGACAGGGCCGAAGATTGGAGTGATCCAGACGCTCTTGCAACGTGACTTCGAAATAATCGAACGGTATAGTGATGATTGGAAGTTGAAGATCAATTTTAGCAAATGTGAATCGATCCTTTTCCGGACTCCTCTAAACAAAGCTTCTCGTGATGTGCGGAGGAACTGGAAAACACTCAAAATTTCGAACAATGCCGGACAAGCATTAGAAAAAAAATTGGAAATGAAATACCTTGGGCTTTGGATGGACCAATACCTGTATTTTAACAGAAATGTATGTGCTGCTCTTACCAAGGCAAACAAGGCGTTTCATATGACCAAAAGACTTTTTTACGGCAGACACCTAAGCCCACGGGTCAAGGTGATCTGCTATCAAACCTTGGTCAGACCAATGTTAACTTATGGTTATCCGGTATGGTTCAACATATCTCCTTCTTACATGGAAAAGCTTCGGGTATTTGAAAGACAATGCTTAAGGGCGTGCCTAAGCTTGTATCGAACACCCGAATCGGGCTTCGTAAAATATCACGCCAACAATATCCTCTATGATAAAGCATCTGTTAACAGGATCGACAATTTCATAATCAAGTTGATTCGACGTCACGTCGCTAGAGCGACAATCCTCTTATTCGGGGAGCGTTCTACCCGAATTCTGAATACCACAAAGCAGCTTGTGAACGTGGGTTTATCCCCCCAGAAGCATTTATTTACCTAGACTCCAAAAAATTGGTTTAGGATGATTCGGGGTTGCCCCTCTTATATCACATGTATCGCAATGCATGTGATAAACGAGTGCGTGCTATTGAAGAAGGCAGGGAAATACAGCATCTCCTGAGGTTCAGCACGCGAATCTCAGAAAAAGATAAAAAAGAGGCCTCCAATGCCAGTAATTTGTACTGGTGGCTGGAGGACCCCCTTAGTTGGGTATTTGCCCTCTCTAATAAAGTTATAGATAATTTTTAAGCTATTGCATAGCTTTTATCGCAGGCTTTGAGCGGGGTGACCGAATTGAGAAATTCCGTAACGAAAAAAAACCTAACACGAGAGGGGAAATTATATGAAGCGCCTACTTCGATGTTTAAAAATTTCAAAAATTTCAAAATTAAACGGAAGTAAAGTGTCTGTTGACAACTGTTACACGAAACCCCCCTCTACAAAATAATAAATAAGTTTCTAAAAAATCAATAATTTTTATTTTCTAGCGAGGATTTCGTGTAACAGTGAAAAAAATAACACTTGACTTTCGTTTAATTTTGAAATTTTTAACCATCTAAGTAGGCGCCAGTGAATACCTGTACGCGTAAAATTTGTGTATTTGTGTAATAAGTGTTTCAAATATGAATAAACAAAGTGCATTTCTTAATGAAGAAAATGATGAGAAAATAGTTCAAGTAAATGAGTGAGTACATACATTTTATTATTATCACAAATGAAGTCTTTTAAGCTATTGCATAGCTTTTATCGCAGGCTTTGAGCGCGGTGACCGAATCGAGAAATTCCGTAACGAAAAAAACCTAACACGGTGCGTCATTGAATGGGGTTTACCCAAACCGCTAAAGCTATAGGGCTGAAATTTTGACAGTGCATCCCTATAATGGCGTGGACATCCACTAAAAAGCGATTTTTCGAAATTCATCCCCTAAGAGGGTGAAATGGGGTTTACCCAAACCGCTAAAGCTATAGGGCTGAAATTTTGACAGTGCATCCCTATAATGGCGTGGACACCCACTGTAAAGCGATTTTTCGCAAATCATCCCTTAAGGGGGTGAAATGGGGTTTACCCAAACCGCAGGAGCTATAGGGCTGAAAATTTGACAGTGCATCCCTATAATGACGTGGACATCCAATAAAAAGCGATTTTTCGAAATTCATGCCCCAAGGGGGTGAAATGGGGTTTACCCAAACCGCTAAAGCTATTGGGCTGAAATTTTGACAGTGCATCCTAATAATTGCGTGGACATCCACTATAAAGCGATTTTTCGAAATTCATCCCCTAAGGGGATGAAATGGGGTTTACCCAAACCGCGGGAGCTATAGGGCTGACATTTTGACAGTGCATCCCTATAATGGCGTGGACATCCATTAAAAAGCGATTTTTCGAAATTCATCCCCTAAGGGGGTGAAATGGGGTTTACCCAAATCGCTAAAGCTATTGGGCTGAGATTTTGACAGTGCATCCCTATAATGGCGTGGACATCCACTAAATAGCGATTTTTCGAAATTCATCCCCTAAGGGGTTGAAATGGGGTGTATCCAAACCGCTAAAGTTATAGGGCTGAAATTTTGACAGTGCATCCCTATAATGGCGTAGACATCCAATATAAAGAGATTTTTCGAAATTCATCTCCTAAGGGGGTGAAATGGGGCTTACCCAAACCCCTGGAGCTATGGGGCTGAAATTTTGACAGTGCATCCTTTTAATGACTTGGACATCCACTAAGAAGCGATTTTTCGAAATTCATTCCCTAAGGGGGTAAATTGCACCGTGCATCCCTATAACGACGTCGACATCCACTTAGGAGCGAATATCAAAGAAAAACCTTGAATTGATATCGGTGAAAAAATACTGCATAAATAAAATAAATAAATAATTATGAGTTGATAAAAAATGCTATGCAATAGCTTTACCGCGGCAGTTCTCTAGTGCCACAGCCCTTTTTTTTATTTTTAATGTAAGTTAGTTTTAAAAGATTAGCTTAGTACTTAGATAGGGTTTAGTTCTAGTTTTTACTTTGTAATGAAGGTAGATTTAAGTAAGTCTAGGTTAGTGGTGCGAGCTTCCACGAGCTATTGTTATTTCTTGTAGCTCAAGCCCGTGGAAGCTCGTCGCCTGGACGGGGGTCACCCGAGAGAATTCGACTCTGCTGTCCCCCGCCCAGATAGGTTTCTTAGGGTTAAGTTAGTTAGTAGAGTAGACTAAGTTAGCTTAAGTTTTATACAAAATAATTAATACAGCACCTAAGTTTTTAAATTTTTCTTAGGACTAGAAATAATATATAATATGAAAATAAATAAAAAATACATAAGTTTTAGCCGAAAGGCATAAGTTAAATTAAGACATAGATTAATTTAGAGTGCCTGCTGAGGGCCAGTAAGTTAGACATATTAGAATAGGTTAGAATAATTAACTTTAAGCGTTTGGTTAAATTTATATTAGGATAGCTGTTAAGTCAAATAAACGCTTTTAAAAACTAAAAAAAAAGTATACTCAATATATCGTTTGGTCCATAGCGGCCATCTCAAGAGGGCAGATTAATATTTTCTTCACAATCCCTTCGACATGGGTATCAAATGAAAGAGTATGATAAGTAGAACACCATAGGCAATATAGTATACTCAATATATCATTTGGTCCATGGCGGTCATCTCCCAAAATCAATTTTCCCAGATTTGTTCTTTTTTCACTACAGCTTTTTCCTATCGCAGACTGCGTCCCCATAATCTTATTTTATTGAAAGGCGTTGCAACGCAAGCGGGTTTTTGCTAGTCTGTTCTAAATATTTTTAATTTCTTTGTACTTGTCGCTCCATTTTACTTTTACATTCCTTAAATGCATTCAATGCTTCACTTCTTTCTTTCAAGAATTTAACTTCCACATACCTAAATTTTCTATCTATAAATTATATAAAATATTTAGAACCACCGAGCGATGTACTAAAAGGACCACATATATCGGAATGTACAAGTTGCAGTATGTTTTCCTCTTTTTTATTTGATTTTGGATATGGAAATTCTTTAATTTTTCCTTTCACGCATGGAATTCACTTCACTTCACAATTTTCTAATGGCCATTTGATAAAGTCGTTCTTTTTCGTATGTTCACTGTAACATGGCATGCTCATATATTCCTTTACGAAATATAAAATACCTCGTTTAAATGCCTCGAAGATCACTTCTACATTGCGATTTCTTACAGCAGCAAATTTTCTATGGAAATCTACAGTTAGCCCGTTTTCTGTAACTTTATGTACTGATATTAAACTTGATTTTAGTTTTGGTGCATATGTGACATCTCTCAAAAGCACTTGTTTCATTCCTCCATCGGGTAATTGTAATTTCAATTTTACCGTTCCGCTTCCAAATCCTTCAACAATGTCGTTACCCGCTGTATGTATTACAAATTCTTGCATATCATCAAGTCCCTCTCAACTACAGGCCTCGTAGATGTATTTTTCGTGGTGGTGGTAATAGTCCCAAAAGTCACCGCACACCGGAGTAACATGGCGCGGAAGCCGTACGCGCAGAATTTTTGTGTTTATTTTTGCAGTAAAAAGTGATAAAACATTGTATTTTAACACTTTTACTGCACTTGGATTTATCAGTGAATAGTATTTTAGTGATTTCATTAAAAAAATAAAACAAATTTGGTGATTAAGTGTTGTACCAGCATAATGGCGCGATATAAATAGTGGGCGCCACTTATGCGAGGTGTTACCCCCTTAGCCACAAGCCCGGAAGAGCATGGCCAAGGAGCCAACACCATACATAAGAAATAAAAAGAAAATCCGGAACTCCTACGTCGGCCACACGGAGTTGTCTAGCTCGCCGGAGGGGTCGTGGGGTGTGTGGCCGGGGCTTACCGCGGTTGGTTCACCACTTACCTGTGCCTAGGCAACTTTGAATCCCGCCTCCATCATTCTCCAGGCATCGCCTGAGCCGCGTCACTGTAGTTCGGTCCCTTGCCAGCTCATAGTCTGGATAACCACCAGCTGACAAGGAAAGGCACTACTTAGGAACACTGAAAAGAAATGAAATCCGCCCCCAACCATTCCCAAAAAAATTTAACAATTTATGTTACTCATTATAAATTTTTTTGTTTTTTTTGTTTTATTTAAGAAAAAAAAGGACAACACAATAATACGAGAAGGAGTTATGACAATAATCAATAGATGCCAGATGCAACAAAAACCAAATTTTTGTTCTACTATTACATGTGTCTAGACAATTTCGTTCAAAAAAAAAATCTTTAAAACACGCGCCGTATTGGTACCAAACACGCCTCGTATTTTTACAAATTCACTCACACAGGTTTAATTTCAGGAAGAACATATTGCCCAGAAACAACAAAAGAATAACAAGGAACAAATAAAGTCACAAATGATTATAAATAAGATTAAAATTAATATTAACTACAGTTAAAATTATTATTTAGTACTAAATTAAAGCATGAACAGATTTTTATTTTATTTTTTTGTAAATTTTTTGTGTGTCTTATTTTTTTTTATATTTAGTGTATATCTTGTTTTCTTTTATAATGTGGCGTACTCACGCGACAAAACCGAGTACTCCACCGAACAAAATGTGTTGATCGGTAATAGGAACATGTTCCGTATTGGAGCACAAAAAGATGGCCTACAGAAAGGAACCTTTAATGTGACCGCTATTTTCCTTACCCTTTAAATCAAATCAAATCTCTCAGTCTTGATTCTATTTTCTTCTGGACTGCAAGAATTTGTAGAACTTCTACAGCTGACAATTATCCAATCTTATCTTTTTTCGTCTTCCGAGAAAATTAATTTTTGTTACTTTCCTTACGGTTTTTATTTCTATTCGGAGCATACGAATTTGCCCACCCCCCTTGATATTACTCGGTATTTTCCTCCAACAAAAAAATATACGAACCACACAAAAAAATTCTCTTAATGTTTTGATATATATTTTTAAGACGTCCGCAGCCGCTTTTAGATAATATTTTAAGTAGCGACCCTCGACAGAATATTAAAGACAAAAATCCACAGTTTTTTTTTATTGAAAGAAAATTTCGTTTCTCTCCGCTGAATAGCTGAAACCTTCCTCCCGAGTGTGGTTTTTAATCCTATTCGTTTTTTTCTTATTCCTGCTTCAATCAACCTACTACGCTACATATATTTTGATGTTATTAATTTACCTTCTGCTGCACCGAATTTAAGAGGACTTTTTTTTCTTTTCTCCACAACTAACTCCAATACAATTTATAAACTCCGCCCCACGTCGTCTTTCTGTGGATCCTTTTCTTCCCCAAGTGTGTGTTGTAGAGTAGTCGCACGTCGTGGGATTCTCTTCCTTTCGGTCCTCTCGGCCGCTTCCTCTTTCTTAGAAGTTGACCTACTAAGTTGTCCGCTCCTGCTTCATTCACTAGTCATTCATTCCCTCGAATATACAGAACCGTCCGTACACCAGTTAAACAGCGTTTAAAGTCAAAATTTACAGCGATATTATATGCTATTAGTTAAGTTTACTAACTTCTTCACGAAATTCCGGCGACAACCAACCGGCTCCAACTTTTTATTTTTTTTCCCCCAAAACAAAAACGTTCCTTTTGAAATATTTTTCGTGACCCCCTTTTTGTTTTTTCTCGCCTATCCTGTTTAAATTTTCCCTTTCATCCCAAGTAATTTACAGTAAATTTCCCCTTGCCTACAGGGTGATTCCCACACTAAATTCCCCAATCAAAATAAATTTTCCGACCGACCGTTACATACCCTCGGGTCCACAAGGCCGACTCGCGAGGCAGTGAGGAGCCGAAAAAAACGGACGGTTTTTATGCCATAAGACCTAATTTGTTGGCGCCAATGTGGGTCTCGACTCACGACCTGAGAATAGGAGTCTCATGCTCTAGTGAGCTAGCCGGGCATACGTGAACTAGTAGATAATATACGAACCGAGTGAAAAGCTAACTGTAATTTAGGTCCATGCTTGTAACCGTAAGTTGCAATGGCCAGTCTGGAAAAATCTCCCGGAGAAATATTTGGAGCTGCGAATAACAGGCGGAAGACAATACCACATTGTCCCCCGACGGATATCAACAAGTCTCCAAACATTTCGTACAAACCCGGGTTGCTTTCGCTCCACCGGGCCAGTCTCCAGCAATACCACATTGCCTTTGACTCCCCCCGGTGAAACGATAGTCAAACTGTCTGCTGAGAGATATTCTCCAGACTGACCGAAAAATTGAATTAGAAACACCCCCCTAGGTGACCATGCCTCCGTGAGTTGATCTGGGATAGCATAAATGAACGTAAAGCAACAACCGGAAGAGTCAGTCGGCCATCAATAGGAAGTTGAACTACCATGATCCTTTCAGAAAAACATAACACATATTTGAATTCATTGTACAAAAAAAATAATTTAACTACTAATACCGGTTCTGCTAATCAACCCCCATTATTACCTAACACTGCCACTGTATTCAACAATATTCAGAAACAAAAAAAATTGCATTGAAATAATCCCACATAAATACTTTATAGCTAAAAACAACACAAGGTTAACCGAGACAAGAGGTATGCGGCCGTAATTTTGCTACTCTACATCGTAGCGCACGTAGATCTGCCGGACAATACATGACTAAAATTGGACCTGTTAATTTCAAGGCATGCCTAACGCCTTCTACATTTCCAGGGGTTGGTTCTCGAAGTAACCGGTTCATGGTAACCACAATACTATGCGCCATCTCTTTCCTCAGCTCTCCGCTCTTCGACAGCTTCCAATATAACTCCGACAAGAATACCAGTATCCCACTTTGCGGGTGAACTCCTGAGATACGGCATTCAGTATGTTCCTCACAATAATACGCCAGAAGGAGCCTAAACAATTTCCTAAACAGATTGTCATTCCTCGCATATAACGAGTCCAGTAGACTGTACAGTTTCGATCCCATAATACTGAATTTAGTTTCGGAGATAGATTTGAAAAAAATAATTTCGATGAAGTGACTTATTACAATAGGATTATTCTTGAAAAACGCCAAGTTAGTTAACGCTCGAGAAGCCACAGTATCGAAGAGTCCCGGATAAACATATAAGCAATTGACTATATTCACAGCGTACACCATTGCCAGGTTTTCGTCGGGTGTTGCCTCCCAGATTACCGTCATTGGTGGCTTTGGACTCGGTTCTACCTTAGGAACCGAATAAGAACCATTCACTACAGAATGGTACCTACCTTTTGGAACAAACTCCTTCGCGAGCGGGGATAGTGAGGACAAGAAATGTGGCCGACGTAATACTTTCTGTATTATGGGTAACCCATAATAAGTATGACCACTGGTTTCCTTCATATTTGATCACTATAAATCAACTTGAATATACCAACGAAATAAAAGCTAGATTACACTAATGCGTTTATATCTACCAGGATATATGTTATTTAATTTCCAAGCAAAAGCCGAAAAAAAAAATTACAAATAATCGTCAAATCCTTGACCTAGAGGCAGTAAATAATTAATGTCGTATAAATAACTGATGAGGTCAATTCAAAACAACTTCAACCTAACATTTTCGGTACGATTGAGCTTGGAAGAAACTTCACCTCTGGCATAATCAAAACAAAACCATTAGCGAAAGGTCGCAACAAATGATCACAATTCACAAGATCAGATACTGTTTTGAGGACCCCTCCCAAAAAAACCAGCTACAAGTAGAGTAACAACAAGGTGTTATTAACAAATCAAATAGATATCATTACTATTGTGTGTACCTCAAAGAATCAAAATCAACACCGATTAGTGTGTAGTGATAAAAAAAATAAAAGTGTATGAGTGTCTATATAGATTAGTGTATAAGCTTTACTTCAATCTAAGTGTGGAATGGTTGAGGCAGACGACAATTCCCCTCAGGGCTCCCGCATGTCGATGGCCTCGATGGCAGTTGGTGAAAACTATGAAGCATAGTCATCACCAAGTGTCATCCAGGTCGCCGACCCAGCTTCAGGTAAACCCGAACGAAGAACGGAAACGGAACTCAAAATCGCATCGCCACGAAAGGGAAACTTCTTCAAAAATAAAAAAATTTGGGGAATCCGCTGTTCAACCACAACTGAGCTACCTTTCGGAAAATCAATCAGTTGGGAAGAACAGACGAAAAAAAAACTCAGGACATAAACAAAAAAATAGAATTTCAAAAGCTGGATGGACCATCAGAAGGAACAAGGGGCGCAGTGGCAGGCGGTAACACGCCTGTTACCAGAGACGGTTAAGCCCTTGTACCAACTTCACCTTCCACCAGGAAAAATAATTCGAAGATCCTGTTCCAAGACCGACGCAGTGGCAGGCGGTATCACGCCTGATACCAGAGTCGCCGACCCTAGAAACAGGACAAGGATGAACCACTACTACACCTGCACGCATAGCCAAGCGAACACCGCTTGTTAGCAAGCCGTGCAGGATAGCACGGTTCGAAGCTACTCCAAAACGAAGAAGTTACCGCGTAAGTGAACGGACAGGCCTAAAAGCGAAGACAAATAAAAATTCACATAGAATTTAGACAAGGATGCTGAAAAAAAAATCGACAAGACAGACAGGGACTAAGGCTTCGCGGTACTACCTTAGCCCACAGCGAGCGCTGGGTAACAGTGGTGAACCATAGACGAAAAAAAATCAAACATTGTCCGTGAAGGCACAAGTGGTATTAAACCAAAAAAATTTAAACTTCAGGGTCCGTGTAGGACAGTCAACGGGCTTTAAAAGCTTCGTTGGGCGCCATTTATGTACCAGCATAATGGCGCGATATAAATAGTGGGCGCCACTTATGCGAGGTGTTACCCCCTTAGCCACAAGCCCGGAAGAGCATGGCCAAGGAGCCAACACCATACATAAGAAATAAAAAGAAAATCCGGAACTCCTACGTCGGCCACACGGAGTTGTCTAGCTCGCCGGAGGGGTCGTGGGGTGTGTGGCCGGGGCTTACCGCGGTTGGTTCACCACTTACCTGTGCCTAGGCAACTTTGAATCCCGCCTCCATCATTCTCCAGGCATCGCCTGAGCCGCGTCACTGTAGTTCGGTCCCTTGCCAGCTCATAGTCTGGATAACCACCAGCTGACAAGGAAAGGCACTACTTAGGAACACTGAAAAGAAATGAAATCCGCCCCCAACCATTCCCAAAAAAATTTAACAATTTATGTTACTCATTATAAATTTTTTTGTTTTTTTTGTTTTATTTAAGAAAAAAAAGGACAACACAATAATACGAGAAGGAGTTATGACAATAATCAATAGATGCCAGATGCAACAAAAACCAAATTTTTGTTCTACTATTACATGTGTCTAGACAATTTCGTTCAAAAAAAAAATCTTTAAAACACGCGCCGTATTGGTACCAAACACGCCTCGTATTTTTACAAATTCACTCACACAGGTTTAATTTCAGGAAGAACATATTGCCCAGAAACAACAAAAGAATAACAAGGAACAAATAAAGTCACAAATGATTATAAATAAGATTAAAATTAATATTAACTACAGTTAAAATTATTATTTAGTACTAAATTAAAGCATGAACAGATTTTTATTTTATTTTTTTGTAAATTTTTTGTGTGTCTTATTTTTTTTTATATTTAGTGTATATCTTGTTTTCTTTTATAATGTGGCGTACTCACGCGACAAAACCGAGTACTCCACCGAACAAAATGTGTTGATCGGTAATAGGAACATGTTCCGTATTGGAGCACAAAAAGATGGCCTACAGAAAGGAACCTTTAATGTGACCGCTATTTTCCTTACCCTTTAAATCAAATCAAATCTCTCAGTCTTGATTCTATTTTCTTCTGGACTGCAAGAATTTGTAGAACTTCTACAGCTGACAATTATCCAATCTTATCTTTTTTCGTCTTCCGAGAAAATTAATTTTTGTTACTTTCCTTACGGTTTTTATTTCTATTCGGAGCATACGAATTTGCCCACCCCCCTTGATATTACTCGGTATTTTCCTCCAACAAAAAAATATACGAACCACACAAAAAAATTCTCTTAATGTTTTGATATATATTTTTAAGACGTCCGCAGCCGCTTTTAGATAATATTTTAAGTAGCGACCCTCGACAGAATATTAAAGACAAAAATCCACAGTTTTTTTTTATTGAAAGAAAATTTCGTTTCTCTCCGCTGAATAGCTGAAACCTTCCTCCCGAGTGTGGTTTTTAATCCTATTCGTTTTTTTCTTATTCCTGCTTCAATCAACCTACTACGCTACATATATTTTGATGTTATTAATTTACCTTCTGCTGCACCGAATTTAAGAGGACTTTTTTTTCTTTTCTCCACAACTAACTCCAATACAATTTATAAACTCCGCCCCACGTCGTCTTTCTGTGGATCCTTTTCTTCCCCAAGTGTGTGTTGTAGAGTAGTCGCACGTCGTCGTCTTCTCTTCCTTTCGGTCCTCTCGGCCGCTTCCTCTTTCTTAGAAGTTGACCTACTAAGTTGTCCGCTCCTGCTTCATTCACTAGTCATTCATTCCCTCGAATATACAGAACCGTCCGTACACCAGTTAAACAGCGTTTAAAGTCAAAATTTACAGCGATATTATATGCTATTAGTTAAGTTTACTAACTTCTTCACGAAATTCCGGCGACAACCAACCGGCTCCAACTTTTTATTTTTTTTTCCCCCAAAACAAAAACGTTCCTTTTGAAATATTTTTCGTGACCCCCTTTTTGTTTTTTCTCGCCTATCCTGTTTAAATTTTCCCTTTCATCCCAAGTAATTTACAGTAAATTTCCCCTTGCCTACAGGGTGATTCCCACACTAAATTCCCCAATCAAAATAAATTTTCCGACCGACCGTTACAGTGTGTTTAAGTGTTCAAATTGTTAAGGCGATCAACTTTTTGACGTGTCAACGTCTATTAAAACGATGAACGCCGGCTGCATGCAAGAAAAATGATGACTCATTGTCCCGTTACGCTCGAGAAAACATTAATGAAATGATTGCATACTTTTATGAATAAAATTGAATCATTTATATTAAATTATCATTATTTTGTATGGATACAAAAAGGAGTCAAATGAAATATTCATTTTGATTGATAAATTAGCTTTTATTTGCACTAATGAATTCAAATATGTTTATTACTTTAATGAACAGATTATTAACTTCCCAGTATAGGAAGTTATTGTAATCGTTTCGAAAATTTCATCGTATTTTCATCTTTTAAGGTCCCAGGAGCATTTTAGGCAAAAAATTGGGAGAAAGTATGTTTGTGTATGTGTGTGTGGTCGTACGGATGTGGTCATTTTTTCCTGCACGATATCGCGCGAACCAAAACTGATATCGACTTCGTTGAGGTGTCGTTCGAAGAGTATGAAGCGAAATATGATCTGAAAATATTTTCATGAAATTCGGTCCAGCCGTTTTTTTGTTTAAGCGACGTAAGTGATTTTTATACCTGCACGATATAGCACGAACCAACCATTATACCGACTTCTTTGAGGTGCCGATCGTAGCGTATTACCGAAAGTACAGTTTGAAAAGATTTTCATAAAATTCGATCGAGCGGTATCTGTGTTTAAAGGGCGTAAGTGATTTTTGTACATGCTCCATAGAACACAAACCAAAAATGATATTGACTTCATTGAGGTGTCGCTCGAAGCGTATTAACCGAAATATTATCTGAAAAGATTTTCATGAAACTCGGCCTAGCCGTTTTTTTGTTTAAGCGACGTAAGTGATTTTTTGTACATGCACGATAAAGCACGAACCAACCATGATAGCGACTTCTTTGAGATGCCGATCGTAGCGTATTACCGAAAGTACGCTTTGAAAAGATTTTCATAAAATTCGATCAAGCGGTATCTATGTTTAAAGGGCGTAAGTGATTTTTGTACATGCTCGATAAAACGCTAACCAAAAATCATATTGGCTTCATTGAGGTGCCGTTCGAAGCGTGCTAACCAAAATATGATCTGAAAAGATTTTCATGAAATTCGGTCCGGCCATTTTTTGGTTCGCGCAATATCGTGCAGGAAAAAATGACCACATACGTACGCACACACACACGCATACTTCTTCCCAATTTTTTGCTCAAAATGCTCCTGGGACCTTGAAAGATGAAAATACGTCGAAAATTTCGATTTCTATTTTCGGACCGATTACAATAACTTCCCATAATGTTGAAGTGCTAATGAAATGGTCTGCAAGTGCAATAGGTAAAAATTATTAAATTATCAATATTATATTACGCCACAAAAGTTAAAGCTTTAAAGAGCATAGGGTATAAGAATTTGGGTACAAGCTGAGAATGGTTTCGTGTTGAAGTGCTACTGAAATGGTGTGCATGTGCAATTAGTAAAAAAAAAACCGGTGTCGATTATCCCGTGACAACTACCATGTTGCTTATTCGCTATCCAATATATACAGAAAATGTAGTAAAGGGCGCATCGTCTCTGATGAAAAATTAATATTGAAATCACCCCTCTAAATCATGTGTTATGCGCCCATGCATAAATAACTAAAGTTAAAATATTTTGTTCATTCTCTGCCTACACACGATTCGCTGCTAGGACTAATGATAGTGTTTTTGATAACTTCGGAATGAGTTGTTAAAGATATAGCAATGTGGTCATTATTTTGGTAGATCGTAGCACCATTAACTGCAACTTTAGGTGGCTAAAATTTAACAATATAGTTGAAGTTTGGAATAACAACATATCCTTCATTTATTACCTAAGTTTGAGTTATAACATTAATACGTCAATTTTATATACATCTTCGTCATCCTAATCTTGTAAGTGCCGCACATTTAGACAACACAATTGTGACAAATTCTCGGTATTATACATATATTCTATATTGCCTATTGTTCATTTATTATTAAAATATCCAATCAACATCCATCATACTTTGAAGTTGATCGTATGGATCGAAAGGGTCGAACCCACATCCCAACTAGTTTACAAGTAACAATGTGTAGTAACAAATTCATTTACAACTTTTATACATGTCTGATATTTAACTTCTTCCAAGAAGAGTAGGAAATGAATGGGAGTGTTTCAAGTGTAATGTGTTGAGCGTTCGGCTTGCACCGGCATCTACGAGTACTCTCTTCCACTCGATTGGCCCATGCGTCCGACGAGAAGAAAGACAGCGGCAGCACACAACTTACACGTGAACTGTTTCGTCGACTGTTTATAAAGTGAAGTAAAAAGTTAATGTGGTTTTCATTGTTTATTACAACGGTAATATTATTTATAATTAAAAAAAGTAGCATTAGATTCATCGCATCAGTCGGCGAGTGCAGTAATAGTAGGTTATGTTACAATTGAGTAAATAATGTCTTCTCATGATGTTGTCACGTTAAACTATCGTCCGTAAACCCTCTTTACAGACAGCAATTTTTTTTTCACATTCATGGTGTTTTTTCATGTTTATTTAAGAAAAAAATTTTAAATATTTAATGTTTTGTGTAGTTATGGAATTAAAAGTGATTTTAAAATGATTAATACATATATTATGATATTATTATTAAAAATATAGGTGCCGAAAAACACTTCTCTTATTCACTTTTCCATTCGCACTTTTCTGTACTTATATGTTTAGTAATAATTGTAAAATAAATTAATTAATGACTTTAAAATCACTTTTAATTAAATATTCAGCATATTTTCCCTTAATATACACGAAAAAAACACCGCGAATGTAAAATAAATTTATTACCTTAACAATTAAGACACCAAAAATACACTAAATCACTATTTTTTTATATATTTTTTTATTAAATCACTAAAGAAATAATCACTGATAATCCTTGTATGGTTTAAAGCGATAAATTTCAATAATTTACCACTTTTTACCACAAAACTATAACGAAAACACTCGCGAACGTACTCTGCGCCATTAAATTCTCAGCAACTGTCAAATTCTGGGACCATTCTCAGCAATTGTTGTATTAGTGCCCGATACAACTGCATGGCCTGTAGTTGAGAGGGTCTTGATATCATCCAAAGCTTTCTATATTTACAAGCCATGCTGTTAGTGTTTGTATGTACATACCCACAAGGAAAATTGAGAATGCTTCCTATTGGTAGGAATAAGGAAGCCTTCCTGTTCGTTGCCCAGAGAAGGTATAGAGAATTTTTTGAATTTTAAAGCTTCATTCTTAGTCTTCCATCCAATGACATGGATGGATAAAAAGAATATGAACTAGAGCACGGAAGAGAATGCTTCCAAACTTCCTCGGAAGGTTTCCAGCATTCATGATTGTATGTTTCCTTTTCCTTATGGGTAGTTGTATGAGGTCCCAACTATAATTCGTGAAATGTCAAAATCCCATTAAAAACAAGGGACAAAATTTTTCGTGCCGCGGAAAGTGATGTTGCGAGTGAGGTTTTGTTAAATATAATAGTTATTTAATACAAAAAAAAAAGGGAAAGGGAAAAAGTGCTTAAAATAAGTGTGATAAGATAGTAATTAAAATAATATGTTGTTAATAAGATTCGTTTGCGGGATTTGTTAGTCATGGAGGACCGTTTTGTTCTCAGAAACGTATTGTGAGTTATGTTGCAGCTAACTATTAAAATATTAATAATATAAGATATAAGAATATATTAAAAGAGACTTTACTACGAAGAGGAAATAGAAAGTTATTTATTTCTTCAGTGTTTTAATGATAAAGTGCGTGCACATTCATTCAATTTCAAAATATGTAATTTACTGTGCTTAAGGTGGATTTTGATAAAGTAATTAAAGATCTATACGAGAAAAGTTCCCCTAACAGAACTTTGCAAGACGGAAATGCAGAGCGAGGAAAGAATTAAGGCAATACAATACGCATTTTTAAGGTTAGCGCCGACTTACCGGGAGAACCCTGGATAATTCAAGCATCAAGACATTGACCATGTTTACGCGAAGCCTCTAAAACTGTTTATAACAACCTTAACACTGATTTTCATACGCGTAAACGCCCCTTAATACTGCTTTCGTTAGTGGTGTTAAGCTTAAATAAATGTGCTAAGGTAACAACTTTATTAAGGAAAACTGAGTTAATTAGTAGACGTAAACAGTTGTTTGACAGTTTTAGTAAAAACATTAAGGAAACTGTGATTTTAAATTAAACGAAAGGAAAGTTTATTTACGTAATAAACGCTGCAGAACTTGCCTATAATGGTTTATGAGGATTAATACATCTCGATTTATGTTCATTTAATGATAAAATTTAGTTAAACTTCTTCCAATCTATTTATTTATTTATTTGACTGTCAGCTTGGCAGTTTGTATTAGATCTAAGTAGGTACTTTAAAAACTGATATCTGCTGGTGGAAAAATTTTAACGCGAGTAAACGTTCTTAAAACTACTACGGATAGCAGTGACACGAACCAAAATATTTGCGCGTAAACGCTTTTAAAATTACTACTGATAACGATGTTATAAGCTTAAATATCTTCGCGTAAACATGGTCATTGTCTATTACTATGTAAGGTTTTTTTTTCTCTTAAATTAAAAACTATTTCTGAGAATAATAATATTTGAAACAGGTGCACAACATAATACAGGCGGTATCAAGGAAATAAAACGGATTTTAAGTGAACATCGCCAAAATGAAGCCGAAACTCATCCATAAGATGTATTGTTTAGTATTATTTTGTCCTACTTAGATCATTTTCGTTTGTTTAAATAATATTTTTTTACGGAGTTTTTATTTGCAAATAGAAAAATACTGCCGTATTATTTTGTTTGTTTTCGGAACAAAATAAGAAAGAACTAAAAGTTATTTGTGTACATTTTGAAATATGTGTTCGAGAATTCATTTAAGTGCCTAATAAAATTCTTTCAAGTAAATTTTGTTTTAATTAATTCTATTTTGGAGATAAAAAGGGGTACAATTTATCAACGTAATAAGGCAACAATCCGGCAAAAAGGTGAAGGCAGCAGTTATTTTCCGAATTTAATCCCCAAAAACACATAACCACACTTCGAAGTCCCATGAATCTTTGAAATTGAAGTCCCATGAATCTTTGAATGTGAGTGTGAGATTTTGTTGTGCACGGCTTGTAAATATAGAAGGCTTTATATCATCCCATTCCGTAAATTTGTTTCTGTCATTGCACATATGGGAGGTGGCACCGCTGTCAATACCCCAGGCATTTGTTTTCTCAATTGTGTGAGTGTGCGTGATATGCATTGCTGTTATTTCCTTTCTGTTACTGTATATTCTCTTCATCCTACAATCAGCAGCACGATGACCAATTTTTCCACAGCGAAAACATTTTCCATTAAATCTTTCGGTAGTATTTTTGTTCATCCAATTACCTTTTTTATTTCTTTGACTGCTACGAACTCCTCTAAGACTATCGCTTGAAATAAATGCACTGGCACCAGAGGTGTTCTCATTATTTTCACAGTTTCAGCGACTTTCTTCTACTAGTATTTTTATCTTCAAATTTTCAACTGATGGCATGGTATCTTTCGTCTCGATAGCAATACAGAAATTTTCATAATTTTCAGGTAATGAATTTAGAAGCATAATAGAACACAATTCCGTTGGAATATCGATGTCTGTAGCTTCCAATTCATCTAATTTTTGCTGAAAATTTTGTAAATGTTTTGACATTGATTCCTCCTGTCGTTTCTTCATTTGGCTTGTAGAGCATAACTTTTCTCTTTGGACCTTTGGATGCATGTACTTTTTCTAATAACTCCCATGCTTCTTTAGAAGTATTTGCCTTTTTAATGTAGGAAAGCTGATTTTCCTTGATGCTTAAAGTGATCAACGCCAATGCCTTGGAATCTATATTTGTCTATTCTGGAAATTTCACCACGTCGGCCGGCTTTGGTAATTCTCCGTTTACATAACACTACATGTCGTTATATGTATATCAAAATGCTTTTTATTTGCATTTTCCAAGCTTCGTAATTTTGATCGTTGAGCTTGTCAACACCGGCTGAATTAAAATTTCGCGTCACTATTCCGAATTTAAATACGACCAGCGGCCTGGGCCCATAACATGTTAACACAAGTTACTTTATTCAACTAATTTAAAGAAATACAAAATGGAGTCCTGTTACGTATATGGAGCCAGGAACTCAAAAGTGTGAAGGTGACAAACGTGAAGCACATTGATTTGTCTCTTTCTATTATATATAAATTCTAACAGTTAAAAAACATAAAGACAAATTAATAATCACTAAAGCAGATAAAGGAGCCAAACCCGTACTAATGTATAAACAAGATTATGACACTAAAGCTTTTGATATTTTGAATGACGACAGTACGTTACATTAAGCTTAATCGAAACCCTATTAATAATTTAGACTCTGAGTGCAAAAAATATCTAAAACTCATAAGTAAGCCTGACCTCATAATAAATAATCCAAAGATTGGAATAATGGGGCCTATTCTGAAATTTTTCATAAAATATTATTTTATGCTATGTTATGATGATAAAATTCCTGCTTCATAAAATGAAAATAAAATATTTTCGAAATTCCTATTCTGTCATGATTCCATAAAATTATTTTATGGAATCTTTTATGAACACATAACATAGTGCTTAGGTGTTACCCTTTGTACTACTACCTCGTCCTGTCGTATAAGTCATGGTGCAATGTCCAGAAGTAAGCTTAGCTCGAAGGACAGAGAGGATAGAATAAGTTAGAGGGAGTCATGAGGGTGTTGGAGTTGGCAAGTAACCTTGGGTTGGAACTCTTAGGTGTTGTATGAGTTCGGGAGTACTGTCTCTGGAAGGTTTTTCTACAGACGAGTTGTTCTTGTTATACTCGAATTTCAATATCGGAGTGTGCGCGAAGATAAGGGTTGTAAACTGTGGGGGTGAGCCGAGCGGCCAAGTCTTGTGTTGCGGGAAAAATGTTGCCGTGGAGGCATGAGGTAACTTATTTCAATGGAGCAGTCATTATGAAAAAATCGATAAAATTTTGCAAGAGCTGCTTCATTCCTACGGTGGCTTGCTTAATGAGTCAATTGAACAGCAAATGGCGCTGTCACCAATAAGTTTGAGAGCGCGGTTGTGCACCTTGTCCAGCAAAGCTAAGATGGTTCTTGGGGCCCCGGCCCAGAGATACGAGTTGTATTCAAGACGGGGACGAATGTAGGACTTGTAAATTATAGCCCTGGCAGTCAGCTGAAGGAGAAATTTGCATATACCAGTTATTCGTGGACTTTCTACAGGCACTTGACGCTATAAATATAGGGAGAATGTTCGAGATTTTATCGGAACTAGGAGTCCCTTCAAAGCTAGTAGGTACGGCTGATCAAATGCGCAACGAGTACAGTGGTGAACATTAAGATCCAAAATGCACTAAGAAAAGAGTTCCAAGCTACTAAATTTCAAATCTTTTATTTTAGCCTAAACTTGACGATTTTACTACAAGTTCAAATGATACCATATCAGAAACTGGTGGCAAACCCCTAAATCTTCGTGAATTCCTAGCTAAAGAACTGCAAAAACACACAAGCACATCCGCTTCAGTAGCATCTGAAGATTCCCTTGCAACGCAATTCATACGCTCACTATTGGAATCAAATCCGAACAGTCCTAAGCCATCATAAAGCGAAGCAACTCGAATGGATCGCTGGAATCGCGAAGATATCGCAGATTCCTCCTGTGATTTTTTCTGCATAAAATAAAAACTTTAGACAACTTTCATTTACTTTTTATACTTTACCATACCGAGCACGACTTTCCACAATTTCTCTCAAAATAAAAATTCTGAGTGCCCTGGCCATATTAATATTTTTAATTAATCACGTCTGTCATTTTCATAAAATATGTCAACATACCCCTAAAAAGTGCTGCTGAGATTCTTTTATGTTATGAAGCATAACAGGAAATATTTTATGTTATGATGCATAAAAGAAAATAAAATTTGTCGGAAAGAATAGGAGTTTAGATAATTCTTTTATTTTATGGCATAACATAACATAAAATGATAAAATTTTACCGACGGAATAGGCCCCAATGTATATAAATCCGAAAATATACAAAGTTAACATTCCACTGCGTCAGATCACATCTACTATTGATACACCCATTTACAACCTTTCTAAATACCTTAACAATGTTTTAATACATGTTATCTCCAAATACGAAACATTTACCACTGCAGTCGTGGCTCAGCTGAGAAATGCAAACATAAAATATTAAACAGAACAAAACATCAAACAGAGAAGCGTGCAAAAACAAAAAGGGAGTGGTTCACGCAGACAGTCACGCCACATTAAAAAATTTGCTGTCTGTAAAGAGGGTTTACGGACGATAGTTTAACGTGACAACATCATGAGAAAACATTATTTACTCAATTGTAACATAACCTACTATTACTGCACTCGCCGACTGATGCGATGAATCTAATGCTACTTTTTTTAATTATAAATAATATTACCGTTGTAATAAACAATGAAAACCACATTAACTTTTTACTTCACTTTATAAACAGTCGACGAAACAGTTCACGTGTAAGTTGTGTGCTGCCGCTGTCTTTCTTCTCGTCGGACGCATGGGCCAATCGAGTGGAAGAGAGTACTCGTAGATGCCGGTGCAAGCCGAACGCTCAACACATTACACTTGAAACACTCCCATTCATTTCCTACTCTTCTTGGAAGAAGTTAAATATCAGACATGTATAAAAGTTGTAAATGAATTTGTTACTACACATTGTTACTTGTAAACTAGTTGGGATGTGGGTTCGACCCTTTCGATCCATACGATCAACTTCAAAGTATGATGGATGTTGATTGGATATTTTAATAATAAATGAACAATAGGCAATATAGAATATATGTATAATACCGAGAATTTGTCACAATTGTGTTGTCTAAATGTGCGGCACTTACAAGATTAGGATGACGAAGATGTATATAAAATTGACGTATTAATGTTATAACTCAAACTTAGGTAATAAATGAAGGATATGTTGTTATTCCAAACTTCAACTATATTGTTAAATTTTAGCCACCTAAAGTTGCAGTTAATGGTGCTACGATCTACCAAAATAATGACCACATTGCTATATCTTTAACAACTCATTCCGAAGTTATCAAAAACACTATCATTAGTCCTAGCAGCGAATCGTGTGTAGGCAGAGAATGAACAAAATATTTTAACTTTAGTTATTTATGCATGGGCGCATAACACATGATTTAGAGGGGTGATTTCAATATTAATTTTTCATCAGAGACGATGCGCCCTTTACTACATTTTCTGTATATATTGGATAGCGAATAAGCAACATGGTAGTTGTCACGGGATAATCGACACCGGTTTTTTTTTTACTAATTGCACATGCACACCATTTCAGTAGCACTTCAACACGAAACCATTCTCAGCTTGTACCCAAATTCTTATACCCTATGCTCTTTAAAGCTTTAACTTTTGTGGCGTAATATAATATTGATAATTTAATAATTTTTACCTATTGCACTTGCAGACCATTTCATTAGCACTTCAACATTATGGGAAGTTATTGTAATCGGTCCGAAAATAGAAATCGAAATTTTCGACGTATTTTCATCTTTCAAGGTCCCAGGAGCATTTTGAGCAAAAAATTGGGAAGAAGTATGCGTGTGTGTGTGCGTACGTATGTGGTCATTTTTTCCTGCACGATATTGCGCGAACCAAAAAATGGCTGGACCGGATTTCATGAAAATCTTTTCAGATCATATTTTGGTTAGCACGCTTCGAACGGCACCTCAATGAAGTCAATATGATTTTTGGTTAGCGTTTTATCGAGCATGTACAAAAATCACTTACGCCCTTTAAACATAGATACCGCTTGATCGAATTTTATGAAAATCTTTTCAAAGCGTACTTTCGGTAATACGCTACGATCGGCATCTCAAAGAAGTCGCTATCATGGTTGGTTCGTGCTTTATCGTGCATGTACAAAAAATCACTTACGTCGCTTAAACAAAAAAACGGCTAGGCCGAGTTTCATGAAAATCTTTTCAGATAATATTTCGGTTAATACGCTTCGAACGACACCTCAATGAAGTCAATATCATTTTTGGTTTGTGTTCTATGGAGCATGTACAAAAATCACTTACGCCCTTTAAACACAGATACCGCTCGATCGAATTTTATGAAAATCTTTTCAAACTGTACTTTCGGTAATACGCTACGATCGGCACCTCAAAGAAGTCGGTATAATGGTTGGTTCGTGCTATATCGTGCAGGTATAAAAATCACTTACGTCGCTTAAACAAAAAAACGGCTGGACCGAATTTCATGAAAATATTTTCAGATCATATTTCGCTTCATACTCTTCGAACGACACCTCAACGAAGTCGATATCAGTTTTGGTTCGCGCGATATCGTGCAGGAAAAAATGACCACATCCGTACGACCACACACACATACACAAGCATACTTTCTCCCAATTTTTTTGCCTAAAATGCTCCTGGGACCTTAAAAGATGAAAATACGATGAAATTTTCGAAACGATTACAATAACTTCCTATACTGGGAAGTTAATAATCTGTTCATTAAAGTAATAAACATATTTGAATTCATTAGTGCAAATAAAAGCTAATTTATCAATCAAAATGAATATTTAATTTGACTCCTTTTTGTATCCATACAAAATAATGATAATTTAATATAAATGATTCAATTTTATTCATAAAAGTATGCAATCATTTCATTAATGTTTTCTCGAGCGTAACGGGACAAACGGGAGAATGAGTCATCATTTTTCGTGCATGCAGCCGGCGTTCATCGTTTTAATAGACGTTGACACGTCAAAAGGGTCTTTTTAAGGACAACTTCACTAGTTAGCAAGCTAAACACACTCCTATTATTGTTAGTACCCTAGCATTCCCCAAGAATTAGTTTTTAAATGTATTAATGATAGATGGGATGAGATTTATGAATTTACAGATCTTAATTTGGATCAAGTTATTGATGGTATTCAACTTTGTTTCAAAAATGCAATTTTCAGTCATAAAAATGTTATTTACAAACAGATAGACGGCTCACCTATGGGTTATAGCATCTCTAGTTCTCTTGCTGAATTCATTTTGCAAAAACTTGAAAGGGGAATCATTCTTGACTCATAATTTGAAATTTTATATTATAAAAGATAATTATTAATTATTCCTAATTGGTATCAAAACCCTATCGCTAGTGAATGATACTTAAACTGTTATTCCTACACCAACATTACTTATAAAATCACGCTCTTGTTGATAGAGCCTTTCTACTTTCCCATCGACCATTCCACCCCAAAAATTTCAAACCCATCTATACCAAATTAATAACTAGTTGGGATGTGGGTTCGACCCTTTCGGTCCACACGATCAACTTCCCAGTAAGATGGATGTTGAATATTATGAATGGATATTTTAATAATAAATGAACAATAGGCAATATAGAATACATATATGCATAATACCGAGAATTTGTCACAATTGTTTATCAATATTTTCGCTAAAATGTCAAACTAAATGTGCGCACTTACAAGATTAGGATGACGAAAATGTATATAAAATTGATGTATTAATGTTTTTCGGCACCTCAATGAAGTCGATATAGTTTTTAGTTCGCGCGGTATCGTGCAGGTACAAAAATCACTTAAATCATTTAAACCAAAAACCCGCTGGACCGAATATTATAAAAATATTTTCAGATTATATTGTCGCTAATACGCTTCGAACGGCACCTTAAGTAAGTCAATATCTTTTGTGGTTCGGGCCATATCGTGCATGTACAAAAATCACTTACGCCGCTTAAACAAAAAAACGGCTCGACCGAATTTTATGAAAATCTTTGCAGATCATATTTTGGTTAATACGCTTCGAACGACACCTCAACTAAGTCGATATCTTTTATAGTTCGCGCGATATCGTGCAGGTACAAGAATCACTTAAGTCATTTAAACCAAAAAACCGCTGGACCGAATATTATAAAAATCTTTTCAGATAATATGGTCGCTAATACGCTTCGAACGGCACCTCAAGTAAGTCAATATCTTTCGTGGTTCGGGCGATATCGTGCAGGCACAAAAATCACTTACGTCGCTCAAACAAAAAAACGGCTGGACCGAATTTCATGAAATTCTTTTCAGATCATATTTCGGTTAATACGCTTCGAACAACACCTCAACGAAGCCGATATCAGTTTTGGTTCGCGCGATATCGTGCAGGAAAAAATGACCACATCCGTACGCACATACACACACACACACACATACTTCCTCCCAATTTTTTGCTTAAAATGCTCCTGGGACCTTGAAAGATGAAAATACGTTGAAATTTTCGATTTCGATTTTCGGACCGATTACAATAACTTCCTTACTGGGAAGTTAAAAAATGCTACCCTCCTTACATCATTAATATATTTATCAATAAAAGAATAAACTAGTAGGGATGTGGGTTCGACCCGTTCGGTCCACACGATCAACTTCGCAGTATGATGGATGTTGAATATTATGATTGGATATTTTAATAATAAATGAGCAATAGGCAATATAGAATATATGTATAATACCGAGAATTTTTCACAATTGTTTATCAATATTTTCGCTAAAATGTCAAACTAAATGTGCGCACTTACAAGATTAGGATGACGAAAATGTATATAAAATTGATGTGTTAATGTTTTTCGGCACCTCAATGAAGTCGATATAGTTTTTAGTTCGGGCCATATCGTGCAGGTACAAAAATCACTTACGCCGCTTAAACAAAAAAACGACTCGACCGAATTTTATGAAAATCTTTTCAGATCATATTTTGGTTAATACTCTTCGAACAGCACGTCAATTAAGTCGATATCTTTTATAGTTCGCGGGATATCGTGCAGGTACAAAAATCACTTAAGTCATTTAAACCAAAAAACCGCTGGACCGAATATTATAAAAATCTTTTCAGATTATATTGTCGCTAATACGCTTCGAACGGCACCTCAAGTAAGTCAATATCTTTTGTGGTTCGGGCCATATCGTGCAGGTACAAAAATCACTTACGTCGCTTAAACAAAAAAACGGCTGGACCGAATTTCATGAAAATCTTTTCAGATCATATTTCGGTTAATACTCTTCGAACGGCACGTCAATTAAGTCGATATCTTTTATAGTTCGCGGGATATAGTGCAGGTACAAAAATCACTTAAGTCATTTAAATTAAAAAACCGCTGGACTGAATATTATAAAAATCTTTTCAGATTATATTGTCGCTAATACGCTTCGAACGGCACCTCAAGTAAGTCAATATCTGTCGTGGTTCGGGCGATATCGTGCAGGTACAAAAATCACTTACGTCGCTTAAACAAAAAAACGGCTGGACCGAATTTCATGAAAATCTTTTCAGATCATATTTCGGTTGATACGCTTCGAACGACACCTCAACGAAGTCGATGTCAGTTTTGGTTGGCGCGATATCGTGCAGGAAAAAATGACCACATCCGTACGCACATACACACACACACACATACTTCCTCCCAATTTTTTGCTTAAAATGCTCCTGGGACCTTGAAAGATGAAAATACGTTGAAATTTTCGATTTCGATTTTCGGACCGATTACAAAAACTTCCTATACTGGGAAGTTAATAAATTAAGATCCAGGATGACCTCAAACAATATTGATAACAGTTTAAATTGAAACACTATATTTACTAAGATCCCCTATGACAAAGACACTAATCATGCTCTAAACAAAATTATCATAGCGACTGCTCCACTGAAATCAAAAACCTCCTGCCTACACGGCAATTTTTCTCCCGCAACACAAAACTAGCCAACTCGGCTCACCCCTTCAGCCCTCCCCTTCACGCACATTACGTTTTAGCAGTTCGTTTATAAATAGAACAACTCGATTGTGGAACTCTCTTCCACAATCGGTGTTTCCGAGCTCATATAACATCTCAGAGTTCAAACGCAAGGTTCATCGACATCTACTCATGCACCCTACAGACCCCTAACCTATCCTATCTCATCTTTCCTTCAGATCCAGCTTACTACTAAACATTGCACCATGACTTGTAAGACATGACGGACTAGTAGTACAAAGGGTGACTCCTAAGCTTCTTCTTGCCACAAAAAAAAAAAAAAATATGTAATACATAGTAATATCAAGATTACAAATATATCAACTTCCTCCATTTCTAATTTTTTCACCAAACTTAAAGATAAAATTCCGGCCATGGAGGAAAAAATGTCATCTATCAGCTCAATTGTGGGGCATGTGATAAAATTTATATTGGCGAAACATCTCAGTCATTAAAGAAAAGATTATATCAGCATGATTACCATAGTAAAAACTTAAACTCTCATCACAGTGCTTTAACCAAACAAACATATGATACAGGCCATAAATTCAAGTTTAATGAAACTAAAATTTTAGATTCCGACAATTTATATAACAATAGGCTTATCAAAGAAACTATTTTAATCAATAAAAATTTCGAATCTACGCTGAACAATCATATAGATTACAAAAATAATTTAAAATTTTTAAACAATTTTGTTAATAATTATTGATAAATTGAATTAAATTTTATCCAACAACTATTCTAGTAGTAATTAAAATTTATTCTCTGATGTTGATTTAGTTTCTTCACCATGTGTTTTTATAAAAAACAACGATTTTAAGGTTTATTGTTTAACACTTTATTAACACTAAGTATGTTATAAACAGGTCTTAGCACTACTTAATTTTATATGTATATATTTAAATATTTATCTATGGCTTTTTATATTAATTTTGTTTTTGTTCGCGCGACGAGGCTTTCGGGTTTCACGATGGAGGAACCTTTAGACAGTAATGAGAAAACGGAGATGCCGGAAATTGGCTATCTCACTATGGACGGGGGAAAACGGCCAGAGCACTGAACTTTGCGTTCGGTGATCGATTGAGTGTTCCGACTGATCGTTTTGATCGTGTCGGAAGTTGTTGTGTGACATTGCGTAAAGTTAGGTAATTAAACTTTACGCGGTCACTACATTGGCTTTTCTTATTTCTAATGTCTTCAACCCTTTCTCCATTATACAGTTTTACGCTCACCCTTTCAATTGTTGGAGCATCTGCCTTGACCATGAAATACAAAACAACAAATAAAAAATTATATGAAAACAAAATAATATATAAAAAATGTGATTGGTAATTTGATGCTATGGCATTTTAATTGTGTTCTTTTTGTGTTAATGGTCCTAACTCTGGTAAGTTTTTTAATTATGTTATTATGAATAATTTAATCCCAATACTTCTGGTTACCCGATAACTCTGAAATTTTGCACCCAGCTCAGCTCCGCTAACAATGCAATATGGTATACGCATTAAGCCGTTAGATCCTTAGGGCCTTCTCAAGAGGACAGATTACTGTTTTCTTCACGGAACAAATTTTGCAATCAATTCTTCCGGATATTCTATCCTGGTGAAATTTTGCATACTGCTTTAGCTCCGATGAAAATGCAATATGGTATACTCAACATACCTTTATATCCAAGGCGGCCGTCTCAGGAGGGTGGATTGAAATATTCTTCACAACCCCTTCGACATGGGTATCAAATGAAAGGGTATAATAAGTAGAACACCATAAGCCATATAGTATACTCAATATATCGTTTGGTCCATGGTGGTCATCTCAAGACATGGGTATCAAATGAAAGGGCATTATAAGTAGTTTGCCATAGGCTATGTCTTTAGATTCATGGCGACCATCTCAAGAGGGCGGATTACCATTTTCTTCACAACACCCGAGACATGGGTATCAAATTAAAGTCTATGAAAAGTAGAATACCATAAGCAATATAGTATACTCAATTTAACATTTGGTCCATAGCGGCCATCTCAAGAGGGCGGATTACCATTTTCTTCACAACCCCCCTCGACATGTGTATCAAATGAAAGGGCATCATAAGTCGAATACAATAGGCTATGTCCTTAGATCTGTGGCGGCCACCTCAAGAGGGCGGGTTACCATTTTTTTCAAAACGCTTCGACATGGGTATCAAATGAATGGGTATGATAAGTAGAATAAAATAGGCTAAGTCGTTAGGACATGCCATGTATAAAAAAATAAGCTATGTGACGTAAATCAAAATTTAATATGGACACCAGTTACATAATGAAAATTAATACGGTAAATTTTTTAAAGTAAAATGAAAGATAAAAGTTTTAGATAGCTACGACTGAAATTTAATTTAAAGATATTTTTATATGAAGAAAGCAGATAAATACAATTAAAAGCAGATAAATACAATTAATAGTAAAAATGATCAGAAAAGAGACACAGCTGTTATTGAAATAAAAATCATATAAAATAAATTTAGCTTACTTCTTCATTTTAATTTTCAGGAATTTCAAAATTAAACAGATTGCTATATTATTAGTAGATTTAGGTAACAATTATCCGCATGTATCCGTCATAATATCATCAAGATGTTAAAAATTGATTGCAAAATATCACACACAAGACTAAAAAGCAGAAAATAATTATTTAGATAAAAAAAAAAACTTTTTAATATAGCACGTTTTTATAACGAATTAAAAAGTATAAAATAATTTCTCCTAGCACCATACAGGTTTAGAACCTCAAACATATTCCTAACACCATACAAATAGTCCTGAAAATTTGTGATTGTGAATTTGTAATAGCTATAAAAATATTTGTAAGATTTTAAACGAAAAAAGATGGGGCATCATTGTTGCACTTCTCCCGCAACAAAGGACTAGGCGGTACTTTCCACGCTGAAGAAGTTTACCTGCCCTTATTGTTACTCTTGTTCAAAAAAATAAAACGAAATCTTGATTTTAAGGAACCTCTTTTATATTTATATATTTTGACGACCGTCTTCGTCTGTTAACCTAAGTCAACTGTCTTTTTAAATTTTTGGAATAATCCACCTTACCTTGTTTTGGCGTTTTTCACACCAAAAATTGTTTGGAGGCGTCTCCTAATCATTATTCCTCTTTGCTTTCCCATTTGCCCTCTCTTTATGTAATATTTTGGGGGGGGGGGGGTGCATTCCTATGCATTCCATATATGCGTTTCTTATGCATTCTATATATGCATTCTCCCTCTCATGCATCGAGCCTGGTTTTACCCAAATAGTCCATGGAAATGGTACTTTAACATTGCAAAAATGCAGGACAAGGTTTTACTTGTGGGATGTGTAGGGGGGGTCAGTATGAGCTTAAGTTTGAGCTTTCGGGATTCTAACCCCCCCCCCCATTTGGCCGCCATCTTGGAAAACGTGTGCAAATGGGTTTTCCACTATATCTCCGAAACGGTATATAATTTTCATTCATTACTTTTTTAATTTCATTCACTACGAGGGGTTTTACAGCGCCCCGAAGGTATGAAAGTGACAGATTTTCGGAATATTTTATTACAATTTTACCTCCTAGAAATTAGCAATAACAGCTAGCAAGTAATAATAGTGAATGAATGACTATACGTTATAAGAAATGCCGATGTTTGAGTAATGTAACAAAATTGTTTCGCATTATTTTGCAAATTTTGCTAATTTTTTTTGTGCAGTCCTAAAACAAATTATTTTAAAAAATTGGAGTAACGCATGTTATTATTCAAAGAATTTCATTTTAAACCATATCGTATCTTATAAAACATGGCATAACAGCAATAAAAACCCGCAAAAAAATGCGAAACAATTTTGTTACATTACTCAAACATCGGCATTTCTTATAACGTATAGTCATTCATTCACTATTATTACTTGCTAGCTGTTATTGCTAATTTCTAGGAGGTAAAATTGTAATAAAATATTCCGAAAATCTGTCACTTTCATACCTTCGGGGCGCTGTAAAACCCCTCGTAGTGAATGAAATTAAAAAAGTAATGAATGAAAATTATTCCTAATGAAACCCTCTACAAAAAACTTGCTATTATTTTTTTTCTTAAAGTTGAAGGAAAAAAAGTTATAGCCTTTAAAAGAAAATATTGTGACTAATTTTTGTGTTCTAAGGCTTATAACTTCTTAATTATTCATTTTACCACAAAAGTTCTAACTAATAAATTGTAGATTATTTAATTCTAAACAAAAAGTGTCCTTGCAAATTTTCGGTAAAATATACCGTTTCGGAGATATAGTGGAAAAACCATTTGCACACGTTTTCCAAGATGGCGGCCAAATGGGGGGGTTAGAATCCCGAAAACTCAAACTTAAGCTCACACTGACCCCCTCTACACATCCCACAAATAAAACCTTGTCCTGCATTTTTGCAATGTTAAAGTACCATTTCCATGGACTAAAACACGATGACACGATCGCTGCGGCGCTTGCAGTAGTTTGGTTCGTAGGTATGTATAACCATAACGGGAAAAATTCTCTCGCGCCTCGAGGGCGGCCGAGAGTTCATAATATCGCCGACGGCGCTCGGACGAAAAAAAGGCACATAGAGGTCCCGCCAAAAGAGTTGAGGCCGAGAAAGTCGCGTTTTCCATGCGCAGTAGAATCCCCGCATGCCGTTCCCGTCCCTTAGCCTAGTCGCAACAAATTTCGAAGGGGAAATTTGAAAATACATAAGCGCATCCGAGTAAAAATAAATTTCGGCCTTTTGACGGGCGTGATGGCCCGGCCATTTGGCGGTCAAATGACGGCCCGTTGCAGGACAGTACGGCCATTCGGGGGGCGATTGACGGTCAAATGAGGGCTTTTCAGTCGCAAAAAAAGCCTTTCGGGGGGCGATTGGCGGTCAAATGAGGGCTTTTCAGTCCCAAAAAAGGCCATTCGGGGGGCGATTGACGGTCGAATGAGGGCTTTTCCCCCGAATGGCCTTTTCTGCGACTGAAAAGCCCTCATTTGACCGTCAATCGCCCCCCGAAAGGCCTTTTTTGCGACTGAAAAGCCCTCAGTTGACCGTCAATCGCCCCCCAAATGGCCGTACTGTCCTGCAACGGGCCGTCATTTGACCGCCATATGGCTGGGCCATCACGCCCTCAAAAGGCCAAAATTTATTTTTACTCGAGCGAGAAATAACGAGAAAAATACATAAATCACGCTTTATGCATTTGGCATTTTTATGGCCTCTATAAGGCCTTCTCGGAAATTGAAATCTTTTGTTCAAGTTTGCCCGTCATTTGCCCGTCGTTTGCCCATCTGTGCTCGCCCTAAAAAATTTAAAAACTCTACGGCCGTCGTTTGACCCTTGAAAAGCCAAGTCGCCGTTTTTTGCCCCTTGAAAGGCCATCATAAAAAGTGGTTTAAAATTCTACGCCCGTCATTTGCCCCAACGGCCGCCAAATGCCCTTATTTTATTTTTACTCGGGCATTTCTTATCAATATGTGCGCAATTTTTATTTGTGTGCAGCTTTAATTTTCAGAGCTGCGCGCTCCGGCATCAACTCTTTTGGCGGGACCTCTAATTGCTTGATGCAATTAATGTTTACCTTCTGGCGGGTCTCGTGCCGTGAAGGCCGGTTGTTTGGACATGTCGCTTGGGCATATCGAATTTCATTACCTTGAGTGCGGTGCATTCCGTTGAGGAATTTATGGTGCAATTTGAGGCACGAATTTGTTGGTTTTTAGGTATAAGAAGGAAAAGTCGTATCGAATTCGATAGGCGATTTCCTTTAGAATTAGCCACTTTGAATTTATTGTGGGCAATTGAAATATAGAGAGGAAATGTCGGGTCAGGTTTTGGCTCGACAGTTTCCTTTGAATTTTGTGGCCACTTGCACTTGTCATTTGGAGTATTTTCCACATGTGCCATTGAATTATGGTGGTGAGAATTTTCACATAACCGTGGGGGTCTTACAATATTGATGATTCTTAGAATTGGCCATGGGATGGTAATGCGTAATTTTTTAGAATTGACCGTGGAGGTCTTATGAATGCTAATGAGCATTTAGGGGGTTTATAGATTTGTTTGGGAGGCTGTATTGTGGTAAGTGATAAGCGAGCGCTTATAACATCATGTCGTTTAAATCAAAAAACGCCTCAAACATATTTTATATAAAAAGCTTTTCAGATAATATTTCCGTTAATACGATTCGAACGACACCCCAACGAAGTCGTTATCTTTTTTGGTTCGCGCGATATCGTGCAGGAAAAAATGCCCACATACGCACACACACACATACTTAATCTCAAATTTTTGCTTAAAATGATCTTGGGACCTTGAAAAATGAAAATACGTTGAAAATTTCGATTTCGATTTTCGGACCGATTACAATAACTTCCCTATACTGGGAAGTTGATAACAATTTTGAAATTAGACTAAGATAATTCAAACTTTTCTCACAAACTGAATACGTCCACATTTTGCTAAATAGTTAACATAACTGAATAAAGCACATTTTGTGCAGCCCTAACACAAATTATTTTTAAAAATTAGAGTAACTAATATATGTTATTTTTATAAAGAATTTCATTTTAAACCATATCGAACC
This sequence comes from Thereva unica, assembly GCA_949987705.1. Classification (NCBI taxonomy): domain Eukaryota; kingdom Metazoa; phylum Arthropoda; class Insecta; order Diptera; family Therevidae; genus Thereva; species Thereva unica. The sequence goes on from OX465281.1 coordinate 128,227,242, forward strand.
TTGTAAAACAGCATATCAGCAATAAAAACCCGCAATAAATTGCGCAATAATTTTATTATATTATTCAAACATCGACATTTCTTATAACGTAAATTCATTCATTCATTATTTTCACTTACTACGCTGTTGTTTAGAATTTATAAGTAGAGGACGAAGTAAACGACAAAGGGCAAGTCACCGATGTGTTGATGAGATTCAACTCGTTTCAGTAGGCGTAACACTGCAGCGAGTTGTTTCTCGATGCCCCGATGTCAAAGTCGCGACAGTAATGGTTGGGAGTAGGTGGACTAAAAATATTCGCAGGTAGATTGTGGCAGTTCCTTCCTTCCTCTACTAGAGCTGCTGTTCGACATTGCACTCTGTATGAAGAAAATAGATGGTCGACACAGTATAAAGGGCCTTTCCTAAGACTCTAGTCTTTGACATAAAAAAAAGTGAAAATGCTGATTTGTTCTAAACGAAACCAAAAGCCAGACGGAACCTTACCATAAAGTATCTTATTAATCATGACATTCATCAATAAGGCATTATTTACACTACCCTAGTTGGACTAATAGCAACAGGCAGAAGGATCCAACATTTGAGCTTCGAGGACGTGGAAGATGTGAAACCATAAACTTTACTTATTCAAATTATCATAAGAATTCGTATACAATTTTTCACTCTGTATTCATTTCCTTCCGTTAGTAATCACCTCAAAAGAATTTGATATCATTCTATTTTTCTTGTGGTTTAAATATTACATTTTATTAAAAACAAGTGTGATTTAAAATGGAATAAATCACTTGAAGTTCAGAGTTAAACAATGCACTTTAATGTTTACTTAGGGTTAAGGACTCAACATATCAAGGCTCTACACTTACCCAATTCAATTCGTATAAAAAGCTGCATAAAAAACTGTGAACGATTGGCGATAATTCCACTATTTAAGGAGTATTTGAGCTATAAGTACTAGACCTCCTCCTGAATAATCGCTGGAATTGTATTTTATATCGCCACTGTCGATTATCCATCTAAAGCAGAAGCTAATCTGTAGATTATCCAGCAAAAGGATCTACTACTCATTTGGGAATGGTTTGATGATTACGAGTACATTAAAATGACATGGTCTTGAGTCCATAAAGGGATTCTTAAGCTTACCTCATATACCTGCAATTGTGTTAAAAGAGCCTTATGTCCTTAGGTACGTTTGGAAAAGCCTTACATTATCGAAATCTCTCATTTTTCGTAAAGGATATAGCAAGTATCGACTTTCAGTCGATTCCGCCGAAATAAAGAGATTTTTTTAAAGCCGGAGCTATAGCGGGTGCAATAAAAGTGGTTTGGTTATAAAAATGTTTTTGATACGGTTTTCAAAAGAATCCAATGATTTCAGTGTCTTTCAAAAACATAGGTTGAGAACGTATTGGATTCAAAACAGGTGAACTGTTTATAGGAAATTCGTTGGTAGAAACAACCACTGACGATAATGTGGCTACGCGAAAAATTTAGATAAGAGGTAAATAGATTACAATTTTTGGTATACATCTGTCTATGGGTATGTCTTATAGTACCGGATGTGTTAGATTTATTGTTAGTTAACAATATTTTTAAAAGATGTAGCACCCGAAAGTTATTAGGTTTTCCCGAACGGATCTCTTTCAAGATACAAATAGAGACAAAAAACTAATTCACGTTGTAGAGATTTTATTAAAATTTAATTGTCAAAAGAAAAAGTATACAATTGTTGGTCTACTTTTCAGAGAGACGTCATCGATTCAAATTAAAGAATCTCACCAACTTTTTTTGATAATTATTAATAAGTAATAAATTACGTTAAATTTGCGTAGAATGAAAGTTTACGTTCATTCAAATTATTTTTTTAATATTTAATTTTTAAAAATCCCTTTCCGACCGAATTTATTTATTGGCATTTCCGAATTGATTTGCCTAACCAGTTCAATTTATTCTGGTAAGGGCCTGTGTGAATTGTGACTAAATTGATGACTAAACTAAATTTTGCAGTTTTTGTCGTTAATGTAGAGAAATGCTGTGTGAATTCTTTTAAAGACTAAATTCAATTGACAATAATTTTTATTTTATAATTTTTAGTATATGCTTTTTATACAGTAAGCAACTAAATATATGGATGTCGAAGATATCATTATTGACAACAGGTTATTTTTTCTCTACTCTACTTTCCGTTATATTGAAATATTTTGAAACAAGTTCACCATCAATTTAGTCAACTGTCAAAAAATTTAGTCTCGTCGCCAGAAGACTAAATACTGTATTATCGACACTAAATTTTAGTCATCGAATTCACACAGGCCCTAAGATGCTACTGTAATTTGAACCAAGCACCTTTTACATTAGTCATTTACATTTTACTTGCACCATCTTATCGTAGTCCATTATTCGATGTGAAATTTTACAAATTAAATTTAACCGTATATCTGGTTGCAATTATCAACATGGTTCCTTTCGTCATTGAACCATTTGAAATACGTTGTTCTGCCATGGATAACCTTTGATGTATACACTAACCCATATGCAATGTTAAGATCTGTTAACATCTGGGATATCCGTAAGTTATGTTTCAGTGTTCCAGTGTGTTAGGAAAACTTCGGATTACTTCGTTTGTCTTACGAAAAACTTAAATGTAAATGTAAGTTGAGAATAGTTTAGAGGGTATACTTTGTAATAGCTCTATAGTTCTTACATATGGTTCTATCGCCTTTCTTACGCCATTTTTCCAATACGAGTTTCCCAAATTTCCGATATTACCTAGTATGGGGTACACAGTGGGGTGTTTTGGAAATTCAAAAAACCCCGAAATAAAGGCAAAATAATTATAAAGTTAAAATAAAATATATGGTTAAAAAAAAATTTTAAAAAAATTCTTTTAATTAACTGAAAAATGTACTGAAAAGTAAAAAATATTTAAAACAAAGCGTGAAATTTCAATTTTAATGAAAAAGTTAATCAAAAGAATGGCGCATTTTTCATCAAAAATTGAAAATATAACTGTAAATCGCGTGAGATTTACAATAACCCTCAATTTATTGCTTTGTTAATTTCAAATTCACATTTTTTTTATAAAATCATCTTTTTTAATTTTGTTTTATTTTTCAATATATTTAAGATTTTATGTATTAATTTATAAGGCGTAGTAAAAAAAATCAATTTAAACTTGTTGTTTTGCTCAATTCACTTTGAAGAAAATTCTAACAAAATTTTTTGATGAAAAATGCGCCATTCTTTTAATTAACTTTTTCATTAAAATTGAAATTTCACGCTTTCTTTTAAATATTTTTTATTTTTTACTTTTCAGTACATTTTTTAGTTAATTAAAAGAATTTTTTTTAAATTTTTTTTTAACCATTTATTTTATTTTCTATTTTAGTTTATTATATGTATTCCGCCATTTTCTGATGGCAATTCTATTAGATTTAAAATTACGTCACACAGTTTACTGCATTTATTTGATTCCCATGTGTGGGCTCGGTGAAACATAATTGCAAAAACGGCCGCCATCTCGGAACCGTCTTCTTGATTTTTTTACAAAAAGGTCAGATTTGCATTTAGTACTTATACATGATGAGTTGAACTCAAGTTAACCCAAGTCTAACTACATGTAAACGGGAGTCGAGTTGGGTTAAGGTTGACTGAACTCGACTCAACTCTGCTACATGGGTTGAGTTGAAATTATGCATACGGACATGAGTTCAGTATTTGAGTAGTTGAATTTAGTTGCCAGCAGCATCTCTGTGTTGGTGTTGGAATGACGCCACTTAGCTAATTGTGTTCTACCTGTCATATCCTTTCATTTGATACCCATGTCAGAGGGCCGCAGGGCACAATTTCAAAAATCGGCCACCATTTTGGAACCGTTCAAACATTCAAAGATTTGATCACATACCATGCAAGTTAAATAAAAGAATTTAAAAACCAGACGCCCTTGTGCCAAAAACTGAACTAAAACGTCAAAAACAAGTTATAAGTACTAATGTAAGACAGAAACAAGATAGAGAGGACGTTGTACTCGTAGTATAGTCAATGTGTGTACACTGAAAAAAATCATGATTTAATGACAACCTCGCCAGGAGATTGGGGGATTTGGGGCTGCGTCGACTTAAAATTAATTGTCATAATTACAAATTAGAGAGTCAATCTCACGACATGATTTGAAACAATAACTTTTCGATGTTACACGTGTTGTTCGATGATGAGTTATTTGAATAAGAAACATCAAGGTTGAGTTATTAACATAAGTATTTCAGTAAAGTTCAATTGGCGATGATTCAATGTCTTTCATGTATTTGAAATAATTGCAGTTCGATTTCATTGAAATAAAGAGCATGTTGTAATAATAATTTGTTTGATTTGGAGAGGAGGTTACCAATTCGACGTGTAGGTATGTTTTTAACTTCCCAGTATAGGAAGTTATTGTAATCGGTCCGAAAATCGAAATCGAAAATTTCAACGTATTTTCATCTTTCAAGGTCCCAGGAGCATTTTAAGCAAAAAATTGGGAGGAAGTATGTGTGTGTGTATGTGCGTACGGATGTGGTCATTTTTTCCTGCACGATATCGCGCGAACCAAAACTGATATCGACTTCGTTGAGGTGTCGTTCGAAGCGTATCAACCGAAATATGACCTGAAAGAATTTTCATGAAATTCGGTCCAGCCGTTTTTTTGTTTAAGCGACGTAAGTGATTTTTGTACCTGCACGATATCGCCCGAACCACGAAAGATATTGATTTACTTGAGGTGCCGTTCGAAGCGTATTAGCGACAATATAATCTGAAAAGATTTTTATAATATTCGGTAGAGCGGTTTTTTGGTTTAAATGACTTAAGTGATTTTTGTACCTGCACGATATCGCGCGAACTATGAAAGATATCGACTTAGTCGACGTGCCGTTCGAAGAGTATTATCTAACCAAAATATGATCTGAAAAGATTTGCATAAAATTCGGTCGAGCCGTTTTTTTGTTTAAGCGAAATTTTGTTTAAGTGATTTTTGTACATGCACGATATGGCCCGAACCACAAAAGATATTGACTTACTTGAGGTGCCGTTCGAAGCGTATTAGCGACAATATAATCTGAAAAGATTTTTATAATATTCGGTAGAGCGGTTTTTTGGTTTAAATGACTTAAGTGATTTTTGTACCTGCACGATATCGCGCGAACTATAAAAGATATCGACTTAGTTGAGGTGCCCTTCGAAGAGTATTAACCAAAATATGATTTGAAAAGATTTTCATAAAATTCGGTCGAGCCGTTTTTTTGTTTAAGCGGCGTAAGTGATTTTTGTACCTGCACGATATGGCCCGAACCACAAAAGATATTGACTTACTTGAGGTGCCGTTCGAAGCGTATTAGCGACAATATAATCTGATAAGATTTTTATAATATTCCGTCCAGCGGTTTTTTGGTTTAAATGACTTAAGTGATTTTTGTACCTGGACGATACCGCGCGAACTAAAAACTATATCGACTTCATTGAGGTGCCGAAAAACATTAACACATCAATTTTATATGCATTTTCGTCATCCTAATCTTGTAAGTGCGCACATTTAGGTAGACATTTTAGCGAAAATATTGATAAACAATTGTGACAAATTCTCGGTATTATAAATATATTCTATATTGCCTATTGTTAGGTGAAGAAACTTTCATCTGGTCACAATTTTCTTGGATTCACATAATCTTCTTGCAGTTAAATCCAGGAGTTCCTGCAGTTTGACCTCTGCGGATGTTTCAGTAACAGTAATACTTTCCTCTGGTGGGTAACACTTTTTTTTTCTTCTTGTACGAGATAGTATGCTGGATATAATTTAGAATTTAAGCTTTTTGCTTGTTGTTGTATAATTTTGTATTGTTTCACACTTAATTAGCATCAACCATTAGATCTAGCGCAGCTTCCGGTGAAAGTTTTGTTTCAGAATTAACGGAGGTTATTACTTTCTTTATTTTTGTAGCTGGCGAAGATGAAAAAGAGACTTTTTTTACAATATTGGCAGCGTCTCTCTTTCCTGAAGACCTTAGTTTCATTTCTGCTGCAAGTGTTAGTTCTTCTTGTGATCTAGAGCGTACCAGTTCTTTTAATTTCCTTTTTTGTACTTTTAAATTGCATTGTTCGAACGATTTTACTGGTCGACCAACAGACGAAGTTTGAGTCTTGCTTAATTCGCTGCAAGACGGCAGACAAGAAAGAAATTCAGGTGGAAATGACTGACCGAATCCGCTACATTGTAGGACTAGTATTTTCTGAGTAATATGCCTGTTTCGATCGCTTTTCTTCACTTGGAGCCATATTTCAAAAATAACTCGCTTTTTCATATTTCACCTGCCGACGAAAAGTAAAAAAAAAAGTAAGGCGGGGGCAAAAATGGGCAAGAGATAACAACAACTGTATTCTAAAGAGTATTAACCATAAAAGAGTTTAAAAGTAAAAATAAGATGGATACATGCGGATACATTTTTAAAATTCACCACGAATTCAAGAATCTGAATAAAAAAATATTTTTGGGAACTCTACAAATAATTAAGTGAATAAATGTTCAAACATACCTTTCTCAGTTACTCAAGGACACAATAAACAACAATCAAATAAATTTTAAACTTAGTTAAAACAAACAAAACAGTAAAACAATATTTTACGTCGTAGCCTTTTTGCTGATTGAACTGAGAGCACACGAAGCAATGCGCGCATGCTATGTTTAGGGACTTCCCCTATGAAAATCTGTGTTGCCAACAGGTTTATTCGTTTACCTAATAAATATAAATATACAAAGCTTCGTTGTGAATACGGTTTGACTTAGATATAAGCACTTTTAATGTTTAATTAAGTTCCGCTAGATTTAGATTTTAATACAGTGTGTGGTGGTCCTGTACAATTTTTTCTTAATTCTGATAAAGGAGTTCGAAGTTAGGCATAAAAAACTGTGAAAATTAGTACACTTTAAACCTTTCACAGAAAGCGAACAAATTATTTTATTGTCATAAAATTGGTAGAAGCACGGTGGATGAGTGGTAAAGGCATTGACCTACCGCCGTAGCGAAGTACAGCGTGGCAGGTATTTCATGCTATTAACGATTCATCTTGACTAATCCATATCACTTCTTTTTGTAATAAGTGTGTTTTAACCTGTCCCAATAAATAATTTCGGCGCACACGAACTTCTAATTCACATTTTTAATGTTTTTTTGGTGGGATAGCACTCTTTTTTGTTTTAATACATTCTAAAATAAAAAATAAATAATCTTCTGTATAAAGAAATATTATGTATTTAATTGTTCATTATATTTTTTTATTTATTTTATAAGTAGGTAATAACAAAATAACAAAATGCAGGAATTCAAATTAATATTATTGCCTTTGTAAAAAAAAACATAAGCTCCTTTCGAGTTTCTCGGCCAAGATTTTTTCAGCACTATGGAATCATTGATCCATAACCAGCTCGATATTTATTTCAACATGCTGATGTAATGACCTTGTTCGAGTGTTCCTGTATGGAATACAGCACTAATCACTTTATAATTTGCACCTCGCACGCATATGCAATTTTGCAGAAGTGACAGCTTTGATATCGCATTGCTCAATTTTAATAAACTTTTTATTTTTCAGTTCGAATAATTTCAGTTGTATTATGAGAACAGGTGCTACCGAAATCATTTCCGATTTACGAATCTTTTGAGTGTACGAACAATTTTTACATTGACCACTCAGGGTTTCTCGTTTTCCAAATTCATGATACAACGAAATGTACCTAAAAAGAGAATGTTATTTATTGAAAACTTACAAATTATTGTATTCCTAAAAAAGACGAATGTATTAACCGGAGACTTATAACTTCTTACTTTACCAGGATTTGAGTAAGATAACTCAAAAGTCTTCATTTTTATTAAATAAGATCTCTCAAATATCTTCACTTTTAAATCTTCTCACAATATAACTGAAATTACGTAATGTTTTCAGTTAAAAATTGAATTTATTGAAAACTTATAAATTATTATTGTACCGGAATTAAAATATTTCACTTATTTTTTTATAAAAAAATGAATATGATTATATAACATTATATAACAGCTTCCCCTAAAAATTTCGAATCTCAATACTCCTCACTCTCATAATCTTCTCAAGATATATCGTAGTATTTTCACCTAAAAATTAAATATTCTTTATAGAAAATATAAAAATTACAATTTTACCAGGATACGGAAGTTTTCACGTAAATGTTGTCGCCTTACAGGTATTTATGGGTCCGATATGTACCCACGGACAGGTAAATATTTAAACTTCAACGAATATTTAATATTTTTAGAAATAAATTACAATTACAAAAACGGCAAAAGTAGTAACAAGTATTTAAAATCGTAATTTGAAATTTTGCTGTACATTTGTACTATGAAGTACATTTCATATGTTTTTTAATATTTGTAGTACCTAGCGCTATCATACACCATAGTTGCAACTAATTATTTATTTGGACACTTTTTGCTAATCATCGAATGCCATCTGGCATCAACAGTACGAGTAAAAATTTGTCGAATAACTAGTAACGATATACTGAGCATACTATATTGCTTATTAAGTTCTACTTATCATTCCCTTTCATTTGATACCCTTGTCGAGGGGTAGGTTAAGAAAATGGTAATCCGCCCTCTTCAGATGACTGCCGTGGATCTAATGGCATATTGAGTATACTATATCGCTTATTGTGTTCTACTTATCCTTCCCTTTCATTTAATACCTATGTCGAGGGGTAGGTTAAGAAAATGGTAATCCGCCCTCTTCAGATGACCGCCGTGGATCTTACGGTATATTGAGTACACTATATCGCTTATTGCGTTCTACTTATGATACCCTTTCATTTGATACCCATGTCGATGGGCTATGTAAAGAAAATGGTTATCCGCCCTCTTGAGATAACCGCCGTGGATCTAAATATATTTTGAGTATACTAAATCGCTTATTGTGTTTTACTTATCATTCCCTTTCATTTGATACCCATGTCGAGGGGATTGTGAAGAAAATGGTAATATGGTAATCCGTCCTCTTGAGATGAACGCCGTGGATCTAACGGTATATTGAGTATACTATATCGCTTATTATGTTCTACTTATCATTCCCTTTCATTTGATACCCATGTCGAGGGGGTTGTGAAAAAAATGGTAATCCGCCCTCTTGAGATGACCGCCGTGAATCTAACGGTATATTGAGTACACTATATCGCTTATTGTGTTCTACTTATGATACCCTTTCATTTGATACCCATGTCGATGGGCTATGTAAAGAAAATGTTAATCCGAACTCTTGAGATGACCGTCGTGGATCTAACGGTATATTGAGTATACTATGTTGCTTATTGTCTTCTACTTAAGATACCCTTTCACTTGATACCCATGTCGAGGGGTATGTGAAGGAAGTGGTAATTCGCCCTCTTGAGATGACCGCCGTGGATCAAACAGTATATTGAGTATATTATATCGCTTATGGTATTCTAATTGTGATACCCTTTGAATTGACACCCAATTCGAGGGAGTGGTGAAGAAAAGGTAATTTGCCCTCTTGAGACGGTCGCCATGGATTTTACGACATAGCTTATTGTATTCTACTTATCATACCCTTGCGTTTGATACCCATGTCGAGGGGGTTGTGAAGAAAATGGTAATCCGCCCTCTTGAGATGACCGCCGCGGATCTAACCAGATATTGAGTATATTATATCGCTTATGGTATTCTACTTATGATACCCTTTCCATTGATACCTATGCCGAGGTGGTGGTGAAGAAATGGTAGTCCGCCCACTTGAGACGGCCGCCATGGATATAAAGACATAGCTTATTGTATTCTACTTATCATAACCTTTCATTTGATACCCATGCCGAGGAGGTTGTGAAGAAAATGGTAATGCGTCCTCTTGAGGTGGCCTCGGTGGATCTAACTATTTATTAAGTATACGATATTGCTTATTGTATTCTACTTATGATACCCATCTCCAGGGGTTGTGAAGAAAATGGTAATCCGCCCTCTTGAGATGACCGCCGTGGATCTAACCAGATGTTGAGTATACTATATTGCTTATTGTCTTCTACTTAAGATACCCTTGCAATTGATACCTATGTCGAGGTGGTGGTAAAGAAATGGTAGTCCGCCCTCTTGAGACGGCCGCCATGGATATAAAGACATAGCTTATTGTATTTTACTTATCATACCCTTTCATTTGATACCCATGTCCAGAGGGTTGTGAAGAAAATGGTAATGCGTCCTCTTGGGGTGGCCTCGGTGGATCTAACTATTTATTGAGTATACTATATTGCTTATTGTATTCTACTTATCATACCTTTTCAGTTGATACCCATGTCGAGGGGGTTGTTAAGAAAATGGTAATCCGCCCTCTTGAGATGACAGCCATGGATCTAACCAGATATTGAGTATATTATATTGCTTAAGGTATTCTACTTATGATACCCTTTCAATTGATACCCATGTCGAGTTGTCGAGTGAAGAAATGGTAGTCCGCCCTCTTGAGACGGCCGCCATGGATATAAAGACATAGCTTATAGTACTCTACTTATCATACCCTTTCATTTGATACCCATGTCGTGGGGGTTGTGAAGAAAATAGTAATGCGTCCTCTTGATGTGGCCTCGGTGGATCTAACTATTTATTGAGTACACTATATTGCTTATTGTATTCTACTTATCATACCCTTTCATTTGATACCCATGTCGAGGGGGTTGTGAAGAAAATGGTAACCCGCCCTCTTGAGATGACAGCCATGGATCTAACCAGATATTGAGTATATTATATCGCGTATGGTATTCTACTTATGATACCCTTTCCATTGATACCTATGTCGAGGTGGTGGTGAAGAAATGGTAGTCCGCCCTCTTGAGACGGCCGCCATGGATATAAAGACATAGCTTATTGTACTCTACTTATCATACCCTTTCATTTGATACCCATGTCGAGGGAGTTGTGAAGAAAATGGTAATGCGTCCTCTTGTGGTGGCCTCGGTGGATCTAACTATTTATTAAGTAACTATATTGCTTATTGTATTCTACTTATCATACCCTTTCATTTGATACCCATCTCGAGGGGTTGTGAAGAAAATGGTAATCCGCCCTCTTGAGATGACCGCCGTGGATTTAACCAGATGTTAAGTATACTATATTGCTTATTGTCTTCTACTTAAGATACCCTTGCAATTGATACCTATGTCGAGGTGGTGGTGAAGAAACGGTAGTCCGCCCTCTTGAGACGGCCGCCATGGATATAAAGACATAGCTTATTGTATTCTACTTTTCATACCCTTTCATTTGATACCCATGTCGAGGGGGTTGTGAAGAAAATGGTAATGCGTCCTCTTGAGGTGGCCTCGGTGGATCTAACTATTTATTGAGTATACTATATTGCTTATTGTATTCTACTTATCATACCCTTTCAGTTGATACCCATGTCGAGGGGGTTGTTAAGAAAATGGTAATCCGCCCTCTTGAGATGACAGCCATGGATCTAACCAGATATTGAGTATATTATATTGCTTATGGTATTCTACTTATGATACCCTTTCAATTGATACCTATGTCGAGATGGTCGTGAAGAAATGGTAGTCCGCCCTCTTGAGACGGCCGCCATGGATATAAAGACATAGCTTATTGTACTCTACTTATCATACCCTTTCATTTGATACCCATGTCGTGGGGGTTGTGAAGAAAATGGTAATGCGTCCTCTTGAGGTGGCCTCGGTGGATCTAACTATTTATTAAGTATACTATATTGCTTATTGTATTCTACTTATGATACCCTTTCATTTGATACCCATCTCCAGGGGTTGTGAAGAAAATGGTAATCCGCCCTCTTGAGATGACCGCCGTGGATCTAACCAGATGTTGAGTATACTATATTGCTTATTGTCTTCTACTTAAGATACCCTTGCAATTGATACCTATGTCGAGGTGGTGGTGAAGAAATGGTAGTCCGCCCTCTTGAGACGGCCGCCATGGATATAAAGACATAGCTTATAGTACTCTACTTATCATACCCTTTCATTTGATACCCATGTCGAGGGGGTTGTGAAGAAAATTGTAATCCGCCCTCCTGAGACGCGCACCATGCGTACACTTTTTGTTAATCATCGAAATGATAGGGAATGCTATTTGATATCAACAGTGCTGGATTTGTCTAACTTGTAACGAATATGTCATTTTTTAGAAATAAATTACGATTGCGAACTCGGCATTCGGTAATTCAAAATGTTACTGTACATTTTTGTACTGTGAACTTCATGTTTTTTATAGTACCATAGTTGCGACTAACCACTTTAAATGAATACATTTTGTTAATCATCTAATGCCATATGGCATCAACAGTTCGAGTAAACACTTTTCGACTAACTAGTAGCACCATCTCATTTATTGAGCAATCGAAATAACTTATAGCGCCATTTGATAGAATAATTTTGAGTACCCACTTTTTTAGACTGAAGGAGAAGAAAAAAGTTCGATTCGAAATGTAAACTAGTTGGGATGTGGGTTCGACCCTTTCGGTCCCCACGAACAACTTCCCAGTATAATGGATGTTGAATATTATTATTGGATATTTTAATAATAAATGAACAATAGGCAATATAGAGTATATCACATTTGTCACAATTGTTTATCAATAATTTCGCTAAAATGTCAAACTAAATGTGCGCACTTACAAGATTAGGTATTAATGTTTTTCGGCACCTCAATGAAGTCGATATAGTTTTTAGTTCGCGCGGTATCGTGCAGGTTCAAAAATCACTTAAGTCATTTAAACCAAAAAACCGCTGGACCGAATATTATAAAAAATCTTTTCAGATTATATTGTCGCTAATACGCTTCGAACGGCACCTCAAGTAAGTCAATATCTTTTGTGGTTCGGGCCATATCGTGCAGGTACAATAATCACTTACGCCGCTTAAACAGAAAAACGGCACGACCGAATTTTATGAAAATCTTTTCAGATCATATTTCGGTTAATACGTTTCGAACGACACCTCAACGAAGCAGATATCAGTTTTGGTTCGCGCGATATCGTGCAGGAAAAAATGACTACATCCGTACGCACACACACACACATACACACACACATACTTCCTCCCAATTTTTTGCTTAAAATGCTCCTGGGACCTTGAAAGATGAAAATACGTTGAAATTTTCGATTTCGATTTTCGGACCGATTTCAATAATAACTTCCTATACTGGGAAGTTAAAAACCACTTAAGGGGGTCTTCTGCTTTCGCGCCCGGAATTTTAGTCTATTTTTGGAAATTAATTGTAAGGAAACTATACAAGATAATTGAAAAATTTTTTTTTTATTATTTTTGTACATGATTAAACTTGAAAAATGACAAATGCCTTATGCGTGTGGTGAGTCCTGTGCCTTTGAGAAGTGGTCAAACTAGTACTGACGAAAGTGTCCGAGTAAACTTTGTGGTATGACTTCTGCAAGTAATTTTCATCGGATCTGACTAATTTTTTTTTTAAATTCTTCATAAAACACTTCTCTATGCTTCTCCGAGTACGATTTTTTTTATTTTTAAAATTTTTCTAATTATTCGGTTTTTTGTGAAAAGTTGTATTTTCAACCACGTTTTTTGACCTGTTGAGGGTCATAAAAATTGAACAAAACAAAATTTCAAAAATCGTACTCGGAGAAGCATAGAGAAGTGTTTTATGAAGAATTTAAAAAAAAAATTAGTCAGATCCGATGAAAATTACTTGCAGAAGTCATACCACAAAGTATAAAAAAGGTGATTTTCGGGAAAATGCGTTTAAAGATAAAGCGCTACGCGAAAATGCTCGAAACGGCTGGAGGCGGCTAAGTTTCCGGCTTCGAAAACCCAAGAAGGAATGTGTTTTTCACGAAACCGTTTATAAGACGTATTCCTTATATCCTCTATATTCAAAAAATGCAAAAAAAAAAATTTCGATTTTTTCAATCCGCGTAAGCAGAAGACCCCCTTAAAGAAATACAAGAATGGTCGGAGGAGCACCAAGAAGCTTTTGATAACATAAAACTAGCACTGCAAAACCATATTTTATTAGTCCACCCAGTTCCGGACGCAAAAATTAGCTTAATGGTAGACGCGTCTAGCGATGCAGTTGGAGGAGTGCTACAACAAGATAATGCAGGGAAATGGGAACCCCTCAATTTTTTTTTTTTTTTTTTTTTTCAAAACGGCTAAAAGAAAACGAAAGAAAATATTCTATTTTCGATCGAGAACTTTTAGCCGTATTTTTAGCCATAAAGCATTTCAGGCACATGGTGGAAGGCAAAGCCTTTACTGTCTACACCGACCATAAGCCACTCACAAATGCTCTAGTTTCAAAAACCGAGAAGTCTCCACGACAAACCTATCACTTACTTAAACTATATCTCACAATTTACCCGAGACATACAGTACATCAAAGGGAACGAGAATATAGTCTCCGACGCATTATCCAACTTTGTCTCAAGAACAAAGAAAAGACCAGCAACTAACGCAGATACTACGAGCGATGCGAGAAAACAAAATGAAATAGCATTCTTTCCAACTAAAAAACGGTTTCGATTCCGTTTCAAATGAAAACATTTGGTGCGAAGTAACGACCAATAAAAACAGACCATACGTCCCAGAAACCTTACGACGCTCCGTTTTTGAAAACTTACACAACCTCTCACACCCAGGCATTCGCGCCACGAAAAAGCTAATAACTGCCAGGTACTTTTGGCCCAGTATGAATAAGGACCTCGTCACGTGGACAAAATCGTGCATTCCTTGCCAAAAGGCGAAGACACATCGCCACACAGTCTCACCACATGGAACGATCGACGTGCCCAGTGGGAGATTCGAACATATTCACATGGACCTAGTAGGCCCACTACCTCCTTCAGACAGATATTCATATTGTAACAGCGTACCTAGGTGGGTTGCCCGAAGAAGCCCACCTTAGCTACACTTGCAAAAAAAACAAAAATTTGGACAAAAAAAAAATTCCCAGTCAAAACCAATCCAACCAATCCAGGTGGTACCCCGGCCTCAAGAGGAGGGCTGGCTCGCCGGGGGGGTCGTGGAGTGTGTAGAACCTGGAGGTACCACCTACAATAATGCATCACCTTTTGCATGTATGAGAGCGTCTCCCATCGGGATGGAAGTGGAGTGCTTACATGAAGCGAGTAAAGCCCCTGAAAAAGAATTCCGGAGAGCAAAGCATCGTTCGCCGCTAAGTCGGTCGTCCGTTAACCGGCCATATTATTTTCAATTATTCTGAAAAAAAACTGCTAAAAGAAAACTAAAAACTCAAATCTCTTCAAGCAAAAACTAAAACTCGTTGTAACAGCGTATCTTTAATACAACCAACCTCATCAAACATACATGCCGGTAGGCAACACAATACGTCGATATTAACACATTAACACGTCTTACAATAGTTGAGGTTTCAAGACGACTTAGGGGGTGGGTGGTTATACCGTTATTGGGACTGCTATATAATATTGGATATTAATTAAACAAAACCCCAAAGAAACATGAAAGAGTGCACCCGCCCTGGTACCAGTACGCGTATGATGGGACAAAAAGGAAATTCAATGTGATGCCACAACGACCTCACCCAAAACCCTGTAGTCGCTCACAGAAAAAAAAAGAAATCAGAAAATCAATATAATAAACAATATCATAAGTTGAATTAATTATTATGGCCAACGCTATCGTTAAATAAAATAATCAACAATCAAATAACAATTAAATGTAAAAAAAAAAATTTAAAAATCAATGTTCACTTATAAAATTTGATAAAATAAATAAGGAAATTAAGTAAAAATGTGTAAATTAAGAAAAAAATGTTTAAGATAATAGTATATGTATTTGTTCTTTCCTAAAAAAATGGTTTTTTTCTTGAACCGCAATCTATTATGCTGTCATCCTTGAAATTAGGCTCCATTGGACCTACATACGTAAGTTAGTCCAGGCAATGGTCCTCCACAATTTGTTCTTTCGCTGATTACGCAGCGAACGCTAATATATAGCAAAAACTTAGCACCTAAAACTTAACTCAATTTCCATAAGCTTCTTGTCCACTTCAACTCCTGTTTTGTTTTCTTTTTTCTCCAATCCAGAGGTACCTGCCATCATCTTCTTTGAATACTGCTCTGTTGCAAATATAGTTCGAAATTCTTCCTTTAGGTTCTCCATTTTTCCTCTCTTGCACCCAATAAGTTCAATTCTTTTCTCTTGCACTCGCACAGAAAATTATTCTTTATGTCTTTTTCTTGGGTTACATTATGTTTAATTTAAACATTAATTAACGTTATTTTTAATTTAAATATATTAACGCTTATTTATGTCCACACACCACTTATTGTGTAACCAAAATTTTTTTTAAAAATATCCTTAAACCTTCGCACTAGAAGAAAAACGGGCTTTTATTCTCAAACTGGCGATATTAAAAGTCCGATCCGAATTTCGATAAATGGAAAACAGGAATTGATAAACATTGATAGGCTAAAACCAGCACATCCTAAACTCAGACTTATCTACCCCAGCAATGAAAACCAGATCTAACAAACCTAAAGTAACTTTTGCTATTTGAAATTGTAAAATAATTGAATTTATACAGATAGGCTCAAAATTATGTTATACATGAATAAATAAAATCGAAACATTATATTATGAATTAACTAACAATTACAACAAATAAATTAATTGTGTAAATAAAAATAAAAACTAAATTATGAATTAACAATTAATGAATTAACAACTAATTATTAAAACTTGAATTCAAAAATAAATTTTTAACTAATTTTAAGAACTTTAAAACATATAAAATTGTGATCATGCATGCAACAAAAAAAAACTGTAGAAACAAGAAATATAAGAAATTTTCTTCGAGGGGGAATGATGTGGCGACCCAACCGAAAACGGCAAAGTGCCAAACTACAATTCGATTCGAACATCAATATGGCGATACATCAATATGGCGATACAAAAACTCGGAGAACACAGTTCCAGTTCCGGCAAGATCAAGGGGACAACGATCAAGTCTTCTGGCTCAAGAATTGCATCAGTCAAGTCGCCACGGTTCCTAAAATCAATAATACAGATACAAAACAATAAAGTGATTTAATAATGAACGATTGCAATTATTTCATTGTAAATATGGGATAAACCCCATAGTGATGCGGGGTTTGTTGAATTCCTTGGACCACCTTTTTATAAATCCCAAGACTGAACTCCCCTTGGAAGAAATATAATTAATGTGGATGCAAAAATCCATATTATTTCGAAACCTGGCCCCCAGATCGATCACCGAGCTAACGCGGCAGAGTGTGTTGTTAAGGAAAGTATAGTCATAAGTTAGTGGACCATGTTTCCTGCAAAATGTCATGACCTCACACTTACTAATATTGAGTACCAGGTTGTTGTTGGAACACCAAGAATAGAACGTGTTCAGTGCAACTTGCAAAAGTTTGCAACCCTCAATAATTCTTACATGACGGTAGAGTTTAATGTCGTCAGAGTAAATAGTATGCAAAATCCAATGTAACCGCTGCACTTTTCATATTATCGGAAAATTGGAAAATTGCAAATAATATTAAAACTTCAATTCTGTGACTAATTAAATTAATTAATTATTAAAACAAATTCATAATAATATTGGAAAATTTTAACTCTGAATTTATTTTTTTACATTGTGGCTTTTCTAACTCTTCTTGGTATGTAGTTTTAATTTTTATTTTCGAACTAATAATTTATCTTTTTAAATTCTTTTATTTAACTTGCATGTTGACCCACTTCCCGGTTTTGGATAGAGCTGAAATTTTGCATACACGTTTAGTTTGGATGACAATGCAATCTGACCATTTTGTAAAAATATCCAGATGTCGGTTCCAAAATGAGCCCGATTTTTGAAATTGTGCTCCGCGGCCCTCTGGCATTGGTATCAAATGAAAGGATATGACAGGTAGAACACAATTAGCTATGTGGCGTCATTCCAAATACAAAATGGCGGCCAACACAAAATTGCGAAAAGCTTATAATAGACTAAAAAGTAGAAATTATAACCGATCACCTTCCAATTTTGCATACACTCGTAGTTCGCGTGATAATTAATATGTATGTATGATGAGATGAATAGTTGAGTTTAGGGTGAATTGAAAATAAAGAAGCAGTACACGTTACAAAAAAACACAAACAAAACACAGAGATGCTGCTGTCAACTAAAGTCAACTACTCAACTACCGAACTCATGTCCGTATGTATAACTTCAACTTAACCCAGGTAGCAGAGCTGAGTCGAGTTCAATCGGCCTTAACTCAACTCGACTTCCGTTTACATGTAGTTAGACTCGGGTTTAAGCTGATTCCTACTCATCATGTATAAGTACTAAATGCAATCTGACCTTTTTGTAAAAAAATCAGGAAGACGGTGCCAAGATGGCGGCCGTTTTTGCAATTGTGCTCCACCGAGCCCACGACATGGGTATCAAATGAAAGAGTACGGTAGCTAGAATTCAGTAAGCTGTGTGATATAATTTTAAATATAATAAAACCGCCATCATAAAATGGCGGAATACATATAAATAAACTAAAAAGCATAAAATAAAATAATTTAATATATAATAATGAAATTAATAAAGCAAAAAATTAAGGGTTATTGTAAATTTCACGCGATTTACAGTTATATTTTCAATTTTTGATGAAAAATGCGCCATTCTTTTAATTAACTTTTTCATTAAAATTGAAATTTCACGCTTTCTTTTACATATTTTTTACTTTTCAGTACATTTTAGTTAATTAAAAGAATTTAAAAAAAAAAATTTAACATTTTTTTGTTCTTGCTCTGATGTTATGAGTTATTGATGATTTGGTTACTAATTGTGTTAAGAAATAAAGAACAATTTGTTAAAAAAATAAAGAGTGTAAGAAAACTATCAAATACGTTTTTATTTTAAAATGAACCCTAAAGTTAAAAATAATTTTGAATTTAAAGTTTTTTTCTATCTCATTTCGCTCGTTCAGAACTGCAAAAAGTTATCCAAGTCTCATTGGCCATCTCTGCCGACCAAACGCTAGCCGGGTTGGCTACCACGGCGGACAAAGTATGGGAGGTGCTTCCACAAGGAGGCGCCTCATACGCGTCCGCCGTCCGCCCAACTCCGGCTAGCACAGAGCCAACGTTAGTGTCGCTACAGCGCGACATCAACAAATTAACGGCTCGATTGGACCAGCTAATCAGCCGGCGTGGCCGAGCACCTGCCAAACGGCAGAGCGGCCCGCGTCAGCCCTCGGCCAATCGGCCGCCAGGGGCAAACAAACTGCGGGGTAGCCTGTGATACTTCCACTATCGTTATGGTAGTGAAGCACGCACCTGCAAGGCCCCCTGCAGTTTCGGTGGTGGTCAAGCCAAGCCGGCGAAGAAAAAGGCCACCAACAACCCTAAAAAAACTTGAGTTGGAGATCGAAATGGGCGAGCATATAGCTGGCCGCTCATATCGTTTATTCGTTCGGGACACCAACAATCGGATGGACTTTCTGATTGATTCGGGCTCTGACGTTTCAATTGTTCCCGCCAAGGCGTTCCCGGTCCATAAAGGAATCCCGAACGTCCTTCTGTATGCGGCCAACGGATCACTGATCCGAACTTTCGGCACAAAGTTGCTTGAACTTGTGCACGGCTTTCGCCGACGATATGTTTACAACTTTATTATAGCCGACACCACTAAAGCCATTATGGGGGCGGACTTTTTAATGAAGTTCAAATTATCTGTCGATTTTGAATATCGGCATTTAGTCGACAAGCGCTCGAATTTTCGAATTAACGCGTGCGCTACAGTCGACTACAACCCCGAAACAATTCCATGGAGAATTATTGGCATATACAAAGAGCTATTAACGAAGTACGCTTCGTTAACAAAACCGCCCAATTTTAACATTCCAGTTAAACACAATGTGCAACACCACAGAAAAATGTGTAGGAAAAAGTTCAAAATGGTGTGGTGGTATTTGCACTTATGTTTTAATAAATATTCCGTAATAAGTTTAAACCATTTTAAACTCACTTTTAATTTCATTACCACATAAATCCAACATTTTTTCCCTAAGTTAGAGAAATTGCCTTCCATCCAGGAAAACCCTCACCCACAAACAGCACACAATAAACACTACGAATCTTCCTAGGCCCAGTTGGGATAAATCAAAATCTTTTAATTTTATGGGGGCGGGGCCTATAGTTTGGGCAACTAGTTTTACTGTGTGTATTGCAGTTTGGCAAACTACTTGGATGAGTTAAGCCTGAATTCGAAGAATATATTTTTTTGCAAGTTTATTTTGCATTATTTTTAATTTAAATTATGAAAGTTCACATAATATTAAATTATTTTCATAATTTATACTTTTAGAATTTAATTTATATTTTAAAAAATATAAATATTCATATTAATAATTAGAAAAAATTATAATTAATCTAAAAAATCATCTTTCTCCAATTTTTATTATTATAAAACTTAGTCGCGGGTTTTCTACAATTTCATTTAACTTTCAAATTGCCTATAAAATATCGTATTGACAGTTGAAATATCAACTCAGTTGAAGCGTTTGTGGCAAAACAACAACTCTTTACACAACTCAGTTTGGGCAACTAGTTGGCCTGTGGATGGGCCCCAATACGCTTAGCTGATGATTCGAACATGAGATTTATTTCCCTCCATAGCCTCAGCATAAAAATCTCCTCACCCATCGACATCGTGAACCGGCATCGGCTGCGAGTTTTCATATGCCCATAGTAATCATGAACGTCAAGCTAGTGGCGAAGCTAGCGGCGCACAGTGGGGCCCGCTCATAGAAGTTCCTGCTCAAAACTCAATTTTCAAAATGTGGATATTATAAACAAAAAAATTGTATCATCGTAATTGCAATTATGTATCAGATCACGTGCACAAATATTAAGTCGCTGACTGTTACTAGTCATCGAGCGCATGAGCTTAAAGTTTATGGTTTTGGCAAAAGAATATTTCTGCGACAACGTAGGCATGTCTATGCGCGATTTAAAAACATTAATTACTAACGATTAATGATAAAATCTAAGAAAGTGTATTATGTCGGTGATCAAGCAAGGTATGTTGATTCTTAAATAATTTAATATTATATTATAAGTTCATTGGTTTCTGATACAGGACTTAAAATTTGTTGTAGTGTGTATTTTTTTGTAGGGGGTTTTTTAAATGACATTTTCTCGAAAATGCGCAAAGTTCTATTTTTGAATCTTTTTTTATTCGAAAAGGAAGACTTTGGACACTAGTTAACCGAAAAAAGTAGCAATAGAACTTTGCGCATTTTCGAGAAAATGTCATTTAAAAAATTCCCTACAAAAAAATACACACTACCACAAATTTTAAGCCCTTTATCATAAACCAATGAACTTATAATATAATACAAAATTATAGAAGAATCAAAATACCTTGCTTGATCACCGACATAACACACTTCCGTAGATTTCATCGTTAAACGTTAGAAATTAATGTTTTTATATCGCGCATAAACTGGTATTCCTTTTTCGCAGAAGTATTATTTTGCCTAAACTATGAACTTTATGCTCATGCGCTCGCTGACTCATAGCAGTCAGCGACTTAATATTTTTACACGTGATCTGATACATTATTACAACTACAACGATACATTTTTTTTTAAAAATTTCCACATTTTGAAAATTGAGTTTTGAGCAGAACCTTCTACGAGCGGGCCCAACTGTGCGGCGGTTGCACTGAAAAGCTCAAAAACGCCGGCTGGAAAAATTTAATCCTACTTCTTTCAGAAGTAGCCAACTGGTTGCCCAAACTGAGTTGTGTTGGCACTGAATCGCAGTGTGTATGGGGCACTGACATATAGAATGGACAGCTCATGAGGAATTTTTCATGGCACCAATTTGTTCCATAGGCTACAAACCTTTTTCCACTCCATGTAAACACCGGAATCACTTTTGAAATTTACATTTTTTTAAATACGTACTTAAAACATTAAAACAACACAAATATTTTGTTTAAAAAAATTAATAAACACTATTTTCACTTTTTCACCTTTTAAAATGCCTTTTTTTCATTAATTTCCACATTTTATGTGTATCTGAATAAGTTCTCAACGCCTGTTTTAGCAACTGACATTCTGTATGTCAAAATCCGGGGGTCTATGGGGAAAAGAGCAAAAGATATAAACATCACTAGTGCAAAAGGGAAAATATAAAATCAGGTCTGAGTGCTGCTGTCAGTTTGGGGGTCTATGGATGAGTGCGACAACTATACTTTTGGGTGCCATCGATTTGTATGGAATAATTTCAGATGAGCAGTCCATTATTATATGTCAGTGGTATGGGGCAGTTGGCAAACTGATTTGACAGTTGGGGTTGCAGTTGGGATAAATCAAAATCTTTTAATTTTGTGGGGGCGGGGCCTAGAGTTTGGGCAACTAGTCGCGCTGTGTTTGTTGCAGTTTGGCAAACTACTTGAATGAATTAACCCAGAATTCGAAAAATATATTTTTTTGCAAGTTTATATTTTCATTGTATTGCATAATTTTTAATTTAAATTATGAAAGTTCACATAATATTAAATTATTTTCATATTTTATATGTTTAGGATTTAATTTATATTTTAAAAACATACAAATATTTATATTAATAATTAAAAAATTTATAATTAACATAAAAAATCATTACTACCCATTTTTTATAATCATAAAACTTAATCGCGGGTTTTCTACAATTTTATTTAACGTTCAAATTGCCTATAAAATACTGAATTGACAGTTGAACTATCAACTCAGTTGAAGTGTTTGTGGCAAAACACCAACTCATTACACAACTCAGTTTGGGAAACCAGTTGGCCTGTGGATGGGCCCCATTAGGGCCTAAAAGTTTCATGTCTGGATAATAATGCATCCCGGTATTATGACAGGGAATCTAGGCGGAAGGGGTACAGAATTTTTTCTGCACTTTCAGCTAACGTGAATCGGCCTGTTCGCGCTTGCGTTCTCGAAGTAATTTTAAAGTGAGTCGTTGTCTAAAGAAGACGTATTTTTAAAAGTTATTAAATATTGAATTATTTTAAATAAAAAGTGCTGTGCTACTTAAATAAAACAAAATATTCAATAAAATATTCAAGGTAAGTTTTATAAATATTTTTTTGCTTAAATTTAGTGGTGATGATTAAATTTTTGTTTATAAACTTAAAACATGTTCAAACGTCATTTAAGATGCTCAACAACCACGCATCAACAGTTTATTAAAGCCTTATGCAATTTTCACTGCGCGTTATGAAATTCGCTTTCAATCTTTCCAGAACTCAGGTTTTTGACTTGCGTGGCTTTGTGTATCAGTGCTATTTTTTCTGAAATAGGTAGATTCAATGTTGAATATCGGAAATTGGGTGTACTACGGGTAGTACGCAGGTAGGAAATCCGTTAATAGAAGAGTTTTATAAGGGGTCGAAGTGTTTGGTGATGGTTGTTCTACCGTGAGGAAATTAGCAAAGCAGACAGGGTATATTTTCGTGCAGATTCTGTTTCAGTTTGCTTCCGCTTTACCTATAAGGGACATTCAGAATAGATGCATACTGTCTCTATATTTCTTTTCTCTATATATCTGGCATGTGGAGGACCTGGCCGCTTTATCCAGGATATATTCCTATTTGCATGACAACATTTTTTTGAACATTGAACATTTTATAAATTGTAGAATTTCTAAAATAATTCTAGCAACGCATCAAAATGAATAAGAAAATTGGTGGAATAACCAAGAGGTATTTAAGGCATTTGGTCGCCAAACAGTCAATACCTATGGCTATTGAAGGAAAGCAAGTTGATGAGGCCATTTTACCAGCCGAAATGGAGTTGGAATTTGAACGTGAGGAATCGTCCTTACCAAATTTGACTGGAGAAGCAAGTAGTGGTGGCGACAAGGATCTATCCATATTATTAGCGGAATGGTGTGTGAGGTATAGAATAAGAAGGGATGCTTGCGACAACCTGTTAGAAATTCTAAATGGAGCAAACTTCAATTTGCCACAATGCACAAAAACTTTATTGAAGGCAAATAAAAACTTTAAAATAGTTACACGTTATGTTCCACCAGGAGAATATTATCATTTTGGTGTTGCCAATGCAGTTAGAATGTTAAAACTAAATTTAGTTGGCGAAGAAGCCTTATATATTGATATTGGCGTTGATGGTTTGCCTTTATTTAAAAGCTCGAGTCAGACATTATAGCCAATATTAGGAGCCATTTCTAATAATAAGGAGATTAAACCTTTTTTGATAGGGGCATATATTGGCCTAAAAAAACCAGACAACCCTACCGAATTTTTGTCGGAATTTGTTGAAGAGATGAAAAAATTGCAAAGTGAGGGGCTTGAAGTAAATCGCAAAAAAATAACAATAAAAATTAGGTTATTTATTTGTGATACCCCAGCTCGTGCTTTTTTAACTGGTACTGTTGGGCATACATCAGGAAATGGATGCGCCAAATGCAACCAAAAAGGCCGCAAAATAAATAAACGTCTCGCTAACAGTTCCGAGGTATCTTCACCTAGAACAGATGAAAGCTTTATCTAAAAACCGTGAAGATATATTATTTCATACCACCCATTACCAACAGAATCCACATTGTTTAGAAGAGTTAAACATAAAGATGATAACGCAGTTTCCTCTTGATGTCATGCATTTACTTGATTTAGGGATAACTAAAAAAATGGTTACCTATATCTGGACCGGAAAGCATAGCGGAACTAAACTTTCAGTTGCTAAAAAGGAAAATTTAAATGGAAAAATTTTAGAATTTGCTACTCATATACCAAAAGAATTTTGCAGAAAACCACGGTCATTTAACGAATTATGCCGATGGAAAGCAAGTGAGTTTCGGCAACTTATTTTATAACAAAACACAGGCATAGTATTATTTAAAGATATGTTAAATGAAGAATTATATGAACTTTTTCTGTTACTTCATAGAGCTTATAGATTAATATCTTGCCCAAAAAACTGCCAGAAAAACTTAGATTGTCTCCAAGAAATGCTAAAAACGTTTGTACACAATTTCAAATTCCTTTACGGGGAAGATAAAATTAGCTACAATGTGCACAACTTGTTGCATTTAGTCGACTGCGTAAAATCCTATGGAAATGTGGACGGATTTTCTGCTTACAGGTTTGAGAATTTTATGCAGGTTCTTAACCCTAGGACCCTACACTGGGGTTCTTCAAACCCCATAACGTTTTACCGGCCCTGGCGTTTCGGCTGTATTAGTGGTTGGGCCAAGTGATTTTTACGATTAGGAGGGGACCAATATAGAGAAGAGTGCTGCAGAGAAAATCTTTAGTTCTATTTTAGAAGTGACACAGTGAATATTTGTTTAAACGTTGGGGTTAGCGTAACCCCACTATTATTGCTATACTTGATTTCTTGATAATATTCATCGCTTGCAAAAATTCTGATATCCTTCGAATTTTCGATTCTTACATTTTTTACGTGTTATTTATACCCTTTTCTTTAGTACTCAAGCCTAAAGTTATTTAAAAAAAGGCACGAAAAAAATTTAATAATTCTTCCTTAAATTTTAATAAAAATTGCAAAAATAATTTTGTTCATGTTTTTAATTGCACTTTTTTCGGGCAAAATTTTATCTAATGCTATGTTGCCATATATCACGCGATTCTGCACCATCTGCTGATTAAAATTAAAAAAAAATGCCTATCTACAATGAAAACTCACTTAACGGTATCGAGTTAAAATACTGGGGTGCAAGTAACCCCTATGTAGGAGATTTGTTATATTTGAATAGTGTAGGGTCCTAGGGTTAAAACAGAATGTCGCCAGCCAACAAATATATTGCAACAAATATTTAATAGAGCAACTGAAAGAATTCGCTTTGAAGATACAAGGCCTAAAAAGATAGGCCCAGGCAGATTATCAAAAAAACATACAACTTCTGAGATGAAATTTTACACAAATTATTACTTTGACATGTTTTTTTTCTGAGTAAATGCACGCCGGACAATATTTGTTTCTTAAAACCATTAACACCCTTCAAAATATCTGGATTTGCAAAAGTCGGAGATGGAAAAGAATACCTGCTAGGATTCAAATTTAAAAGTATAAGTAAATATTTTGACATGCCTTTAGATTCAGTGCAAACACTAGGCATATGCTTAGTGAGCAATTTATACACCGAAGAAGAAACAAATGAAATTGGACAATTATCGTGTAAAGCCGTATGTTTACCAGTAATTGAAGGCTTTGTATTGATACCAATTTTACACCATTGCAAGTCTTAAAGTAAAATATATCCCAATTTTAATAAGACAATATTATTAATGAATATTTATTATGCAAATAAGAAAATGATGCCGACAAAAAAATTTGTGCTAACAAATAAAGTTGATTCATCTACGAATGTGGAGGAAACTGAAGGAGACTCCATGAAAGAAAATGAAGGTAACTACAATTACTTCTATTAAAAAATACTAAAGATTTAATTATTTATATATTAAACAGGGCCAAGCACATCAAGTAAAAAAATAGTTTCATGTAAAACATGCAGTAACAGAGCAAGCTAATTTATTGAGAAAACACACTGTATATTTAGAAAGGATATTAAAAAAAATTTATCCTAGGAGTAATACCTTGAAATGTTTACCGATTAAAGCAAAAGAGGATTTAGAAAAATTAGATGAAACTATCGAAGAAATTCCAGAAGAAGAAATAGTAGTTTCAGCGAGCCTAAATTTTTAGTTATGATACGAGTAAGCACATATTCTACTCTTTCAGATTGGCACCTTAAAAGAAATTGTAGGGAAAGCCCCAATACACAAATGCTTCGATTTATTTTTTTCAAAGGAAGTAATCCTCCATATCAATTGGGAGTGAAAAATAAAATAGCAATCAAAAATTTAAAATTATTTAACACATACCTTTTTGGTAAGTTACATTATATTTCAAAATTGTCTTATTCTAATTTTATCTTTTGTTCAGAGGCTGTAAAGAATGACCAATTCGGCTTCCGCCAATTTGGAGAAGAAATGAGAAAAGGGTTTAAATTGGCCAAAGGCCGATTTTACAAGCAAAATTTTCGACAAAAAAATAATAAAGAGACAAGCGCAATGTAATTGCAATTTGATTTTTTTATTTATTTAAGTTAAATGGAATATTTATGTATTTTTAAAATGAATTAGTTTGAAATAAAATTTTTATTTTTTTATATATTTGTCATTTTTTAATAAATTTTTTTTATATTTTAGACATTAAAAAAGTTTTGGATTTTTTAAAATTTTTAAATAGAAGAACCTTTATTCCATTAGCAACATTAAGAAGCGATCTTTGTTCCATCTTTCTTACACTCCCCGTAAGGTATAAAAAGCTCTTTTAAGAGACGCAATCGTACCCAATCATACATTCTAGCACAGAGTACTTAACATACAGAGGGAACAACAGGAGCAATGGGTTACGACGTCCAAAATGGGTCACAAGTCGTAACCCATCCGAGCTTTTTGTTTTCTTTGAGAGCGAAACTCATCATGACTCTCTCTTCAAGTTTTTCACTGCTAAGGGCCGGTTTACACGACCGGACACTGAACAGACACCGAACAGACAAAAGGAACGAACGAACTGGGTTTATGGGGAAGAGGGTGAGAGAGAACGATGGGGAGGGCGGACAATTTTAATGGACATTTTCAGCGGACAGCGGAACGAACATTTTGACAGTTCCTGCGTTGTTGTTGTTGGCAGGAAGAGAAGAAAAGAAAACTTCCAAGGCAAATGTCAAAAAGCAACAACAAAAAGCAAATTGCTTTTACTAGTTTGTTCGTTGGTTCGTTCGTTGGAGTTTCGCCCGTGAAAACGCTCATAGGACTTTCCATCGGACTTCAAAAGGGAATTAACGATGACAGCTAAGTTTTGTCTGTTCGGTGTCTGTTCGGTGTCCGGCCGTGTAAATCCAGCCTAAGCAGGATGTGTGTGCGCAATAACTTTTTGGTGTGGTAGTATAGTAAAGCCATGCATAAAGAAATCTCACACTCACAATGAAACCATAATGGGACTTCAATTTTTCTGTCAAACTGTGTGGAGTGCGGTTATGTACGTTTATTGGGAATAAATTATTGGGGATAAAATCTTCTTTAAATCAAATAAAAACAAAAATTATGGACATTAATTGTAACATTTATTAACTACATATTACAAAGTTGTGATAATAATGTAAATAATAAATGTAATAGCATTACTAACTTCCTTCTTTAATGAATATTATTTCAAATTTTATTCCGTGTTTAACTTTCCAAGCAAACGCCGTACCTGGAGGTAGGAAACTACCGCTAAAAATAAATTTATATAAATATTTCGGAATTTTTAGCAAACTATTCGTTGCAACTTATCTTTATTTTCTTATTTTGCTTTAAAACTGGAACTGGCTGCAACAAAAACTGGCTGGTCCTTCATCTGACACTGTGCCCCAGAGAACAATTACGGATATTTTAGTAGCAATCAAAGCTCAAACGAAAATTTTGCTTTTATCTTTATAAAAAAACTCTTATTTTTAACAAAAAATCCCGGCACTTTCATTAATAGAAAACTTTTCGCGGCACGAAACACTTGTTTTCTTCGTTATCAAAGGGATTTTGTTTTTTTTTCTCCATTGCCAACATAAACCCCGTAAATCTTATTAATAACACATGTTTATTTAAATTGCAAATTTATAACAGTTAATTTGGGTACTTTTTGCAATATTGTACGTTTTTTACATTGATGGAATAGCTCTTATTTTCAATAAAATCACAATCGAAACAGCACTTTCCGCGTAACGAACACTTCTTTCCCTTTGATTTTAATGGGACTTTGATATTGCACGAATTTAAGTTGGGACTTCATACAACCACACACACACACCTACAGCATGGCTTGTAAATATAGAAGGCTTTGACTGAAATAGAATCTTTGGAAAGGAAAAGAATATTTTTCTACCTGCGATTGTGATAATAAAATGAAATGGGTCTTATATTGTTTTTAACTAACTTTTTTTCGTAAACGAACGATTACACTAAAAATATAAAAAACAATTAAAATATTAAAATTGCTAATAAGATTTTTTGGGAGTTTAGATGATATAAAAAATTAAGAATTGTAAAATGATTGGAAAATTTTTAATTTTTTTTTTTTTTTGTGTAAATTTGTTTAATGTGTATTTAAATTATCAACTTTACGAAAAAAAGTTATATAACATTTCTAGTTCTAAATCCGTCCAAAAATATTACAAAATTGTTAAAATTTTAATTTTCGTTTTGTTATAAAATAACTGTTTATAATAATATATCCCTTATGGTACCAGGATATACCTTGGCAACTCAACGTTTCCTAACACAATTATAAAAATACTATCCTAATATAGAAAATTTATCCTGTGACGCGATGACGCGGTCGGAAGTTCCTTTGCTGCCTGCTCTAATAGTGGAACCAGGTGGCTTATTTATTAAATTTACACGTTATATCAAAAACAAAAATGTTTCCACTTTCTTTGAAACTCCTAATTTTTCAATTTTTTGGGGAGTTACTTGGAATATTTGACATTTTTGTTAGTTGCATCGTATTTATGCATTTTAAACACCCTTTTCTTAGAACTGGCCTGATGTTTTGAACACAACTTGGGAGCCGTGACACCACTTGGTATCAAAATTTGGGAGACTCGTTCCCATAGCGCTTACTGGAACAAAAATACATCTAGTCCAATCTATCGAACTTACTTTACAAAATTTTCCAAGATCCAACTTTCAAAAACAAAAATCTCTTAAATGGTTGGTTTTATCGCAAAAATTGTTACAATAACAATTGTAGATCATGCAATTTTTTCACAAACGATCCTTTTTCTTACGAGTGAGACCTCTAAAATATTGCATTTCAAAAGTTTTCGAATTTATATTTTGCATAGTATAAACTCCTTCGAATTTATATTTTGCAAGTTTATATTTTGCATAGTATATAACACCACCGTAGGCGCATTTTTAAACGTAGGCACAATCGACGATTTGTTGTGATCAAACAAGCAGAACTATATTTGCATATACGGCAAGAACAAAGAGGATAAGAGGGAAATATGGAGGGCATACAGTACACCAAGCTATTTATTAATCGTTATTAGCAATGTTTCTATCTTTTCTGGTATAGCACTTTTGCATAGGTTTTGATTTAATGGAATTTCTTGCGACCGTTCACTAAACCCCTTCCCAAAAATTTTGATATGAGCTTTGCCCAAATCAAAAACAAGTTGTGAAGGCGAATGTAAGGCCCCGGATTAGTATTGTTTATGTAATTTTAACTATTTAAAAGGGACTCATTTTTAAGACCATTCTCCTTGTTCTAATTGTAATGGTCTTGTAATTGTTACAATGCTCAACCTTTGTTTTGAATATATGTATATTAGTTTATAGAAGCCTCATCTGAGAAATTATTTTTTAACACTATTTCTACCACGATTTTGTGTGTACCTATTTTGACCAAACGGTGTCTTTTCAATCTTTGTAACAAGAAAAAACAGTAATCATAAAAACAGCACAGTTTTTACAAATCAATGATTGCTCTACTAAGCATTTTCCATACGCATACTTTGAAAAGTGTCTTTTGACACCTCCTGGTAGAAATAGAGCTTAAACAACGGTATCAAGTGCCTCTTCTAAATACGAGGACTTTCATTAGAATTTTCATTATCGACTTACAAAGAAAGTAAGTCCTTGACAAGAACACCCGCTACGTTTGTTTAACATTGATTATAATTCACAGCATCTAACAAAGTAAAATCTTCATCTTCATTGCAATTAGAAATGTCATTCGGCTGGAAAATTTTAAATGACATTATCTGCGATAAGGATTTAAACGTCCGGACCACTGTCCTTATAGGTCTGGTCTTTAATGGACTCCCACCGGCTTGTCCTTTTCAACTTAGTGTTGGAGAAAATAATCCAGGGGTGACATTAAAGGGCAGAATCCTCCACAAATACTGATGGCTTATGACACTGACATCATCGGAAGACCATCAAGAACAGTACAAGTAGCTTTCACCCAGATTGAACCGGCGGCACGAAAGCTGGGACTGCAAATCAACGAAAGCTAAACAAAGTATATGGTGGCCTCGTCTGCAAGAACACCTAACATTGGTCCTACAATCAAGGTAGAGGCCCGATTGAAAATGAGATTCGCCCGCAGCTACCACGCAGCTGGCATGCACTAGCCCGCACGGCGCCCGCAGCTAGCATGCACGCCTGAAGACTAGCCCGCAGCTAGCATGCAGCTGGTACGCACGAATATTATAAAGCACGAGTAAAAATGAAATTCGCCCGCAGCTAGCACGCAGCTGGCATGCACTAGCCCGCACGGCGCCCGCAGCTAGCATGCACGCCTGAGTGAAAATAACACTAGCCCGCAGCTAGCATGCAGCTGGTACGCACGAAACTCAAATTTAAAATGAAAGAAAAAATTTTTTTTCCTAGAATAAAAATTCTACGCCTCTTAAAAAAGATGGAGAAGAGTATTATATATGTATGTAAAGTCGTCATCAGGCACATTTTGAGATTTTCGTGCGTGTGGCGGGAGAGTGGATACCTGTGGCGGGAGAGTGCATCCCTCTAGCGAACAAATTTTTAGATTTTCGTGCCAGTGGCGGGAGCGTGTATCCCTGTGGCGGGAGCGTGCGTGCTTGTGGCGGGAGAGTACGTACTTTTGTGGCGTGCCTGTTTGTTCGCTATGCGTGCTAGCTGCGGGCGCGTGCGTGCTAGTAAGGAAATTAACCATGAAATTATTTTTGATCGGGGGAATACGATTTTGAAGTGGTAAAAGAATTTACCTACCCTGAGTCAATAGTAGCAGCCGACTAAAGCATGGTACTAGAAATACGCGCACGGCTTCTAAAAGCCAACAAAACCTACTGCAGTCTGTCAAGGCTCTTCAAATCCAAGCACTCTAACCTCTTAACCTTGTTCGACAGCTACTTCCTTCGGAAAATTGTTGTGAAGAAGATATAACCCCAAATTGTACTAAATATATAAAGAACCTGCCCCAAACTTCCTGTTCCTCCAAAGGCCAGAGCGAATAGGGTTCAAGACCTAGGAAGAGATATAAAGGTGACATAAAAATGAACTTATTCACAATTGGGTTACCAACCAGAACATAGAGATACAGGACCCAGATCATTAAACGAAAGTTCTTGAGGAGGCCTAGGCTCACAGACGGCTGTAGTGCCAATGATGATGGAGATAAAGGACGATTCCGAAAATTTTACAACGACGAGATCTACGAGCGTTATAGCGACATAGATGTTGTGGAGAAATCAAAGCGCGGTAGGTCCCGGTGGACAGGGTATAAAGCTCTTATGAGTGAAGATGGACAGGATCGGAAAGTTCTCTACGGTAAGATCTATGAGGGCGACAGCGAGGGAAACCCAACGTTCGCTGGAAGGATGGCTGGATAGAATCGGGATTAGTGGCGAGAATAGTTGCGAGAGGGCGGGACGGTAAAGCGATTGTAGAGCCCTTAAATAAGAAGAAGTCATTAATGGATGGATGCATACATCGCATAAACCGTATTCACTTAACGAGCTCATATTAACCACATATGAACGACCATCTACCAGAGAAAGTCATAAGCTTCAACCAATTCAATTTACAGGACCATATCAAATCAAAAATGTTTTGGTAACGACCTGCTGCTGATGAGCTTGCTAGACATGGAAACGAAGTGGAAAGCACACCCCACTTAACCCGGATGGGAATGCCCTTGCCTCCTACAAACAAGCTGTGAGGAAAATCAGCTGGGCTCGAGCTGGGTTGAATTGGATCACAGCAACGGTGTGCCGCACTCTTCATGCAATGTGCAGGTTTTTGTAGAGATAAGACAGCAGCAACACTACAAAGGATGGCATCACAATGTGCCCAATGTTGGGCCTAAGTGGGCAGCCATTTCAACCTAACCTAACAACCTGCTGGGGGACCTTGAAGGGCATATTGCAAATTATAAAAAGACAGCTTTATTTATATTTGGGACAAGGAACTTGAAACCGTGGTGTTCGGCGTCACTTGAACTGGATGCAAGAGGGAGCGATGACAAAGAAATTGAAGATAAATTCGAGGACCACTTCAGTGCCGGGATGGCGAGCGCTGTCTCCAAACAAGAAGACAACTTACTTTGTATGAATCATCGTTGCTGGTTGGTCAGCTGATGGGATTCATCAAATAATAAAACTGGTTTCGCAATTTTTGCAATAAGGTTTGATAGTAAGTTAGTTAGTCATCTTTAGCCCTGGTTTTAAAAAGCCGCACCATATAATTGTAGGTCTTTGTCGGTTAAAAATGTATGCTACAATAGTTTCCTTCCATTTCTTGTAAACATTTAATGAAGTTTAATTTTTATAAAAACTATATATCTCAAAAATCAATAGTTTTCGAGCATCATAAAAAACTAAATTTTATTCCTTTCAACCCCCCTAAAAAACCACACCAGGTGAAATTTACATTACAAAGCCTGTCGTACATCATAACAAAAATGCCCACAACAATTCTGCTTTATCAGTTATAAATAAAAATAAACTAAGTACTCTCACATTTTACAATAATAACAATAAAAAGCCAATATCCCCGAGAATATTCCTAGGTTAAACCAGAAAGGTAGATTTCTTATGCTATCCACCAAAATTTAATTTTGTTCATGGGCAGAAAACTTTGTTTTTTTCTTCGTACGTGCATAAATGAAAAAAACTAGTGGGATGTTGTGCCTAGAGACTAGCCACTAATTACGCTTTTTCATGGTATTCTTTCTGTTGAATAACACTTCAGATTGGATGACAATATATTAAGTGGAGATTGATCCGCACTCACTTCCGACCCGCCGGATCTGGGAATCGAGGCCACTGCCCAAAACAATTACTCAAAAATTATGGAAAAACAAAATAATATGGCCTCGATTCCCAGATCCGACGGCGCGGAAGTGAGTGCGGATTTGACACTTTGCGATTCTCAAATTCGCAGTCGCGGATTTAATTAAATCAAAAATTCGGAGTAAAGACTCACACGCTAATGAAATACCCGATGTCGGATTATCTTAGGCGCATTTGTGGTTTCAAATCCTCAGAAAATTTGTTGCGGATCACACTTTTAAAGCACGGAAAATGTCAAAGAGAGATTCGCGGTTGCAGATTTGAGAATCGCAAAGTCTCAAATCCGCACTCACTTCCGACCCACTGGATCTGGGAATCGAGGCCAATAAATCGAAAGTGTCAAATTGAAAAAAAAAAAAAAAAACAAAAAAACAAAACACATCACACATGTAAACACTATATAATTATGTAAAACGAATCTAAAATTTTTTCTATGGATTGGAGGCAAATCTAAAATCACTTTGCACAGCAGAATTAGGTGTATTATTTTACTTAAACATACATTATTGTTAAAAATTCAGCTTACCGCGCCTTTTGTATTTATTTACACTTCAATTTAACTTTATTTTTTATTTTTAAAGAAAATATTATCATGCACGCACTTCACTTTTCTTTAAATGTAGAACATCTACTGAAAAACACAGGCACCTGTTTATCCATAGCATATATGCACTTGCACACACACAAGTACCCCCACTTCGCAAGAGACCAACACCAATAATTACCCGCCGAAAATATGAAAGAATTGATATATTTTAATTGCACCCCATCTATGACAAAGAATAGTAAACACCATCTATGGCAATATTACATTACTCTTCGTTTTACCTATGATTATCAATTTCCATAAAATATACAAAATACATTTCATAAATAATAGAAAATCTGTTGTCATAAATCAGTTGTTTACTTCCTTCTAAAGTTTATCCATATCTTGCATTGGAATGTACCTTTTTATGAAAGCATGAATAAATAGGTTTATTGCCACATTCCTACAAGTTAGAGTTTGGAGTAATGGGTTGGTGCTAGCTCGAGGTGCGACAGGATCCGGGTTCGATACTGGTGATGGCCGCGTACTATTTTTTTTTTTTTTTAAGTTATGATGATTTTGGTAGTGTTTGTTAAATACTTTGTTAAGTTTTAGATTACGCAAAGTCTCACAACTTATAACCTACATAAGCCTTTAACAAAAACTTTGCAAGATTAATTATATATATAGCGTTGGTCAGTGTAATACTTATGAATCTCCATGGCCAAACTAGGATACAGCATTATGACAATAATTAAATCAATGCAACGTGAAATAAAAGTTTTAGTTAAAAACGGATTTGGCTTATTTAGCTTATTATAGATTGAGTTATAGCTCACAATTGAATATGTCCCAAAGGTTTTAATTAGTCGCCGCTTTGAGATTTTATCATCAACGCAGGCTTAGTTTATTATACTACAATAAATCATCATAACTAAAACAGCTAAAAAAAAGTACTTAAAAAATTCATCAAGAATCGAACCTGGTCCTTTCGCACCCCGATCTAGCGCCTTCCCATTACTCCAAACACTAACTTGTAGTAATGTGGCAATAAACCTATTTATTCATGCTTTCATAAAAAGGTACATACATTCCAATGCAAGATATGGATAAACTTTAGAAGGAAGTAAACAACTGATTTATGACAACAGATTTTCTATTATTTATGAAATGTATTTTGTATATTTTATGGAAATTGATAATCATAGGTAAAACGAAGAGTAATGTAATATTGCCATAGATGGTGTTCATTATTCTTTGTCATAGATGGGGTGCAATTAAAATATATCAATTCTCTCAAATTCTTGGCGGGCAATTATTGTATAATTCTTTCAGCAGCATCTCCATGAAAGATGCGTTAGTTTTTCGAGTTATTTGTTTGAATATTTTCGCAATTCTTCACAATCTTCACTTAATATATTGTCATCCAGACTGAAGTGTTATTCAATAGAAAGAATACCACGAAAAAGCGTAATTAGTGGCTAGTCTCTAGGCACAACATCCCACTTTTGTTTTGTTATTCTGAAGAGATACATACAAATTTAGTTAATAAAAACTTAAAAATATGCTTTTAAACAAAGGGCTGCAAAATTTTTTAGATATGGGGCAAATCGTTTGTAAAATTTTTGTAATATATTAAAAATTCTGAGAAAAATCACTTCCTTATATTCATGGACTATAAGGACGGTCTTAAATACATCGTTCGTGAAATTTATAAATTTTCATTCATTTCAGTAAGCGTTTATATGCCCTGGTAAAAATTAGATATCGACTCATGCAACGAAGACTATAGTAACTCATTTTTGGGGGTTTTTGAGTTACAATTGTGCATGGCATATATTTACCTGAAGTTCGAAACGGAAGGGTTAGGCAACCAGAAATACTAGCATAAAAATAGTAAGTCATTTTTGGCCATAAAATATAACGAATACTAAATTATCTCGAGATACTATACTTCACCAAATATATGCCATGCACAAAACCCCCAAAAATGAGTTACTATAGTCTTCGTTGCATGAGTCGATATCTACTTTTCGTTTTAAACCTACCAAATGTTTCGTTTAAATCATACATATTTTTTGTGACAAATCCACAGCGAAGTTCGATAAAATTAAATTTTTGTTTTGGTCTACAGCACCACCTACATGACTAAAAACTATAATAAAATGAACAGCATATAAAATATGCATATAAACAAATAAATACTTTATATTATTTCCGCGAAATTTCTTAATGATTTATAAAGCCGCCGAAGAGCCATAAAACCTCAAGAAAATGATTTTTTTGCACTTTTAATTAAATAAATGTTTATGCTCTCCTGAGTATCATTATTAAATAATATAATTTAGTGAGAAATAGAATTAAAACATGTTACACCGAAGTAAAAAAAAAAAATTTATTTCACCATTTTGCGGTCGGGGATTGAACTTGGTTCGCCTGGGATAGGACCCAAGACCCTTACCTCTAGGCTACCGATAAATGAACTTTATTAGAAATCTCTTTTTTG
Source organism: Thereva unica (assembly GCA_949987705.1). Lineage (NCBI taxonomy): Eukaryota > Metazoa > Arthropoda > Insecta > Diptera > Therevidae > Thereva > Thereva unica. Next base: position 128,264,232 of record OX465281.1, read on the forward strand.
TTGTTAAATATACTTTTGTTGTTAAATATACTTCTGGTTGAAATTTCCAGACCATTTTCTCAGTTTTTGGTCTTTTGACCAAGAGCTACATTTTGAGATATTTCCCAAGTCTGTATCTGCAGTACTTTCAGAGATGAAAGTAGGCTTCAGACGGACAGACGGACAGACGGACAGAGCCTCTGTATAAGCTTTTTTTTTTTTGAAAAAGCTAAAAAACAAAAAAAATGTTGTCTGTAAAAAGGGTTTACGGACGATAGTTTAACGTGACAACGTCATGAGAAAACATTGATGAAATGATTGCATACTTTTATGAATAAAATTGAATCATTTATATTAAATTAACATTATTTTGTATGGATTCAAAAAGGCGTGAAACGAAATATTCATTTTGATTGATAAATTAGCTTTTATTTGCACTAATGAATCCAAATATGTATGTTTATTACTTTAATGAACAGATTATTTAGAAGTAACAATGTGTAGTAACAAATTCATTTACAGCTTTTATATTATACATGTCTGATATTTAACTTTTTGCAATCTGTGTTATTCTGTTAAGGATAGGTCGATGATAGGAAAAGTATGAAATGAGTGTAATGTGCCTTGAAAAAGTCAAATCGAGGGTTGTTCCTCTCACCGGTGTTGACTTAGTAACATCTGATGTGCATTCGAGATTGTACATATCCTTCATGAATTTGAGGAATGTATCATCATTTTTCACGTTTGTGTTGAAGTCGCCAGAAGAATTGGTACATTGGTATCAACTTGCATGATCGGATGCACATACGGAAAGAGTGCTTGGTGCAGCAATACTAATGTTTGAGACACTTGCTCCAGGATGAATATACACTGCGCCAAGTACAATTTTAAACGTTGTATCAGCAGTGAGTTTGTCCGTGGATGTTGATGTTAATTTTCGATAGATTGCCACTCCACCAGCTGCGTTTGTATCAGAATCCGATCGATTATTCTGCCTGGTTATACATTCATAATTATTGATTGGAACTGGATCAAAATTGTCACGCATCCACGTTTCAGTCAATACCAAATAATCCGTTCTTGGTATCACGGGATCCGTTTCAATATCGGCGAAGTGCGCAGACAAACTCTGAACATTAAGGTTTGTCACTACAGCTTTCCCAGCGTTGTTACCGTCATCACAAAATTTCACTGCTTTCGAAGTGATTGTTTGAAGGGTGTGTCCACGGAGTCGAATGTATTCGTTACGGACATCTCGCGTAGTCTGTGAGTCGTTCCCATCCCGTCCATGTTTGAAGGTAAAAGGCGCATCTTTTTCCGTGATGATGTGCAAGCCGTCTATATTCGTTACCCGACTCAGCGCCACGTACACCAACTGTTGTGGTTTCTCCGAGGAGTATTTATAAACAATAACAGTGTTCCGATATCCCTTTTCTTTTTACGCACTTCACATATATTGTTAATTAAAAGTCACTGATTTGATTTTATACAAACTACAAAATTTTATTTGAATTTCCAAAATGATTTCAAAATTACAATTCACTTTCACTGATGTAATTCTATAATTTTTACAATGCAATTTTAAATAACTCCGCTTTTACTTGAACGACTTTTAATTTTTACTTTAAATAATTAAATGACTCCGCTTTTTCTTTTAACAACTTTTAAATTTTACTTGAAATATTTAAATGACTCCGTTTTTATTTTTAACAACTTTTAAATTTTACTTTAAACATACATGCAGTAAATGTTATAAGAAAACAAGAGAACTAAACCTATGCATGATTTCCTTTATATATCCTAGACGAAGGCACTGAGGTCTTTGACCTCAACGGTTTTACTTTCTCCTCCCTTTTCAATTAAAATACATAATTCTAGATATTTCTGGGAGAGAGTGCCTGGCAATGCCTTCGTTTTCGGTGGGGTAATAATTCTACGTTTCTCTTATTCTATGTTGAGTATTTTCAATTTAATTTATATGTTGGTACCACTGACTACGAAGTGTCAGTGCCATGATTTGTGTTGTTTGTGAAGTTATGTTTTGTAAGTTTTGTTTTATTTTATTTATTATTATCTGTAGTGTTATTAAATGTTTAAATGGTTATTTTTTTATTATTTTAGGGTCGTCCTTAAACAAACAGTAAACGTCCCACCGTGCGATTTGTGAATGGTAGTAGCACAAGCAGGAACGCAAGGAAACTGTTTTCGTTTGCATTTCACAGTTTTCGTCAGTGTAATGTTCACTATTTTCTTATACACCGGCACCCAGTTAGGAGACAGAGTGTTTGGCTTGCTTTGCTTATTGTTGACATTTTGACAAATTTAATCTAATTAAATATTGATAATTTTAATCAAATTTTTAAGATTACTACGATCAAATTTTTAAAATTACTTCGGGAGATAACGGGACATAAGGGGCCATCCATAAATTACGTCACACGTTAGGGGGGAGGGAGGGGGTCGGCGAAGTGTGACATTCTGTGACAAGGGGTGGGGGGGGGTCTTAAATTTTGTTACGTCACATTTCAAAATCTAATATATCTAAATATAGTAATACTGCTCATTACGCGAAGGATACGTTCTGCAAAAACTCGCGTTAGAGCTGGTGACAGACACACGCGCAGTGGCGGTTGTGTGATCTTAATTTTATTAAAAAATAATTTAAATAGAAATATATTTAATTTCGGAACTGCTGGTTTAGTTTAATAACTTCTAGATGCAAAATTGCACAATATGTGACGTCACACTAGGGAGGGGGGGTGTCCCAAATGTGACCAGCTGTGACAAGGACGGGGGGGGGTCAAAAAATCATGAAATTCGTGTGACGTAATTTATGGATGGCCCCTAACGGGACAATGAGTCATCATTTTTCATGCATGCAGCCGGCGTTCATCGTTTTAATAGACGTTGTCACGTCAAAAAAAAAACACTCATAGCAGACGTTTGGGACTAGAAACCCCCCCCCCCCTTTTCGAATTTCCCTTACCGCACGGAACGCTCCTATCAACTTCCTCCATAATAATATGCTGGCACATTATTTATATGTGCGCAAGGTATGTAACACCCTCTGCCCGGCGCTTGTTGCTGCGCCTACGAAGTCGTGAGAAAAAATTAAATTGGACAGAATTTTCTCTCTTCAAATTTGATATTTTCTCTCACAAAAAGCTTGCCTAAAGCTTACTTCAAAATAATTTGATAACACATTTTGTTCTTCGTTGTTCCCTCTGTATATTAAGTACTCTGTGATTCTAGACTGCTTCATGGTCCTCTTTGAGGAAGCACATGAAAAAGCTTTATATGCCTCCCTCCTGCGGACATGCTAATGTTAAAAAGAAATGGAGGTGGATACGAGTGGGAGTGATCTAAGATTCATTATTGTATGATTCCATTTCCCGCTGGGATGGAACTATCCTGAAATTTTTACACAATTTTCCTCACACACACAGATACATAAAACAAATAATTTAAATGAGGGGCATTAGCTTTTTATTTTTAAATAGAGTTGAGTTTTAACTTCGCCGCTTTTCAGTGCAACCGCCGCTAGCTTGACGTTCATTAGTAATCACGGTATTCAGAAACAAGGTATGTAATGTAAAAGACTGTATACCGTATACGGTATTTTAGTGTGGATGTCACGTGGGGGACACTTCCCATATAAAATCGAAGCTGTTGTTGTTGTTTCAGCATTACGGCTGACGTCACCAGGCGCCCATTTTTTACGGTATTCGAAGCTGCCGTCGCTTTTATATTACCTTCGTTTTCTGTATACCGTGCATAATAATGATAATCCCAGTGCGCATGAAGAATGGAAGTTGAAATGCTTGCCCTCCATTGCCTCCACCCCTTTGCCCATATCCTCCGTTGCGTTGCGTTGCGAATTCGTCAAAATTCGCTCTCATAATATTTTTAAAAACGCGCCTAAAAGAGTATAACTTCAAAAATAATGTTTAAAAAAAAGTGAAAAACGAAGAAAAATGAAAAGAAGTTACAAGATGAAGTTGCGAGTTTGAAAAATAATATTAACAAAATATAAAAAATAATGTTTTAATAATAAAAAAACAAAAATGGCAAGAAAAGAAGATAAATGAAAAGAAGATTCAGAAGTGAGTGACCCTACAAATTGTTATTTGTTAGATGTTCCTTCAAGAGCCTGTTGAATAATCGCCAAGAGGACGCGCTCCGCACATAAACGGGTAGTTTGTTCCACATCCGAGCAATTTTGAACAAGTAAGAGCGTTCACCATATACTGTTCGTATACGAGGCACCAAAAGTGTGCTAGATTGTCTGCTTAGTTGCAAGAAGTTAAGTTTTTGAAATAAATATCCAGGGCATCTGCTGTGTATAAGTTTAAAAGTGAATTTTAATCAGTGATATTTAAGGTAGTTTTCAAACGTCATACCTAGCAGAATGGGAGCATAGGGCGTGATATGATCAAAACGATGCAATTTAAAGACAAAACAAAGGGTATCATTGAACGCGACTTTTATTTTTCTGGAACAGACAGCATAGAGTTTTGAAAAAATAATATATGACTAGTTAACATTTAAACACCATCGCACTTTCATTTACTGTGGCATTATTGTTTATTTTCTTGATTTATAATTAGTGCCCAATAATAAATTACCTCCCAAATTAAACGAAAATCTTGCTGCTCCACACGTAAAAGCTCACACGTTGTTTTGGTCACTACAGTGCTGTCTCGTGGAAGGTCATGCAGAATTGATTCACCAAATGTTGCCCCAACGCCAAGATTGCACAAAGTTACTGGAACCTAGAAAGAAAGCAAATACTTTTCATTATTTAAGGAGAGCATTATTTAGCAAATAATACTAGAATTATAACAAAGTTTTTTTTTAGTGCGTTTTTATTGCTGCATACCCGTGGGGGATAAATGTTTTGATAGATAGATAGATTCGAACAATTTATATAAATCTCTGCAATTTTCTTTCTATAAATTTTTTTTCTACTTTCTGTGGAATATATTATTTTGTGTGGGTGTCATGATTTATGTACTATGAACACAATCACCATCTCATAAAGCCGCGTCTCCACCAACCGAACATGTTTGCCGAACAGTGTTCGCGAACATAAAAACTGACAAACATTCCACATTTGGTTCACAAACATGTTTGACGAACATTTTCAATAGCTTAAGCCGCGTCTCCACCAACCGAACATGTTTGCCGAGCAGTGTTGACAGACATTTGTGATGCCCGCCGAACATTGTACGGTGTTGAGCTATTGAAAATGTTCGTCGAACATGTTTGGAAACCAAATGTGGAATGTTTGTCCGTTTTTATGTTCGCGAACACTGTTCGGCAAACATGTTCGGTTGGTGGAGACGCGGCTTCACAAATCAATGTTCGCTACAACACCGAACAATGTTCGGCGGACATCACAAATGTCTGTCGAACACTGTTCGGCGAACATGTTCGGTTGGTGGAGACGCGGCCTAATAAGAGCATGTGTCAAACCACCATTTCAGATTTTCTCATTTTCCCCGGGAAGAATTACTCTTTGTCCTAACACTCCTTCAGGCCATTCAGGCGAATGTGCAATGTACAGTAGTAAGTACAGTTTTAAAGGAAAACAGATAATACGATCTGTTAGAGGTCTGGGGTCTTTGAGAAGATAACGCTGAACCTGTACTACACTGATAGAAAAATTGTCTTGATTCCAGCAATTCCATAGTCTTCGTTTCGTTGTCTTGAGTAGAAATATTTTTCAGTCTTAACATGAGAACGCTGTGTCAGAGTAAGACACTAGAAATTCTTGAGCCGAGCAATTGTAGTTCTTCGCTCAATACTTATATTTTTCGACCAAGATATGCATGTCTTTTTCGAAATAAGAGTTTTTAATTTTTTACTCAAGAAACTAAATATTTTTATTCAAAACAAAATTTGTATTAAATCAAGCCACGATGAAGTTTTAATTCGAGAATATTTAAATTCACTATTTTATTACGTGGAAATATTGTAGTAAATTTGACACTGGCATATAATCGTTGGAAAAAAAAATTTTTTTTTGTTGTCTGTAAAGAGGGTTTACGGACGATAGTTTAACGTGACAACGTCTTGAGAATACATTGATGAAATGATTGCATACTTTTATGAATAAAATTGAATCATAATAATTATCATTATTTTGTATGGATACAAAAAGGAGTGAAATGAAATATTCATTTTGATTGATAAATTAGCTTTTATTTGCACTAATGAATTCAAATATGTTTATTACTTTAATGAACAGATTATTTACAAGTAACAATGTGTAGTAACAAATTCATTTACAGCTTTTATACATGTCTGATATTTAACTTCTTGCAATCTGTGTTATATCGTGGACACACATGTGGTGTCGATATTACAATATTCCAAATATTACGTGTATACTACATGTGTGTCACCCAATACTAGCAATATACCAGGTTGACAATCTAATTTATACGTAGTATGAGATTTGCTAAATTTAGGTGGTATTAAGGTAATATACACTATTTTTAATGTGCACAGCGCCTCTGCCGGAAAATTTTCCTCACCCAAAATTTGTCAATTGCAGTTGCTGGTTTTGTGAGATTTTGTGTTTATAGTGTTTTCTCACTATAGTCACTTGCTTGCTTTGTTTATGTTCTGATTATTTTGACAAATCAACTTTAACAACATTGAAATATTAATTATTTGCCGCTTGCTACTCCAAAATCAGATGGAAAAACAAATGTCAAAGCAAACTACTTCGATACTAGGTTTATGTGTGTCACGGGTCTGACGCCTTGAAAAAGTCAAATCAAGGGTTGTTCCTCTCAGCGTTGTTGACTTAGTAACATCTGATGTGCATTCGAGATTGTACATATCCTTCATGAATTTGAGGAATGTATCATCATTTTTCACGTTTGTGTTGAAGTCGCCACAAAGAAGAATTGGTACATTGGTATCAACATGCATGATTGGATGCACATACTTTTTTTTTTATGTGAAAGACTAGAGTCACAGGAAACGCCCTTTATACTGTGTCGACGATCTATTTTATTCATATAGAGTGCAGTGTCGAACAGCAGCTCTAGTCGGGGACGAAAGGAACTGTCACAACCTACCAGCGATATTTTGCAGTCCACCTACTCCCAACCATTACTGGCGACTTTGTCATCGGGGCATTGAGAAACAACTCGCTGGAGTGTTATGCCTCCTGAAACGAGTTGAACCTCATCAACCTTTGGTGCGCTTTGGTGAAGCGGGAAAGGGCTAACTAAGGCTATGACAGAAGGAATCAGGAATGTAAAGAGGGAAGAAGAAAGAAGGAAAGTTATGTAGGTGGGAATGTGGAAAAGGCGTAGGACCGTCTGGGCTGGCCGGGATTCGAACCCGGGACCTCTGGGATAGTAGCCTGTTAAGCACATACGGAAAGAGTGCTTGGTGCGGCAATACACTAATGTTTGAGACACTTGCTACAGGATGAATATACACTGCGCCAAGTACAATTTTAAACGTTGTATCAGCAGTGAAGCATGTAATTTCAGCCAAGCAGACCTCGCCTGTGTTTCTGATGAGACGAGTTGTGTCTGACAATTCAACGTGGAGAGCTTTGGCCGTGGATGATGATGTTAATTTTCGATAGATTGCCACTCCACCAGCTGCGTTTGTATCAGAATCCGATCATTATTCTGCCTGGTTATACATTCATAATTATTGATTGGAACTGGATCAAAATTGTCACGCATCCACGTTTCAGTCAATACCAAATATTCCGATCTTGGTATCACGGGATCCGTTTCAATATCGGCGAAGTGCGCAGACAAACTCTGAACATTAAGGTTTGTCACTACAGTTTGCCCAGAGTTGTTACCGTCATCACAAAATTTCACTGCTTTCGAAGTGATTGTTTGAAAAGCGTGTCCACGGAGTCGAATGTATTCGTTACGGACATCTCGCGTAGTCTGTGAGTCGTTCCCATCCCGTCCGTATTTGAAGATAAAAGGCGCATCTTTTTCCGTGATGATGTGCAAGCCGTCTATATTCGTTACCCGACTCAGCGCCACGTACACCAACTGTTGTGGTTGCTCCGAGGAGTATTTATAAACAATAACAGTAAACGTCCCACCTTGCGACTTGTGAATGGTAATAGCACAAGCAGGAACGCAAGGAAACTGTTTTCGTTTGCATTTCACAGTTTTCGTCAGTGTAATGTTCACTATTTTCTTATACACCGGAACCCACTTAGGAGACAGTGTTTGGCTTTCTTTGCTTATTGTTGACAATTTGACAAATTTAATCTAATTAAATATTGACAATTTTAATCAAATTTTTAATATTACTACAATCAAATTTTTAAAATTACTACGGGACATAACGGGACAATGAGTCATCATTTTTCGTGCATGCAGCCGGCGCTCATCGTTTTAATAAACGTTGTCACGTCAATATGAGTCCTTATTCAAAACAGCCGTCAAGAAAATTAATTTGCTTGCTTCAAGAATTTGATATTCTTTGACTAAGAAGTTGAGTTGTTTAAATTAAATAAATGAGTATCTCAAACCAAGAAATTTTTTTTTACTTCTAGTCAACTTTTGTCTTCATCCAAGACAATAAAACCAAGACTATGAGTATTGCTTATCCGAAGACAATTTTGTTTTCGTTATATCCAAAACATTATTTGCTTGGCTCAAGAAAAAGTTTCTTAAGCTAAGAATTTTTTTTATCAGTGTAAGTACATTGGAATAAGCTCAGTACACGTGCATTAATTGTAGGTACACTAAAATGGGAATTTTTGTTTTTAGTTAAAAACATCAGTTCTGTTTTTCTTTTTGTCTGCTTAAAGGACACACGCTGTCCTTTCTAAGAGTAGTCTCCATAATCTCGCTAGGACAGATTCCTGTTCTTAAAGACTTTTCGCATGGGGTTGCCTATATTTGTGTTTATACCAGGTATTGAAAGCCTCCCTGGAAAGCTTCCTAAGGTGAAATAACTCTACATTCTATCACTCTATCCCTGAGTTGGGGTTGGCCTTTGTACTTTCTCTGAACTGTTCCCAGCTCATTCCCTTGGGGATCTTATAAGGCTGGCCCTAACTCATGACCAAGGAGATATACTTGTAGTCTGGGAATGATTTTGTGTCTAAGGCCCTCCACTTACTAACCATGGAAAAGTTGATATATCCAGTTAAGCTAGTATCGATAACTTCTTGCCAACACCTGTAACAGTCCGTGCTTGGAAATGAAAAGCTGGGAGAGTAACCTTTATTATAAATATCCAAGTTAGTATCAGCTACATAGTAGTTAAAAAGCAAGTCACCTATTTCGTTTTTTTAATTTGAAACCCCATAACGCATGCCTTGCACTAGGGGCACAGCATAACAAAAGGCTCTGAAATTTGCACAATGCTTAAAGAATTACATATGTAAAATATCAGAGCAAGCCCACAATACAAGATATAGGTCTTAGTGACAATTTTTTAGGTGTTTAAAGGTAAATTCTGTTATTCAATATTCCAAAAAAACCACATACATATTAAAAGGTACAGATCTCAGCAAAAACCTCTATATATTTAGAACTTTAATAAAAGTTTTTGCGTTTAATAATGGGCGGAAATTCTATATTTTTATTGAAAATGATTTGTTTGTTAGTATTTCATAAAAAAAAAAATCATTACAATTTAAATCGGGGTTTTCAGCTATAAATTGACTACCTACTAAATGTCAATAATTATTTTGCACCTTTTGTTATTATTGATTGAAGTTACTCATGGAAAAAATAAAACTGCTCTTTTTTCCGAAATTTATGAAATAAAAGGTGCGTATTGAAGAAACCCCAATTGTCTAATTCTTTTTCAATACATATGTACATATATTAGGCCCGATCACCAAAAACGCTCAGTGGACGGAAAAAACGGCGACCTCGCGCTCTGGCTGCCTTCAAATGCACATAACGCGTTTTGACTGCTTTTAAACGCTCGCAACGCGTTCTGGTAATTGTCGGACGGCCAGAACGCGTTTTGTCATTTTTCGAACGCTCAAAATGCTTCATTCATTCATATTTTATATGCTCGGCAATATAAATGTAAATTCTTTCCAAGAACTGAAAAACGATAATTTGTAATTAAATTTTGTTAAAATAATTCGACTGGAAACATTGAACCCGTCATTGGTATTTTATTGTAGTTTTTTTTTCTTGTGATAGACTGGTCTGGCTTAGGGAAAGCCCCTTTGTACTGTTCGACAATCTATTTTTTTTTTCGTATAGTGTAATGTCGAACAGCAGCTCTAGTCGGAAGATAGAGAGTAAAAAGAGAGACAGAGAGAAGTGAGAAGGAGCTGCCACAACCTAGCCGCGATATTTTATTCCACCTACATACTTCCAACCATTTCGCGACTCTGGCAACGGGGCATCGAGAAACAACTCGCTGGAGTGTTATGCCTCCCGAAACCAGTTGAATCTCATCAACCGACCGATGACATGCGCTTGGGGAACGGGGAAGGACTACTGAGGCCCCCTGATAATTAAATCCTTTCAAATAAACTAAAAAGTTAATCGAAATACATTTGTTTTATAAGTACAAAATGATAGCTGGAACACAATGCTCACCATAAGCCGTGGGCTATAAAAGCTTTTCGTTGACAAATAATAGATACCATGTATCTACCTAGGAACGAACAAAATGAAACTATCGGGGAAGTGACCATAACTGACGTTGACGCTTACAGTTCTACCAAATCATCTTCTTCTTCTTTAACGGCTCTACAACCGGAATCCGGTCCTGGCCTCGCGCAACTATTCTCTCCACCGGTCCCGATTCTGAGCCGATGTCATCCAGTTTGGCATCCCTAAACTCTGAGCGTCCTGGTCCACGCCATCCTTCCAGCGAAGGTTGGGCCTCCCTCGCTGTCGCACCCCATAGGTCTTACCGCCGAGAACTTTCCGAGCAGGCTCATCTTCACTCATGCGAGCTAGATGCCCTGCCCACCGGAGCCTACCGAGCTTTATTTTCTTCACAACATCTATGTCGCGATAGCGCTCGTAGATCTCGTCATTGTAGAGTCTCCGGAATCGTCCTTCCTCACATACGGGGCCAACAATCCTCCGAAGTATTTTCCTCTCAAACACGCCCAAGAGGTTTGAGTGCTTTTTGCTAAGCACCCACGTTTCGGATGCATATGTGAGAACGGGTAAGACCATCGTCTTATATAGTAAAAGTTTAGACGTTATGGTTAGATATTTGGATTTGAAGAGCCTTGACAGACTATAGTAGGCTTTGTTGGCTTTTAGCAGTCGTGCGCGTATTTCTGGTTCCATGCTATTGTCGGCTGCTACTATTGACCCAAGGTAGGTAAATGATTTTACCACGTCAAACTCGTGTTCCGCTACCTTGATTGTGGGACCAATGTTAGGTGTTCTTCCAGACGAGGCCACCATGTACTTTGTTTTGCTTTCGTTAATGTGCAGTCCCAGATTTCCTGCCGCTTGCTCAATCTGAGTGAAAGCTTCTTGTACAGCTGTTGTTGTTCTTCCAATGATGTCAATGTCGTCTGCGTAAGCCAGTAATTGGGTGGACTTGCTAACACATGTGGGTGATATATTAAGGGCATAAGCCTAACAAAGAAATGTAAACAATTGCCGAAGCAAGAGTTAGTGCAATCAAAGTCAACTACTACCTGGCACCGTCTTCAAAAGTGATTCTTCTTTCTAGATCCATTCTTATTGGATTGATGTTGTTAAGAACAATTATTTCATCCTTTTTTGTGCATCGCGGGTTTTTTTCTGAAGTCGGTTTTGAAAATTTTTTAACAAAAAAGTGCCTTTTTGACAAATTTTGTTGTGTCTGAGGGTGCTTTATTCTAAAAATAAAAAAATACACGTGTTGCATTCTTTTTTAAATTCTTTTATTTAACTTACACTGTTTGTCGTCAAATCTTGGAAGTTAAATTTGACCCACTTCCCGGTTTCGGATAGAGCTGAAATTTTGCCTACACGTTTAGTTTGGATGACAATGCAATCTGGCCATTTTGTAAAAATATCAAGATGGCGGTTCCAAAATGGCGCCCGATTTTTGAAATTGTGTTTGTCGTCAAATCTTGGAAGTTAAATTTGACCCACTTCCCGGTTTCGGATAGAGCTGAAATTTTGCATACACGTTTAGTTTGGATGACAATGCAATCTGGCCATTTTGTAAAAATATCAAGATGGCGGTTCCAAAATGGCGTCCGATTTTTGAAATTGTGCTCCACGGCCCTCTGACATGGGTATCAAATGAAAGGATATGACAGGTAGAACACAATAAGCTATGTGGCGTCATTCCAAATTCAAAATGGCGGCCAACACTAAATTGCGGAATGCTTATAATAGACTAAAAAGTAGAAAATATAACCGATCAACTTCCAATTTTGCACACACTCGTAGTTCGGGCGGTTAATGTGTATGAATGATGAGATGAATAGTTGAGTTAAGGGTGAGTTGATAATAAAGAAGCAATACACGTTACGAAAAATCACAAACAAACACAGAGATGCTGCTGTCAACTAAATTCAACTACTCAAATACTGAACTCATGTCTGTATGCATAATTTCAACTAAACCCAGGTAGCAGAGCTGAGTCGAGTTCAGTCAACCTTAACCCAACTCGACTCCCGTTTACATGTAGTTAGACTTGGGTTCAACTTGAGTTCAACTCATCATGTATAAGTACTAAATGCAATCTGACCTTTTTGTAAAAAAATCAAGAAGACGGTTCCGAGATGGCGGCCGTTTTTGCAATTATGTTCCACCGAGCCCACGACATGGGTATCAAATGAATACAGTAAACTGTGTGACGTAATTTTAAATCTAATAGAATTGCCATCATAAAATGGCGGAATACATATAATAAACTAAAAAATAGAAAATAAAATAAATGGTTAAAAAAATTTTTTAAAAAAAATTCTTTTCATTAACTAAAAAATGTACTGAAAAGTAAAAAATAAAAAATATTTTAAAGAAAGCGTGAAATTTCAATTTTAATGAAAAAGTTAATTAAAACAATGGCGCATTTTTCATCAAAAAATTTTGTTAGAATTTGAAATTAACAAAGCAAAAAATTGAGTGTTATTGTAAATCTCACGCGATTTACAGTTATATTTTCAATTTTTGATGAAAAATGCGCCATTCTTTTAATTAACTTTTTCATTAAAATTGAAATTTCACGCTTTCTTTAAAATATTTTTTATTTTTTACTTTTCAGTACATTTTTTAGTTAATGAAGGAATTTTTTTTAAAAAATTTTTTTAACCATTTATTTTATTTTAAATTCGTTTATTTAACTTACACTGTTTGTCGTCAAATCTTGGAAGTTAAATTTGACCCACTTCCCGGTTTTGGATAGAGCTGAAATTTTGCATACACGTTTAGTTTGGATGACAATGCAATCTGGCCATTTTGTAAAAATATCAAGATGGCGGTTCCAAAATGGCGCTTATTTTAACTTACACTGTGTGTCGTGAATTCTTGGAAGTTAAATTTGACCCACTTCCCGGTTTCGGATAGAGCTGAAATTTTGCACACACGTTTAGTTTGGATGACAATGCAATCTGGCCATTTTGTAAAAATATCAAGATGGCGGTTCCAAAATGGCGCCCGATCTTTGAAATTGTGCTCCGCGGCCCTCTGACATGGGTATCAAATGAAAGGATATGACAGGTAGAACACAATAAGCTATGTGGCGTCATTACAAATTCAAAATGGCGGCCAACACTTACACTGTGTGTCGTCAAATCTTGGAAGTTAAATTTGACCCACTTCCCGGTTTCGGATAGAGATGAAATTTTGCATACACGTTAAGTTTGGGTGACAATGCAATCTGGCCATTTTGTAAAAATATCAAGATGGCGGTTCCAAAATGGCGCCCGATTTTTGAAATTGTGCTCCGCGGCCCTCTGACATAGGTATCAAATGAAAGGATATGACAGGTAGAACACAATAAGCTATGTGGCGTCATTCCAAATTCAAAATGGCGGCCAACACTTACACTGTTTGTCGTCAAATCTTGGAAGTTAAATTTGACCCACTTCCCGGTTTCGGATAGAGCTGAAATTTTGCATACACGTTTAGTTTGGGTGACAATGCAATCTGGCCATTTTGTAAAAATATCAAGATGGCGGTTCCAAAATGGCGCCCGATTTTTGAAATTGTGCTCCGCGGCCCTCTGACATGGGTATCAAATGAAAGGATATGACAGGTAGAACACAATAAGCTATGTGGCGTCATTCCAAATTCAAAATGGCGGCCAACACTTACACTGTTTGTCGTCAAATCTTGGAAGTTAAATTTGACCCACTTCCCGGTTTCGGATAGAGCTGAAATTTTGCCTACACGTTTAGTTTGGATGACAATGCAATCTGGCCATTTTGTAAAAATATCAAGATGGCGGTTCCAAAATGGCGCCCGATTTTTGAAATTGTGCTCCACGGCCCTCTGACATGGGTATCAAATGAAAGGATATGACAGGTAGAACACAATAAGCTACACTAGGCCAACACTAAATTGCGGAATGCTTATAATAGACTAAAAAGTAGAAAATATAACCGATCAACTTCCAATTTTGCACACACTCGTAGTTCGGGCGGTTAATGTGTATGAATGATGAGATGAATAGTTGAGTTAAGGGTGAGTTGATAATAAAGAAGCAATACACGTTACGAAAAATCACAAACAAACACAGAGATGCTGCTGTCAACTAAATTCAACTACTCAAATACTGAACTCATGTCTGTATGCATAATTTCAACTAAACCCAGGTAGCAGAGCTGAGTCGAGTTCAGTCAACCTTAACCCAACTCGACTCCCGTTTACATGTAGTTAGACTTGGGAAGACGATTCCGAGATGGCGGCCGTTTTTGCAATTATGTTCCACCGAGCCCACGACATGGGTATCAAATGAATACAGTAAACTGTGTGACGTACTTTTAAATCTAATAGAATTGCCATCATAAAATGGCGGAATACATATAATAAACTAAAAAGTAGAAAATAAAATAAATGGTTAAAAAAATTTTTTAAAAAAAATTCTTTTCATTAACTAAAAAATGTACTGAAAAGTAAAAAATAAAAAATATTTTAAAGAAAGCGTGAAATTTCAATTTTAATGAAAAAGTTAATTAAAAGAATGGCGCATTTTTCATCAAAAAATTTTGTTAGAATTTGAAATTAACAAAGCAAAAAATTGAGGGTTATTGTAAATCTCACGCGATTTACAGTTAAGTATATTTTCAATTTTTTATGAAAAATGCGCCATTCTTTTAATTAACTTTTTCATTAAAATAGAAATTTCTTTAAGATATTTTTTATTTTTTACTTTTCAGTACATTTTTTAGTTAATGAAAAGAATTTTTTTTAAAAAATTTTTTTAACCATTTATTTCATATTAGTTTACATTAGTTTCAATTTCAATTTTAAACTCATTTGACAGGAAAATTTTTTTTTCAACGCCTACGGTATCGCTTTGCTCTATTATAATTTTAGTTTTACGATGGACAGCGATGGCTTAATTTGAGAGCGATAGAGCTTCCATAGCCCACGGCTTATGGCGAGCATTGTGTTCCTGCTATGATTCTTATTGTACGCAGGTAGAAAGTGGCTCATAATACGCGTCAAACATGAGAAACGCGTTTTGAGCGTTCGAAAAATGACAAAACGCGTTCTGGCGGTTCGACAATTACCAGAACGCGTTGCGAGCGTTTAATAGCATCCAAAACGCGTTCTGTGCATTTGAAGGCAGCCAGAATGCGACGTGGCCGTTTTTTTCCGTCCACTGAGCGTTTTCGGTCTTTAGGCCTAATACACATCTTAATAAGGTATATTTCAGGAAAAAACCAACAATCTCAAATTAAAAACTAGTTGGGGGATGTGGATTTGACCCTTTAGGTCCAAACGATCAGCTTCACAGTATGATTAACATAGACGGAATAAAATGACTTCTTATAAAATATTAATACGTATAGACTAGTGAGAAATTTACTAGTATCAGAACTGGTGACAAAGTAGTCCTGAGAGAAGCTAGTTCAAATAACTATAATGATGGTAAATCCCCAAGATTTTTCATGTGAATTTGTTTTTCCTTAACGTTAGCAAACAAACATTCCCTTCCTTCACTGCACTAAATCGGGTGTTCAAATTTGTATTAAGCCTTTGATAAACTGGGAAGCGAATGACTTCATTTTGAAATTCCAAAGCTTTCCGGAGATAATAGCAAAACTGATCAATGTAAAGTACTTGACCAAAAATAACAAATTTTTCAACTACTGGTTATTCCGGGATTAAACGCAATTTTCTGAAACTGTAGGACGTTGAAAACAGTTCCCCGTCAAAAAAGTACTGATCCAAGGTGTGAAAAATTCGTGATGTTTGTAATGGGTAACGAAATTTTTGCACTATTTTTAAAGGTTGTCGGATTTAGACAAGTGATGTTTTGTTAGAAAACTATCGCTTTGCAGAATCCAAAAAAGATCACTTCGTTTAGAGCGGGTCTCATTCCATCAAGTTTATTAGATATTAGCAAAACTTATCAATTTAAAGTCTTTCTGACACTTACCCGTAGTTTTTCCATTTAAACAAAAAAAGCTTGAAATTTTTTCAGAGCCTTCTTTTCTTTAATATTCTTCTTTCGGCACTTCAAAAGGTCGATATAGTAGTTCTTGGTTCGGCTCGCGGTATCATCACGAACATCGTTTAAAGAAAAAAACGCTTCCACCAAATTGTTTGAAAATCTTTTCACATCATATTTTCGTTAATATTCTTCGAACGGCATCTCAAGTAAGACGATATCTTTTATGGCTCGCGCGATATCGTGCAGGTACAAAAACCACTTACAGTGGCGTGCACGTAATTAGAAACGCTGCAATTATATTGGAATTCATTCTTTAAATTTTTCTCTGATACCGTTTACACAAAAATTGTTGATTACACCTGTACCCCGAGATGATATTCTTGGAAATACAAATGAATTGTGAAATCCATTACCGATATTTTTTACGGAATTCTCTCATTTCTAAATTGAGTGTCAAAAGGGTCGTGCATATAATTAGAAACGCTGAATTTTTATATACAGGGTGTTCCGTTACTCATGGTACAAAGGAAAATGGCAAATAGTACATAAAAAATTATCGCAAAAAAAAGTAAAAGTGGGGGGGTACCTCTTTTCGTTTTCGAGATATGGCGTTTTGAAGATTTTTTGGTAGAGGTTTACATATTATCCAGTATTTTTGTCACCTTTTTAGATATTTTAATGAATAAGACATCAATCTACGCAGAATACCCCCATCTATCTAAATCTGTAAAAGTCAAGGGGTCAACCCACAAACATCCAGAGTTGTGAGTCATCAAAGGCAAAATTTTGTTTTTTTTTTTCACTAAAATTTCCACTTCAACCACCTTTTTCTCCAAAAAATACGTAATAAACCAATATTTTGTTTTACAAAATTGGAAAGCTTGGACAATTTCCTATGAATAATGTCTAACAACTATTATGCTACGACCTTTACTTTTGAAGTTATTAACAATTTTAATAGTGAAATTGGCTCTATTTCGTTCTTTTTTAGTACTTTTTCACCTGAGTTTTGTCGAAAAGCACCAAATAAGCACCAAAGGAAGGCCAACTATTATGCTACGACCTTTACTTTTGAAGTTATTAGCAATTTTAACGCAGTTGTGAGTGCAACGAGTGCCGCTACGTTGTCACGTCGAAAATGCCCTGAAGAAATTTCAGAATATTCGGGTGGGGCCTTTTTTTGTTGAAATGGAAAAATTTCGGATAAGTGTCGGAAAAAACCTTAAATTAATAAGTTTTGCTAATATCTAAAAAAAAAACTCGATAGAATAAGATGCCTTCCAAGCGAAGTGATCTTTTTTAAAATCTGCACAGCGATAGCCTTCCAACAAAACATCACTTGTCAAAATCCGACAATCTTTAAAAATCATGCAAAAATTTCATTGCCCACGAAATTTTCAAACCTTGGATTGCAGCGTAAGCCACGCCTCCTCTCACGGTTATGCGACACTTTGTCGCTTGGGCATCCCGGCTAACCGTTTTATTAGACGTTGTCACGTCAAAAATGCCCTGAACAAATTTCAGAATATTCGGGTAGGGCCTTTTTTTGTTGAAATGGAAAAACTTCGGATAAGTGTCGGAAAAAACCTTAAATTAATAAGTTTTGCTAATATAAAAAAAAAAAAAAAAACTCGATAGAATAAGATGCCTTCCAAGCGAAGTGATCTTTTTTTTAATTCTGCACAGCGATAGCCTTCCAAGAAAAAATCACTTGTCAAAATCCGACAATATTTAAAAATCATGCAAAAAATTTCATTGCCCACGAAATTTTCAAACCTTGGATCAGCACTTTTTTGAAGGGGAATTGTTTTCTACGCGTGATACAGAACAGTTTCAGGAAATTGCGATTCTTCCTGGGATTTCCAGTAGGTACCGAAAAATTTGTTAACTTCCCAGTATAGAAAGTTATTGTAATCGGTCCGAAAATCGAAATCGAAATTTTCGACGTATTTTCATCTTTCAAGGTTCCAGGAGCATTTTAAGGAAAAAATTGGGAGGAGGAAGTATGTGTGTGGGCGTGTGTGCGCGTACGTATGTGGTCATTTTTTCCTGCACGATATCGCGCGAACCAAAAAGATATCGACTTCGTTGAGGTGTCGTTCGAAGCGTATCAACCGAAATATGATAATGTGAAAAGATTTTTGTAAAATTCGGCCGAGCCGTTTTTTTGTTTAAGCGGCGTAAGTGATTTTTGTACCTGCACAATATCGCCCGAACCACGCAAGATATTGACTTACTTGAGGTGCCGTTCGAAGCGTATTAGCGACAATAAAATCTGCAAAGATTTTTATAATATTCGGACGAGCGGTTTTTTGGTTTAAATGACATAAGTGATTTTTGTACCTGCACGATACCGCGCGAACTATAAAAGATATCGACTTAGTTGAAGTGCCGTTCGAAGAGTATTAACCAAAATATGTTCTAAAAAGATTTTCATAAAATTCGGTCGAACCGTTTTTTAAAGTAAAACTTCTTTAGGGACGTTTGCTTAAAAAAATTTACATGAGATTGAATTAATTTCATTCGCGTAACGCTCTCACACATGAAAAATCGTCAGAACTTTCGTATAACGATGGGAAATGGGGCGTACGGGATACAAGAGACGTAGAAACTCGGGGCTGTGTGTGCAACAGTTAAAATACAGTCTGCCTTACTGCATCAATTTTCTAGCATGTTAGCTACGTTGTCGCGCAGACTTTGCTTTATCTCATTATAGGAATACAAATTCAGGGGGCCTCGGTAGCCTAGGGGTAAGGCGCCTGACTACTATCTCAGAAGTCCCGGGTTCGAATCCCGGCCAGCCCCACGGTCCTTCGCCTTTTCCACTTTTCCGCCCACATAACTTTCCTTCTTTCTTCTCCCATCTTTACATTCCTGATTCCTCCTGTCATAGCCTTTGCTAGTCCTTCCCTACTTCACCAAGCGCATGTCATCGGTTGGTTGAAGCGATTCAACTCGTTTCAGGAGGCATAACACTCCAGCGAGTTGTTTCTCAAATGCCCCGATGCCAGAGTCGCGAAATGGTTGGAAGTAGGTGGAATAAAAATATATCCCGGCTAGGTTGTGGCAGCTCCTTCCTATGTTACTTCTCTCTCTCTACTTCTCATCTTGCGGTTAGAGCTGCTGTTCGACATTCTATAGGAAAAAATAGATTGTCGAACAGTACAAAGGGGGCTTTCCCTAAGTCTCTAGTCTATCACATATAAAAAAAAAAAATTCACCATTATTTAGAGGTGAATTATTTGAGATTTTTCTTGAGGTTTGGTCACTGGCCGGGCTTATGCCGCGGACACTTTGGAGTTGACTGACATGTTGGAAGCGGCATATACGACAAGAATTTTCGGCGCAGTCTGAGCATGTGCATTTGCTTTTTGGCGTGGCCAAACATGTGGCACTGCCGGGAAGTTACGGTATAAACACTTTTTTTCACTATATGCTTCAAATTCGGTTTAATAAGCTAAAATAAATTATTTTCAACTACGCCTAAAAAGAAGAATTTGAAAAAATGTTGATTGTTTTTTGCATTTCTTTTTGCTCCCTTTAAAATTAATTGGCTCCCTAAAAGATTGTATGGGACGAAGAAATCGGGTAATTGGCTATGTGGCCATAAAGGGTGCCAATACCATACTCAAGTAGACTGGCTCTAGTTCGCATAGGTAAAACGGCTCGCGTAGATAAAGCTTCATTGGATATGGTTGACGGACTGCTTGGTAAAACAATACTTGGGAATAGTCAATGCCGATGCCGATGCTATTATTAAGGGGGCGTTCAAGTATTACGTAACGCAATTTTTGAAAATTTTTGACCCCCCTCCCCCCCGATACCACTACGACTTTGCCACAACAACAAAACAAATAATATATGCGAAAAATGTCAAAAGTATGTTTGCGGAAGATGTACACACAAAAAGATTTCCACTTTCATTTGCATAAAATGTGCAAATAATAATGCATACATTTTTTTTCCAAGTGAAGTAAATTTTTTTTATTTTTTATTTTATTAACTTTATATAACTGTAAATAATATAAAAAATATTAAAAATTAATTTTAAACAAATTTCTTTACACATGAATTATTCTTTAACAAAGCAGTCAATTTGACTGCATTTGGGCAATATAGGTATAACCTAAGTTTCAGTCTTTCTAGTGTTAAGCACACTCATTATTTTTTGTTTAAATGCGTTTATGATTTTTGTACATGCACGATACCGCCCAAACTAAAAACTATATAGACTTCATTGAGGTGCCGAAAAAAGAATATTAACGAAGAAATGCTCTGAAAAAAATTTCATAATATTCGGTCCGGCATTTTTTGTTGAAATAGAAAAACTTCGGCTATTTGTCAGAAAGAACTTAAATTGGCAAGTTTTGCTAATCCTTATCTAATAAACTCAAAGGAATGAGACCCGTTCTAAACGAAGTGATCACATCACATCACATCACTTGTCAAAATCCGACAACCTTTCGAAATTGTGCAAAAATTTCGTTATACCCTGTACAAACAGCGCGAATTTTTCAAACCTTGGATTAGCAGTTTTTGACGGGGAATTGTTTTCTACGCGTGATACAGTTTCAGAAAATTGCGGTTAATCCCGGGATTTCCAGTAGCTACCGCAAAATTTGTTCTTTTTGGTCGTCTGACAAGTAATTAACAGATACAGTTTTGCTAATATCTCCAGAAAGCTTTGGAATTTCCAAATGAAGTCATTCGCTTCCCAGTTTGTCAATGGCGCTTCAACCCTCTCAATACGAATTTGAACACCCGCTTTAGTGCAGTGATCGAAATACGGAGGAAATGTTTGTTTGCTAACGTTCAGGAAAAACAAATTCTCTAGAAAAATCTTGTGGATTTACTACTATTATAGTTAAATGAACTATAGCTTCTCTCGGGATTGCTTTGTCATCAGTTCTGATATTAGCCAATTTTCCACTAGTGCCAAACGTATAACTATTTTGTAAGAAGTCAGTTTATTCCATCTTCGATCATCATACTGGGAAGTTAATCGTGTGGACCGAAGGAGTCAAACCCACATCAAAACTAGTTTTTTTTTGTGGTCATGTCTGATAAATACTTTAAATTGATTAGTTTTGCTAATATCTGCGAAAACTTTGAAATTTCCAAATGAAGTCATTCACTTCGCAGTTTATAGCCTTATGACACTGGCTTTATCGTAGGCTGAAAATGCTGCCTTGGCTAGGCTGAAAATGACGAAATCTGTTATACTGTGGGACAGAGATAGCATGTGAGAGTAAGAGCGATTACCTGATTATTATAACAGATAGTTGTGAGGGGAGAAGAATTCCGTTGGAAATATTTGAAATATTAAAATTTATTATGATTAAAATTAAATTAATTGAAATTTATTGTATTTAATATTAAACATGGTCAACATTAGTTAAATTAAAATTCTTTGTTCTCTTCCTTTCAATTTGCAACTTCCTCATTAAAAAATCTTGTTTGACCTAAGTCCTTGTTTCACACCGTTGAGTTTCCCGACTATTAAATCCTTCTATACATGGAGCTCTCTTTTAGGGCTCTGTTTATTTCTTCAAGCGAGATTTTTTGTTAATTACTTTCAATACAAAAAGGAGCGATTTTACTCCGGAGACCCAATTATAAAAATTTACCCTTCAATAAGATATTATTTATTCTCACTTCAATTATATTTGCTGCCACTTCAATTATAATTATTTCAATTTATTACTTCAATTTATTATGATTCTCACTCACTGTTATAAAAAGTCTAGTGATGCAGCAAAGTGTTATAAAAAGCATAGAAAAAAGAACATGAATTTCATTCTTTTCCTATGCTTTTTATAAAAGTTTTCTAGACTTTTTATAACACTTAAAATTCAGCCAAGAAAAGTTTGAGTATATTCCTCTCACTCTTACATATGGGTAAATCTCATTTGAATTTTTTCTTCCAGTTTTCAGCCTAGCCAAGGCAGTATTTTCAGCCTACGATGAAGCCAGTGTCATAAGGCTATTATCAGCAACGCATCAATGCTTCTTTGTCACCAGTTTTGATATTAGTTCATTTCCCGCTAGTGCTGGACGTTTTACTATTTTGTAAGAAGTCAGTTTAGTCCGTCTACGTTCATCATACTGGGAAATTCATCGTGTGGAAGTGGACCAAAGGGCTCAAAGCCACATCCCACCTAGTTTTAGAAAAGTTTTAAAATAAAAGTTCTTTTGTTATGTTTACTATACAGCTAAAATTTATTTAAACTCTGAATAAGCTACATATCAAGAAAAGTTCAACAAATCTATTTACAAAAATTTTCGGGCTTTGTTGGCACGGGTTCGCATAGTCCTAAAAACCTGAAATTTTACATTTCGATTTTCGGACCGATTACAATAACTTCCCTATACTCGGAAGTTAAAAAAATCGGTTGCTGAATATTCGATTGAAAAATAAAGATAATTTAAACTCATTGGCAAAAACGAAAAAGAAAAGAGAAAAGGTGTTGGATAAATAAAAGAAGTAGAACCCCAGTGTCCCATTCACACGTGAAGAAATTCGTAGAAAATTACTGAAATTGATGATAACATATAAAATAATTAAGAATAGGGATGATACTGCTGACGAAAAAGCTTTTTCATGGGAACATTCTAACATACTGAATGAAGTATGTATATTACTAATTTGAATGATTATTATTTATCTTCTCTACTCTAGTTGCAGCACCATGAAAGAGAAAACAATATTCGCACTGATATTCTATTTAAACTAAAATCTCTTATTGAATACTTCAGATGACAATAAGTAGGGGTGGTAGCACGTAAGCTGCTTCAATCGAGCTCTCCATACAAAAATTTTGTATGAAGAGGTCGATTGTAACAATTTACGTGCTACCAGCCCAGTTTTATGCTTGTTCTGAAAATTTTGAATTTTTCTCGAGGGTATCGATATGTATCTTAAGTGACACTAAACTGTTAGAAAGATTTCTTCAAGAGAACGAGACGAATAATATTGTATTAATATGAAATTTTTTTGTAGCATACTCTATTACCTTTTCGAAATATTTTTATTTACATTTCAAAATAAACTTTCGATAATGTTATAAAAATCCCAAACAATACTTGGCACATAAACATCACTTGTATGGATATAGTAAAACATCGCAAGCCCATTAATAATAATTACTCCAACCCGGTTAGCAAACTTTTATATAAACTTGCACAAGTATTTTAAACACACAGCTAATTCTCATATTTGAGAAATATTCAAATAAAAAACCTTTAATGAAAATTGAAGCGCAAAATAAAATCTGCAATTCATAAGCGCCAGCTGGAAATGTGACGAAGCATGGCGGGCTGCTTTTGGAATACTCGAAATTCTGGGAATTTTTTTATTCTGTGAAGACTATTCGACCCTGATTCAGGTGTAGCAAAAACCATTCGCATGAGCTGTTTCCAGCTGATGTTTTCGACGATAAGCTAGATGTACGCATAGCAGCACACAACGACACATGTTTACACCTTAAAATGTATAGAAACCGGTCGCAATCAGCGCTTTTATTTATGTATGTATATGCTTAATTGAGGAAATGTACCTGTAATTGACGGATATAAATGTCTATAAAAGCTTTTACCTTTTCTTTCTTGGGGGATTGATTTTTAACATTGTATACCCCTTTTCGGGGTGGCCACATAATTATTACTAGGTGGAAGTTAAAAGCACTTGCAAAACACGTTAACACTTTTCATTTACACGTACTAACAATATTTTATATCCGGTATCGACGAGCAGTAACGTTCGCTGCGAAACGTGTCAACTGTCGCTACAGTACACCGCCAAATGTAATTTAAAAACTACGCAAAGGCCAAAACTCATGCCAGAAACTTTGCAGTGTGCTGTATGCTGTATGGTGGGAAGCACGGATCTCTGGGAAAAAAGTGTAATCAAAGTTTGTCTCCGAACGGAACTCTGCTTCAACTAAAGTCACCACTAAACATAAAAACTCTAATTCAAGCCGCCGCCGTTCAGCTGGAATCGATAGACGATGACAAAAAGCGTTGCAAGTACGGATTTTGGTCTGACTTTTGGAGCCCAGTTCATATGAATGAAAAGACTCAGTACTTACACCTTGTTACATGCGCATATCGCCACTCCGTTAAAGCTGTTTTTTGTGTTGTGTGCTTGCACCTGAACTAATTTATTTGCGAATACAGCGCTCGCCGGAAAATCTCTTAGTCTTTTGTGTAATTAAGCTACACAGCAGCTACAGAGACTGTAAACCAGATACAAGAATACACTGCTTCGTTTATGGTGTGAAGCATTTCACAAAGTTTCATATTAAGTAAAATTTCCTGTTCCGACTAGCAGAGGCTTGTGCAAGGCACTTTTTAATTTTTGAATACAACTCTTCACTGAAGATGTTTATTGCTTACGTGATTTTGTGACACGAATATATAAAATTTTCAAAGAACAATTAAATAAAAAATTTTAATATCAAATTCTAAAATATTCCCTTCAAAATAAATTGAGTGTGAGGTTAATTGGATATGGGAACTCTTTTTGAAGCTTAACAAAAACTTTCGCTTTTCTCCACATTTTTAGAACAATTTTGGATTTGAATATAAATTCCTTTGCAAAGGCTGTTCTTGGTTCAAGGAGTTTCCAAATTTATTTTCTCTCCACATAAAAATCGATTGGCAGTCCCTTGCAAATCAATCATTGACGATGTCCTACACTCTTAACAAAAAAGAAACTAGTTGGGATGTGGGATTGACCCCTTCGGTCCACACGATTAACTTCCCAGTATGATGAACGAAGATGGAATAAACTGACTTCTTACAAAATAGTTATACGTTTAGCACTAGTGGAAAATTGGCTAGTATCAGAACTGATGACAAAGCAATCCCGAGAGAATCTAGTTCAAATAACTATAATAGTAGTAAATCCACAAGATTTTTCTAGAGAATTTGTTTCCTGAACTATAGCAAACAAACATTTCCTCCGGATTTCGTTCGCTGCACTAAAGCGGATGTTCAAATTCGTATTGAGCAGGCTGAAGCGCATTTGACAAACTGGGAAGCGAATGACTTCATTTGGAAATTCCAAGGCTTTCCGGAGATATTAGCAAAACTGTAACTGTTAAGTACTTGTCAGACTTGACCAAAAAGAACAAATTTTGCGGTAACTACTGGAAATCCCGGGATGAACCGCAATTTCCTGAAACTGTATCACGCGTAGAAAACAATTCCCCGTCAAAAAGTGCTAATCCAAGGTTTGAAAAATTCGCGCTGTTTGAAAGAAGAAAATTTTTGCACGATTTTGAAAGGTTGTTGGATTTTAACAAGTGATGCTTTGTTCGAAGGCTATCGCTGTGCAGAACCCAAAAAAGTTCACTTCGTTTAGAACGGGTCTTGTTTTTGTTCTAAAAAACTTCAAAGAAATGACGGAATTTTTTTGCCGCATTTGGCTTCTAATTAGAGTTGAGCCGAACTTACAAGAGGCAGTTCATTTGTCCCGTACACGATAGTAAATTGTACTGAGGCCTCAACTTTTTTAAATGTCCCGGTTCAAAAATAATGTACTACTGGGATATGAGCGTGTATCGTGCGTTTGTAAATTCCGTGGAGAGACATTTTTTACTTCTTTTGCGGCAGCAAAATATTCAATCTAACTGCGCCGAGGTGAGATTGTAAACACGAACTGGAACAACATTTTCTTATTGCTTTTGCGACAATAAAATATCCAATTCGAATTGCGGCGAGGTGAGATTGTAAACACGAACTGCATAGATATTTTCTTACGCCCGCCGCACATGCCCACACTCGCACTCGTTCACGACACTGCGCTAATGTGGCACTGGCATTGGTGGACACGTGCTTGTCCGCATTTGATAACACGAGTCGTACATCAGTCAGTGGCATTCAATATGGATGCGATAAACTTAAGTTCAAAATCTGACAATAATAAAGAATTTTAATATAGATTATTGTTAATAAGAAAAGCGTCTGGAAAAAACTGGAAGAGCTCTTACATGTTCAGAAGGAAACCCATGGAAAATTTAAATTAACTTCCGAGTTTTCAGACGCAAAATTCAAAAACTATTTTAGATTGTCTAGAAATGAATTTCCAAATAGAATCCTTTAATATTGCATTCTTGAAATCTGGGTGTTTTACTTCGTATAAACATTTTCCGCTTCGAACAGCTTCATTTATTCCTTCATCATTGCAAACACTCGCGCCACTCCCACTCGAAATTAGTGTCTCGGTCACCTAGCCGACACGCTCATGTACGCGCCTGCGTCGACACGTGAGAGCAAATGCGGAGTTCGGTGCTGCGACATAGGTTTTAAATACTGCCGCTCGCAAGTGGCTCGTGTCGACCAATGCGAGTGTGGGCATGTGCGGCGGGCGTTACTGTTTTTGCCGCAGTCAAATATCCAATTTAAACCGAGCCGTGGTGAAATTGTAAATACGAACTGGAGAGAAATCTCTTACATTTTTGAAGGAGTGAAATTTTATACTAAAGAGACAATTCTTACATTTTTTGAGGGAGGTGAATTTTGTGCTGAAGAGACAATTCTTACATTTTTCGAGGGAGGCAAATTTTGTACTAAAGAGATAATTCTTACATTTTTCGAGGGAGGTGAATTTTTTACTGAAGGGACAATTCTTACATTTTTCGAGGGAGGTAACAATTCTTACATTTTTCGAGGAAGGTGAATTTTGTACTGAAGAGACAATTCTTACATTTTTCGAGGGAGGCAAATTTTGTACTGAAGAGACAATTCTTACATATTTTGAGGGAGTGAAGTTGGAGAGATATTTCTTACATTTTTCGAGGAAGGTAAAATTTTAATTTTATTTTCTCTAATCTAATCTCTTCTGTAACAAATAATTTTAGGGAGTTTCATTTTAAATTTGTAAATATGTTTTTCTTTATACAGTTAACAAAATTTTAAAGAATATTTTTGTAATCAACATTCATAGGCACAATAATTAATATTTCCATTCATGCATTCATCATTTATCGTATCCTCTCTTTCGCAAACGCAATAGATCTACCCGCATCGCAACATTTGAGCCATTCAATACGTGACGTGCTAGCAATACAATGGCACCTCGCCTCATTTGAAGTGAGACATTGTACTGGTTCAAAAGGAAAAAGAGGCTCCTCTTACAAAATCATTTTATTATCGTGTCCTACCCAACACTACTTCTAATTGCCGAACACCTGAATAAAAGAGTATAAATTCAATTAGAACAATTCAATTTTATTTAATAACTTCAATAAATTCATAATATTAAACGTGAATTCAAAAAGTTTCAATAATTCTGCAAAATAAAATGATTATATAATATAATTGTTAGGGTTAGTTAATTAAATTAGTTAGTTTAAAATTAAACAACAAAATAAATTCAATGAAAGAAAATATATAATCCTTACTAATATTATAAATGCGAAAGTAACTCTGTCTGTCTGTCTGTCTGTATGTTACGCTTTCACGCCTAAACCACTGGACCGATCTTGATGAAATTTTCTACAGACATAGTTTAAACCTTGGAGGCGGACATAGGCTACTTTTTATGGAGAAAAAAAGGGTTGAAGGGTGTGAAATGGGGTTCAATAAGTTGTAAGGTGATGTTTTTCTTTACTTTTTTTTATTGTATAAAAAGTAACTGACTGACAGACAACGCTCATCCTAAACCGCTAAGGCTATAGGGCTGAAATTTTGACAGTGCATCCCTATAATGGCGTGGACATCCACTAAAAACAGATTTTTCGAAATTCATTTCCTAAGGGCGTGAAATGGGGTCAACCCAAAACCACTGGAGGAATAAGGCTGAAATTTTGACAGTGCATTCCTATAATGGCGTGGACATTCACTATAAAGCGATTTTTCGAAATTCATCCCCTAAGGGGGTGAAATAGGGTTTATCCAAACCGCTAGAGCTATAGGGCTGAAATTTTGACAGTGCATCCCTATAATAACGTGGACATTCACTATAAAGCGATTTTTCGAAATTCATCCCCTAAGGGGGTGAAATGGGGTTTATCCAAACCGCTAGAGCTATAGGGCTGAAATTTTGACAGTGCATCCCTACAATGGCGTGGACATTCACTATAAAAGGATTTTTCGAAATTCATCCCCTAAGGGGGTGAAATGGGGTTTATCCAAACCGCTAAAGCTATAGGGCTGAAATTTTGACAGTGCATCCCTATAATGGCGTGGACATCCACTATAAAGCGATTTTTCGAAATTCATCTCCTAAGGGGGTGAAATGGGTTCAAGCCAAAACCGCTAGAGCTATAGGGCTGAAATGTTGACTGTGCATCCCTATAATGACTAAGAAGTGATTTTTCGAAATTCAACCCCTAAGGGGGTGAAATGGGGTTAACCCAAACCGGTGGAGCTGAAGGGCTGAAGTTTTGGCAGTGCATCCCTATAATGACGAGTACATTCACTAAGAAGCAATTTTTCGAAATTCATCCCCTAAGGGGGTGAAATGGGGTTAACCCAAACCGCTGGAGCTAAAGGGTTGAACTTTTGACAGTACATCCCTATAATGACGTGGACCTTCAGTAACGCTGGAGCTATAGGGCTGAAAGTTTGACAGTACATCCCTATAATGACGTGGTCATCCACTAACAAGCGATTACTCGAAAATCATCCCCTAAAGGGGTGAAATTGGGTTAACTTAAACCACAAGAGCTATAGGGCTGAAATTTTGACAGTGCATCCCTATAATGACGTGGACATACACTGAGAAGCCACTAAAGGGGTGAAATGGGGTTAACCCAAACCACGGGAGTTATAGGGGTGAAATTTTGACAGTGCATCCCTATAATGACGTGGACATCCACTAACAAGCGATTACTCGAAATTCATCCCTTAAGGGGGTGAAATAGGGTTAAACCAGACCGCTATAGCTAAAGGGCTGAAATTTTTAGTGTTTCCCTATAATGACTCGGACATTAACTAAGAAGCGATTTTGTAAAATGCATCCCCTAAGGGGGTGAAATATGGTTAACCCAAACCACTGGAGGTGTAAGCAGCCACGAATATTCAAATCAGCTCTTGATTTGAACGAAGCCATCAATGCAACTTTAACTCCAGGCTCACATTAGAGAAATTGGGGCAATCCGCTTTTATTTGTGGAGCAACGTTTGCATGCTTTTATTTAGGTACTTATTTTTAAATCATTTTTCTTTTTTTTTCTTCTACTAGCTTTTCTTGTTTATTTTTGAACTTATATTTTTATTTATTTACGTTACTTATTTTAAAACGTTTTTACTAGCTCGCTTTCCTGTCTGTCTGTTTGTCCGGTACAAATCTTGCAATCGATTTTTTTACTACTTCCGGTTACCCGATCACCCTGAAATTTTGCACACAGCTTCAGCTCCGATGACAATGCAATATGGTATACTCATTATACCGTTAGATCCATGGCGGAGGACTATAGAGGACGGATTACTGTTTTCTTCACGGAACAAATTTTGCATTCGATTTTTCAAATACTTCCGGATATCCTATCATGGTGAAATTTTGCACACAGCTTTAGCTGTGATGACAATGCAATATGGTAGATACCTTTAGTCCATGGAGGCCGTCTCAGGAGGGCGGATTGAAATATTCTTCACAAACCCTTCAACATGGATATCAAATGAAATGGTACGTTAAGTAGAACACCATAAGCAATATAGTATACTCAATTTATCGTTTGGTCCATGGCGGTCAGCTCCAGAGGGCGGATTACCATTTTCTTCACAACCCGCTCTATATGGGTATCAAATGAAAGGGCTTCATAAGACGAATGCAATAAGCCATGCCCTTAGATCCATGGCAGACTCCTCAGAAGGGTGGGTTACCATTTTTTTCAGAACCCTTTCCCCATGGGTATCAAATGAAAGGGTCTCGACATGGGTATCAAATGAAAGGGAATCATGTGTCGAATGCAATAAGCTATGTCTTTAGATCCATGGCGACCTCCTCAGGAGGGTCGGTTATCAAACGAAAGGGCATCAAAACTAATGCAATAAGCTATGTCCTTAGATCCATGGCGACCTCCTCAGGAGGGCCGGTTACCATTCTCTTCAGAACCCTTTCGACATGGGTATCAAATGAAAGGGTATGATAAGTAAAACAACATAAGCAATACAATATACTCAGAACCTCATTGGGTCCATGGCGGCCTACTCAGGAGGGTGGGTTACCATTCTCTTCAGAACCCTTTCGACATGAGTGTCAAATGAAAGGGTATGATAAGTAGAATACCATAAGCAATATATTATCCTCAATATTTCGTTTGGTCCATGGCGGCCATCTCAAGAGAACGGATTAACATTTTCTTCACACCCCCTCGACATGGGTATCAAACGAAAGGGCATCAAAAGTAATGCAATAAGCTATGTCCTTAGATCCATGGCGACCTCCTTAGGAGGGCCGGTTACCATTCTCTTCAGAACCCTTTCGACATGGGTATCAAATGAAAGGGTATGATAAGTAAAACAACATAAGCAATACAATATACTCAGAACATCATTAGGTCCATGGCGACCTCCTCAGGAGGGTGGGTTACCATTCTCTTCAGAGCACGGCTTACCATTTTCATCACAACACCCGCGACGTAGGTACTACAGAAAAGGGTGTGATAAGTAGAATACAATAAGCTATATGAGGTCAATGTAAATTTAACTTGGCGGCTGACATAAACTGGTGGATTGCCTAACTTTACAACAACCTTCACATGTATCAGTTACATAATTTAAATTAATACGGTAAATTATTCAAAGTAAAATGAAAGATAAAAGTTTAAGATAATCACGACTCAAATTTAATTTATAAATGTTTTTATATGAAGAAAGCAGTTAAATACAATCAAAAGTCCGCTAAGCGCTTTTCAGTAAAAGAGTAGTTGCGAGCACTCACGAGTGAAAATAGTAAAAATGATCAAAAAAGAGATGCAGCTAATATTGAAATAAAAATCATATAAAATTAATTTAGCTTACTCCTTCATTTTAATTTTCAGGAATATCAAAATTAAAAAGATTGGTATATTATTAGTAGATTTAGGTAACAATTTTCCACATGTATCCGTCATAATATCATGACCATGTTAAAAAGTGATTGCAAAATGTCGCACACAAGACTAAAAAGCAGATAATAATTATTAGATAAAAAAAACTTTTTAATATAACACGTTTTTATAACGAACTAAAAAGTATAAAATAATGGCACTATCCCCACACAGATTTAGAACCTCAAACATATTTCTAACACCATACAGATAGTCCTGAAAATTTGTGATTGTGAATTTGTAATAGCTATGAAAATATATGTAAAATTTTAAACGAAAAAACGTGGGGCGCATGCTATAGACAATAGTAAGGAGTGTAGAGTAGCTGGGTTGAGAAATCATTCGCATCAATAATATATACGCCCCACGGTTTTTCGTTTAAAATTTTACATATATTTTCATAGCTATTACAAATTCACAATCACAAATTTTCAGGACTATCTGTATGGTGTTAGAAATATGTTTGAGGTTCTAAATCTGTATGGGGATAGTGCCATTATTTTATACTTTTTAGTTCGTTATAAAAACGTGTTATATTAAAAAGTTTTTTTATCTAATAATTATTTTCTTTATATTAATTATGTATTTTTATTTTTATTTTATTCTAATGTTGGAATATTGTTACATGTTTTTAGCTTTTCCATTTTCATCCGTGCCTCGTCCTGAACACGCTTTATTACCCCGCTTCAGTGACTTCGGTTAAGGTTACTTATTCATTATGAACAAGATTAGAACCCTGCTCAACATTTTCCAAAGCAGAGCCCAAGGTTTGAATTTTTGCCACATCAACGCGCGTAGCTTACGTAACAAAATAGATGAATTGCGAGAAATTTTTCGCGGATCCGTCATTCACGTCATTCTGGTGTCCGAAGCCTCATTACGCGATCATGTCCCCTCGAAACTCGTGTCATTAGATGGCTACAATCTATTCAGAAACGACCGAAAAAATCGTTCTGGCGGTGGAGTAGCGATATACGTTAAGAATAACCTAAGGTCTCTCAAAGTTAAGGAATCCGTATCTAATGCTTTGGAGTTCCTTAGTGTTGAAGTTAGCGGTGGTAAAAGCAAATGTCTCGCCACTGTTGTTTACTGCCCTCCTCGAATTTTCTCGCTCCCTGAAGCTAGTGAATTGGAGGAATGGATGTCTGTAGCTACACATAACTTTGAAAATGTCGCAATTGGGGGAGATTTTAACGTGAACATTTTAGCCAATAATGTGCTCTCTAGAAACTTCCTTAATTTCTTCAAAACATTTGACTTGAAACCAGTTAACCAACTTCCGAAGTATCTAAATACTAATAATCCATCGTTGCTGGATATCTTTTTTGTGTCGAACGTAGGAAATGTTTTGTTTCATAATCAGATTAGCCCACCTAGTTATCTCGATCATGATATCCTGTATCTTTCCTTAAAATTCACAGTTAGAAAGACTCAGCAGAAATTGTTTTCCTTTCGCGATTACAAGTCCATCGATATCCCAGCACTATTTCAAGAATGTTCCTCACTACCTTGGGACCGAATTTACCGTCTTCCTGACATAGACAACCAATTAGAGCACTTCTGTTCGCTGATTTACCATCTGCATGAAACCTTTGCCCCAGTTAAAACGAGAAGCATGTCTTCCTCTACCTCACCCTGGTTCTCCATTCAAATAAGCCGACTTATATCCGAGAGAGAATTTTTGTTCAGAAGATATAAGAAAAACAAAACTGCTGTAATGTTAGGAATTCAGTAACTTTAACCATCCGCAAAGCAAAGGCGCAGTTCCTTTCGTCTAAGCTTAGCCCTGCTTTGCCTATATAAAGATCCCCATTGCTCAAGACCAACTGACAGTGCTACTGATTTATTCAGCTTTCGCAATGTAGCTCACGCGGAAGTCCACAAAGCTTTCTACTCCATCAAATCTGATTCAGTTGGTCCAGACAATCTTCCACCGTTTTTCTGAAGCTAATTTTTCCTGTGATCCTCCCCTATGTTACTCATATTTTCAATAGCTGCCGGACAAAATCATACTTTCCGCTTCAGTGGAAAAAAGCAAAAGTAATCGCACTTCCTAAATGCAAATCCCCGAAAGGCCCCGCTGACTATCGTCCTATAAGCATATTATGTTTCTTAGGCAAAGTACTGGAAAAACTAATGTCTTGGCAAATCGAGGGGCACTGTGAAACATGGTCTCTGTTGTCGCATGCACAGTCTGGTTTCCGCAAAGGGAGTAGTTGTGAAACTGCACTGCTGAAGGTGACCACCGACCTGCGGATGGCTCTTGATTCTAATGACATTGCTTTTCTTGTGCTTCTTGATTTCAGCAAAGCTTTTGACAGTGTTAGTCACAAGCTTCTTGAAGCTTCTTAATAGACCACATGCGGTTTTCATCTTCAGTTGTGCCTCTAATTCGGGAATACTTACATAATCGATCGGATGCTTTACTAATCACGCGCGGTGTTCCGCAAGGCTCCATATTAGGGCCGTTGCTCTTCAGCATGTACATAAACGATCTCAGCAGCATCGTGAGGAATTGTAAACTGCACATGTATACAGATGATGTCCAAATTTACTTAAATAGTCCCATTGGATTGGTAGAGAACTGTGTGCATAACATTAATGCCGATTTGGAGCGTATCTATCAATGGTCTTTATCCAACCACTTACTGCTTAATGCTTCTAAATCCTGTTGCATTCCAATGTATAGAAATCAGTTAGACACTTCTTTTCTTCCACCTATCATTCTCATGAATACGTTCTTACCCTACCAACTTCGAGACAAAAATCTAGGTGTCCATCTGAACTCACAGTTAACCTGCTGTGATCAGTTGTCTCATACCCTACCTAAAGTATGTGGTATTTTGCGGCGCCTGTGGCTGAACGCTTCCGTTCTGCCCCTAGGAACTCGTTCAAAGTTAATTAAAACTCTAATTTTACCGCACTTCACTTACGCTAGCTTGATATTTCCTTCTCTCGACGCATCATGCCGTGATAAACTCAATGTAGGCTTCAATGACTGTACTAGGTTGGTTTACAATCTCCGCAGATCTGACCATATAAGTCGATATCGTACTTCCGTTCTGGAGTGCACACTTGAAGTGTACTATTCGCTCAAGGCAATGACATTCATTTATAAACTCTTGCATTCCGACCGTCCATCATACCTCCATGAATATTTTCGATTTGGTCGTACGACTAGAAGAATACTATTTATCCTTCGTAGATTCTCCCACTTAGTTGCGCAGAGATCTTTTTTTGTTCATTCTACCCAGTTATGGAACAGTTTACCCGCCGATATACAGAATGCGGGGTCATTAAGTGTGTTCAGGAAACGTATCTTCAGCCACTTTACTAGTTAACAATATTCCTTCAACCAAGCCCCTCTCAACTACAGGCCCCGAAGGAGAGTTTTTTATGGTGGTCAACTCGGTCCAAAAACTCACCGGAGTGAGCTGAATAAACATGGCGCGGAATAAGTTCGGGAACGTTTTGGTTATAGGTTTGCAGTAAAAAGTGATAAAATATTGTATTTTAACACTTTTAACTGCACTTGGATTTACCACTGAATAGTTTATTAGTGATTTAATTCAAAAAAAATAATAATAATTTAGTGATTAAGTGTCTTTTAAGTGTTTTAATTGTTAAGGCGAACAACTGTTTTTACATTCACGGTATTTTTTCATGTTTATTGACGAAAAAAATGTTGAAAATTTAATGTTTTGTTTAGTTATGGGATTACAAGTGATTTTAATGTGATTAATACATATATTATGTAATTAGTATTAAAAATATAGGTGTAGAAAAACACTTTTCTTATTCACTTTTCCTTTCAGACTTTTCTGCACTTATATGTTTAATAATAATTCCATAATAAATTATTTAATGACTTTAAAATCACTTTTAAATTAAATAATCAGCATATTTTTCCTTAATAAACACGAAAAAAACACCGCGAAAGTAAAATAAATTGATCACCTCAACAATTAACACACTTAAAACTCACTAAATCACAATTTTTTATTTTTTTTTTTTTTTATTAAATCACTAAAGAACTAATCACTGATAATCCATGTATAGTTTAAAGTAATAACTTACAATGATTTTCCACTTTTTACCACAAAAATATAACGAAAACAATCCCGAGTCTATTCCGCGCCATGTTTATTCTAACCAAATGTCAGATTTTGTGGACCGACTTCAGCTATGGTTGTATTAGTTCAAGAGAGAACTTCATGGCCTGTAATGGAGAGGGTCTTGCTTTCAACTCATTTTTTTTTGCACTTATATTAGTTTGTTTTTCATTCTCCCTTACTTTTATACATTTCACAATTGTTTCGTTTTGTTTTAATTTGTTTAAATTGCCATATTCTTAAGTACATACGCTTTTAGCGGTAAAAGATAATGTAATCTTGATGTATTAATTAAATTAAATAAATATAATATAAATATAATATAGGGTTGAAATTTGACAATGCCCCTATAATGAAGTGGACATCTACTAAGAAGCGAAGCGATTACTTGAAAATCATCCCCTAAAAGGGTGAAATAGGGTTAACCCAAACCGCTGGAGCTATAGGGCTCAAATTTTGACAGTGCATCCCTATAATGACGTGGACATCCACTAAAAAGAAAGCGATTTTGCAAAATGCATCCCCTAAGGGGGTGATATGGGGTTAATCCAAAGCAATGGAGCTATAGCGCTGAAATTTCTACCGTGCATCCCTATAATGACGTGGACATCCACTAAGAAACGATTACTCGAAATTCATCCCCTAAGGGTGTGAAATGGGGTTAACCCAAACCGCTAGAGCTATAGGGCTGAAATTTTGACGGTGCATACCTATAATGACATGGACATCCACTGCTTTGAAACTCATCACCTAAGGGGAAAATGTGGTTGAATAGGTTGTATCGGGAATTTTTTCTTCAGTCAGATTTTATAAATACTAAACACCATCGTTACTAATATTATAAATGCGAAAGTAACTCTGTCTGTCTGTATGTTACGCTTTCACGCCTAAACCACTGGACCGATCTTGATGAAATTTCTACAGACATAGTTTAAACCTTGGAGACGGACATAGGCTACTTTTTATGGAGAAAAAAGGGTTGAAGGGGGTGAAATGGGGTTCAATAAGTTGTACGGGAATTTTTTTCTTTACTTTTTTTTTCTATTGTATAAAAAGTAACTGACTGACAGACAACGCTCAACCTAAACCGCTAAAGCTATAGGACTGAAATTTTGACAGTGCATCCCTATAATGGCGTGGACATCCACTGTAAAGCGATTTTTCGAAATTCATCCCCTAAGGGGGTGAAATGGGGTTTATCCAAACCGCTAGAGCTATAAGGCTGAAATTTTGACAGTGCATCCCTATAATGCCGTGGACATCCACTAAAAAGCGATTTTTCGAAATTCATTTCCTAAGGGCGTGAAATGGGGTCAATGCAAAACCACTGGAGGAATAGGGCTGAAATTTTGACAGTGCATCCCTATAATAACGTGGACATTCACTATAAAACGATTTTTCGAAATTCATCCCCTAAGGAGGGGCCGCTAAAGCTATAGGGCTGAAATTTTGACAATGCATCCCTATAATAGCGTGGACATCTTCTATTTTTGAAGAGCATTACTAGCCAGAAAGTGGCGTATGAAATTAATCTTTTGACAGCCTGGAAGATTTCTGGAAGAGTTGTTGAAGATACTTATAAGATAGTGGTAAAAACAGATATAAGTACTAACGCCTACAATAGACTTAGCGAGATGTGTTATGAGAGCTCGATCTCCTATGATAGCTTTAAGTAAGGATATTACACAACACCTAAATTTCTCTTGGCCTTGGTTTACAAGATTATTATCAGAATTTATTTTTATAATATTCTTGGATAAGAACATTACAGGACACTGTGGAAGCATATGTTCAAGTTCAAATAAGATTGTGTGTGTATTGTAACTATCGTTATATTAATTTTCATTTATGTATAAATAATTTGTACCTTTAAAATTCTCTGAAAAGATTTAAAAAAAGTTAAAGCAAATAAAATAATGTCTTCATTATATTCATTATTAATTAATTTCGACTTGAATTTAATCGATTGATAATGGGAATTTTGGTGCGAAAGAAATGGCATTGATAAAATATGGTATGATACCTCCAAAAAATACTTATCGCCCTCAAAATTTTGCGCATATATCAACATGAAACAATACGTAAGGAAAATAATTTTTTATTTACTCGTTAGAAAAACATAGGAATATGTTCAAAAATTTGTCCGTGGCAGATAATGTTTTAATAAAAGAATAAATTATTTAAAATCACAGAGTAGCGGATTAAAAAAAAAACTTTATACTGGGTGATTTTTTTCTTTTTTCTAATTGTAATAGGAAAATATGGCGGAATTTTTTTGTTTTGGTTAAAGTCTTTACAAGTCTATTTCACGAACTCATTCTTAATTATAATCCTTATCAGCCGACTAAAATAGCATATTCTTATTAAATTCTATGTCAAGGCTATTATAGAAATAACTACTTCGCTTTTACCTAAATTCAACTTTTTTAAGAATTTGCTCTTGCATTGTTCTTGGGTAAGGTTATTACTGGAGTAGTATCAATATTAATCATATAGAGTTCTTAAATGAAGCTATTATATGCGTTTAACTGAAATGTATTCTTGGCTAAAGTTGCTTGAGGAGCATTATAGGAATTGATCAAGTTTACTCTTAATAAATATTATTATAAGAGTTTCATAAGAGAACAGTTGATAAAGAGTTCCTAAGTGAAACTATTACAAATGTATGATTCAAATATTCTCCGGCATAAAGCTTCTACAAGAGGGTTATTGGAACCTGCAATTTTAACAATTGAGAATGCAATTTCAACGGATACTAGCTGCTGAACCGTTACGACCAGCTCTCCACTCACCCCCGATCTTCGGATTTGTACCTGTGAGGCACCATTTGTTTCTCACATCATTGCTTAAAGGAAAACTAGCGGCAAATTCCACTTTTCATATCATCAAGTATATTACTGTACACTTCGTTTTTCAAAATGGGATAATGCTTTGCTTTTTCCTTGTTTTCTCATAGTCCAATAATTTGTTTACATCAGCTAATTTTTTGGCTATTTGTAGATACTAATGGTCGATTTCCTTTAGGTAAATGACTGGACTTCGTCAAACTGTCATAATGTTTTTAAAATAATCTCGTAAAAAATCTTCTCTATAATACCTTTAAATAAGACTTAATATTTATAACTCTCTTATTAAAACTTCATATAAAATTACATGCTTATAGAGTTTTTAGATAAAGTAGTTATTAGACTTTAGTTTTATAATGTTCTAATAAGGTAATCCGCACAGATTCCAGCCGTTTGTTCTTAAAAAATTCTTAAGAACAACTCTTTAAAAAATCCTTTCTTATAATGTACTTACGCAAGACTATGTCAAGACTGTAATCAGAATAAGATCTCTTCTGCAAAGACAAACTTACTGTTAAGGGTTTTAAATAAGGCTGCACTCTTCGCGAAAGAAAACTAGCTCAAATAAACCCCAATTCTTGAAACAGTCATACCTAAATACGAAATTAGAAGCAAAAATTACCCACAAAGATACGACACTCTCAAAATTTCCCATAAGCTCCCTTGCGAGTGAATATATCAATCGACAAGGTGCAAGCGAGATAAAAGTCAATTTAAAAACAAAACAAAAATCGAAGAAAGAAAGGGTAAATAAAGAAATGTTATTTCACGAAGTGCGAAAGAGACGCACTGATTTCTCTTCTCCGCAATGTTTTGTGCCGTCTGGACTTTTATTTTGCTTGTGTGAATTCATGTACCATTTTCGTGTACTTCCTGCCCTGCATGTGTTTGTGTAGTTTGCCATTGCTCCGCCCTCTCGCCATTCCGGAGTGCGTATATGAATAGAGAAGTTGATCATAGATTTTTACTTTCCTTTTTCTTCGCACAGAAAGGATTACATTGTCGTATCTTTCTGAGTAATTTTTGTTAGAAGTAACTTTTGGTAAAAGACATAATAAACAATTTATAAGAAACGCCTCTTTGTGAAAAATCTAATAAGAGCTTTATAAGCTCAATTTCAATTTTTCCAAGAGTCTACTCTTACAAATTGTTAGTTGGGAGTGCATCCCTATAATGGCGTGGACATCCACTATAAAGCGATTTTTCGAAATTCATCTCCTAAGGGGGTGAAATGGGTTCAACCCAAAACCGCTAGAGCTATAGGGCTGAAATTTTGACTGTGCATCCTTATAATGACGTGGACATTCACTAAGAAGTGATTTTTCGAAATTCAACCCCTAAGGGGGTGAAATGGGGTTAACCCAAACCGGTTGAGCTGAAGGGCTGAAGTTTTGGCAGTGCATCCCTATAATGACGAGTACATTCACTAAGACGCGATTTTTCGAAATTCATCCCCTAAGGGGGTGAAATGGGGTTAAACCAAACCGCCGGAGCTAAAGGGTTGAACTTTTGACAGTACATCCCTATAATGGCGTGGACCTTCAGTAACGCTGGAGCTATAGGGCTGAAAGTTTGACAGTACATCCCTATAATGACGTGGTCATCCACTACAAAGTGATTTTTCGAATTTCACCCCCTAAGGGGGTGAATAGGGTTAACCCAAATCGCTGGAGCTATAAGGCTGAAATTTTGGCAGTGCATCCCTATAATGACGTGGACATCCACTAAGAAGCGATTACTCGAAAATCATCCCCTAAAGGGGTGAAATTGGGTTAACCTAAACCACAAGAGCTATAGGGCTGAAATTTTGACAGTGCATCCCTATAATGACGTGGACATACACTAAGAAGCCACTAAAGGGGTGAACTGGGGTTAACCCAAACCACCGGAGTTTTAGGGCTGAAATTTTGACAGTGCATCCCTATAATGACGTGGACATTCACTAACAAGCGATTACTCGAAATTCATCCCTTAAGGGGGTGAAATAGGGTTAAACCAGACCGCTATAGCTAAAGGGCTGAAATTTTTAGTGTTTCCCTATAATGATTCGGGCATTAACTAAGAAGCGATTTTGTAAAATGCATCCCCTAAGGGGGTGAAATGGGGTTAACCCAAACCACTGAAGCTATAGGGCTGAAATTTTGGCAGTGTCCCTATAATGAAGTGGACATCTACTAAGAAGCGATTACTTGAAAATCATCCCCTGAAGGGGTGAAATAGGGTTAACCCAAACCGCTGGAGCTATAGGGCTCAAATTTTGACAGTGCATCCCTGTAATGACGTGGACATCCGTGGGGGGCCTCGGTAGCCTAGGGAGTAAGGCGTCTGGCTACTATCCCAGAGGTCCCGGGTTCGAATCCCGGCCAGCCCCACGGTCCTTCGCCTTTTCCACTTTCCCACCTACATAACTTTCCTTCTTTCTTCTTCCCTCTTTACATTCCTGATTCCTTCTGTCATAGCCTTCCTTAGCCCTTCCCCGCTTCACCAAAGCGCATGTCATCGGTTGGTTGATGAGATTCAACTCGCTTCAGGAGGCATAACACTCCAGCGAGTTGTTTCTCGATGCCCCGATGACAAAGTCGCCAGTAATGGTTGGGAGTAGGTGGGCTGCAAAATATCGCTGGTAGGTTGTGACAGTTCCTTTCTTCCCGACTAGAGCTGCTGTTCGACATTGCACTCTATATGAAGAAAATAGATTGTCGACACAGTATAAAGGGCGTTTCCTGTGACTCTAGTCTTTCACATAAAAAAAAAGCGATTTTGCAAAATGCATCCCCTAAGGGGGTGAAATGGGGTTAATCCAAAGCAATGGAGCTATAGCGCTGACATTTCTACAGTGCATCCCTATAATGACGTGGACATCCACTAAGAAACGATTACTCGAAATTCATCCCCTGAGGGTGTGAAATGGGGTTAACCCAAACCGCTAGAGCTAAAGGGCTGAAATTTTGACGGTGCCTACCTATAATGACATGGACATCCACTGTTTTGAAACTCATCACCTAAGGGGAAAATGTGGTTGAATAGGTTGTATCGGGAATTTTTTCTTCAGCCAGATTTTATAAATACTAAACACCATAAATAATAAAACACGGCGTCAAGGATTTTTCGAAATTCAACCCCGAAGGGGGAAACAAGGTGTAAACAGTTGTATGAGAAGTTATTTATATCAACAGTTATTCTTAGAACTTGCTATAAAAACTATATAGCACATATAATGAAACACATGTTTAAGCATTTCTCGAAATTCAAAATTTGTGAAACTCGAAATTCACTTTATTTAGGACTCATTTGTGATTGCTTTATAATTTCTTGCACCAACGTAAATGGGCTAACAAACTTAACGAACGTCCCTAAAATGTCACTTCTCTTGATGACATACATATATAAGCCAATCTATGCTTCAAAACTTGCAGATTTGTTGAGCAGAGGTGATATACGCAGCAATTTGTTTACTTCTTCTTCTTCGATGGCTCTACGGCCCAATTCGAGCCTTGGCCTGCTTCAGCTTCTTCCTCCAGACGTCTCTCTGCTCCGCAGCTTGTCTCCAGTTTCTCGTGTTGAGCAGTTTCGCTGCATCGGTCTTAACATTATCTTCCCATCTTGACCGTGATTTGCCAACTGGTCTTTTGCCATCTGGTAGTAGATACAGGGATTTTTTTGGTATCCTTGAGTCATCCATTCTTTGGACATGACCGGCCCAACGTAAACGCAGTAGCTTGGCATGGGTCGAAAGTTTACATTCTTTGTATAAGTCGTACAATTCGTGATTGTAGCGTATTCTCCATGCATTGTCTTAATTGGGCCGTATATCCTTCGGAGAACCTTCCTCTCAAATATATCCAACTTGTCGGCGGATTTTTGGGAGATACTCCATGCTTCACAACCATACGTAGCTACTGTACGTATGATGGTTTTGTAGACTCTTATTTTTGTTTTTCTGTGGATGTCTCTGGATTTCATTACTGGCAGTAGTGAGAAGTATGTTCTGTTTGCGGCGTTTATTCTTCTTTGTACGTCTATCGTTTCATCGTTGTCTTCACTGACTGTGGACCCCAGGTAGTTAAATTGGCTTACCCGTTCGAAGTTATATTCCCCCCAGGTGGTGTTGTGGCTTCTTCTTCTTCTTTCCACCCTTGACTGAATTAGAATCTTGCTCTTCTCTGCATTTATTTGCAGCCCTATATGTTTAGCTCCATCTTCTAATTCTGTGAATACTTCTCTGAGGTATGACAGTGATCTGGCAAGGCAGTTTATGTCGTCGGCATATCCTGCCAACTGTTTTGATTTGTTAAGCAGGGTTGCGTTCGCATCAATGTTTACTTTGCGAATTACTCCTTCAAGGCAGAGATTAAATAGCATGGGTGCCAGCCCATCGCCCTGCTTTAAGCCTTGCTTGACTGGGAAGGACTCCG
Source organism: Thereva unica (assembly GCA_949987705.1). Taxonomy (NCBI): domain Eukaryota; kingdom Metazoa; phylum Arthropoda; class Insecta; order Diptera; family Therevidae; genus Thereva; species Thereva unica. Next base: position 128,307,184 of record OX465281.1, read on the forward strand.
TCAATTCTCCTTGTATTCTGACTGCACACCTTGTATTTTCCATTGTCATTTTAGTCAGTTTCACTATCTTTAGGGGTATGTTTAGGTTCAGCATTGTCGCATTCATTTTTTCCCTGTCGATGCTGTCGTATGCTTGTTTAAAGTCGATGAAAAGTTGATACACGTCGATGTTGTATTCCCAGCATTTTCGGAGGATTTGCCTTATTGAAAAAAGTTGATCCATCGTTGACCTATTTCTTCTGAATCCAGCTTGGTATTCACTTATTACGGCTTCTGCATAAGGTTCCAGTCTGGCCTTAATTATATTGGTCATTATTTTATACACTGTGCTTAAAAGAGATATGCCTCTGTAATTTGCACAGTTGAATCTATCTCCTTTTTTGTGTATTGGGCAGATAATGCTTTGCTCCCAATCTTCAGGCATTTTTTCGTTCCTCCATATGCAGCATAGTAATTTATGTATAGCTGCTGAAAGCGGTTCGCCTCCTTGCTTGATCAGCTCTGCTGGGATGTTATCAATTCCTGGAGATTTGTTATTTCTTAAGAGTCGTATGGCACTTTGTACTTCTTCCAGAGTGGGTTCGTTTGTTTCTTTGGTGTCATCGTTATGTTGTGGACGGGGTTCTGGTACGTGTCGGATGCTCTCGTTTGCGTTCAGCAGCTCGCTAAATTTGTTTACTATATTTATTAAAAAACTGGACTATATTAACACCGTTTTAGGGATAATAACAGCTGACTTTTTTGTTTGTTTTTTTTAAGGAAAACAGAGCACATAATAAACTCTTTTTATTTAAAGGAGTTGCAAGGCACGCGGGTTTTATGCTAGTATGTTATAAATTCAAATCGACGCAAACTGAACATCCACCCAAAATTTATTACACATCCTCAACAACGTTGTAAACTATAATTTGAATTCATCAGTGTTCACCTGATTCACCCCCTCATCAACGTTGTAAACTACAGTTATTAATTAAGCAATTATTTAATTGCATAGAAACCTCTACAAAGTTGATCACTAAATTCGAAACTTTTGAGATTGAAAATTAAATAACGAGAAAAATTGTTGGGGAATTAAACTTCACCAAATCGCCAAATAAAGCGAGAAAAAAAAATATATGTATCTATGTATGTAGTATCAATGGTCTGAAAAAGGTACTCACCTGATTTATAAAGTTGGCCTTGAACTTGGTATTATAGGGAGAGAAAACGGAAGAAGGATTGATTTGTTTATGGTCGAGTCCCAAAAACCAACGGAATATTAGTAATTTTGTTGATGGTCGAGTCCCAACAACAAAAGGAAAGATTAGTAATTTGTTGATGGTCGAGTCCTAACAACAAGGAGGGTTAAGAGTTTGTTCATGGTCGAGTCCCAAGAACAAAAGGAATATTAGTAATTTTTTTGATGGTTGATTCCCAACAACAAAAGGAAAGGTTAATAATTTTTTGATGGTCGAGTCCCAACAACAAAAGGAAGGAAAAGGAAAGGAAAATAAAAATGCTTAAGTTCAAGCCAACTTACATAGTTGATGATCTGGTACCAAGAGAGCGATCGCTTCGTGCGCAACAATTTTTATCAATTTGCTTGAATTCAATTCAAGTGGGGATACAAAAGAAAACAGTAACGTGAAGAGATCTTTTCTTCGAAGTAGGGATGCAATTTTATACGTGAGCATGTGTGAGGTGATAGGTGTTACCAGAGCAAAATTTGAAGGAATATCGTAAAAGTGAATGTTCGATTAATAAACTTAAATTTAGATTAGTAAATGTGCTGATTAATGTCCATGATCGCCAAATATTATGATGCTGCATGTTGATTAATGTTCACTATAACGAATGACCATGCTTCCTTTAGTTAGTGTTAGGGTTATACGTCTGAAATAAAAAGGTATTAAATACCCTAAAGGTGATTCAGTGATTAGACTTTGAGCGGACAAAATTAAAAGGATAACCAAGGAAAATTCCTTGCTGTGAAAGAACGTCACCAAACCCATTCTCCTCTGCATTACTTATAACTCATTACAGAAAAGACTAATTAAAGAAGTACTTCCAAATCGACTTCCCACAGTAAATACTTGCGATTTTTCCTACTGGGGTACTGCCCCAGATATGTACGTAAAATACAGACGCGCAGTCGAATAGGCGAAACGCCGAAACGTATTCCATGTCGTCGAGAGCGATTAATCCAAGCAAAATATTTAAATATTGCAGCCATTTAGCTGACTAGAGCATGGCAATTAGTGGTGGGCAAAATGGCTCTTTTCAGTGAACTGGTTCTTTTGGTTCCGCTCACTAAAAAGAACCATTCAAAAGATCCATTCATTCGGTTCATTTGGTTCATTGGCCTTAAATATGCTGAAAACGTCAAAACATGGAGTGCCCTTAAACACAACTACGAACAAACACATATATTTCAATAAAATACTAAACATAATTTTTGCTAGTGATAAGAATCAATGAATTTCCTACTAAAATCAAACTTTCAGTTTCAACTAATTAACTTACCTTAAGATATCCTATATTTTATTCAAATAAAATTAAAACAATCCTATTTCCCTTAAATTCCTCTTTTCGTTAAATTTTATAGGTATAATCTTCCTACGGTCGAATAATAATTTAAATTTGTATAATATTTCTAATTAGAACTCTCCCTAAATCTTAAATGTTCTTCATAAAATTTTCTCAACTCTCATCTATTTCAAAATGTCTATTTCCAATTAGAATTGCTTAGAGAGAAATTCCAAATCTCTCACATCTTAAATAATATCATCAACAATACAACCAAAAAAGTTCTCTGAGAAAGATATCTCACTCTTTATGTATGCATTATTCATTAATTCATTGGCAACTTTTAGTCGAGGTCCAGCAACAGACAGCAGCGATGGTCACACCCATTTTTGCTTCGCACCCGTTTCTGGGCACTTGTGCCTATGCAGCTGGCTAGAGCATGGAAACTTTTGGTTGAGCTCCACTTACAAACAGCAGCGCATAATTATATGTGTGCGAGGCAAAATAGCCCGCGCTTGGTGGGTGGGATTGGGTTGGAATGTTGCAATGCAGAAGCTGCTCTCAGCATGCGTTTTATATTCTAGCGCCGCTCTCATAATTCATGTCATATTCTCACACGCCATCGCACTTAGCAGCGAATGTGCGCGAGAGGATGAATTTAGTCGAGGCCCAGTAACAGACAGCAGTGGTACAAAAATCACTTACGCCGCTTAAACAAAAAAAATATGAGTGTGCTTATGACCACACGACTGAAGTGAAACTTCTTTCGCTCCATCTGCCTGTGTATATATATATATGGGTGTGTGTACAATATATACATACATGTATGTAGATATACATATATTAATTTCCTACAAATATTATAATTTATTTCATGTTTTCATTGGTAAATAAATATTTTTGCAAAGATCTTTTTTTTTATTCATTATTATTCATTATTTTCATTATTGGACACATCAGTAATTACTGTGGTTAATGGAAAACCGAGACAATAGGCTTATGGTACGAGAAATAAGACACATATATTTTCGAATTAAAATTAGACAGATATCTAGAAAAAACTGCATCGATTGTTGTTCTATGTCTTGTAGTTGGCTCATTACGGTTATTATTAATTTGCAGTTCTAATTTATCTCGTAGAAAGTTTACCAAGAGTTGTCCATCTGCGGACGCGAAATTAATATTGAAATCTCCTGCTAAAATTAGTGGCAACGTATGATAGTTTTCTCCTAATTCTTCAGAACCTACTCGAGCGTAAATCATAAGTCTTTTGTATATAAACTTTATGATATTTTTAACTGCGTTATTGGGCGAAATGTAAACAACTGCCATTATGATGTTTGTTCCATCGTCCAAAACACAGTGAGCAGCACATATATCACCAATTGATGATTGACCAATACATAAAATACATAAAATACATAAAATACATAAAATACATAAAATACATAAAATACATAAAATACATAAAATACATAAAATACATAAAATACATAAAATACATAAAATACATAAAATACATAAAATACATAAAATACATAAAATACATAAAATACATAAAACACATAAAATACATAAAATACATAAAATACATAAAATACATAAAATACATAAAATACATAAAATACATAAAATACATAAAATACATAAAATACATAAAATACATAAAATACATAAAATACATAAAATACATAAAATACATAAAATACATAAAATACATAAAATACATAAAATACATAATACATAATACATAGTACATAGTACATAATACATAATACATAATACAAAATACATAATACATAATACATAATACATAATACATAATACATAATACATAACACATAATACATAATACATAATACATAATACATAATACATAATACATAATACATAATACATAATACATAATACATAATACATAATACATAATACATAATACATAATACATAATACATAATACATAATACATAATACATAATACATAATACATAATACATAATACATAATACTTAATACATAATACATAAAACATAATACATAATATGTACATAATACATAATACGTAATATATAGTACATAATACATAATACATAACACATAATACATAATATGTACATAATACATAATACGTTATACATAGTACATAGTACATAGTACATAGTTCATAGTACATAGTACATAGTACATAGTACATAGTACATAGTGCATAGTACATAATACATAATACACAATACACAATACATAATACATAATACATAATACGTAGTACATAATACATAATACATAGTAAATAATACATAATACATAATACATAATACACAATACATAATACATAATACATAATACATAAAAATACATAATACATAATACGTTGCCCGATCACACATTTTCGTAACGTTTTCGTTACACTTTCGTTACACTTTCGCCAGTTTACCCCCCAAGTCAAGCGTTCGTAAAGAAGGTTCCCAAGTCAAGCGTGCGTAAAGAAGTTTCACTTCAAAAATTTAATTCTGTCCGACAGAAACTGAACTTTAAGCTTTCCACTTAGGACGTCAAAGGTAACGCAAGATATGAGCAGTTTCCTCCTGTTAGACAACGGCATGAGATCAAGCAGTTTGAGCCTGTCCAAGAGGTGCGGCTGGGTTGGGAGTCATGGGGGTTGTGTAGATGTCTCAGAGCAAAAAGAAGAAATCTCTTTTGAATGGATTCGATCCTCCTACTGCTCACTTGGAATATAGGATCCCAGATCGGACACGCATATTCCAGGATAGGGCGGACTAAAGAACAGAAGAGTGTTTTGTGACCCATACATTACCAAATTCTTTGGCTCTCCTCTTAATGAAACCAAGAAGTTTGTTGGCTCTGGCATTTATATTATCGTAGTGCAGGTTGAATTGAGTTTTTTGTCTAGGACGACGCCTAGATCTACGATATGATCAACCTGATTCAACATTATGCCATTGAGATAATAGTTGTGGTTCTGTGTGTTTTTTAAGCGGGAGAAGGTAATTTGCTGGTGTTAAGTTGCAGTTTGTTCATGGTGCACCAGTCGTGTAGGGCAGTGATTCTTAACCGGTGGGCCGCGGCCCTCTAGAGGGCCGTAAGAAGTTTTGCCGGGGGCCGCCAAAAATTCATGAGTTTTCATTAATTGCGAAGTTTGAAAGTTATATAAATAGACAAGGCATTAATAGACAAGCCATTTTTGTATTTATTATATAAAAAAATAAAATTAATAAATATAAATTATTATTAAAAAAATGGGGGTCACAAACAAATTTTGAAATATTTGGTGGGCCGCGAGTATAAAAAGGTTAAGAACCACTGGTGTAGGGCATTGAGTTTTGTATGGAAGAAGGAAGCATCAGTTTGGGTCTCAATGACACTATAAATTTTGAGATCATCCGCGTAAAAGAGATGTGAAATATTTTCGAATTTATCGGAAAGATCGGAGATGAAAATATTGAAGAGAAGGTGACCGAGATGACTACCCTGAGGAACGCCAGAGGTTACTTCGATCTCATCAGATAGAAATCCTTGGAATCTGATAACCTGTGTTCTTCCGTTCAGATATGATTTTAACCATTCCAGGGCAGAACCTGATATACCAAACTATAATAGTTTTGCGAATAGGATGGCGTGGTCCACTTGAGCGAAAGCCTTGCTGAAATCAGTGTACCCACCAACAACAACAACAATAACCGAAGGACCGACGGACAACACGTAAGTTTCTTCCACCCGGTCGCTCCGGCGCTGCAGCCTTAATCGGTCAGCTGATAGGAGTCGTCTTGTTTTAGCAGGCATAACACTGCAACAAGGCCACTCCCGTTAGCTCCGATGGATGCATCGCCGGTGCGGCCGGCTACAAATGAGGTCATGGACCTCACGCAAAACAGTCCCCAATGTGACAATGATTTTATAATCAATTTTTGTAACATTCGGGGACTGAATGCGAACTTCCTGGCCGTTACGTGCGAGTTACTCCTCCATATCCCTGCTATTATCGCACTGAGTGAAACCCAAGTGTTACCAGATCTTGATTTTAATCGATTTCAGGTGACAGGGTATAACTTAGTGCACAACTTTTCCGCCCATAGGGGATTAGCCACATATGTATATGTATTAGGAATGACGTGGCCTTTCAGAAGGTGTGCAGTAGTACATCCTCTGATTTTAATCATCTTTGGATTAAAATAATTATCCATAGCCACGTCATATTTTTCTGTTTTTTATATAGGAGTCCTAATATTAGTAATGAGGCCACCACCTCAGCTTCGATGCTATTTCTGAACAGATTTCCGGATTTTTATTTTCCCACCCGGAAAGCAAAATCATTGTTGCGGGTGATTTCAACGTTCACAATGTACATTGGCTAAATTACTCAAATGGCACCAGTGTTCCTGGCAAAGACGCCGAGCTCTTTGCGAGCCTCAACAACTTGCACCAAATTGTCAAATGTCCGACGAGAGTCCCTGATATTCCAGGTCAAGGAGCCCATCTCCTTGATCTGTTTCTTACTTCCCACCCGACGCGGTACTCCATCAAGGTTAGCTCACCCCTTGGCAACTCGGACCATAAACTAATTATAGTCCAGTCAAATTAGAGGTTTGACTGGAAGATAATTCGGAAGTTGCTGAAAATTGGAACAGCCCTTAAAAGCATTATTATACATAAGCTGTAGAGACTGCCACGCGATTGGACGACTGCAAACTTTTTTATTCAAGGTCAAAGGGTCAAAATATCAGTTTTTTGCAAATATATTCTAAACCGTACGTCTTATCAGAAAATTGTGTTTACAACGTTTGTAGATTAGGCGATTATCTACAAAAAAATATATTATACATTTTCTCGTAGGAATTGCCATTTCTGAGATATTGTCGTTTTAATAAGTTAAAATACTTATATTCTATCATTCCCGACTTGTAAAGGTCATCAGAAATTTAATAAATCCTTTGTTGGAGTACGCGGCTAATATTTTCAGGGGTGATTCCTGGATATGTTTGGAGAAAAAAATTGTTCTACAGAGGGCGGCTATCTCCACTATCCACTAAGATACAGGGTGATTAGGGTAAACATTTTGTTTTTTTTTTAAATTTACTGAAATTTGAATAACTCCTAAAGTAATTATCATAAAGTAGCCTAATTAGGCTAATCTTTTAGGTAAATCTGTATTCTTTTATTTGGTATAAACCACAGCAACCTGAGTGGCTCCGTTCAAAAAATATAAGGCTCAAACCAATGCTTTGCATCTAGCCCTGGCAGATTTCTTCGTTTTTCTCTGAAAATTCGTTAGTAACAGTACATTTTTTTTTGCTTTTCTGATGCACCAAACTATTACCTACAATATTTCCATACACAATAAGTGTTTATTTTGGGTAGTTTTGTAGGTAGTAGTAATAGTAGTAGTTTTCTACAGAGGGCAGCTATCTCCACTATCCACTAAGATACAGGGTGATTAGGGAAAAAATTAGAAACTCCTGTAACTCCATCATCAGGAAAGGCAAATCATCATTTGATGATAGATTGAGAAGTAAGATTCTTAACTCCACTACAGGCAGCAAAAACTTCTGGTCCTTGGTAACTGCCATCAAGAAGAATTTTACTTCCTCCTCAATACCTCCTTTTATTCACAACAAGGAATTGATAACAGAAAGCACCCAAGGCCGACCTTTTAGCTTCTCTGTTCGCCGCAAATTCTTCTTTACCCGATGCAGCTATGTCACCCCCACTCTCGAGAATACCACCCACTCAATGGACGGAGTTCACTTCAGGACTCACGAGGTGTTTAGGTGTCTCAAGGAACTCGACGCCAATAAATCCACTGGTCCCGACAAAATCCCCCCTATGGTACTTAAAAAATGTGCCTCACCTTTGGCTAAACCTCTGCGCAAACTTTTTGCCCTGTCTTACTTCTCCGGAGTGTATCCCGACTCTTGGAAACTAGCTCATGTTCAGCCAATCCCAAAAAAAGGTGAAGCCAGCGACTCCTTAAACTACCGCCCAATAGCAATTACTTCTGTTCTCTCCAAAATCATGGAGACAATAATCAATAAAAGGCTGATGAAATATCTAGAGTCCAACCAAATTATACACGACAGGCAATACGGCTTCAGATCTAAACGGTCTACTGGCGATCTGCTTGTGTGTTTAACCGAGCGTATCAACCAAAGCATTCACAGCTTTGGTGAGTCTAGCCTAGTTGCTTTAGATATATCAAAGGCTTTTGACAGAGTATGGCACCCTGCTCTGTTGAATAAACTCCAAGCTATTGGTATACACTTAGTTCTAAGGAACTGGATTAAGAGCTTTCTTTAAGGCCGTTCAATCAAGGTAGTATTGGATGGCGTCGAATCCAGCCCCCACGCCGTTTCGGCCGGAGTTCCCCAGGGGTCAATTCTCTCACCCGCACTTTTTCTAATCTTCATTAATGATCTGCTCTCAATCCCCTCCAACCCACTTCACTGCTTCGCTGATGACGGTACTCTGAATTTCTCTTACTCCTTCGACAATATAAGACAAGCACGTGCCAGACCTTGTCTTTACCACCGTCAACTGATGTCGGCTTCGATCAACCGGGATATCGAATCGATTCTTCATTGGGACGAAATGAACCGCGTCGAATTCAATGCCACAAAAACGAAGCACTGTCTGATCTCCAACAAAAATTGTACCGACCTTCCTCCTGTCCCGGTGGATGGAGAGAATCTAACGGCTGACTCAACTCTCAACATCCTACGGGTAACTTTAACGGAGCATCTGCGATGGAACGATCACATATTCCAAATCGCCAAACAAGCCTCCCAATGCCTTGGATTTCTCAAGAGATGCATATCTGGGCAGGCGCCCCAAAAACCACCTTGGCTTGTCTCGACAAGGTGCAAAATCGTGCCCTCAAACTCATTGGTGATGGCCCCCCTTTCGCGCCTCCATAGACACCTTGAGCCACCGTAGGAATGTTCCAGCCCTTTCCATACTTTATCGCTATTACCATGGCGACTGTTCCACCAAAATTCAGGACCTCCTGCCTGCACGGCAATACTTTTCCCGCAACACAAGACTAGCCCGCTCGGCTCAGCCCCATACTCTACAGCCCCCTCGTTCACGCACAATACGGTTTAGAAGTTCGTTTATGAATAGAACAACTCGACTGTGGAATGATCTCCCGCAGTCAGTATTTCCGAACTCGCACAACATCTTAGAGTTCAAACGTGAGGTTCATCGTCATTTTCTTCTACACCCTCCAGACCCCGTCTAACCTTTCCTATTCTCCTCTATTCTTCAAACCAAGCTACTACTAGACATTGCACCATGAACTGAACGACATGACAGACTGGTAGTACAAATGGCAATCAAATTAAAGAGTATTATAAGAAGAATACAATAGGCAATGCCTCAATATACTGTTAGATCCAAGGCGGCCATTTTAAGAGGGCGAATTACCACTTTCTTTACAACCCCTCGACTTGGATATCACATGAAAGGGTATGACAAGTAGAATACAGTAAGCAATGTGGTATACTCAATATACCGATAGATCCATGTCGGCCGTCTCAAGAGGGCGGATTACCACTTTCTTGACAACCCCCTCGACATGGGTATCAAATGAAAGGATATGATAAGTAGTATGCAATGTAGTATACTCATATACCCTTAGATCTATGGCGGCCGTCTCAAGAGGGTGGATTATAACTTTCTTCACTACCCCTTCGACATAGCTGTCAAATGAAAGGGTATTATAAGTAGAATACCATAGGCAATGCTCAATATACTGTTAGATCCATGACGGCCGTCTCAAGAGGGCTTTTCTACACGCGCAAAGAGCCCAATTTGTTGGATAAGTAGCCGAATGTGTGCTGCACACTAGATTTAACTTTTTGACGATGTTTTAGTGTCATTTGGAGAGAAAGCACTTGGCGATAATTGGACCTTTCAATAGGATAGTGCACCTATCCATAAAGAAAGAGCTACTATGAAGTGGTTTGAGGAGTAAAAGTATCCCGTTTTGGATTGGTTGCAACTCTCTACGGGTCTAAATCCGGTAGAAGATTTATTGAGAACTGTAGCCAGAAAGGCGTATGCTCATAGAAAACGGGTTGAATATATACAGGGGGATTACATTTTCAATTGTTTCTTAAGTTTTCTAAATGAGTTTCGCAATTATAAACCGATCTTACAAAAAATGGCGACAATGTTAAAAAAAGTACATCACCACCATCTGTAAGAATTTGCGAGTTGCTTTCGAGTAAACAAATAGTTAAAGTATCAGGATTTTAAAACTTTGGAAGCTATTTGCGAGATCACACTTGCACCTAAAAACTTGTAACAGGTTTTTTTTTGAGAATCTCATAACAAAGAGCGTTCCCAATGCATATGTTATACCAAAAGTTAGCAGGAACGGATATATTGAAAGAAATATAAAAAAGTGCCTATTTTATTCACAATAAGTTAATTAAAAAGTTATGCGGTCGACCAAATTGTGGGCAAACTTAGGGTGAGTTGAACCAATTAACATTAACTGTAACAAAAGCTGAATCGGTTGGCAAATCTCCGGTTGGACAAAACAAGAGTTGCACCGTTTAACAAGTGTTAACATGACGTAACATTTTAACGTTAACTTTAGCCAAGGAAATTCGGTTGGTTAGTGTTATTGTTAACTTAAGACAGTTGTCATAGTCCCAGGCAGGGGTGCCATTTTCAATAAACTCGCAAACTGTGAAACTTATAAATACACCAAAATGTAAATTTAAATCAAAGTAGCTTTTAAAGATAACTTTAACAAACGGTTGGGTGGTGCAACTCATTTTTACAAACTGGAACTTTAACAACTTTGTTATTATTAAAGTTAATTTCAACAATAACTTTAATCAATGATTTGGTGCAATCACCCTTAGAGTGTTAAACTACAACCGAAAACGCATATATGTACATTTTTGGCATTTTTTCCTTCCCCCTGACTAGTCTGAAAGTACATCTGCCCTTCAGTTTTAAGCCGTTACATGTTACGATAATACTCTCTATAACCATCAACAAGTCGCAAGGGTAATATGATTCATTTGGGGCCTCGGCAGCCTAGGGAGTTAGGCGTCTGGCTACCATCCCAGAGGTCCCGGGTCTGAATCCCGGCCAGCCCCACGGTCATTCGCCTTTCCAACTTTCCCACCTACATAACTTTCCTTCTTTCTTCTTTCCATTCCTGATTTCTCCTGTCATAGCCTTCCATAGCCCGTCACCGCTCCACCAAAGCGCATGTCATCGGTTGGTTGATGAGATTCAACTCGTTTCAGGAGGCATAACATTCCAACGAGTTGTTTCTCGATGCCCCGTTGTCAAAGTCGCAATAGCAATGGATGGAAGTAGGTGGACTAAAAATATCACGGTAGGTTGTGGCAATTCCTTCCCCTTCGACTAGAACTGTTGTTCGACATTGCACTCTATACGCAGAAAATAGATTGTCAACAGTATAAAGGGCCTTTCCTGAGACTGTAGCCTTTCACATAAAAAAAAATTAGTGAAACGAAATTAAATTATACATTTAGTGGCACGGAATTAAACTGCGGTGTTCCCAGGCTTCTCAAAGAATTTTTTTAATTTTCTAACATGCGGTAACACTAAAAATATGGAATACTACGAATTGCAGTACCAAGGTTTTTTATCGCAGTCCTTAAGACCCTGAGTTAATTAATAGATAAGTCGAACCCGGATAAGCGAGAATTCAAGGGACCGCAGTATCTTTTTCGCTTAAGGAGGTTTCTCACTAATCCAAGTTTTTCGCTTATACAGGTTCAGGAGTGGGTTTTCTCATTTATACAGGTTTAAAAGAATACAGCAAATACAAGTATGTATGTAGTAATAAATATATGTATATTGTTTAGGTTTTATTCATTAGAATTTGACATAACAAAAAGAAAACAGAAAATCCGACTTTTTTGGAATATTCTTTATCTCTGTATTCAAAATCTGTGTTTGGTCGGCTTCATCTTCACTGTCAATTCCGTCAGTACACGTGCTTTCACAAGTCATCAAATGTTACGTTGGCATACTGGTTTCGTGAAACACAAGCTTGGCCTAATCCTCATTGCTAGGTCCAACTTCAACCTCATTTTCCTCTAGCAGAAAATCATGTTCATCTGTTTTGATACAGTCATGTTCATGCAGTTTTTGACAGTAACGTCACTTACTTCACTTAATTTGAAGGTTTGTCACTTAACGGCAACACTCGATTTTTCGTGCTTGTTTTGAGTGCGTGTTAAACGTGCAATTGATACACTAATCTGTAATAAGTTCGGCAAGTAGGTCAAAACACACGCCAATTTGGCCGTACGAATAAAATGTGATAGAAAAACAATGTGTAGTACCACGAAAATAACAGAAAACCAATGGAAAACTCGAAATACATGATTTGAACCGACTTGTGTGCGGTCACTCCAGCCATTTTAGTTCCCCGAAATTCAATAAAAACTAGCAAATCGCAAATGCGCTAAACTGTCGCTTATAGAGGTACAAACAAATAAGTCTCAGTTATAGAGGTCCACGAGAGAAAAGCGGCTTTCTCTTATAGAGGTTTTTAATTCTCACTAATAGAGGTTTTAGAGGGTTAAAATGACGGGACCTGGCAATTACTCTCCCTTGTAGAGCTTTCTCACTTACCCAGTTCTCACTCACCCAGATTTGACTGTAAATGAATAAATGTTAATTTAATTTTAAAAACTCATTCTTGGGCAGCACGTAACTAATTTTACTTCAAACACCTTCAACTGCTGTAATTTTTAACATAATCGAATACAAAAATGAGCCGATATTATTTTCAATTTCCTTAGGGAAGACGAAATTCATATTTTTACCTCCGGTATTGATTTGCTAAATCGATTTCAAAATAGCAGACTAACACTCTAACGTGATTACGTACCGGGGACGGGATGTAGGCCTTGTTTGCATATCGATTTGCATACCTTAAGAGGCCCTTTTATAAATATAAAGAAGACGGATGTTATTTATATTGCTTGATGGTGCGATTTGTCTTTTGACTCTTTACTTTAGGGGGATTGGTTTTTACTTTACTTCGAAAAAGGGAATTTAACAAAAGTATGAAATTCGCACTCAGAAATCTAAATCTTTCATATTGTACCTTTGTCACGTTTCGAAAAGCCTCTCAAGATTTTTGAAGTGAAAACTTCTTTAGCCGCGTTGGGCACTTTTTGATAGGGGAAAATGTTATGGGTTCGCGTCACCGACATGCTCATGACTGGCGCACGCGCTCAATCGATTATAGTCAAAAACTTTTTGATTTTGAATAAAAAAATAAATCTGACTGCCTACTATTATTCAATTAAGTATCGAAAATGAAAATATAAAACCAGTCATTTTGACTGATGTATTAAATATCTGTTTTCCAAATTTGTTTGGATCCTTGATCCTGAAGATGTCTTCAGACGATAACAAAAGAAAAAAAAGACAAGAAGATAAAGAAGAATTGGTAGCAGCGGTTTCCTCGGATAAAAGGGAAAAATCTGATGAAATTGAAAGAAAGAGAAAACTCCAAACTAAAGTTAGGTGTCAGCGATATAGAGATAAAAGAAAAAGTGATATAAAAATTAATTCACAAATTTCTGACCATCAACAAACAATTGAAGAGGAGATGAAAATTAAACGTCGTAAAGAACAAGAAAAACAAAAAAGTAAACGGTATAGAGATAAGAAAAGAGCAGCTAATTTACTTAGTTTACAGACAGATCATCCCTCAAAAACAATTGCAAAGCATGTTCCTGAACGACAGAATTTTCATACCTCACAAATTCCAGGCCCGTCAACAAGAAATGTTCCATATATCCCACCAACTCATACACCTAGCGCTGTTGGCCCATCAATACTAAATGAATTATACATTCCAGAATCATTTTCAGATTATAATACCGACGTTCAAAACGATATTCCTTCACAAGTAAATTATGTTCCACAATTAGATGAACCAAGAATAGTAAACTATGCATCAAATCCCCAAAATATTCTTCCACGTGATGCTCAAAATAATATTCAAAGCCTATGTTCTCAACATAACCTATCTCTACAAACATACTCTTCTTTCCAACAAAATTCCAGTGCCCATCGAGAATTTCAAAAAGATTTTCTTGAAAATGATTTTGGCCATGTTTGTGACATTTGTGATAGACTGTGGTTTAAAAAAGATTTGAAAATTTTTGTCAATAACGATATGACTCCCAATATTCAATTTATAAGAACAATGGTCGAAAACGCTGATTTAGCTGAGATAAAAATTTGCTCAACTTGCTTGACAACAATTAATAAGAATCGTGTTCCACCACTTTCAGTATAATAATAGATTCAAATATTCTCCACTTCCGGAAAATCTAAGAAATTCTCCATTAGATTTGGTCACAGAAAGACTTATATCTCCAAGAATACCATTCATGCAAATTCGAAGACTTCGACATTTTCATGGTCAATTCGGAATCTATGGGCAAGTAATAAATGTTCCAATAGAAGTAAATACAATGGTACATTCATTACCAAGAAATATAGATGACGATCATAGCATTACAGTTCATATTAAAAGAAAGAAAATACACAATTCCAGCTACCTATATGGTATAGTCAACAAAAGAAAAATAAAAACGTGGTTGCGATACTTGAAAGGTACACCTCTTTATACTTCTTATGGAATTACGATTGATGATAGGTTCTTAAACAGCCAAGATGATGTACAAAATGAAATCATCTACGATGAAGATGGTGACAGAATCGAATTTCAACATCTAAGTTCTAAGTTTTCACTTCTATCGGCAGTCCCTATAACTGCCAATTTTTTTTTATTGTACTCTCGCAGTCGCAGTGTTTAAGATGTGATGTTCTCGTGAGTTAAAGATCACATTTCTAAGAAGTATCTTAACATAGTTTTCATTTAGACATTAAGTTTTTAGACATGTGTACCAAAATGTATTCATCGTCAGATATAGATATATGTGATTATATTATATAATTCGAGACGAGACGTCTTGGTTATCCTCAAAGTATTAGTACTATTGATATTATGGGTATAAGCTTAGGATTAAATGCTTTAAGTAGACGAATATTTTATTACATGGATGAAATATTGATACAACTGGTCGCTTAATTTGGGCCTGAAACTTTCATATTCCATTTCTTATTCTTCTTCAATTGTTTGTAAGATTCGGTTCTGCTTAAATAGGGTAACTTTGGCGGGGCTTTGGAATCTTGAGATTTGTGTTAAATTTAAACGTTTTGTATGGCGATATCATTCGTCAGATTCTTGTTGTGAGACGACTTGTTAACGAACCAATTAACGTCAAATCAAGTCATTTGTGCTCTTTTCCGGGTGATACTTGTTCATAACAAAAAGTAAATTAATGTCGCCTTGCTTACAAGCAAAGTGTGATAAATCAACAATGCTTGGTGAAAATATCGATGGATGAAAAAATGTACGTAGTCCTTTTTCATGTTTTGCATGAAGATTCACAAAATTGCGCAAGCGCCCTCAAAGGAACGATGGAAGGGCCATAGGGCCCAATAGTGCCGCGAATGTTATTATCTAAGATGGATTGTGTGAAATGTTGTATATTATATTGTTTCCAAATCAAATTTAATTAACTTAACATGATGAAAAATGCGCCATTCTTTTAATTAACTTTTTCATTAAAAGTGAAATTTCACGCTTTCTTTTAAATATTTTTTATTTTTTACTTTTCAGTACATTTTTTAGTTAATTAAAAGAATTTTTTTTAACCATTTATTTTATTTTCTACTTTTTAGTTTATTATATGTATTCCGCCATTTTATGATGGCAATTCTATTAGATTTAAAATTACGTCACACAGTTTACTGTATTTATTTGATACCCATGTCGTGGGCTCGGTGGAACATAATTGCAAAAACGGCCGCCATCTCGGAACCGTCTTCTTGATTTTTTTACAAAAAGGTCAGATTGCATTTAGTACTTATACATGATGAGTTGAACTCAAGTTGAACCCAAGTCTAACTACATGTAATCGGGAGTCGAGTTGGGTTAAGGTTGACTGAATTCGACTCAGCTCTGCTACCTGGGTTGAGTTGAAATTATGCATACGGACATGAGTTCAGTATTTGAGTAGTTGAATTTAGTTGATAGCAGCATCTCTGTGTTTGTTTGTAATTTTTTGTAACGTGTATTGCTTCTTTATTTTCAATTCACCCTTAACTCAACTATTCATCTCATCACTCATACACATTAATTATCACCCGAACTACGAGTGTGTGCAAAATTGGAAGTTGATCGGTTATATTTTTTACGTTTTAGTCTATTATAAGCGTTCCGCAATTTTGTGTTGGCCGCCATTTTGAATTTGGAATGACGCCACTTAGCTAATTGTGTTCTACCTGTGATATCCTTTCATTTGATACCCATGTCAGAGGGCCGCGGAGCACAATTTCAAAAATCGCCCGCCATTTTGGAACCGCCATCTTGATATTTTTACAAAATGTTCAGATTGCATTGTCATCCAAACTAAACGTGTATGCAAAATTTCAGCTCTATCCGAAACCGGGAAGTGGGTCAAATTTAACTTCAAAGATTTGATCACATACCATGCATCAGAATTTAACAAGTTAAATAAAAGAATTTAAAAATAGTCTATATTGGGACGGGGTATAAATTATTGAATTGTCTGAGACTAGCTCCTTATATCAATTTTGTACAGAACGGATTTAAATAAATTTTGTGTTGGCAGTGCGTTCTTCGTTTCCTAGATGTTCGATATCCATTTCAGAATAACAGAGGGGTAGTAATATCTTTGGACTCATAAATATTTTTTAAATCATGCCTTTATAAAAGCTGTCTGAATGGATAATCATGATAGAGTCTGAATGGATAATCATGACGCACTCTTGATAAAAATTTCAACTTGAAAACTGTAGTGCAATATCAGGGATCATCGATACAAGGTCGCAGAAAAAGTGAAAAAATTGCAATTACAGATATCAACTAAACTACTTTGCCCTTCAGTTCATCAGGGCACATGCCCAGTAGGAACCCTAGGAAGGTCTTATCGATGTAGCACTGAAATAAATAGTCATCTGGAAAGGGGTACTCCTTATTTTCTTGGTGTTAGATGTGCCCTTATATAACCCATTACAAGAGAAGGCAGATGGTAAGGTGTATGTAGTCCAGAATTAGACCCAAACAAGTGAGAATTTGGCGGATGACTCATTTTGTTCGTATTTTTTAATACCCCAATGTGATTTGTAAGCTTACCAAAATATTTACTGAAAAGACCACTTAATAGTAAGGCGCAGGCGTTACCATAGCCCTTACAGATGAGCAGTTCTGTAAGTACTCTAAGGTAATTACTTATGCAACTACTCCAGGTAAAATACAAAAGTAAGACCGTACCTCCTAAGACATCGTGTGTAAAAATAAGCACTTCTATAAGGGGTATGGTAAGGCCTACCCTTTATTAGTAAGTGCTTATTTCAGTACTTCTATAAGCTAACAAGTACCACTGGGTGGTTATCGACAGAAAGCTTGTACCCCCAGGCGGAAAGTAATGATCGAATTCGACATCCCTAATAAGTTCACACGACTAAGGAATCCCGCCCAGGGCCGTCGGTTGCAGTGGGTTGAGTGGGTACTTCTACCCACTCGGAAAATTCCGAGTGGGTAAAATATACACACTCGAACTTTGGACGTATTCAAAATGAGTCATTTATTCTAAATAATTTATTTGAAACTTTTCAAAAGAAAAGATATCGCGCGACGGGCGTTAAGTATACCTATATATACACACACGCATATATATATTTTTTTTTTTTTTTTTGTTTTACGGGGGATGGTGAGACTCTACATTGACACTTCTGAGGTTCCCGCACTCAGAACGAGTTTCAGACTCCTATTGAATAAACTCAACACCCCTTTGTGTGACGCTTACCCCGCCCGGAACCGCCGCGAGGCATTACTTCGGGCGGGCGTCACCACCATGACCATTTAGGTGTCCCTCTCGTCCTTACCCATGGGGGTTGCTACTGCTCTCGGCATTTCTTCGCCTTTCTCTGTTTCTTGTGGCTTCTTCTTGCCTTAACTTTCTGTGAATGGCCTTCAGGGTTTCTTCCACTTTCTTCCACATTTCCTCGGATCTCATCATATGCTCTACGATGTTTTCCGGCGTTAGTGGCGCCTGGGCCGTTTCTTCTAATTCCGCCCTTTCCTCGGCGTATCTCGTGCAGGCAAAGAAGACGTGCTCTGCGTCTTCTTCCGTCGCTGGGCATACCGGACACAACGGTGAATCATCGTGGCCGAATCGGTGGAGGTATTTCCTATACCCCCCATGTCCGCTCAGGAACTGCGTGAGGTCGTAACTTACTTCCCCACGCTCCCTCAAAAACCATACTTCCACATTAGGGATAAGTCTGTGGGTCCAACGACCCTTAACAGACTCGTCCCATTTCCCCTGCCATTCCCTTAAGGACTCACAGCGCGCAATCTCCCGCCGTACCCTTCTTGGCTGTCCTGTACCATATTCTGGGTCATAGAGACGCATGCCCTCCCTCGCCAGAATATCTACAGGAATCATCCCCGCTATCACGCACGCCGCATCGTCGGACGTGGTCCTGTACGCGCAGCAAGCGCGTAGTGCACTTAACCTATATGCGGCCCTCCATTTCCTGCAATTTGCAGTCCTGTTTAACGCTGCTGCCCACACTGGCGCTGCGTATAACAGGACTGAGCTGACCACCCTCCCCAAGAGGAAGCGGCGACTCGGTCTAGGGCCCCCAACATTGGGCAGCATTCTTGCGATTGCTGCACAAATCGCAGAAGCTTTGTCTGCCGTGCCCTCCAAGTGCGCTTTGAAATTTAGCCTCCGATCGATCATCACTCCCAGGTACCTTAGAGCGGGCTGTGAGTGGATGATCTGTTCCCCTACCTTGATCCTCACGGATACTGGCTTTCGCCGTTTGTTGATCACCACTGCTTCAGTTTTGTGCTCAGCAAGCTTCAACCCAGCGCGTTCTAACCACGCTTTTATTTCCCAGATCGCTTCGTTCGCATACAGTTCGATGTCATCTGGGTGTTTTCCTTCGACAACTACCCCGATATCATCTGCGAACCCGATCGCCACTGCTTCTTTTGGAAGACGAAGCCCCAACACATCATTGTACATTGCGATCCATAGGAGAGGGCCCAGGACGGAACCTTGCGGGACACCGCATGTTGTCCCGAACACTATAGGACCATCATCCGAATCACAATGAAGCGACCTACCCTGCAGGTAGTCGGCTACTACACGCACTAGGTACTTAGGTGTGCCTAGCTTGATTAACGCCTCAACTATTTTGCTCCACCTCGCTGAGTTGAAAGCATTTTTTACGTCGAGGGTTATCAGTGCGCAGCAGTGATTTTTCTCTATGGCGGCTTTTGCTATGCCCACCACCATATTGATTGCATCAGTAGTCGTCCTTGCCTTTCTGAAGCCGAATTGCTTATCCGACAGGCCGCCTGCCCTTTCGACGCTAGGGAGAATCCTGTTACAGATCACCCGCTCGAAAAGTTTGCCTATGCAACTAAGGAGGCATATCGGTCTGTAGGACGATGGGTCCCCTAAAGGCTTGTTCGGCTTCGGTAGGAGCACGAGTTTCTGCTGTTTCCATCGCTCCGGGAAGATCCCCTCTCTCAGGCACGCTGTGAAGACTTCAGCGAACCTGTCTGGCGCTATTGAAGCTGCTAGCTTCGCCGCTTTATTTGGTATGCCATCCATGCCAGGGGCCTTATTGATGGCTACCTTTTTTGCAGCCTCCAGAATCTCATCTGCGGTCACCGCAGGTACCTCTTCTGGGTCCACCTGAAGGGTGGGTAGTTCGGCGGCGCGTACGTTCTGTGGAAACAGGACGTACACAATGCTCTGGAGCAGCGCGGGGCAGGTGATCGGCGGAGAGCGTTTGCCCTTGACCGCTGACATAACCATTTTATAGGCTCCACCCCAGGGGTCCGAGTCTGCTTCTCTGCACAATCTTTTGAAGTGCTCGGATTTACTTCTAGCGATGTCCTTGTTCAGCCTTCTCCTCGCTTCCTTATATCTCTGAAGGAGTTCATCGAAATCAGGACGGTTCCGATTTCTTTGAGTTCTCCTTCTCGCTTTCAGGCAGGCCCTTCGGCATTCGTTGATCTCGGCGTTCCACCAGAAGTTTGGTGGGTGTTGCCGATTGCCGGCGCGCCGAGGCATGGATGCATCACATGCCTGTTTTACTGAATCTTCGATTCGCTCTGCCCCTTCCCTGGCACCTCCTGCCGACCTCGCATCATGCAGGAATACTTCCTCGAACACCTCTGTGTCGAGTTTATTTACGGCCCATCCTCTAGCCGTTCCGTACGTAGGATTCCTCTTTTCTATACCCTGGCCTACCTCGAAGATAATGGCTTGGTGGTCGCTGTGCGTGTACAAATCGCTCACCCGCCACTGTAGGTCCTTGGCCACTGAATCGCTCACATACGTGATGTCGATTACAGATGATCTCCCACCCCTTTGGAAGGTGTTTTCGCCTCCAGTGTTGACTAACACTACGTTAAGTCGCGAGAATACTTCTAGAAGTATGCGCCCTCTTGCGTTCGTTTGTCGACTGCCCCATTCGACAGCCCAAGCATTGAAATCACCCGCTAGTATTACCGGGTGATGGCGACTCGCGTCGGCGGCTAACCTTTCCAGCATCGACTCGTAATCGTCTAGTGTCAGGCTTGGCGCCGCATAGCAGCTGTAGACGTGTATTCCGCCTACTTTTGCCCGCGTGAAGCCATTCTCTGGGCTTCTCATGGTATCTTCCATGGCTCGGCTCCCGCACGTCCATATCGCTGACGTGCCGCTGCTATCGTTTATCCAGACGCCGCTGTGCAGGTTTCTATACTGCTCGCAGACGATTGCGACGTCGATTTTTTCCTCGAAAACTGTCTGTGCCAGCAAATCTTGTGCCGCTTGACAGTGGTTCAAGTTAATCTGTATGAACCTTATCTTCGCTTGCTTTTTAGTGCCTCCTTGTACGCCGGACATCTACTACCTCCGGTCACGTGCCCACTATCCCTGCCCTCTACCTCCCTACAAATTAGGCATTTGGCAGCTTGGTCACACTCCTTTACTTTGTGACCCTCTTTTCCGCAGCCTCGGCACAGCCTTCCTCTATCCTGGCTACTGCTGCAGTTTTTCGCTATGTGGCCGAACTTCATGCATTTGAAGCACGGTTTAAGCGATACCCGCTCCCGCATTCGGCATACCACCCAGCCGACTCGAACTTTACCTGCTGCGATAGCCTTCTTCGCAGCTTCAACAGGCAGGCTTATAAACGCCGTCTGAGTGCCCCCCCCCACGACTCTCTTAGCCTGAGGACATCCTTTTCCTCGACCGTCAAACCTAGCTGGGTCCTCAGTGCTTCGCACACCTCTTCCTTGGTTGTGATCTCGTCTAAGTCTCTACACCCGATCACTACCGTATTTGTACTGGCTCTCACTTCGGCCACCCCGTTAATCGATGCTTTAACCTTCTGTTCTAAGTCCCCGGTCTTAGCATCTCCCCTCTTTAGCTCTAGCAGGAGATCGCCCTTTTGCGTTCTCCTAACTCTATTTACGCTGTTCCCCAGTTCCGCCAGGTAGGCATCTGTCCTCACCTTGCGAAGGATCTCCGCGTACGTTGCTTCCCCTTTGGTCGTGATGATAATCGCATCCGACCGGGTCCTTTGCCTCAGCTTGTTGGCCTCTTTCAGTCTTCTTTTCTTTTTTTCCTCTTTTTTCTTTCCACCTTCTTCCAGGCAGAGCTTTCCCGGTTCCCACTCTCGCATTCAACCGGGCGTGCCGCCTGTAACGGGGCTGACTCGGCCACTGCGTCGGGAGTCTTTCCCTTTTTTCTCTTGGGGGTGTGCTGCTGCAGCTGCACCTCCTCGTTGAGCTCTCTACGGCGCTTGCGCGGCCGCGGCTGAACGGCTCTCTTTTTTGTGCGGCGAAACTTCTGTTTGAGCCGACGTATCCTTCAGCTCTTTCGCCCTCTGCTGGGTAGTTATTTCCTCCTTGGCCTTGAGGTAGGTAGACCTAACCCGCCTAATTTTCTCCTTTATGGCGAGCTCGACGTTTTGCTTTGCGTCGACATACTCCATGAGGTCTCTTATCATAACCCCTAATTTATCAAAAGAGGATGATTGAGCCTCCTCCGCTGTGGTCGCCGGAGTGCTCACCCTCACTTCGCCATTTTCCGCTGACCCAAGGTCCTTGATGCACTTTAATGGCGGTGTTCTAGCCGTTTTGTTGCTCCTAGGAACGGAATTTGGATTTCCTTCTTGAGCCGCACTTTGTTGCTCAGAACCAGGATGCTCCTGGTCCTTAGCACTCTTTGGTACACTGCAAGTTTTATTCTAGGGCCTTTACTTTAGAAGTTATAAGCAATTCTAAAGTTAATATTGGCCTTTTTCGATGCTTATTTGGCACTTTTCGACAAAGCTCAGATGGAAAAGTACTAAAAAAGAACGAAATAGAGCCAATTTCAACATTAAAAATGCTTATAACTTCAAAAATAGAGGCTGCGGCGTAAAAGTTGTAATACATTATTTATAGGAAATTGTCCAAACTTTTTAATTTTGGAAAAAAAAGTTTAGGTTTATCACGTATTTTTTCGAGAAAAAGGTGGTTTTAGTTGAAATTTTAGTGAAAAAATACAAAATTTTGACTTTGGCGACTCATAACTCCAAAAGTTTATAAGATAGGACCATTATTTTTACCGTCGTAGATAGGTGGCGGAATTCTGCGTACACCGGCACCATAATCATGAAAATGGGTTACACGGTTACAAAAATACAGGGTGATATGTAAAACTCTAGCAAAAAAACTTCAAAACGCCCTAGCGGCTAAACCGTTACGATTCCCCCCCCCCACCCATACGATTTTTTGTTCGTCTATCCAAGACCTATCCACAGCCGGCCGCTTTGTAAGTTTATGTGGGACACCCTGTATATACAGTAGGGAGCAGAAATGAGTACATAGTATGCATGTTTCTATAATTGTCGCGTTTTTGACCCCCACTTCGAGGAGGGCTGGGATTTTAGGGGATGATAGAAAAAAGTGTCCTGAGCAAGAATTTGAAGAAATTAGCCGGCTATGTGACCCCTAAACAAAGTTATGAAGTGTTGCAATATTAAAAATTTCTCATTTCTTTAGCTGGGGGAGGGGAAGATTTGCGGAGGGGTGGGGGGTTGGAATTGCAAGGGATGCATTATTGGGAGTCCTCTTTACATAACTCCATTTGATTTAGCTGGCGGTCGTTTTAAAAAATATAAAAAAGATGTTTAATTATTTCCTATTTTTCATTCATATTTCCAAAATTCTATATAAAAAATTCGCAAATACAAAATTTCAATAAATTCATAAACTTCATAATTTTTTTTGAGAGGTGACCGCCAGCTAAATCAAATGGAGTTATGCAAGGAGGACTCCCCATAATGCACCCCCTGCAATTCCAACCCCCCACCCCTCCGCAAATCTTCCCCTCCCCCAGCCAAAGAAATGACAAATTTTTAATATTTCAAAAATGATCCATGGCGGCCGTCTCAAGAGGGCGGTGTACCACTTTCTTCACAACCACCTCGACATGGGTATCAAATGAAAGGGTATGATAAGTAGAATACAATAAGCAATGTAGTATACAAAATATATCTTTAGATCCATGGCGGCCGTCTCAAGAGGCCGGATTACCACTTTCTTCACAACCACCTCAACATGGGTATCAAATGAAAGGGTATGATAAGTAGAATACAATAAGCAATGTAGTATACAAAATATATCTTTAGATCCATGGCGGCCGTCTAAAGAGGCCGGAATACCACTTTCTTCACAACCCCCTTAACATGGGTATCAAATTAAAGAGTATGATAAGTAGAATACAATAAGCAATGTAGTAGACTCAATATACCGATTCATGGCGGCCGACGCAAGACCCATGTTCTTTGAGGCATTTCATCTGTGTAAAATTGATATCTCGAAAAATATTAAGTCAATGGATGGTTTTTATTGTTTACTATTGACTTATGGGTGCAGCGTAGGCGGGTCCGGGTCCCAGCTAGTATATACATATATATATATATATATATATATATATATATATATTTTTTTTTTTTTTTACGGGGGATGGTGAGACTCTACATAGACACTTCTGAGGTTCCCGCACTCAGACCGAGTTTCAGACTCCTACTGAATAAACTCACCACCCCTTTGTGTGACGCTTACCCCGCCCGGAACCGCCGCGAGGCATTACTTCGGGCGGGCGTCACCACCATGACCCTTTAGGTGTCCCTCTGGTGTTTACCCATAGGGGTTGCTACTGCTCTCTGCATTTCTTCGCCTTTCTCTGTTTCTTGTGGCTTCTTCTTGCCTTAACTTTCTGTGAATGGCCTTCAGGGTTTCTTCCACTTTCTTCCACATTTCCTCGGATCTCATCATATGCTCTACGATGTTTTCCGGCGTTAGTGGCGCCTGGGCCGTTTCTTCTAATTCCGCCCTTTCCTCGGCGTATCTCCAGCAGGCAAAGAAGACGTGCTCTGCGTCTTCTTCCGTCGCTGGGCATACCGGACACAACGGTGAATCATCGTGGCCGAATCGGTGGAGGTATTTCCTATACCCCCCATGTCCGCTCAGGAACTGCGTGAGGTCGTAACTTACTTCCCCACGCTCCCTCGAAACCCATACTTCCACGTTAGGGACAAGTCTGTGGGTCCAACGACCCTTAACAGACTCGTCCCATTTCCCCTGCCATTCCCTTAAGGACTCGCAGCGCGCCATCTGCCGCCGCACCCTTCTTGGCTGTCCTCTACCATATTCTGTGTCATAGAGACGCATGCCCTCCCTCGCCAGAATATCCACAGGAATCATCCCCGCTATCACGCACGCCGCATCGTCGGACGTGGTCCTGTACGCGCAGCAAGCGCGAAGTGCACTTAGCCTATATGCAGCCCTCCATTTTCTACTATTTGCAGTCCTGTTTAACGCTGCTGCCCACACTGGCGCTGCGTATAACAGGACTGAGCTGACCACCCTCCCCAAGAGGAGGCGGCGACTCGGTATAGGGCCCCCAACATTGGGCAGCATTCTTGCGAGTGCTGCACAAATCGCAGAAGCTTTGTCTGCCGTGCCCTCCAAGTGCGCCTTGAAATTTAGCCTCCGATCGATCATCACTCCCAGGTACCTTAGAGCGGGCTGTGAGTGGATGATCTGTTCCCCTACCTTGATCCTCACGGATACTGGCTTTCGCCGTTTGCTGATCACCACTGCTTCAGTTTTGTGCTCAGCAAGCTTCAACCCAGCGCGTTCTAACCACGCTTTTATTTCCCAGATCGCTTCGTTCGCATACAGTTCGATGTCATCTGGGCGTTTTCCTTCGACAACTACCCCGATATCATCTGCGAACCCGATCGCCACTGCTTCTTTTGGAAGACGAAGCCCCAACACATCATTGTACATTGCGATCCATAGGAGAGGGCCCAGGACGGAACCTTGCGGGACACCGCATGTTGTCCCGAACACTTTAGGACCATCATCCGAATCACAATGAAGCGACCTACCCTGCAGGTAGTCGGCCACTACACGCACTAGGTACTTAGGTGTGCCTAGCTTGATTAACGCCTCAGCTATTTTGCTCCACCTCGCTGAGTTGAAAGCATTTTTTACATCGAGGGTTATCAGTGCGCAGCAGTGATTTTTCTCTATGGCGGCTCTTGCTATGCCCACCACCATATTGACTGCATCAGTAGTCGTCCTTGCCTTTCTAAAGCCGAATTGCTTGTCCGACAGGCCACCTGCCCTTTCGACGCTAGGGAGAATCCTGTTACAGATCACCCGCTCGAAAAGTTTGCCTATGCAACTAAGGAGGCATATCGGTCTGTAGGACGGTGGGTCCCCTAAAGGCTTGTTCGGCTTCGGTAGGAGCACGAGTTTCTGCTGTTTCCATCGCTCAGGGAAGATCCCCTCTCTCAGGCACGCTGTGAAGACTTCAGCGAACCTGTCTGGCGCTATTGAAGCTGCTAGCTTCGCCGCTTTATTTGGTATGCCATCCATGCCAGGGGCCTTATTGATGGCTACCTTTTTTGCAGCCTCCAGAATCTCATCTGCGGTCACCACAGGTACCTCTTCTGGGTCCACCTGAAGGGTGGGTAGTTCGGCGGCGCGTACGTTCTGTGGAAACAAGACGTACACAATGCTCTGGAGCAGCGCGGGGCAGGTGATCGGCGGAGAGCGTTTGCCCTTGACCGCTGACATAACCATTTTATAGGCTCCACCCCAGGGGTCCGAGTCTGCTTCTCTGCACAATCTTTTGAAGTGCTCGGATTTACTTCTAGCGATGGCCTTGTTCAGCCTTCTCCTCGCTTCCTTATATCTCTGAAGGAGTTCATCGAAATCAGGACGGTTCCGATTTCTTTGAGTTCTCCTTCTCGCTTTCAGGCAGGCCCTTCGGCATTCGTTGATCTCGGCGTTCCACCAGAAGTTTGGTGGGTGTTGCCGATTGCCGGCGCGCCGAGGCATGGATGCATCACATGCCTGTTTAACTGAATCTTCGATTCGCTCTGCCCCTTCCCTGGCACCTCCTACCGACCTCGCATCATGCAGGAATACTTCCTCGAACACCTCTGTGTCGAGTTTATTTACGGCCCATCCTCTAGCCGTTCCGTACGTAGGATTCCTCTTTTCTATACCCTGGCCTACCTCGAAGATAATGGCTTGGTGGTCGCTGTGCGTGTACAAATCGCTCACCCGCCACTGTAGGTCCTTGGCCACTGAATCGCTCACATACGTGATGTCGATTACAGATGATCTCCCACCCCTTTGGAAGGTGTTTTCGCCTCCAGTGTTGACTAACACTACGTTAAGTCGCGAGAATACTTCTAGAAGTATGCGCCCTCTTGCGTTCGTTTGTCGACTGCCCCATTCGACAGCCCAAGCATTGAAATCACCCGCTAGTATTACCGGGTGATGGCGACTCGCGTCGGCGGCTAACCTTTCCAGCATCGACTCGTAATCGTCTAGTGTCAGGCTTGGCGCCGCATAGCAGCTGTAGACGTGTATTCCGCCTACTTTTGCCCGCGTGAAGCCATTCTCTGGGCTTCTCATGGTATCTTCCATGGCTCGGCTCCCACACGTCCATATCGCTGACGTGCCGCTGCTATCGTTTATCCAGACGCCGCTGTGCAGGTTTCTATACTGCTCGCAGACGATTGCGACGTCGATTTTTTCCTCGAAGACTGTCTGTGCCAGCAAATCTTGTGCCGCTTGACAGTGGTTCAAGTTAATCTGTATGAACCTTATCTTCGCTTGCTTTTTAGTGCCTCCTTGTATGCCGGACATCTACTACCTCCGGTCACGTGCCCACTATCCCTGCCCTCTACCTCCCTACAAATTAGGCATTTGGCAGCTTGGTCACACTCCTTTACTTTGTGACCCTCTTTTCCGCAGCCTCGGCACAGCCTTCCTCTATCCTGGCTGCTGCTGCAGTTTTTCGCTATGTGGCCGAACTTCATGCATTTGAAGCACGGTTTAAGCGATACCCGCTCCCGCATTCGGCATACCACCCAGCCGACTCGAACTTTACCTGCTGCGATAGCCTTCTTCGCAGCTTCAACAGGCAGGCTTATAAACGCCGTCTGAGTGCCCCCCCACGACTCTCTTAGCCTGAGGACATCCTTTTCCTCGACCGTCAGACCTAGCTGGGTCCTCAGTGCTTCGCACACCTCTTCCTTGGTTGTGATCTCGTCCAAGTCTCTACACTCGATCACTACCGTATTTGTACTGGCTCTCACTTCAGCCACCCCGTTAATCGATGCTTTAACCTTCTGTTCTAAGTCCCCGGTCTTAGCATCTCCCCTCTTTAGCTCTAGCAGGAGATCGCCCTTTTGCGTTCTCCTAACTCTATTTACGCTGTTCCCCAGTTCCGCCAGGGAGGCATCTGTCCTCACCTTGCGAAGGATCTCCGCGTACGTTGCTTCCCTGTTGCTATATATATATATATAATCATCGTGGCCGAATCGGTGGAGGTATTTCCTATACCCCCCATGTCCGCTCAGGAACTGCGTGAGGTCGTAACTTACTTCCCCACGCTCCCTCGAAACCCATACTTCCACGTTAGGGACAAGTCTGTGGGTCCAACGACCCTTAACAGACTCGTCCCATTTCCCCTGCCATTCCCTTAAGGACTCGCAGCGCGCCATCTGCCGCCGCACCCTTCTTGGCTGTCCTCTACCATATTCTGTGTCATAGAGACGCATGCCCTCCCTCGCCAGAATATCCACAGGAATCATCCCCGCTATCACGCACGCCGCATCGTCGGACGTGGTCCTGTACGCGCAGCAAGCGCGAAGTGCACTTAGCCTATATGCAGCCCTCCATTTTCTACTATTTGCAGTCCTGTTTAACGCTGCTGCCCACACTGGCGCTGCGTATAACAGGACTGAGCTGACCACCCTCCCCAAGAGGAGGCGGCGACTCGGTCTAGGGCCCCCAACATTGGGCAGCATTCTTGCGAGTGCTGCACAAATCGCAGAAGCTTTGTCTGCCGTGCCCTCCAAGTGCGCCTTGAAATTTAGCCTCCGATCGATCATCACTCCCAGGTACCTTAGAGCGGGCTGTGAGTGGATGATCTGTTCCCCTACCTTGATCCTCACGGATACTGGCTTTCGCCGTTTGCTGATCACCACTGCTTCAGTTTTGTGCTCAGCAAGCTTCAACCCAGCGCGTTCTAACCACGCTTTTATTTCCCAGATCGCTTCGTTCGCATACAGTTCGATGTCATCTGGGCGTTTTCCTTCGACAACTACCCCGATATCATCTGCGAACCCGATCGCCACTGCTTCTTTTGGAAGACGAAGCCCCAACACATCATTGTACATTGCGATCCATAGGAGAGGGCCCAGGACGGAACCTTGCGGGACACCGCATGTTGTCCCGAACACTTTAGGACCATCATCCGAATCACAATGAAGCGACCTACCCTGCAGGTAGTCGGCCACTACACGCACTAGGTACTTAGGTGTGCCTAGCTTGATTAACGCCTCAGCTATTTTGCTCCACCTCGCTGAGTTGAAAGCATTTTTTACATCGAGGGTTATCAGTGCGCAGCAGTGATTTTTCTCTATGGCGGCTCTTGCTATGTCCACCACCATATTGACTGCATCAGTAGTCGTCCTTGCCTTTCTAAAGCCGAATTGCTTGTCCGACAGGCCACCTGCCCTTTCGACGCTAGGGAGAATCCTGTTACAGATCACCCGCTCGAATAGTTTGCCTATGCAACTGGAGCGGTTGCCCAATCTGGCCTAGTACTCTACTAGCAACAAATTGGGTGATCGTTCCATTTAACAAACCTAAACAACACTTTCATCACCAAAAAGCAAGTGTGCACGCTAAGCGACACTGTGACCCGGAATCACCACCGGCAGCACCAGCAATTACCTAACAACAGGTAACCGGCAGCATGCTGACGCACACAAGGGCGAAACAATAAAACCATCTGACCAGAGGCGATGACGGCAGTCAGAACGTAGAGCGGTTACGCGGTATCTTGGACGGGTAGAAAATTAAAATTAAAGCAAGATCGTAATTATTGTTTCGATTAAAGTAAACATAAAGTAAAGCATTTAAAAAATAAAGTAAAAATAAAAGTTAGAATCAACTGAAGTGAATTTTGTCATTAAATTTTAGTTATTTCTTGTGCTCTTTGTTGACGTTTCATCTTTAAATCCTAAACCGTTAGAATTAAATAAAGTGAATTTTTGTAATAAAAATTTTGTAGTTATTTTTGTTCTCTTTGTTGACGTTCCATTTTGGTCCTTCGAGCCGGATACGCGTGTGTGTGAGTGTGAAGGTGCAATATCAAACAGAAGGAAACACTACGAGGACAACGCTTCATCAAGGAATCAAGGTAGGTGGTTCTTTAGTATTTTTTATTGGCATCCTTTCCCCAATCTTTTTAAATCATACATACGCACGTAAACAAGTTTAATAACTAAGTGGAAAAAATTAAAGTAATTTAACTCAGCGAAGTTATTGATAGGGCTGGTCTATTCAAACCCGTGAGAAAAAAAATAAGTTTTATTAGTGGTCCTATTGACGTCTGTTTTCTAGCCCTTAAATTCTCAAAGGGTCTAATATTAAGTAAAGAAAATAGTGCGCGTTTGTACCACATAAATAAGGCCATCGCCCCGCGTCATTCGAGTACAATAAGGTGATTTAAATCGTTGACAATCACGCGAGTAACAGTGAAGTCCTTGACATCGACAATTAGAAAACTAAAAAGTATAATCCGCGCACACAGCAATGGCTAACCCTGGCTCCAATAAGGCCTCTGACTCCGATGAAGCCGTGACATCCCTCATCAAAGCACAAGCGATCGAAGAAGCGGAACTAACCAGAATAATAACAAACATCAGGAAATCCCCAAGGGACAGGCTCAAGGAAGGCTACCTCCTCGAGCGAAGGGCACTGATGGAAAGGCAATGGAACATTATAGAAGGCAATCACCGCAAACTGCTTAAACTATATTCTGAAGAGCATCGTAAACAAAATTACTTTGCCCAGGATATTTTTAGCAACATGGAGGAACAGTATTGCCAAACCATGGGCATTCTTGCAGACCATCTGTCATCACTGAGACCTCCAGCTCCTCCATCAACTTCACATCAAGAACCCAGTGCAGGTTTTAATTATGTGCACCATCCCCCCAGACCCGATCCGAGTGACTTGCGACTACCAAGAATAAACATCCCAAGGTTCGCAGGAGACTATGTCCTATGGCCATCATTTCATGATTTGTTCGAAGCCATTGTCGACAAAAATCAACACATAAGTAATGTTCAGAAGCTACATTACTTAAAAACATGCATCAGTGGAGAAGCCGAGCAACTTATTCGACATCTTCAACTTACAGATGCAAATTATACTGCAGCATGGAGCATTCTCAAGCGACGCTACCAAAATAACAGAATACTAGTGAATACTCAACTCACTGTATTGACAGGAATGCCCATGCAGCATCAGGAAACAGCCCCAATATTACGTAAAATGTTGGATAAGCTCAACGAGGTATTGGAGGCACTCAAGGGTCTGCACATTAACACAGAAACTTGGGACCCAATATTGATTCATATACTATCTCAGAAATTGTGCAAGGAGACAGTCACCCACTGGGAGGATGCACTGAGCTCCCATGACGCCAATTACTTGCCAACCATAAAAGAATTCAAGGAATTCCTAGAGAAGAGATTCCGCACTCTCGAAGCCATAGGGGGAACCAAGCCAATAACACACAAGCAGTCCCTAGGTAAATCAGAACCGGTAAGAATCCACTTAACAAGGGCAACTGAATGCAGCCTATGCCAAAGGGATCACCATCTTCGGACGTGTGCTCAATTCATTAAAATGAGTGTCAACGACCGAATCGCTCACATCAGGTCACAAGGAAGGTGTCTCAATTGTCTAGGCACATCACACTCTATCAGAACCTGTCCAAGTAGGGGAACATGTTTTAAATGCCACAAACGGCATAACACATTATTACATTTGGAAGAGCCCAGGCATAACAAAAGCTATCCAGAGCAACCAAGAAACGGAAGCACATCCGCCAAGGTCAACTTGGGAAGAAGGAACGAAGTTGACAGCAATCAAGCACAAGGTAACCAAGAAATAGTTTCACTTCAATGCAAGGGGCAGCAGGGATGTAAACAGGTCAGTAAATCCGTCCTGCTAGCCACAGCACTCATTCAGGTCCACTCTAGTAAGACAGGGACTAAAACACTTAGAGCTCTTATAGACCAAGGTTCAGAGGTCTCATTCATTACTGAAAGAAGCGTCCAGCTTCTACAACTCAATAAAACAAACACTTTCGTGACAGTCTTCGGAATAGAAAACCAACAGTGTGGGCCAAGCAAACATACAGTCAATTTTAGGCTCAGCTCTCGCTACGCTTACGATCATGCGTTAGTAGTGAGGCAAATTTCAGCGGACCTCCCCACACAGCAAATAGTAGCACGAGAGTGGTCACACATCAAGGGTCTCCAATTAGCAGATCCTCAATACTTTGAATCACAGCGCATCGACGTTCTCTTAGGAGCCGATGTCTACCCCGAACTAATTGAAGAAGGACAAATTAAAGGCCCTCCAGGAACACCATTAGCGCAACGTACCATCCTGGGATGGATTTTGTCAGGACCGGTGGAAAGTACCTGTCATAGTATCAAGGTTGCAACTAGTCTACACTGTGACATAAGGCAACTGTTACAACAATTCTGGGAATTAGAGGAATTGACCGAAGAAAAACATCTCACTGAAGCCGAAGCTCAATGCGAAGCTCACTTTAAGGCGACACACCGGCGCAGAGAAGATGGTCGATATGAAGTACAACTGCCGTTCAAGTCACATCCAGAACCACCAGCGCTCGGCGACTCGAAAGGAATGGCATTAAGAAGATTTTTTAGCCTAGAGCGAAAACTGGAAGCACATAGCGAATTGAAACAAGAATACGAAAAGTTTATGGCTGAATATCTGGAATTAGGACACATGGAATTAGTGATTCCTGAAAACCACGATACTCACACACTCGGTAAACCATGCTACTTACCACATCATGCAGTGATAAAGGAGCAAAGTTCCACTACAAAGGTAAGAGTGGTATTCGACGCTTCCGCGAAAACCACTAATAATTCATCACTGAACGATCACCTACTAACGGGGCCCACCATCCAGGCAGATCTAGCATCCACCCTGCTGAAATGGAGAACACATGCCATCGCTTTCACTGCTGATGTTGAAAAAATGTATCGGCAGATAACAGTCACCCAAAAGGACGCTGATTACCAACGCATCCTTTGGAGGAGCGAGACAACGAAACCATTACAAGAATACCGCTTGCTTACTGTTACATACGGAACAGCATCAGCACCATTCTTAGCCGTGCGTACGCTTCAACAGATAGCAACCAACGCCGCGTCTCAGTCCGAAAGAGCGGCAAGGATAATTTTAGAAGATTTTTATGTGGATGATCTAATGTCAGGAGCAGATTCAATCCCCGAAGCCCTTTATCTAATAGAAGAGGTACGAAAAATACTCAGAGAATCCGGTCTGCACCTACGAAAATGGACCAGCAATCATAACCAAGCGTTGCGTGATATAGCAATTCAAGACAGGGAACTGAAAGGGCCTCCCGAGGTTAACATCAACACTACTATCAAAACATTAGGGATTCATTGGAACCCCGTCACTGATACATTTCATTTTAAAATCAAGAACAATTCAAGAAAGGTAGAGACTAAGCGAGAACTATTATCAGAAATATCTCTACTTTTTGATCCATTAGGATGGTTAAGCCCAATAGTAATTTCAGCTAAAATACTAATGCAAAGGGTATGGCTTGAAAAAGGCGAATGGGATGAGCTACTACCTCAAGGGCTTAGCGAGACATGGCGTAACTTCAGGAACCAACTTCACATGATCGAGGAACTTACAATTCCACGCTGGTTACAAACACACAAGGATGAAGAATATGAGATACATGGATTCTGTGACGCGTCAAATCTAGCTTATGCCGCTGTACTATACGTAGTCGTTAAGTCTAACGATAAAACAAAATCATCACTACTGACAGCTAAAACTAGAGTAGCGCCAGTCAAGCAGATAAGCCTCCCGAGATTGGAATTATGCGCCGCGTCCCTACTAGCAAAATTAGTACAAAGGACACAACCGATACTTCCAAGCAAGCCAACCCAAATTCATCTTTGGAGTGACTCCACTATAGTACTATCATGGCTACGAGGGCACCCATCAAGATGGAAGACATTTGTCGCAAACCGAGTTAGTGACATCACTAAAAAATGCAGTAGCAGCATTTGGAGACATGTGCCTACAAAGGACAATCCAGCAGATTGCGCAAGCAGAGGAATCTCGGCTCAATCGCTCATAGGCCATACATTGTGGTGGAATGGTCCCACTTGGCTTGTCAAATCCAAGGAGCACTGGCCATCACAAGAACAAGTTCAAGAGACCCAGCTGGAAGCGAAATGAGCCGTCACCTTAATCACCACCTTGGAAAATGAATTCGTTACCAGACTACTGGAGCACTACTCTTCATGGAGAAAATTAGTTAGAGTCACAGCTTACTGCAACAGATTCATGACTAATTGCAAGGCAAGCACCAAGGTCAAAACGCTAGGTCATTTGAGAATTAACGAATTAAAAAAGGCCAAGAACAATATCATCCAGATACTACAGAAAAAACACTTTATGGAAGAAATTACGGCATTACAGAGTCAAAAACAATTACCTTCTAAAAGCTCAATTCTCAGCCTAAACCCCTTCCTTGACCCTGAGGAAATCCTAAGAGTAGGAGGGCGATTACGGCACGCTCACTTAAGCTACAACGAGCGATTTCCGATTATAATTCCAGCTAGAAGCACAGTAACCAACCTGCTAATTGATAATGCCCATAGAATCACTTTACACGGAGGAGCACAATTAGTGACAGCTATGATAAGAAAGGAATTCTGGATAGTAGCGGCCAGAAATCTCATAAGACAGCGAATACATACATGTCTTCCATGCTGGAAACAGAAGGCAGCCACAAGTCAGCAACTGATGGGGGACTTACCAGAGTATCGTATAAAACCAAGTCATCCATTCACACACACAGGAGTAGACTTTTGCGGTCCCTTGACAATAAGAGAATCGAAATGTAGAGGGAGAGTGCGAACTTCCAAAGGATACATTTGCATCTTTGTCTGCATGGCTATCAAGGCGATGCATCTCGAAGCAGTAAGCGACATGACTTCAGACGCGTTCATCGCTGCCTTCCGTCGATTCACATCTAGACGCGGCAGAATCAGCCACTTGTACAGTGACTGTGGTACTAACTTTATTGGAGCCAGCAGACGAATGGCACAAATCAACATGCAAAAGGAGTGGGGAATATCAGAAGAAGTCTTCGCATCCATCGAGGAAGCCAGCACTGAATGGCACTTCATCCCGCCAGGTTCACCGCATTTTGGTGGTATCTGGGAAAGTGGAGTAAAGTCCATAAAACACCACCTGAAAAGAACAACAGGGAATACAATAATGACCTTTGAAGAATTAAACACACTCTTAACGCAAATAGAAGCTTGTCTCAACTCGCGACCATTATGCCCTATAACAAATGATCCGGAAGACTTAGCAGTCTTAACACCAGGACACTTTTTAATCGGTAACGCAATCCTAGCTCCAGCAGATGACTATTTATTAGAACCCAACATCAGGATCACAAGCAGATGGCAAATGCTGCAGCAAATGAATCAAACCTTCTGGAGGCAATGGCAGACAGATTACCTACATCGACTACAACAAAGGCCTAAATGGCTACATCGAACTCCAAACGTAAAGATCGGTGATTTGGTATTAATCAAAGATGAACGACTACCGCCAACAAACTGGGCACTGGGACGAATCATTGAAGTACATCCAGGAAGAGATGGACTGGTCCGAGTTGTAACGATAAGATGCAAGGAAACAACCTTAACACGACCCATAACAAAAGTAAGCGTGCTGCCTATAGAAGACAATGGTCCGATAGTCACCCCAGACTGTAGTATAAGAAAGAACTAAAATCAACCAAATCAAATCAATCACATTCCGTAAATTTAAACAAATAAGTAAGATAAGAAAGTAAGAAGCTACATAGAAGATAAGAAAATCATCAAGAAATTAGCCATAAGACTTTAAACTATCATCAATCTCAGGACAACATGTACTACACAAAGGTGGTAATGCTCTCCTTATTAGGACTATGTGCTACAGCAAATGCCATAATCGCCTACGACTGCGGACACGACAGCATAAACATTAGCGCCGTTTCTCTAGTGGAAGTCGCGGAATGTCAATTTGAAGAGACAAAAACTCGACATGAACAGGAAGAAATACAGCTTTTGCAACTAAGCGAAGTTGCAGTGGTCCAGACGTATCAATGCAAAATAAGCATTATACAGTCCATATTCCACTGTGGGATGTTTAGTCATCTATCACTGGTATCAGGTGGATTAAGTACCTTCATCGCAGAAATAAGTCAAGAGGACTGCATGAAGATCCACAAGAGTGGAACCTATCAATTAATTAATGGAAGAATTATTGCTGACATCAAACCAAATAGCAGTTCCACATACTCAGAAACTATTGCCGGAAGCTTAGACAATGATGGCAACTGCCAAGGCATCAGATACAGCAATGGTGGTCACGACTGGGACAAGGTAATTGTCATACAATCAATTACTTTGACCATCACAGATTGTCCCAGCACTGTCCGTCTACACGACAACAAAATTGTCATTCGCAACAACATAATATGCACATATCTCGATGGCCACTGCACTGATCCCGAGAACGGCAGAAGCTTCTGGGACATCATACCAAACACGGCTTGCGAGGAAACAAAATATGATGTATTATGGCAAGGACGAGCAGATAAATTAACGGTTGAAAATTATGACAAGGGAACCAAAGGAGGTAGCGTGATCTACACTGTAAATACAGAAGAATTCATCTTCGCACTAGAGATAAAGAAAGACATAACGGTATGCCGATTCAAGGGTTTTCAAACGGAGCATCCAAGACTGATCATTGTACCCAAAACGTCAAGTGAGTACTTTTTCACAAAGCATCCCACGAACGCAAAGAACCTAGACATATTGACCTATGTCAACTCAAAATTTGTGTACACTGAGAGGCATATGCGAATACAAATAGAGAAGTTATACATTAACCTGGTAACTCGACGATGTGAGCTAGAAAGAGAGGTCCTGCAGACACAACTTAGTATCGCAGCCCATAATCCAGCCGAATTCGCGTTACGCTACATGAAGGAACGAGGCTACACAGCAGTACAACGAGGAGAAATCATATATATAATCAAATGCCAAGCAGTAGAGGTCGCTATCAGACGAATTTCTAAATGCTACAATGAACTTCCTATTACCTATTCCAATCAAAGTTTCTTCATGACTCCAAGGACTCATCTGATCCAGGAGTTTGGCACAGAAGTAGCATGTTCACCCCTAATGACGTCAGGATATCACATTCTAGGAGAATGGTACGGACTCAGTCCAGCAATCCATAGAATACGCACACCGAACACGCTAAAACCGTCAAGTACCATCGATTGGAAATACGAAGACTCAGGAGACCTAATGAGAGCAGGTATATACTCCACAGAAGCACTAGAAGACCTTCGAAGACAAGTGATGTACCCGTCGGAGCAACAAGCCATAAACAACATCGTAGCTCAACGACTACTCGGAATCAACGTAGACCACCAGGACGTAAATGTGTTAAACTTATTAACTCCCGGGGCTATACACAGCGCAATGCAGGTCGTCAAGGAACGAGTATGGACATTTCTCATCGACGCAGGACAAATATACTTGGCCATCTTAGGCGCTTACGCCGTCTTCACCATTATCAAGCAGATATGCAACATGATTATCAACGCTCAGACCATTCACGAGCAGTACGGTTGGAATTGGCGACTCGTAGCGGCATCATGGAGCACACTCACAAATCATCTCACAAGAGGAAACTGGCAACCAAGGCCGCAAGGAGAAACACCGCAGGATCATGGAAATCTCACAACCATCGCAATTCAAGAGTCAGAAGACCAGAAAGCAAACGAGAATGTATACGCAAGCATACAACACCTCGACACCATGGTACAACGCACCTCACTCTACCCATCCACTTCCATATCCACCTCAAGCCAATAAAAATCATAAACCACCACCTTCAACAACCGCAGCACTAAGGCGAGTCGAGGCGCCTCAAAACCTCTAAAGAACACAAGAGTCTACATCTAGCACGGAGGAAATGCCGCTAGATGAACATAACACACTAACCAATTTTCATTCCAGCTACATACTTCAATCTTGAAATCGGAGATTTCAACGGGGGGCAGAATGGAGCGGTTGCCCAATCTGGCCTAGTACTCTACTAGCAACAAATTGGGTGATCGTTCCATTTAACAAACCTAAACAACACTTTCATCACCAAAAAGCAAGTGTGCACGCTAAGCGACACCGTGACCCGGAATCACCACCGGCAGCACCAGCAATTACCTAACAACAGGTAACCGGCAGAATGCTGACGCACACAAGGGCGAAACAATAAAACCATCTGACCAGAGGCGATGACGGCAGTCAGAACGTAGAGCGGTTACGCGGTATCTTGGACGGGTAGAAAATTAAAATTAAAGCAAGATCGTAATTATTGTTTCGATTAAAGTAAACATAAAGTAAAGCATTTAAAAAATAAAGTAAAAATAAAAGTTAGAATCAACTGAAGTGAATTTTGTCATTAAATTTTAGTTATTTCTTGTGCTCTTTGTTGACGTTTCATCTTTAAATCCTAAACCGTTAGAATTAAATAAAGTGAATTTTTGTAATAAAAATTTTGTAGTTATTTTTGTTCTCTTTGTTGACGTTCCAGCAACTAAGGAGGCATATCGGTCTGTAGGACGGTGGGTCCCCTAAAGGCTTGTTCGGCTTCGGTAGGAGCACGAGTTTCTGCTGTTTCCATCGCTCAGGGAAGATCCCCTCTCTCAGGCACGCTGTGAAGACTTCAGCGAACCTGTCTGGCGCTATTGAAGCTGCTAGCTTCGCCGCTTTATTTGGTATGCCATCCATGCCAGGGGCCTTATTGATGGCTACCTTTTTTGCAGCATCCTGTCTTCAGTTTGCGCCTGAAGATCTGGG
Source organism: Thereva unica (assembly GCA_949987705.1). NCBI lineage: Eukaryota > Metazoa > Arthropoda > Insecta > Diptera > Therevidae > Thereva > Thereva unica. Next base: position 128,346,451 of record OX465281.1, read on the forward strand.
GTGGTATCACGTAAGTTGTTTCAATAGACCTTTTCATGCAAAAAATTTTTAATACTTGAATTTTTTTATGAAGAGGTTGAGTGAAACTTACGTGCCAGCATTGTGTCAAAAAATATGGTGGTCTATTACCAGTCACCAATCTGTTTGTGCCTCTAAAGCTTTCGTTGGGGCCATGAACATATTTCCATTTGAATCAACAACTTGCTAATGCTAAACTGTCGTCTTCGCCCGTAGGTCTGTAGGGAATCATGACATCACCTGCATGCCACAGCCTGTCAGGCGGATACCTAAAGTCTTAATCCATCATTCCGAAGCTGTTTCGCCCAATTTGGCGCAAAATTTTATCGCGACGCGTTGTTCTTGATTTCGTTTTTCCATTTTCGTCACGAGCACCACGAACACACGTTTACTCAACACGACAGAGCAGGCGAACTAAACAAGCTAGAGCGATGGCAAATATATCAATGGAGAGGGGAAGGATGCCGATAGAAGGGAAAGGGAATTTCAAGGTTGCAGGGCTACCACAATCGCGGCAATATAATCAGTCTCATTACTTAATTGTCACACCTCGTAGATATCGACTTAGTTGAGGTGCCGTTCGAAGAATATTAAACAAAATATGATCTGAAAATGATTTCATAAAATTCGTTCGAACCGTTTTTTTGTTTATACGACGTTCATGATATTTGTACTTGCACGATACGGGGTGAACGAAAAACTATATCCACTTCTTTGACCTGCCGTAAGAAGAATATTAACGAAAAAAATCCTCAAAAAAAACCGGTGCCCCGGGCCACGGCGCTTCGCGCTGTGGCGATTATTACGTGACAACTACCATGTTGCTCGTTATCTGTTATTCATTACATGCAATATATAATAAACACAATATACATATAATTTTGCAGTATTTTTATTTTTTTATTCGTTCTCAAATGTAACAATGACAGTAATATCCCAGCGGGAAATGTAATGGGTAGGTAAGCGAGGTGGTAATGAAATGGACACATTACCTTTGTGATGAAATCATAGGTTACTTTTACATAGGGATGCCCTAGAGCGGTAAGTACTTACAGTAGGCATTACAGACGAGGACTTATTTCAGAGGCGAAATGTATTAGGTGAATACACAGATTACCATGTAAGGCATGCAGAATAAATTACTGGGTACCCTTTTTAGCAATAAAAACAATGCTTTCCGAAAGTACCATTCCATTTTGGCTACATTTGGTATGGATTTTTCTAACAAGACATCTTTTTGATTTTGTTGCTCATTGTTTGTGGTATAAATTAATCTTATAAAATTGATGAGGACGGAATAAACTCAAGAAGAGAGGCTTTGACCAGCCAAAGACAAAGAATGACAAAAGCACATCACATTTCCAACGAAAGTATTTCTCAAGGCATTACCTAGTCGCTTACCTATTCATTACAACGTAAAGACCTCCATTTTCCTAAATTTCCAGTAGAACTTTTCGATTACCAGGTAGGCGCTTACACAAATCATTGAAGAATTCGTGGGTTACCAGGGTAACCACTTGCTAGTTTTCCCGCTGGGATATAAACACAATATAAATACGCGGCACTCATTGCCACTACTACAAATGCAGCGTAAGCCACGCCCACTCACACGGTTATGCGACACTTTGTCGCTTGGGCATCCCGGCTAACCGTTTTATTAGACGTTGTCACGTCAAAAAAATTTCATAACATTCGATCGGGCCTTTTTTGTTTAATGGAAAAACTTTTGGATAAGTGTCAGAAAGACTTTAAATTGATAAGTTTTGCTAATATATAATAAACTTGATGGACCCGTTCTAAACGCAGTGATCTTTTTTGGATTTTGCACAGCGATAGCTTTCCACACCACCACCACTTGTCATAATTCAACACTCTTTAAAAATCGTGTAAAAATTTCCTTACCCTTTACAAACATCACGAATTTATCAAACTTTGGATCAACACTTTTTGACGAGCAATTTTTCTTACGCGTGATACAGTTTCAGGAAATTGCAGTTCATCCCGGGATTTGCAGTTACCGAAAAATTTATCCTGTTTGGTCAGGTGTGACAAGTCTGTTTATCAGCAGCGCTTCAACACGCTCTATACGAATTTGAACACTCGCTTTCTCTAAGCGTGATCAGGGTCGGCGGTTGGAGTTTTGACCGAGTGGGTAGTTATATATATATATATAGTTATATATATATATATATATATATATATATATATATATATATATATATATATATATATATATATAGAATATATATATATATATATATATATATATATATATATATGTATATATATATATATATATATATATATATATATATATATATTCAAAAAACTACCCACTCGCTCAAAACTCCAACCGCCGACCCTGATCACGCTTAGAGAAAGCGAGTGTTCAAATTCGTATAGAGCGTGTTGAAGCGCTGCTGATAAACAGGCAAGAGAATGACTTCATTTGGAAACTCCAAAGCTTTCCGGAGATAGTACTTGTCACACCTGACCAAACAGGATAAATTTTTCGGTAACTGCAAATCCCGGGATGAACTGCAATTTCCTGAAACTGTATCACGCGACTTAAATGTTCAGAAAATGTAAGTTAAAAAAAAACACAAAACTTTTCAAAGTTTAAAATAAAATGTTTATTATAACCGAACAACATCCGAACGGATTAAAATTTATATTTTAACTAACTGACAAAACGTTTTATAATTTCTTACCTGCTTAAAGTTCTAACAGAAATTTGCTGATGTTGTCAAATTCATTTTCTCACGACTTAATAATTTAGATGCAACTTGTTTCAGTTAATGCAACTTGAGATTTTTCTGTTTTACTCAGAATGCGAAGGAGGCAAAATTCTCCGACGTAGAAGTATTTTAGACAACAGTTTGTCGTGGGAAAATGAATTATGATTTCTTATTTTTTGTTATATTTATCTTCTATTTCTTTCCAAAAATTACCTTTGTTAGTGTTAGTATCTACTGAATATCTAACTCCTCCCTCCTTTAATTCAGGATTCTCCTGAATCCTATTGTTAATATTTATTTTATTTTTTCTTTTACAGCATATAAATGTTATTAATATTAATATAATTATAATCATGGTAGAACTTAAACTATAAGCTGCAGTTTTATAATATTTTAATTCTTTTATTTCTTCAATATTATTTTCTTTATTAAGTACAAATTTATCAAAGGTTAATTTTGCATTGCCAAAGGTAATATTTTCATTTTTTGGGATAACAAATTTTTCGGTAAAGATTCTTACTTTGTTACTGAAGTCTCTATTATTTATTCTGATCGTACAATTATTGAAATTTATGAAATAGTTTCCTTTTAGTGTGAAAACCCTTTCATCACAGGTACTTTTTAACTTCCCTGATTTAATATTATTAACAATTATAATGTTTTCGTCAATTAGTGAAATTTCCTCCTCTACTTGTTTTATGAATTGAAATTTTCCGAGAATAACACAATTCTTGCTTTTACTCAATTCTTTAAGAGACTTGCCTTCGGAATATGTAAGGACTTTATTATTATGTCTAATTATATATTCGATTTCTGAATTTATTTGTAAATTTTGCGAATTTACAATTGGTAGGAGTAAATTTTTGCTAACCATTATGCTATGAATGGGAATTTTTATTGCAAAAACTATGGATTCATCTAAGTGTTTTGCGACGGCTAAACGAATATTGGAAAGCTTATTGAAATCGATATTGTACGTATTTATCTCTTCATCGGTTAAAATATTTGGTTGTAAGAGTCCTAATCTTGCTGAGGCTATATTATTCTGAATATGTTCGACTTGTCTTCCTATATAATCCAATTTAAACATTTGTTCAAGGAAAGCATTATCGGATAAGATTTTCATTTCTGTACGATTTAAGTAGTCTAATTTATCTAGAATTTTTATTCTGTCTGCATTAATAATATTATCAATTTGCAAAAAGGTATTATTAAAATTATTGTTAATCTTAACTTGTTGGTTAGAATTCTGAATTAGGTTATGGTTATTTTGATCTACAACGGTGAGATGATTTTCAATAGCCAATTGATCTTCATCATCCATGGTGCCGAATAACCATTTAAGTACCTTACCTCCTATATTTATGAGCCCTCTCTTACTTCTATATGGGATAAGTGTTTTAATTCCACTTTTGATTCTCCTTATTTTATTGCTTATTAAATCCTTATGATCATCTAAATCTAATAGGGCTAAGGTTGACTCTAATTTGTTAACTAAGTTTAAAATTTCATGTGGGTAAATTCTGTGCAGGATGATTTCAAATTGATCCGCTATTTCCACGATACTTACTTTTATTTCTGTATAACCTAAATCGGTCTCTATTCTTTCAATTGTCATTGCCTGCAGGGATATTGCTGGTCTGGTTATCAGTAATATCCATAGGAGTAGTGTCGCCACTATCGCCGGTCTGACCTGAAAATTTAAACGGTCTCTTTATATTGCTTTCATGGACATTTCTTAAATTATATCTTCTGAACTTGGGCTGTTCCTTATGCCTAAGGGACATATAGTTCTTTATAAATCCCGTATCTCTCTGCTCTTGGTAATTTTCCCTAGCTACATTTCTTTTACCTATAATTTTCTCTTTTGTTTTTAACAATCTTTCATATATAACGTTAAAATCTACTTCTCTATTCTGAACTGAAAGAGGTGTAGTTTTGATTACGGAATGGTAGGATTTATTATAGAGTTCTATCGCTTTAAGTATTTGTTCCCTGATTGGTAGTTTTTCCTCTAAATTTAATGCCCTTATTTTTTCCGTTATAGTACCATTGAGTCTTTCAACGTCGGCGTTGCCAGTATGATTATTTGGTTTGGTTGTGTGATACGCAATATTTTCCCTTTCGCAAAATTCCCTAATATATTTTGATCCAAATTCGTTATCAAATATTAATTTTTTCATTTTTCCTCTAATTGATATTATTTGTCTTATCTTTTCTAAAATTGTAATGTGAGTTCTATCCTCCAAATGTAGACTCACTGCATGCTTTGAGAATTTATCAATTACATTAATAAAATTATGCTTACTGTTTGTGTAGACGTCGATATGCACTATTTCATTAATGGTTTTTGGGGTTTCGGTAATCTCGAATTTTTTCTTTATTGGTTTCCTATCGTATTTAGCCCCTGTACAAATATCGCAATTATTCAAAAGTTCGTATATTATGATTTTCAATTTAGGATTATATAGTTTCGTTTTGATTCCTTCGTATGTTGCGACTATTCCGCAATGTCCAGATTCTTTCTTATGGTAAATGGCAATTTGCTTTTTCAATTCTTCTTCGTCTATTATATCCCTCGCAAAATGGCTACATTTAACAAATTTTACTATACTTCTGTTTGGGTATAAATCAATTAACCTTTTCTGTAATTTATTGTATTCGTGATCGTTTTGTTGAGAGTATATGCCTATCTTTCCTTTATCTATGTACCTTCTAAAAATATCTCTTTCTTCTTTTAAATCGTTATTATCTACATATATCCTTCTATTTTTAAATATTTGCTCGTATTCTTTCTCTTTTCTTTCCACAAAAATAATTTGTAATTTAAACCTATTGACGACTGTATCAAGCAGTGGTATATGGTCATTAAGCTCTTCTCCTTGAGAGTGAATAGTTTGGGGATCTTCAGATCCCTGTGGGATAATGCTCAAGTTATCGGCATGGCCTTGGCTTCCTGAGCTATTGTTCAAACGTCTAGTGCTAAGCACTTCTCTGTTTGTTGTATTTTCTTCTTCGTTGGTTTCAAGTGAATTAATTTCGTTTGTTTCTGAGTTGATTCTACTGAGAAAATCAGCGATTTTGTTCTCTTTACCTTTTATATACTCGATTTTGATATCATATTCCCCTAATTGGACTAACCACCTTTGTAGGCGGGGGTTAATGTCTTTTCCAGTATGTTTTGTTTGCAACCATTTGATTGGCTGATGATCTGTTTGCAGATCAAATTCCTTACCGAAAAGGTAGGGACGGAAATACTTGCAACCCCAAACTACTCCCAATAATTCTTTTTCAATCGTGGAGTAGTTTTTTGACGTGACAACGTCTTATAAAACGGTTAGCCGGGATGCCCAAGCGACAAAGTGTCGCATAACCGTGTGAGTGGGCGTGGCTTACGCTGCATTTGTAGTAGTGGCAATGAGTGCCGCTTATCTATATTGTGTTTATATCCCAGCGGGAAAACTAGCAAGTGGTTACCCTGGTAACCCACGAATTCTTCAATGATTTGTGTAAGCGCCTACCTGGTAATCGAAAAATTCTACTGGAAATTTAGGAAAATGGAAGTCTTTACGTTGTAATGAATAGGTAAGCGACTAGGTAATGCCTTGAGAAATACTTTCGTTGGAAATGTGATGTGCTTTTGTCATTCTTTGTCTTTGGCTGGTCAAAGCCTCTCTTCTTGAGTTTATTCCGTCCTCATCAATTTTATAAGATTAATTTATACCACTAACAATGAGCAACAAAATCAAAAAGATGTCTTGTTAGAAAAATCCATACCAAATGTAGCAAAAATGGAATGGTACTTTCGGAAAGCATTGTTTTTATTGCTAAAAAGGGTACCCAGTAATTTATTCTGCATGCCTTACATGGTAATCTGTGTATTCACCTAATACATTTCGCCTCTGAAATAAGTCCTCGTCTGTAATGCCTACTGTAAGTACTTACCGCTCTAGGGCATCCCTATGTAAAAGTAACCTATGATTTCATCACAAAGGTAATGTGTCCATCTCATTACCACCTCGCTTACCTACCCATTACATTTCCCGCTAGGATATTACTGTCATTGTTACATTTGAGAACGAATAAAAAAATAAAAATACTGCAAAATTATATGTATATTGTGTTTATTATATATTGCATGTAATGAATAACAGATAACGAGCAACATGGTAGTTGTCACGTTATAATCGCCACAGCGCGAAGCGCCGTGGCCCGGGGCACCGGTTTTTTTTCGTGGTCATTAAGGGTCCTGGACGCAAAGCAGATGGGGTGGCCTTCTTGTGTAAGAACGGCTCCAACTGCTAAATTGCTAGCATCTGTTATAAGCTTAAACCTTTTATTAAAATCTGGATATCTTAATATAGGATAGCTTGTTATTAGTTCTTTGAGTTTTTCAAAGGCATCGATGTAACTTGGGTCGTTCAAATTTATTTTACTGTCCTTCTTCAAATATTTGACCATTGGAGTCGCAATTTTTGCGTAGTCTTTAACAAATTTTCTATAGAACCCTGTAAGTCCTAGAAACGATTTTATTTGTTTCTGAGTACTTGGAAGTTTTAAATTTTGAATGGCTTTTAATTTTTTTGGGTTGGGTTTAATTCCCTTTGTCGTTAAAATATGCCCTAAAAATTCAGTTTCCTTATTGAGGAAGTTGCATTTGTCGACTTGGATCTTCAGATCAGCTAGTCTTAAACAATTGAAGATTTTCTTCAGGTTTAACAAATGTTCCTGCAAGGAGGTACTAAAGACGAGGATATCGTCCATATATACTAGACATATTTTGTTTATATGTTCCCGTAATACTGCATTCATCAACCTTTGAAAGGTTGACGGGGCGTTTTTCAGCCCAAACGGCATTCTTAGATACTCATAATGCCCGAAAGGCGTTGAGAATGCAGTTTTTTTGCTGTCAGATTTATTCATGAGAATCTGGTGAAAACCCTTCGCCAGATCCAAAGTTGAAAAATACTGTGCCGATCCTAATTTATTTAATAAATTTTCAATATTTGGGATAGGGAATTTGTCATCGACGGTAACTTCGTTTAATTTTCTATAGTCGATGACAATTCGCCACTTCTTTTGGCCAGAATTGTCTGCCTTTTTTGGGACTATCCAAAGTGGGCTATTGTAAGGTGAATTACTTTCCGTTATAATGCCCTGTTCGAGCATTTCTTTTATTTGACGCTCTATTTCCTTTTCATGCACTTGGGGATATCGATATACTTTGGAATAAATAGGATTATCTGTAATAGTCCTAATTTCGTGTTTAATTTCGTGTGTCGATGAAAGCACATCGCCCTCTTTGAAGAATAAGTCTTCGTTACTCTTAAGTAACCCAATTAGTTTATCTTTTTCTTCCATATTTAAATGGTCAAGTTGTATTTTTTCTAAGAGTTTTCCTGTATATCCTTCTAACGAGTATATTTCATTAATATTGAAAGGGTAGTAATTTCCCACGAACGGAATTTTACCATTATTTATTTCTACACATTTGGAATCTAAATCTATCTTTGCTTTAAATGGCACTAAGAAATTTTGCCCCATTATTGCATCGTAATTCCTACTTTTAAGCTCATGTACTTTCCACGTTATAGTTCCGGAGAATTTAAATTCTTTCGGCATTGGAGTAACGATCTTACTATAAAATGCATTTGGTCCATTAATACTAATATAATAAACTGGTTCTTTTAATTTTTCCTCAAAAAACCCATCTAATACGTTCGGTTTTATAACACTGGTTACTGAACCACTGTCTAGAAGACATCTAATTTTATTTTTTCCTAAAGTAATAGATATTATAGATATTAAAGGGATGCTTGGTTCCGAGGCTCGTTGTGAAAATTTACATCTTGGTCTTGACCTAGATGACAAACCTCCATTGGCTCATAACTCGGATTATTTCTCACTTGTCCCGAACTTTGTCTGAACTGATTAACACTATAATTATTAGTATTGTTATTGTTAGGATTGAAATGACGATACTGCCCTGGTGTATTATAATTATGATTATTTCTAAAATTTCGGTTTCTAAAAGAATTGGTATATTTATTTTTATTGTTATCATTCTCAGAATTATTAGGATTATTCATTCTTGAATCAGGAACACTTCTATTATGGTTATTAACCCTATTGTATGAAGCATTTCTATTAAACTTCTGATTATAGGTGTTTTCACTTTTATTCGCAATTTTATGTAAATTAGTTTTAAACTTCTTACTTCTATGCTCTACGGCATCCTCGTTATCAAGGAGCTTTAATTTCTCAAATTTATTAAAAATTTCAATAATTGTAGCATTTTCAGGTACATTGCCTCTTAAAAAATCATGGATTTTGCTACTCATTATATCGACTAAATACTTATCATTATTTCTAGGGTGATATGTATCTGGTCTAGCTTCGTCGAACTCGTATAGTTCATTTAATTTATAATTGATTTCCCTAACATTGTCAAATAATTCTCTTAGTGTACTTACTTTTAAAGATCTACAATTATTTAATAATTCCGAATAGTTTTCCCTGGGTCGAAAGTGTAACTTCAGCTCTCGTTTGACTTCTTCCCATCGTTGTGAGTCCACTCCTAAGCGTTGAATACATTTTTTGGCTTCACCTTGGATTTTCTCATTGATGACGATACTCATTGCATGGTCTCTTAATCCTGGAACATCATGTTGGCAAAGTTGGAAAGTTCGCTCCACTGAACTTATAAATTCCTGAACTGTATATTCATCTGAACCATTGAATTTGTTTAATTTGTTAACATAATTCAAGAACTGTTCAGGAGTAAGCACAAATAGCTGCTGTTGACGTACTGGAGGCTGTTGCTGCTGGGCTGCGATCAATTGTTCAATTCTAGCATTTTGGGCTAGAATTTGAGCTTCCTGCTGCTCAATTATATTCCTAATGTTGTCGTTCATTTGTCCTTCCATATTAGCACTTATTTGTCGATTTCGGTCGAATACTATCTGCCTATTATTTAACATGAACCAGTTCACCAATTTATTATTATTTTACAAGAAATTGATTGTAACTTATTTTTCACTCAATTGGAACTAATTTATCATCACTTATTATAATTTTTCAAAACCAAATCGCTTTCGTATATATTTATTTGATTTAAAATTCACTTTTATTTTTATCAAATTTTCACTTCAGACAGAAGAATAAAGAAAAAAAATTTTTTTTCTGTTAAGGGTGTAAAGGTTTGTTTCTCCGCACTTCAAAATTTTATTGTTGTACTTTGTTTTCCACTTTTAGTCACCCAAATTTTCTAACAAAACTATTTAAATAATTTGTTACGTAAATTCGAACACTGGATTGTCAATCTTTTGACGACAATCCTACCGACTGCGCCACTTAAATGTTCAGAAAATGTAAGTTAAAAAAATACACAAAACTTTTCAAAGTTTAAAATAAAATGTTTATTATAACCGAACAACATCCGAACGGATTAAAATTTATATTTTAACTAACTGACAAAACGTTTTATAATTTCTTACCTGCTTAAAGTTCTAACAGAAATTTGCTGATGTTGTCAAATTCATTTTCTCACGACTTAATAATTTAGATGCAACTTGTTTCAGTTAATGCAACTTGAGATTTTTCTGTTTTACTCAGAATGCGAAGGAGGCAAAATTCTCCGACGTAGAAGTATTTTAGACAACAGTTTGTCGTGGGAAAATGAATTATGATTTCTTATTTTTTGTTATATTTATCTTCTATTTCTTTCCAAAAATTACCTTTGTTAGTGTTAGTATCTACTGAATATCTAACTCGCGTAAGAAAAATTGCTCGTCAAAAAGTGTTGATCCAAAGTTTGATAAATTCGTGATGTTTGTAAAGGGTAAGGAAATTTTTACACGATTTTTAAAGAGTGTTGAATTATGACAAGTGGTGGTGGTGTGGAAAGCTATCGCTGTGCAAAATCCAAAAAAGATCACTGCGTTTAGAACGGGTCCATCAAGTTTATTATATATTAGCGAAACTTATCAATTTAAAGTCTTTCTGACACTTATCCAAAAGTTTTTCCATTAAACAAAAAAGGCCCGATCGAATGTTATGAAATTTTTTTTGAGGATTTTTTTCGTTAATATTCTTCTTACGGCAGGTCAAAGAAGTGGATATAGTTTTTCGTTCACCCCGTATCGTGCAAGTACAAATATCATGAACGTCGTATAAACAAAAAAACGGTTCGAACGAATTTTATGAAATCGTTTTCAGATCATATTTTGTTTAATATTCTTCGAACGGCACCTCAACTAAGTCGATATCTACGAGGTGTGACAATTAAGTAATGAGACTGATTATATTGCCGCGATTGTGGTAGCCCTGCAACCTTGAAATTCCCTTTCCCTTCTATCGGCATCCTTCCCCTATCCATTGATATATTTGCCATCGCTCTAGCTTGTTTAGTTCGCCTGCTCTGTCGTGTTGAGTAAACGTGTGTTCGTGGTGCTCGTGACGAAAATGGAAAAACCAAATCAAGAACAACGCGTCGCGATAAAATTTTGCGCCAAATTGGGCGAAACAGCTTCGGAATGATGGATTAAGACTTTAGGTATCCGCCTGACAGGCTGTGGCATGCAGGTGATGTCATGATTCCCTACAGACCTACGGGCGAAGACGACAGTTTAGCATTAGCAAGTTGTTGATTCAAATGGAAATATGTTCATGGCCCCAACGAAAGCTTTAGAGGCACAAACAGATTGGTGACTGGTAATAGACCACCATATTTTTTGACACAATGCTGGCACGTAAGTTTCACTCAACCTCTTCATAAAAAAATTCAAGTATTAAAAATTTTTTGCATGAAAAGGTCTATTGAAACAACTTACGTGATACCGCCCCAGATCTTCAGGCGCAAACTGAAGACAGGTGTGTTCTGGTACTTGGCTTCAAGACTAAAACTTTCAGGCTAAGGTTTGCCGTCGACTTGTATGTGAAAGGGGGCCTTAATATATGGCTAAATCCTACACAAAAATTGTTATGCATGAAAGTAGTAAATCGCCGGGAATAGACCAAGTAACAGCCGAGATGATGAAAGCCGCAGATGATGTTTTATCACAACTACTGCATGTCTTCATAACAAACATATGGAACTCGTGTCGTGTCCCGTCGGCGTGGAAGAAAACGATCACTGTCTGAATTTTTTAGGAAAGCGACAGTCGGGAATGCAAGAATTATCGCGGTATTAGCCTTCTTTCGATCGTCGGCGAAGTATTTTCGAAAATCATACAATCGAGGCTACAGAAACATCAAGAGCAAACGAGCCGGAAAGAATAAGCGGGATTTAGACCACATCAAGGATGTATTGACCAAATATTCGCACTCCGTCAGCTAATGAAAGAAAGAATTCGTTGCGGTAAACGAACTGCCGGCATTTGCATCGATTACAAATCCGCTTTCGATTGCGTCGATTAGAACAGCTTGTGAAGAGTCTTGGAAACCGAACCAAGAAGGAGTGGATAGGCACGGTCGTCCGAATGGAAGAATTTCTAAAAATTAAGGGAATTACAGTAATTTCAGCCAATTTTATTCACATAATTTTAAAGGAAAGCCTTCAAAGTAGTCTCTTGCTTAACCATCTGCAACGGTCGGTTGTAACATTTATTTTGGTTGGGAAATTTATTTTGAAATCACCTTGTAATGGGGAATTTGTAGAAAATCACTTTGCGGAAACAGGAAAATTTTAAACGAGTAGGCGAGGAAAAAAATATTTTGAAGAGGACGATTTTTGTTTTGGGGAAAGAAAAATAAAAACGGAATTGATTTGATGCGGTTGGAGTTTTTTTGAGAATTGTTTTAATTGAAGTTGAATTGAAAATACCGGAAAAGTTTTAGTTGTAATTTTAAACAGTTTCGGTCTTATTTTTGGTTGCGAAGAAAACTATTCGCATTCGGGTGCGTGAGTGCGAACGGAACTTGAGATATTTTGTTCGTTTTACAAATATAATAAGAATTCTGATGAGGATACATACCTTCGACAATGATAACGTTGATTTGGGGATTGTATCAAGCGGAGATGATGGTTTTGCAAAGGAAGTCCACATTATAAGCTCCAAGGTTCGACAAACTAGCCCTGAGGAATACCCATAAGAAGTTCTAACAACCGATAAGATTGCCCAGCATATGATCTACTGCATAAATGATGCCAGTAGTGTAGGTAATTTCATACTCATTTTGACAGCTCGATATATCCAGCATCTGTCTGCCCACCCGAAAAACTAAGGCGAAGCGCCCATTTTGGGGCTCATGTTTTAGTTTTTTTCAATCCATTCCAAAACTTGGTACAGAGAAACAAGAAGGAGAAAATTCGTGTGCTCTGAAAAACCCGTAGGGAAAGCATCAAAAATTATTTTTCTCGGAGGACGCGAAAGATATAATTCATAATTGTTTGCGGTAGAAGTCCAACAAATTCTTGCACTCCAGGAGAGTAAAGACACAAGATTACTAGTAAGGTTTTTTTTTTTGGTTACATCCCTTTTTTTATTCGTGAGTACGCCACAAATTAAGAGAAAAAACAAAATATACATTAAATATAAAGAAAAAAAAACACACACACACAAAAATATACAAAATAAAATAAAAAAAATTAGTTCATGATTTTATTTATTACTAAATAATAATTTTAAAGGTAGTTAGTATTAACGTTAATCGTATTTATAATTATTTATGAATTTATTTTGCTCCTTGTTGGAACTATTTTATTCATTCCTGTGTTGTTTATTTCTTGTGTTATTTCCGGGGAATTTATTCTTCCGTTAAGTTACTCGGTTGGTTGTAATATCGTTTGTACAAAGCGGGGAGTAGTGGTACCATTACTGCGCGTTTTTTTCTTTAGTCTTCATACATATGTACCTATGATAATGATGTATTAATTTTGTTGAAATTAAGCGTTTAATTTGATATCTGACAAGGATCTTTATTTATTGTCGTGGAAGTTTGACGTTGATGATTATTCATTGTATTGTTTGGTATGATGATTGTTCCTGTAATAGACAGGATTATTAAATGAGTATAAATAGAATGTCCGTGTGTTAGATTTTTTTGTGGAATGGTTGGGGCGGATGTCATTTCTTTTCAGGGTTCTTAAACAGTGCCTTTTACTGAAGCTGATAGTCTTCAATACTATGAGCTGTCAGGGAAATGGATTGCAATGACACGGCTCAGGCGAGGCCCGAGGGATGATTGGAACTGAAGATGAATTTGCCTAGTCACAGGTAAGTGGTGAACCATACTGCGTATAGGCCCGGCCACACACCCCACGACCCCCCCGGCGAGCTAGTGAACTCCGTGTGGCCGGCAGCACATCCCCCTGGCATTAGTATCGGCGGTTGGGGAGGATAAGGAGTCCGGAATTTGTTTTTTTCTTATGTATGGTGTTGACTCCTTGGTCATGCTTTTCCGGGCTTATGGCTAAGGGGGCAATACCTCGCATAAGTGGCGCCCAATACTTAGTCGCGCCATTATGCTGTTACATAAATGGTGACCTTCACTGCTTCCTAACAAGCGGTGTTCGCTTGGCCATGCGTGCAGGTGAAGTAGTGGTTCATCCCTGTCCTGTTTATCGGGTCGGCGACTCTGGTATCAGGCGTGACATCGCCTGCCACTGCGTCGGTCTGTGAACAGGATCCTCAATTAATTTTTCCTGGGGGACGTTGAAGTTGGTACAAGGGCTTAACCGTCTCTGGTATCAGGCGTGTTACCGCCTGCCACTGCGCCCCTTGCCCTCCTGATGGTCCATCCAGCTTTTTTTAAATTCTATTTTTTTGTTTATGTCCCGAGTTTTTTTCCCGTCTGTTCCTCCCTCCTGATTGATTTTCCGAAAGGTAGCTCAGTTGGGTTGGGCAGCGGTTCATTTCCAAATTTTTTTATTTTGTCGAAGAAGTTTATCTTTCGTGGCGATACGACTTTGAATTTTTGTTTCCGTCCTTCTTTCGAGTGCGGACCTGAAGCTGTGTCGGCGACGTTGATGACACTTGGTGATGACTATGCTTCATAGTTTTCACCAACTGACATCGAGGACATCGACACGCGAGAGTCCTGAGGGGAATTGTTATCTGTCTCAACCATTCCTAACTTATGTTTAAATCAAAACATACATTCACTAATACACTTTTATTGTTTTGTCGCTACACACTAATCGGCGTTGATTTTGTTTTTTTAGGTACACTCACATAGTATCAATATTTATTTGATTTGTTCATACACACGGTTGTTACACTAATTGTAGCGGATTTTTTTGGGGCCTCAAAAACAGTAACTGATACTGTGACTATTTGCTGCGCCCTTTCGCTTAATTGGTTGGTTGTGATTGTATCCGGGGGAAGTTTTTGCTTTTGAATTTACATCAATATTTACACTACACTATTGGGTATCGTTGATTTTGTTTGGATTATATCGGGGGGGATAATTTTTGTTTTAGCCATCCGGGAAAATTTTGGAAATAAACTAACCAACAACAACAACTATTTTGTCCGTTAAATTTTTGTGCTCGTAAGTACGTAGGGTACAAATTTTTGGAAATCTATTTTGCGCACAAAACTTTCTTTCTTCGATCTTTCTTTGCGTGTTAGTTATAAGAACGTATATCGTTTGTTGCTACTATCTTAGATAATCATGGGCATAAACTGTTCGGGAGTATATCCGCGAGTTTGTCTTCGGGATTAACCTGGTTGTAGTCAATACTTTTTTATAGACTGCGTTATCCAAGTATAGTAGAACTTCATTTTGGTTCGAGTGCTAGTATAGTTTTCTTATTTGGCTGTTTTTTTACATTCCTAAACTAGCGTGCTCATTATGGGATTGAATTGAAAGTATGGAACTTCGAAAAGGAAAAGTTCTCCCACCCACAAATGCTAGCGAACGTCCGGACGATTCTCAAGCTGAATCAATGGAAGGGTCGACGTCGAATGAGCACCCTCCTTCGCTGGAGGAGCAAGTCGCCCAGTTGAGACAAGTTCTAGACACCCTGCTAAGTCAGCAGCGACCTGCTGCGGTTCCAGTGAACCCTTGCGTATCCCGGGATCAGCAGTCCACCCCGGAGGCTTCCACACCTGCGGTGGGAAGGCTAGATGTTTGGTCTGGGACCCAGCATCGCAAGTCTCCGGTTTCCTTCTGGAACCTAAAGTTCTCCGGCAAGGACAAGGTGTTGTCGGCGGAGGAATTTCTGTTCCGGGTGGAGCTGAAGGCTCGCGATGATGGAGTCGGGCCCAGGCGAAATCTGCAGGCATTTCTCGTCGCTGTTGTCAGGTCGAGCTACCGACTGGTATTGGTCGCAGTTTCGACGCCTGTATTTGGACCCTGATTGGGAAACCATCAAAACACAGTTCATCAGACATTTTCGCGCTAGGGAGTCCGATGAATAACTGATACTACAGATGATGGACACCAAGCAGCAAAATCTTTCCTTCGATGATTTCACTGCCCAGCTGCTGTCGCTGCACAACCGTATGGCTCATCCAATGTCTGAAAGCGGATTATTAGGAATCGTGGGCCGAAATTTGAATTTCACTGTAAGATCAGCTGTAATAGGGCACCGTTTCACCAGCATGCAACAATTGCGTGAGACTTGTATCCGAGTTGAACGCTGGCAGAAACAGAAACGGTTAGAGCGTAGGCCTGATCGACAGATACACGAGGTTGATTTCTCGCCATTATATTCTTCGGATCAAATACCCCCGGACATGTCTTCACCAGAAGTACACGCAATAACCTCTCCGCGTCAGTTCCAGACGAATCCACGATCTCTCCGTTGTTGGAATTGCCAGCAACCGGGCCATCCCTTTATGGACTGCCCATCTGAGACTCGTGGCTTGTTCTGCTACAAGTGTGGCAAGCCAGGAGTCGTGACTCCAGTATGCCCTTCATGTCAGGGAAACCGGAGCGGGGGTGCCAGATCGAACGGGAGTCCGCGCCCGAGCTAAGCTCGCCCGTTATCCCTCCATATAATACAAATACCAATGACATGACTACCATCAGCGACTTTACGTCAACTGATGCTCTTCCTGTTTTTCCCTCAGAGGAGGTTAAACGTTCGTTCCTTTCCCGTTGGAAGAGATATATCTCCACTCGTGCCCGCATCTTTTCGGAGCCACTTTTCGTGGACTCCCCAATTTCCAAACATACCCCTCCCCAAATTAGAGTACGAGCTAAGGAGAAGCGACAATGTTTGCAGAAAATTGTTTCTGCCTTCATCTCTGTTTCGTCAGATCCTCGGCTGTTTACTAAGGTCATGTTAGGTAACGAAGAGTTGATTGGTTTGTTGGGCAGTGGTGCCACTGTTAGCTGTTTGGGAAGAGATGCCGAAGAGTTTCTAGCTAATCATCCCGAAGTGACAGTTTACTCTTTGCACTCTGTAGTGTATACTGCTGACGGGGCTCCGCAGAAACTTTGCGGTTATATACGGGTTCCGATAACCTTTAGAGGAAGGACCCGTGAGATAACCATCTATGTGGTGCCCAGTCTCAGCCAGAGACTGTACCTAGGGATGGATTTTTGGAATCTTTTTGGTCTCGCTCCTCAACTAGTCGGCGAGATAAACGTTTCATCCGTGTCAGCAAAAATGCACGACTTAAGTCCACGCAATGCGAACGGTTGGAACGCGTCAAGGCCAGATTTCTTTCTTTTGATGTCTTCGGACTGGAAAAGACTGTAGGGACATCGTCCTACTACTTCCGGGTTTACTTAGCTAAGGAGATATGTTTCGAAAAACATAATCGACTGAGGCTAAGTAATGAGAAAAAAATAAAAATCTAATTAGTTGTCAGTTGTCAGTGAAAAAACTAAAATAGCAGTAAAAAACATAGGTATTTTCATCGTGTTATTAAAAATAAATAAAAGCAAAAGGATCGATAAATAAGAATAATAATAACTGTAAATAAAATAAATGAAATTGTTAATAAATAAAATAGAATAGAAATTGTAATAAAAGTGTGTCCAAAATAAAGTTAAATAACTGCAAGAGTTTTTGTGAATTAACCGTGATTGCCCAGCTTGGAGCAGGGGCGGCCGGCTCGGCATGGAGCTCGGGCAGAGGTTGCAGTAGCCGCCACGGCAAGGTTCAACCTGCCCGAATTTCACCAGAGCGACCCAGCCGTCTGGTTTTACCAGGCTGAAGCTCAATTCTCCCTTAATGCAATAACTTCGGACAAGCAAAAGCTGTCCCATGTTGTGTCCGCTCTCCCGACGGAAGCGGCCAAGATTTTGCTACATGCGTTTCCGGACCTCAGCTCTGCCAGCTATACTGAGGCTAAGAGGCGGTTGCTGGAACGATATGGTTTATCGACCAGGAACCGCCTCGAGCAGCTGTTGGCGGCGCATGAGCCCGGAGATCGCAAGCCCTCAGATTTCCTGAGGGGGTTGCAGAGTCTGGCAGGGGACTGTCTCGGGGATGGGGAGGAGCTCATCTGGAGTCTTTGGGAGCGCAGGCTTCCCAGAGATATCCAGGTGATGCTTGCCGCATCCGCTGACCAGTCCCTGGGGCAGCTGTCGAAGCTGGCGGATACAGTGTGGGAGATCACTGCCCGTTCGGCCCCCGCTCAGGTGTCAGAAGTGGGAAACTCGTCGTCCCTGGAACGGGCCGTTCTCTCTCTTCAACGGGAGGTGCAGCAATTGCGGACACTTGTGTTGAGGAGAGGGCAAGGCCAAGGCCAGGAGCAGGCGGGTAGGGCTTCTGGTCGGCAGAGATGGAGCCGATCTCCGGTTCAACAACCGAAGGCTACATCGACAGAGACCAGGGATCAATCGAGGAGCGGTCTCCAAGGCTTCATCATCGGCACAAGCGCTACCGGGGACGCTCTGCTACTACCACTACCGCTACGGCAGTGAGGCAGAGCGGTGCACCCCACCGTGTGCTTTCAAAGGCCTTGGCTCTACAGCCAAAAAGGACCGGAAGATGAAGGGGGCCCGTCACCCAAAAAATTAATTGGCGGGGAGTCGCCACTTCCGCGGACGTCTCTCAGCAGAGACGCTCGTGCAGATTATTTGTCCGCGACCAGCACAATCAGCTCGATTTTCTGATCGACTCTGGCGCGGACATATCATTAGTTCCCAAGCACACGTTTAAGGTACAAACAACATGCCCTAATTTGCTTCTGCGGGCCGCAAATGGATCCACGATCCAAACTTTTGGCGCGAAGTTGCTGGAACTGAACCTAGGTCTTCGCCGACGGTTCATCCACAACTTCATCATAGCCAACACCAACAAAGCTATACTCGGTGCGGACTTTCTCACAAAGTTCGAGCTCATTCTCGATTTTAAACATCGAGAATTAGTAGACTCACAGACCAGTCTGCGGACTGATGTCTGTACTACTAGTGAGTATATACTCGAGAGCTTTGAATGCCAACATCTTGGCAAATATAAAATATTGTTAATGAAGTACGCTTCATTAACACAACCACCAAATTTTAACCTACCGGTTAAACACAATGTGCAACACCACATTGTTACTAATGGGCAATTACCTTTCGTTACCGCTCGTAGACTTAATCCTGAGAAGCTCAAGGTGGCGAAATTGGAGTTTGAACATATGGTTCAACTAGGGATTTGTCGACCATCGTCGTCTCCCGCAGCATCTCCACTTCATCTGGTCCCTAACCGGGATACAAATGATTGGAGGCCATGCGGCGACTACCGTCGTCTTAATGCAGTCACAGTGCCGGATAGATATCCAATCCCGCACATTCACAATTTTTCTGTGAACCTTCACGGATGCACGATTTTTTCGAAGGTGGATTTGGTACGTGCGTATCATAACATCCCCATTGCACAAGAAGACGGGCATAAGACTGCCATAATAACACCTTTTGGTCTGTTTGAGCTTACTCGCATGCCATTTGGGTTAAGAAATGCAACCCAGTCATTTCAAAGATTTATGAACGAAGTCACAAGAGACTTAGACTTCGTTTATGTCTATCTAGACGATATACTTATCGCTAGTAAATCCGAGGATGAGCATCTCACTCACCTCGAATTACTGTTTAAACGCCTTGATAATTTTGGTTTAACAATAAAATTATCAAAATGCGTTTTTGGGGTCAGTGAGATCAACTTTTTGGGACATAGTATCGGCAAGGATGGAATCCTTCCATCACCCGAACGAGTCCAAGCAATTAGTGACCTCACAACTCCAACAACAGTCAAACAAATACAAAAATTTATAGGAATGGTGAACTTTTATCACCGATTTATTCCTAAACTAGCACAACTGCTAGTACCGATCAATGAACACTTGAGGGAACTCCTCAATTGTTCATCAACAACAAAAAATAAGGAACAACTTCCTTGGCCCGCAGAATGCCAACAAGCATTCCTCGACGTGAAAGCCGCAATGGCTGCAGCAGTGATGCTGATACACCCACTAGAGGATGCTAAATATAGCGTCACAACTGACGCTTCCGATTTTGCTATCGGAGCTGTGCTGGAACAATTTAACGGTCACAGATGGCAACCATTAGCTTTCTTTTCCAAGAAGCTATCATCTGCTGAACGAAATTATTCTGCATTTGATCGCGAACTACTCGCAATCTTCGCAGCAATAAAACATTTTCGGTACTTTGTTGAAGGAAGAAATTTCGTGGTCTACACTGACCACAAACCTTTAATACATGCCCTTCACACAAAAACCGAAAGATCTCCCCGCCAAACAAGACACCTGAGCCTAATTTCCCAGTTCACAACAGACATCAGACATGTCTCTGGGAAACAAAACGTTGTCGCAGATTATTTATCTCGCTCATTAGCGGCCGACAACGTTGACACAATCACCTTCGATTTGCCACATCTGGCGAAGGCACAAGAAGGTGACAAAGAGTTACAACGACTCCAAGAGCATCCCAGTAGTAGCTCGAAGGTAAAACTAATACTCACACCAATTCCTTTCACAACTCATGAAGTTTGGTGTGAGATTAGCACGGGTACATTACGCCCATACATACCTTCATCATTAAGAAAATTAGCATTCAATGCTGAACATAGCTTGTCGCATCCAGGCATAGGTGCCACAAGGCAAGCTATTACTAAAAAATATTTTTGGCCAGCGATCAATAAAGACTGTAACAACTGGTCTAGATCCTGCATAGGTTGCCAAAAATCTAAAGTTTCGAGACATACCAAATCTCCACATGAAGCTTTTAACCCACCAAATAATAGATTTGAACATATCCATATGGATATTGTTGGACCATTGCCCCCATCTCGAGGATATTCATACATCCTAACAATCGTAGACCGATTTACGAGATGGCCGGAAGCATATCCAATTCGAGACATCTCTGCTACTACGGTGGCCAAACGTTTTGTCACCGAGTACGTCCCAAGATTTGGCGCACCACTTGAAATTACAACAGATCAAGGGTCGCAATTTGAATCGAAACTATTCAATGAAGTCACAAGACTTCTAGGTACGCATAGGATACGTACCACCGCATACCATCCAGAAGCAAATGGGATGGTAGAGCGATTCCATAGACAACTAAAAGCGGCCTTAATGGCAAGGGACAACACTACTCATTGGAGTGAGGATTTGCCCTTTGTTTTATTAGGTATTCGCTCGGGAATTAAAACCGATTTAAAATGCTCACCAGCAGAGCTTGTCTATGGACAGAATCTGAGACTCCCCAATTCGATTTCCATCTCAACGGATGAGAATCCGATAGAGCACTCAGAATTTCTAACAAGTCTTCGCACACACATGAAAAGTTTGGCGGCAACACAACCCCGACAAACCGCACAGAAGGATGTGTACGTGCCGAACGCCTTAGAGAACGCGGAGTACGTTTTCATACGTACCGATCGTGTTCGGCGGCCTTTTGAAACACCATACGAAGGGCCATTCAAGGTAATCAAAAGATCACGTAAACATTTCGTCGTCAAGCTAAATGACACAAACAAGTCGATAAGTATTGACCAACTGAAACCGGCTTTTGAGGGTGACCGAGACGTTGAAGCAGCATCAATTCGCTCGGTACACTTCATGTAACGCTACGCTGGGAGGGGAGTATGTAGGGACATCGTCCTACTACTTCCGGGTTTACTTAGCTAAGGAGATATGTTTCGAAAAACATAATCGACTGAGGCTAAGTAATGAGAAAAAAATAAAAATCTAATTAGTTGTCAGTTGTCAGTGAAAAAACTAAAATAGCAGTAAAAAACATAGGTATTTTCATCGTGTTATTAAAAATAAATAAAAGCAAAAGGATCGATAAATAAGAATAATAATAACTGTAAATAAAATAAATGAAATTATTAACAAATAAAATAGAATAGAAATTGTAATAAAAGTGTGTCCAAAATAAAGTTAAATAACTGCAAGAGTTTTTGTGAATTAACCTGGATATAAAATAGAAACTAATATTGGGAGATGCCCAATAAGACTAACCTGGAGGAACACATCATTGACACTGGTGACTCAGTTCCTATCAAACAGAGGCATTATCCCGTCTCACCCGCTGTACAACAGCTGATGTATGGTGAGTTGGACAGGATACTGTCGCTGGGTGTGATTGAGCCATCAAATAGTCCCTGGAGTTCTCCAGTGGTGTTAGTACGTAAACCAGGGAAAGTCCGCCTGTGCCTTGACTCTCGCAAGGTCAATAGTGTCACTGTTAAAGACGCATATCCTCTTCCACACATTGATGGTCTTCTTGGTCGTCTCCAAGACACCAAGTTCATCACCAGCTTAGACCTTAAGGACGCCTTCTGGCAAATTCCGTTAGAGAAGAAGTCGCGAGAGCGGACAGTTTTCACTGTCCCTGGTCGTCTACTGTACCATTTCACAGTAATGCCTTTCGGCTTATGTAACGCCCCACAGCGCATGTGTCGCTTGATGGATAAGACCATCCCGGGCCATTTACGCGAAAACGTTTTTGTCTATCTGGACGACCTGCTCATAGTTTCACCTGACTTTGACTCTCATCTAAAGCATTTATACGAAGTGGCCAGCTGTCTCCGTCGTGCGGGGTTAACAATCAATCTGGCTAAAAGCAAATTCTGCGTGACTGAAGTCAAGTATCTCGGCTTCATAATCGGTGATGGGACTCTGAAAACCGATCCTAATAAGGTGACGGCCATCACGGACTTCCCGACTCCGAAGTCTCATAAGCAGACTCGGAGATTCTTGGATATGACCGGATGGTATCAGCGTTTCATACCCAATTATGCTAGCGTGGCATCTCCAGTCACGGATTGTTTGAAGTCTAAATCTTTTAGTTGGACTGATGAGGCTCAGCAGTCGTTCGAGACTTTGAAAAAGCTGATGACGGAAGCTCTTCTTTTAGTCACTCCAGATTTTTCGAAACCTTTTTATATTCAGTGCGATGCCAGCAGGACTGGTGTAGGTAGTGTGCTTTTTCAAAAGGACATGGATGGAGGAGAACATCCGATTGCTTATATGTCCAAGAAATTGAACGGAGCACAACGGAACTACACCATTACTGAGCTCGAATGCTACGCAGCCGTTCTGAGTATAAAGGAGTTTAGAGCTTATGTGGAGGGACAGACTTTCACTGTCATTACTGACCATGCCAGTTTGAAATGGCTCATGAGCCAGAAGGAGCTTAACGGCCGATTAGCCCGGTGGAGTCTTAAGCTTCAGGGGTTCGATTTTACGATCGAACATCGCAAAGGCGCCCACAATGTGGTTTCCGATGCCTTGTCACGCATGGATTGCGTTGACGATCTGTCCCTGTGCTTCGACGTGGACTTAAATGCCCCGTCCTTCAAGTCACCTGATTATCTTCGTCTGGTTGAAAGACTCAGGCAAGCCTCACCGCAGTTGCCAGACCTGCGAGTTGAAGATGGGTACGTTTTCAAGCGTACCTCTCCACGTACTGGAAACCCGATTGCTGACGATCTAACCTGGAAGTTATGGATTCCGATGGAATTGACCGCGTCTCTCGTCGAGTCGTCTCATTCGCCTCCCCAAGCATTGCGAGGTGGAGTAGGGAAAACCCTAGCCCGATTGGGACACAAGTACTTTTGGCCAGGTATGGCAAAACAAGTACGTGAGTTCATCGGCAATTGTGAGGTCTGCAAGACCACCAAAGTCCCCAGCTCAGTACTTCGACCACCTATGGGAAACCCCATGGATGCGTCGAGGCCGTTCCAATTTTTATACGTCGACTTCTTAGGTCCTTATCCCCGGTCGAAGAAAGGCCACACGGCAGTATTTGTTGTATTGGATGCATTCACCAAGTTTGTCTTCTTGCACCCCGTGTCCGCTGAGACCACGGCGGTGTCCGTCAAGTTTCTTGAGCGAACTATTTTTCATACCTATGGAGTTCCTGAAACAGTCTTCTCCGACAATGGTCGGCAATTCACCTCCAAGGAGTTTGCTAAATTACTACAAGATTATGGCGTGCACCATGTGCGCACGGCTGTATATTCGCCTCACCCCAACGCTTCCGAGCGATGGAATAGATCTGTTCTAGCCGCCATTAGAGCGTACTTAAAGGAGGATCATCGTGAGTGGGATAGACATCTGTCGTCCATTGAATGTGCTCTTCGTAGTACCCACCACGAGGTGATCGGCATGTCCCCGTATCAGGCCCTGTTTGGTAGCCATATGATCCTGCACGGATCAGCATATCCAGTCCTGAAGAAACTGAACGTTTTCCAGAAGGGGGACATAGCTGTCTTGCCATTGACGGACAAAATGCAGATGCTTCGTGAGCGGATTGCTAGTAACTTAGCCGCCGCACACACAAGACATAAACACCAATACAACTTACGGTGTCGAGTGGGCAGTTTTCGCCCAGGAGATGAGGTTTACCGGAGAACTTTCTGGGTGAGTAACCGAGCGGGTCGTTTCAGTGCCAAGTTAGCACCCCGGTTCTTGAAAGCTCGGATACGTAAAAATATTGGAACCAGCTTGTACGAGCTAGAGGATTTGGCCGGCAAAAGCATAGGTGTTTTTCACGCCAAAGATTTACGTACTTGATTTCTCGGAATAGTAAGCGCTACCTCATAATATCGTGATCCGAGGTTAGATTATAAACTCTGCGTATTCGTTACTGGTCTCTTCCTCTTCGGTCAGTCTGGTGAATTTCTCTCAGCAGACTGTTTGGCTGTCGTTCCACCGGGGGGAGTCAAAGGCAATGTGGTATTGCTGGAGACTGGCCCGATGGAGCGAAAGCAAACTGGGTTTGTACGTAAATGTTTGGAGACTTGTGGATGTCCGTCGGGGGACAAGGTGGTATTGTCTTCCGCCTGTTATTCGCAACTCCAAATATTTCTCCGGGAGATTTTCCAGACTGGCCATCGCAAATTACGATTGCAACTATGGGCCTAAATTACAGTTAGCTTTTTATCCGCTCTTTTTATTACCCGGCAGTTCATGTATGCTCGGCTAGGTCACTAGAGCATGAGACTCCTATTCTCAGGTCGTGAGTCGAGTCCCACATTGGCGCCAAAAATATTAGACCTACGGCGACCGTTTTTTTCGGCTCCTCACTGCCTCGCGAGTCGGCCTTGTGGACCCGAGGGTATGTAACGGTCGGTTGTAACATTTATTTTGGTTGGGACATTTATTTTGAAATCACCTTGTAATGGGGAATTTGTAGAAAATCACTTTGCGGAAACAGGAAAATTTTAAACGAGTAGACGAGGAAACAAATATTTTGAAGAGGACGATTTTTGTTTTGGGGAAAGAAAAATAAAAACGGAATTAATTTGATGCGGTTGGAGTTTTTTTGAGAATTGTTTTAATTGAAGTTGAATTGAAAATACCGGAAAAGTTTTAATTGTAATTTTAATCAGTTTCGGCCTTATTTTTGGTTGCGAAGAAAACTATTCGCATTCGGGTGCGTGAGTGCGAACGGAACTTGAGATATTTTGTTCGTTTTACAAATAATAAGAATTCTGATGAGGATACATACCTTCGACAATGATAACGTTGATTTGGGGATTGTATCAAGCGGAGATGATGGTTTTGCAAAGGAAGTCGACATTATAAGTTCCAAGGTTCGACAAACTAACCCTGAGGAATACCCATAAGAAGTTCTAACAATCGATAAGATTGCCCAGCATATGATCTACTGCATAAATGATGCCAATAGTGTAGGTAATTTCATACTCATTTTGACAGCTCGATATATCCAGCATCTGTCTGCCAACCCGAAAAACTAAGGCGAAGCGCACTATTGGGGCTCATGTTTTAGTTTTTTTCAATCCATTCCAAAACTTGGTACAGAGAAACAAGAAGGAGAAAATTCGTGTGCTCTGAAAAACCCGTAGGGAAAGCATCAAAAATTATTTTTCTCGGAGGACGCGAAAGATATAATTGATAATTGTCTGCGGTAGAAGTCCAACAAATTCTTGCAGTCCAGGAGAGTAAAGACACAAGATTACTAGTAAGGTTTTTGTTTTTTTTGGTTACATTCCTTTTTTTTTATTCGTGAGTACGCCACAAATTAAGAGAAAAAACAAAATATACAATAAATATAAAGAAAAAAACACACACACACACACACACAAAAATATACAAAATAAAAAAAATAGTTCATGATTTTATTTATTACTAAATAATAATTTTAAAGGTAGTTAGTATTAACGTTAATCGTATTTATAATTATTTATGAATTTATTTTGCTCCTTGTTGGAACTATTTTATTCATTCCTGTGTTGTTTATTTCTTGTGTTGTTTCCGGGGAATTTGTTCTTCCGTTAAGTTACTCGGTTGGTTGTAATATCGTTTGTACAAAGCGGGGAGTACTGGTACCATTACTGCGCGTTTTTTTCTTTAGTCTTCATACATATGTACCTATGATAATGATGTATTAATTTTGTTGAAATTGAGCGTTTAATTTGATATCTGACGAGGATCTTTATTTATTGTCGTGGAAGTTTGACGTTGATGATTATTCATTGTATTGTTTGGTATGATGATTGTTCCTGTAATAGACTGGATTATTAAATGAGTATAAATAGAATGTCCGTGTGTTAGATTTTTTTGTGGAATGGTTGGGGCGGATGTCATTTCTTTTCAGGGTTCTTAAACAGTGCCTTTTCCTGAAGCTGATAGTCTTCAATACTATGAGCTGTCAGGGAAATGGATTGCAATGACACGGCTCAGGCAAGGCCCGAGGGATGATTGGAACTGAAGATGAATTTGCCTAGTCACAGGTAAGTGGTGAACCATACTGCGTATAGGCCCGGCCACACACCCCACGACCCCCCCGGCGAGCTAGTGAACTCCGTGTGGCCGGCAGCACATCCCCCTGGCATTAGTATCGGCGGTTGGGGAGGATAAGGAGTCCGGAATTTGTTTTTTTTATGTATGGTGTTGACTCCTTGGTCATGCTTTTCCGGGCTTATGGCTAAGGGGGCAATACCTCGCATAAGTGGCGCCCAATACTTAGTCGCGCCATTATGCTGTTACACATCTAAAGGCATCCATCCAAAAAAGCTGACTTTTGTGGTTTCTTAGATTAAAATAATTAATAATAGATTTATATAGAATATTAAAAGATTAATTTTTTTATTTATTTATTT
Source organism: Thereva unica (assembly GCA_949987705.1). Classification (NCBI taxonomy): domain Eukaryota; kingdom Metazoa; phylum Arthropoda; class Insecta; order Diptera; family Therevidae; genus Thereva; species Thereva unica. Next base: position 128,373,697 of record OX465281.1, read on the forward strand.
ATTTACAGTCTACAGAGTAAGTCTCCAACAGACAGATGCCAGTAAAATATGAATATAACAAAATTAACAAAGACAAAAAAAAAACAAAAAAAACCTTAGAAAACTAATTGTTGTATTAAACACTAGGCAAAAGATGATACAATATGAATAACCAACATTATTACAAAGAATGGACTTGAATGCATTTCTATCTAGGGTTAAATCAATTGCATCGTAAATTTTATTAAAGAGGTCAGAGCAAAACGTTACTGGTTCACGTTGGCCATAAACAGTCCTATGCTGAGAGACACACAATAGAGGTCTAGATCTTAAAGATACGCCAGGTGCATAAATATTAAAAAGAGAAAGCAATGAAGCAGATTTAATTCGGAAACATAAAACATCTCTGACAAACATTATACTAGCGATATTTCTTCTAGTTTCTAAAGTCGGAAGTCCAAGAAGCAAACATCTAGAATTATATGAAGGAATACTGTTTTGCCAACTAATTTTACGTAGAGCAAAACGAGTAAAAGACTTTTGAATAGATTCGATACGAGAGCTGTGGAAAGAGCTAAGGGGATTCCAGACAACAGATGCGTACTCTAAGTGAGAACGAACAAGAGACGTGTAAAGGACTTTTAACGTAAAAGAATCTAGGAAGTCAATAGAATTTCGTTTTAGAAAACCAAGCATTTTAAATGCTTTTGAGCATACTATATCAACATGGCAAGATGAACTAAATCTATGGTCAAGATTAAGACCAAGATCACAAATAGTATCAGGAGAATCAATAATCACACCATTAATATTGTAAGAATGAGAAAACGGAACAATAAGTCGATAAAAAGACATTTTTTTACATTTAAGGGGATTTAGCTCCAACCTATTAGCTTTGCACCAAGAAAAAAAGATATCAAGTTCTTTTTGAAGAATACTACAGTCGGATACAGAAGAAATTGAAGTAAACATCTTCATATCATCCGCAAATAATAGCGCATTGACACGAGAAAATATACTTCAAGCATCATTAATAAAAATAATGAATAATAACGGACCAAGATGACTACCTTGTGGAACACCTGATTTAACTGCAAATATTCTCGACATACATGTATCAGTTAGAACGCACTGCTTACGGCCAATAAGATAGGAACTTTTCCAATTAAGAAGAGAAGAATGAAAACCAATTGCGCGTAATTTCCTTATTAATAGTGCAATATCGACACGGTCAAAAGCTTTGACAAAATCCGTATAGATAACATCAACCTGCTTACCCTGTTCCATAGCATTAATTGTGTAGTTCTTAAACACTACCAGGTTAGTGGTAGTGGACTTCCCTTTCATAAAACCATGTTGTTCATCACATATACAATCGTTCACAACAAATTCAAGTCTGTGTTTTACCAGGCTTTCAAAACATTTAGGAACAGGTAATAACTTCGCAATACCTCTATAATTATTAATTTTATTACGACAACCCGATTTATAAAGCGGTTTAATATACGAAAATTTCCAAGAGTCAAGGAATAAACCAAACTTCAAGGACAGGTTAAACACTTTGGTAAGAACATAAGAGAGGCTAGAGTAACATTTCTTTAATAATAAGTTACACATTAAGTCAGGTCCATGAAAAATGTCACCACTTAAATCCTTTAGGCATAATTCAACTTCACCCTGCTCTAATTGAATAAGACCAAGATCGACAATTGAATCTAAATCAATACACTCAGAGCTAGGACCACAATTATGATTGGACATATAGACAGATTCAAAATAATCAGCAAAAAGGGTTTCTTTTAGGCCTGGGGTGTCCCTGCACCCCCAGGTCCAGCTAAGGGTTAATGCTTTTGGGCAGCATTATTAATTTTCCCATACTGAATCAAATGCCTGATCTATGACTTTGCTTAGAAGGGTAAGAGCATTTCGAGGTACTGGTATAGTTTCTTCATCCTTGAAATGACGATGGCTTGGATGAAGATGAAGAATTGATCCAGTGCACGACCGTACTCTGAGTTACTCGCAGGATAATTCAAAAAAAAAAAAAAAAAATTAATGGTCTTGGATGTGAAGTATCACGTCCGTATTTTAACGTGACAACGTCTATTAATTTGAACGTGACAACGTCTGTTATTACGTTTTGTATTATTTTCTCAATTATTCTTTAATCTATATCTATAAAAATCTCGTGTCACAGTGTTTGTTACCGTACTCCTCCGAAACGGGTTGACCAATTTGCATGAAATTTTTTGTGTATATTTGGTAGGTCTGAGAATAGGTCGTACGCTATTTTTTATACCTTTAACCAAAAAAACAGCTGCAAAATCCAAAAAAAAATGGTAATTTTAGGAATTTTCACTTCATTGTAGTTTCAATAGCTTCATGGCCTACCTATTGTTCGACAAATGTAAAATTGTCATTAAATTGAATCATTGGGCGCATCCAGCGCACTCAGCGGCTGAGTAGCGGCTAAGTGCTGAGCTCGTTGGATGGCTAGCTGAACTAAGCAGCTTAGCTCAGCGGCTGGCGAATTTCTCAGCGTAAAAATTTTATGCTAAGTAGCTCAGCGATAGTGAATTGATGTTATTTAAAATAGAAAAAAATATTTAGCTGTCAAAATAAATTTTAACTCAGCTACCCATCCAGCCGACACATATCGCTGAGTTACTTTTTACGCTGTGCTGTTCAGCTAAGCGGCTTTTCCGCTGAGTGCGCTGGATGCGCCCATTACATTTAATGAAAATTTCAAATTTACGCAGCTGTCAAACAATAGGTAGGCCATGACGATATGGAAACTAAAATGATCCATGGCGGCCGTCTCAAGAGGGCGGTGTACCACTTTCTTCACAACCACCTCGACATGGGTATCAAATGAAAGGGTATGATAAGTAGAATACAATAAGCAATGTAGTATACAAAATATATCTTTAGATCCATGGCGGCCGTCTCAAGAGGCCGGATTACTACTTTCTTCACAACCACCTCAACATGGGTATCAAATGAAAGGGTATGTTAAGTACAATACAATAAGCAATGAAGTATACAAAATATATCTTTAGATCCATGGCGGCCGTCTCAAGAGGGCGGGGTACCACTTTCTTCACAACCACCTCGACATGGGTATCAAATGAAAGGGTATGAGAAGTAGAATACAATAAGCAATGTAGTATACAAAATATATCTGTAGATCCACGGCGGCCGTCTCAAGAGGCCGGATTACCACTTTCTTCACAACCACCTCAACATGGGTATCAAATGAAAGGGTATGTTAAGTACAATACAATAAGCAATGTAGTACACAAAATATATCTTTAGATCCATGGCGGCCGTCTCAAGAGGGCGGGGTACCACTTTCTTCACAACCACCTCGACATGGGTATCAAATGAAAGGGTATGATAAGTAGAATACAATAAGCAATGTAGTATACAAAATATATCTTTAGATCCATGGCGGCCATCTCAAGAGGCCGGATTACCACTGTTCAGAATTAGCACTTTAATTTCTGACTCAATAAAAAAGGTGCCGGAAGGGTGCGATTCAATAAAAAGATAACCTTTTCCACTAATCAAAATTACTATTTATTCACAATTAATTCTTAAATTTTCTCAACTATAAATTCAAGAAATTCAACAAATTGCCAAAATACAAAATAATTCAATTCAATCTTTAATTCGTTATTTATTACTTTAAATTTCGTATTTGTTTTGTAAATAAAAATTACCAAAATATTGCTTGCTCTGGCAACTTAAATGAATGACGCCACCTATCTGTCAGCGTGATGATTGATGTTTCGACTGATGTGTTCTGCAATTAGAACAGCCAGGAATAACCTTTGTGTTGCTGCACTCTGGTTTCGTTTCTTGGGAATCGCTTGGGATATGCTTGCTGTTTGCTGCCCGGTTGCTGCTTGATGGACTACCTTGCCTTGTGAAGTCGTCCCTCTGTGGTTCGATAATTGCTGCAAATCAATTTTTGCGTATTAAGTTGATGCTGTATTAAAGACTTCAAGACTGTCTTTAATTCAGGCTTCGCTACGAAAAGACCTCAATTCTGTCTTTTCAGACTGTCAAGTTCAGTACTTGAGCAGATTCTTGAAATTGTTTGAAAAAGACCTCAATTCTGTCCTTTCCAATTGCCAAGTTCGATACTTGGGCTGATTTTTTCGCTTGCTTAATTTCTAGTTCAAGACTCTAGAAATGTGAAGCAACTTCTGATCTTTCTTGAGACTGTGCTTCGGTATTTATTTTATCTACGAATAATGGTTGTGATTGCGTGTGGTGGGGCTTCGCCTTTTGAAGTACATAATTTTGGGTTTATGTACTAGATGTCCGATCAGCTGTTCCTTTTCTTCCCCATAGATGTCAAATGGAGTTTGGAGTTGGGTGAGTATATTTTTTCTTGTGTAATATATTTATTAATTTTAGTTTATATTTTAGGTTGTTTTTAGTGGGGAAATAAATTAGGAGGAGCCCGCGATCACTCCATTGGGGTTGTCAGGTAAGTAATTTTGTGGAACCTGTTTGTGATTTTATTAATCTTGTTTGTTTACAGAATTTTGCGATTTGCCGACGGCTTTTTGACGGATTTTCTGGTGGATTTTTCATCGCCTTGGATTTTAATTTTTCTTCCTCGTTGGTTTGAAAAAAGTAAGAACTTGCATAATTTAACATTTATATTTAATAACCCTTTTTATATTTTCAGGTATGAATTGTTGTTTTTGTTTGTTTTTGTGTAGTGACGTCCTTTAATTTGTGTGTTTTTGATTTTATTTTTATGTAGATCCATGTAGTTTTGTTTTGTTTATTTTCAATAAAATTAATTAAACGATATTGAAAAATGATGTTTTTATTTATTTATCCTTTTTCATTTTATTTCGTTTTCAGGGTTTTTTTGCAGGTTTTTTTTGATTTTTAAAAATAAAGTGAAGAAAATAGTGAATTTTGTGGTTTTATTTAATATTCCCTTGTTACTTGCTTTTGGTTTTTTAGTGTCGCCGGAACATTCTCCCCGCCTTGAAGCGTTAAGCTTCAAAGAAAGTGTTTCGAGGAGGCTGATTAAGACGGTTTTGTTTTCCGGCGGAAATGATATTGTGGTGTTTTTTCTTTAGGGTTCGTTGCTGGTTGGCGAATACCTTTGTAGTTATGACGTCTTGCTGCGTTTCGTGTTATTAATATCCAGTACTTATGCCTTAGCATATGTAACATTAGCTGCGTGCCTCTGATGAGTTTAGCTAATGGGCTCTTCTCTGGCAAGATGATGGGATGGCTTTCGGAGAACGTTGTATCGGCATTCTGAATGCGCCCTCCTACTCTCAAAATACCTTCCTGATCGAGGAATGGGGTCAATCTGATGAGCTTACTTTTGCTGGATACTGGGCGTTTGGATTGTATTGCTCGTATCTCTTCTTCAAACTCCTGTGATTGGACGTTTTTTATCCAGCACTGTAGGGCTGCTTGGATTTCTCTTGAAGTTAGGTAGCTCGGCTGAGGAAGGCTGGATGATGATTTTGATGCTTTTAACCACCGTCGACAATATGCTGTGACTCTTAGCAGTTTCGTTAATGACGAATATTTGTTGATCAGATCGTGATTGGAGGGATCTACTTCGATATGCAGATTGGTGGTGGTTTTTCGTACTCCCACCGTGGTATCTTGGATTTCCTTCCTTTTGGGCCAATGCTCCTTTGTCTGTTGGAGCCAATGCGGACCTGTCCACCATAATTCACTCGGTGATAGTCCTCTTGTGGCGCAGTCGGCAGGGTTGTCTTCTGTTCTAACATGACTCCAGCTACTTTGGTCTAGCAGCTGATGTATTTGTGAGACCCTGTTCGCCACAAATGTTTCCCATGATGATGGGTGTTTTCTCAGCCATGCGATGACAATTGTAGAGTCAGTCCAAGCATGTGTAGTTACCTGCTCGAACTTCATGTCGTCCTTTACTTGCGCCAGTAATTTGGCCAATAAGTGCGCTCCGCATAACTCGAGCTTTGGCAGTGAGATGGTCTTGATGGGTGCCACTTTACTCTTGGCAGCGATTAAGTGACAATGGCAGTTACCGTCTTCGTCTTGTGTCCGGATGTATACGGCTGCTGCATATGCTATGATGGATGCGTCGCAAAATCCATGGATTTCGATGTTCTGGATTTTGTTGTGAGCTTCAATCCATCGCGGGATTTGAATAGTTTGGATGACTTGGAGGTCTGCTCGGAACTTTCGCCATTGTTGATCGATGTTGATCGGGACTATTTCATTCCAGTCGAGTTTTGTCAGCCAAAGACTTTGTATTAAAATTTTGGCATTAATTGTTACTGGTGTAAGCCAGCCGATGGGGTCGAACAGCTTCGCAATTTCGGACAATATTTTCCGTTTTGTATATATTTCTGGTGCTGACTCCATGCTGACCTTGTACGACAGTGTATCGCTGGCAGGATTCCATAATAAGCCAAGAGCTTTGACTTCTTCTGCATTCACTGCGAGTGGAAATGAGACCTCTCGATCGGTTGCCGGAACTTCTTCCAAGATGGTGTTGTGATTCGCGGCCCATTTTCGGAGCTCTAGCCCTCCAGCTCGGAGAAGCTGAATTAATTGCCTTTGTTTCTGTCTTGCTTCTTCTATGTTATCTGCGCCAGTCATCAAATCGTCAACGTAAAAATCGTTGAGTACAGCGTTGGATCCGATTTGGAACATTTCTGCTTCATCTTTCGCCAATTGGTGCATGGTTCGGATGGCAAGGAAAGGAGCGCTCTTTGTTCCGAACGTCACAGTCAAGAGTTTGTAGTCTCGTATAGGCTGATCTGGTGATTCCCTCCAAACAATCCGCTGGTAATCGGCATCGTCTGGATGAACTCGTATCTGCCGGTACATCTTCTCGATGTCGGCCATGTAAGCAATTCGATATTTTCTCCATCGCATGAGAGTAGACATCAAAGAGTCTTGTATCACTGGTCCATTCAATAATACGCTATTGAGTGAGTTTCCGTTGGCAGTCGGACGGGATGCGTCGAAAACTACCCTCAGTTTGGTGGTCGTGCTGCTTGATTTGATGACAGCATGGTGAGGCAGGTAACAACATCGATATGTTGTTGTGTCGTTGGGCAATTGATTTTGAAGTGCTGATTCGGGGGTGGTGGCAGGCATCATGTGACCTAACGTCAAATATTCCTGTATGCATTTGACGTAGTCTGCTTTCAGGTCAGGATCTTGTTGGAATCGTTTCTCCATCTGCATCAATGTTCGAATGGCGATGTGTCTTGATGCGCCAAGTTGTACTTTATCAGCTACAAATGGAAGCCGGACTTGGTAACGTCCGTTGCTGCATCTAGTGACGTTGTTGTTGAAATGTGTTTCACAGCGAGTTTCTTCATTTTTCCACTTAGATCTTGGGGGAAGTTCTTCTAGTTCCCAAAATCTCTTTAGCTCGTCGTTAGGAGTCACCTCGGTGAAGAATGTTTTCACATGTGCGCTTGCTCGTGCAGCTGGAGTCGTCTTCCCAGAGATGATCCACCCAAACACCGTGTTTTGTCCCACTGGGGCTTCCTCGTTGCCTTTCCTTAGGCCGGCCAAGATGATCATGGGGAATACATCTGCTCCCAAAAGGATGTCGATGTGACCCGGCTTGTGGAACGTTGGATCCGCTAATTCGAGACCCTTTAAGTGCGCCCAATCCTTGCTAGAACATTCACTATTTGGTAATGGATTAGTTATTTTGTTAATTACCATTGCCTGGACCTGGATGTTCTTCCCCTGTTGGTTTCGTGGTTTTAGTTGCAGCGAGGCCCATTTTGTGATTTTCCCCGCTGGCATGTTACCGATCACGCTTAATGCGGTTTGTGTTGGCTCCTTTTTGAGTTGTAGATCTTGAACCACTGCCTCACGTACGAATGAGGATTGAGATCCGGGATCAATGAGTGCTCTGCAGACCTGCTCTCGTCCAGTTGGAGATACTACGGTGACCAGGGCTGTGGCTAAGAGTACTTGTCGGCAGTCGTAAGGTGCTGCCTGAGCGAAGTATGTTTGTGTTTGGTTGGATGGTAATTCATCGTTTGAACTTGAAGGCGGTGAAACGCTGCTGTTGGTTTGACTCGCTGACTGGATTCTGTGTAAGGTTGTATGGTGAGTCTTTCCGCATTGGAAACACCTACCTTTACTGGGACACTGTGATGAGCGATGGCCTGCTCTCAGGCAATTGATGCATAGATCCTTTGATTTGACTGTTTTAAATCTCTCATCGATGCTGAACTGCACATATTTGGGGCATTTCCCTATGGCATGTGCGCCTTTGCACAGGATGCATAAGCTTTGATTTGTGATGTGGAAGGCTTGGGTTCTTCTTTTTGCGTGCTCCCTGGCTTTGCTCTCGTGATGTTCATGCTTGTTGTTTGATGAGTTGTTGACAGCTTCTAACGTCCTGAATCTCGTTTCGAGGAAAGTACGCAGTTGTGGCCATGTCGGAATGGTTTGCCTTGACTTAGTACTCTGGGATTGCTCCCACTGCTCGTGAGTTTCGGTCGGTAGTTTCTGTAAGTCGCCTGCGAATGTGGGTATTGAGATTCGTGGAAGTTTTACCTCGTTGTTATGGTGAGCAATTTGACTATTATTTAGATCTGTTGATGACTGCTCGGCTCTTGGGTCTGCGTCTGGACGGATCTTGAGGTATTCTTCGTTGATTGCGGAATAGGTGTTTATGTAAGTTTCTTTCACTTCTGCGTACCAATCGTCCTTGAAGTATGGATGCTTGTGTTCGACTTCACTTAGCGTCTTGCTCATTATTTTCTCCTCGTTATTGCGGAACTTTTTCCAGTTGTCATCGAGACCGTCGAGTTTCTTTTGGAAGTATGTTTCCGTTTTTCTACTTAGTCCATCCTTGGAAAAGTTGCGATATGCCTTCTCGATGCGTTCTCGAAGTCGTTTTTGATGATTGAGTAATTCTTCCATGTTTCTGAATTGCGGCTTGAGTTATCTTATTGAATCACTATCCGGCTCGAAGGACCAATGTTCAGAATTAGCACTTTAATTTCTGACTCAATAAAAAAGGTGCCGGAAGGGTGCGATTCAATAAAAAGATAACCTTTTCCACTAATCAAAATTACTATTTATTCACAATTAATTCTTAAATTTTCTCAACTATAAATTCAAGAAATTCAACAAATTGCCAAAATACAAAATAATTCAATTCAATCTTTAATTCGTTATTTATTACTTTAAATTTCGTATTTGTTTTGTAAATAAAAATTACCAAAATATTGCTTGCTCTGGCAACTTAAATGAATGACGCCACCTATCTGTCAGCGTGATGATTGATGTTTCGACTGATGTGTTCTGCAATTAGAACAGCCAGGAATAACCTTTGTGTTGCTGCACTCTGGTTTCGTTTCTTGGGAATCGCTTGGGATATGCTTGCTGTTTGCTGCCCGGTTGCTGCTTGATGGACTACCTTGCCTTGTGAAGTCGTCCCTCTGTGGTTCGATAATTGCTGCAAATCAATTTTTGCGTATTAAGTTGATGCTGTATTAAAGACTTCAAGACTGTCTTTAATTCAGGCTTCGCTACGAAAAGACCTCAATTCTGTCTTTTCAGACTGTCAAGTTCAGTACTTGAGCAGATTCTTGAAATTGTTTGAAAAAGACCTCAATTCTGTCCTTTCCAATTGCCAAGTTCGATACTTGGGCTGATTTTTTCGCTTGCTTAATTTCTAGTTCAAGACTCTAGAAATGTGAAGCAACTTCTGATCTTTCTTGAGACTGTGCTTCGGTATTTATTTTATCTACGAATAATGGTTGTGATTGCGTGTGGTGGGGCTTCGCCTTTTGAAGTACATAATTTTGGGTTTATGTACTAGATGTCCGATCAGCTGTTCCTTTTCTTCCCCATAGATGTCAAATGGAGTTTGGAGTTGGGTGAGTATATTTTTTCTTGTGTAATATATTTATTAATTTTAGTTTATATTTTAGGTTTTTTTAGTGGGGAAATAAATTAGGAGGAGCCCGCGATCACTCCATTGGGGTTGTCAGGTAAGTAATTTTGTGGAACCTGTTTGTGATTTTATTAATCTTGTTTGTTTACAGAATTTTGCGATTTGCCGACGGCTTTTTGACGGATTTTCTGGTGGATTTTTCATCGCCTTGGATTTTAATTTTTCTTCCTCGTTGGTTTGAAAAAAGTAAGAACTTGCATAATTTAACATTTATATTTAATAACCCTTTTTATATTTTCAGGTATGAATTGTTGTTTTTGTTTGTTTTTGTGTAGTGACGTCCTTTAATTTGTGTGTTTTTGATTTTATTTTTATGTAGATCCATGTAGTTTTGTTTTGTTTATTTTCAATAAAATTAATTAAACGATATTGAAAAATGATGTTTTTATTTATTTATCCTTTTTCATTTTATTTCGTTTTCAGGGTTTTTTTGCAGGTTTTTTTTGATTTTTAAAAATAAAGTGAAGAAAATAGTGAATTTTGTGGTTTTATTTAATATTCCCTTGTTACTTGCTTTTGGTTTTTTAGTGTCGCCGGAACAACCACTTTCTTCACAACCACCTCAACATGGGTATCAAATGAAAGGGTATGTTAAGTAGAATACAATAAGCAATGTAGTATACAAAATATATATTTAGATCCATGGCGGCCGTCTCAAGAGGCCGGATTACCACTTTCTTCACAACCACCTCAACATGGGTATCAAATGAAAGGGTATGTTAAGTACAATACAATAAGCAATGTAGTACACAAAATATATCTTTAGATCCATGGCGGCCGTCTCAAGAGGGCGGGGTACCACTTTCTTCACAACCCCCTTAACATGGGTATCAAATTAAAGAGTATGATAAGTAGAATACAATAAGCAATGTAGTAGACTCAATATACCGATTCATGGCGGCCGACGCAAGACCCATGTTCTTTGAGGCATTTCATCTGTGTAAAATTCATATCTCGAAAAATATTAAGTCAATGGATGGTTTTTATTGTTTACTATTGACTTATGGGTGCAGCGTAGGCGCACCGGGTCCCAGCTAGTAAATTATATATTTCGAAGCAAATTTTTTTCGTGTGCGGGACATTTTCACACGCGCGTCCTATCTTAAACCGATTTAATAGACGTTGTCACGTCAATAAGGTGAATGAATGTATTTTTCCCGTGTAGAGGATAAATTAACGCAAATTTTGAGCCATTAACCACCCCCTAACATGTATGGGGGCGGAGATATGATTTTTTTGTGTGCGGGACATTGTCCGGGACATTTTCACACGCGCGTCCTATCTTAAACCGATTTAATAGACGTTGTCACGTCAAAAGATCACAGCTTTCTTGCAAACTATTAGAATGTAGACTCTTGTACTCCATGCAAGCCGGCATGGTAGACAAAACACTAGTCCAAGAGCTAGTGACAGATTTTCAAAGTGATTTTACAGAGGATGGGCCTTTGATGTTAGATTACTTAAAGCACAACTGATTAAGACTAATCGCCAATTCGAGTCTACTTAAGTTTTAATTTTAAGATCTTTTGAACTTGTAGATTTTTTGACCATGAAAAAAATGATTTTGCAGAGGATGGGACTTGGTATATAGGTAAATTGGGTTGCTCCCACCTCATATTCCGATTGCCATCTCGGTTGGAGGTTAGGTTTGAATTTTGGGAATTTTTGAAAATGTCGGTTTGGTCCAGTTGAACAAAGTGATATTGCAGAGGATGGGATTTGGTATAATGGTGAGATAGACCACCAATAGCCCAAGTTCGAGTGCCCATCTCATATGTAATCAAGGTTTCCATTTTGGCGGCTTTTGATTTTGTAGCCATTTTGGGTATGACCCAAGTGATTTTGCAGAACCCAAAATTTGGACCATAGGTTCTTGGTATCTACCAAATGCTACATTTTCAATCCCATCTCCTTTCCATTAATATTTTCAGTTTAATTGAGAAAAATTGGTTGATTGACGTCAGAGCAAAATTCTAATGAAGTCCCCTAACTAAATGTTAACTCCTAAACTAATTATCGTAGACCAACGTTATTAGGGTTCATATTTTAGTTAAATGTGTATTATTTTATTTAGCATAAAGAGCAAAAACTTGAGTGATTTCGTTTATAAGATATGTATATTATTATATGAGCAAAATGCTAAAATATTAGGATTTTCCTCACGCTTTTAACTAAATACCTTCTTAACGGAATTCTTTTCTTAATATCAAATAAAATAATACACATTTATCTAAAATATAATTATGTTGGTCTACGTTAATTAGTTTAGGAGTTATTCAAGTTTAAGTAGATTTTAAAAAATATATGTTTTTCTTTCGCAAACACCCTGTATCTAGTGGGTAGTGGGGATACGTTCCTCTCTAGAGCTTTTTTTCTCCAAATACATCCAATAAGCGCATGTCATCGGTTGGTTGATGAGATTCAACTCGTTTCAGGAGGCATAACACTCCAGCGAGTTGTTTCTCGATGCCCCGATGACAAAGTCGCCAGTAATGGTTGGGAGTAGGTGGACTAAAAAAATATCGCGGGTAGGTTGTGACAGTTCCTTTCTTCCCCGACTAGAGCTGCTGTTCGACATTGCACTCTATATGAAGAAAATAGACTGTCGACACAGTATAAAGGGCGTTTCCTGTGACTCTAGTCTTTCACATAAAAAAAAAAAAAAAATCACCCCTAAAAATATTAGCCACGTTGCCCAACAGAGAATTTATTGAACGTCTGAAGTAGTGATGAGCAAAAGTGGTCTTGTTCTTGCAGTCTTGTCTTGTTCTTGCATATTTTGCAAGAACAAGAACAAGAACAAGACTTAGTTATGCTTGCAAGAACAAGAACAAGACTAACTGTGCAAGAACAAGACCCAGAGCAAGATTTCTTGCAAGATTCTTGCAAAAATTCCACCTAAATTCATTCTATTAAAAACAAAAAACATAAAATTGATTATTATGCTCAAGTAATTATTATAGATACATGTATATTTGTATACTTATATTTAGTATGATAATTGTAAAAGCATTTGTACATAAGTACATAATGACTTTGCATGTCAACGAGATTCAGAATCAATATTTTTGCATTTCGAAGCAAACTTTTCCGAAAAGATTTAGGTAGATATTCCACACTGCCTACTCTTTTTTTATCCAATTGGGTGGTTTGTTACTTTAATTCAATTTCTGGTGTTTAGGAAACTAGTCCTTCTTCTGTTAAATCCATACAAAAATGAAGATTCCTCATATTATATTAACATAAAAATAAAGTTTAAAAAACCGACTTTAGGAAAAAACCAAGCCCGTGATACACAAAAAAGGAAGAAATAATTGTTGGTAATTCTTAACAGCATTAATCGAATCAGAATGGATTTAGAAAGAAGAATCTGTAGTATTCAGTAGTTTAAGTAGTTTATTAGAAAAGAAAAAATGCTCTAAAAAAATTCTTTTTTGAGTAACCTCTTTTGCTTTTTGGATGGCAAGGAAACTCGGACTTTTCTCAATGTATGTAATATTTTCAAGGCCTCCACATTGGTTACATCGCATCGTAAGAACGACAGGAGCGTGGGCCAGTTTTTGTATTGCTGTAAAGGGATTTAATAATTTTTTGTGCCCATACACGACATTTCTTCTTTAATGAATCATACTTGAACAACCTAATTTTTTATAATAAGTAATGGGTATAATACTGGTTTACTTTTGCTTCAAAATATTTCCGTTGTAATTTGTTGCTTACACACTTGACAGAAAAATGTCTACGCCTAACTTGTTCCCATATGAATTTTATGTAATTTTTCAGGGGCGCAAACATAATAACGTCACCAGCAGTCGTGAAACTGATTTGTTTAATAAAAAAGCCACGTGGAATTCTCACCTCAAAGGTAGTAAATTTTCGGTGTATACAAACTTTTGACGCTGACTGACTGACGCTAAAATTATAATAGTTTTAAAATCAATTTTTTGCAATTTGTTGTTTGGATATAATTTTTTTATTAAAGTCTAGGTTTTTTTCAATAACCATTTTATAAAATCAACATACAATACCTACTACATGCGAGAAAATACCTTGGCCTTGCAGTTTTGTCTTGCCTTGTCTTGGTCTTGCACATTTAGTAAGAACAAGAACAAGCCTTAGGTATATTTGCAAGAACAAGAACAAGAACAAGCCTTAGGTATATTTGCAAGAACAAAAACAAGACTTAGGTATGTTTGCAAGAACAAGAACAAGAACAAGACTTAGCTATGCTTGCAAGAACAAGAACAAGACAGACTGAACAAGAACAAGACAAGAACAAGACTAGATTAGTCTTGTCTTGTTCTTGCGTTTGCTCATCACTAGTCTGAAGACCCATACAACTTGCGGATTAGGGGGTATGAGTATTTGAAATCTTAAAGACGAAATAGCTCATGAATGGAAACTCCTATGAAAAATTTGCTGGTTTTAGGGGTACAACCAATTTCCCGACACTTTAAAAAAAAAAACTCTACTTACTGGCTTTAGCACTGCCTGCTTTCCACGCGTTCAGTGGATGTGATTTCAACCCGTCCTTTTATAGACGGGGAAAAACAAAGCCATTTGAACTAATGGAGCAGAATGAAAGATATATAAGGGCGTTTATGAAAATAAGTCTAGTTGGGCTATCGGATGAAACGTTCAATGTTTTAGAGGAGTTTGTATGTCAAATGTACACCTTAAAAAAGATAAACCGAGTTAACGATGGTAGAATGGCTATTTTTTCTGCGAATTACAAGACATCAAAAGTAACTGAAACTTGAAAATGAAGAATTTTGATGGTTCCTCTCTACCACCATGTAAAGCGAGTTGACACAGCAAATAAAACGTACTTGCTATATAGCTACTCTCTGGACACACGTCTATTTAAAAGTTTCAACGCGTTACAAACCAGAAGAATGGGGGTGGAAGCTCAGTAGTGCTGATGATGAGGATCTGAAACTTCTATTCAACTGGTTTGATGGTGACGAGGTCCCACCTCAAGTGTCAGACGTTATTGTTGAAGAAATTGAGGAAGGTGAGATATCAACTACACATGCTATACATACATACATACATATATGCGTAACTAGGTTTTTTCAATTAATTAGAAATTCCAGCTTATAAAAAATAAAATATTTAAAAAGGAAAAGAAGTTTATATATTTATTTATTTATTCATTTATTTTAATTAATTTTTTTTACTTTTAGACAATGAACAGAACTCAAGCGAAGAAGACGAAGAAGAAAGTAGAGATAACAACTATGACCCTGATAGCGATAGTTAATGAGTCTATCATATTTATGTATATAAAAAATAATAATAGTATTTATTATTATGAATATATAAATAAAAAAAAAACATAAGTGTGCGTAGGACCAGACTTTAGAAGTGTTAACTTTTATAGCTAGTCTAAATATCCAAATCAATCTTAATACAGGACGATAAGGATTAATATATTTTATTTATGAAAATTCTGTCAAAGCTTATTTAATTGTCACTTATATGCACTCACTCCAAAATGTTTTGCAATGTTTTGGAAATTAAACTAATTAATTAAACGGACGATGGATGACTGGGATAATGAAGTTTTTAGTAAAAATAGTAGCTAAAATATAGTAATAAATACATAGTGCATAGTTCATAGGAAATATGTAGTACATAGTACACAGTACATATCGTCGCACAGTGGGGGAAAAGCCCGAAATCCTGGCCACAAGTCGAATTATGAATTTTTAATTTGAAGCCTATGGTTGGTAGGGATCGTTTAGGGACTAACCTTTCTACACAAAACCGTTAGGCCGAGCCCCCTGCTACTTGTGGTTGTCGAAATATTTCAGTCTCAAGTTGACCTCCGACAACAGATTTTCGACGACGCGCGCGTGAACGGATCGCAGTGAAAAGTTTACATTTGTATAACCTGAAAGTTTTCATCAAAAAAGAAAGTCGAAAAAATGGATGCGGTTCCTGGAGGTATGTAGAATATTACGAATATTTTACTTTTCCAAAAAAAAAAACGTTGCTCTGTTTGTTTATTACATATAATTATACATCGAAAAAATGATTACTCGTTTGAAATAAAGCTGATGATATGTATACCAAAAGTACCAAATCCCGCTGAATCCCGCGTTCATTCTGCGATGAGCTTGAAGTATAATCTATTATGAACTCATTGTGCAAAAATCAGCTCCTAATTTTGCCTAGCCTATATGTGAGGTATTTTTTCACATAGCGGGTTTTCTTGTTTTTTAGCCTTTTGGGGAGCTCCCTGGCCCCCCTAGAGGCAAGGTGGGATTTTTCTGGTATTTTTTCCTAATAGTAGGGACTGTTACGCAAATTTTAAGGGGTCATAGAGCCCCCTACGATTTTTTTTGAGGCCGTGGGAGGCAAAAGTAAGGTAAATTTTAGTGCATTTTTAGTGCATTTTATGATGCACCTATAAATCGATGTGAACTATGTGATGCGCCATTTTTTTACAATAATTTGGATTTCGGATTCGTAATCAGCGACCTTGAAAATCCGCACATACCAATTTTTGTCAAGGTCTGACACCTATTTAACATCCATGTCCGCCATATTGGATCGGCCATTTTGTTTACAATAATTTGGCTTTCGGATTCGTAATCAGCGACCTTCAAAACCCCTGTATGCTAATTTGTATTCCCATCAGAGGTCATTTGAGGTTTTGGCCACGATTTCGGTCTTTTCCCCCACTGTGCGTCGGGTTGATGCAATAGTCACGAAACAGAAATTTTTGCTATTTTAAACATTGTGCAAATATGCAAAAAAGTCATATTATATTCAGCCAAAGTCACGGATCTAAATTTTGATGGGAATCTACTGGATTCAATTTGAATTTTTTCAGAACCAGTAAAATAAGTAAAATTAAGCGATTTATATTTATATCATAAACATAAATTCAAATATATGTTTATACATTAAAGATCAGAAACTTAATGGCTGAAATAACTGATATAATTAACAAAGAAAACGAGTAGCTACGAAGTTTTTCAACACGCTTTTTTCGCGAAATCAAACACTTGATCACCAATTCCATTCTCCTCTGCATTACTTATAAGTTATTACAGAAAACACTAATTTAAGAAGTACTTCCAAATCGACTTCCCACAGTAAATACTTGCGATTTTCCCTACTGGGATACTGCCCCAGATATGTACGTAAAATACAGACGCGCAGTCGAATAGGCGAAACGCCGAAACGTATTCCATGTCGCCGAAAGCGATTAATCCAAGCAAAATATTTAAATATTGCAGCCCTTTAGCTGGCTAGAGCATGGCAACTTTTAGTCGAGGTCCAGCAACAGACAGCAGCGATGGTCACGCGCATTTTTGGTTCGCGCTCGTTTCTGGGCACTTGTGCCTATGCAGCTGGCTAGAGCATGGAAACTTTTGGTTGAGCTCCACTTACAAACAGCAGCGTATAATTATATGTGTGCGAGGCAAAATAGCCCGCGCTTGGTGGGAGGGATTGGGTTTGAATGTTGCAATGCAGAAGCTGCTCTCAGCATTCGTTTTATATTCTCGCGCCGCTCTCAAAATTCATATCACATTCTCGCACGCCATCGCTGCTGTCTGTTACTGGACCTCGACTACCCCAGATAGGTAAGTAAAATTTGGTCGAGCTAGAGCAACAAACAGCAGCGAATGTGTGCGAGAGGATGAAATGAATCTAAGAGCGGCGTCTGCTTTGGGAAAATATGAAATGAATGGGTGCGAGAATATGCCATGGATTTTGAGAGCGGCGTCTGCATTGTGAGAATATAAAACGAATGCTGAGAGCAGCTTCTGCATTGCAACATTCAAACTCATTCCCTCCCACCAAGTGCGGGCTATTTTGCCTCGCACACATATAATTATACGCTGCTGTTTGTAAGTGGAGCTCAACCAAAAGTTTCCATGCTCTAGCCAGCTGCATAGGCACAAGTGCCCAGAAACGAGTGAGCAACAAAATGCGCGTGTCGCCATTATTGCAGCAAGTCTCCAGAAACGGGTGTAGCAACAAAGTACGCGTGTCGCGAATTCTTTGTTTTACCCCCAGCGAAAAAGTGCCAAACGCGCCTAAAGAAGTTAACACTTCAAAAGTTTGAAAATTGGAAAAAAGAAAATCAATTTATTTATGATAAAAGTAATGAAATTTAAATTACTCATATCCCCTAACTCGCAACTTGTATAGGTCATCAGACGTTCAATAAATCCTCTGTTGGACTACGTGGCTAATATTTTCAGGGTGATTCCTGGATATATTATAAGAAAAAATTGTTCTAAAGAGGGGGGAGGGTATACACTATCCACTAATATAGTCGGTGGAAAGAACAGAAAAAATCTAAACTCCTAGACTAATCATCCTAGAGTAACGTAATTATACTCTTTTAGATAAATATGTATTCTTTTATACAGGAGATTGAGTGAATCCTTTTGGAAGATATGTAGGCTCAAAATAAGTATTTATTGAACGTCTAATGACTTATACAAGCTGCGAATTAGGGGATATGAGTAATTTAAGTCTTTAAAACGGCTATATCTCATGAACGGCAGCTCGTACAAGAAAATGTATAATATCATTTTTTGTAGATAATCTCATGATCTACAAACTCTGTAAACGGTATTTTATGATAGGACTTGCCGTTTAAGAGATATTAGCACAAAACCGAATTTTCTGTGTTTAGTTCTTCTTTATACTCCTTTAATCCCTCATGGGACATAGGGCGGAAACAGTTGCCCTCCAGCGGACTCTGTTTTGCGCGACAGCTCTTAGCTCCGACCAGGATCTCCCAGTTGTTGCGGCTTCTTCTAGTAGGGTTCTCCTCCACGTTGTTCTAGGTCTTCCTACTCGACGGGAACCTTGCGGATTCCAGTCAAGGGCCTGTTTGGCTAGATTTTCGTTTTCGCGTCGCAAGGTGTGGCCAACCCAATTCCATTTCCTTCGCCTGATTTGATCGTCTATCCTTTCTTGGCCGGCACGGCGCCATAGTTCTTCGTTTGAAATTCTATCTTGCCAGCGGATTTTTAGGATACGACGAAGGCATCTGTTGATGAAGACTTGTAGGCGCCCTGTGATGAATTGGGTGACTTTCCATGTTTCCCAACCATACAAAAGAACTGCCTTAACGTTGGAGTTGAACAGCCGCAATTTGGTGTTAGTGGAAATCACCGTTGATCTCCATATGTGGGACAGGCATGCATAAGCGCCTCGTGCTTTATTTATTCTGGAACTGACGTCTTCTTCTGCCCCGCCATTTTCGGTAATAATGCTACCGAGGTAGCAGAATTTATTTACCAGTTCCATGTCACGGTTATTCAGCGCTGTTCGTTCGTTGGTGTTTGCATTTATCCGCATTTCTTTAGTTTTAGTCGGATTTAGCCTTAAGCCTGCTGGACTACTTTCTGTTGCTAAATTGTTTAACATGTTTTTGAGGTCCTGGTGTCTGTGGGCCAGCAAACAGATATCATCGGCGTAGTCGAGATCCTTAAGGCGGTCTAACAAACCCCATTGTATGCCGCCTGTTCTACTATCTAGAGCGCCGACAAGGATGTCATTTATTACTATAAGAAATAGTAAAGGCGAGAGTAGGCATCCTTGTCGTACTCCTGAGCTCACCTCGAAGCTGTCGGATAATTTTCCATTATGGAGAACTCTGCATTTGGAATTGTTATATAGGGCTTTTATCAATTCTATTATTTTATCAGGCAGTCCACGTCGCCGTAGTGCCTGCCATATAAAGCTCCTATTGACCGAGTCGAACGCTTTCTCATAATCTACGAAAGCAAGGTAAAGGGGGGATCGGAATTCAGTAGACTGCTCCACTATTATTCGTAAGGTGTTGATATGATCAATACATGAGCGGCCCTTCCTGAATCCGGCCTGCTGCCTCCTAAGCGTTCGGTCTACTGCCTCACTTATCCTAGATATATGGGACAAAATTTTGCCCACAGTAGATAGTAAACAGATGCCTCTCCAGTTGTCGCATATTGTTAGGTCCCCCTTTTTTGGTATTTTGACTATGATACCTTCCGTCCAATCCTCCGGAAAGGTACAGGTGTTCCATGCTATTTGTAGGATTGGCTGCAGCGCATCTGCTATGAGGCTTGAGTCGGCTTTCAACTATTCTGGCGGGATGCCATCTTTCCCAGCTGCTTTACCATTGGCCATCGCATGAATTGCGGTTACTATTTCCGTCTTGGATGGGGCCCGGGTGGTGATTCGAATTGGCTGTGCATTGTTGCTGGTTTCCTGAGGTTCCTGTGTAAATGAACCATTCAGGGCGGCGAAGAAGTAATCTCTCCATCTTTGGAGCTGCTCCTCGTCGCTGCACAGCAGCCTTCCATCCGCACTCTTAACGGCATGCTTTTTAGTAGAGTGCTTTCCCGAGAGCTGTTTAGTGATTTGGTACAGCACCTTACTGTTGCCTGTGTTTGCCGCGTTTTCCGCTTTTTCTGCGAGCTCATTTATCTGCTGCCTTTTATCACGCCGGACACTTCTCTTTACCTCCCGGTGTAATTGGGAGTATTCCCGTTCCAGTTGATAACGTATTTCAGGGTCGCTTGTAGAGTTTGCTTTATTTTTGAGGGCTCTCCTGCGTTCTATTTTTTGCCAGGTTGTGTCCGAGATCCAGTGTTGCTGGTTTGTTTGGACATAACCGATGCTTGTTTCCGCAGCCGTCAATATTGCGCCCTTTGTTCTACTCCACAGCTCTTCAATATTTGTGTCGTCAGAAACGTTGTGCTGGTTTAGTATTAGTTGTAGATTTCCAGCAAATTCCCGCTTTTTAACGCTCTCCCGCAGAAGATCTACGTTGAATCGTCTACGGTTTATAGCATCGCGTTGTACGTTTCTGATTGCGGCGATTTTAAGGCGAATAGTTGCTACAACCAAATGGTGGTCGCTTCCAGTGTCTGCTCCCCTGAAACTCCTGACATCCTCAAGGATAGTTCTCCATCTGCGGCTGACGGCCACATGATCTATCTGATTTCTCGTCCTACCATCGGGCGATACCCAGGTCTCTTTGTGTATCTTCTTGTGACAAAAGTAAGTTCCACCTACCATAAGTTGGTGGGAGCTACAGAAGTCAACGAAAAGCTCACCATTGTTATTGGTAACTTGGCTTAGACCTTGATTTCCAATTGTTTGTTCAAGGCCGGTGTTGTCACGGCCGATCTGTGCGTTTAAGTCACCCATTAATACAATGAAGTCTCCCCTTGGAATAGAGCGAAAAACCTCATTCAGCCGCAAATAGAACTCGTCTTTGATGTCATCTTCAGCGTCCTCAGTTGGAGCATAGCATTGGACTACCGTAGTACTTCTTAGTCTGGTACGCAGGCGCACGGTAATAATCCTTTCAGAAACTGGTGACCAGCTAATGAGGCTGGACCTGGCTTCTTTGGTGAGTATTACACCAACGCCACTCCTACGGCTTTCAGTTTCGTTTCTCCCAGAATATAAAAAGGACTCACCATTTGGGCAGATATGTTCCCCCGCATCGGGCCATCTGGTCTCGCTAAGTCCCATGATCTTGATTTTATATCGATTCATCTCGTTGAGGACTTCATCCAGCCGTCCCTCAGCCAGCAGTGTTCTCACATTCCATGATCCGATTCGTGTCCTTGTTCGGAAAGCAAAGGTCGTCGTCGTGTTGTCCATCCGGTTCCGAGGCATTGTTTGCCGATTCGTAGCAATGGTGTTTTTTATGGGAGCGGGTTGCTAACCCTCAGCCCAATCGATTACCGATTTTCTGTGTTTAGGGTAGCATACAACCAATTTTACGAAACATCAATAATGATAACCAGTTAATAGTAGGCTAGCAAAATTCCCTTTAGATCGGTCTTCATTTAGCGGTTGCGGAAGACAAAACACTCCGACGTGGCTGTCTTCTGCTAATTTCGACGGTTGTGACTCAGTCGGCTGCTTAAAAAAAGTGAGCTCATACAACATCCAAGAGTTCAAACTAGAAACTCACTGCCTCCTCCACATGCATCCTCCGGACCACTTTTAACCTATCACATAATTTTTCTATCCAAAAGCTAAGCTTACTACTAGACATTGCACCATGTAGTAAACGACATAACGGACTGGTAGTATAAGGGGTGGAACCTAAGTTTAGACTCTTTCACATAAAAAAAAAAAAAGATAACAGATGTTCTTAATGAGGGCATTTGTTGTCCATTGACATGTCTACAAGTAGTATGCATGGTGTGGAACGTCCGCTATGCCGTCCATACACAACGAGACATGTTGTTCAACTTGGTTGTGTATTACAAGTTTGTCTTGTGTGGAATTGTTGGCCAGTCAAATTGTGTGTGTGTGTGTGTGTGTGTAAACAGCACGGACAAGAAATCAACCAAGTTGATCAACATGGCTCCTTGTATATCGGCGACATTATATTTATCTTTCTCTATGGTACATTATGGCGGAAGTTGACAAAAGATTCTTTTAATTCATCTTGAATTACTTAATCTTCTTAAATAAAACTGACAAGTTCAGAGAGGTTAAAAAGTACGTATTAATTCATTTTTTTATGTTTGTTATACAATATATTTACTACAAATGTGTACATGGAATGTACTTTTTTGTCCATGTCCTTTACCCAAAAATATCTTGCTAATATATTGTAGATAATTTAATTATAAACAAAAAGTGCCCTTGCAAATTTTCTGTAAGATGTACTGTTACGGAGATATATAATGGAAAAACCATTTGCGCACGTTTTCCAAGATGGCGGCCAAATTGGGGGGGGAGTGGGTTAGAATCCCGAAAACTCAGATTTAAGCTCACACTGACCCCCCTACACATCCCAAAAATAAAACCTTGTCCCGCATTTTTGCAATATTGAAGTACCATTTCCATGGGCTAGTGCTGGACGTATGTGACCCCTTAAAACACGGAGGGGCAATTTTGGGCAGCGGATTTTTTTTGGAGGTTAAGGAATACACCTTTACCAACAACGCCCAGCAAATTTTCCAGTGGAGCAGAGTGGAGCAATATTACTTTTTGTCCAATATATATCGCATTCTTACAATACAAATTCATAAAAAGCACGTGTAATAGATGCTTACTGTGTATTATATACTTGCTTAATGGGTATAGTGCAATTTTTTTATACTCTACATACCTTCCAAAGAAAATTCCACTTTACACGATCACGATTGATTGGTTACTTAATTTTTTATAGCGTTTTGAAAACGTTAACCTTTTTTCACAATATTAACGTTTAAAAATAAGCAAAAAGAGTAAAGTAGCAACTACAATTTCTCAGTCCGTAGAAAAAAATCTAACCTTCCGTGACTGATTGCTCACTATTGGAAGTGTCCTCGAATAATCCCCCCCAAAAAAAACCGCAATCTATAAACTTTTTTTTAGACTTTTGGCCAGCTTTTTTGGATTTGGTCGCGTCGCACAGTGGGGCCCGCTCATAGAAGGTTCTGCTCAAAACTCAATTTTCAAAATGTGGAAATTTTTCAAAAAAATTGTATCATCGTAGTTGTAATAATGTATCAGATCACGTGTAAAAATATTAAGTCGCTGACTGCTATGAGGCATGGAGCGCATGAGCATAAAGTTCATATTTTAGGCAAAATAATACTTCTGCGAAAAAGGAATGCCAGTTTATGCGCGATATAAAAACATTAATTTCTAACGTTTAACGATAAAATCTATGGAAGTGTATTATGTCGGTGATCAAGCAAGGTTTGTTAATTCTTATTTAATTTTGTATTATATGATAAGTTCATTGGTTTATGATACAGGGCTTAAAATTTGCGGTAGCGTATATTTTTTCGTAGGAGGTTCTTTAAATGACATTTTCTCGAAAACGCGCAAAGTTCTATTGCTAATTTTTTTGATTAACTAATATACAAAGCCATCCTTTTATAATAAAAAAAGAATCAAAAATAGAACTTTGCGCATTTTAGAGAAAATGTCATTTAAAGAACCTCCTACGTTGTTTTTTTTTTAATATTTGTTAATTTAATTTACAATATTTTGAATTTTGATCACTTTTATGACATTAAACATTTTTAGATATATGAAAGCTTGCTTGCATGACTCAACCAGCAGCCGTTCTCGAGACACAAGTATACAATGCGCGCACGTAACAGTTGTTTTTTTTGTATGACTGATCGAGATGCTGAAGACAAGTGAACGGATTGTCGACTGATTTTTAATTTTTACATTCTCGTGTTCTCGTGTCCAGGAATAAAATAAAAAACTAGTAATTTTGTTTAATAATTTAATTTAGTGATTAAAATCAGTTTTTAAGTTACTGATAAAAGTTTGTTTTAGATTATATATGTGAAGGAACAGTGAAAGACACACACGGAAAGCATGAACATTTAATTGTTGATTCTCTTTTTTTAGGTTAGTTCATAAAATCGAATTTCGTTTGTAAAAACTATATTTAATAAATAAAACTCTTTTTTTAGACGAATCATATTGTTGTTCACTGCTAGAAAAAAATCATAATCTTATAAATCAACAATTATCATACATGTTAAAAAGAAAATACACGTTACTGTTGACTTAAATGATGGAAAAATTACGGTTCGAATTTACTATAAAAGCAAAACCAGATGATAATAAAACAAATATGTACGCCATAACCTCCATTACGGATACACAAAACCAAACTTTTGTTGTGCCTAGAGAGTATCAGTCATTGAATTTACACAAAGAAATACAAAAGCATGACATATTTGAAAAAATAAAAAAGTCCCTCCAGAAAAGGCACGATAAGAGACAGGTATGGATAACACTAACTAAGGAAATGAAATCAACATATCTAGATGATGACAACTTACAATTTGATGGATTCCTACTTGAGAAACTAGAACAAGTTCATGAATTGCCGCCAACTGAAACTACATTATTAAAAAAAACGGAAAATAAAACAAGACTAGCAACAGAGTTTTCAATAGAAAAATTTTCAAGAAATACAACAAATGTTCAACAATGGTTAAATAGTTTCGAAAGTGAATGTGCTCGTTTACAAATAGATACAGATTTACAAAAAGTTGAAATTCTAAGACTACTACTGGAGGATACATGTATAGATTGGTACACCTCGATGTTAATCAAACATACCATAGAATCGGATTGGTCTACATGGAAGAAAAGTTTAAGTGAAACATTCGCTGATAAAGGCTGGTCACCAATTAGGTACGCTATGAATTTCAAATATATACAGGGATCAATGTTAGAATATGCTTTAAAGAAAGAGAGACTATTACTGGAAATAAACAAAACAATAGATAAACAAACCCTGATTTATTTGATTGCCACCGGTCTACCAAAATTCGTAATGGATAGAATAGACAGAGAAAGCCTTAAAGAAGTAAATGACCTATTTAACTGCATAAGAGGACTAGAAGGTTCAACGAGAAAGAACGACGCAAAGAGAGATTTAAGCACGGGAAACAAATACAGTAAACAAGAAATAAAACAAATTGGAAAAAGGTCATGCAGGATTTGTGAGAACAAAGGAAAACTAAATAGATTCCATCCAGAAAATGCTTGCTGGTACAACCAAGAAATAAGAACAACCGATGACAAACACCTTAATTCAAACTCAATATTAAAAGTTGAACTAAGTAATGAAGAGTCAAAAAACTAAGGTTCCCTCCACTAATTGAGATTGCAGTGATGTTAAATGATACATTAGAAGCCAAGGCGTTGTATGATCCTGGTTCACGAATAACATTAATAAATTCTAGATTAGTCCAGGTGACGAATATGAAGCAAAATTATTGCTATGACACAATAAAAACAATAAGTGGAGGGGGCAAAACTAAAGGGTTAATTACACTGGATGCGGAATTATTGCACAAGAAGATTAAAATAAATGCATTTATCTATGAAAATGAAAATTTTGAATATGATCTAATACTAGGATTAGATTCAATACACAAATTTGGGTTGACTCATGATGAGAATTTAAATATCCAAATGCAAAAAAATGAAAGTTTCAAAATAAGTGGAGATAAACAGAATGAAGGCATGGAAGAAAAAGAATATACAGTAAACTTTAATGAAGGTATAGATACAATTAAATTTGATATAGACACAGAATACTTAAATATCGACCAAAGACAACAGATAAACATATTATTGGATAGCTACTCGGAAATTTTCGCTAAAAATAAATATGACACAGGGAAAGTGAAGAGGTATGAGGCCTGCATAGATTTGCAAGTTGAAAAATATTGTTATAAAAGACCATATAGATGTTCAGTTAAAGACAAGATAGAAATAGAAAATCAGATCTCTCAACTTTTAAAACACGAATTGATCGAGGAATCATACAGTCCGTTTGCAGCACCTGTTACCTTAGCTTTTAAAAGAGATGAAGGAAAAAAGAGCAGATTATGTATTGACTTCAGAGATATAAATAAAATAATTATACCTCAATCACAACCGTTTCCGCTCATAGACGACTTAATAACAAAGACGGTTAATTGTAATTATTTTACAACTCTGGATATAAATTCAGCTTTTTGGTCCATCCCTCTGAAAATTACAGACCGACACAAAACCGGCTTCGTTACTCAAGAAGGTCATTATCAATGGACCTGTTTACCCTTCGGCCTGAAGACAGCACCAGCTATATTTCAACGGATCTTAGGAAACATTATAAGAAAAAATGGTCTGACAGGATTTGCAGTGAATTTCATCGACGATATATTGATCTTCTCGAAGACATTTGATGAACACATAGTACACTTAAAGAGACTACTGGAGGCTATTCGGGAAGAAGGCTTCAGACTTAAATTAACAAAATGTAAGTTTGCATGCGATTCTGTTAAATATTTAGGTCACACATTACGAAAGAATACGATTACACCTTTGAAAGATAATTTGAAATCAGTAAAAGATTTTCCCGCTCCTCAAAATAGAAAACAAATACGACAATTTTTAGGAAAGATAAATTTTTATGGGAAATACATTCCAAATGTCTCATTAGTACTGGATCCTTTACATAAATTGTTGAGAAAAGATCAAAAGTTTAATTGGACAGAACAATGTGAGGACGCATTCCAGAAAATTAAAGATTATCTCTGTTCCAAACCTATACTAGCTATTTATGATCCTCAAGCACCTACATTTATTTATACAGATGCCAGTGCTATAGGCATCGGAGCTGTTTTGAAACAAACTCAACAGAATGGCGAAGAAAAACCGGTAGCATACTTTTCAAAAAAAATAAATGAATCACAAAAGAATAAAAAAGCTGTATTCTTAGAATGTTTAGCCATAAAAGAGAGCATCAAGTTCTGGCAACACTGGTTGATTGGAAACTATTTTACTGTCTACACGGATCACAAACCTCTAGAGAAGTTAAATATAGGAAACAGACCTGACGATGAACTAGGTGATATGACACTTTATCTGTCACAATATAATTGCGAAATAAAATATTTTCCAGGAAAGAATAATAAGGAAGCAGACTGCCTGAGCAGAAATCCAGTATTAAACATTGATGAAAATAATGAAGATAACTTAAGAATGGTAAATACTATTGATATTCATGACATAAAATATGATCAGGTTCAAAATATGCAAATGATTAAACTTGAGAATAATATTGTATTTGAAGATGGAATTTATTATAAGAAAAGGGGGAAAAACAGGAAAATAATTCTAAGCGAAGATTACAGCAAAGCAATAATAAAAAGGACTCATGAAAAATATTGTCATACTGGAATTAATCAAACAGAATCGAAAATAAAACCATTTTATACTGCACCACATTTATCAGAAAATATTAAAAATATATGCCAAAACTGCGAGATATGCATAAAGAATAAAACAAGATTAAATAGAAAATATGGATTGATGTCGCAATTAGGTCCAGCTAACAGACCTTTTCAAATAATGTCACTGGATACCATAGGAGGATTTGGGGGTCAACGTTCAACTAAAAGATATTTACATCTACTAGTGGATCACTTCACTAGGTATGCATATATCCTATG
Organism: Thereva unica; assembly: GCA_949987705.1. Taxonomy (NCBI): domain Eukaryota; kingdom Metazoa; phylum Arthropoda; class Insecta; order Diptera; family Therevidae; genus Thereva; species Thereva unica. Next base: position 128,401,606 of record OX465281.1, read on the forward strand.
TTCTAAGAATCAACATGCTCGAGACTTTATCAAACTTATAGAAAAAATTCCCCAAGAAGAAGCAATAGAAATCTTATTATCTGATCAATATCCAGCTTTTAATTCAACCGAATTCAAAATTACCTCAAGAACCGAAATATTCAATTAATACTTACAGCTGTAGATGCACCTTTCTCTAACGGCTTAAATGAAAGGCTTAACCAAACTATTGTAAATAAAATAAGATGCAAAATGAATGAATCAAAAGGAAAAACAAATTGGTCAAAAATAGCAGAAGAGTGTAGAAATAGATACAATGAAACAAACCATTCGGTAACAGGGTTTTCTCCTAAATATTTGCTATCCGGGGAGTCTACAGATATGTTACCAGATGAAATAAAAGAAAAACATTTATTAACAAAAAGTTTGGAAGAAGACAGGAAAATAGCGTTACAAAGGTCAATAAAATCACATAAATACAATAAAACCTTATTTGACAAGAACAGATTACAATACGAATTTAAAAAAGGAGATAAAGTATATGTTGACTATGGAAACAAATTGAACAAAAAGAAGATGGATGAAATAAGGATTGGTCCGTTTGAGATTGAAGAAAAAATATCGGATTCGGTTTTTAAAATAAATACCGGTCGTGGATCAAGATCTATTGGATTATATCACGTCACAAAACTCATCCCTATGTTTGTTAATTACAGCTAAATTTTACTCAACTTGTTGGAAAAATTTGCATTTCGGAGGGGGGTGATGAAAGCTTGCTTGCATGACTCAACCAGCAGCCGTTCTCGAGACACAAGTATACAATGCGCGCACGTAACAGTTGTTTTTTTTGTATGACTGATCGAGATGCTGAAGACAAGTGAACGGATTGTCGACTGATTTTTAATTTTTACATTCTCGTGTTCTCGTGTCCAGGAATAAAATAAAAAACTAGTAATTTTGTTTAATAATTTAATTTAGTGATTAAAATCAGTTTTTAAGTTACTGATAAAAGTTTGTTTTAGATTATATATGTGAAGGAACAGTGAAAGACACACACGGAAAGCATGAACATTTAATTGTTGATTCTCTTTTTTTAGGTTAGTTCATAAAATCGAATTTCGTTTGTAAAAACTATATTTAATAAATAAAACTCTTTTTTTAGACGAATCATATTGTTGTTCACTGCTAGAAAAAAATCATAATCTTATATATATACAGAAAAAAACGTGTTTAGAATTATATTTCCTAAAAACTTAGACTTTTGGTGTGTTCGTGTAGTGTTCCTTTTTTGTATCTTTATTTGAATAGTACTGGGTTGCTTTTTACAATGGCGCCAAATAGAGTTAAGAAAAGTAATATATGGTTTCATTTCACGGAAGATCCCGAAAAATGTCGCGCAAAATGTAAATACTGCTCTTTATATCTTCGTACAAAAAGTGGTTCGATAGGTAATTTAAATCGTCACATGAAAAATAAACATCCTACAATATCATTGTGCGTTCAAAGGCAACCTGCATCGGGTATCCAAGAATTATTGCCGAGTGTACAAGACAGTAGTCAAACTGAATCAACCAGTGAATCTATGTTACCATCTACGAGTTCTGCACTTCATTCCAATTTTGTTCGAGCAGAAACTACAGCAAGCCTCCATCACGGTACTCTGCCGATTACTAGTTATATTCGTAAGCCGCCTTCTGCACGCAAAGTTGAGCTGATAGATAGACAAGTAGTTACTATGATAGCTAAAGGTCACCATGCATTGCCCAGGCGGTATTCAACAAAAATTAATGGAAGCGCATGCTGTGTGTTTAGGAATAGATGGATGGACATCCATTACTAACCAGAGCTACATAGCTGTTACGGCACATTTTATTAACACGAAAACTACACTGTCTTCTGTCTTGCTTGGATGCATACAATACAATGAACGTCATACCAGTACCAATTTAATGACTTTCTTGAGAAAAATAATGCACGACTGGAAAATAAGTGATAAAATCACATGTATTGTCAGCGATAATGCTGCAAATATATTAGCAGCTGTTAGAATGGGTAAGTGGGAGTTCATAAGTTGTTTTGCACACTCTTTGAATTTGGTGGTCCAACAAGCAATAGCTGATATTGGACCAATTCTTTCTAAAATAAAAGCGATTGTGGAATATTTAAAAAAAAGCACTGTCGGTTTAACAAAACTTAAAGATATTCAAAAACAAATGGGTTTGCCACAGCTAAAATTAAAGCAGGAATGTCCAACACGTTGGAATTCGTGCTACGACATGTTGGACAGAATTGTAAGGGTTAAAGATGCCATCATTAGCACTTTAGCTCTTTTAAGAAGTGACCTATCGCTGCAACCTCGTGAGTGGGAAATAATTGAAAAGGTTATTCGTATACTACACCCTTTCTATGAAATAACTAATGAGTTAAGTGCAGAAAAGTATGTAACTTTATCAAAAGTTTTAATTTTTGTGCAATTAATATTAAAACACCTATCAAGATGCCCATTAACAGGTTGCGAGCATAAAAAATTACGGATTTAATTAAAGCATTAAATAACCAAATTCAGTTGAGGTTTAGTGATTTAGAAAAAAATCCATTGTATTCAGAAAGTACAATCTTAGACCCCCGATTTAAAAGTAAAGGCTTTCGAACAAAAGAATCTTTTAGTGCAGCCAGCGAGGGCTTGAAATACCAGATAAGTCAAGTCAAACTACTGAACGAAGTTACGATTGCATCGGTAAGACCTGCTAGCTTGGCTAATGTGGCTGTAGACGATGTAACATCAGAAACCCAGAAAGAAAGCATATGGGATGATTTCGATAAAGAAATGTCATCTACTACTAGCCATGAAACCCCTGTTGCTCCCGAAATTCGCGAATTTGAAAGGTATATGGCCGAAGAGCATATTAACAGGAAAGATGATCCACTCCAATGGTGGGCAAGCAGGAAAAATATTTATCCACACATTTATGAATATATGTTAAAAAGATTGTGCATACAGGCTACCTCCGTTTCATGTGAAAGGATATTTTCAAACGCAGGACAAATTCTTAATCAAAGAAGAACGCTTTTAAAACCTACTAAAGTTGAACAGTTACTCTTTCTGCATAGTAACTTGTAAAAGTGTAAGATATATAGATATATATTACATATCTACTATGTACATACATATAAATGTATGTATATTGATTATTGAACTATTGAAAAATTTATTAATTTTAATTTAACACGTGTTTATCTTAATAAATGCCATTTCGAAGTTTCACAGCATTTATTTCATTTAATTATTTTATTTTAATGATCATAAATTAATGTCAAATATTTTTTTAATTTAACCATGGTTGACGGTTTGTAATGCAATTCCCTGAGTATGTGTGATTTTTAAAAAAGTATTTGAAACAATCCGATCTATTTCCACTCCGAAATAGTAATTTCAGTTACACTGTAAAGGGATTCTATAAACTGGTTGTAAAGTATCGGTATTGTTATCGTAATAACCGGCTCAAGGGGCAAGAATCCAATGTATTTGAAAGAACAGACAGACTTATGAAGGAATGATGGAAATGACGCAACTATAAAAAAAGTTGACATGGAAATATGGATTATTGTAAATTAAATTCAATATGTTCTTTTATGTACTACTGTACTATAAGACCGAACTAGTACATGTGAACAATTGTACTAGTTCAGAACGCTCCTTTCAATGACCGAGTAAGCACAACACTAGTGGTCTACCTCACCATTATACCAAATCCCATCCTCTGCAATATCACTTTGTTCAACTGGACCAAACCGACATTTTCAAAAATTCCCAAAATTCAAACCTAACCTCCAAACGAGATGGCAAACGGAATATGAGGTGGGAGCAACCCAATTTACCTATATACCAAGTCCCATCCTCTGCAAAATCATTTTTTTAACGGTCAAAAAATCTACAAGTTCAAAAGGTCATAAAATTAAAACTTAAGTAGACTCGAATTGGCGATTAGTCTTAATCAGTTGTGCTTTAAGTAATCTAACATATATCAAAGGCCCATCCTCTGCAAAATCACTTTGCAAATCTGTCACTAGCTCTTGGACTACACGTTTAGATTTGATGTAAGTCCAGAAAGCCCTGCAATCATTTTTTATATTATTTTCAATAGTTGTAATATTTTGATTATATAAAAATCTATTGAAAAACTGGCATTCTTTATGAAGTCTTTTGAATTTGGCTAAATTGTAATCATTGCAATGAAGCCTTGAAATTTTGTGAGCTTTATTTTTAGCATTTTTAAGCCTCAACAAACCTGATTCTAAATGTAAACAATAAATATCATGCTGGACTGTGCCTCGGTGAAGTTGTGTTGTCGCCAGTCCCATTACACCGCAAAAAAAAATAAAATAAACCGCAATAAACAATAAATATACCCAGTAGGACCGGTAAGCTTACAGAAGTACTGAAATGAGCACTTACTGGTAAGGGGTAGGCCTTACCACTCCCTTTTACAGAAGTGCTTACTTTTACACACGATGTCATAGGGGGTAAGGCCTTACTATGGTACTTACCTTAGAGTACTTATAGAACTGCTCATCTGTAAGGGGTGTAGTAAGGCAGCAAATGGAACATTGCGAAAAGAGATATTCATGGGCGCCTGTGGATATGTGATCCGGTGTCGAAATGCTTTTATTTTTTTTTTTTCATCTTTTACAAATGCCTTTTTTTCCAAGCCCGAGAGTGGCTTTACCTAAGCAGTCCCCCAACTAAATTCTCCACTACTCCAAAGCTGCTTGTCCTCCGTATCGAATGAGAGCCGCGCTATTGAGTATGCTAACGTCGCATTTTATGTCGACGAATATAATTGCCCGTTTTCTTTCTTTCTATAAAATTTATGAAAGCTCCAGGAAAGCTCCCTTGAGTCATCGGGCAGACTCTCACTTGTTTGGGTATAATTCTGGACTACACCTTACCATCTGCCTTCTCTTGTAATGGGGTTTGTAAGGGCTCATCTAGCACCAAGAAAATAAGGGGCACCCCTTACCAGATGAGTACTTATTTCAGTGCTCCATCGGTAAGGCCTTCCTAGAATTCCTACTGGGTATAATCACAAAACAACACAAAGAAAAAACATATAACACAAAAAAAACTTAATATATCCACCAAAATAATAACATAAACCACAAAACAAACAATAACATAAAAAATTAATAATAACACGAAAAACCTAAGTGAAGGCCACCAACAACAACAATAACCGAAGGACCGACGGACAACAAGTAAGTCTCCTCCACCCGCTTCCCGCGCTTCCTGCCGGTCGCTCCGGCGCTGCAGCCTCAATCGGTCAGCTGATGGGAGTCGTCTTGTTTTAGCAGGCATAACACTGCAACAAGACTATTCCCGTTAGCTCCGATGGATGCATCGCCGGTGCGGCCGGCAACAAATGAGGTCATGGACCTCACGCAAAACAGTCCCCAATGTGACAATGATTTTATAATCAATTTTTGTAACATTCGGGGACTGAATGCGAACGTCCTGGCAGTTACGTGCGAGTTACTCCTCCATACCCCTGCTATTTTCGCACTGAGTGAAACCCAAGTGTTACCAGATCTTGATTTAGATCGATTTCAGGTGACAGGGTATAATTTAGTGCACAACTTTTCCGCCCATAGGGGATTAGCCATATATATTAGGAATGACGTGGCTTTTCAGAAGGTGTACAGTAGTACATCCTCTGATTTTAATCATCTTTGGATTAAAATAATTATCCATAGCCACGTCATATTTTTCTGTTTTCTATATAGGAGTCCTAATATTAGTAATGAGGCCACCACCGCAGCCTTCGATGCTATTTCTGAACAGATTTCCGGATTTTTATTTTCCCACCCGGAAAGCGAAATCATTGTTGTGGGTGATTTCAACGTTCACAATGTACATTGGCTAAATTACTCAAATGGCACCAGTGTTCCTGGCAAAGACGCCGAGCTCTTTGCGAGCCTCAACAACTTGCACCAAATTGTCAAATGTCCGACGAGAGTCCCTGATATTCCAGGTCAAGGAGCCCATCTTACTTCCCATCCGACGCGGTACTCCATCAAGGTTAGCTCACCCCTTGGCAACTCGGACCATAAACTAATTAGCGTTTATTTCCCATATCCATCCTCAACCACAACCACCATAGCTCCTAAAAGAACTGTGTGGCACTATGGGAAAGCCAACTGGTTGGGTCTTATTCGCTTCTTCCAGGCTACTGACTGGGATTTGTGTTTCCGTAATGCCAATGCGAACTATGTGGCCCTCTGTGTCACCAAAATTATTCGAGCGGGTATGCGCTTGTTCATCCCTCACTCTACCAAATCTGTGAAGCCTAGGCCGAACAAATGGTTCAATGGGGAATGTATGAACGCAATCAAAGCTAAAGAAGCCGCCTATAGAGCATACAGACGTTCGCCTAATGAGCCACTTCGTCGTGAGTACGTCAAACTTAGAAACTCCTGTAACTCCATCATCAGGAAAGTCAAATCATCATTTGATGATAGATTGAGAAGTAAGATTCTTAACTCCACTACAGGCAGCAAAAACTTCTGGTCCTTGGTAACTGCCATCAAGAAGAATTTTACTTCCTCCTCAACACCTCCTTTTATTCACAACAAGGAAGTGATAACAGAAAGCAACCCCAAGGCCGACCTATTAGCTTCTCTGTTCGCCGCAAATTCTTCTTTACCCGATGCTGCTATGTCACCCCCCACTCTCGAGAATACCACCCACTCAATGGACGGAGGTCACTTCAGGACTCGCGAGGTGTTTAGGTGTCTCAAGGAACTCGACGCCAATAAATCCACTGGTCCCGACAAAATCCCCCCTATGGTACTTAAAAAATGTGCCTCACCTTTGGCTAAACCTCTGCGCAAACTTTTTGCCCTGTCTTACTTCTCCGGAGTGTATCCCGACTCTTGGAAACTAGCTCATGTTCAGCCAATCCCAAAAAAAGGTGAAGCCAGCGACCCCTTAAGCTACCGCCCAATAGCAATTACTTCTGTTCTCTCCAAAATCATGGAGACAATAATCAATAAAAAGCTGATGAAATATCTAGAATCCAACCAAATTATACACGACAGGCAATACGGCTTCAGATCTAAACGGTCTACTGGCGATCTGCTTGTGTGTTTAACCGAGCGTATCAACCAAATCATTCACAGCTTTGGTGAATCTAGCCTGGTTGCTCTAGATATATCAAAGGCTTTTGACAGAGTATGGCACCCAGCTCTGTTGAATAAACTCCAAGCTATTGGTATACACTTAGTTCTAAGGAACTGGATTAAGAGCTTTCTTTCATGCCGTTCAATCAAGGTAGTATTGGATGGCGTCGAATCCAACCCCCACGCCATTTCGGCCGGAGTTCCCCAGGGGTCAATTCTCTCACCCGCACTTTTTCTAATCTTCATTAATGATCTGCTCTCAATCCCCTCCAACCCACTGCACTGCTTCGCTGATGACGGTACTCTGAATTTCTCTTACTCCTTCGACAAAATAAGAAAAGCACGTGCCAGACCTTGTCTTTACCACCGTCAACTGATGTCGGCTTCGATCAATCGGGATATCGAATCGATTCTTCATTGGGGCGAAATGAACCGAGTCGAATTCAATGCCACAAAAACGAAGCACTGTCTGATCTCCAACAAAAATTGTACCGACCTTCCTCCTGTCTCGGTGGATGGAGTGAATCTAACGGCTGACTCAACTCTCAACATCCTAGGGGTAACTTTAACGGAGCATCTGCGATGGAACGATCACATATTCCAAATCGCCAAACAAGCCTCCCAATGCCTTGGATTTCTCAAGAGATGCAAGTTCCTCCTCCAGCCAGCCGCATTGGCTACAATATACAAATCCTACATTCGGCCGCGTCTCGAATACAACTCACATATCTGGGCAGGCGCCCCAAAAACCACCTTGGCCTGTCTCGACAAAGTGCAAAATCGTGCCCTCAAACTCATTGGTGATGGCCCCTTTCGCGCCTCCATAGACACCTTGAGCCACCGTAGAAATGTAGCAGCCCTCTCCATACTTTATCGCTATTACCATGGCGACTGTTCCACCGAAATTCAGGACCTCCTGCCTGCACGGCAATACTTTTCCCGCAACACAAGACTAGCCCGCTCGGCTCACCCCCATACCCTACAGCCCCATCGTTCACGCACAATACGGTTTAGAAGTTCGTTTATGAATAGAACAATTCGACTGTGGAATAATCTCCCGCAATCGTTATTTCCGAACTCGTACAATACCTTAGAGTTCAAACGTGAGGTCCATCGTCATTTTCTTCTACACCCTCCAGACCCCCTCTAACCTTTCCTATTCTCCTCTATTCTTCAAACCAAGCTTACTACTAGACATTGCACCATGAACTGAACGACATGACGGACTGGTAGTACAAAAGGTTACACCTAAGCTTGGTTATTCAAAAAAAAAAAAAAAAAAAAAAAAAAAAAAAATCAATTAAATAAAAGCATTTAAAAAATTTTTTTTACAAACCTCTAAATAACTACTGAGAAAGTCCACGAATTGTCGGCTCCTTCAAGTGCACAAGAGGGGGCTTCTACATTATTGATAGATTCAAGTAATATGGTATTTTGCTTGTGAATCAAATGTCCCATAAATTTCGTTTTCGTAAACCCTGCTACCCACGTGACAATGAAACTATCCACTGAAGTTTATGTTCTTCCAGCAAATTTCCGTCTGCTGCTGTTGCGAATTGATAAACTCTTTTATGCATGAAGGGGATTGCATACAAACTTCTTTTTAGGTGTAAGAATTTTTAAAGTATGCTATAAGACTGTATTGCCCTATTTACTATAATTCACTATACTTTATACAGTCGCTTTGAGTGGTGCTACTTTGTGGGGAAAGGTATAAAATGCTGGCGAAAATTGAAATACAGAATTGGTAAGAGCTATTCGACGAGAAACTTTAATCAAGATGCTAACGGAAACCATCTATTACAAGTAAACAACCTAGAAATTTGCAGAGTATGTAAACAGCTTAATTGAGTAAGGTGGTTTAATATAGAAAGCAAAATTACTTAGTTGGTTTCTTACTGTGAATCTTCTTTTAATAAAGCACACTCAAAACTGCGTTTATTTTCGAAATGTGATGTAATGACAAGGATATAATTCGTTTAAGTTAATTACTTTGTAAATATTTTGTTAGTCTTGTAGATGTGATCTCGCACTATACCATTTCGATTTAAAAAATTTCATTCATTTAGATTCTAACGTATGTGGATTTTACGAGTGTTATGAAAGCTTACAAAGGTTATGCTCAATGTGTGTGGAAAACCAACTGGGAACTATCTCAGCGAGCGAGAAAAAAGAAAAAGTAGAAGAAGCATAGAATATGAAAACAGAAATAAACTAGTTGGAATGTGAACGAAGATGGCTTCTTACAAAATAGTTATACGTTTAGCACTAGTGGAAAATTGGCTAGTATCAGAACTGATGACAAAGCAATCCCGAGAGAAGCTAGTTGAAATAACTATAATAGTGGTAAATCAACAAGATTTTTCTAGAGAATTTGTTTTTCCTGAACGTTAGCAAACAAACATTTCCTCCGTATTTCGTTTGCTGCACTAAAGCGGGTGTTCAAATCAGGCGCGTACTCAGGGGGGGGGGGGTTACTGGGGGTTAAACCCCCCCATGATTCCAATAACAATAGAAAAAATTATAATTAATAAATATATCAACTTATTAAACAATTAAAAAATATTCCGAATATATGTATCTTGGTCTATTAAATTAACCAAAGTAAGTGTCAAATCATATTATTTCAAGATTACTCAGTTTGCATTAAAATATTTGCAGGATCTAGCAGGCATCTGTGCCTTTTTTTAAAAACTTCGATTGTGCTTACTTTGTTCAGTCTACTTTGTTGTTGATTTTCCTAGAACTTGAAAGTGCAATTTTTGTTTTCTACTGTTCATTTTAAAATTTGTTTTCTCTTGAGAAAGTCTCATTTTTGTTTACGGTCCATTTTAAAATTTGTTAATTCTAAATAATATTTTGTGAAAATGAATAACGAGAAGAGAAAATTAAAAAATAGTACTTTAACAAATTATTTTGTTAAAAAAACTAAAAAAAGTGATTTAGAAAAAGAAGACTGTGTTGATCAAATTGCTGTTGTTCCTGGTATAAATGAAAGTGCTGCAGCTTAGTAAATGGATGTGAATCTAACAGCTGGTTTGGCAGGTGGAAATGGTTAGTATACTCAAAACGTTTAGATGGTGCTTTTTGCAAGCTTTGTGTATTATTTTCTGCCAATTATGGTGGTGTTGGTCATCAGCCGCTAGGAAAACTTGCCAAAACTGCTTTTTCAAACTGGAAAGACGCTATAGAAAGTTTCAACAAACATCAAGAAACTGAGTACCATAAAACAGCCGTTCTTCACGCACAAAATCGTAAAGCAATTTCTGAGAATAGAATGGAACCTGTAGTGTGCGCATTGGACTCCGCTCTAAAAAAACAAATAGTAGAAAATCGGAGCAGATTAACTCCAATCATAGAGACTATAATTTTTTGCGGTCGTCAGGGTTTGCCTTTAAGAGGACATAGAGACTCTGGTAATTTAACATTAGATAATCCAGAGGAAAATGATGGAAATTTTCGAGCACTTTTACGTTTTAGAGTGCATTGTGGAGATGAAGTACTTAAAAATCATCTAGAGGTCTCGGGAAAAAATGCAACTTATTTGAGCCCAAGAATTCAAAATGAAATTATAAGTGCTTGCAACATAATAGTTGTTCGTTCAATTGTTGCCAAAATAAATAGTGCGAGATCATTTTCGGTTTTGGCTGACGATTCAAGTGATATAGCTGGTATTGAACAATTTTCATTATGTTTTCGATATGTAGATACTGATTCGTATAACATCAGAGAAGATTTTTTACAGTTTGTACCTGTTACTGATGTAACTGGCAAGGGTCTTTCAAATGTCTTAATGCAAACTATGCGTAATCTTGAAATAGATTCAAAATTCCTGATTGGACAGGGTTATGATGGAGCTTCAGCAATGAGTGGTCGATTTCATGGGGCACAAAAATATGTCAGCGATGAAAATAAGCTAGCTTTATATGTACACTGTGCATCGCATAGTTTAAATCTCGCTATTTCTGATGCTTGTGAAATTTCATTTATACGAAATTGCATAGGATCACTTGGAAGTGTATACAATTTCTTTAACACCCAAAAGCGCCAAACCGTGCTAAAAAATTGTATAGATGAAAACGCACCTGAATCAACAGCAACGCGATTAAAACAATTATGTCCCACACGATGGATTCAATGCCACGAGTCTGTCCTAGTATTTTTGGAGCTGCAAAAATCTGTAAAATCTGCGATGGAAATTATTTCTGATTGGGATGACAAAACAACTTCTTCTTCTGCAATTCAGCTTCTATCTGTTATTATGAGTTCAGAATTTCAAGTATCCCTTCATGTTCTTGCCAAGGTTTTTTCCATAACCCTGCCGCTAAGTCGATTACTACAAACAGTAAATTTGGATCTGGCGTCTGCAATCGGACTGGCCCAAAATGTTGAAGATTTGCTAGAAGAAGCTCGGAACCAGAAAAGCAATTTAATACAATTTTCCAATGATGTCAGGAAAATATGTGAGGAGCTTAATGTAAAAATACGAATTCCTCGTCTAACCGGAAAACAAGCTCATCGCTGCAACACCGCAGTTAAAAATCCAGAAGAGTATTACCACAGACTTAAATATCTGTAATACAGATGTTCCGCTTCATACAAAATTTTGTCACCAGAAAATTTTCTAGTGGGATTTATTAATCGTCCCATCGCGAAGCTTTGGTCTACACATTCCACATAAGCTCTCCGCGCATTTCCCCAAGTTCTCTGTTGATAGACAAAGGAAGAGGCGAAGGGCAGAGTGGCTTCGGAACTTCATTCCACACGGACGAAATGTACTTTTTCGCCTTCTCCACCCCTCACACACTTTGCCCTATCAGACAGGCAACAGACGACACCATTTTGTGTGAATGGCCAAGCGCCGTGCGCAGGATGATGTTTTTTTAATTTCCATTGCGGCAGGTCATGATTTTGTTTTTTTTTCTTGTTTTCAGGCATACGTATGTTCTCGGAAGAAATGAAATATTCTTTTTAGGCAACTTTTCGTATTCAAGGCTATTTCGCTACATTTCAGGTGCGCGGAAAATAATCGATTTGAGTTCTATTTGATTAGCCAAAGGGTCAGGCGCAGTGCACCGCAGGATGGAGTTTTTTTAAATTCCAATTTTTGTATGGGGAACTTTTGAATTGTGGCAGGTCACGATTTTGTTTTTCACTTGTATACAGGCATATATTTCTCCGATGAAATTTTCGCATTTCCTGGCCATTGATAGTTACTCCCGGCCGAATATTTCAGGTGCGGAACACGATCTGTTATTGGGTGAACTTAATTTGTGTGCCGGTCGGTGGAAGTCGATCACTCGGTTTTCAAATGATACATATTCGCATTTTCTTCCGTAAACAAGGATAAGAATTAAATTACCACATATTGCTTCTTACAAATTTTTAATAGGGAAAAAGACATTCACTAATTGTTATTCATAAATGTCAATTTTGGTACGTCCAGGAGCGATAAAAAAAAGTTGAAATAAATCTACCCAGCGATTTCTCGAAGCTATAATTAAGAGAAAAATCGTAGGAATTCAATGAATGTGTTTTGGATAAAATTGGTCCAGGGCAACAGGTGGTAAAAAGCTAATAATAGTAGCGAAAACACGTTTTTCCACGTTTTGGGTACGAAAAAAATGTTGTTTTGGAAAACAAAAAATACTACATAATAGTGCTTAAAAAACGAAAATTAGGAGTTTTGGACCATTGAAATCGGTCTACAGGTGTTTGCAGAAAAATTTAAAAACCATTAAAAATGGCCGTTTTTTGTCATTTAATTATAGGGAGTGTAGTAATTATCATAGGACCTTGTGTCAGGGCTTAAATTGTGGCCACTGATGGTGCCTACCTACAATAAAAATTTCATGAAAAAATAATGGTAACTTTTCGAGTAAATATCAAAAATGTAAAAACACCTGTTTCACAGAAAAAAGTTGAACAAGGCCAACAGTGGTCCTAGAAATTTTTTGATGAACCCAATTTATTCCCAAAGAGTTGCTCTACAACCCCATTTTCATGAAATGTATGTAAGGTTTGATTTAACACCTTGAAAAGAAGAAGATTGTATGTATTATAAAAAGGGAAAGAGTATATTTATTTACTTTTTACTAATATTTATGTTTCTATTTATAATAATTAATCAACATAATTTACAAATTAATATATTTTTCTAATTTTTTAGTATTTATAATTTATTGCAAATTATTAGGTACCTACTATATAGAATTAAAATATTATGAATTGAATTGAATTAATGTCTACAAGGTACTTCTTGGGATATTTGGCATATCGAGTTAAATGTGAAATGTCTAGGATTATAATCATTAAGCCAGAAGAAATTTTAATTCATGTCCTTCAGAGCTCTTTATCCACTATAACTATATTAACGGAAGGGACTTTGGAAGTTTATGTGCTCCGTCGGATGTATTTTTTGATGTATGCAAAATACAAATAAAAGTTTTTGAAACAATTTTCAACAATAATATGGATATCCTGAATATAAGGAAGACAATCTACCGAAAGCATTAGATGTATCAGAGAAAGCCCACAACAATCCTGGTTTGACGAGGAACATCCGTGTTATAGCCACCGGGTAACTATAATGAATTTGCTTTAACAGTAATGCTAAGAAAACACTGCACTTGGGCATGTCGAATGAGAAAGAGCAACAAAGGAAAAATTCGAAACCTGACCCATCAATAGATTAATTAAAATAACCTCGACGGAAATCACCTAAATATATTGCAAATAAATTAAGGTGAATATTAGAATCGAGGCTCCAGCCGACTCGCTAAAAATTCCACTCATCTATCACATACAGGAAGAAGAAGAAGCTATTATACAAGCTATATACAATGTACTGCGTATTATATACTATGTTCTGAAAAAATTAAAAACTAGATTTGGAAATGTCGAATGATAAAGATCAGAGCACGACTAGGAATGAAACAACGATTGATGCTGTATTTACGAGACTTTTGAACAATTTGACTTTATGGGTATAGATATTGTCCCTTCCAAGTAGGGTTGGCGTGAGGCTCATAACTCACCCGGAAAAAGAAGAATTATTACGGAACGAGCAGCATTTGTGTCGTTCAATCTAGGAGTGGTGTAACCCTGTATTTTAGGGTATTGGAGGTTGATTTGCCGGGTCAACCTCTAGTGTTTTGAAGTGTGGAGTAACACCGCATTTGCAGTGAGCGACATATTTGTTACAAAAGGTCAGAAGCGGAACGCCTTGGATTGATTGAGGGAGGGCGGGTGGAACTCACTGTGCAGCCACCTCCTCGTTGTGAGTTCTGGGTTCTTTTGCGTTGGTTTTGGCTTGGTTTTGGCTAGTCTTGTGTTGCGGGAAAAAAGTTGCCGTGTAGGCAGGAGGAGGTTTCTAATTTCAGTTGCTATGATAATAGCGGTAAAACTCTCTGAGTGCAGCTACATTCTTTCGGTGGCTTAAAGGATCGAAGGAAGAGCAAAGGGTGCAAACGCCAATGAGTTTGATGGCGCGATATACCTAGTCCAGCCAAGCCTAGGTGGTTTTTGGGGCGCCCCCTCCCCCAAATATACGAGTTGTATTCAAAGCGGGGCCGAATGTAGGACTTGTATATGTATATGAGGAAGAGCCAGTGCGCTCTTGAAACTATTTTTGCTGTATTCTTAGATGTTCAAAGTAACAAAAAAAAAAAAAATTGGATTTTTTTAAAAAAATCCACCGAAAGCTCCCCTTAATGACGATTTCAATCAAAGTTTCCGGAGTAAATACAAATGATAGAAAAAAATGCTTGAGATAAAAGATGTTTATTTTCATCCCAGGAATCTTGCATAAAAAATAGGGGTTGCCATTTAAAAAAAAAAAGTTACCCCCCCCCCCCCCGGGTCAGGGGGTGGAAGAGAGGGGGTGCGCACTATACCCAATCGATGTCCCCCTCCATATCAGACATCTTTTGTATAACAGGTTTCCCTCTGTCACCCCTCCTTTGTTCAAGAATTGCGTGTCAAGTTTTAAAAAAAACACCCGGTATAAAATAAAAGCGTAACAAACTACAGTCAAACAAGACCAATTCTAAACTACGCTGGAATTTTCTTACATAGAAAATAAATTTTAATTTCGAACTTGCTCTCCATCAGACCTTATGCTAGTTTAGAAATGGCCTGAATATTTTGTTTGACAGACTCAGTTATTCGTTTGAAATACAATTGCCGCGAGGATAATCCCCTTACTACTAAGTTTCCATATAGAGTTTACGATGGGTTTTCTCAAAGTAGAAACGGAGGTTGAGTAAAGTTTCTTTAACCAGTCCGGTTCACCCAAGTTTTGCATATGAGTGCGATTGAGTCTCCGTTATTGCATATACTCCAAAGGCGACGCAATGTCATATTACTTATCTGACACTTTCGCCCAGAGCCGTCATGGAAATGCTGTCTTTTTCCCTATGCACTTTTTATGACATTAAAAATTTGTAAGAAACAATATGTGGTAATTTAATTCTTATCCTTGTTTACGGAAGAAAATGCAAATATGTATCATTTGAAAACCGAGTGATCGACTTCCACCGACCGGTACACAAATTAAGTTCACCCAATAACAGATCGTGTTCCGCGCACCTGAAATATTCGGCCGGGGGCAACTATCAATGGCCAGGAAATGCGAAAATTTCATCGGAGAAATACATATATGCCTGTATACAAGAAAAAAACAAAATCATGACCTGCCACAATTCAAAAGTTCCCCATACAAAAATTGGAATTTAAAAAAACTCCACCCTGCGGTGCACTGCGCCTGACCCTTTGGCTAATCAAATAGAATTCAAATCGATTATTTTCCGCGCACCTGAAATGTAGCGAAATAGCCTTGAATACGAAAAGTTGCCTAAAAAGAATATTTCATTTCTTCCGAGAACATACGTATGCCTGAAAACAAGAAAAAAAACAAAATCATGACCTGCCGCAATGGAAATTAAAAAAACATCATCCTGCGCACGGCGCTTGGCCATTCACACAAAATGGTGTCGTCTGTTGCCTGTCTGATAGGGCAAAGTGTGTGAGGGGTGGAGAAGGCGAAAAAGTACATTTCGTCCGTGTGGAATGAAGTTCCGAAGCCACTCTGCCCTTCGCCTCTTCCTTTGTCTATCAACAGAGAACTTGGGGAAATGCGCGGAGAGCTTATGTGGAATGTGTAGACTAAAGCTTCGCGATGGGATTTATACCCAGCAAATTTGCTGGTGACAAAATTTTGTATGAAGCGGAACATCTGTATTACAGATATTTAAGTCTGTGGTATTACCGTATTGCCATATTCATTCCGTTTTTAGATTCTACAAAGATGCAGGTTCACGATCGGTTTCTGAAACATAAAAATATATTGCAAAGTTTTATGTGTCTTTTGCCAAATGAACAAAAATTTTCATCAGAACACGAAAATTCTGCGAAAATCCTTTTGGAAAAATATAAAAGTATTACGAACTGTAGCATAGTTGAGGGCATTGGTGAACTGAAACTATGGTGGCGTCATGTTTTAAATTCTTCTAATATACCAAAAAATGATCATAACGCATTTTTGGATTGCGACGAATTAATGTTCCCAACTGTTCGAAAATTACTTCAAATATTTGCTACACTACCGGTTACAACATCAAGCAGCGAACGATCATTTTCAACATTGAGACGACTTAAATCGTATTTACGCAACACAACGAGTGAAGATAGGTTAAATGGATTAGCATTACTTAATATTCATCGCAATATTGCGGTTTCTGCAGATGCGGTTCTAAATGAACTAGCAAAAAGTTCACGAAAATTAGAAATACGCTTGTAGTAGGTAATTATGAAAAGAAAAATCTTTGAACTTAATTTTTAACTAATATCGTATTTTAATTTTTTCAGAAAATAGTCCTTGCTGCCATTTATTCTATTTTATAAGAAAAATATAATTTTTAATAAGTATCTATATTAATTTTTCTTAAACAAAAATTCTTGTTGACTTTTTTTTAATTTTTCTTATATAATTTTTATTAATTTTTCTTGGTGATCTATTTATTAATTTTTCTTATACATATAATTTTTAATATATTGTATAACATCTATTCATTTTATATAACTTCTAGTAATTTTTCTTATACATTTATAATTACTATTCATATTTCTTATTGAATTTTTATTTTTGTTTCTACATAATTTTCAATAAAAAAATTGCGATAAAATATACCTATAGGTAATTGATTTTATAGTGAAATAACATAAAATATAATATAGTACCTAGTCCTATTAAATGAGAAAATTTCTTTTATGCAATATATGTACAAAATATGTTTTGTGAAACCCCCGCCCATGGTTTCATCCTGCGTACGCTACTGGTTCAAATTCGTATTGAGCGTGCTGCAGCGCCGTTGACAAACTGAGAAGCGAATGACTTCATTGGGAAATTCCAAAGCTTTCCGAAGATATTAGCAAAACTGTAACTGTTAAGTCCTTGTCAGGCTTGACCAAAAGGAACAAATATTGCGGTAACTACTGGAAATTCCGGGGTGAACCGCAATTTTCTGAAACTGTATCACGCGTAGAAAACAATTCCCCGTCAAAAAGTGCTAATCCAAGGTTTGAAAAATTCGCGCTGTTTGTAAAGGGTAACGAAATTTTTGCACTATTTTGAAAGGTTGTCGGATTTTGACAAGTGATGTTTCGTTGAAAGGCGATCGCTGTGCAGGACCCAAAAATGATCACCTCGTTAAGACCGGGTATCATTCCATCGAGTTTATTAGCAAAACCTGTAAATTTAAGGTCTTTCTGACAATTAGCCGAAGTTTTTCTATTTAAACAAAAAAGGCCCGACCGAATACTATAAAATTTTTTTCAGAGCATTTTTTCGTTAAAATTCTTTTTTCGGCGCCTCAATGAAGTCGATATAGTTTTTAGTTTGCGTGGTATCGCGCAGGTAGAAAAATCATAAACGTCGTTTAAACAAAAAAACGGTTCGATCGAATTTTATGAACATCTTTTCAGATCATATTTCGGTTAATACGCTTCGAACGACACCTCAACTAAGTCGATATCAGTTTTGGTTCGCGCGATAGCGTGCAGAAAAAAATGACCACATCCCTACGCACACACACACATATATTTCCTCCAAATTTTTTGTTTAAAATGCTCCTGGGACCTTGAAAGATGAAAATACGTTGAAATTTTCGATTTCGATTTTCGGACCGATTACAATAACTTCCTATACTGGGAAGTTAACAAGGGGAGTAACTTGCTGTTCAGGAAATAAAGGTAAGAATACGGTGAACACTTTCTGCGTAGGGTCAAGGCGAATTTGGTTAAGACTATGGTACAATAATTACAAGGTAAGTTCATGAGGGTCCTGTGACGTCACTCAGGTCTTAGTTCACAAAGGAAGAAAAGCTTTCTCGTGACGTCACTCAGATCTTTTCTCATATAAAATGGTAGAAGCTTATCAAGATGGAAACAGAGCTTTTCCGTGCGAGAGTTAAAGTTATTACTTTTTATTCATAAAAAAAATAAAAGATTTAATTTTTATACAATTACAGTGAAACCTCTCTATAAGAGCCCCTCTCTATAGAGGACACCTCTCTCTTATGGACATATCTCTCTTTAATGAACCAACTCAATTTAAAAACTTAAGAATTTTTTTCTCTAAAAGGGACACCTCTCTTATGTGTACATGGACACTTTACCAACTGCTGTGCCCTCTCTTGGAGGGACAAGGAAATACAACTTCTTTCGAATAATACGTTATTTTAGTTCAATTACTTGCAATTTTTTTTTTTTTTTGTAATGTCGCTGTGATTAATATTTGACATATTGAAAATGTTGGCGGACAAATCATAGATATTCATTGTTAGTTTGTGATTGTGACGGTACGATAGGCACTTGTAAGTAATTTTATTCATATGTACAATATTAATATGTACAATACATTTTATGGTACCTAATATTATAAAATTTTCCAGTTTGCAATGGCTCCTAACCAAAGAAAAAAAATTACTCTTAAAGATAAAGTGAAAATAATAAAGTATGCAGAAGAAAATAAGGGTAAAAAAATATGCAGTATAAGAATTTTAGCAGAAAAATTTAAAGTAGGAAAGTCATCTGTATCTAGTATATTAAGAAAAAAAGATGCAATATTAGAACAATTCTATGAAGGTGGAAACCAGAAAATGGTAAAAATGTTCACAAACCAGATCGATCAGTTAACGTTCCAGTGGTTCAAAAAATGTAGAAACAATCATATTCCTTTGTCTGGAACGTTAATAAAAGAAAAAGCAGCAGAATTTGCTACAAGATCAGAATGTGGAAATTTTAAAGCATCAAATGGATGGCTTCAACGATTCATTTTTCGACATAATTTATCATTGAAATTTTATCATTGAAATCAAGAAGCTTCTGTAGATAACGAATCAGTTGAAAATTGGGTTTATGGATTAAAGGATTTAATAAGGCATTACAATGAAGGAGACATATATAATTTAGATGAAACGGGATTATTTTTTAGAATTTTTCCCAATAAAACATTTCATTTTAAGGGAGAGAAATGCGTCGGAGAAAAGATGTCAAAAGAAAGGATAACGCTAATGTTTTGTGTCAATATGAAAGGAGAAAAAGGAAAGCTTTTAATTATCGGAAAATCATCCAAACCGCGCTGTTTCAAAAGAGCAAATATAAACAGCATGCCAATCACTTGGAGATTTAATAAAAAGGCATGGATGAATACAACAATCATGCATGAGTGGCTAGATTCTTTTAATAAAAAAATGAAAAGGCAAAACCGAAACGTTTTACTTTATATGGACAATGCAGCGTCACATCCACATGTAAAATTAAGTAATGTGAAAATTATGTTTTTTCCTCCGAACACTACTGAAATGAGCCAGCCTTTAGATCAGCGGTCGGGGAACCGGGGTAAATTACCCCAAATGGGGTAAAAATGAAATTTTTGGGGGTAAAAATGAAACTTTTGTGAGTAAAAAGTATATATTTTTAATTCCTATTTTATAAACTTGTTAGTATTTTTTTCTACCTAAACAATTTAGCGACATATGCAGGCCACGCCATCTCACTCCCCACCACTAGAGTGTTATCGAGTTATGTCTTTGCGCAGTAAAGCACAGCCCCGGCTACTTGCTCAGACTAGTCAGAGAGCGAGTTTTTACTAGTTAATTGCTGACAAGACTACCATTTTATCATTAAACAAAGAATTGCAAAGAAAGAATATTAATATCATTTCAGCGAGAGAAATAGTGTCAGCGTTTGGATTAAAGCCGCAATATTGGAGACAGAAAGTAGAACAGAACAAGATAGCTTCTTTTTCAAGGTTACCTTTGTTTTTGGAAGATTGCGAAAATATTACTTTTGCTGACATCAAGGATACAATTGTAAGACATCTTATTAAACTCAGAAAGCGGTTTTCAGATTACTTTCCAGATCTTGATATACGTACTGTCTGTTGGATCCTTTTAAATCTGAAATTGCTATGATACCAGAGGAACCTTCAGGTTTGGCAGAAGTAATTCTTGAACTTCGATCTAATACTGAAGCACGTATTCAATTTGAGAGTAAACCAAATTTGTCGTCTTTTTGGATGTCAAAAGCTGCAAAGGCTTTCAAAATTGCACATGAAGAGACGGTTAAAAAATTGCTGCCATTTGAAACAACATATTTGTGCGAACAAGGCTTTTCCACTCTAATGAACATAAAAACGAAGAACAGAAATCGATTTAACGCCGAAGACTGCATTCAAATCGCTCTTACATCAAAAAGTCCCAATTTTGAACCGACTGTATCGAACATGAAACAACATCATTTCTCCAAAACGTGAAGGAAGAATGTTTTCAATTATTCTTTTTTTTTCTAATTTTTTCAATTCTAATTTTTTCAATTCTAATTTTTGTTTGTACCACCATTATTATTATTATTATTATAATTTGTTACAGTACCCCAAATAGTCAACCCTCAATTGTACCCCGATGGATTTCAATTTGTTATACATATATATTACTTATATTACTATTATTACCGTTATGTATTACTAGGTATTACATTGATAAATTGAATAAATGATGTTTAAATTTTTAGTTATTGTTTTCTTTTCAAAATTATCATAGGGGGCTATAATATGAAAGATGCTAAAAAAGGCGATTTCGTTGCTCTTCGCCATGGGGTAATATCAACTTACACAAAAATATTTTGTGGTAATGATTAAAAAAGTTCCCCGACCGCTGCTTTAGATCAAGGAATTATTAAGAGTTTCAAGGTGCATTACCGCCATATGTTAATAAAACGGCTTTTAACTCAAATTGACAATTTGTCATATTCAGAATCAACTGTTAAAATAAATGTACTAGATGCCGTAAATTGGATTATATCAGCTTGGAATCTTGTAACAGAAAGTACTATATGCAATTGCTTTAACAAATGTGGTTTTATAAAAAGTGATTCACCAATAGATTTTGCTCATTTTGATCCTGAGGATGATTTACCCCTCTCCTACTTTAGAAATTTTAATAATCTCATTATAGATGGAATATTACAAGATGATGCACTTAATTATGTCGACATAGATGTTGAAGCTTATACAGAAGATGTGTGGAGCGAAGCTATCGAACCTGCTGTTACAAATTGTAATGAAGATAATAATAAAGAGGAGGATAATGAAGCAAATTTAAATGAAGAAGTTATTATTAAATCTTATAAACAGGCATACAATGTGTGCCTTCAATTGGAAGCCTTTGCACTAGAAAAGGGTGATGATGAGGCTTTAAAAAGTATTTACAATCTTCAACAACATTTTGAAAATATTATTTCATCTGCAAAGTCTACAGTGCAAACTAAAATTGAAATTTTTTTTCCCATTAATTGAAATACATATTTTTTATATTAAAAACTGCAGCATGAAAATGTGATAATTTGTGTTATATAGGTATAACCGTACGCTGAACGTATTTTTTTATTTATTGTTCTATTAATGAATAAATGTATTTTACACGAAATTTAATCATTCCCGTACTATTACCTCTACTAAAGGGACACTTCTTCACAATGGACACAATTTTTTGCACCGTGGAGTGTCCCTTATAGAGAGGTTTCACTGTATTTATTTAAAATTTACAAGTTTCTGGTTCTAAATCTGAATCTAGACTGACTGTTCTAACTTTATTTTATGGAAATTACAATTTTTGTCTATTTGGCAATTATTAATACTTATGTTGATTTCTTAAAATTCCGTGAAAAATGTCTGCGCATGGCAGGAAATTACCAAGGTGAAAAAGAATTTGAACCTTATGAAATTGTCTGTTAATCATAATTGATTTTAATAAAAAATGTTATTACAGCGGAATTTATTGGTGGCCTAATTTTATGTGTGAATGCTTATGGGTATGTAACTCCTCCCCCCTAGGTGCTGAGCGACGGCCAAAGAAACTGAATCCTTGGAGGTTCGTGGGCAGGAGCGATGTTGGGTATTGTAGATGGACTACTGTTGTATGTTCTGCTATTCCTAAGAAATTTGGAGTACATCCAAAGAAAGGCCAAGATGATTATTACTATACAGATGATGCTGTTTGAGGCGTGCAGTTGCAAAACTCGCTAACTGCAAGTTAAGTAATTTTGAGAAAAACGCCAAAAACTTTTGAATTACTTTGGCTTTTCTTTGGCTTTTGAATTAACTATTGATGTTTGACAGCTGGAAAAATACGCCTTATGAGCAAATTTTGAACAAAAATATAGTTCAAATGGTAGAACATAACCTAAAGAGTAATTTGGCATCGTTAACTCATTTTTTTCAAAAAGTGCAGTTAGCGAGTTTTGCAACTGCACGCCTCATTTGTAGAGATCATCTAGTTGCACATAAGACTCCAGGAGTTTCACGAATCCTCGTTCTGAAAATTGGTAATTCTCCAGTTTTTTTAGCTTTAAGTTTTTCGTTGTAACTGTTGTATTTATCTCGTTGAATATCGTGGGATAAATGTTGATTTCGTCCCAATAGGTGTTTTCCATAGCACTGTATGTGATGTCGTTGATGGTGATTTCACAACTGCTGAAATGGATGAGTGCAGTTCCGCTAATTTTCTGCTTATCAGGTCCGCAAGTAGTGTAGATGGTTATTTCAGGAACATTGATTAGAAGGATGTAGTTGGGCTCCAATTGGATAATTTCCGTGTACTTTTCTCTTTCGTGGAGTTCGCAGTGAGCTTTTTTGTGTGTCATCAAATTCCCAGTACATTGCGAATTGTTGGTCAATTCTTTGTAGTTAGTTTCCTGGCAGTAGTATCCTCCTTCTATATTTTGGCATTTCTTGTCGAAGTATTGAATATTCTCAGAATTGATAATTAGGTAGGGTTTGGTTGGAATTATCTTCTACATACAAACGTATCTTCTACGTTTCGAGAAAATCGCACCCAAAGTTTTTTTTAGATACAGAATTGTGCACAAAATCACTTTTGCCGGCTCAATAACTCAGCAACCACAGCTCAGTTAAAGATAAGAATTATAGCAATGATTAAGAATAACATACTGAATACAAAAATGCAATAAACTCAAAATCGTCAAATTTGCACTTAAGCACTTCTGGCTTTTTACTGTAGTCTTGTCATTATCTATGGGCAAGGATATTATGTGGAATATGGAAAAGGTTTTTTTGATATGAGGGGTATCTGTACATTGAATATAATATTTGTATCATTATAATAAGCCTGTAAACCTAACAATTCGTAAATATGTTCGTCTGATTCAATTGTTACATTTTGTTTTTCAAATACTGAATATATATAGGAAAGTTCCGTTCGACTTAATATCTGTTTTGAAATGATGTTTAATTTTGTTAGTATTAACGCTTCTGAAATGCTACTTATGTGGTTATTGAGTAAATCTATATTATAATTGATTTTGTTTAAAAATTGTATATCTTATTGCAGAATCTTCTGTTTTAATTTTGTTTCTAAACTGGTTTTGGAATTGGTTCAGATAATCTGTGATAATTTGTTGTTGATTATTTATATATTTAGTGACGTTGTCAAACCTTTCGATTATTTGTTTATTAATTGTATTTTGTTGATTTATTTGATTGTTAATATTGTTTTCATTTTTCATTATATTATCAATTTGTTTATTTAATTCGAGTGCATCATTGGCATCCATATTCCCTGTGATACTTTTAATTACGTTTCCTAGTCCGTTAATAAGTCCTCTTTTTTTTCTGAGTCTAGGGGTTAGCGATACTAGTTTATGTCTTAGTTCGTTTAGTTTTGTTTTAGTTATATTTATTGAGTTCTTCGTTTCGTCTAAGTTTAATCGTTCAAAGTTGTCAAGTGATACTGTTATTTTGTCTATACTTTGTTCGTATTGTTTTAGTCTTACTACGTGTAGTAGGTTGTTGTGTCCTTGTATCGTTCTGGCAGTACCTAGCTGCATGGGAAGAATCCCTTTATTGTTCGTCAAGTCCTGTATCTCGATCTTCTGTGCCAGTGTTAGGTGCATGATCCTGAAATTTTCGTTTTTTCTTTAGTTTTGCTTTGTGTAGTTTTTTATTTTGGGTGGTTAGTAGGGTGGCAATTTTATTCTTCTTTACTCTATGTTTGGTAAACCTACGAGTTAATTTGTTTCTTCTATTTTCCTTTTTATAAACTTCTGAGCCTTCTCGAAATTGAATTGGAGTATTTCTATCTTTGTTTAATTTTTCTAAGTTTTTAGAGGTGTTTTGTTCTAGTCTAGCTTGGATGGTGGGGTAGATTTGATTTTGGAATTCTTGCAGTTTGTTTAAATAATCGTGAACGGTTTGGTGTTTCAACTTGTCAAATTTATAGGTTCGCCCGTAGAAGATTTCATAAGGGGTAAATTTAGTAGCGCAATGGATCGCGTTGTTGTATGTAATGAGGGTTTCACTAAGAATTTCATCATGGTCGCCGTTTTTAAGCTTATCATGGATTATTCTATAAATTTCTGTCAAAGTTGAATGCAGTCTTTCTACAGGTGAATTGCTGCTACTTTGGTGAAGAGATGTAATATGAAGTTGGATGTTGTATTGCTTAAAGAAATCTTTGAATAGGGACGATGTGAATTCTGGGCCGGAGCCTGCAATAATTTTCTTAGGAATTCCATGAAGACTTATATAATGTTTTAGAGATTTTACTATTGGTAGACTATTTCTTGAGACTAGGGTGTATGCGGACGCAAATTTCGAAAACTTATCTATGATTGTAAGGATTTGTTGGTTGTTTATAGAATAAATATCGATATGTAAAATGGCTAGAGGTTTGTTGGGTGTCTCTGGTACCATATACTGCATTTTAGGTGGGTCTCTATCATACTTAACTGTTTGGCAGGTTTCACAATTGTTTATAACTTTACTGATTTTATTTTTCATGAATGGGAAATAGAATTCTCTTTTGAGGTGGCATAGTGTCTCGTTTATGCCTCTTTAGGTGGTAATCGGTAATAATTTTGTCTTGGTTGTCCGAGTCTGTAATATCCTTAAGTACTTCGGTACATCTAATGAGTTTATAGAGTTTGGATTGAGAGAAAAATTTTGAATAAACACTTTGGACAGTTTTTAAAATTTCATCGTTGGTGTATATTGCCGTTAAACGATTAGGGCAAGATATTCTTTGAAAATTCCTATTAAAGTGGGTTCTGAATTATCGGTTATATGGATGATTCTTCTCTGTGTTTCTAAAGGGCATTTTTAATATTACTTCAGAGTTTCCACTCATTTTTTCTATTATGAATTGTAGAGTAAATTCGTTCAAAGGCCTTTCCGAAATTTATTTATTTATTTATTTGCCAAACAAGGCACTAGGTATACCATCGTCCATGTTTTCTTCGGCTGAATGTACAGTTGTGCCGTTAACACATTCCAATGACGCGTTACTATTTCTGGCGTCGTCTTCGGTCATGAATATTTCTGTTTTACGATATGGTTTGGACTTTTCTGGTTTTATCCTACTAAGAGCGTCTGCATTTGAATTTTTTGTACCTTTTTTATACACTATGTCGTAGTCATACTCTTCAAGTTTTAGCCTCCACCGGACTAATTTTGAATTCGGGTCTTTTAAGCTCATAATCCATGTTAGGGGCTTGTGGTCTGTGACTATCGCAAACTTCCTTCCGAAAAGGTAAGGCCGAAAATATTTGGTGGCCCATACTAGAGCCAATAGTTCTTTTTCTATTGTTGAGTAATGGGTCTCAGAATCAGTAAGGGTCCTACTTGCAAAACATATAGGTTTATCACTTCCAATAGGTCCTTGCGAAAGCACAGCTCCGATAGAATAATTGCTGGCATCTGTCGTTAAGACAAAGGGCTTTGAAAAATCGGGGTACTGCAGTATTGGATCATTAGTGAGCAAATCTTTACAATTTTCAAATGATTTGGTATAATTTTCCACTGTTCTACCCTTTTTAAGGCATTCTGTGAGTGGCTTAGTCAATTTCGCAAAATCCTTGATAAATTTCCGATAGTATCCTAGGAGACCTAGGAAGGATTTTATTTCCTTTTGGCTTCTTGGTATCGGATAATTCTTGATGACTTGTATTTTTTCGGGGTTTGGTTTTATACCCTCGGTGGTGACAACATGTCCTAAGAAACTTATTTCTTTGTGAAGAAATTCCGACTTATCGAGTTGGACTTTTAAGTTTGCTTCTCTTAATTTTTGGAAGACTTTTTTGAGGCTTTCAATATGCTCTTGTAAGGAAGTGGAATAGATGATTATATCATCTAGGTATACAAGGCAGATGTTGCCTTGCAGTTCCTTTAATACATTGTCCATTACTCGCTGAAAGGTACTAGGGGCATTTTTCAGCCCAAAAGGCATTCGTATGTACTCGTAATGGCCTCCTTCAACTGTGAAGGCTGTCTTTTGAGTGTCTTGTGGATCCATCTCTATCTGATGGAAACCACTGGCCAAGTCTAATGTTGTAAAATACAAACTTTTCCCTAATTTGTCCAAACTTTCAGTGATGTTTGGGATCGGATATCTATCACCGATGGTTTTCTCATTCAATTTCCTATAATCGATCACTAGTCTCCACTTTTGTTTGCCACTGGCATCTCTTTTTTTTGGAACGATCCACACAGGGGAGCTCCATGGAGAGTAACTAGGTCGAATTATACCTTGATTGAGCATGTCGCCTATTTGACGCCGTACTTCTTCCTTGTGAACATACGGGCACCTATAAGATTTTGTGTAGATGGGGATTTCGTCCGTAGTTCTGATTTTGTGCTTAATGGCGTTGATGAAGGTTAGTTTTTGACCTTCTTTAAAGAAGATATCGTCAAATTCTCTGCAAAGTTTTGTTACAGCTTTTAATTCTTCTTTATTCAAGTGACTAGTGCGAAGGAACGTTGTAATATCGTCAGAAGAATATTCCATTGAATGATCGTAAGCTACATATGTTAAAATTGTTAATTTCGACATATTCCTCGGAATTAAAATTTTCGACTTTTAAGGGTTGTTCTATAAAAAGGGTTTGCTCAATTGGAGAGGAATTTATTACCTCTAGTTGACTGTACCAGTTGCTAGAATGATAGATTCCTTCTGATATGGAAAGGTTTGGTTTGAGCTCGGTTGATTTGATATAGATGTTACTGAAGTGGGAGGAGCGACTCCTGAATGCGCTAATAGAATATAACGAAATTCTTCTCAACTTCATAAAAATTTGCAGTTAGAATAAATAAACCATGATTTAATTTAATTTATTCTTTCATTAAGATTTTCCTGGATTCTCTTATTTTCTTAAAAATTTATTTAGGTTTTAAATTCAACGATTATTATTTATTTTTAAAAGACGGTTAAATTATATAACCGAAAGTTTTTTATTTTACAATGAAAACTTATACTACGACAAATTAATTCATTCCTGACAATGAATACAATAACATGACTATTAAGTTCGACTATTAACGTAAAACTCATACATTTCTATTTTTTATTTTTCGTGTCAATGAATCAGTGCATCTATGTTTGAATACATTTAATACTTGTACAGTGTAAGCGTACGTGATTGTGATTTCCCTAGAGTGTATTTCCAAAGTAGTAGTGAAAATGACGTAACGCACACTGTACTCCAAAATTGTAAGTACACGTATTTGAATTAGAAAATTAAACTCGAAATAAGAGAACAACAAAATTAATGCGTAGCGACCGCTACAGTTACCATTCTGCACATCTACAGGTCGTTTTACAAGGCATTTGGAGTTCGGAGGAATAGTGTATTTATCAGACATGAAATTGGGTTTGAAAAGTAGTGGAAGTGAGCATGCATTGTGACTAACGCGTTGGTGCGGAGATCGACTTGAGCACCTAACGATCTTAAAGAATCTAGCCCTAATAATCCATCGAAATATCCGTGAAATCGGAAAATAAGGAATCTTAGTTGGCCTGATTGATTAAATTCATAGAAATTCTGCAGGACGACTTCTTTGTTTAATGCGTGTTTATTAAAAATGGTATTGATGATTGTCGGTTCGGTTTGTAATTGATCGTCAGGATGGATGAATTCGGGATTTATAAACGAGGAGGATGAGCCAATATCTACTAAGAATCTTAGGGGACGTCCGAAAGGGGATGAGATATGGACGTATGGGAGAATGGTTCCGTGTTTGTTTATGTCTATATAGCCGACTGGGGTGTAGAGGCTTCGTTTAGAAAATTTCCGTATCGAGTACGTTGTTTGTTGGTTCTTCGTGTAGTTCGTTGCTGACTGGATGGATTTCATCATAATAAGAATAATTTTCTAAACTTTGAACGTGAGGCTGAGAATTTGGTTGGTAATATTCTTCCAAGTCTGAATTTTCTCCAGCGACATTAAACAATTCTTCACTTATGAAATTCGGTTGTCTTGTCGGTCTAAAGGTGTTATTGAATGCCGGTCTACTTTGAGGTTGAGGACGATTGATTTTAGTGTTACTGGAGCCTAATTCCATTGGTTCGGGTTTCTGTAGATTAGGTTGATAGGATCTACTGAAATATTGTGGTCTTGTCTGAGAAGGGAAGCTGAGGTCTAGGTTGTTGAAATTGGGAGAAATTGTTTGGTGGTGACGATCTCTGTGGTTGTGTGGGAGTTTGGGATTGAATTGCCCTTTGATGGAATGCTACTGTTGGGGCAAAAAATTTCGGTTGAGGTTTCATTTGTTGAGAAGTAAAATTTCTATTCGAGTTTGGAATATTTGAGTACCCTGATCTTGGTAACGATATATGTAGTCTTGGTTGGGTTGTCAAGTTTGCTGTAGAACAAGTTTTGTTCTTTAATACAAAATGCATAGCCTTCCGCTAGCGATTGTGGTTTCATAGCGCGAATTGTTGATCCTAATGGTTCTCTGATTCCAGACAAGAATGTATTTAAACACATTTCTGAGTACAAAGACTTTTTTGCACTAATGACATTTGGATCTTTTTCGTGAATGTTTACATGATTTATCATGCTAGCGTATAGTTCCACAATTTCGCTGTAATATTTTTCTAAACTATTATTGTTCTGTCTAGTTTTGTGAAGTTCCTTTATCAGAGACGTTTCATTTCTTTTATCTGAGTAATGCAGAATCAAGGTTTCTTTGATATTGTCCCAGATTAATGGAGTACCATACATGTTGAGTACTTCATTGGCTGGTCCAACTATTTTATTTCTTATGGCCCTTAACAATAATTGACCGTAAGGAGTACCACTTGTGATAGAAATCATTGAGAGGATTTCGTCGACGTTGTCGAGGAAATCGAAAAGCAATCTTGAATTTCCGTCAAATTTAGGTAAATCTTTGATTGCATCAGGCACTCTTAGGGAATTGAATACGTCTGTTAAAGTAATTGTCACTGGGTTATTCACTGGAGCTGATGAAGCAGCATGGGGAATTTGGAAGTTATCAATTGGATTGGTCATTTTTTGATTATTAAAAGTAACCGGATTATTTGAAAAATATAATTAAATTTTATTTTTTAACAGATTATCTGCACCACTTTCCTCAGAGATAGTATTTTGGATTTTAATTTCACTACTGTTAATATCTATTTTATTTGGCAAATTATTTACTTCACTTGTATTAATTGGTTGCTCGAAATCATTTAAATTTTTTATTTCAACTTGTTGGTCAATACTATTTAAATTTAATTCACTTTTGCTAATATTAACACTTTGAATTACTTGAGTCGAATCTTCTTCTACTATATTTTCAAGAGATCTAATCCTAAATAAACTTAATCTATTAATAATATTTGAAATTGGGTAAGGGGTTTGATTAATTTTAAGTTTTTTAGGATTAGGCATAAAGGAGCTTGAGAAATATTCAAATCTCAACTTACATTAGGACAATCCTCCACATTTCCTGGATTGATGGAGATTTTAGCAGGAAAGACTTCTTCTTTTGGCGATGATCCGTCGCAGATTTCCTCTTGATTGTCTTACGATGATCCCTCGTATTTCTGTAGTCTTGATTTGTTTCTCTGGATCTTGTTCACTAAATTCACAGCACACTGATCGAAATTTTTATTTACTCGATAATCCGTCGGTATTATTAGTGTTTTCGCCGTTTTAATTCCGTTTTGTTATCGATAAACCGTCGACTACTTTAGAATTTTAATTAAACTTTAGCGAACAAAATCCGTTCCCGACTGCGATAGTTAAAGTTATTACTTTTTATTCATAAAAAAAAAATAAAAGATTTAATTTTTATACAATTATTTTTAAAATTTACAAGTTTCTGGTTCTAAATCTGAATCTAGACTGACTGTTCGATCTTTATTTTATGAAAATTACAATTTTTGTCTATTTGGCAATTATTAATACTTTATGTTGATTTCTTAAAATTCCGTGAAAAATGTCTGCGCATGGCAGGAAATTACCAAGGTGAAAAAGAATTTGAACCTTATGAAATTGTCTGTTAATCATAATTGATTTTAATAAAAAATGTTATTACAGCGGAATTTATTGGTGGTCTAATTTTATGTGTAAATGCTTATGGGTATGTAACTCGAGCCTACCTTGTATTATTGTTCCATGGTTAAGACCAGCTTCTGCTGGAGCTTTAAGCTAAGTATGATAACTCTACTAGAGTATGCCTCCCAGGTGTGGTCTCCTCACTACTCCTCCTGAATTGGAAGAGTCGAATCAATTCAAAGGAAGTTTGTCCGATTTGCACTCAGCCGCCTCCCTTGGGAAAACCCTCTTATTCTTCCGTCTTATGAGCACAGGCTTAAATTAATTAACTTAAGCTCTTTCCATAAGCGTCGAGAGGTTGCTGACGTTATTTTCGTTCATCGGCTACTGAATGGTAAGGTTGACTCAGGTTTCTTGCGTAACCGTGAGTCGTTTAGAGCGAATGATTATAACCTGAGGAGAGAACCTCTGTTACGCATTAATTCCTCTAATACGAATTACGGCAGGTATGAACCTGTAAATCGCATGCTTATTAATGTTAATAGAAATATAAGCGTTTTTAGCATGCCAGTAAGTCAAGTTGCTATTAAGAAATCCCTTTTTGAGGTGGCGTAGCTCCTTTCCTCTTGCACGCTATGTGATTATTTGTTTCTGTATATATTTGTTTCTATGTTTGCATGCTCCAGCTGAGCCACAGTGGCAGTGGTAAATGTTTCTCAGCACAGCTGAGAAGTGCGCCTTCTGTATTAGAAGGGAAACTCTATTATTATTATTATTATTATTATTATTATTATTAAGATGTCAGGCAGAATACTAACTGCCTGCTCTAAATGAAGCGGACAACGATAATATCCATTAACGCATAGTATTACAGTAAATTATTATTGACTAACAGTGGTCATTTTCAATGCAAGAAAATTGTGTGTTATTTTGTATTATTAAATAAAAAATTAAAGTGTTGAAGTGTTATTAAAATTAATAGCCTCAGTAAAATAATAATAAAATAAAACTAGCTGGGTTGTGGGTTTAACCCGGTCCATACCATCAACTTCCAAGTATGGTGAATGTTGTCTATTGTGAATGGATATTTTAATAATAAATGAACAATAATTACAACAGATTATAAGAAAAAATCACACCAAAATCATACAGTAGCAAAAATCTCTTAATGTTAAATAATATACTTAATATTAATAAATTGTCTACTTAGAAAATAGTAATAGTTTTAGTAATAGTGGGAAATTGGCTAGTACCACAACTGGTGTCAAAGTAATTCTGAAAGTAGCTAGTCCAAAAACGATAACCTTGGAAGCAGATGACTTCATTTGCAAATTCGAACGATTTCAAGAGATATTCGCAAAACTATTCATTGTAAAAGGACTTGTCAGACTTGACCGAAAAGGAAAAATGTTTTGTAAATACTGGAAATTCCGGGATGAGCTTCAATTTCCAGGACGTGGGAAATAATTCTGCGTCAAAAAAGATATGATTTACGTTTGAAAAATACTTGATGTTTGTAAAAGGTAACGTAGTTGCATGATTTTAAAGAGTGCTCAGATTTTGACAAGTGATGTCTTGTTAGGAAGATACCACTCTGCAACTTCATTTCAATTTATTAAATATTCGAAAAACTAATTAATTGAAAGGGCTCGTGACTCTTAGCCGAAGTTTTCTCATTTAAACAAAAAACGGCTTGACCGAATGTTATGAAATTTATTACCGGACATGTTCTCGAAATGTGTTTCTATCGGCACCTCAACGAAGTCCATATCTTTTATCGTCCGCGCGATATAGTGAAGGTACAAAAAACACGGACATCATTTTAAAAAAGCTCGAGCGAATTTTATGAAAATCTTTTCGATTCATATTTTCGTCAGTATGCTTCGAACCGCACTTCAACAAAGTCGGTATCACATTTGGTTCACGCGATATTGTGCAGGTACAAAAATCAATTACCTCGTTAAGACAAAAAACGGCCCGACTGAATTTTATGAATGTTTTTTCACATTATACACTCGTTTATTAGCGTATATTGTCTCTTCAACGAAGTCGGTATCATATTGGCATATCGTGCAGGTACAAAAAACGGCCGGAAACAATTTTATGAAAATATTTTCAGATTATACAGTGCTGCATACAAAATTAAGACCACCTACACTTTATCATGAAACTTTTACTTCCGATGCCTACAGCTTTCGAATGATATGTTGGGCTACATAAATCTAGTGTCTAGTTTCTGTAATAATTTCATTAAAATAAAACAATACAGTATTGCAATATAAATTATAATTGCACTGCAATTATCAAATAATTAAAACTTGTTACATCTTACCATCAAAAGACACAATGAATGTCGGACCGTTCAGAACAGGAAAACTTCAGGACGCAAAAAAATTGTGAAAAGACGTGTTGGAAGTTCTTTCCTCAAGTTAGTTAAAGAAAATCGAGCCCTGCTCTTTCGGCAGATCTCCATTACGCAAAAGTCTGCTGGTCACATTTGACGAATCCTTTGCGCAAAAGGATAGTTTGATCGGAGCACGACAAAAAATCCTAACATGCAGACCTGCTCGAGCAAGAGTTTTGTAGCATAGAAGATAGCACCCACAGGAATTGGAATCCGCAAGACTGGAACGAATTTTTTTCACTGATGAAAATGAAGCCAAGCCAAAGCCATTGAACGTGGGCTTAATTTTGTATGCAGCACTACTTTCGAAAATAAACGGAGATCTTCACCTAAATGAAGTCAGTATCATATTTGGTTCGCGTAATATTATGCAGGTTCGTTCGCGTTCGTCGTTTAAACAAAAAACGGCTCCATCAAATTTTATGAAAATCTGTTCAAATTATTTATTCGTTAATACGCGTCTATCGGCACCTTATCGACTTTGATAATATATATCATTTTTATTTTTAACCTCCCAGTATAAGGAAGTTATTGTTATCGGTCGAAAATTGAAATCGAAATTTTCAACATTTTTTCATTTCTCAAGGTCCCAATAGCATTTCAAGCAAAAATTTGAGAGGAAGTATGTGTGTGTGTGCGTACGTATGTGGCCATTTTTTTCCTTCACGATATCGCGTGAACCATAAAAGATAACGATTTCGTTGAGGTGTCGTTCGAAGAGTATTAACAGAAATATGATCTGAAGATTTTTATAAAATTTGATCGAGCCATTTTTTGATTTAAACGACATTAGTGATTTTTGTACCTGCACTATATTGTGCAAACCACAAAGGAATCGACGTAGTTGAGGTGGCGTTCGAAGCCTATTAACGAAAATATAATCTGAAAAGATTTTTATAATATTCTATCGACCTAACTGATTTTTGTACCTGCACCATATCGCGCGAACCATGAAAGATATCGACTTAGTATAGGTGCCGTTCGAAGAGTATTAACGAAAATATGATCTGAAGATTCGGTCGAACCGTTTTTTCTTTTAAGCGACGTTCGGGATTTTTGTACTTGCACGATACCGCGCACCAAAAGCTATATCGACTTTTTTGAGGTGCCGAAAAAAGAATATTAACGAAAAAATGGATCTGAAAAAAATATTATAGCATTCGGTCGGGCCTTTTTTTGTTTAAATGGAAAAACTTCGCCTACGTGTCAGAAAGACCTTAAATTGATAAGCTTTGGTAATTTCTAATAAACTTAATGGAATCAGATTCGCTGCAAACGAAGTGACTTTTTAAAACGTTTTTATTAGCTCGCTTTCTTGTCTGTCTGTTTGTCCGGTACAAATCTTGCAATCGATTTTTTGAATACTTCTGGTTACCCGATCACCCTGAAATTTCGCACAGCTTCAGCTACGATGACAATGTAATATGGAATACTCACTAGACCGTTAGATCCTTGGGGCCGTCTCAAGAGGATGGATTACTATTTTCTTCAAGGAAAAAATTTTGAAATCGATTTTTCAAATACTTCCGGATATGCTATCATGCTGAAATTTTGCATACAGCTTTAGCTCCGATGACAATGCAATATGGTATACTCAATAAACCTTTGTATCCATGGCGGCCGTCTCAGGAGGGCGGATTGAAATATTCTACACAACCCCTTCGACATGGGTATCAAATGAAAGGGTATGATAACTAGAACACCATAAGCAATATAGTATACTCA
The DNA here is from genome assembly GCA_949987705.1 of Thereva unica. NCBI lineage: Eukaryota > Metazoa > Arthropoda > Insecta > Diptera > Therevidae > Thereva > Thereva unica. Next base: position 128,436,746 of record OX465281.1, read on the forward strand.
ATATATCGTTTGGTCCAGGGCGGCTATCTCAAGAGGGCTGATTACAATTTTCTTCACAACCCCTCGCCATGGGTATCAAATGAAAGGGTGTGATAAGTAGATCACCATAAGAAATATAGTACACTCAATATATCGTTTGGTCCATGGCGGTCATCTCAAGAAGGCGGATTACCATTTTCTTTACAATCCTTCGAGATGGATATCAAATGAAAGGGTATGATAAGTAGAACACCATAAGCAATATAGTATACTCAATATATCGTTTGGTCCATGGCGGCCATCTCAAGAGGGCGAATTACCATTTTCTTCACTACCCCCTCGACATGGATTCCAAATGAAAGGGCATTATAAGTAGAATGCCATAGACTATGTCTTCGATTCATGGCGGCCATCTCAAGAGGGCGGATTACCATTTTCTTCACAACCCTTTCGAGATGGGTATCAAATGAAAGAGTATGATAAGTAGAACAATATAAGCAATATAGTATACTCAATATGTCGTTTGGTCCATAGTGGCCATCTCTAGAGCTCGAAATACCATTTTCTTCACAACCCCTACAACATGGGTATCAAATTAAAGACTATGAAAAGTAGAGCGCCATAAGCAATATAGTTTGCTCCATATATCGTTAGGTTCATGGCGGCCATTTCAAGAGGGCGGATTACCGTTTTCTTTACAACCCCCCCGACATGGACATCAGACGAAAGGGCATCATTAGTAGAATACAATAGGCTATGTTGTTAGGATATGCCATGTACAATAAAATAAGTTATGTGACTTAATACAAAATTTAATATAGACGCCAGTTGGGCGTTTCCACAAAAATCCGACAACTCTGTGTCCGCAGCACTCCCCACTTGATATAATTAATATTATTTTATTTAAAGATTGCTAAATAACAAATCAAAATATTTTGTATTTATTCTTCAAATTTTGTTTAAAATAATAATACACTATACTCTTGAAATCATATTTATTGACCCCAAGCGTCAGTCCCTAGCCATGTCCGTGCCCCGAAATTTTGCGTTTGGGCATCCACATTTCGAAAAATAAAAAAATTAATTTATACTTCAATTTTCTTTACAATTTTTCAATATTAAAGTATTTACAACTAATTTCATCATTTTTTGCTATTTAAAAAAACAATAAATGTGTTTCCTAAGGTCGAAATTAATGTCCTCAATTTTAATCATCAGTCCCTAGCCATTAACGGATTTTAAAATTTCGCGGTATTATATTTGTGTAGAGGGAATGTAATTCAGTTGATTTTAAAGAAAAAGATGAAATTATCTACAGACTGCACTCCTTTTGCAGCGGCCATTCTGTAAATAAGTGTAGAGGCGAGATTTGCTGTGCCAGTAGTGCTGATCCAGTCACTTCGTCAGTCCCTAGCCAAGCAATTTTATAGTTTAATAATAGGAAATTGACATTAATTAATTAATATTTACAAGTGGTTTATCGGCCTTGTTCGGTAGATAGTGTTAGATATCGTAGTATAGTGGTCCAGCAGTATTTTTTTTAAAGTTTTACTCAGAATCGTCAGTCCCTAGACCGTCAGGCCCATCAGCCCGTCAGTCCCTAGCAGCATTAACAGCTATGCTGCTAGGGACTGACGAGAGTGGTCAGGGGCTGACGTTCACTTATAATTATACAGGGTGTATCAGTGAAAATGCCAAAACGCCTGGCTGCGGATAGGTCTTAGATATACGAACAAAAAATCTTATAGGTGAGGGCGGGAGAATCATAACGGTTTAGCCGCTAGGGCCTTTTTGAAACTTTTTTGGTAGAAGTTTAGATATTACTCTATACTGGCACCTATCTAAAACTGTAAAAGTTAAGGTTTCAACCCACCAACGTCCATTGTTAATCGTAACAGTCAGTCCCTAGATGCCTAAATTCGCAAAACTCAAAATTTCTCATAAAAACCTAAAGTGACTGGCCCCTTTAGGTATGACAAAACAAATTAATCACGTATTATATCCACTATTAGGAAATATTATGAAGAAGTAAAATGAAAGATAAAAGTTTTAGATAATTACGACTGACTGAAATTTAATTTATAAATGGTTTTATATGAAGAAAGCAGTTAAATACAATCAAAAGCCATCTAAAAGCTTTTCAGTAAAAGAGTAGTTGTGAGTACCTACTCACGAGTGGAAATCGTAAAAAATATCAGAAAAGAGACGCAGCTATTATTGAAATAAAAATAAAATAAAATAAATTTAGCTTACTTCTTCATTTTAATTTTCAGGAATTTCAAAATTAAACAGATTGGTATATTATTAGTATAGTTAGGTAACAATTTTCCGCATGTATCCGTCATAATATCATCAAGATGTTAATAATTGATTGCAAAATGTCATATACAAGACTAAAAAGCAGAAAATAAATGTTTAGATAAAAAAAACTTTTTAATATAGCACGTTTTTATAACGAACTAAAAAGTATAAAATAATTTCTCCTAGCCCCATACAGATTTAGAACCTCACACATACTCCTAACACCAATTGACCCCTGGGGATACCATGGAGTCTGGACTGTGCCTCGGTGAAGTGCGGGCGTGTGCTGTCGCCAGTCCGATTATACGGCAAAAAAAATAAAAATAAACCGCAATAAACACTAAATATAATCACAATACAACACAAAGAAAAAACATATACCTAACACAAAAAAACTTAATACATCCACCAAAATAATAACATATAGCCCATTCAAAACGCGGGGGGGGGGGGGGGGTGTTCCAAAATAACACCGTTAAGAAAATCGAACCCTAAAGGTTTTTGGGGTCGCTGATCACGAAAATCGAGGTCCCGCGGTCCTAAAATTAGGGCGTCACTCCTAAAAACGCAAAAACACCCCTTTTTAGGGGGTTTTCGCGATTATTTCAGTAATAATGAAAACAAATGCGATGAAATGCAGTTTTTTTAATATTTATTTGCGCAGGTGGTTGATTTATACTTAAGTAAGGCGAACTTAATGGTAGGGGGTACTCCTAAAGGGTTGAAACATCGGCCAACAATGGCAAATATTGTAAACATTTTTTTTTTTCAAGTTTATGCTTCAAATTCGATTGTGGGCGTACTGTCAGGCAAAAATAAATTATTTTCAACCCTTAAGAGATTTTTTTTTATATGGCAGTGCTAAGCTCAGGTTAAGGATTATAAAGGTACGGGGGGGTATTGAAGAAGGTGGTGATGAACCCTGCGTTTGAACTCTTGGATGTTGTAGGAGCTCGGAAATACTGACTGCGAGAGATTATTCCACAGTCGAGTTGTTCTATTTACAAACGAATTCATATCTTGTTGAGTGCGTGAAAGGGGGAGTTGCAAGTGGAGGGAATGAGACGAGTGGGCTAATCTGGTGTTGCGGGTATAGGATAGCCGTGGAGGCAGGAGAGCGTTTAGCTCGGAGGAACAGTCACTATGAAAGTAGCGATAAAATTTGGTCAGTGCTGCTACATTCCTACGGTGGCTCAAGGGGTCGATGGTGGAGCAAATGGTGTCGCCATCAATTAGTCTAAGGGCCCTTTTTTGGACCTTATCTAACCATGCTAAGGTGGTTATTGGAGCGCCGCTCCAAACGATGGAGCTATATTCGAGAAGGGGCCGAATGTAGGATTTATAAATAACAGCACGGGCCGATGGCTGGAGGAGGAACTTGCACCTCTTAAGAAATCCCAAGCACTGGGATGCTTGTTTGGTGATTTGGAATATGTGGTCATTCCATCGCAAGTCATTGGCTAATGTCACGCCTAAGATGTATAGGGATGGGTCGGCCATTAGTTGAACTTCACCCACTTTCAGAGGTGGAGAGGTGTTGAACTTCTTTTTGGAGATAAGACAGTACTTGGTTTTGTCGGAGTTGAATTCAACACGATTCTTCTCTCCCCACTTTAGAATCAGTTTAATGTCGTTATTAATCGACTTGGACATGAGTTCGCAATCATCAAGACAGGATCTGGCATGAGTCTGTCTTGTATCGAAGCTGTACGAGTAACGTAGAGTACCGTCGTCAGCGAAGCTAAGAAGTGGGTTGGAGGGGACTGAAAGTAGGTCATTTATAAAAATGAGAAATAGGACCGGTGATAAAATTGACCCCTGGGGGACTCCCGCAGAGATGGGGTGAGATTCAGATTTGACGCCATCCAATACTACCTTAATTGAACGGCCGGAAAGGATACACTCAACCCACTTATACAGAAGCGAGTCAATTCCAATAGCTTTGAGTTTAGCTAACAAGGCTGAGTGCCATACTCTATCAAAAGCCTTGGAGATATCCAAAGCAACCAAACTGGATTCGCCAGATCCATGCAAACTTTGATGGAGGTGCTCTGTAAAGGTGCGTATCCACCAAGAGTTTTGTCTCCGCACTATCTCCATACATTATCCGCCAAAGTGTCTCCACCAAATTCAATGTTCGGAGATAAAAAATGTGCGGAGATTAAAAGTGCGGAGACTACACACGCACACCGATATTTCAGTGGATACACAACGTATCTATTGAAAAATCTTCTGGGTCGGTGCGGAGAACTTTTGCGGAGACTGTGCGCGGATATGTAAATTCAGTGGATACTTGAAAAAAAACTTCGAAAAGTCTTGAAGTAGCTTCTTGAGACGTATCTTTTGTTTTCCAGTGAATATGGAAAACACGAAATATCTTAAGACAGACAAGGGGATTATTTTGAAGAAATAGTTTTCGAACGCGGTTTTTTTATGTGGCATGGTCAAACTCAAGAATCACCCTTTGTACCACTAGACCGTCATGTCGTTCAACTCATGGTGCAATGTCTATTAGTAAGCTTGACCTGAAAATGGAAAAAGAATAGGAAAGGTTAAGGGTAGGTAGTCTGGTGGATGCATAAGGAGAAGGCGGTGAGCCTCGCGTTTGCACTACTGGGTGTTATATTTTGAATCCATTTTTTAACAGCCGCGTGGGGTGAAGCCGGGGAATTACTGTCTAACAAATTAATATTGGCGAGTTTCACATGGGCCAACCAACAAAAATTGGATGTATTCGGTAAAAAAAAATCCCTTTTGAAATTTGATGAAGAATAGCACGGGTTTTCACAACAGCCAACTTTTCCAACAAACTATAAGCTAGAAAGCTATACCCAAGCTGGATTCCGAAATTGTTTTATTAAAAAGTCATAAGGAAGCTGTGTACCAATTTTCAGCCATTTTGGAATTTTTTCTCGGGACTAAACAGGCGTTTTGGGAAAAAACATGGCTTTTTAACAAAATTCAAAAATTCATAAAAAATAGCAATTAACAAATTTTTACTAGTCTGGCGGGCGTTACATATTTTACTAGTCTGGCGGGCGTTACATATTCTTTACACGTTTTTCATAAAATCTCACTTTATTGTTTTGAGGTGTTCGATGGGGCACCTTTTTTGTCATGGGAGCTTAGACTATAATGTGAAATAATGAATATTCCTTCTCTTATTCCATGAGTGCTTGTCTTTTCCTTCGTCTTTCATTGCGTTCAAAGATGAACAGCTTATCGGGCGCAATATGGCCTAGTGCACCAGGCGCAAATCCCCAAGCGCCGGCCCTGATTGTGGGATGTCGAATTCAAAGAATATAAAAATAAATGATTGGGCGTCTTTAACAACTCCTCCTTATCCACAATGATAGACAAAAAGACAGTCTTGCGGATGAAATTTGTAATTTCGGAATGTGCCTTCCAGCGAAAAATTTTAAATGCGGCATAGCAAACCATTTCGATTTGTACATAGTACCTGCGTAAATAGTATTAGTAAATTTTCGTCCTCCAAGCTCATTTTTTTATATCGCCGAACTGAAGCGAGGTAATATATCTAGACTTAAATCGGAAAACAAAACATTGTGCGCAAACAAGAATTTTATCATTCAAGGTCGTATCCACCTAAAGTCTTGTCTCTATAGAGTGCGCGCACAGTCTTTTAAAACATATTTTGAGACTTTTCATATGCTTCCTGCAATATTTTAGTGGATACGCAATGAATACTTTGTCTCCGCACAGTTTGAAATTTTTAGTTTTTTGCTCTATTTTTGTGGATTTTTATGTGCGCGCACTGTCTGCAGACCGCAGTGGAAACGCACCTTAAGGCAAACTAAAAGATCACCAGTGAATCTTTTTTGACGGAAGCCGTATTGTTTGCCGTTGATAAGTTGGTTGGATTCTAGATATCCCATTAGCTTTTTGTTGATTATCGTCTCCATGGTTTTGGAGAGAATAGAAGTAATTGCTATTGGGCGGTAGTTGAAGGGATCGCTGGAGTCACCTTTTTTCGGTATGGGCTGAACATGGGCAAGTTTCCAAGAGGAAGGGGTTGAAGTTGTAGTGAAATTCTTCTTGATGGAACTTACCAAGGACCAGAAGTTTTTGCTACCGGAGGTTGCATTTAGGAGTTTACTTCTCAATTTGTTGTCAAATAAGGTTTTGACTTTTTTTATGGCGGTTTTACAAGAATTTCTTTGTTGTATGTATTCTAAACGGAGCGATTCACTCGGGAAGCTCTTGTACGCTCGGAAGGCGGCTTCTTTAGTTTTGATTGCATTCATACACTCCCGATTAAACCATCTGTTGGGCCTAGGCTTCACAGATTTGGTAGAATGGGGAATGAACAAATGCATTCCTGCCTGTATTAAAATTGCTTATAACTTCGAAAGTAAACGCCGTAGCATAAAAATTGTCTGGACATTATTCATAGGAAAAACTCTAAGCTTTCTTATTCTGGAAAAAAAAACATTAGTTGACTATGAATATTTTGGAGAAAAAGGTGGTTGAAAGTGACATTTTTGTTAAAAAAAACAAAATTTTGACTTTGACGACTCATAACTCTGGAAGTTGGTACTGTGGTACCGTCGTTTTTACAATTTTAGATAGGTGGGAGTATTCTGCGTACACTGATACCTTATTCATGAAAATGAAGCATTACAAAAATATAGGGTGATATTTGGAATTTCGCCTGAATAAACAAAAATAGCAATATTAACACCTTTGCCATAGTTAAGGGATATAAAAACTATACAGAATTTCAACACACATTATAATCGATAATCTGAGATACTTTTCGCTTGCGCCGGGCCTGGGGCACATTTGACCAGTCTCCTTTGAGGAAAATGTAGATTTTCATGTTTCAAAAAGGCGCAATTTTTTCAAAGCGATTGGTTGTTTAGTTTTGTTTTTATGACCTTAATTTAAAAAAAAGGCCCCATTTTCAATCAAAAAAGTTGGCGAACGAATTTTTGATTTTTAAAATTTTGAAGACGGATTTTTTTTCGTTGAATCCTCTACTTTTAGATGGCGTAAAAAAATGATAGTGTCACAATAGAAAAACATCGATTAAAATTCGAAAAACCAAAAACATCCTTTAATATCGATTTTGCCGAAAACTTCACTAATTCTTTATCTCTCTATGAAATAAAGCTTTTAAAGTTGAGCAAAACTGTAAATTTAATGTAATTGTTTAAAGAATTATTACAACCAAAAAATCAAAGAAAAAATTACATTTTTAGGCAAGAAAAAAAAACGTTCTATGCCTTACGGCCGTATATGATTTTTTCAATTTTGTCACATCTGAAACTGTTACATGAAGTTCCCTACATTAAATTTACAGTTTTGCTCAACTTTAAAAGCTTTATTTCAAAGAGAGATAAATTAGTGAAGTTTTCGGAAAAATCGATATTTGAAAAGGATGTTTTTGGTTTTTCGAATTTTGATGTGAAAACGTCTATTAAAACGATGAGCGCCGGCTGCATGCACGAAAAATGATGACTCATTGTTCCGTTATGTCCCGTAGTAATTTTGAAAATTTGATTGTAGTAATCTTAAAAATTTGATTAAAATTGTCAATATTTAATTAGATTAAATTTGTCAAATTGTCAACAATAAGCAAAGCAAGCCAAACACTCTGTCTCCTAACTGGGTGCCGGTGTATAAGAAAATAGTGAACATTACACTGACGAAAACTGTGAAATGCAAACGAAAACAGTTTCCTTGCGTTACTGCTTGTGCTATTACCATTCATAAGTCGCAAGGTGGGACGTTTACTGTTATTGTTTATAAATACTCCTCGGAGCAACCACAACAGTTGGTGTACGTGGCGCTGAGTCGGGTAACGAATATAGACGGCTTGCACATCATCACGGAAAAAGATGCGCCTTTTATCTTCAAACACGGACGGGATGGGAACGACTCACAGACTACGCGAGATGTCCGTAACGAATACATTCGACTCCGTGGACACGCCCTTCAAACAATCACTTCGAAAGCAGTGAAATTTTGTGATGACGATAACAACGCTGGGCAAACTGTAGTGACAAACCTTAATGTTCAGAGTTTGTCTGCGCACTTCGCCGATATTGAAACGGATCCCGTGATACCAAGATCGGATTATTTGGTATTGACTGAAACGTGGATGGGTGACAATTTTGATCCAGTTCCAATCAATAATTATGAATGTATAACCAGGCAGAATAATCGATCGGATTCTGATACAAACGCAGCTGGTGGAGTGGCAATCTATCGAAAATTAACATCATCATCCACGGCCAAAGCTCTCCACGTTGAATTGTCAGACACAACTCCTCTCATCAGAAACACAGGCGAGGTCTGCTTGGCTGAAATTACATGCTTCACTGCTGATACAACGTTTAAAATTGTACTTGGCGCAGTGTATGTATATTCATCCTGGAGCAAGTCTGCCGTGCAAAGGGCAAAAGACCTATATGCAAAAAGCTCGATTCGAGTAAAACGCGTTCAAAGTTTTTTATGCTTCTTTCCGTAAAATAAGAAAATGTAAATGAATTTTATACAAATTATCTAAACAAATATGACTTAAGGGGTTAGGCCACTGTAGAAACCAAAAAAAAGTGGTTGTTTTGTAATTTTTTTTTTTGGAAAACGGTTAAATATATGGAAAAACGGCTTTCATAGTTTAATTAAACATATATCGAAGTATATAAAAAAAAATTTTTTTCTTCAATTTTGTTACAAAATGGTGGAGTTACAGCCTATACGCGTAGACGCCTCTTAAAAAAGGTCCCCTACGGCTAGCAGTACAAAAGGCACAGCTTTTTACCTAGAGCTACCAAAAAAAAATCTCATTATCTATAAGAGATTTGGCATCGAAATACGTACCGATTTTGAAAAATATTAAATTTTGACAAAATGGCACACTTATCAAAAAAAAAGTCCAAATTGAGCACAAAATTGGGGCAAAGAACTGACTCTACAAAAAAAAATATTGAAGGTATTGCAAAACCCCTACGTATTTCGATGGAGAATCTTGTTTTCAACATACAGTTAAAATTTCAAACGATTCGATAAAAAATTGATCAAGTTATGCTGCTAGCCAACTTGAAAAATGTCATTTTGAGAAAAACGCGTTTTTCTCTTTAAATAGCTCTTTAATTTTCTCAGAACATGCTCTACAAAATCAGCTCTCACAACTTTTTGAGATTAGTTTTCGGTCTGAAACCAACGACATGACATTTTTAAAGAATTATAGCATATTATTAAGAAAAAAAAAAAATCGACTTTTTTTTTTCTACAGTGGCCTAACCCCTTAAAACGTTTTTCTAATGCTGTAATATAATATTTTATCCTCCAACACTTTTAAATAAAAAGTTATGAAAGGAGAAATCCTTTGGCACTACAATTCCTGTACCAGAGTCTTGTTGCAACCAAAGGAGAAAACAATTGTGACGCGATTCGAGAAAAGGGACCTACTGTCCAAAAAATCGATTTTCGGATTATGAGTGATTCTTAAGGTTTTAAATCTCCTCTTTAATTCTGTGCAATCAGAATTAATTTATTCCAATTACTTTCTGAGCAATAAATATTTACAAATGTGTCTTCAAAAGTGTTTAAAGTGGCAGCTCAGTGTATTCGCTCTCCTCCGTCTTTCTTTCAATCGCTTCTCCTGTAAAGTTTTCTTTTTGGACAGTAGGTCCCTTTTCTCGAATCGCGTCACAATTATATTCTCATAAATCGTTTCTCCCATGCTCCCTCGTTCCATTTGTTCCAAACAAAAAACATAAATATGCTCTTGAATCATTTGACCATTACGCAGAGCGTGCATTCTTATCTCAAGAAAAAGCTCTATAGTCTTATAGAGTGTTTGCCACTTGTAAATTGTCTTCGCAAGACAACGGCCAAAAACGTGGAAATCTCTTGTCGTTTTCTATCCATCAAATATATTTTCAATTTACAAGTGGCAAACACTCTATAAGACTATAGAGCTTTTTCTTGAGATAAGAGTCCACAATTTGTGAAATGGTCAAAAGATTTAAGAGGTCATGGCTGCTTTGTGCGTTTTTTCGGTTTGAAAATAATTCAAACCGACGCATATAAAGTAAATGTCCAAAAAGAAAACTTTTTATTAAAAAGTGCTATCAGTCTGAAATTTTTTTTAGGGATAAATATGAATATTTTAAATCAAAAAATCCATACAAAGCCATTTTGACCTATAATGCATATAGGTCTTTTCCCCTTTGCACGGCAGAAGTGTCTCAAACATTAGTGTATTGCTGCACCAAGCACTCTTTCCGTATGTGCATAACAGGCAGTATGTGCATCCGATCATGCAAGTTGATACCAATGTACCAATTCTTCTTTGTGGCGACTTCAACACAAACGTGAAAAATGATGATACATTCCTCAAATTCATGAAGGATATGTACAATCACGAATGCACATCAGATGTTACTAAGTCAACAACGCTGAGAGGAACAACCCTTAATTTGACTTTTTCAAGGCACATTACCCTTGGAACACTCCCATTCATTTCATACTTTTCCTATCATCGACCTATCCTTAACAGAATAACACAGATTGCAAAAAGTTAAATATCAGACATGTATAAAAGCTGTAAATGAATTTGTTACTACACATTGTTACTTCTAAATAATCTGTTCATTAAAGTAATAAACATATCTGAATTCATTAGTGCAAATAAAAGCTAATTTATCAATCAAAATGAATATTTCATTTCACTCCTTTTTGTATCCATACAAAATAATGATAATTTAATATAAATGATTCAATTTTATTCATAAAAGCATGCAATCATTTCATCAATGTTTTCTCATGACGTTGTCACGTTAAACTATCGTCCGTAAACCCTCTCAAATTTTTATCGATGTTTTTCTATTGTGACACTATCATTTTTTTACGCCATCTTTCCGGTCATCGGTTGCGGTTCTCTCGATTTTTCCTTGTTTATGTAGCATTTACCCTAAATTTTCCCGCCTTCCATATACTGCTAAGAATTTTTCTAGTTTTTGGCTTTTCAAAAGCGTATTTGCACTGGTCTGTATGTCCGTCTCCAAGGTCTAAACTATCTCTGTAGCAAATTTTATCAAAATCGGTCCAGTGGTTTATGCGTGAAAGCGTAAAAGAGAGACAGACAGAGTTACTTTCGCATTTATAATATTAGCACTTTGTTGACCTCCAATTTTACACACAAACTATGTCATGTCACCTGCTATTATCCAGTAATAATTTTAGGAAGGCCTTACTAATGGAGCACTGAAATAAGTAGTCATCTGGTAAGGGGTACCCATTATTTTCTTGGTGCTAGATGAGCCCTTATATAACCCATTGCAAGAGAAGGCAGATGGAAAGGTGTAGCCCAGAATTAGACCCAAACAAGTGAGAATCTGCCCGATGACTCAAGGGAGCTTTTCTGGAGTTTTCATAAATTTTATAGAAAAAAAGAAAACGGGCAATTATCTTCGTCCATAAAATGTGACATTAGTAGCATACTCAATAGCCCGGCTCTCTTTCGTTACGGAGAACAAGCAGCTTTGGAAAAGTGGTTAAAATTTAGTTGGGGGACTGCTTAGGTAAAGCCACTCGCGTTCTTAGAAAGAAAAAGGCATTTGCAAAAGATGAACAAAATAAAAGCTTTTCGATACCGGATCACATATCCACAGGCGCCCATGAATATTTCTTTTTTCAATGTTCCATTTCCCGCTGGGACTCCAGTGGGACCTGTAAGTTACAGAAGTACTGAAAAGAGCACTTACTAGTAACTGATGAGCAGTTCTGTAAGTACTCTAAGGTAAGTACTTAAGTAACTACTCTAGGGAAAGTAAAAGAGTAAGGCCTTACCTCCTATGAGATCGTGTGTAAAAATAAGCAATTCTATAAGGGGCATGTAAGGCCGTAGTAAGTGCGTATTTCAGTACTTCTGTAAGCTTACAGGTCTTACTGGGTATATTGTAATTGAAGATGGTAGTAGCATGTGTGAGTCGGACTAACCTGTAAACATGTTGAGCCGCAATCAGGGGCCGTATTTGGTGTCTCGAGTCGATATTGTCGTCTGTCCACAAATAAAAATTGGCATTTGGCGACACGATATCGTCTCTTTACGTGTCGATAAAGACGTTTGACGATTCTTAAAAAGTTCAATATATGTGAATACGCAGCTGATAAATTGGTGGATGTGTAGCGGTGTCTTCGACGTACAGAACATTAGTTTTCAAATGCCTTATCTTTTACACGCAAATGTAATAAAAACACAAGTTAACGTATGTGGAAACAACGATCCTTAAGGAGTAAACTCTGATAAAACATTTTAAAAAAGAAATCAATGTAAGCGGTGCTGCCCCTGAGAACTAAGAAGAAGGATTTTCACGCTTCATTTATTCGACTATAATAAAGCTATATATGTGGTGTATTTTTCGTAGGCGTGGGTGGGATCATAACGACTTGCCGCTAGGGCGTTTTGAATTTTTTTTGGTAGAGGTTTACATACCACCCTGTATTTTTGTAGCTCTATTAAATATTTTCTTGAATAAGGCTCCAATCTACGCAGAATACTCCCGCCTAGCTAAACCGGTAAAAGTCAAGGACTTGGATCCACTAACTTTTATGAGTGCAAAAAAAGAAATTTTTTTTCACTAAAATTGCAACGTCAACCACCTTTTTCTCCAAAAAATGCGTAGTTAATCAATATTTTTTTTTTAAACTGGAAAGCTTGGAAATTTCTCATGAATAATATCGGGACAACTTTAATACTACGGCCTTTAGTTTTCAAGTTGTAAGTTATTAGTGGAACTCTGCGTTGCGAATTGGTGCGTTGGAACCTTGACTTTTACAGTATAATATAGGTGGGGGTACACTGCGTAGATTGCTGCCTTTTTCATGAAAATATCTAGTAGGGTTAACAAAAATACAAGGTATGTAAACCCCTACCAAAAAATTTTTAAAACGCCCCAGCGGCTAAATCGTAAACCCATTTGTTCCCACCACCCATACGATTTTTGTTTGTCTATCCAAAACCTATACACCGCCAACCGCTTTGTTAGTTTCAGCAATACACCCTGTATATCCTAAAACATGGAGTTACACCAATTTTACAATGGACGACACTGACTTAATCTGAGAAAGGTAAACTAAAAAAAAAAATTGTAACAAAATAATATTTTTGAAGTGAAACTTCCATGCTCTCGTTCCGGGGATTTTGAATTGATTCGAGCAAGTACGAGTGAATTCAGAAAACTGAAATGAAAACAAGGCCAGTTGTACGAAACGGAAGTTGCCCTCTCACTCATTACATTACATTAAGTGATGCCATATAAACCAATCCTACCAAACCATCAGGATAACATTTACAATTTATTTAAATTTGTACATAGATTGCGCAGGCGTTGGTAAAGTAAATATGAGGAATAGGTTGTTTAAAAAATTATGATTGTGTATTAACTATTAAAGATAAAGTGCGAAATATTTTTGATTTTTTGGCAATTAATACTAAAAGTGTTTTTGGTAATATATATTAGGGTACATATTTAATAACTTGAGTATTGCCATCTCGTGAGATCACAATAACATTAGGGAAAACGAATTTCGAACTGTCATTATCGACAATTAGTTAGCTACAAAGTGTTACAATTAAAATTTGACATTAGAGATCATTTTTGAAAAATATTTTAAAAATAAATTTTAAATATCACATTTAACTTGTAAATACATTTTTTGGTTTTCTTTGGTTTACAAACAGGATTGTTTTGTATTTAGACAAATGATATTTGCTCAGTGATATTGGATCGCTAAATTCCTTACATGTATGTATTATCTCGAATTTTCCTACGATAAAATTTGAATTGTATTAAAACAATCGGTGTGTATGTTATGTATTGCCAGAAATGAGATTATGGCCGTGTTCCATAATATCAACCAGTATACTACCGAGTGAAAAAAGGTAAATTCAAGTGCTTGCAGTGATTAACAGCAGCGTTAGATTTTTTCAAACTCCGTGACACAAAAAATTTGAGCAGTTCTGCGCACCTCGTTGCCAAATTTTATAAATATTGTTCTATCATTTCCCCTTAGTTAAAGCGGCAACAAACCCAAAAAAACTCAACAAAATAATTTGGGAAGGGATGCTCGCATGAGAAAAGAATAAAGTTAATTTAACTTTATATGTGTTGAGCAGAGCTTTTAAATACATGTAAAACTCCTGCTCAACCAAGCCAGTTTATTCATCATAATAAGCATAATTTTACTATAACTATGCGAAATATTTCTTATCCCTAAATTTAAAATAATTTAATAAAAATTCTGACAAAATTTTTTTTGAATACATGAGGTTTTTCATTCATAAAACGATAGTTCTCCGCAGTCGCAAGCAGCACAACCTCCCCAGGTAGAAGTGCGCATGCGACTGGCGGAAAACGACAACAATCTAGTAAGCAAAGTGATAAAAACAGAAATTTCGTATTTATTTAGTAGAAATTGCTACAAATTATTTCAAATTATTTCTGTAGCAAATGTGTAAAATACAAAAACCTTAAAATAAAAAAAAATGTATAAAAAGGGGCTTTTTTCATTCATAATTTGTAAATTTTTTAAATAATCATTGAAGTCACAGAAAAATATACCTCCCTGTAGCAATACGCAGTCGCGACTGATTAAATGGCAACAAGTGATTTGATAGGAAGAGTTAAATGGAGCTTTGTCCGAGCTTTTCAACATTTTTAAGAGCTTAGCTGGGGTAGATGCACGGAATGTCACGACGTTTGAAAAAATCTATACATTAAAGTGCTACAACTTGAAACTAGTTGCGTTTCATTGAGCGATACGTATAAAATTTCCGCCAGAGTTTCAAGCTGTAGCTACTTAAAAATAGATGGCTTTTTGCTTTTTATACACTGTACTGCATTACTTTCACAATATTCATTATACTATGATTTATCAATTGATATTATTTTAGATTATAACATCAGACACGAGCAAATAAAGAAAAAAAAAATGCAATAATAAAGAACATATCGATTGTGACTATGAGTCAGAGTGAATAGAACGCTATTTCTGTGGTCCGTGTCGAATCCGTTTTAATCGCACAGTATTTCCATCATAAGTTAATTTTTCGCACCTAATTTCTTTCTTTTTACACATTTTGATAACAATGTCGTCGGATAAGTACAAAACCGTGTCAGGGAAAGTGAGAACTAAAAAACAAATTGCAAACAATCCTTCACCAATAATAACCAGTGGCCTTGCTCGCGCACCTTCCGAAACTTGCCAGGAAGAGAATTTTGATGCACATCTGGCGGCTCTTGAAATAAAAATTTGATTATTCCGCGTTTTCGCACTTTGATTGGACAACGTTCTTTCTTTGTCTTCGTTGTTTTACTATGGAACTCTCTCCCGGTTGAATTGCAACGTATCGATTCAGCGGGCATTTTCAAGAAGCGTCTCTTCGAACTTTTTGTTAATAGAGCTGTAAGAGCATGAATATAGGAAAATAAAGGAGAATGGACAAATTGGGCCTAATGACCAATACACATGAGATATTATTTTTGTGATAGGTCTTAACACACAACTAACGAGAAAAATAATAAAAAAAATCAAATGTACCGGGTTCTTATACAGCTACGTCGAATAGTTTTATTTGATTATGTCAAATATTTTGCAATTATTAAATGTTTTTCAATAGGAGTGAAAGAATATTACTTTAAAATATTACTAAAGTCACTAATTCTAACCACATAGAGCCACATGGAATTATAATAACACAATATACCTGTTACAAAAATAATAATAAGTGTATTTCGACTATAGGGCGTAATAAAAGTTCTATGTACCTATGCGAGAGTGAATTACAACCCGGTACGTTTAAATTTTTTTTTTATTTTTCTCGTTAGTTGTGTGTTATGACCTATCACAAAAACAATATCTCAAGTGTATTGGTCAGCAGGCCCAACTCCCATAATGTTTTGCCCATTGCCCTTTAATCTTGTTTGTGGACTCTTTATTCTTTTTTGAAGTGTTAACTTCTTTAGGCGCGTTTGGCACTTTTTCGCTGGGGGTAAAACAAAGATTTCGCGACACGCGCACTTTGTTGCTACACCCGTTTCTGGACACTTGCTGCAATGATGGCGACACGCGCATTTTGTTGCTCACTCGTTTCTGGGCACTTGTGCCTATGCAGCTGGCTAGAGCATGGAAACTTTTGGTTGAGCTCCACTTACAAACAGCAGCATATAATTAATGTGTGCGAGGCAAAATAGCCCGCGCTTGGTGGGTGGGATTGGGTTTGAATGTTGCAATGCAGAAGCTGCTCTCAGCATTCGTTTCATATTCTCGCAATGCAGACGCCGCTCTCAAAATCCATGGCATATTCTCGCACCCATTCATTTCATATTTTCGCAATGTAGACGCCGCTCTTAGCATTCATTTCATCCTCTAGCACACATTCGCTGCTGTCTGTTGCTCTAGCTCGACCAAATTGTACTTACATATCTGGGGCACTTTTATTCGAGGTCCAGTAACAGCCAGCAGCGATGGTGTGCGAGAATATGACATGAATTTTGAGAGCGGCGCGAGAATATAAAACGAACGCTGAGAGAAGCTTCTGCATTGCAACAATCAAACCCAATCCCTCCCACCAAGCGCGGGCTATTTTGCTTCGCACACATATAATTATGCGCTGCTGTTTGTAAATGGAGCTCGACTAAAAGTTGCCATGCTCTAGCCAGCTAAATGGCTGCAATATTTAAATATTTTGCTTGGATGAATCGCTTTCGGCGACATGGAATACGTTTCGGCGTTTCGCCTATTCGACTGCGCGTCTGTATTTTACGTACATAGCTGGGGCAGCATCCCAGTAGGGAAAATCGCAAGTATTTACTGTAGGAAGTCGATTTGGAAGTACTTCTTTAATTAGTGTTTTCTGTAATGACTTATAAGTAATGCAGAGGAGAATGGGTTTGGTGACCAAGCGTTTGATTTCGCGCAAAAAGCGTGTTGAAAAACTTCGTAGCTGCTCGTTTTCTTTGTTAACTATCTCAGTTATCTCAGCCATTAAATTTCTAATCTTTAATGTATAAATTTTGAATTTATGTTTATGATATAAATATAAATCGCTTAATTTACTTATTTTACTGGTTCTGAAAAAATTCAAATTGAATCCAGTAGATTCCCATAAAAATTTAGATCCGTGACTTTGGCTGAATATAATATGACTTTTTTGCATATTTGCACAATGTTTAAAATATATTTCTGTTTCGTGACTATTGCATCAACCCGACGATATGTACTGTGTACTATGTACTATATATTTCCTATGAACTATGCACTATGTATTTATTACTATATATTAGCTACTATTTTTACTAAAAACTGCATTATCCCAGTCATCCATCGTCCGATCTTTGTGTGATAAGTTTAAGACAAATAGTTTAATTTTCAAAACATTGCAACATATTTTGGAGTGAATGCATATCCCACCAAAAAAACATTTAAAATGTGAATTAGAAGTTCGTGGGCGCGGAAATTATTTATTGGGACAGTTTAAAACACACTTATAACAAAAAGAAGTGATATGAACTTCTAATTCACATTTTAAATGTTTTTTTGGTGGGATATCACTCTTTTTTGTTTTAATACATTCTAAAATAAAAAATAAATAATCTTCTGTATAAAGAAACATTATGTATTTAATTGTTCATTATATTTTTTTATTTATTTTATAAGTAGGTAATAACAAAATAACAAAATGCAGGAATTCAAATTAATATTATTGCCTTTGTAAAAAAACAAAAATAAGCTCCTTTCGAGTTTCTCGGCCAAGACTTTTCTGTACTATGGAATTATTGATCCATAACCAGCTCGATTTTTCTTTCAACATGCTGATCTAATGACCTTGTTGGAGTGTTCCTTTGAATTCGTCCGTAAATGCACGTGTTTAATTATTTCATGCTAGTGTGTTCTAGTCATGATACCCTTTCATTTGATACCCATGTCGATCGGCTAGGTAAAGAAAATGGGTATGCGCTTTCTTGACATAACCGCTTTGAATCTAAATATATTTTGAGTATACTAAATCGCTTATTGTGTTCTACTTATCATTCCCTTTCATTTGATACCCATGTCGAGGGGGTTGTGAAGAAAATGATAATCCGCCCTCTTGAGATAACCGCCGTGGATCTAAATATATTTTGAGTATACTAAATCGCTTATTATGTTCTACTTATCATTCCCTTTCATTGGATACCCATGTCGAGGGGGTTGTGAAGAAAATGGTAATCCGCCCTCTTGAGATGACAGCCATGGATCTAACCAGATATTGAGTATATTATATCGCTTATGGTATTCTACTTATGATACCCTTTCAATTGATAGCTATGTCGAGGTGGTGGTGAAGAAATGGTAGTCCGCCCTCTTGAGACGGCCGCCATGAATACAAAGACATAGCTTATTGTATTCTACTTATCATACCCTTTCATTTGATAACCATGTCGAGGGGGTTGAGAAGAAAATGGTAATGGGTCCTTTTGAGGTGGCCTCGGTGGATCTTACTATTTATTGAGTATACTATATTGCTTATTGTATTCTACTTATCATACCGTTTCATTTGATACCCATGTCAAGGGGTTGAGAAGAAAATGGAAATCCGTCCTCTTGAGATGACCGCCATGGATCTAGCCAGATATTGAGTATATTATATCGCTTATGGCATTCTACTTATGATACCCTTTCAATTGATAACTATGTCGAGGTGGTGGTGAAGAAATGCTAGTCCGCCCTCTTGAGACGGCCGCCATAGATATAAAGACATAGCTTATTGCATTCTACTTTTCATACCCTTTCATTTGATACCCATGTCGAGGGGGTTTTGAAGAAAATGGTAATCCGCCCCCTTGAGATGACCGCCGTGGATCTAACCAGATATTGAGTATACTATATTGCTTATTGTCTTCTACTTAAGATACCCTTTCAAATGCTACCTATGTCGAGGTGGTGGTGAAGAAATGGTAGTCCGCCCTCTTGAGACGGCCGCCATGGATATAAAGACATAGCTTATTGTATTCTACTTATCATACCCTTTCATTTGATACCCATGTCGAGGGGGTTGTGAAGAAAATATTAATCCGCCCTCTTGAGATGACAGCCATGGATCTAACCAGATATTGAGTATATGTATTATATCGCTTATGGTATTCTACTTATGATACCCTTTCAATTGATACCTATGTCGAGGTGGTGGTGAAGAAATGGTAGTCCGCCCTCTTGAGACGGCCGCCATGGATATAAAGACATAGCTTATTGTGTTCTACTTATCATACCCTTTCATTTGGTACCCATGTCGAGGGGGTTGTGAAGAAAATGATAATCCGCCCTCTTGAGATGACAGCCATGGATCTAACCAGATATTGAGTATATTATATCGCTTATGGTATTCTACTTATGATACCCTTTCAATTGATACCTATGTCGAGGTGCTGGTGAAGAAATGGTAGTCCGCCCTCTTGAGACGGCCGCCATGGATATAAAGACATAGCTTATTGTGTTCTACTTATCATGCCCTTTCATTTGATACCCATGTCGAGGGGGTTGTGAAGAAAATGGTAATCCGCCCTCTTGAGATAACCGCCGTGGATGTAAATATATTTTAAGTATACTAAATCGCTTATTGTGTTCTACTTATCATTCCCTTTCATTTGATACCCATGTCGTGGGGGTTGCGAAGAAAATGGTAATACGTCCTCTTGAGGTGGCCTCGGTGGATCTAACTATTTATTGAGTATACTATATTGCTTATTGTATACTACTTATCATACCTTTCATTTGATACCCATGTCGAGGGGATTGTGAAGAAAATGGAAATACGCCCTCTTGAGATGACAGCCATGGATCTAACCAGATATTGAGTATATTATATCGCTTATGGTATTCTACTTATGATACCCCTTCAATTGATACCTATGTCGAGGTGGTGGTAAAGAAATGGTAGTCCGCCCTCTTGAGACGGCCGCCATGGATATAAAGACATAGCTTATTGTGTTCTACTTATCATGCCCTTTCATTTGATACCCATGTCGAGGGGGTTGTGAAGAAAATGATAATCCGCCCTCTTGAGATAACCGCCGTGGATCTAAATATATTTTAAGTATACTAAATCGCTTATTGTGTTCTACTTATCATTCCCTTTCATTTGATACCCATGTCGTGGGGGTTGCGAAGAAAATTGTAATACGTCCTCTTGAGGTGGCCTCGGTGGATCTAACTATTTATTGAGTATACTATATTGCTTATTGTATACTACTTATCATACCCTTTCATTTGATACCCATGTCGAGGGGGTTGTGAAGAAAATGATAATCCGCCCTCTTGAGATGACAGCCATGGATCTAACCAGATATTGAGTATATTATATCGCTTATGGTATTCTACTTATGATACCCCTTCAATTGATACCTATGTCGAGGTGGTGGTAAAGAAATGGTAGTCCGCCCTCTTGAGACGGCCGCCATGGATATAAAGACATAGCTTATTGTGTTCTACTTATCATGCCCTTTCATTTGATACCCATGTCGAGGGGGTTGTGAAGAAAATGATAATCCGCCCTCTTGAGATAACCGCCGTGGATCTAAATATATTTTAAGTATACTAAATCGCTTATTGTGTTCTACTTATCATTCCCTTTCATTTGATACCCATGTCGTGGGGGTTGCGAAGAAAATGGTAATACGTCCTCTTGAGGTGGCCTCGGTGGATCTAACTATTTATTGAGTATACTATATTGCTTATTGTAGGTATTCTAATTATCATACCCTTTAATTTGATAACCATGTCGAGGGGGTTGTGAAGAAAATGATAATCCGCCCTCATGAGATGATCGCCTTGGATCTAACCAGATATTGAGTATATTATATCGCTTATGGTATTCTACTTATGATACCTTTCAATTGGTACCTATGTCGAGGTGGTGGTGAAGAAATGTTGGTCCGCCCTCTTGAGACAGCCGCCATGGATATAAAGACATAGCTTACTGTATTCTACTTATCATACCCTTTCATTTGATACCCATGTCGTGGGGGTTGTGAAGAAAATGGCAATACGTCCTCTTGAGGTGGCCTCGGTGGATCTGACTATTTATTGAGTATACATACTTGCTTATTGTATTCTACTTATCATACCCTTTCATTTGATACCCATGTCGAGGGGGTTGTGAAGATAATGGTAATCCGCCCTCTTGAGATGACAGCCTTGGATCTAACCAGATATTGAGTATATTGTATCGCTTATGGTATTCTACTTATGATACCCATTCAATTGATACCAATGTCGAGGTGGTGGTGAAGAAATGGTAGTCCGCCCTCTTGAGAAGGCCGCCATGGATATAAAGACATTGCTTATTGTATTCTACTTATCATACCCTTTCATTTGATACCCATGTCGAGGGGGCTGTGAAGAAAATGGTAATACCATGCGTACCCTTTTTGTTAATCATCGAAATATTAGGGAATGCTATTTGACATCAACAGTGCTGGATTTGACTAACTTGTAGGAATATGTCATATTTTTAGAAATAAATTACGATTACGAACTCGGCATTCGGTATTTCAAGATTTTACTGTACATTTGTACTGTGAACTACATGTTTTTTATAGTACCTAACGCAATCTGATACCATAGTTGCGACTAACCACTTTAAATGAATACATTTTGTTAATCATCTAATGCCATCTGGCATCAACAGTTCGAGTAAACACTTTTCGACTAACTAGTAGCACCATCTCCTTTATTGAGCAATTGAAATAACTTAGAGCGCCATCTGACAGAATAATTTTGAGTACCCACTTTTTTAGACTGAAGGAGAAGAAAAAAGTTCGATTCGAAATGTAAAAAATGTAAAAATAAAGAGAACGAAGAATGATAAAAAAAAAACTCATGGAATAATAAATTATTTATATTTTGGGTATCGGTTACAAATGAAAATTTACTTATATTGCTTATAAAAAGGTGATAAATCGCATAATTTCATAAAAAAAACACCTTGTTTTCTATGTTTAGGCGTAAATAAGGCATTAGCTGTTTGCCCTTACGAACTCGGCAAACTACCGCTTGCCTTGATAAGTAACAATTAAATAAACTTTAACAGAATATTCATAAATAAAATATATTAATCCTTATCGTCCTGTATTAAGATTGATTTGGAAATTTAGACTTATATATATATATATATATATACTTTTTTTCTTTCTTTTGTTTTATTTTTCCCTTTCTTATTACTCATAATTTCTCTTGCATGCTATGTATTTATATCTTAACTTTTCCTTGTATTGTATTACTGTATAACCTCTTTATAATAGGCGTGTTTCATTTTTCTGGTGTACCTACACCGGTGTAGGTACACCAGGAAAATGAAACACGCCTAATGAATGTACGATAATTTAAGACTGTTAGTCTTTGTACATAAGCTGTCAATAAATAAATAAAATAAAAATAAATAAATAAAATTGATAAAATTGATAGACATAAGCATGTACACGAGGTTTCGCTTCTGCCTTGTTTTCTTTAATACACAATTTTTTTTTTCATCATTTATAGATTTTCATTTTTATTTCTTAAGAAATTGTTAATTATAGTGCATCGATTTATTACAATTGATTATGGTTGAGCATTTTTTGTACTTGTTTATCGATTCAGTGGCATTCTCCATAAAATATAACATTTTTTCGAGCGGTTTTATCCTTTCCAATTTCATATTAATCTTTTCCTTCAGCTAGAAGTAGTCATCAATCACTCAACACCAAACTTCCTTCAGGTTGAGATAAATATGGTTTACTAAAATGGGATACATACTCATTTTCTGTACCCCTTATTTAATGTCTTTATTTGTCAGTTAAAATTAATGGACGTTTGACAACTTAGAATTTCTCCATCAATTTTAATGTGGAACGAAATATATGTACATACATATATGTACATAATTCCGTTACATTATTTACAATTAATTTTCTTTTAAATAAGATCAAACATCATTAAATAGAATAGCATATGGCTTTGTTATTTTCGTTATTATTTCAAGGATATTCTAAGGATACGCTCTTTCATATGGATATGTACATGTGTGTGGACCTACATATGTATATGTATCTAAGAAAACTGGAATATTCTTTCTAGTGTCATTATTCTGTGTAGTCTTTTATTTTAATGTGAAGTGACAGCCTGCTTTAACGGTTCAGGGAGGCTATAAAATACTTCGAAAGAATTTTATAACTCGGTCGTGTAGAAAATTTATTGTCATCAATAAGCTTTCAGAAGTTTACTGCCGCAGCTGTTTTTCTATCCTATCCTAGAAGGTTTATAAAGGAAGTTTTCGTATTTTAAGTGTATTTAGTGGATTGCGTTTGCTTTTTGCCTTGTAGTTTTTGGTGAATTTATTTAACAGAACATTAATTTTTGTACTTGGGTTAGTGAGAATGGATCAATAATGTTTCGTTGATTTTTATTTTACAATAAGCAATCACTCACCAAATTTAACCTTTTGCAGCTCAAATTCACATTGATGTGACTACAGTAAAAAGCACAGTCAATAAAAATATAAAACTGGTGATATCTGGGTGGCCAATATGCTCTCAGTTTCACTTCGATGAACCTAGCCTAGTTAATTTGAATATATCGACATTTTTTCCCGAAGCATATCACCAAGCCATCATGGGCAAGTTTTGACTTATTGCATGTTTAATGTGCCCTATGAAAATTGGGATATTTATTATCTTTTGTTCAATCAAAGCAGCATTGATCAATTTTTTAATCATATGGTGGCGACAAATTAGAGATCAAAAATGAAGAAAACTATCCTACCTTTATATATCTGAGCACGGACAATTTGTTAGTGGTCAGCAATAGATTTATCGACATTATCCCTCATTGGTTGAGGAAACGAAAGTAGCATCGATGCTCACAGCCGTATCGGCCAGGCAACAGCAATATTCGCCTCGCCCAAGTGGTGCATATGGAAACGAACAACTATTTCCATCAAAACAAAAGTACGCCTTTACCGAACGTTAATCCTTCCGATTCTTCTTTATGGATCTGACACGTGGGCAACTCTCAAACCCGGACGTTAAGAAGCTCGAGGTTTTCCAAATACGATGCTTGAGGCAGATTCTCGATGTCTCACTCCGCGATCGCCTTCAAATCGAGACAGTTCGACAAAGATGCGATTAGGAAACGAGTTTTGAATAGAGTTCGAGACCCAGCGGCACCGACAGTAGCGTATCCGTTGCGGGGACGTCTCTCTCGGACCGTCAGCTAAGGGATCAAAGAAGAAGAAGACCCTAAAATCAACTCTTTAATGTAAAGTGACTGGAAGATCCTAGGCAAAAGATTCTTTCTAGGTAGGGCTGTTATCACCTAAATAGCGCAGACCGGACAAAAACTACAAAATCCCCGAACTTTTGGGTGAAATTGAATTTTTTCTCGGATACCAAGTTGTTTTTGGCGAGTTAAAATTTAACCGTCATCGTATCAAATCGATAACCAACTAAATTCGGCTTCCAGGGAAGGGTTAGCAACCCTTTCTGGTATTAAGTTCTTGGTATGAAATCTACTACACAACCTCGGACTAGAGAGAAACTTGGGAAACTTAGGGCAAAGATATCTCAATCATGACACGAAGAGGAAACAGAGACGGAAAATGAATTTGCCAGAATTAGAAGAAGAGCAAGTTAGGGGTGAATATGAGAGCCTACTGGAAGTAAAGCCTGCACTATACCTGCCTGCGAAATACTTCTTGAAGTTAATCAATTTTCAAATTTGAAGTCAATTTTTGGAACTTGTATCAGATATTTTGATTTGATTTTAACCACATTCTAATTTAACTAAAAATATCTAATATCAAATTTAACTAAAAATGAAAGTTATCACGAAAAAAACCAAAATTGCGCAGTTTCTTAAATTTGTGATTTTTTAACTTCCCAGTATAGGAAGTTATTGTAATCGGTCCGAAAATCGAAATCGAAATTTTCGACGTATTTTCATCTTTCAAGGTCCTAGGAGCATTTTCAGCAAAAAATTGGGAGGAAGTATGTGTGTGTGTATGTGTGTGCACGTATGTGGTCATTTTTTCCTGCACGATATCGCGCGAATCAAAAAAGATATCGAATTCGTTGAGGTGTCGTTCGAAGCGTATTAACCGAAATATGATCTGAAAAGATTTTCATAAAATGCTTTCGACCGGTTTTTCTGTTTAAGTGGCGTAAGTGATTTTTGTACCTGCACGAAATCGCCCGAACCAGGAAGGATATTGACCTACTTGAGATGCCGTTCGAAGCGTATTAGCGACAATATAATCTGAAAAGATTTTTATAATATTCGGTCGAGCGGTTTTTTGGTTTAAATGACACGAGTCATTTCTGTACCTGGACGATATCGCGCGAACTATAAAAGATATCGACTTAGTTGACATGCCGTTCGAAGAGTAATAACCAAAATATGATCTGAAAAGATTTTCATAAAATTCGGTCGAACCGTTTTTTTTTTAAAACGACGTTTATGATTTTTGTACCTGCACGTTACCGCGCGAGCTAAAAACTATATCGACTTCATTGAGGTGCCGAAAAAAAAATATTAACGAAGAAATTCTGTGAAAAAAATTTCATATTATTAGGTCGGGCCTTTTTTTAAATTATTTTATTTAACTTGCATGGTATGTGACCAAATCTTGAAAGTTAAATTTGACGCACTTCCCGGTTTCGGATAGAGCTGAAATTTTGCATACACGTTTAGTTTGGATGACAATGCAATCTGGCCATTTTGTAAAAATATCAAGATGGCGGTTCCAAAATGGCGGCCGATTTTTGAAATTGTGCTCCGCGGCCCTCTGACATGGGTATCAAATGAAAGGATATGACAGGTAGAACACAATTAGCTATGTGGCGTCATTCCAAATTCAAAATGACGGCCAACACTAAATTGCGGAGAGCTTATAATAGACTAAAAAGTAGAAAATATAACCGATCAAGTTCTAATTTTGCACACACTCGTAGTTCGGGTGATAATTAATGTGTATGAATGATGAGATGAATAGTTGAGTTAAGGGTGAATAGAAAATAAAGAAACAATACACGTTACAAAAAAAATATGAGTGTGCTTAAGACCACACTTTAGAAGTAAAACTTTTGTGCCCAACGGCTAGTAATATTTAATAGATATAGTGGAAAGTCTGTCGGATCTATAGTACGCTTGAGAAAATTCAGGCCAACGACAGATGCAGGAAGAATAGTGACGAATCTACTGACGGACTTGATACAAATAATATTTGAAAATATTTATGAATTCCTATTTACATTAAAACCTAAGGCTAAGAACATAGTGAAGCAGAGAGAAAAGCAGCGATGAGATCGCAGAGCAAAGCGGAGAAATCAAACAATTGAATTCCTGTTAACGCGCCCATAGTGGAGCAAAGCGACGCGTTCAAACAATTTTGATTTCTCTGCTATCATCCTTTCAACCGCTTTGCTCTCCGCTTTCAGCGTTGCTTTGCTCTCTGCTTCACTATGTTCTTAGCCTAAAAGTAACCGAGTAAAAATAATTTTTATTGGCTAATTTTCTTAAAAGCATACACGCGGTGCACTTAGTACGTATAGCATATAAGTGCGCATCCCACACGGGTATGCACGCTTCCGCCACAGGCATGGACAACGAAAATCTAAACATTCGCCTCATGGAAGTAAGCTGGTGACATATGCAAGCATACATGCATTGCATTCAGAGGTTCATAAAATTGCATGGGTTTTTCCGTCCCGGCTTTCACACATAGCCCGAAAATCTAAGTAACGAGTGCATGCAAGGTGCATGTGTTTGTTGTGCATACTTGTGCGTGCTATTTCGAATGCGGCATTACAGAAAAAGTTAAAAGTAGTCCGACCTTTGCGTGGCATGCATTCCATTCATGGAACATTCCGTCAGGTCGCACTTGAATACACACACTTCTATATTATTTATCAACGAATTGAACGCATGTACGCTTGGATATGTCACCAGCTCCGCTGCATGCTCCGCTCCCGCTACATTCATGATCATTAATAATTGCATCCGCATCGGCACAGATTATTCCAAACCCAGGTACTGTTTTATCAAGCAGTCCGTCAACCACATACAATGAAGCTTTACCTACGCGAACGGGAGCCGTCTACTTGAGTATGGTATTGACACCCTTTATGGCCACCTAGCCAATTACCTGATTACTTCGTCCCATACAATCTTTTAGGGAGCCAATTAATTTTAAAGGGAGCAAAAAGATATGCAATCAACCTTTTTTCAAATTCTTCTTTCTGTGCGTAGTTGAAAATAATTTATTTTGGCTGATTAAACCGAATTCGAAGCATAAAGATGAAAAAACATTTTTTACAAACCTTCATATTTTCAGTCGATGTAGGGATAGTTTCAGCCCTTTACTATTATCCCTTATCATAAAAATTTTTTTTGTTATAAATCAACCACTTTTGAATATAAATGCTGCAAAAAATGTATTTTATTACATCGTTTTTGATTATAATTAAAATTATCGCGAAAACACTTAAAAAGGGTAATTTTTAAGCATATTTAAAGGCGACATCCATATTTTAAGACTGTGGGACCCCGATTTTCGTAATCAGTGACCCAAAAAACATATCAGGAACGATTTTCACAACAGTGTAATGTTTTGACATAAACGATTCGTCGATTTGGGCAAGTTAAAAAAATTGTAATTTAAAAAGGGGAAAGGTCCAGCACATCTCGCCAAAGGGAAAGTGGGTGCCAATTTTAAACAACAGCACCTCACACATTTAATTCACCACTCCCTTTTGGTATTCTAAGCACCCAAACCACCGCCGAAAATTCTTCTCGTATATGCCGCTTCCAACATGTCAGTCAACTCCAAAGTGTCCGCGGCATAAGCCCAGCCAGTGACCAAACCACAAGAAAAATCTGAAATAATTCACCTCTACAGAATGGTGAATTTGTATTCCTATAATGAGATAAAGCAAAGTCTGGGCGACAACGTAGCTAACATGCCAGAAAATCAATGCAGTAAAGCAGAGTGTATTTTAACTGTTGCACACACAGCCCCGAGTGTAATCGTCTCTTATACCCCGTCCGCCCCTTTTCCCATCGTTATACGAAAGCTCTGACGATTTTTCATGTGTGAGAGCGTTACGCGAATGAAATTGATTCACTCTCATGTACATTTTTTTAAGCAAACGTCCTTAAAGAAGTTTTACTTCAAAAATCACAAACAAACACAGAGATGCTGCTGTCAACTAAATTCAACTACTCAAATACTGAACTCATGTCCGTATGCATAATTTCAACTCAACCCAGGTAGCAGATCTGAGTCGAGTTCAGTCAACCTTAACCCAACTCGACTACCGTTTACATGTAGTTAGAATTGGGTTCAACTTGAGTTCAACTCATCGGGGGCCTCGGTAATCTAGAGGTAAGGCGCCTGACTGCTATCCCCAGAGGTTCCGGGTTCGAATCCCGGCGGCGCCCACGGTCCTTCGCCTTTCCCACCTAACTTTCCTTCTTTCTTCTACCCTCTTTACATTCCAGACTAACCTGTCATAGCCTTCCCTAGTCCTTTCCCGCTCCACCAAGCGCATACCATCGGTTGGTTGATGTTGAGTTGTTCTCGACGCCCCGATGTCAGAGTCGCGAAATGGTTGTGAGTAGGTGGAATAAAATATCGCGGCTAGGTTGTGACAGTTACTTCCTTCTCTTCTCTCTATCTTCCGGCTAGAGCTGCTGTTCGACATTCACTCTATACGAAAAAAATAGATTGTCGACAGTACAAAGGGACTTTCCCTAAGCCTCTAGTCGCAGGTCAAGGCTAAGTGTCACATAAAAAAAATGTACAAGTACTTAATGCAATCTGACCTTTTTGTAAAAAAAACAAGAAGACGGTTCCGAGATGGCGGCCGTTTTTGCAATTATGTTCCACCGAGCCCACGACATGGGTATCAAATGAATACAGTAAACTGTGTGACGTAATTTTAAATCTAATAGAATTGCCATCATAAAATGGCGGAATTCATATAATAAACTAAAAAGTAGAAAATAAAATAAATGGTTAAAAATTTTATTTTAAAAAATTCTTTTAATTAACTAAAAAATGTACTGAAAAGTAAAAAATAAAAAATATTTAAAAGAAAGCGTGAAATTTCAATTTTAATGAAAAAGTTAATTAAAAGAATGGCGCATTTTTCATCAAAAAATTATGTTAGGCCTTTTTTACATTGATAATTTATTCGCCGAATAAGTTCTTCAAGGAATATTTATAAATTGCACGCGAGTTTACACTGAGACACAAATTTCACTTATTTATTCCTCCTAGAATAAATCATATTCGGGTAAAGGAAGTTCTGCCGAATAAGTTCGCCTAGTGTTTACATTCGTGCAGTGAACTTAAAAGATATTAGTATTTCGTTTACATTGAGTTGAAAAATATCAAGAAGAATAAATTTTGTTGGTGACAAGAATAAATTCGGTTGATATATAAATAATCTGTTTACATTGAAATTCAAATTTATTGTGTATGTGTTTGAGAACTAATATCTTTTAAACAATTTTTCGTGAAAATATGACGCTAGCCTTAAAGAAAAAAATTGCAGCTGCATATATAATTTTACACAAAAAAAAGCTTAAAGGAAAAAAACGTTCATTATGGTCCCATGAATGGCTCTTAAAAAGGAATGCCAGTGGTGCTTTCAACCAAATAATGAATGAACTTCGAATTGAAGACCCCATGCAAATGCGGAATTTTTTGAGGATGTCCCCTGCAGATTTTGAAGAATTGAGCAACAAGGTTGGAAGTGTCATAAGGAAAACAGATACCAATTTCAGAAAAGCAATTTCTATTCAGGAACGTCTTGCAATAACATTGCGGTACTTTGCATCAGGTACGTATATTTTTTCATTACGTTATATTTAGTATGTGTAAAAAAATTAAAACTAATTTTATTAAAAAATTAACATTTTATTCAAAAAATATCGAAATGAAAAAATAAATATATTGAAAGTATTTGAAAATAAAAACTAAACCTTTTGATTCATAAAAATAACAAAATAATTGCAGGCGACAGCTACACTAGCCTGAGCGTTCACTTCCGTGTGAACAAAAGCACAATAAGTATTATTATTTCTGAAATTTCTCAAGCCTTGATTGATTGCCTAAGAGAATATATTGCGGTAAGTAAAATTAACTTTATTATAGTAAGCTTCATATATTTTACCATCACAAGCAAGCGTCAGTATTAGTCGATATATTTTCTTCATTTGAAATCAAATTCCAGGCTGTGTGGCTACTACAACCTAGGCTATCTTGCTCACCAAGTGCAACTGGTGTAGCAGCATTCGAATATACAATTAGTGTATTCGAGTTGGGATTGGATTCTTCTAAATCATCTGCCATTGCACTAACATCAACAATAGCCATTTGAATTTTTCTCTTTAGCATTCGAACTAGATTGTCTTTTTTCAAACTTCTTAGTTCAGCTGCTACATAAGACCCAAAAACATCATAATCATCGTCTTCCCTTTTAAGGGTTTTAATAGCTCTTTGATATAATTCATCATCGTCTTCTTGCCTAGAAATTCTCTTTTTCGTCGATGATGGAATTTGTTTGATGTTTCTCGAATGCTCCGATAGATTTGTCGTCTCAGAAGACGCTTCTACTAAGTTTTCTGTTGTCTCCTGTGAAAAGAGAATATATTGTGTACTAATTTAATTATTAACTTACAGGTTCCAAATTCAGAGGAAGTATGGAATAAGATAGAGAGAGAATTTGAAAAACGATGGAATTTTCCGCGATGCAGAGGAGCTTTGGATGGCAAACACATTATTATTCAAGCACCGCCAAAATCAGGAAGTTTGTATTTCAATTATAAAGGAAACCACAGCACTGTTTTAATGGCTTTAGTGGACGCGCAATATAAGTTTATATTAGTGTCAACAGGGTGTAATGGTCGAATATCCGACGGCGGAGTTTTTAAATCTTCTGGTTTATCATCGTTTCTCGCAAATGAATTAAGGAAACAGCATCGTAAACCATTACCAGGCAGGACGAAAGCAATACCTTCAGTGATTGTAGCTGATGATGCTTTTCCCCTTCGAGAAGATGTTATGAAGCCTTTTCCGTATCATTCTCAAGGATCAAGAAGAATATTTAATTATAGACTCTCCAGGGCCAGAAGGATGGTTGAAAGCGTTTTCGGCCTTTTAGCCACTGTTTTCAGGATACTAAGAAGACCAATCAATTTAAAAATAGAGACAGTTGATAAAGTTGTGTTAGCAATTTGTTATATTCACAACTATTTAATGGAAAAAAGAGATTCAAGACAAACGTATGTTCCAGAGGGAACTTTTGATAGAGAAGATACCGAATTAGGTCAAATAATCGCGGGAAATTGGCGTAATAATGGAGGAATGCCAGAGAGTAATTTGTTGCAATTTCCAAAGCAGTGCAGTAATAACTCTTGTACGGACTCGAAAGAAATCCGAGAAGAATTTGAAAACTATTTTTTATCGCCCGAAGGTGAAGTACCTTGGCAGTATAAATTTATTTAATTGATTTTTGTATAACTTTAAAATAAAAATATTTTCAAATTCAAATATGTAGTGTACTTACCACATTTCCGATTGAAGGTCTACATTTCACAGTGGGGCTTAAAAACATTAATGATTGCAAATAAGGCCACTTTGATGCATACTTTTCATTTGCACCTTGCCCAGATTTTTTTAATTGTATTTTTCGTGTTTCGTTGTTGAATTGGTTTTTTAAGTTATGAATCTTTCGTATTACCTCATCCTTGGTCGTATTAAATAAGTTTGCCAACAACAAGAAAGCATCGCTTTTTTTTATTCTATTGTGGTAATCATTATGGGTTACGTCCCAAAGTTGAGGTAATTGTTCAAAACCTTCAATTAACTCCTGCACTTCCTTTTTTGTCCACTCTCTTTTTGCCATTATGTTCAAAAACACAAATAAAACACAACGTACAATTACTCGATTAACGCCGAACTTCTTTGTTCAATTGAATTTATTCTACTCATGAAATTTATTCTCCTTGAGCTCAATACAATCATAAAATCTTTAATACATACCCATTTTATTAGAAAACCGAATTTATTACCGGTAACTAGATCAGCCAGAACTTCTCAATATCTATTAAACAAATGTGAGGGTTTACATACTGACACTTCTACAATGGATTTTTTAGAGAGAATATTTTGATTCCAGAACTTAGCAACCTGAATATCTCAACTCTTGAAGTTCAAAAATTCTGCCGAAGAACTTCAGTTTGCTGTTTACACTAAATAGAGAATTTTATTCGCCGTACATAAAAAAATCTACCTTGATAAATCGAGAAAACGTTTACACTCCACGAATATGGAGAAGTTCGCCGAATAAATTTCCAATGTAAACCTGGCCTTAGAATTTTCTTCAAAGTGAATTGAGCAAAGCAACAAGTTTAAATTAATTTTTTTACTACGCCTTATAAATTAATACATTAAATAAATATATTGAAAAATAAAACAAAATTAAAAAAGACTTTTATAAAAAAAATGTGAATTTGAAATTAACAAAGCAAAAAGTTGAGGGTTATTGTAAATCTCACGCGATTTACAGTTATATTTTCAATTTTTGATGAAAAATGCGCCGTTCTTTTAATTAACTTTTGAAGTGACAACGTCTATTAAAACGATGAACGCCGGCTGCATGCACGAAAAATGATGATTCATTGTCCCGTTATGTTCCGTTATTCCGTAATAATTTTAAAAATTTGATCGTAGTAATCTTAAAAATTTGATTAAAATTGTCAATATTTAATTAAATTAAATTTTTCAAATTGTAAACAATAAGCAAAGCAAGCCAAACACTCTGTCTCCTAATAGCCTTATGACACTGGCTTCATCGTAGGCTGAAAATACTGCCTTGGCTAGGCTGAAAACTGAAAGAAAAAATTCAAATGAGATTTACCCATATGTAAGAGTGAGAGGAATATACTCAAACTTTTCTTGGCTGAATTTTAAGTGTTATAAGAAGTCTAGAAAACTGTTATAAAAAGCATAGGAAAAGAATGAAATTCATGTTCTTTTTTCTATGCTTTTTATAACAGTTTGCTACATCTCTAGACTTTTTATAACAGTGAGTGAAAATCAAAATAAATTGAAGTAATAAATTGAAATAATTATGATTGAAGTGGCAGCAAATAATTGAAGTCAGAATAAATAATATCTTATTGAAGGGTAAATTTTTATAATTCGGTCTCCGGAGTAAAATCGCTCGTTTTTGTATTGAAAGTAATAAACAAAAAATCTCACTTGAAGAAATAAACAGAACCCTAAAAAATCTCCATGTATAGAAGGATTTAATAGTCGGGAAACTCAACGGTGTGAAACAAGGACTTAGGACAAACAAGATTTTGTAATGAGGAAGTAGCAAATTGAAAGGAAGAGAACAAAGAATTTTAATTTACCTAATGTTGACCATGTTTAATATTAAATACAATAAATTTCAATTAATTTAATTTTAATCATAATAAATTTTAATATTTCAAATATTTCCAACCGATTTCTTCTCCCCTCACAACTATATGTTATAATAATCAGGTAATCGCTCTTACTCTCCCATGCTATCCCTGTCCCACAGTATAACAGATTTCGTCATTTTCAGCCTAGCCAAGGCAGCATTTTCAGCCTACGATAAAGCCAGTGTCATAAGGCTATAACTGGGTGCCGGTGTATAAGAAAATAGTGAACATTACACTGACGAAAACTGTGAAATGCAAACGAAAACAGTTTCCTTGCGTTCCTGCTTGTGCTATTACCATTCACAAGTCGCAAGGTGGGACGTTTACTGTTATTGTTTATAAATACTCCTCGGAGCAACCACAACAGTTGATGTACGTGGCGCTGAGTCGGTTAACGAATATAGACGGCTTGCACATCATCACGGAAAAAGATGCGCCTTTTATCTTCAAACACGGACGGGATGGGAACGACTCAAAGACTACGCGAGATGTCCGTAACGAACACATTCGACTCCGTGGGCACTTCGAAAGCAGTGAAATTTTGTGATGACCGTAACAACGCTGGGCAAACTGTAGTGACAAACCTTAATGTTCAGAGTTTGTCTGCGCACTTCGCCGATATTGAAACGGATCCCGTGATACCAAGATCGGATTATTTGGTATTGACTGAAACGTGGATGCGTGACAATTTTGATCCAGTTCCAATCAATAATTATAAATGTATAACCAGGCAGAATAATCGATCGGATTCTGATACAAACGCAGATGGTGGATTGGCAATCTATCGAAAATTAACATCATCATCCACGGCCAAAGTTCTCCACGTTGAATTTACGGACACAACTCGTCTCATCAGAAACACAGGCGAGGTCTGCTTGGCTGAAATTACATGCTTCACTGCTGATACAACGTTTAAAATTGTACTTGGCGAAGTGTATATTCATCCTGAAGCAAGTGTCTCAAACATTAGTGTATTGCTGCACCAAGTACTCTTTCCGTACGTGCATAACAGGCAGTATGTGCATCCGATCATGTAAGTTGATACCAATGTACCAATTCTTCTTTGTGGCGACTTCAACACAAACATGAAAAATGATGATACATTCCTCAAATTCATGAAGTATATGCACAATCTCGAAGTACATCAGATGATACTAAGTCAACAACGCTGAGAGGAACAACCCTCGATTTGACTTTTTCAAGGCACATTACACTTGAAACACTCCCATTCATTTCACACTTTTCCTATCCTTAACACATCGACCTATCCTTAACAGAATAACACAGATTGCAAAAAGTTAAATATCAGACAGTTATAAAAGCTGTAAATGAATTTGTTACTACACATTGTTACTTCTAAATAATCTGTTCATTAAAGTAATAAACATATTTGAATTCATTAGTGCAAATAAAAGCTAATTTATCAATCAAAATGAATATTTCATTTCACTCCTTTTTGTATCCATACAAAACAATGATAATTTAATATAAATGATTCAATTTTATTCATAAAAGTAAGCAATCATTTCATCAATGTTTTCTCATGACGTTGTCACGTTAAACTATCGTCCGTAAACCCTCTTTACAGACAACAAATTTTTTTATTAAAATTGAAATTTCACGCTTTCTTTTAAATATTTTTTTTATTTTTTACTTTTCAGTACATTTTTAAGTTAATTAAAAGAATTTTTAAAAAAAAAATTTCTAACCATTTATTTTAAATAGAAAACTTCGGCTAATTGTCAGAAAGACCTTATATTGACAAGTTTTCCTAATGCTTATCTAATAAACTCGATGGAATGAGACCAGTTCTAAACGAAGTGATCTTTTTTGGGTTCTGCACAGCGATAGCCTTCGAACAAAACATCATGTGTCAAAATCCGACAACCTTTCAAAATGGTGCAAAACTTTCGTTACCCTTTACAAACAGCGCGAATTTTTCAAACCTTAGCACTTGATTAGCACTTTTTGACGGGGAATTGTTTTCTACGCGTGATACAATTTCAGGAAATTGGGGTTAATCCCGGGATTTCCAGTAGTTACCGCAAAAATTTGTTCTTTTTGGTCGTCTGACAAGTACTTAATAGTTACAGTTTTGCTAATATCTCCAGAAAGCTTTGGAATTTCCAAATGAAGTCATTCTCTTCCCAGTTTGTCAATGGCGCTTCAGGCCGCTCAATACGAATTTGCACACCCGCTTTAGTGCAGTGAACGAAATACGGAGGAAATGTTTGTTTGCTAACGTTCAGGAAAAACAAATTCTCTAGAAAAATCTTGTGGATTTATTACTATTATAGTTATTTGAACTACCTTCTCTCGAGATTGCGTTGTTATTTGAACTAGCTTCTCTCGAGATTGCTTTGTCATCAGTTCTGATACTAGCCAATTTTCCACTAGTAGGTACTAAACGTATAACTATTTTGTAAGAAGTCAGTTTATTCCATCTTCGTTCATCATACTGGGAAGTTAATCGTGTCGACCGAAGGGGTCATACCCACATCCGAACTAGTTTTTTTTTTGAGCTTATGTGTGCAGATAAAAATTTTATATTGTAACTTAACCACTGGTAGACAATATCATAACGAACAGCTGCTATTTTTTGGTTTTTTTTTCAGACCTACACATACCGAGATATACGCGTTTATATTTAGACATAAGGACCAAAATGGTATATTTTTGACATAATGGTCTATAACTTACGTAGCGGCGCACAGTGGGGCAAAATGTCGAAAAGCTAGCCAAAAGTCTTTAACATTAACCAATTAATTTGAAATTTGGTATATGGGGGTTTTTGGAGTCCCTGATTACGAATTTAGTGTCCATTAGATAGCGGCTTCAAAATGGCAACTAAAAGTAGTGAAATATCCTTCAATCGGTACAAAACTTGGTATACGGGGGTTTTTCTGGTCATTGATTTCAAATTTAGCGGCCTTTTTTTAATAAAAATAAAAATGAGTGTGCTTAAGACCACACTTTAGAAGTAAAGCTTTTGTGCCCAACGGCTAGTAATATGCAATAGATATCGTGGAAAGTCTGTCGGATATATAGTAAGCTTTGAGAAAATTCAGGCCAACGACAGATACAGGAGGAATAGTGACGAATCTACTGATTGTGTCAATACTATTTGAAAATATCAATATTTATGAATTCCGTTTTACATTAAAACTTAAAAGTAACCGAGTATAGCATATAAGTGCGCATGCCACACGGGTATGCACGCTTCCGCCACTGGCATGGATGCTACCGCCACAGGCATGGATGCTACCGCCACAGGCACGAAAATCTAAACAATCGCCTCATCGAAGTAAGCTGGTGACATATGCAAGCGTACATGCATTGCATTCAGAGGTTCCATGATATGCGGCGAATTTCCTCTGACATAAAATTGCATGGTTTTTTTCCGTCCCGGCTTTCACACATAGCCCGAAAATCTAAGTGACGAGTGCATGCAAGGCGCATGTGTTTGTTGTGCATACTTGTGTGTGCTATTTCGCATGCGGCAATACAGTAAAAATTTATAGTAGCCCGACCTTCGCGGGGCATGCATTCCATTCATGGAGTATTCCGTCAGGTCGCATTTGAATACACACACTTCTATATTATTTATCAACGAATTGAACGCATGTATGCTTGGATATGTCACCAGCTGTATGCATGCTCCGCTCCCACTACATTCATGAACATTAATAATTGAGGAGTGACTTTTCAAAAGGCCTTATTTCCATTTTTTACTTTAGAGCAAATTTCGATGGAATCCAGTAGCAAGGCTAAATTATCACCTATTCACGTTAATAGGACGAAAGAAAAGTCCTTCGTTCCTAAAAAAAAAGGATACTAATATAGATTTTTTTTCAGAACAGGCATATTCCCATGTATGAAATAAACGGTGTATTTAATTGAACAAAACTTCACATTTCCTGCGTGAATTTGTAGTATTTTAAAAGATTTCAAGCAAAAGACTTTTTAAAAAAAATGTAATAAAGTCATTTTTCCTATGGATGTCCATACAAAAGGTCTTATTTCCAAACGTCTCAAACAAAAGGGCATATTTCCAAACTATTTCTTGTTTTTAATAAAGTCGCACTTACAATATTTTTCATCTACCACTGTAAAAATATAGTTATACTAGGACAAACTATATTGATGCAAAAAAAATAACAATTTTGCATATTTTGGACGTACCACAGAAATTTGCGGTTTCTGAAAATTCACATCCACATCCAATGAAGCTTTACCCACGCGAGCCGCTTTACCTGTGCGAACGAGAGCCAGTCTACTTGAGTATGGTATTGGCACCTTTTATGGTCACCTAGCCAATTACCTGATTACTTCGTCCCATACAATCTTTTAGGGAGCTAATTAATTTTACAGGGAGCAAAAAGAAATCCAAAAAACAATCAACCTTTTTTCAAATTCTTCTTTTATTTAGGCGTAGTTTTACTCTCTTAAGGGTTGAAAATAATTTATTGTAGCTGATTAAACCGAATTTAAAGCATAAAGTTGAAAAAACATTTTTTACAAACCAATATATTTTCAGTCGATGTAGGGATAGTTTCAGCCCTTTACTATTGTAACGGTCGGTTTTTATCCACTCAATAAATATATAATTACAGTACTAGAAAGTACTGTCTAAATTCTAAAATTAAAAATAAAAAAAAAATTTTGAGGAAAAAGTAGGCGGGGAAAAAATGAAGGGGAGAAAAAAAAATTAACGGAGTTGAATGTTTTTTTTTTGGACTTGGATTGATTCGAGTTGGATTTTGGCTAGTTTTTTCTTGTTGAACGGGATTAATATTCTAAAACGTTAAAAGTAGTTTCGGTTTTAGAAAATTGGCCACATTATATTTGAGTACGTCATTGAAGTCATCCAGCGAAGGAAATCTGTTGAAAACCGTGAAATTTTTTCAAGAGGATGGACTGGAGCGGATATGAATTAACATTTTCACACTGGTAATTGGTGAACCATAGTAAACTATAGGCCCGGCCACACATCCCACGACCCCAATCCGGCGAGCTTGCGAACTCAGTGTGGCCGGTGATATACCCCCCTAACATAACCATCGGCGATTAGGGGGGTAGGAGTTCTTCCGATTTTTTTATGCCGGGTATTGCGTCCTTGGTCAGGCTTTTCCGGGCTTCTGGCTGAGGGGGCAAGACCTCGCATAAATGGCGCCCAGTATATAGTCGCGCCATCATGCTGATACAATAAATGGCGCCCAACGTGCGGCTTTTAAAGCCCGTTCATTATCCTACACGGACCTGGAATTAAAATTTTCTTTATAACTTGAGCCTGCACGGCCATGTCAATTTTTTTTTTTTGGTTAAAAATATGGTTCACCACATTTACCTATTGCACGCTAGGGCTAAGGTAGTACCGCGAGTCCTTAGTCCATTTCTGTTTTTAGAGCTGTGTCTCTGCGCTTGTCCAAATTCTATGTGAATTTTTCTTTGTTTTCGCCTTTAGGCCTACCCTTTATGCGGTAACTTCTTCTTTTTGGAGCAACTTCGAACCATGATGGCCTTCACGGCTTGCTAACAAGCGGTGCTCGCTTGGCCATACGTGAAGGTGTAGTAATGGTTCCTTTTTGTCCTTGTTCTTGGTCGGTGTCTTTATTAACAGACGTGATACCGTCTGACACTGCGGCGTTCCAAGAACAGGATCTTCAATTAATTTTTCCTGATGGACGTTGAAGTGGGGACAAGGGCTTAACCGTCTTTGGTATCAGGCGTGATACCGCCTGCCATTGCGCCCCTTGTTCCTTCTGAAGGTTCATCCAGTTAATGAAATACAATTTTTTTTGTTTATATCCCGAGTTTTTTTTCGTCTGTTCCTCCCTCCTGATTGATTTTCCGAAAGGTAGCTCAGGTGTGGTTGGGCAGCGGTTCATTTCCAAAATTTTTTTTCATTTTGTTGAAGAAGTTTCCATTTCGTGACGATGCGAATTTGTATTTTTTTCCTGTCCGTTTTGGCTGTGTCGGTGATGTGGATGACACTTGGTCAGGACTGTAGCTCATAGTTTTCATCAACTGACATCGGGCACATCGACATGTGGGATTTCTGAGGAGAGATTCCTGGTTCAACCATCCGGGAAATTTTACTTTGATTTTTTTTTAATTGTCACACAATTGTCCGTCAAGTTTTTCATTACACTGCTTGTTATCTCCTCTAAGTGTTTAATTTTGGTATATTTAGATTTGGAACTTTAGCGACTTTACGTCAACTGATGCTCTTCCTGTTTTTCCCTCAAAGGAGGTTAAACTTTCATTCCTGTCCCGTTGGAAGAGATATATCTCCACTCGTGCTCGTATCTTTTCGGAGCCACCTTTGGTGGACTCTCTAATTTCCAAGCATACCCCTCCCCAAATTAGAGTACGAGCAAAGAAGAAGAGACATTATTCGCAGGAAATTGTTTCTGCATTCATCTCGGACTTGTCAGATCCTCGTCCTTTTATTAAGGTCATTGTAAATAACGAAGAAGTGGACGGTTTGTTGGACAGTGGTGCTACCATAAGCTGTCTGGGAAGAGATGCTGAAGCATTTCTGGACAATCAT
The DNA here is from genome assembly GCA_949987705.1 of Thereva unica. Classification (NCBI taxonomy): domain Eukaryota; kingdom Metazoa; phylum Arthropoda; class Insecta; order Diptera; family Therevidae; genus Thereva; species Thereva unica. The sequence continues at coordinate 128,477,106 of OX465281.1, forward strand.
CCCGAAGTGACAGTTTACTCTAAGCATTTTTATATTCAGTGCGATGCCAGCAGGACTGGTGTAGGTAGTGTGCTTTTTGAAAAGGGCATGGATGGAGGAGAATATCCGATTGCTTATATGTCCAAGAAATTGAACGGAGCACAACGGAACTACACCATTACTGAGCTCGAATGCTACGCAGCCGTGCTGAGTATAAAAAAATTTAGAACGTATGTGGAGGGACAGGCTTTCACGGTTATCACTGACCATGCAAGTCTAAAATGGCTCATGGGCCAGAAGGAGCTTAACGGACGTGTAGCTAGGTGGAGTCTTAAGCTTCAGGGGTTCGATTTTACGATCGAACATCGTAAAACACACACAATGTGGTTCCCGATGCCTTGTCACGCATGAATTGCGTTGACGAATTATCCTTGTGCTTCGACGTGGACTTAAATGCCCCGTCTTTTAATTCACCCGATTATATTCGTCTGGTTGATAATCTCAGGAATCCTCACTGCAGCTACCAGACCTGCGGGTTGAAGATGGGTACGTTTTAAAGCGTACATCTCCACGTACTGGAAACCCGATTGCTGATGACTTAACCTGGAAGTTGTGGATTCCGATGGAACTGACCGCGTCTCTCATCGAGTCGTCTCACTCGCCTCCCCAAGTATCGCATGGTGGAATAGGTAAGACCCTAGCCAGATTGCGTTATAAATACTTTTGGCCAGAGATGACGAAACAGGTACGGGATTTCATCGCCAACTGTGAGGTCTGCAAGACCACCAAAGCGCCCTGTTCAGTACTTAGACCACCTATGGGAAACCCCATGGATGCGTCGAGGCCGTTCCAATTTTTATACGTCGACTTCTTAGGTCCTTATCCCCGGTCGAAGAAAGGCCACACGGCAGTATTTGTAGTATTGGATGCTTCCACCAAGTTTGTCTTCCTGCACCCCGTGTCCCCTGAGACCACGGCGGTGTGCGTCAAGTTTCTTGAGCAAACTATTTTCCACCCCTATGGAGTTCCTGAAACTGTCTTCTCCGACAATGGTCGGCAATTCACCTCCAAGGAGTTTGCTAAATTTCTAAACGATTACGACGTATATCATGTGCGCCTTACCCCAACGCTTCCGAGCGGGTGACTAGATCTGTTATAGCCGCCATTAGAGCGTACTTAAAAGAGGATCATCGTGAGTAGGATAGACATCTTTCGTCCATTGAATGTGCCCTTCGTAGTACCCACCACGAGGCGATCGGCATGTTCCCGTATTAGGCCCTGTTTGGTACCCACATGATCTTGCACGGATCAGCGTATCCAGTTCTGAAGAAACTAAACGTTTTCCAGGAGGGTGCCATTGACGGACAAAATGCAGATGCTTCGTGAACGGATTGCTATTCATTTAGCCGCCGCACACACAAGACATAAAACCCAGTACAACTTGCGGTGTCGTGTGGGATGTTTTCGTCCGGGAGATGAGGTCTACCGGAAAACTTTCTGTTTTTTTTTTTGAGTTGGATTGATTCGAGTTGGATTTTGGCTAGTTTTTTCTTGTTGAACGGGGTTAATATTCTAAAACGTTAAAAGTAGTTTTGGTTTTAGAAAATTGGTCAAATTATATTTGAGTACCTACGTTATTGAAGTCATCCAGCGAAGGAAATCTGTTGAAAACCGTGAAATTTTTTCAAGAGGATGGACTGGAGCGGATATGAATTAACATTTTCACACTGGTTATTGGTGAACCATGGTAAAGTATAGGCCCGGCCACACATCCCACGACCCCAATCCGGCGAGCTAACGAACTCAGTGTGGCCGGTGATATACCCCCCTAACATTAGCATCGGCGATTAGGGGGGTACGAGTTCTTCCGATTTTTTATGTCGGGTATTGCGGTCAGGCTTTTCCGGGCTTCTGGCTGAGGGGGCAGGATCTCGCATAAATGGCGCCCAGTATATAGTCGCGCCATCATGCTGTTACACTATTATCCCTTATCATAAAATTTGCTTTGTTATCAACCACTTTTGAATATAAATATTGCAAAAAATGTATTTTATTGGTTTCTTTTTGATTATAATTAAAATTATGGCGAAAACCCTTAAAAAAGGGAATTTTTAAACATATTTAAAGGTGACATGCATATTTTAAGACTGTGGGACGATTTTCGTAATCAGCGACCAAAAAAACATATCAGGTACGATTTTCACAACAGTGTAATGTTTTGACATAAACGATTCGTCGATTTGTTGCAAGTTATAAAAATTGTAATTTAAAAAGGGGAAAGGTCCAGCACATCTCACCAAAAGGGAAGTTGGTGCCAAATTAAAACAAGAGCACCTCACCCATATAATTCACCACTCCCTTTTGGTATTCTAAGCACCCAAACCGCTGACATACGGTTTTAGCAGGTTCGGTTTTATCAATTGAAGCGTGCAAAAAGTATTTTATATTGGAGATAATTACAAATTAAATGTAAGAAAGAAGTATTGTTCATTTCTTCTTTCATTTTTTCATTTTTGTTTACATCGTTTAGCATTTTAAGAAAGTCTCAAGTGCTTATACCGTAACTTCCCGGCAGTGCCACATGTTTGGCCACGCCAAAAAGCAAATCCACATGTTCAGACTGCGCCGAAAATTCTTGTCGTGCCGCCACCAACATGTCAGTCAACTCCAAAGTGTCCGCGGCATAAGCCCGGCCAGTGACCAAACCACAAGAAAAATCTGAAATAATTCGCCTCTACATAATGGTGAATTTGTATTCCTATAATGAGATACAGCAAAGTCTGTGAGACGACCTAGCTAAAATGCCAGAAAATCTATGCAGAGTGTATTTTATCTGTTGCACACACAGCCCCGAGTTTCTTCGTCTCTTGAACCCCGTCCTCTCCATTCCCATCGTTATACGAAAATTCTGACGATTTTTCAATGTGTAGAGCGTTACACGAGTATGGATACGAGTATTTTAAATCTTTAAGCGGAAATACACATGCCCGTAGCTTGCACATAAAACATACTAGCATGTATAGACTGACCAGAACTACTCTTTTTAAGAGTACTATCACACTCTCTCTCTGGACTCGGAAGCGAACGGACGTCTTTTTTAAAAAGTGTATTTTGCTTGCATACAAAATGGTGGTCACTTAAATAATAAAAAAAAAATTTTTTTTTCTTTTGTGATAATTAAATATTAATTAATTTTACTTCTTTGTTTATTGCAAATTTCTTGTTTAATTTAGTGTGCTCATATAACTTAAAACGCTTATTTGATGTAGAGTCTCAATATCATTTAATTGGAAATTGAAGCTAAGTATTTTCTCGCCTTTTTTTGCAAGTTTTACTGCTACCATGCCGGTAATATTTTAAATCTCATTTAATATTTTCAATATTTTTAACAATTTCTTTTTAATGTAATTAAACTTTATGGTTCCAAAAATTTTTAAATTTTAATTTTCAGTATCAAGTTGCATTACTATATTGTTATAATTTTAAGTGCTGCAGTTTATCCAAATATAAAATTTCTTTTTCTGGAATATCATGGAATTTCTTATAGATAATTCAAAATGGCGGACCCAATAAGTCTAAAACTCCGAATTAAAATCCTTTTCAAGTGCAAATTGTGATAGTGTATAAAAATAAGAAATACCTAATTTCATTACAAGTAAATTTCATTAAATTCATAAAAAATTTTTTCTGCTTTACGATCTACAGTTTTTAAGTCCAGTTATTTTAAATTAAAATCCTCGTGGTTAACCTATATACATTCATTTTTTCGGATCTTATAACGCCATCTTGAATTGTTTAAAGTTACGCTGTACGGTACTACAATTGTACAGTTTTTACGGCATGTGTACATATCGTGGGTTTAAAAGCAGAACTCACTAAGTCAAAAACCATAGTTTTTAGTAAATCGATATTTAAGATGTTTGTGTCTCTGAAAATTTTGTAATGGCATATAATAGTAATCGGCTCAGTATACTTTGTTTTTTAGATTTCTTAGTTTAGTTTACAAAAGAATTGAAATAATTATTTAATTCTAATACTGGATTTTTAGATTAAAATAAAAAAACGCAACGAATTAGTGAGTTTTGGCAGAAATGATTTGGTAGTTTTGTGTCATTATGGACAAGGTAAATCCGAAACTAACCCCCTAAAAACCTTAACAATATTAGTGTGCGGGCTATAAGGTATTGCCAGTATAAAGTTGGCATTATAAGACTTACTTTAGTATAAAAAACTGAAAACTTGAAAAATTGTACTTAGTGAATTCTGCTTGTAAACCAACGATATATAGTACAGTTATCTAAATAATTTGATTTCAAAATTTTTGATTAAAATTGTATTTATTTAAAATTGAATCTTCTTCTTTTGTCATTTACTTAATTAGTTTCTTGTTACCCTGCTAGTTACTTCAAATTCTTGGTTTTAAGTTGTAATTTGTTCCTTCATATGTAAATGTGTTGACCTCCTAGGATCTTTTAAATTTTTGTGTCGGTTTTACCGACTGTAACTTTTCTTGAAATTTTGGTAATAAATGCATTGTTATATGACAATTGAGTAAATTTCATCAATCTGGACTCTAGAACGAAATTTTTCTTTTATTGTGTGGAGTATCATATAAGTCTCCCACGCCTTGACGTCCTTCTATGTCCTACTTCCGATGCTATGCAATTAAATTTATTTTCCAATCCTTCACAGTAACTAACTATTCTTAGTATCTTATCCCGGATCTATAATTGCCGGCACTTTCCATTCAAGTTATTATAATATTCAAATAGATTGAGTACCTCTGTATACCGAATATCTCTTCCTCGGATTGCCCCCATTCGCTGTGTTGTTGTGTATTGTACATGGATACCTTTGATTCAAGGATCAATTAACTATTGCAGAATTTTTATACGAATTTTTCAATTAAATGTGCCTATAATTAAAGATTTTTTAATCCATTCTTCCTTACTGTCAGTTTAGGACCACTTTCAGTAATTCTACCTTAGTTACCCCGTGTCTCGAAAACTGCCCACTGACACTACGATCTCTAAATCTTCCCCTAACCCACACCAAATGCACTCTTATAATCTTTTTCCTATCTCTAACATTGACCTTTTCAAAGTTGATCTGGGTACGCGGAAATTCAGTATTACCTTTCAATCCTTTAAAACTTACCCCCTTTTCAAACTCCATCTTGGGATTGTCCAATTTTTTATAAATTAGTCTTTACATAATGGTACACTTAAACTCCAATAACAGTAAAATAATTTTTGTTCATGATTGATACCTTTCAATGTTAATTTTACCAGTCCTTCCTTGTAATATACTAGTGAACAAGTATAAAGCTGGCTCTTCAAATCAGATCTCTACTCATTACCAACGGTCTTTAACTCACATCTTAATAACTTAGATATCAACTCTAAAAACCTTCTTTCTTCACCCTATTATCATACTTCGATTCCTCAAACACCTAGTCAAATAGTCTCATTCCTTTTATAATCACCCCCAAACAACTTTCAGGTTAATAACATCTAGATATGATTAATGAATTTCTCTATACTGCTAAACTTAAGTACCAGTAACGAAGTTTTCTAGGTGAGTCACTTGCTTCTTGGCACCACTTCCTCTGATTAATGCGACTAGTGGGATCGGACTATTTTCATAGCCTCTTCTCCTAACTTCAATAACAACAAGAAGATTATTTCCACTAACTCTTGAAGCCACAAGACATCATGGCTGAGCCCAAGGGAAAAATTTCGTCCCTAAACTCTACTCTTTCAAACAGAACGTCTTTACGTCTGCGCAGCAAATCGACTGATAAAGATACTATCACTTCCATCAATAACGATCAAGTAGGGAAAAAACTCAGGGCCAATTCCAAACAGAAAGACCTCAATAAAAACTCCACAGTTAAAGGGTCACAGAATTCAGATGCAATTAGAGAAGAAGTGGCAGATGCTTTGATAAATGAAGACACACACACTTTTAACAATCAAATGATCAACCAATCTAAATCAACTCCGGAAGCCCATAAGATCATACCCCTTAACAGTAATGTGACGTGCAGCCATGTTCCTAACCAGATTCTTTATGGAAAAGATGATAGTGGTCCCTTTACTATCTCTATAAAAAAAGTTAGATCAGACTCTAAGGAATGGCTTCCTCTAAATCCGATGAAACTTGGTTTGAAACTTACAACAACACCTGGTATTGATCAAATTTTTAAAGTCGCCCATGATACCTGCAAAATAACCTTTAATACAGCTACACAGGCCAATAATTTCATAATAAATTCTCCTCTGTCAGAAAACTACAAGGCCTTCATTCCCATAAACTCAATTGCATCTCCGATTTTTCTTCATGGTGTTGATGAGGATCTAACAGAAGACCAAATCTTAGAGTCACTAAATAGCTCCAATCCATAATGTAAAATAGTTAAAGTATTTAGAATAAAATGGCACAAGTTTGTTGATGTGTTATATATGAATATAACATACTTTATATTTACAGAACAAATTGTTGAATAAATTGAATTGTTATATAAAAATATAACGGTCCACTTGTTTTTCCACTTATTATATAATTTTTTAATATATGTATATTTTTGTTAGTACCTTTAATTCACTTGTTTGGTTCCGTTTTATGTATATTTATTTGTTTATTATTTTTTTTCGCGAGTATTTTTCACAAATATTTATAGATTTCATTTAAAAAAATAACAACCTTCTTTTTTTATTTAATTTTTATTTTATTTAAATTCACAGAAAGAGTTATATGTATTTCCCAGAAAGGAAACAAGAACGCACAATGTTACATATGTAATATATTATATTGGAAATCCAATTTTGTTTCTATATATATTTTCCTTTTATTAACAAACAAACTTTTTTTTCTTCTTAATAAGTAAATCCACATTTCAGTTAAAACTTAAATTAAAAAAAACTGGTTAATTTTGGTTCACAATTACATTTCACTATTAATCTTTTTTTTTTTTGTTTAACTATTATTTTATTCCGACACGGACTTATATCAAACCGCCTAGAACCGAGAATTCTTCTTTAAAAACACACCCGCCGGTGTCCACGGTTAAAACATCTAATTATTAACACTTCCACCCGCCGGTGGTCACGGTTAGAACAACACTCAAAATTTTTATGTTCCCACCCGGCCGGTGGTGGCAAGAAAAATTTCCACACGTCAGGAAAACGCGCCCTTGAACTTTATATTTAGGTGCTAATGCACCTGCGCAACTTGCTTACAGCGCGCTTCTCACGCGGAGTATTGCAAGTTGCGCGACAATTATCTTGGGGTGGTTCAAGTTTCTTATCTTGGGGTGGTTCAAGTTTCGTCTGGGCCGTTTTCCATAAAATTTACCGACTATGTGGAACTAAAATAAATCGTGGGTAAATTTATATTTCTTGATAATTAATTTTATTTATTTTTTTTTATAAATTTTCCCTTTTGGGATTTTTTACATAACATTCCTTCCCCCTTGGAGCAAGAGAATCGCTACGTAGTAGAGCGATTCTCGTACTCGAAGGAATGAGGGGATGAAGGAGGTTAGGGCGGGTGGACGCACCTAGTACTTGAAGGGAGCACTATTTTTGATATGGGAAAAATTATGCAATTGCGGCAGGGTCCTTTGGATCGTACGGTAACGAGAACAGGAGATTAGTTTGGAGTTCCTGGATCGGATCATATGGATCTGTAACGAGGTACGTTTTTATGGGGTACCCTAGCAACATTGTTAGTTTTAGAGTAAGGATCTGCCCATGACTGGTCGTCCAACACGGCGTTTTACAAAATAAAACGTGCTTGGGTATTCATTGAGCAGGCCATCATCTGATCGTCTAAAGTGGCCTTTTATCTTCATAAAACGGCTTTAAACGTTTGTTGTGGAGCGTGACTAATTTTCTGTTTCGTACAATGACTGTTTTTTGTTGGATCAGACGAAGCGTGCAGTGGGGTCCTTGAAGACGCCTTTGAGGGATTTATGGTCGGTTTACACATTAAATTTGTGACCCATTAAAAACATGGAAGGCCCATTGAGAGTAGGCTGTTTTGAGGGGCTCACTACTGGCGCCCGTTGTGGGATTGAACGGTTAGCTGAAATCTGGGTATGAGTAGTGTAGGGGGGGCTAGAGAGGACTTAATTGCCTGAAATGCTTCTTTGCATTTGGAGATCCTGGGTAATTTAATGCCTTTTCGTAGTAAATTTGCTAAGGGGCGGACTAATTTGCAGAAATTAGTCTTGAATTTTTTGTAATTGGCAAGGCCCAGGAAAAACTGCATTTGCCTATCTGTATGGGGCGCTGGGAAGTTTTGAACGCACTCCGTTTTTCTGGGGTCTAGTATGGCTCCTTTTTTAGAGCATATGTGACCCAGGTAAACCGTTCCTTTTCGGAGGAATTACCATTTTTCCGGGGGTAATTTGAGATTATTTTTTCTCAATCGCTCAAAGGCTCTTCGTACTTCTTTACTGTAGATGACGATGCCATCTAGATAAACGAAACTTTCGGAGAGTAGCAGGCCTGTGAGGATATAATTCTTAAGCCGTTTTTTCACACTATTGAGGCCCGGTTGTTTAGGGACCACTAGAAGTGGTAAGTTCAACTGACTTTTACTGGGTTGAACAATATCGTTGTCCAACATTTCTCTCAGTTGGTCGTTTATGTCTTGCCTTTGCATCTCGGGCAATCTATACAATTTTTGGTTAATGTGTTGGTCGTAGACCATGGGGATCTCATGTCGTAGAGCTTCCGTGTAGGTGAGCTTGTCCCCTTTTAAGTGGAATATGTTGGAATATTCGTAACATAGGTCCCGTATGGACCGCTTCTCTTCGGCCGTTAGAGGGTGGTCGAGGCTGAGTTCCTCGTCAAGTTGTTTGAGGCGCATTTCGCGCTGAAGGTCCGGATCTTCATGGTCCGGGAATATGTATCTCAGATGGCGGAGGAAATCGATTTCCTCTTCTTTCGTTCTCAACTTCACTTTTGCCCGTTTTCCCTTTTGTATACCGTGCGGGATTGCGCCATTGGTGGGTATACTCTGTAGCCTTGCGTTAGATGACGATGGGGTACTGGCGTTCCTGATACCGGCTGGTTCAGAGCCTGTAAGATACCTACATTCGTCATTAGCATTCGTTGGAGGCTTAGGGTTGTTGTTGGGGGCTAGTTGAATAGTCGTGTAGTCTTTTATTGGGGCGAGCGTGGGAGTAAGGCTCGTCAGGACTTCTTGTTGGGTGTTAACATTAAGAAAGCCAACAGACGCTGTTTTTGTTTCAGTTGTTAAAAGGGAATTGGCGAGGAATACTCCTTCACTCGGCTCGTAAGATTCACAGAGCATTTCCTCCTCTAACCTTATTGGAATGGGAACCACCATTTGAGATCGGCTTGGTAGGCGAATAGATTTCTCCAATGCCACGTTGTATTTGCCTGAATTGGTCTCATAGTCGTTGGGGTTGTTTTTCAACCTTGACCCATCTAGAGATAGGCAGCTGGTATTCCTCTCTGAGGTTACCTGGGAGACACCACCGGGGTTTATCTCGGCTACTACGAGCTGAGATTCCCTGGTTTGGGTTTGCTCCTGCTGCTCTCTGGGGTTCGACTTGGAGGTTCGATCGCATAATGGAATGGCAATTTCTACTGGGTTGATTGCCGTGCGAGGAAATCGCAGTGTTTTGTTTGGGCCTTCGACATTACAATGTTTGGAAAGAAAGTCGTTTCCTAATAGGCTATCGTTGGGGATTTCTGGCATATTTTGCACAATTTGGAAGGTGCGTGGGAGGGGGGCATTGAGAATGAAGTTCCCCTGACAGCTCCCTAATGTTTTTCCTTGGCCGTATGGCGTTTGTAATGTGCATTTTTTGGTTGGATCTGATAGGTTGGGATCCTTTAGCTTATGTGTTTTTAGAATATTAACCTCAGCGTCTGTGTCCACTAGTTGGGCATTGCCGTTTAGGCTTATGTTCAGTGGAAGGTTGACCAGTGGGCCACTGTTTATGGACGTCTGAGGTGCGTCGTTTATTTTACTCTTATTAATTATGGTCGAAACAGGGCATCCTGGTTCAGATAGTGAGAAGTCTCCCCTTTGTGAGGACTCCCAACTCTGTCTTTTTTGACAGTCGTCCACTTTGTGGCCGCGCCTTCCGCAAAAGTCACACATGAAGCGGATATTAAATATCCTTCGGGTGTTACCGTTCGCCTGATTTGGGCTGTTTGACGGTTGTTGGCGGGGATGCAGTTGTTGGTGGTTCTGTTGATACCGGTTATTATTGTTCGTAGAGGGCTCACTACTATTGTGATTAGTGCGCTGTTCTTGAAAATGGACGCTGTTAGGGAAATTTGGTTGTGTACGTTCTTGAAGGCGTCGACAATCTCGCGCATCATGATTAGTGGCCCTACAAATGATACAGAAAGGGGTGTTTTTCCTTTTGAAGCAGTCTATATATGTATGTCCCTTGTTCCGGCAGTAACTGCATGAGACTTTCGCTTCTGGGTTCCCTTGTGATATTTGAGGCGCTGACGATACGAGTGGCGCTTGTAATATTGGAGTATTTTCTGAGGGACCCTCAGGAAAACAAAATAATTGGCTACTAAGAGCAATGTGATGTGGAATGTTGTAACCGCTAGGGGTGGTGTTAAGTGGATTGATGGCGGTGTTTGGTGTTGTTTGCGGCGGTTGGGGTTCGGCAGTATATTATTTTCTGTGGGTGTGGAATGGAGACCGTTCAGGCCTAATTGTGAGGCGAGGATGCTTTCATATGGGAGGAGATGACTCGGTTTAGGCACGACATAAGTTTGGGTACCTTGGGGCATTTGAGCCATTTGATGTTGTGCATGCACGTTTAGTGTCATTTGCTGGAGTCTCTCCATGTCAAGGGCCTTTTGTATTAAATTATCTAGGCCATCTTCGCCCGCTGCCAGTAAATACTGGCATAAATGAGGGTTTGTTACTCCTCTGCTTAGGGCATTTTTGGCGAAATCTTCCAATTGCGCTTTGATTGGGGTCGCTGTTGTACCATATTTGAGAGTAGCTGCTTCTACGCATAAAGTGAGTTGTTGTTTTATCCTATTTATGTAGGTAGTAAGAGGTTCTAAAGGGAACTGGCGGAGTTTGAGTAGTTTGCCTACCAGTTCTTGGTACGTTTTCCTTGGAAGGTAAGTCCTATTGAGGAGCCTTTCAGCATCTTCGAAAGTAGCTGGTTGATTCGAGGCTATTAGTTGATAGGCTTCACCTCGAAGTCTTGTAGGGAAAATTTGTACGAAAATTGCCTTTTCCTCTTCTGTGAGGCATTGTAATACACTACGGCAACAGCCTAGAAATATTTTCAGCTCGGTCGCTAGGGTCGGGCTTTGCCCGCCAGAAAACAGGGGGACCATTTGGACTGTTAATTTGGCAACTTTCATGAGATTGTCGGCCATAGCTGTTGCTTGTATTATATTTGGTATTTAAGGATTTGGAATTCGACTCTTTGTTTGAGTCCAAAATAATTCTGCCAAGACATATGTATACGTAGAAAGTGGACGGATTCGTCGGCGTGAGTGGTGTCGGCGGGTGTGTCTTTATATAACCATTACTTTTTTTTATTATATTTATATATAGATATTATATACATATAAGTTGAATCGTTTAATATCAATTTCCAAAAAAAATTTATATATGTATAAGAAAAACAAGGAAAAATGTTTTCTTTTTAAATCAATATTTCGTTTTTGCTTTTTTTTTGTCTTTTAATATTTTGTTCTTTTTTTTTATAGTCAGAAATTGAATCTCTTGATACCAAAAAAAAAAGAGAGGACAAGATTGTTTTTACCTGAATTATTACCAAAGATGCATTTAATATTTAAAAATAAATTAATTTCTTTTTTAAACTATTGATATTGTCAAATATTAATGATTTAAAATGAAAAAGCCACTCGCAGAGCTCTTCGGTAAAATTAATTAAACAATTTAATGTTTTAAGAAAATATATTTCTCTCCCTTTTTTTGGAATATTGGAACTTAAATATTATAATGAAGAAATATAATATAATTTAGATTTGATAATACAACTGCAGCAGGTTCTGAATGTGAACTAAAAACTACTAAAAATTTTAACTAACCAATTCTAAAGGAATTTCTATTAATAACAATTTGGTCATGAGAGAATATAGAAATTCATAAAGGAACACGTATTGTTCTGTTTTGTATCCTATTTCCTACACTATACACTCGTATTTCCAATTAAATTTATCTTTTTTTTTTGTTATTTAATATAAAATTATATATGTATTTATATAAAAACCTGTCTAAAGACTATATCTATTGAACTTGTAAATTATAGTTTTCCATAGAATAATAATTTTGGTCAGTCGTCTGTGATCTCTTGAAGTGAACAGTGCTAGTTGAGTTGATAGTCAAGTTAACGGTATTCAAACCAGTTTGTTCGGTTTTTTTTTATTGATTGTGTATCAGTGATTCACTCGTTGAATAATTTTCTCTTTTTTCAATTTCTTTTTCTTCTTTAGTCGCTAAGGATAAGTAACTCCTTAAATTTATTTATATTGAATTCTTATTTTTCTGTTCTTTTTTATTACTTTATTATAAATAAGCTCGTTGCTCATATCTTGGGCATAAGCTCCAACATGGGCCCGGACCCTGGTGGGTCGAATCGCTTCAGTTCTTTGGCTGACTCGCATCAGTCGATTCCAAGGAAAAAACGGCTAAAACACGATAATGCTAGCTTTTCTCCAGCAACCGCCTTTTTTGACTTTCCATCTTTACCTTCTCAGCAACTTTCAAATCCTTCTAAATTTATTACTATTCAGTCATGCAAACCCAATAAGACCCTCCGTGATGAAAACGCATTTCTGCTGAAACTGGCTGTGGACGGTATCAGCAAGCAATACTCGAAGTTTTCTTGGCTACATGACGGTTCCCTCCTGCTACTTTGCGATAACCAGCAGATAGCTGAAAAATTTATCGCAACAAAAGTTTTACCTGGTCCTATACCGGTGATTATAAATTTTCATGAGAAATTAAACCAGACCAGAGGCACCATTTACTGCCGCTCCATAGCTCACCTTTCTCCCCAGGAAATAATTGACGGACTTGTAAAATATAACGTCACAGATGTGAGGATTCACACCAGGAAAGATGGGGAAAAAGATAGTCCTTCCGGACTCATTTTCCTTACGTTTAATCGCTTTACACTTCCCGAAAAAATTGAAATTGGGTTTGAATTGGTGAAAGTGCGTGAATTTTACCCGAATCCCATGCGTTGTCGCAAGTGTCAAAGAATTGGCCACACTTCTGCTCGCTGCACTGGAAATGAATTGTGCTCCACATGCGGCTACCCTCCGCATCAGAGCGATTGCTCCAGAGTTTTCTGCATCAACTGTGACTTGGACTCACACACATCTGCCGCAAATGACTGTCCAAAATATATGGAAGCCAAAGAGGTGCTTAAAATTCAAACCAAATACAAGTGTTCCAGGTACGAGGCTAGAAAGCACTACTTCGAACATCTAAAACTCACATCTACTGATCCCAACATATCGTATTCATCTGCTGCTTCAAGTGCTACTCTTATAGCACCTACAGTACCCAATCCAAAATCCTCCCCCACCCCTCTAACTTCTGCTTCTAATTCCGTTTCACATGAAATGCCTCAAACCTCAGCAACACCTACCTCATCCTTCCTAAACGCAGCTCAATCTTCTGACACAAATCCTAAAAACTCATCTACTACAATTGTACCTACTAACAACTTACCCCTTTCCCTCAACAACTGCTCTCACTCACCTACTACTCTCAAGACTCAAACGAATTGCAACTTTACTTCTACCAATTTTTCTAATTTTACTAAACCCGCTCTGCCCAATGCAGCACCTAAAGAAGATGCAGATTTACAGAGAATGGATGCTGTCTCCTCTCCTTCGGAATCCGATTGCGCTACCTCTTCCGCAACCTCAATAGCCAAATCACACAAAAAGAAAAAACAACAAATAAAACGCAAAATTAACCCCAAAGCCTCAATAAAAAATCTACTTGAAATTATTAACTAAATATCCTCGTCCTTCATTTAAGCTTTTCTTTTTCCCTGCTGTAGATTTTACTGTTTTTTCTTTACTTAATACTTTTCATACCCATGTTTTCGATAAAAAATCTTATATACCTGCAATGGAATATTCGCGGCTTTTATAATAACCTCCCCTATCTGCAGAATTTATTACATCTTTACAAACCGCATATAGTCCTGTTGCAAGAAACTAAGCTGATGGTGGGCGAAGGACCGTCTAACGTTGGCCAGTACATTTGCTACCACTACAATAAGAGTTACCCAAACAGAAAAAGTGGTGTTTCCATAATGGTCCGTAAATCCGTATCCCACATTCACTTACCTCTACGTACAGACCTTGTGGCGAACTCTGTTCTTATTCACTCTTGTCCCCCTACAGCCTTTGCCAATGTATACTTAGAAATTGGTCAAAATGTCGTTCTTACTGACCTCCAAGATCTTTACGATCAACTACCAAACACGTTTATTATTGGTGGTGACTTCAATGCCCACAGCTCCTGCTGGGGCTGCCCTTCCATTGACGCTAGAGGTAGAATGATAGAAGAGCTGATATCTAATAATCAGCCCATTGTCCTCCTAAACAATGGCGCTTGCACCCATCTATCCACCCACAACACTCTAACATCTATAGACCTTACCTTTAGCTCCTCCAACATATTTCCTTTTCTTAGCTGGACAACTCACGACAGCCTTGAGGGCAGTGACCACTTCCCTGTCATTTTACGATCGAACATTACTCTCGCCGATACAAAACACGTTGCCTATTTTCTATTAAAAAAAGCCAAATGGGATCTTTTCTCGACAAAAGTTGTTGACCTATCGTCAGCCTGTCCTATCTCGAAAAATGTTGACCAGGAAGCGGCTAAGCTCAGAAAAATTCTAAGTGGCGCGGCGTCCGCCTCCATCCCTACTAGCCATCCCAAATCCGTATCCCAACCCAACTGGATGACACGCGAAATTCTTTCTCTGATAAGGACTAAAAACAGATCCTGGCAGCTTTGCCGTCGTCATCCTTCCCAGTCTAATTTCCTGAGGTTCCGTCTGGACTCAGCTATTCTAAAACGAACCATCAAAAAAGCTAAAAGGGACTCATGGTATTCTTTTGTGAATTCCATAGATGTCCGCACTAATCTTAAAGAAGCTTGGGCAAAGGTACGTGCAGTTACGGTTGGTGCATCCACCAGGGTCATATCCAACATTCAATCAGGTGGTGTAAATCTTACCAGTTCCCCTGAAATTGCCGAAGAGTTTGCCACCGTTTGGTCGAGCTACTCAGCAGACAACAACTTCACCACTAAACATAGGCTAAGTAAAGAAAATATAGCCTCCGATATGCAGCGTTATCCTGGTGATGCGGCCGTTACACTTAGCCATCCTATTACCTTAAGTGAATTTAAAAATGCTTTAAATTCCTTTAATGGCTCAACCCCAGGGCTCGATAAGATCTCCTATGAACTAATCAGGAAAACTCCTAATTCATTCCAAATTCGCCTTCTTAATTTATACAACTGTATCCTTCTACAAAATACCTTCCCCCGTGCCTGGAAACATGCGCTCCTCATTCCCATCCCCAAAGAAGCTTCTACTTCTCTGTGCATCAGTGACTTCCGCCCCATATCCCTGATCTCGTGCCTATCAAAAATATTGGAAAAAATTCTTTCAAATAGAATAAACGCTACCCTCTCTTCTTCCTTTTCTAAGTCCCAACATGCTTATATTCCTCAGAGAGGCACTCACACTCTCCTTCACCTTCTAGATTCTGACGTCTGCGATAGTCTTGCTCGACGACAACACACCTCGATCCTTTCGCTAGATCTGACGAAAGCTTTCGACAGATTAAGTCCTCCTTTCCTCGCCATCCAACTCGCAAAATTACGAGTTGATAAGAGTTTCACACTTCTCATCCTCAGCTTCCTCAGCCACAGGACCATTCAAGCACGAGTCAATGGCTTCCTTTCGCCCATTATGCCGCTTCAGAACGGAACTCCACAAGGTTCTCCGCTTTCATGTGCCCTTTTCAACTTGTACACCATTTCCCTCTGCTCCAGCTTAAGCAAAATTGATAATATCAGATCTTACATTTATGCTGACAACCTTCTGATATTCAGCTCGGGTAGACCTACTTCTGTTTCAAAAAAACTAACCGTAGCACTGAAAACATCGCTAGCATGGGCCTCATCTGCCGAAGCAATTTTCTCTCAGGACAAAGCAGAGCTTCTTCACATCTGCAGAAAACGGAACTGCATCGTACCCTCCATCTCTGTCAGAGATTATTTCGTTACACCCCTTAACCAATTGAGCATTTTAGGTCTCCTTTTCACGAAAAACCGTAGGTGGAACCTACATATCAAGACAGTGGTCAACAAAATGGCAAAAATTAACAATCTGGTGAAATGTCTTGCTTCCCGCAAAAACGGACTGTCAATTGACCCTCTCTTGCACATCTGTAAATCTCTTATCCTCGGCACTGCTGGTTACTGTCTTTCAATATACGGTAATTCTCCAGCTACCGTTCTCCACCCTCTTCAAACCGCCATCAACAATGTCCTTAGATCTGCCACTGGTGCCCTTCGTTCCACCCCAATCGACTCCTTATTGGTAGAAACAGGCTTCACTCATATACCTGCGAGAGTCCGAAGGACCCAAATTAAACTTCTTTCACAACACATCATAAGCCCTTCTGCACCTCTATATTCCCGGCTCCGCAACTATATCAATTCCAATTCCAAAAGTTTCTCTGCCCTCCGACATTGCACTTTGCTTTTAGCTGAACTTAACATACCTATACCCGAATACACGCCTCCACCTAAGCATAATCTGGCTCCTTGGTACCCTCTATCACACCACTTTATCATGGACGCCGAACCCTACAACAAGAAAGACACCCCCTCCACTTTTTACCGCCAACTCCACCAAGAAGTATTATCGCGATTCCCCGACCATACACCCCTATATACTGATGCCAGTAAATCCGACCAAAAGGTTGCCTTCGTGGTGGCAAAGGTAATAAATCAAGAGGTTTCCCTGCTACAATCAGGCCTCCTGGCCCACCACACCTCCGCTCAAGTTGCAGAAATTTTTGCCATCTTCCAAGCAGTCAAAATTCTACAGAACACCCCTTCCAAGCACCTAATTTTCACTGATTCCTTATCCTCGGTACTGGCCATCAGAAATAGAAACAACAAATGCTATCTTCCGTCTATCATCCGTTGCCTACTTTCGCAGAATAGTCACATAAAAATTTGCTGGATTCCAGGACATGTTGGTATAAAAGGAAATGAGGCTGCGGATAGCCTCGCCAAAAACGTCCCCCTCTCCGACAACAATTCAATCGTCATTCCTCCTTCAGAATCCAGCTTTCGCCTTTATGCATTTAACGTCCTTCACACGGAAGCACTCTCAAAATGGAACACTTCTTCGTCCTTTTTACGCTTCCATACGCCATTACCATCCCCGGCCCAATACAATCCAGATCTTCCTAGACATAAGGCGCGTATGCTCTGCAGATTTAGACTCGGTCACACCTTTTTCTCCCACGGACACCTTTTCACTAATTCCTCTCCCCGGACCTGCAACAATTGCCCTAATGCACCCCACCTCACAGTTAGACATGTTTTGACTGAATGCCTAGAAACTGCAAACCTCTTCGGTGAATTTCCTCCACTTTCCTCGTTACTAGACCCCGGTCAGAACCATAATAGTCCTTTTTTTAGACTTCTCAGATCTCTAGATATCACTGACTCAATTTAAGTAACCTCATGCCTCAGCGCCTTTTGGATCTATAGTCCGTGTGCGCTTAACTTGGTCGGTTGTGCCTTCAGGCCTTCCTGCCTCTTGTAATAATAATAATAATAATTTTGGTACATACAATAACTCGATCATAAACATGTTGGTGCATCCGCCGCTTGTAGGGACCACGGATGCCGCTGGTGTTTTGTGTGAATCTTTCGTTGAATATCCCGGTTTAATGAGGTGTCGGTGGATCCTGGTAGGGCTGAAGGACCTGATTTATTTGTCCCTCGGTGGGGGTTTTTTGATGATGTTGTCCCCTTGTTGGCTCTCAGGCATAGAGCGTTACCTGGGCAGGGATGAAGCCCACAAAAGTCCCTCGATGTAATTATTTGGGGGTGAATGCTTGCTCGCCTGGAGCAGAGGCACTTTGTTGATCACCCCGAGCGTTGATTCGTGGAGGATCTGGGATTTTTTACACGCTGTATTTGTAGCTGTATACGCTAACACTGCCCCCAAGTTAGGCTCAGCCTTGGGTTAAAGGTCAATGGAGCCTTGACCAGCAGTATTAACGACTTTGCTGTTAGCGCACCCAGATCCTACCGGCTGCGCCAATTGTTATATATGAATATAACATACTTTATATTTACAGAACAAATTGTTGAATAAATTGAATTGTTATATAAAAATATAACGGTCCACTTGTTTTTCCACTTATTATATAATTTTTTAATATATGTATATTTTTGTTAGTACCTTTAATTCACTTGTTTGGTTCCGTTTTATGTATATTTATTTGTTTATTATTTTTTTTCGCGAGTATTTTTCACAAATATTTATAGATTTCATTTAAAAAAATAACAACCTTCTTTTTTTATTTAATTTTTATTTTATTTAAATTCACAGAAAGAGTTATATGTATTTCCCAGAAAAGAAACAAGAACGCACAATGTTACATATGTAATATATTATATTGGAAATCCAATTTTGTTTCTATATATATTTTCCTTTTATTAACAAACAAACTTTTTTTTCTTCTTAATAAGTAAATCCACATTTCAGTTAAAACTTAAATTAAAAAAAACTGGTTAATTTTGGTTCACAATTACATTTCACTATTAATCTTTTTTTTTTTGTTTAACTATTATTTTATTCCGACACGGACTTATATCAAACCGCCTAGAACCGAGAATTCTTCTTTAAAAACACACCCGCCGGTGTCCACGGTTAAAACATCTAATTATTAACACTTCCACCCGCCGGTGGTCACGGTTAGAACAACACTCAAAATTTTTATGTTCCCACCCGCCGGTGGTGGCAAGAAAAATTTCCACACGTCAGGAAAACGCGCCCTTGAACTTTATATTTAGGTGCTAATGCACCTGCGCAACTTGCTTACAGCGCGCTTCTCACGCGGAGTATTGCAAGTTGCGCGACAATTATCTTGGGGTGGTTCAAGTTTCTTATCTTGGGGTGGTTCAAGTTTCGTCTGGGCCGTTTTCCATAAAATTTACCGACTATGTGGAATTAAAATAAATCGTGGGTAAATTTATATTTCTTGATAATTAATTTTATTTATTTTTTTTTATAAATTTTCCCTTTTGGGATTTTTTACATAACAGATGGAAAAAAAATAGTCTTCCCCACAAATAAAATCAAAGTGTTCTTAAAGGGCTCAACAATCCCTTCTTCTCTAAAGATTTTATATCTGTCATTTAAAACACAAAAATTTATAAACTCTCCCCTACGTTGCTTCAACTGCCAAAGATACGGCCATATAGCTAGGTCCTGCAAAGTCAAACACTCGATTTGTGGAAGATGCGCTGGAAAAGATTGCAAAGAAGGCATAGCGTGCAAAAAAACGGAGTGTTGCTCAAACTGCAATGGGAACCATGGTTCTTATGATGTGTCGTGTCCTACATGGAGGAAAGAAAAGGAAATTGTAAAAATAATGAGGCAGGGCAACTTCTCTAGAGGGAATGCTTGGAGAATTCTAAAATCGAGGTCTAGACCTACAAATCAATCTAAGAGTTGTGATAACCATAAGACTATCAATAAAAACAAAAGGAAAACTCCAGAGAATATTAAGGAGGTGAGGACTAGTCCGGTCTCACAGGGCATTGAAACAGTCTCATCAATGAATACAAAGACTAACCCCTTCAAGTCTCCGCAAAGACAGTCTATATCTACAACTCCTAAACCACCTCCCCTTCATGGAATTGAGATAAGTAATTTTCTCAAAACCCTCAAGTTAGAATCAGTCAAATTTCTCAATAATGTATGTACAAATGAGTCTGAAAAAAAAAATAGCTGCTGAAATAACTGATGAAACTCTAAAAACCCTAATTCATAAATTGCTCCCAAAGATTGATGGCTCAAAAAACATTAACTCAGCTGCAGCAACTGCTCAATCAAGATAATTCAAATCTTACAGCTGAATATTCAAAGTCTTTTAAAAAATCTTGATGAACTGGAGCAATTTATAACTTTGTCCAATCCTGACATTATAGTAATTGCGGAGACATGGCTTAAGCCATCTGACCATGTTAAACTGCGGAACTATAATATCGTCAGAAAAGATAGAATTGACGGTTATGGCGGTACAGCCATTGCAATACACAACAGAATTCACTTTAAGACACTACATTTTACTAATAAACTAAATTCGTGCTCAATCACTACCACCAATCTGAAGAGCAATATCAGACTATTTTCAATTTACTCCAGTCATAACTGCAGCAACATTGAATTCAAAAATGAATTAAATAAGATTCTAAAGTTAGTAAACACATCTCAGAATACTCTGATTCTTGGAGATTTCAATTCCAGAAATATAGCATGGGGGGATACTATCACAAATAGAAGGGGTGAAATTCTTGAAGGGGAGATGTCGAGTGGAGGCTTCATAAATGTTAATAACAACAATCCCACCTGCATAACCAGAAAGGCAAATTCGACTGCCTCTATCATTGATTTATGTTTCGTAAATTTTATTGACTGCCCCATCGAATCGAAAATCAGACATGTTTCAATCAGCGGCAGCCCACACTTGCCAATCTCCATCAAATTGGGAATTGATCAGCCAATCATTACAAAAACCAGGAAAATCTCTTATAATAAAGCATTGTCTGCAGTAAAATCCCTAACCCTTGAAGAGCTTGATGATTCAAACATCTTAGATACGCTGTATAATATTATAGATACAGCTTCCTTTACCACCTCTGCCTCCTATTGTAATTACACACCAAAACCATGGTGGAATCCAACCTTAAACAAACTCTTTAGACTTAAAGCGGTGGCCCTTAAAAAATTCAACAACTATAAGAAAATCTCGGATCTCATTCTGCACAATAAATTAAATGCCCTCTTTAAAAAGGAAAAGAAAAAGAGTAAAAAAGCGTCATGGGATCAACTAATTCAGGATGTTTGTCACAAGAAATCTATCACTGAATTTTGGGACATAGTTAACAGATTCAAAGTTAATAAAACTGTAAGTAAATTCTCGGCCTATCAACTTTCTGCCACTCAATATCTAAATCTAATATCTAATAAATCCACTTCCCATAACCCAATTCCCTGCTTAAATCCAATTTCACCAATAGATCATATCCCCTGGACAGTTGAAAACCTTGACGCTGTACTCAAGTCAAAAAAGGGTAAATCGGCCCCTGGCATTGATTGTCTAAATTTTGAAATGATCAAAAATCTGAATTCAGGTCTTAAAAAAGCCTTTGTCGCCAAACTTAAAGAAATTTTCATTACTAATGATATCCCACCAAAATGGTTTGAGATCAAAATTGTTCCGATTCTAAAACCAGGCAAGGATCCCACCAGTCTAAATAGTTACCGACCCATCTCCTTAATCTGCACCCCTATTAAAATTATAAACATGTTTATTAAAGACTTCATCAACTCAAAAATTGAGACACATATGATACTTCCAAAGAACTCCTTTGCTTATAGAAAGGGTAGATCGTCGTCTACTTGTCTTTCTTTCATTTCTCAACAGATCAAGAATAAAATTAGGAATGGCAGAACGGTAGGTATGCTCACACTGGACTTAGACAATGCTTATGATAGAGTAGATCTACGAAAATTATATATTACTCTTTTGGAGGTTGGGATACCCTTAATTTACATAAACTGGATCATGAAATTCTTTAGTGAAAGGAGTCTTAGCCTAGACAACAACTTGGTAAAGGCAAGTGGGGGAATTCCTCAGGGTAGTTCCTTGAGCCCAATTCTTTTCAATCTATACACCAAGAACCTTCACAATGTCTATGATAATAATGTCGAAATATTCCAATTTGCGGATGACTTCTGTCTCTTGGCGGAGGGCAGTGACAGCGTCGAGGTAGAATCTTCTTTACAACTTGCTCTAGATCAATTTCTAAGAACAGCTTCAGACTACAAACTCAATATCAACATTAACAAATCTAATGTTATGCTATTAAAAAAAAGAAAACCAGTATCCATCTTCTTGAACGATTCAGTAATTCCTAATCCTAAGAGAATTAAATTTATTGGATGGACTTTTACGAACAATTTGAATAGTAGAGTTCAATACAAAGAAGCTGTTGATGCACTTCAAAAAAATCAAAGAGTAATCGATATTCTTAGTAAGAAGAAATTTGAGGCTAATCCCTCTACTTGTCTTTTGATGTATAGATCTCTCATTAGATCAAAAATGGAGTTTGCTAGAGCACTATCCTTTAATGAGTCCAAAACGTTGGAAAAAAAAATCAACACTATTTCCAACAAATTCCTAAGGAAGTGTCTTGGCCTAACTCCATCTACTCCAAATCACATAATCTATGCGCTAGCAAATGAGCTGCCCCCTTCGCTAAGAGCGGAATTTATCACTGCAAAAGACTCCGCTAGAATCAAAAAAATTGATACCTCTCTAATAAATTCCCTAAACCTCAATAATCCCATCACACCCCTTGAAATTGTATGGTCCAAATACAGAGAAATTTTTGAACTCTTCAACACAAACCCTGTTGAACTACCACCAACTTCTAATTTAACAATTGACACCTCCCTGCTTGATGGTCTTGGCAGTAAGGGGAATTTGCCAAAAAACATAATCTGTAAATTATACAATGAAAAAAAATCATCCCTTCCGCGAGATTCGTTAATTATATCAACAGATGCCTCCATCTCCAATGATATGGTTGGTTTGGGAATCTCTTTCTTCAATCCCTCAGAAAATGTTATGTTAAGATCTTTTTGGTTGATGTCAATCTTATCGGCTGAACTCTATGCAATTAATTATGCCCTTGAGTTGGCACAAAATTCTTATAATAGAGACATAGTCATCCTCACTGACAGCCTTAACAGCTGCAAAGTGTTAATGAATAGAAAACTTGATCATGTTGTTGCCCTCATTCTACACAAGATAAGAGAATTTAAATCTGTTACGATTGTCTGGGTCCCATCTCATGTAGGGATTCCTGAGAACGAAAAAGCGGATGTACTAGCTGCCAGCGCCATTGATTTTGGCGCTGTCTTCCCGCACGATCTAAACTTCAAAGATCTCTCCTTAAACATCATGCACAAATTAAAGGTTGAATGGAACAGATCCTACCAACTATTATCTGTTAATAAAGGCAAATTTTTTGCCTCTATCTTTCCTAACATTCCCTCTACTCCTTGGTTCAAAAACATCAATTTAGAACCAAAATACTTTCGCATGATCAATAGAATCCTCTCAGGCCATTCCTACGATGATGCCAAACTAGCTTCATGGAAAATCATTTCCAATGATCAATGTAATACGTGCAACACAATCAACAATCCAAATCACATCATCCTAAGGTGTCTCACGTTCACTAACATCAGATCTAAATTTTCTATCCTTAGTAATAAAAATAATTTGGGAGAGGTACTCATCCCCTTCTGTACATCAACTATTCTTGAACTTTCCAACTTTTTAAAAGAGGCCGGGATCCTGATATAATGCAAGTCAATTCAATTACACGAATATTGTCATTACAAGTAAACATCCTCCATACACCTGCCCTTAACCTCATTACTCTATCTACTACTATCCCATTAATCACCCTAAAATTTCCATTATGTGACTGTCGGGGCGTGTCGGACCCTTCTGTACTCCTTCAGTTTTCTTGAGTTACTGTTTTATGTTTTAGTAACCTAAGTTTGTGGAGGTCAACACATACCCTCATCTTATTGTTTTGTATACAGTGACCACCCTTAGACTACAATTAATTTTAGCTTTAAGTAAATTTTATGACTTTTGACGCCCTCCCTCTAGGAGGTTCAGCAACAGAGAGAGAGTCAATCCGATGCTCACCATACTCCAATCAACGAAATACCTTATGCAGTATACTAATGTACTGTGAGAGACGAAGTCTTTTGACTGACAAATTAAAATCGAGTACTAAAACAAGCAAATCCTTGATCGAAATAATAAAACCAATCAGAATTGACATCTAATTATGACAACCACGAAGTATAATATCCTTGATGATATGGCACATCTTCAAGGATCAATTCATCATAGCTTCACACATATGGCCACAAATCAGAGGGGAGCAAACAACTGTACAATCTAGTGACATTCAATAAATTACCTTGGGAACTTTTACTCAAATCCTGAGCCTTTATGTCAAGTTGAGTCAGCTCACCAACTTCGACTCTTATATCATGAGGAATTTGACTTTAGAGCTAAAAAACTTTAAACTAACATAGAATCAGTGGTTGATATGGTTGAAAAACCTTATACCAGTTATAACCCTGGGGTTATACCATCACCTTGGTGTTGGAAAGTTTAAAAATCAACAACAACAACAACAAGAGTACTATACTCTTTTTTCAAAAATTCTAAAATATACTCTTTTTTTTAATATCATCATCACATATACTCTTTTTTAATATCGCATCACTTTTCTTAGGGTTGTTTGCTAAATGTGTTAAGTTGCATTGAACTGTGTCAATCTCCGCGTAAACATGGCCAGTATCGTTTAAGTGTTTCGTTTCGTTTATATGGAACTGTTAAATATTTGTAAAAACGGACGGAGTTCATTGCTACTGTTTCTCAGTAGGAACAACATTGTTACCGACAACGATATTTTTGATACTTATGGGGCTATTCAGACGGTGCACATTCATGGCAAGTAAAACCGGTTTTATAGATGAGAGAGGGAAGGGAGCGGAAGAACTTAACGAAACATTTTTCACGCAAAAGCAAACGCGTCAAAACTTACGCAAATATAAAATGTTACTTCCATCTCTTGTTTTCTTTAGCTCTGTTTTTGTCTGACAAGTGAATTTTATTTACAATACATTTAAACGTTCCTGTAAAGCTTTCAAATGTTCTAAACACAATTACGCCCCGTGTGTGTTCCGAGGGGTTGAAGAAAACCGGTATTGCTCAGCATACTTATGGTAGCCCCTATAATATTATTAATAGGTGCTTGGAAGCCCACTTGAGAGAATGGAATCAAAAGAATTTGAACATGATGGACCGTTGGCAATCTATATACAAAGATTTAATGTAATTAAATCTTGATTTAAAGATAATGAAACCTTTGATATGTTTTATTTTTACATTACCTGGTGCAAATGTGCAATGTGAAAGACTCATTTAGTATAATAAAAAATGACTGGTCTGAAGAAAAAAATAGACTGCACATTTCAACTTTGGAAGATATGATGAAAGTAAAATTAAATATTAACTTTACCTGCGAAGAATTTTTTAAAGAAATAAAAATAGATATATAAATTTATTATAAAAAGCTAAAAAATCGACAAAATATGATTCTTAAACATTTGATTTGAAAAAGTAGAATTTATCATATGTTTGAATAAGAGGAAAAGTACTTTGTTTTTTTTTCACTTATAATAACGTAAAGGAGTTAGAATACACATCTGTTAAGTTTTTATTTTTGCTGTATGTATCTATTTGTGTTTATTGTCTATATTAAATAGTATATTCCTATTACTTACAGTGCTGTCTTTTTAATTTAAATACATACGTTGGTTTAAAAATATGCATTGCTTAAATAAATATTTTTCTAAATATCTAACATTGGTATAACATCTATAATTTCATTCATACTCTTTTGTTTTCGGAAATTTCTGGTCACCCTAAGCATGTGTGTTTATGAAAAAGAATGCATTTAGGAGGCATGCAAGTAAATTGCACACCATTTGATTTTTTGGCATGAAATGTGTGGTGGAGTTGACTTAGAAGTTCAAGTGGCACATCTAATAGCACGTACGAACGCACCCGGTCATCTGGGAATGCCGTGGCGATGGAATCGTGATTTTTTTGTGGTTAATATAGCACGATGGGGAGGTGAGAAAACTATTAAATTTATTAGTTTATACCGAGATTGTGAATGTTTGTCTCCTCTCTCTAAAAATAAAATATCCCGAGAAAAAGCCTATCGTAAAACTATGGAAGATATGAGTGACTCCAATCTGACCATACAAAATACAATAATATACAAACAGAATGGTGTAAGGCATGCCATTTCAGTGGCAAATGTATCCTCGTTGCACCATCTACTGGCATATGCCATTTTCAAGCATGCAAGCTACTTATCTATTTTTGAGGCATGTGCATTCCCGACTTTAGAACGGAAAATTCAGAACATTTTTTTGCAAATAATAGTACAATCCCACCAAAAAAACATTAAAAATTTAAATTAGAAGTTCGTGGGCGCGGAAATTATTTATTGGGTCAGTTTAAGACACACTTATAACAAAAAGAAGTGATATGGCTTACTCAAGATGAATCGTTAATAAACACGTGCATTTACGAACGAATTCAAAGGAATTTTACAACAATTTTAGAGCATGAATCTTATCTGTCTTTCAAAATGTAACAAATTTTATTAGAATTTTATTTTATTATAAACTGAGGGACACTGAATTCTTTCGTAAATGCACGTGTTTAATTATTTCATGCTATTAACGATTCATCTTGACTAATCCATAACACCTTTTTGTTTTAAGTGTGTCTTAAACTGTCCCAATAAATAATTTCCGCGCCCACGAACTTCTAATTCACATTTTTAATGTTTTTTTGATGGGATATCACTCTTTTTTGTTTTAATACATTCTAAAATAAAAAATAAATAATCTTCTGTATAAAGAAATATTATGTATTTAATTGTTCATTATATTTTTTATTTATTTTATAAATAACAAAATGCAGGAATTCAAATTAATATTATTGCTCTCTTGAGATGACCGCCGTGGATCAAACGATAAATTGAGTATACTATATCGATTGTTGTGGTCTACTTATGATATCCTTTCATTTGATACCCATGTCGAGAGGGTTGTGAAGAAAACAGTAATCCGCCCTCTTCAAATGAACGCCGTGGATCTAAATACATATTGACTATACTATATCGGTTATGGTATTCTATTTATGATACCCTTTCAACTGATACCAATGACGAGGGAGTGGTGAATAAATGGTAATCCGCCCTCTTGAAACGGCCGCCATGGATCTAACGGCATAGCTTATTGTATTCTACCCTTTCAATTGATACCCATGAAGAGTGGATTGTGAAGAAAATGGTAATCCACCCTCTTGAGATAGATGACCGCCATGGATCTAACCATATATTGAGTATACTATATCGCTTATGGCATTCAATTAATGATACCCGTTCAATTGATACCCATGTCGAGGGAGTGGTGAAGAAATGTAATCCGCCCTCTTGAGACGGCCGCCATGGATGTTACGTCATAGCTTATTGTATTCTACTTATATTATCCTTTTATTTGATACCTAGGTCGAGCGGGTGGTGAAGAAAATGGTAATCCGACCTCTTGAGACAGATGACCGCTATGGATCTAACCATATATCGAGCGAATAAAATGGTAGTGCGTTCTCCTGAGATGGCCGCGGTGCATCTAACTATTTATTGAGTATACTATATTCCTTATTGTATTCTACTTATCATTCCCTTTTATTTGATGCTCATATCGAGGGGGTTCTGCAGAAAAAGATAATCCGCCCGCTTGAGATGACCGCCATGGATCTTACCATATTATTGAATATACTATATCGCTTATGGCATTCTACTAATGATATGCTTTCAATTGATACCCATGTCGAGGGAGTGGTAAAGAAATGGTAGTCCGCCCTCTTGAGACGGCCGCCATGGATTTTACGGCATAGCTTATTGTATTCTACTTATGATACCCTTTCATTTGATACGGATACCTATGACAAGGGTGTGGTGAAGAAAATGTTAATGCGTCCTCTTGAGATGGCTGCGGTGCATCTAACCATTTATTGAGTATACTATATTGCTTATTGTATTCTACTTATCATTCCCTTTCATTTGATACTCATGTCGAGGGGGTTGTGCGAAAAAAGGTAATCCGCCCTCTTGAGATGACCGCCATGGATCTTATCATATTATTGAAAATACTATATCGCTTATGGCATTCTACTAATGATACCCTTTCAATTTATACCCATGTCGATGGGGTGGTGAAGAAATGGTAATCCTCCCTTTTGAGCCCTCCGCCATGTGTGTTACTACATAGCTTATTGTATTCTTTCTACCTGTCATACCCTTTCATTTGATACCTATGTCGAGGGTGTGGTGAAGAAAATGTTAGTGCGTTCCCTTGAGGTGGCCGCGGTGAATTTTTTTTATGTGACAGACAGAGGCTTGGGGAAAGTCCCTTTGTACTGTCGACATCCTATTTTTTCGTATAGAATGAATGTCGTACAGCAGCTTTAGCCGGAAGATAGAGAGAAGAGAAGGAAGTAACTGTCACAACCTAACTCGCTGGAGTGTTATGCCTCCTGAAACGAGTTGAATCTCATCAATCTACCGATGGCATGCGCTTGGTGGAGCGGGGAAGGACTAGGGAAGGCTATTATGACAGGGGAATCAGGAATGTAAAGAGGGAAGAAGAAAGAAGGAAAGTTAGGTGGGAAAGGCGAACGACCGTGGCGCCGCCGGGATTCGAACCCGGGACCTCTGGGGGATAGCAGTCAGTCGCCTTACCTCTAGACTACCGAGGGCCCTCTAACTATTTATTGAGTATACTATATTGCTTATTGTATTCTACTTATCATTCCCTTTCATTTGATACTCATGTCGAAGGGGTTGTGCGGAAAAGGTAATCCACCCTCTTGAGATGACCGCCATGGATCTTTCCATATTATTGAGTATACTATATCGCTTATGGCATTCTACTAATGATACCCTTTCAATTGATACCCAAGTCGAGGGAGTGGTGAAGAAATGGTCATCCGCCCTTTTGAGATGGCCGCCATGGATGTTACACAATAGCATATTGTATTCTTCTTATCTTACCGTTACATTTGATACCGATGTCGAGGCGGTTGTGAAAAAAATGGTAATCCGCCCTCTTGAGATGACCGACGTGCAACTAACCATATATTGAGTATACTATATTGCTTATTGTATTCTACTTATCATTCCCTTTCAATTGATACCCATGTGGAGGGGGTGGTGAGACACTTCAGACGTGTGACAGTTTAATATGAGTACATCGGTACAATGAACTACATATGTTTTTTATAGTACCTATCGCATTCTGACCACATAGTTGTGACTAACCACTTTTCTATGAACACAGTTTGTTAATCACATAATGCCATCTGGCATCAATATTGCGAGTAAACACTTTTCTGCTAACTATTAGCGCCATATCATTTATTGGGCAATTGAAATAACTTATAACGCCATCTGATAGAATAATTTTGAGTACCCACTTTTTTATACTGAGGAAAAAAAAAGTTCGTTTCAAAATTTCAGCCCTATAGCTCCAGGGGTTTGGGTAAACCCCATTTCACCCCCTTAGGGGATGAATTTCGAAAAATCGCTTTATAGTGGATGTCCACGCCATTATAAGGATGCACTGTCAAGATTTCAGCCTTAAAACTTTAGCGGTTTGTATAACCCCCATTTCAACCCCTTAGGGGATGAATTTCGAAAAATCGCATTTTAGTGGATGTCCACGCCATTATAGGGATGCACTGTCAAAATGTCAGCCCTATAGCTCCAGGGGTTTGGGTAAACCAAATTTCACCCCCTTAGGGGATGAATTTCGAAAAATCGCTTTTTAGTGGATGTGCACGTCATTTATGTGAATGTGCATGTCAAGTGGATGTGCATGTCAAAATTTCAGCCCTATAGCTCCTGCGGTTTGGGTAAACCCCATTTCACAACCTTAGGGGATGAATTTCGAAAAATCGCTTTATAGTGGATGTCCATGCCATTATAGGGATGCACTGTCACAATTTCAGCCCTATAGCTTTAGCGGTTTGGGTAAACACCATTCAATGACGCACCGTGTTAGGCTTTTTTCATTACGGAATTTCTCGATTCGGTCACCGCACTCAAATCCTGCGATAAAAGTTATGCAATAGCTTAAAACACGTTGTTTTCCATGTTTAGGCGTAAATAAGGCTTTAGCTGTTTGCCCTTACGAACTTGGCAACATTACCGCTTGCTTTGATATACGAATTTTTTAAACACTATTTTATGATAGCACTTACCATTTAAATTGTATTTACAAAAAAAACTGATATTTTTACCCTAAAACGCTTAGATGAAGGGTAGAAAATCGGTAGACTTTATAACCCCTTATAAGAACCCTAAAAGGAAGCTCTCCGTCGCATTCATTTTAGCCTATACCATCATTTCCGCTATTTCGCTTTTTTCGACTTAATTTACCTATACTGTTTCCGAACTCAACAAATATAAAGAACATTCCGAAAAATTTTATGCAGTAGTTTATAAAAACAATCTTCACTAATATTATAAATGCGAAAGTAACTCTGTCTGTCTGTCTGTCTATCTGTCTGTCTGTCTGTTACGCTTTCATGCTTAAACCACTGGACCGATTTTGATGAAATTTGGTACAGAGATAGTCTAGACCTTGGAGACGGACATAGGCTACTTTTTATGGAGAAAAAAAGGGTTGAAGGGGGTTCAAGAAGTTGTAAGGGAATTTTTTTTCTTTACTTTTTTATCTATTGTATAAAAAGTAACTGGCTGACAGACAACGCACAACCTAAACCGCTAGAGCTAAAGGGCTGAAATTTTGACCGTGCATCCCCAGCGATTTTGCGAATTCATCCCCTAAGGGGTGTGGGGTCAACCAAAAAGGCTGGAGCGATGGGGCTGAAATTTTGACAGTGCATTCCTATCATGACGTGGACATCCACCAAGAAGCGATTTTTCGAAATTCATCCCCTTAGAGGGTGAAATGGGGTTTACCTAAACCGCTGGAGCTACAGGGCTGAAATTTTGGCAGTGCATCCCCATAATGTCGTGGACATCCACTATAAAGCGATTTTTCGAAATTCATCCCCTAAGGGGGTGAGATGGGGTTTACCCAAACCGCTGGAGCTATAGGGCTGAAATTTTTACAGTGCATCTCTATAATGACGTGGACATCCACTATATAGCGATATTTCAAAATTCACCCCCTAAGGGGGTGAAATGGGGTTTACCCAAACCGCTGAAGGTATAGGGCTGAAATTTTGACAGTGCATCCCTATAATGACGTGGACATCCACTATAAAGCGATTTTGCGAAATTCATCCCCTAAGGGGTGAAATGGGGTCAACCCAAAACCGCTGGAGCTATAGGGCTTAAATTTCGACAGTGCCTATAATGACGTGGACGTCTACTATAAAGCGATTTTGCGAAATTCTTCCCCTAAGGGGGTGAAAAGGGGTTAACCCAAACCGCCTGAACTATAGGGCTGAAATTTTGACAGTAGTTTCCTATAATGGCGTGGAAATAAACTATAGAGCGATTTTTCGAAATTCATCCCATAAGGGGGTGAAATGGGGTCTGTTCAGAATTAGCAATTTAATTTCTGACTCAATAAAAAAGGTGCCGGAAGGGTGTGATTCAATAAAAAGATAACTTTTTCCAATAACCAAATCACTATTTATTCGCAATTAATTATTAGATTTTCTCAAATATAAATTCAATAAAAATTCAACAAATTGCCAAAATATTTCAATTCAATCTTAAATTCGTTATTAATTCGTGATTTAGTACTTGAAAATTCGTAAATTATTCTTTATTTGTTTGTAAATAAGAATTACCAAAATATTGCTTGCTCTGATAGATTAAATTGATAACGCCACCTATCTGTCAGATGACGATTGATGTTTCGCCTGATGTGTTCTGCAATTAGAACAGCCAGGAATAACCTTTGTGTTGCTGCACTCTGATTTCGTTTCTTGGGAATCGCTTGGGATTTGCTTGCTGTTTGCTGCCTGGTTGCTGCTTGCTGCCTGGTTTCTGCTTACTGGACTGCTTTGCCTTGTTTCTTCGCAAATTCGTCCCTCTGTGGTTGGTTAGAGTAACTGCTGAAATCAATTTTGGTGATTAAGTTACTGCTGTATTAAAGACTTCAAAACTATCTTTAATTCGGGCTTTACTGGGAAAAGACCTCAATTCTGTCTTTTCAGAATGCTAAGTTCGATACTTAGGCTTTGAAATTGCTTTATTGCTAAAACCTCAATACAGATTTTATCTTCTAGTTCAAGACTCTAGAAAGATTAAAAGAAATCTGATTTAACGCCGTCTGTGCGTCGGTATTTATTTCTACTCTAACAATAGCTGCGGCTATCCTTTGGCAGGGGGCTTCGTTCTCGAAGTACATAATTTCGTGTTTATGTACTAGATCTGTGTGCGATGTCCGATCAGCTGTTCTTGTTTATCTTGTAGATGTCAAATGGAGGCGCCTTTCTGGTAAGTATTTTTATCCTTTCCTTTTTTAATTTATGTATTAATTTTATTCTATATTTTCAGGTTTTTAGTGGGGAATGAGGACAGGAGGAGTCGGCGATCATTCCATTGGGGTTGACAGGTGAGTGGTTTTGTGGAATCTGTTGTATATTTTTAATTTAATTTTCGTTTACAGACTGTGATTTGCCGACGGCGTTTCGGCATCTTTCTGGATGGGTTTTCTTGTTGGTTTTTTCCTTGGATTTCGATCTTTTTATTTTCGTTGGTTTGGAATAAGGTAAGAACGTACATATTTAACTTTTATATTTAATTAATTCTTTATTTGCAGGTACAAACTTCTGGTTGTGTTTTTTGTTGTGTAGTGACGTCCTTGAACTTGTGTGTTTTTGTTTGTATATTTTTTTTGTAGATTTATGTAGTTTGTTTGTTTATTTAATAAATGCAAGAAATAGTGATTTTGGTGTTTTTATTTATTAATTTCTTTTTTCTTGTTTTTTTAGTTTTTGATTTTCAGTGTCGCCGGAACAGGGTCAACCCAAAACCTCTGGAGCTATAGGGCTGAAATTTTGACAGTGCATCCCTATAATGACGTGGACATCCACTATAAAGCGATTTTGCGAAATTCATCCCCTAAGGGGTGAAATGGGGTCAACCCAAAACCGCTGGAGCTATAGGGCTTAAATTTCGACAGTGCCTATAATGACGTGGACGTCTACTATAAAGCGATTTTGCGAAATTCTTCCCCTAAGGGGGTGAAAAGGGGTTAACCCAAACCGCCTGAACTATAGCGCTGAAATTTTGACAGTAGATTCCTATAATGGCGTGGAAATAAACTATAGAGCGATTTTTCGAAATTCATCCCATAAGGGGGTGAAATGGGGTCAACCCAAAACCTCTGGAGCTATAGGGCTGAAATTTTGACAGTGCATCCCTATAATGACGTGGACATCCACTATAAAGCGATTTTTCGAAATTCATCCCCTAAAGGGGTAAAATGGAGTTAACCTAAACCGCTGGGGCTGAAGAGCTGAAATTTTGATAGTGCGTCCCTATAATTGCGTGGAAATGAATGACTCGAAATTCACTTTATTTAGGATTCCTTTGTCACTTCTTTTGATAACATATACATACACGCCAATCTCTGCTTCAAAACTTGCAGATTTGGTGAGCAGACGTTATATTCGTAGCAATTTGTTTACCATGTTTATTAAAAAAATGCACTATAATAAACCTTTTTTAGGGATAATAACAGCTGATTTTTTGTTTGCTTTTTTTTTTCAAGGAAAACAGTGCACATAATAAACAGTTTTTATTTCAAGGCGTTGCAAGGCACACGGGTTTTATGCTAGTATTTATATAAATCCTTACTAATATTATAAATGCGAAAGTAACTCTATCTGGCTGTCTGTTACGCTTTCACGCCTAAACCACTGAACCGATTTTGATGAAATTTGCTACAGAGATAGTTTAGACCTCTAAGACGGACATAGCCTACTTTTTATGGAGAAAAAAAAAGGGTTAAAGGGGGTGAAATAGGGTTCAATAAGTTGTAAGGGGATTTTTTTCTTTACTCTTTCTATTGTATAAAGAGTAACTGACTGACAGACAACGCACAAC
Organism: Thereva unica; assembly: GCA_949987705.1. Lineage (NCBI taxonomy): Eukaryota > Metazoa > Arthropoda > Insecta > Diptera > Therevidae > Thereva > Thereva unica. Next base: position 128,511,213 of record OX465281.1, read on the forward strand.
CTAAACCGCTAGAGATAAAGGGCTGAAATTTCGACAGTGCCGTAAGGGGGTGAAATCCGGTTTGCCTAAACCGCTGGAGCTATAGGGCTGAAATTTTGGCAGTGCATCCTTTTAATGACGTGGGCATCCACAAAAAAGAGATTTTTCGAAATTCATCCATAAGGGGGTGAAATGGGGTTTATCCATACCGCTGGAGCTGTAGGGCTGAAATATTGTCATTGCATCCCTATAGTGGCGTGGGCATCCATTATAAAGCGATTTTTCGAAATTCGTTCCTTAAGGGGGTAGAATGGGATTAACCCAAACCGCTGAAACTGAAGGGTCTATAATGACGTGGACATCCACTTAGGAGCGATTTTTTGAAATTTATCCCCTAAGGGGTGAAATGGAGTTAACCCAAACCGCTAGAGCTATAGGGCTGAAATATTGACAGTGCATCCCTATAATGACGTGGACATCCACTAAAAAGCGATTTTTCGAAATTCATCCCCTAAGGGGATGAGATGGGGTTTATCCATACCGCTGGAGCTATAGGGCTGAAATTTTGTCATTGAATCCCTATAATGGCGTGGGCATCCATTATAAAGCGATTTTTCGAAATTCGTTCCCTAAGAAGGTGAAATGGGGTACCTAACCCAAACCGCTGTAGCTGAAGGGCTGAAATTTTGACAGTGCATCCCTATAATCACGTGCAAATGAATGACTCCAAATTCACTTTATTTAAAATTCATTTGTGATTGCTGCACCCACGTAAATGGGCGAACAAACTTAACGAACGTTGGTCAAACCCTTAGATTTCACTTCTCTCGATGACATATGCATGCAAATCTCTGCTTTAAAGTAAGTTTGCAGATTTGTTGAGCAGAGGTGATATACGTAGCAATTTGTTTACCATATTTATTAAAAAAATTCACTATAATAAACCTTTTTTAGGGATAATAACAGCTTTTTTGTTTGTTTTTATTATTATTTTTTTTTTTTTTTTTAAGGAAAACAGTGCACATAATAAACAGTTTTTATTTAAAGGCTTTGCAAGGCACGCGGGTTTTATGCTAGTATATTATATAATACATACATAACATATGTAGTATGAATCCATTAAAAGGTTATTTATACAATTATATAAAATGATGCACTTTTTAAATAAAAACGTCCACCGACTAAAAGATCGCAAAGAGTCTTAATTTTTCTTGTTTGTATTTTGTGTAGAAATGTTTAAGGAACATATTAAAAAAAAATTTAAAGCGGGACATAGCGAGAATTTTTTGTAGGGCTTCTTTAACAAAAGATTTTTTAGCAAAAATAATAAAAATGTTACTGTCTTTTATTAATTAATTAATCATACAGGTATAAAAATAGACAATATAGCTTATAGAAATGTTTTCTACGTGCCTTGAGGAGAAGAATCCATTTTTTTTTTAATTAAATAACTTTTACCACAGTAAAATAATAAGCCCAACAAATAGCATCTTCGACAAGGGCTTAAAAATTTTCACAATCACTTGCTGCAATGGTCACTTTTGCGCTGACCCTGCGAAGAGAAGGGTGTTGTTGAGTACGAGAAGTTCTTTTACTTCCCGGTGGACTGATTGTCCAAAGTTTCCTTTTAAATTATCAAGATGTTACACCTTGACAAAGTTATTTAAAAATGTTGTCAAAGTGATTCACCTTGACAACGATTGCTTTGTTGATTCGTAAAGTTTGTGCTTGAGCGAAACACCCAAACACAGGACAATTAGAAATTAAAGGCTTGAAGTCTTATTAATAACTGTTCCATTTAATTATCCATTAATTTCTTTTATATACACACAAAACTGCTTACTTTGCTAAAAGAATGTTCTATGCATTTTGTGTCACATTAGAATTTCTGCGCATCTGCCGATTCTCTATGGAAATTCGCTTTATCTAGCCGCTTCGCATATTTTCTCATGGCCGGACGGATCAGATTACGTCTGGCTTGATGTTTTATCAGAAATTCTAATGTTGCTGGTCAACATGCTTACATGCCGAAAAATTTAAAGATAATAAATGTTTTTACTTTCGAATGGGAAAAATTATGATAACAAAAAAGTTTTTTTTTTGTTTTTGGGTTATTAAATTTGTACTATATGAAAATTTATGTGATATATTAAATTGATTGATTTTTATGATACATTTTTGTACTATGAGTACAAACAGGTGTAATGTGTGGCAGGGTCTCCTACTTTATCATGCAAAAGTTCGAAATCGAACTTCGATTTTCCGACTTTTGGCCAGCTTTTTGGCATTTTGCCCCACTGTGCGGCGGTTGCTAGAGGTAGAAAATATACTTTTCGTATACCTAGTATTTGATGTAACTAACATGTTCAAAAAAATTTTTTTTGAGACTTGAAGCAATTCGATTTTCACTAAAATTTGATGCTTATTTGACTCCACTATTTGTATATAAAAAAATTGAAAAGTGCTCCGCCAACCCATGCTTATTCAATGTGGTAACAAGTAGACGAAAGTATCCGTAAGTAGGAGAGACTGTATAAAATTATATTTCTATTCGTTTTAGGCTATTAAAACTTAATTTGAATTTATGATATTTTTTGAGAGTTTACACTTTCCTTGAGACATTCGACAATTGAGGCGTTGATTCCAAAAACAACCTTTGTCCACTTTTTTTCATTTTTCATATATTGGATGCGGGCAGTACTTTGAAACGGGATCTTTAAAATGGTAAAAACGGTTCTTGCAATTTCAATCTAAATCCAGAGTTATCTATGATGTAAAATATGGTGGTTCACCAAAAACAACGGATGAACTATTTCTACAAAAAAAAAAAAAAAAAAAAACAGTGTCCCTGCACTTTGGTTGTTTTTAAACGGAAACGTCATTCGGTCGGAACGAACGAACTTGTCAGTTGTTATTTGTCAATCTAAATGTGGACTTCGCCAACGCAACTAGATGTTGTAAATTAGTTTGTAAGGATTAAACATTAAAAAATACCGTCTAATAATGTGGTTTTATTTTACTCTCTACTTAGAATACCTAGGATTTTCCCACAAAAACAACCATTGTTCCTTAGGGCTCAACTTTGGCTACATTTTTTAGAATGACCTAAGTGACTGATTAATTTCATTTATGCATAATACCATCCCTAATACTTAAGTTAATGTAAAATATAAATAAACATAGTAGGCGAGCCTTTAGTAGGCGAGCCTTAAGTAGGTTATGACAAAAATAAAGGAACGAGAAACCTTAGGAAAATTATCATCAACCGGAGAGGACGGATTAGTATCGTAAAGAACAATTGTTGTAAAAATATAATTTAATAAAGGATTCTTATAAATTTGAGGCATCCTTAAACATTTACTAATTGAACTTATTACAGCATTAAACATTTGGCGCCCGAGCAGGGACAGGCAGAACGGAAAAGTGCAAAATTTGCTAGAGCTTACCAGACATATCGGTGAAAAATTAGTCGGTGGAAACGGGATTGTTGGCTGTTTGGACAAAGGTGAACAGGATTCGGAGATAATTCGGGCCATACAGATGCAAGGAAAACCCACTGGCTGCGAGTCTTGCGAAAGGAAAAAGGCATTGGCTGATTTAAACTTAATTTGAGGTGTACGTGTCTTCGAGGGTAATAACGAGAATCTTACTTACTTAAGTTCACGATGGACGACTTAATAGCTCTAAAACGGAAGCGAGAATACTTGAAGGGTCACGTAAGCCGTATAGAGTCATATTTGGACCACAAAAGCGAAGACACCGGGATTGATGAAGACGCCATCCAAAATAGGTTAGACAAGTTGGAACTATTAGCTTCCTAATTCGATGAGTTGCAGTCAGAAATTGAAGCTCATCACGAGGGCAGAAGATGCAGAACGGGATGACTTTGAAGAAAGACTCTATCGACTAAGGGCAGAAATTTCATAAAGGGAGTCCAGGTTAGGAAGTGCCGGTGAGGGAAGAAAACGGATCGTTGGAGACATCGATAAGGGCACTGGCAGATCATCAAGCAAGATTGAGTGACATGTTGCAACAGTTTGGTGAACTTCAATTGAATACTGCGAAGGGAGAAAGCGGAATGAGAGCGCATGGACCAAGTAGTGTACAGACGCATGTCAAACTACCGACAGTGACGTTACCGACCTTGAGTGGAAACTATATGGAGTGGATAAATTTCAGAGACATTCCAGTCCATGATTAACGAGCGGCAAGATATCAGCAATGCACAGCGAATGCAGTATCTACAAGGGTCTTTAAGAGGAGAAGCTGCTTAAAGGCTGTATCAGATCCAACTTTTTGAGCAGCGGCAGAAGCAGAGGCAGAAGCAGAATTCTGCCTGCTGAATCAGATCCAAGTAAAGCAGCAGCAGCGGCAGACTTTTAATTTTTTATCAAGATATTTAAAAAATAACAAAAAATAACATTTTTTCTGAATCATAACTGTGTATATACATAAATAGATACAAAAAACCACCCTAAAATATCCATTTGCCATTTAAAAACAACTTGCCATGTAACAAATGTTTGAAATGTCAAAAAATTCTGCTTTGCAAAGCAGCAAAATTAGGATTTGAGATGAAAAAGCAGCGGCAGAACTCTCTGCTGCTTTTCTTGTCACGTGACCAGTGTAAGCCAATAGAAACAATTCTCTGCCGACGGTTCTGCTTCTCTGCTTTGGATCTGATACAGCCTTCACTGCTGAGGCACCTTCCGGTGACTGATGCCAATTATACGGTAGCATGGACGCGTTTGAAGAAGAGGTATGACAAAGAAAAATTTATCATTGAAGCCCACATCCGATCAATTATGGAGCAACCAATGTTAAAGGAAGATTCTCAGAATGGCATTAAGATGCTGTGTAGCGGAGTACGAGAAGCGCTTAACATCCTTAAAGCTCTAAAAGTGCCAGTGCATCAGTGGGATTGGTGGATCCTCTTTGTGGTGGTGAACAAACTGGACCCAGAAGTACAGTGCAAGTACACAGAAACCTAAATTTGAGGAGCTCTGTGCCTTTATCTTTTCAAGAATTTGCGAATTAGAAGCCATTAGTGGTAATGTAGGTAGAAATAGGATGAAAGAGGGTAGGAGGAATGTAGGAACCGTGACGGTCGTGTCTTGCTTAAAGTGCCAAGGAGACCACCACTTTAAGGATTGCCCTACCTTTCAAGAATTGCCGATAGCAGCAAGACGAAAACTAGCTGCTGATGGATGTCTGTGTTTCATATGTCTGAACCCATGTCGCGCGGCAATGCAAGTCCAGTGGGTGTCAAATCTGCAAGCGTCGTCACAACACGGTTTTGCATCAACAAGAGCCAGGTGTTGTAAGTGTGAATCCGGGATCGTTCTAGACGTTACATTCTACAATTCCTCAAGGTCAAGTTTTATTACCTACAGTCTCTCTTTTAGTACCTGATGCCAGCAACAACATGCAAATTTATCGAGCACTTTTAGATTCCGGATCGCAAGCGACATTGATTACAGAGGCATGCATGCAGCGTTTATGTCTGCCTAGACGCCATTCAAGAGTAGCGATTCGAGGTATGAGAGAAGACAGAAACGAGCCAGAGGAACTGTTGGACTAAGGTAAATATACTATATTCCGGCCTAGTACATAATTACGGTCTATTATTTTGTAAGCTATAAAATAAGGAAACCGCTAAATATTTCGGAGTATAACATAACCAGAAATAATGTATGATATTCTAAGAGTAACATAATTCACCTTAGTGAATCGTCTTTTTCATTTGGAGTACAAAAAACTCCTTTTCAATCAGTCGGTCGAGTCGAATACGTCATTCGAAACAATTTCGTTATGTAAAGTGAGAAAAAGGTGGGACCGTCTTCCTAAGATCATAACAAACGTTAGGAAGTATATTTTCGTAATATTTTAATTTTTCCTATTAAATACGATTAAATTTAATAAGTCAAAGTAATTTGAAGCTATTATGAGGTGTTTTTATAAATGAGGAGCGTCGGAACAAAAACCGATATATACCATTTACCACATTTTTCACAAATTAAAAAAAAGCTTGTAAATTTTTTAATGTTACAAAAGTGGAAAATTATAGAATGTCAATTTGCAGTAAAAGTGACATCGATTGGTGTGTGAAACTTGAAGGAGGGTAGATACTTAATTTAGCGAGGTACTTGGCGGACAAGTTTGGATATATCGGTTTTTGACGCGATCATTTGGTTATATCGGGTTTTTTTAGCATTTTTATGGGAAAAATATCTCTTTTCTCAGCAATTAATTAACCGATTTTAATGATTTTGAGTGCGTTGGAAAGAGGACACCCCAACGCAACTTTTGGTACAATATGGAGCACCAGGGCTCCCGTGGAGGGGCCCCAATGCACTTTTCTGCATCGAGGTGCACTAAGTGCATTATGTTATACTAATATTAAATTAAAGTGAATGAATGTATTCTTCCCGTGTAGAGGAGAAATTTACGAAAATTTTGAGCCATCAACCACCCCCCTAACATGTATGGGGGCGGAGATATGATTTTTTTTGCATAAACATGCAGTTTTGTGCAGCGGTGTACTCAAATGCACTTTTCTCAGTAATTAATTAACCAATTTTAATGATTTTGACTTTGTTGGAAAGAGGACACTCCAACGCAATATGGAGCACCAGGGCTCCCCTGGAGGGGCCCCAATCACGTGAGGGTAAGGCGAAGTATTTACGAAGAGCGTTCAGATATTTTTTGGGAATCGATTTAATAAAAGAATAGAAAAATAGATTAAGCTTCTTTGTAAACGTGTACCTAATCGGAATTTGAACCGACCATTGTTGAATTGTGTAAAACTTAATAAGAATTATCGGTTTTTAATCCAACAACAAGAACCTGTTGAATTTAAAAATTTATTTGTCGGGTTTTGATCTGACCACAGTATTTTGATATTTTTTTTAAGATGGATGTAACTGATGTTGATTTCTTTCCTTAAGGGTGTATAATTAAACATTTTGTAACAGAAAAAAATGAAAACAAAAAAATGTCCAAAATGCGACATATCGGTTTTTGTTCCGACGCTCCTCAAATAATAAAATAAAAGGTTAAAAAAAATTTTAAAAAAAATTCTTTTCATTAACTAAAAAATGTACTGAAAAGTAAAAAATAAAAAATAAAGAAAGCGTGAAATTTCAATTTTAATGAAAAAGTTGATTCAAAGAATGGCGCATTTTTCATCAAAAATTGAAAATTTAACTGTAAATCGCGTGAGATTTACAATAACCCTCAATTTTTTGCTTTGTTAATTTCAAATTCTAACAATGATGAAAAATGCGCCATTCTTTTAATTAACTTTTTCATTAAAATTGTAATTTCACGCTTTCTTTAAAATATTTTTGATTTTTTACTTTTCAGTACATTTTTTAGTTAATGAAAAGAATTTTTTTGTAAAAAATTTTTTAACCATTTATTTTATTTTCTACTTTTTAGTTTATTATATGTTATCCTCCATTTTATGATGGCAATTCTATTAGATTTAAAATTACGTCACACAGTTTACTGTATTCATGTCGTGGACTCGGTGGAACATAATTGCAAAAACGGCCGCCATCTCGGAACCGTCTTCTTGATTTTTTTACAAAAAGGTCAGATTGCATTTAGTACTTATACATGATGAGTTGAACTCAAGTTGAACCCAAGTCTAACTACATGTAAACGGGAGTCCAGTTGGGTTAAGGTTGACTGAACTCGACTCAGCTCTGCTACCTGGGTTTAGTTGAAATTATGCATACGGACATGAGTTCAGTATTTGAGTAGTTGAATTAAGTTGACAGCAGCATCTCTGTGTTTGTTTGTGATTTTTTGTAACGTGTATTGCTTCTTTATTATCAACTCACCCTTAACTCAACTATTCATCTCATCATTCATACACATTAACCACCCGAACTACGAGTGTGTGCAAAATTGGAGGTTGATCGGTTATATTTTCTACTTTTTAGTCTATTATAAGCTTTCCGCAATTTAGTGTTGGCCGCCATTTTGAATTTGGAATGACGCCACATAGCTTATTGTGTTCTACCTGTCATATCCTTTCATTTGATACCCATGTCAGAGGGCCGCGGAGCACAATTTCAAAAATCGGGCGCCATTTTGGAACCGCCATCTTGATATTTTTACAAAATGGCCAGATTGCATTGTCATCCAAACTAAACGTGTATGCAAAATTTCAGCTCTATCCGAAACCGGGAAGTGGGTCAAATTTAACTTCCAAGATTTGACGACAAACAGTGTAAGTGTTGGCCGCCATTTTGAATTTGGAATGACGCCACATAGCTTATTGTGTTCTACCTGTCATATCCTTTCATTTGATACCCATGTCAGAGGGCCGCGGAGCCCAATTTCAAAAATCGGGCGCCATTTTGGAACCGCCATCTTGATATTTTTACAAAATGGCCAGATTGCATTGTCATCTAAACTAAACGTGTATGCAAAATTTCAGCTCTATCCGAAACCGGGAAGTGGGTCAAATTTAACTTCCAAGATTTGACGACAAACAGTGTAAGTTAAATAAATAAGCGCCATTTTGGAACCGCCATCTTGATATTTTTACAAAATGGCCAGATTGCATTGTCATCCAAACTAAACGTGTATGCAAAATTTCAGCTCTATCAGAAACCGGGAAGGGGGTCAAATTTAACTTCCAAGATTTGACGACAAACAGTGCAAGTGTTGGCCGCCATTTTGAATTTGGAATGACGCCACATAGCTTATTGTGTTCTACCTGTCATATCCTTTCATTTGATACCCATGTCAGAAAGCCGCGGAGCCCAATTTCAAAAATCGGGCGCCATTTTGGAACCGCCATCTTGATATTTTTACAAAATGGCCAGATTGCATTGTCATCCAAACTAAACGTGTAGGCAAAATTTCAGCTCTATCCGAAACCGGGAAGGGGGTCAAATTTAACTTCCAAGATTTGACGACAAACAGTGTAAGTTAAATAAAAGAATTTAAAAAAGGTAATAGTTTGATGGACGGAATTATGTTCATGATTTTATTAGCAATGTACGTTATTTCATGCTTAGAACGGAATTGAGGAATGGCGCGAGAGCTAATTCCGTGCTAAGGTTTTTAAACAAGTTTTTAGCTCCAAGTATATTGAAAATTCTTAATTTTTTTGTGAGAAACTCAAGGATAAATGGTGTGGGTTTTAGATCTGACTTGGGATTTGGATCTGAAAACGGTGGGGGTTTAGATCTGATCCAAAATCACCTTGATAGAATGTCCAAAAGGGAAATTCTCAGTGAAGTTCCTAAGTTGATACCAATAGCTTGGAGTTTACTCAGCAACTATAGCAACCAGACCAAATTCAACCAAGCAATAAATACTCTGGTGGAGATGCCCCGACGAAAAAGGCCGCCAGTGGATCTTGTTCTTAATCCATACTGCCTGTGGCGTAATCTATGTAGTTAGATTCAATATATTCCTTTTTATTGATTATTGCCCCCATTATTTGGTAGAGATTAGCAGTTGTTTCTATTGGGCGGTAGATGGAGCCCACCTGAGTTAGTTTCCATGCGTCTGTGAAAACTATGAAAATATACAGGACCTCTATAGTTAAATAAAGATGAAGAGCATCTAATGGTTTCCTTTCCAATCATCAACGATAAGCTGATGTTATTTATAAAAATTAGCTCAAATAACCTAAATTTTATGACCAGTAGCCACTGGTATGAAAGATTTTTAAAACGAAATCCTAGTATTAATCAAACGATACACCGACTTTGACAATGTTACTTAATTCAATAAATAAATCGATTCATATAATTTGCAGAACTGTCATTTTTAAAAATATGCCGGAATTATGGACCTATTAGCACGGAATTAGTTACAGAATTGAATTTTGTAGGACGGAATTAGAGACGTGGTTTCAAATTTTTGCAATAAAAAACATAATGTGCCATTTAATATGCCTGAAATACATAAATTCCTTAATAGAACCGTTATAAAATTATAATCAAACCCTTTTAGGTGGCTACCCACATTCCAACAATTACAAAATAATATACCTACAATTTCCGAAAACCCTTAATAGGCCGGAATATGGTACATTTATCTTAATTCTTAAATCTCGGCTGACGGCAGAAAGAGTGTACCAGCATAATGGCGCGATATAAATAGTGGGCGCCACTTATGCGAGGTGTTACCCCCTTAGCCACAAGCCCGGAAGAGCATGGCCAAGGAGCCAACACCATACATAAGAAATAAAAGAAAATCCGGAACTCCTACGCCGGCCACACGGAGTTATCTAGCTCGCCGGAGGGGTCGTGGGGTGTGTGGCCGGGGCTTACCGCGGTTGGTTCACCACTTACCTGTGCCTTTGCAACCTTGAATTCCGCTTCCATCATTCTCCGGTCATCGCCTGAGCCGCTTCAAACCCTGAAAAGGAATGACATCCGCCCCAACCATTCCAAAAAAAATTTAACACCTTGGAATTTTCATTATAAGTATTTAATTTCTTGGGTTATTAACACACCTCCAACTTAAATTAAAAAAACAGTATTTTATAATTACGTATATATATAGAAGACTCGGTTAGAAGAAAAATTTACAAAAGAACAAAAACGCGTCGTAATGGCACCATTCCGTAGCGTTTGTACATCCAATGTTACAATTAAATGTTCAGGTTACGGGAGAACAAATTCCTAGAAAACAAACAGAAAACTATTTACAACAAGGAGCCAACCCCGATAACAACCATCATGAACACGAAAAAAAATTATTGATATCGAAACTTAAAAGTAGTGTATGTTAATAACTTAAATTAATAAAATTTATTCATGACCAAATATTTTATTTTATGTAGTGTATTAGTGTTGTTTTCTTAATTTTCGATTACCAAAATCAATGTAACCAAAATGCATGTTTTAAGATATGCAACAATATTAATTCCAAACCAGCATTGCATGACATCTGATATGGGTTTAATAGTTTCTTGAATGATTTCATAAAATTATCTTGTCATCATAATGTTTACATAACCTAAACTCGTGATCAATTGTGCAAAAATTGTCTAACAAAGAACTATCATCATACGTCAGATAACTTCAATCTTACATTTTTGTTGTTGGTGCTTAGTTACCTGTTTTCTCTTTAACTAATTCCTTAAATACCTCAGTCCTGTCTTTCTTTAAGCCCAAAAAATCACTATTATTCACAATGCTCAATGTTGGTGATTTGGATTCTTCGTCCCTTGTAGTTTCCGGTACTATTTCGTATTCTCAATTTGTAGTTACAGAATCTGATGATGTCCTGCTAACATTATCGTCCCTGGTCTTATAGGATTATGTTGTTTCGTTGAAGATTTTTCTTCTCTTATTAATTACATGTATCCCTCTATTATTCATTGTACGTCTTATTATTAGTTCAGCCGCCTCTCGGTTGTTGGTTAATGTGATGAAATACTTTTGATAGATTAGCAGATAGGTTTGCTTCTTATATCAATGTCCTTGACATCGTATCCAGTTTTCGTCTCTTAGGATTGATCTCTAGTATATTATACTTCACTTTCTAAAGACGAATTCTTTTTTCAAGCGAAGGCAACTTTCATTTTCTTTCCACACAAAAATTACTGACTGACTAATATCTTATTAAAACTCTGACTCCCAAAAAACTGACACTGACTCACTTTTTTTTTCCTCTTTTCTGTTTTATTTTCCCCGCCTACCTTTTTTCCCAACCAACTACTCGATTTTCTTCCCCACAGTAATTTTTAGTCAAGTAGATATTTAGGCACAACTGACCGTTACATACCCTCGGGTCCACGAGGCCGACTCGCGAGGCAGTGAGGAGCCGAAAAAAACGGACAGTTTTTTCTTTTGTAGTGAGCTTCGGGTAAGATCAACGTGGGTCTCGACTCATCCCCTGAGATTAAGAGGCTCATGCTCTCCAGACTGAGATAGCCGGGCTGTTCAGGTTCTCAACAGAGTCGTCTCCATACAGAGTGAAAAAGGAAAAGCTGGGCGTACGGTCACAACCGTATTGTCGGGATGATCAGCCTGAAAAACCTCCCGGAGGAATATCTGAAGGTACAAATATCAGGCGGAAGACAATACCACATTGTCCCCCTACTGATATCTATACGTCTCCAAACATTCTCACACAAACCCAGGGTGCTTTTGCTCCATCGGCACAACCTCCAGCAATGCCATATTGCCTTCGACTCATCCCGGTGAAACGACAGACACCCAGTTCGCCGAGAGACCTTCTCCAGACTGACCGAAGAGTAAAAGAATACCATGGTGGTGTCTGGTCTGGCAGATCCGGATGATGACTTCATCAAAGCTTGGCCCCAGACGGCCAAGAGAAACAAGGAGGTGTACCATCCGCTAGGGAAGCTACCTAAGCGGACCACGCCGGGTACCCTATCATTAACCGGTGAAGCCGGCGAGATGGCTTCTTAGGGCTACTCAGAGGAGCGCTTGCTTCGATGACACTTCATGGCCGTAAGTCTTTAGCGTGATAAACACCTATTCTGTTACCGCCCAAATCCTCCAGCTCGTACAAGCTAGTTCCAACTTTATTCCGTATCCGAGCTTTCAAGAACCGGGGTGCCAACTTGGCGCTGAAACGACCCGCTCGGTTACTCACCCAGAAAGTCCTCCGGTAAACCTCATCTCCCGGACGAAAACTGCCCACACGGCACCGTAAATTGTATCGAATTTTATGTCTGGAGTGTGCGGCGGCTAAATTCAGCGCGATCCGCTCTCGAAGCATCTGCATTTTGTCCGTCAATGGCAAGAAAGCTATGTCACCCTCCTGGAAAACGTTCAGTTTCTTCAGGACTGGATATGCTGATCCGTGCAGGATCATGTGGCTACCAAACAGGGCCTGATACGGGGACATGCCGATCGCCTCATGGTGGGTACTACGAAGAGCACATTCTATGGACGACAGATGTCTATCCCACTCACGATGATCCTCCTTTAAATACGCCCTAATGGCGGCGAGGACGGATCTATTCACCCGCTCGGAAGCGTTGGGGTGCGGCGAATATACAGCTGTGCGCACATGTTGTACGCCATAATCCTGTAGTAATTTAGCAAACTCCTTGGAGGTGAATTGCCGACCATTGTCGGAGAAGACCGTTTCAGGAACTCCAAAGGTATGAAAGATAGTTTGCTCAAGAAACTTGACGGACACCGCCGTGGTCTCAGCGGACACGGGGTGCAGGAAGACAAACTTGGTGAAAGCATCCAATACAACAAATACTGCCGTGTGGCCTTTCTTCGACCTGGGATAAGGACCTAAGAAATCGACGTATAAAAATTGGAACGGCCTCGACACAGCCATGGGGTTTCCCATAGGTGGTCGAAGTACTGAACTGGGGGCTTTGGTGGTCTTGCAGACCTCACACTTGGCGATGAATTCCCGAACTTGTTTTGCCATACCTGGCCAAAAGTACTTGCATCGCAATCGGGCTAGGGTTTTCCCTACTCCACCATGCGAGGCTTGGGGAGGCGAATGATACGAATCGACGAGCGACGCGGTCAATTCCATCGGAATCCACAACTTCCATGTCAGGTCGTCAACAATCGGGTTTCCAGTACGTGGTGATGTACGCTTGAAAACGTACCCATCTTCAACTCGCAGGTCTGGTAGCTGCGGTGAGGCTTGCCTGAGGCTATCACCCAGTCTAAGATACTCAGGTGACTTGAAAGACGGGGCATTTAAGTCCACGTCGAAACAGAGGGACAGTTCGTCAACGCAATCCATGCGTGATAAGGCATCGGGAACCACATTGTGGGTGCCTTTACGATGTTCTATTATAAAGTCGAACCCCTGAAGCTTAAGACTCCACCGGGCTAAACGGCCGTTAAGCTCCTTCTGGCCCATGAGCCATTTCAGACTTGCATGGTCAGTAATGTCCGTGAAAGTCTGTCCCTCAACATACGCTCTAAACTTCTTTATACTCAGCACGGCTGCGTAGCATTCGAGCTCAGTAATGGTGTAGTTCCGTTGTGCTCCGTTCAATTTCTTGGACATATAAGCAATCGGATGTTCTCCTCCATCCATGTCCTTTTGAAAAAGCACACTACCTACACCAGTCCTGCTGGCATCGCACTGAATATAGAAAGGCTTAGAAAAATCTGGAGTGACTAAAAGAGGAGCTTCCGTCATCAGCTTTTTCAAAGTCTCGAACGACTGCTGGGCCTCATCATTCCAACTAAAAGATTTAGACTTCAAACAATCCGTGATTGGAGAAGCCACGCTAGCATAATTGGGAATGAAACGCTGATACCATCCGGTCATACCCAAGAACCTCCGGGTCTGCTTATGAGACTTCGGTGTCGGGAAGTCCATGATGGCCGTCACCTTATTAGGATCGGTTTTCAGAGTCCCATCACCAATTATGAAGCCGAGATACTTGACTTCAGTCACGCAAAATTTGCTTTTAGATAAATTGATTATTAACCCAGCACGACGGAGACAGCTGGCGACTTCGTCCAAAAGCTTTAGGTGGGAGTCAAAGTCAGGTGAAACTATGAGCAGGTCGTCCAGATAGACAAAAACGTTTTCACGTAAATGGCCCGGGATGGCTTTATCCATCAAGCGACACATGCGCTGTGGGGCGTTGCACAAGCCGAAAGGCATAACTGTGAACTGGTACAGTGGACGACCAGGGACAGTGAAAGCTGTCCGCTCTCGCGACTTCATCTCTAGCGGAATTTGCCAGAAAGCGTCTTTGAGGTCTAAGCTCGTGATGAACTTGGTGTCTTGAAGACGACCAAGAAGACCATCAATGTGTGGAAGTGGATAGGCGTCCTTCACAGTGACACTGTTCACCTTGCGAGAGTCAAGGCACAGGCGGACCTTACCTGGTTTACGAACCAACACCACTGGAGAATTCCAGGGACTATTTGATGGCTCAATCACCCCCAGCGACAACATCCTGTCTAACTCACCATACATCAACTGTTGTACAGCGGGTGAGACGGGATAATGCCTCTGTTTGATAGGAACTGAGTCACCAGTGTCTATGATGTGTTCCTCCAAGTTAGTCTTTCCCAGTCCGAAGACATCAAAAGAGGGAAATCTGGCCTTGACGCGTTCCAACCGTTCGCATTGCGTGGACGTTAAGTCGTGCATTTTTGCAGACACGGATGGAGCGTTTATCTCGCCGACTATTTGGGGAGCTAGGCCGAAAAGATTCCAAAAATCCATCCCTAGGTACAGTCTCTGGCTGAGACTGGGCACCACATAGATGGTTATATCACGGGTCCTTAATCCAAAGGAGATTGGAACTCGAATATAACCGCAAAGTCTCTGCGGAGCCCCGTCAGCAGTATGCACTACAGAGCGCAAAGTGTAGACTGTCACTTCGGGATGATTAGCTAGAAACGCTTCGGCATCTCTTCCCAAACAGCTAACAGTGGCACCACTGTCCAACAACCCAACCACTTCCTCGTTAGCTACGAGGACCTTCGTAAACAGACGAGGATCTGACGAATCCGAGATGAAGGCAGAAACAATTTTCTGCAAACATTGTCGCTTCTCCTTAGCTCGTACCCTAATTTGGGGAGGGGTGCGCTTGGAAGTTAGGGAGTCCACAAAAAGTGGCTCTGAGAATATGCGCGAACGAGCGGAGATATATCTCTTCCAACGGGAAAGGAACGAAAGTTTAACCTCCTCTGAGGGAAAAACAGGAAGAGCATCAGTTGACGTAAAGTCGCTGATGGTAGTCATATCTGGTGTATATGAAGAATGTGTAGGGAAAACGGGCGAGCTTAGCTCGGGCGCGGACTCCCGTACTGTCTCACACCCCGGCTCCGGTTTCCCTGGCAGGTGGGGCACACTGGCGTGACGACTCCTGGCTTGCCACACTTGTAGCAAAACAGGACACGAGTTTCAGACGGGCAGTCCATAAATGGATGACCCGGTTGCTGACAATTCCAACAACGTAAAGGTCGTGGATTCGTCTGGTTCTGACGCGGCGCCGTCATTTCGTCAACTTCGGGTGCTGGTACAATTGGGGGTACATGGTTGGATGGATGATTTCCCAAATAATCCACCTCGTGTATCTGTCGATCGCCCCGACGTTCTAGTTTTTTTTGTTGCTGCCAGCGTTCAACGCGAACACAGGTCTCACGCAATTGATTCATACTGGTGAAACTATGTCCAATTACTGCAGACCCCAAAGCGAAATTTAGATTTCGGACTACTATTCCTATTAAACCGCTTTCAGACATAGGATGAATCATTCGGTTGTGTAACGACAACAGTTGGGCGGTGAACTCATCAAAGGAAAGATGATGTTGTTTAGTGTCCATCATCTGAAGTATAAGTTCTTCATCCGACTCTCGACTTCGGAAATAGCGAATGAACTGGGCTTTAACTGTTTCCCAGTCAGGATCTAAGAATTGGCGCCGAAACTGCGACCAGTACCAGTCGGTGGCTCGCCCCGACAACAAAGAAGAAAAATGTCGGCAGACTTCTGATTGTTGGACTCCATCATCGTGAGCCTTCAGCTCCACCCGGAACAGAAATTCCTCCGCCGACAACAACTTGTCCTCGCCGGAGAATTTTAAATTCCAGAACGTAACTGGAGACTTGCGATGTTGGGTCCCTGGCAAGAAATCTAACCTGCCGACCGCAGGTGGGGACGCCTCCGGGGTGGACTGCTGATCCCTGGGTACCCCAGGGTTCATAGGGACCTCAGCAGGTCGCTGCTGCATTAGCAGGGTATCTAAAACCTGCCTCAACTGGGCAACTTGCTCCTCCAGCGAAGGAGTAGGGTTGGAGAAGGTTGGTGAGTCCCCCTGGCCGGCTTCGGTTCCGTTAGGGAGATTGCCTCCACCAGAAGTGGTACCTGCAGTCCTTCCACTTCTGAGCTCCATAGTCTAATCCCAAGATAAATTGATGTAAATTCACAAGCAAAAACTTCCCCCGGAAGAGTCGACGAAAAAAAATTCGTTGCGAAAACGGATTCAAATGGATGACAAAAAAAAATTATAAGAGGTAGTATGTATCCCCCACGAAAACCAAAACAAAAACAACCGATAACCAGTAAGAAGAAGGTTGCATTAAACAAATCAACTAGAAGTTAATAATATTGTGTGTAACCCCCGAAAAAGAATCAACAGTGATTAGTGTGTAAAACAATCAAAGTGTATTAATGTCTATATATATTAGTGCATAAGAGTGAGTAATTAGCTTTCATTCAGTATAAGCGAGGAATGGTTGAGACGGATAACAATTCCCCTCAGGGCTCCCGCATGGTCGATGTCCTCGATGGCAGTTGGTGAAAACTATGAAGCATAGTCATCACCAAGTGTCATCAAGGTCGCCGACACAGCTTCAGGTCCGCACCGAAAGAAGGACGGAAACAAAAATTCAAAGGGCATAGTCACGAAAGGGAAACTTCTTCAAACATAAAAAAATTTAGAAGTAGTCCGCTGTCCAGCCACTCCTGAGCTACCTCTCGGAAAATCAATCAGGAGGGAAGAACAGACAGAGAAAAATGGACGCAGGAAATAAACAAAAAATAGAATTTACTAATCTGAATGGACCTTCCGAAGGAACAAGGGGCGCAGTGGCAGGCGTTAACACGCCTGTTACCAAAGACGGTTAAGCCCTTGTCCCAACTTCGAGACCATCAGGAAAAATAAAAGAGGATCCTGTTCACGGACCGACGCAGTGGCAGGCGGTATCACGCCTGATACCAGAGTCGCCGACCCTAGAAACAGGACAGGGATGAACCACTACTACACCTGCACGCATAGCCAAGCGAACACCGCTTGTTAGCAAGCCGTGCAGGTCAGCATGGCTCGAAGCTACTCCAAAAAGAAGAAGTTACCGCGTAAGTGAACGGACAGACCTAAAAGCGAAAACAAATAAAAATTCACATAGAATTTGGACAAGCGCTGAGAAAAAAAAATTCGACAAAACAGACAAAGGCTAAGGCCTCGCGGTACTACCTTAGCCCACAGCGAGCGCTGGGTAAACGTGGTGAACCATAAACAAAAAATCAAATGTTGTCCGTGAAGGCACAAGTGGTACTGAACCAAAAAAAATTTAAACTTCAAGGTCCGTGTAGGACAGTCAACGGGCTTTAAAAGCTTCGTTGGGCGCCATTTATGTACCAGCATAATGGCGCGATATAAATAGTGGGCGCCACTTATGCGAGGTGTTACCCCCTTAGCCACAAGCTCGGAAGAGCATGGCCAAGGAGCCAACACCATACATAAGAAATAAAAGAAAATCCGGAACTCCTACGCCGGCCACACGGAGTTATCTAGCTCGCCGGAGGGGTCGTGGGGTGTGTGGCCGGGGCTTACCGCGGTTGGTTCACCACTTACCTGTGCCTTTGCAACCTTGAATTCCGCTTCCATCATTCTCCGGTCATCGCCTGAGCCGCTTCAAACCCTGAAAAGGAATGACATCCGCCCCAACCATTCCAAAAAAAATTTAACACCTTGGAATTTTCATTATAAGTATTTAATTTCTTGGGTTATTAACACACCTCCAACTTAAATTAAAAAAACAGTATTTTATAATTACGTATATATATAGAAGACTCGGTTAGAAGAAAAATTTACAAAAGAACAAAAACGCGTCGTAATGGCACCATTCCGTAGCGTTTGTACATCCAATGTTACAATTAAATGTTCAGGTTACGGGAGAACAAATTCCTAGAAAACAAACAGAAAACTATTTACAACAAGGAGCCAACCCCGATAACAACCATCATGAACACGAAAAAAAATTATTGATATCGAAACTTAAAAGTAGTGTATGTTAATAACTTAAATTAATAAAATTTATTCATGACCAAATATTTTATTTTATGTAGTGTATTAGTGTTGTTTTCTTAATTTTCGATTACCAAAATCAATGTAACCAAAATGCATGTTTTAAGATATGCAACAATATTAATTCCAAACCAGCATTGCATGACATCTGATATGGGTTTAATAGTTTCTTGAATGATTTCATAAAATTATCTTGTCATCATAATGTTTACATAACCTAAACTCGTGATCAATTGTGCAAAAATTGTCTAACAAAGAACTATCATCATACGTCAGATAACTTCAATCTTACATTTTTGTTGTTGGTGCTTAGTTACCTGTTTTCTCTTTAACTAATTCCTTAAATACCTCAGTCCTGTCTTTCTTTAAGCCCAAAAAATCACTATTATTCACAATGCTCAATGTTGGTGATTTGGATTCTTCGTCCCTTGTAGTTTCCGGTACTATTTCGTATTCTCAATTTGTAGTTACAGAATCTGATGATGTCCTGCTAACATTATCGTCCCTGGTCTTATAGGATTATGTTGTTTCGTTGAAGATTTTTCTTCTCTTATTAATTACATGTATCCCTCTATTATTCATTGTACGTCTTATTATTAGTTCAGCCGCCTCTCGGTTGTTGGTTAATGTGATGAAATACTTTTGATAGATTAGCAGATAGGTTTGCTTCTTATATCAATGTCCTTGACATCGTATCCAGTTTTCGTCTCTTAGGATTGATCTCTAGTATATTATACTTCACTTTCTAAAGACGAATTCTTTTTCAAGCGAAGGCAACTTTCATTTTCTTTCCACACAAAAATTACTGACTGACTAATATCTTATTAAAACTCTGACTCCCAAAAAACTGACACTGACTCACTTTTTTTTTTCCTCTTTTCTGTTTTATTTTCCCCGCCTACCTTTTTTCCCAACCAACTACTCGATTTTCTTCCCCACAGTAATTTTTAGTCAAGTAGATATTTAGGCACAACTGACCGTTACAAGAGTTCAAATTCAAGCGCTCATTCTTAGTAACATCACCTGTCCGATGCCAAACTATGATATTTCTGAACCCCCATGGCGAAGTAACGAATTAGCTGATTGATCCACATTACTATAAATCGGGTCCGGGTTTTTTGAGTGCTTGAAAGACGGACAACGAGAGGTGAGTTCAAGTAGCCATCTCTGGGCTCGCAATACAATATTCGGAGGGGTAATCGGAGGTCGACATTGGGATCAACCACAAGAGATTCTAGTAAGTTGTCACGTGGCCATTAAGGATCAGTCTGGACTGAGCCTGCGTGAGTGCGGTCGAGTCCTGTCGCCAGTCCACTCTAACCGCCTTCAAAAAGAAAAAAAAATATCCCGGTTCCGCAATAAATCGTGAAATAATTCTTCCGCCATTTCAATATCATCCTCAATTAAACAAATAAAATAAACTTCAAATAAGTGCAATAATAAGTGCTCAAAACCTAACTAGTGTAGTGGATTTAAAAATATGTATATAGTGAAGATCACCTCACGGGACTTTACATCAAAATACTGACGGACGGCAAGTAAGTTTTTCCCGTTTTTCCACTTCCCCGCACTCCGAGCTAGACATCGCCGGCGTTGCAGCACTTATCGGCCAGCTGATAGGAATCGTCTTGTTTTAGCAGGCATAACACTGCAACAGGATTGTTCCCGTTAGCCCCGATGGTTGCATCGCCGGCGGAGTCAGCCACAAATGAGGTCATGGACCTTGCGTCGGAGAGGCCCCTAAACAAAAACAAACATTTCTCTATTGTTTTTTGTAACATTAGGGGTCTCTTTTCGAACTTCTCTCACGTGATGTGCCACCTACATATCCATGCCCCGGCCAATCTTGCACTAAGTGAGACTCAAGTCACCGATTCTGATCTCGACCGATTTCAGGTGACTGGGTATGCCTTAGTGCACAATTTCTCTGACCATAGGGGTGTCGCCATGTATGTTAGGAATGACGTGGCTCTCCAGAAGGTGTGCAATAGCACATCTGTCGATTTTAATTACATATGGGTTAAAATAATCCTTCGTAGCCATATTCTTCTGTTTTCTATACAGAAGACCTAATATAAGTAATGAAGCCTCAACGTTAGCCTTCGATGCTATATCAGAATTAATCTCCGGATTTTTATCTTCCCACCCGGAGTGTGAAATCATTGTTGCGGGTGATTTTAACGTTCATAATGCCAATTGGCTAAATTACTCGAATGGCACCAGTGTTTCTGGCAAAGACGCTGAGATCTTTGCAGACTTAAATAATCTACACCAAATCGTTAATTGTCCGACACGAATTCCGGATGTTTCAGGTCACGGAGCCCATCTGCTTGACCTATTTCTCACTTCGCATCCCACTCGATATTCCGTCGAGGTGAGCTCACCCCTTGGCAACTCGGACCCCAAACTAGTCAGTGCCAATTTCCCATATCCATCCTCCACTCCAACCGGCACAGTTCCCAAAAGAACTGTCTGGCACTATGGGAAAGCCAACTGGTTGGGTCTCACTCGTTTCTTTCAAGCCACTGACTGGAATTTGTGTTTCCGCGGTGCCAGTGCGAACTATGCTGCGCTCTGTATTACCAAAATAATACGGGCAGGAATGTGTTTGTTCATTCCTCATTCTACTAAGTCTATAAAGCCTAGGCCAAATAGATGGTTTAATGGGGAGTGCAAGAACGCAATTAATGTTAAGGAAGCCGCCTATAGAGCGTACAAATGTTGCCCAAATGAGTCACTTCGACGTGAATATATGGTATCGAGAAACTCCTGCAATTCCATCATCAGGAAGGTCAAAACGTCATTTGAGGACAAGATGCGAAGTAAGATCCTAAATACACGCGTAGGCAGCAAAAACTTCTGGTCCTTGGTAACTTCCATCAAGAAGAATTTCACGTCTTCCGCAATTCCTCCATTTATCAATGGGGAAGAGGTGATAACAGAAAGCAAATCCAAGGCCGATTTATTGGCAGCTCTGCTCGCCTCAAATTCTTCTCTACCCGAAGCTGATACGTCACCACCGGTCCTCGAGCGCAACGCCCATTCAATGGACGGAATCTTCTTCAGAACGCGCAAGGTGTATAAATGTCTCAAAGAACTCAACGTCAATAAATCCACTGGCCCAGACAATATTCCCCCTATGGTACTTAACAAATGTGCCTCACCTTTGGCTAAACCTCTGCGCAAACTTTTCGCCCTGTCATACTTCTCCAGAGTTTATCCCAACTCTTGGAAACTAGCTCATGTTCAGCCCATTCCCAAAAAAGGTGAAGCCAGCGACCCTTTAAACTACCGCCCAATAGCAATTACTTCTGTTCTCTCCAAAATCATGGAGATAATAATCAATCGAAGGTTGATGAAATATCTGGAATCTAACCAAATTTTACACGACAGGCAGTACGGCTTTAGACCGAAAAGATCTACTGGCGACCTTCTTGGGTGTCTGACTGAGGCTCTCAACCAAAACATCCATCGCTTCGGTGAATCTGGTTTGGTTGCTCTAGATATATCCAAGGCTTTCGACAGAGTATGGCATCCCGCTCTGCTGCTTAAACTCCAAGCCATTGGTATCGACTCAGTTCTAAGGAACTGGATTGAGAGCTTTCTTTCCAGCCGTTCAATCAGGGTAGTGTTGGATGACGTTGAATCCAACCCTCATTCCATCTCGGCCGGCGTTCCCCAAGGCTCGATTCTCTCACCTGCCCTCTTTCTTATATTCATTAATGATCTGCTCTCAATCCCCTCCAACCCACTTCACAGTTTCGCCGATGGCGGTACTTTGCGTTACTCCCACACCTTCGATAATATAGGGCAAGCACGTGCCAGACCTTGTCCCGTAGACCGTGAACTAATGTCGAATTCTGTTAACGGGGACATTGAACTTATTCTTGCTTGGGGCCGCAAGAATCGTGTCGAATTCAACGCAACCAAAACTAAGTACTGTCTCATCTCTACAAAAACCTGCACCACCCGTCCCTCTATCTCAGTGGACAATAAGAATGTAATGGCTGACCCATCTCTTAACATCCTAGGCGTAACCTTATCTTCTGAGCTGCGATGGAATAATCATATATTCCAAATCGCCAAACAAGCTTCCCAATGCCTGGGTTTCCTCAAGAGATGCAAATTCCTTCTTCGGCCAACTGCTCTGGCTACAATCTACAATCTAAAGTCCTTCATTCGGCCCCGCCTTGAATACAATTCGTATATCTGGGCGGGTGCCCCAAAAACCACCTTGGCTTGGCTGGACAAGGTGCATGACCGCGCCATCAAACTCATTGGCGATAGCACCCTTTGCTCCTCCATCGACCCTTTAAGCCATCGCAGGAATGTAGCAGCCCTTAGCAAATTTTACCGCTATTACCATAGCGACTGTTCCACTGAAATCAGAAACCTCATGCCTACACGGCAAATTTTTTCCCGCAACACAAGACTAGCCAACTCGGCTCACCCGCATACGCTACAGCTCTCCTCTTCGCGCACATTACGTTTTAGTAGTTCGTTTATAAATAGAACAACTCGATTGTGGAACTCCCTTCCGCAGTCGGTGTTTCCGAACTCATATAATATCTTAGAGTTCAAACGCAAGGCTCATCGACATCTACTCACGCACCCTCCAGACCCCTAACCTATCCCTTCAAATCAAGCTTACTACTAGATACTGACCATGACTTGAACGACATGGCAGACATGTAGTACAAAGGGTGATTCCTAAGCTTGTATTTACCACATAAAAAAAAAATCTGCTACAACGATGTTGGCAGATTGAAGAAGCGGAATTTAATACAACGGAAACGGCAGAAGACAGTAAAGTAGAAACTCATTTTGCACACACACACGGACGCACCGAAGAAGGACGCTATATTGTGAGATATCCGTTCAAAGATAAGCCAAAGAAGTTGGGCGATTCAGCGACTACAGCAAAATAAAGACTGATGTCGATGGAACGAAAGTTTCTGAGAAACGTGGAGTTGAAGAAGGCGTATGTCGAGTTCATGGATAACTATCAGCAACAGGGACATATGGTAAAATCAGGAGCGATGGACGATCGGGATAACAAACAAGAAAATTTCCTAGCTCATCATGCGGTAATAAGCTAGAGAGCACAATAACTAAGACACGGGTTGTGTTTGACGCTTCAATGCGAACTTCAAGTCTTATTTCATTTAACGATATTCTTATGAAGGGACCGGTTATACAACCAGAGCGGACTACTCCTTTTAGTAGGGTTCCGACAACACAAGATTGGACTTACGGCTGAAATCAGACAGATGTACAGGCAAATCCTGATCAATGAGGAGGAATTGTCGGTACCAACAAATATTGTGGAGGAGGGATCCTGCTAAACCCATTAGTATATTTCTGCTACGAACCGTAACATATGGTACGACTAATGCGCCGTTTCAAGCCACGTGTGTGTTACAGCAGCTAGCAGATGACGAGAAAAGATTCCCAG
Source organism: Thereva unica (assembly GCA_949987705.1). Classification (NCBI taxonomy): domain Eukaryota; kingdom Metazoa; phylum Arthropoda; class Insecta; order Diptera; family Therevidae; genus Thereva; species Thereva unica. The sequence continues at coordinate 128,535,408 of OX465281.1, forward strand.
AAGTAGCAGGACTGCTAAGACGGAATTTCTATATGGACGACTTTATAGGAGGTGCCGACACTGTAGAGGAGGCATTGAAGGTGACTGAAGAACTTTCTAGTCTCCTAGCGGCGGGGGGTTTTAAATGGGCTTCCATCGCTGAAGAAATGGTGCGTTCGCTCCTGTCATAGTTGACAGAACATTCGGTGACATTCAAGGAAGAGCAAAACTCGGCTACAGAAATTTTAGGACTGCGCTGGATACCGGAGGCAGACGTGTTTGGTTTCAAAGTAACTTTGGAACCAAGAGATCAACATACGAAAAGAACTCTACTGTCGTAGATTGCTCGAAATTTTCGATCCACTGGGATGGCTAGCGCCAAGCATTAGCCGTGCTCCTTTTCTACTCTTAAGTACTCCGGAGTAAAACTTAAAAGGAACACATTTTTTTGTTTTGTTTTGGGTAACGTTTTGAACTTTCCTTTAAATAAAAGCGCGTTTAATTATTGTAAATAAAATATGGGTACTTAATACTTACCATTACAAAAATAAAAATTTAAAAAACCGCACATTAAAATTATTGATTCTTTTTATAACACCGAAAACTGTCAGTTCGTCACAATGCAATGAAAATCCATCTATCGGCTTTTTAGTAAGTGAAAAATAATTCACAATAGACTGCAAATGGCGATATTCTCCTAGTGGATGTTAGATGCGTATTTACTCTAGTTATCTACACCTCTGTAAGGGCAGGTGTAGTTGGTAGTAAATACAAGGAAAAAAAACAGAAAAGGAACACGGCTATTATATCGGCGAAGATATTATTTCAGTCGCTGTGATTAATAAATGTGGACTGGGACGAGCCATTGCCTTCTCGGGTATAATGGAAGAATGGGAAGCTATTAGAACATCCTTACTTGAATTGGATCGGTTGAAAATTCGAAGATCTATCTGTAGCAGTAGTGATAAACTAAAAATCATCGGATTCTCGGATCATCAGAGAAGGCTTATGCGGCAGTGTTGTATCTACAAGCAGTAAATGGTTCAGGAGAATACAAGAGCCATATCTTAGGTTCCAAAACTAAGGTAGCGCCCTTGCAACAGATGAGCATACCCCGGTTAGAGTTATATGGAGCTCATCTATTGTCAAAAATTATGGGAAAATACATTCGAATTGTTGGAGTGCCACTAGCAGATTGTCATCCGTTTCTGGGTGCAACTATTGTGCTGAGTTGGTTAGCTGAACCACCTAGGAAATGGAAGACGTTCGTGGCAAATAGGACCGCTGATATGTTACGTCGGTTGCCCCAGGTACAGTGGTGTCACATCATTTCCAAAAATAATCCTGCAGACTGTGCATCAAGGGGCATTACCGTGGAAGAGTTGTTGAATCAAAGGTTGGGGTGGAACGGTCCGGAGTTCCTGATGACGGAAATCGAGAGTGAAATCGGGGTGAGACGATATAGGGCGAAGGTGATTGAACAACAGATGGGAGATCTGCCACCATACCGTGTTCGTGTATGTCGAGCATTCCTGAATACCGGAGTGGACTACGCGGGACCCGTGACAGTACGGGCTTGGAAGGGAAGAGGAGGCAAGCGATACAAGGCATATATCGCGCTTTTCGTTTGTATGAGCACCAAAGCTATCCATCTGGAGCTAGTGAGTGAGCTCTCCACGGAAGCCTTTCTTGCGGCACTAAGGCGGTTTGCAGGTAGACGAGGATTCCCTGCGCGGATTTTTAGCGACAACGGGACAAATTTTGTTGGTGCCAAACGTGAACTGGTTGAGTTACAAGCTTTGCTGAAAACGCGAGGGCATCATGAAGTCATTGCGAACTATTTAACAAGTCAGGAGTGGGAATGGCATTTCATACCACCGGGATCTCCGCACTTCGGGGCTTGTGGGACGCTGGCGTTAAGGCAATGAAATTTCATCTACGGCGGGAAATAGAAGACGCTCAATTAACCTTTGAAGAGTATCAGACCCTATTATGTCAAATTGAGACGTGTTTAAACTTGCGTCCGCTATGCCCAACAAATATTCAAGATGGCAATGTCGAAGTTTTAACGCCAGGGCACTTCTTAATAGGAGAATCTCTGAAGTTGGTGTCGGATCGAGATTTGAAAGAGACCAAACTTGGACACCTTACAAGATTCAACTATATACAACGGATCCAAGATGGCAAAATGAATACCTAGCTAATCTTCAAGCAAGGTATAAGTGGAAACAACTCCAGAGGGATCTCCAACCAGGGCAACTAGTTATTATACGAGGAGAAAAACTACCACCAGGAAAATGGGCAACTGGAGTTATCCGGGAAGTTCATCGAGGAAAGGACGGGCTCATCCCAGTCGTCACGGTCAGAACAGCGGGGGCACGCTAAAGAGACCCATAGGAAAGCTAATCCACCTACACCAGGAAGATGAAGTTTAAACATAGTCCATTCAAAACGCGGGGGGGGGGTGTTCCAAAATGACACCATTAAGAAAATCGAACCCTAAACGTTTTCGGGGTCGCTGATCACGAAAATCGAGGTCCCGCGGTCCTAAAATTAGGGCGTCACCCCTAAAAATGCAAAAAATACCTTTTTAGGGGGGTTTCGCGATTATTTCAGTAATAATGAAAACTAATGCGATGAAATGCACTTTTTTTAATATTTATTTGTGAAGGTGGTTAATTTATACTAACTTAAGGCGAACTTAATGGTAAGGGGTACTCCTAAAGGGTTGAAAGTACCCCTAAATTGGCGAAAAATGGCAAAAATTGTAAAAAAAAAACCTTTTTTCCAAGTTTATGCTTCAAATTCGATTCTGACTTCATTTTTTAAAAAAAATCCTTTTTGTATAATCGAACATCACATTGCATTCCTCACTAAATTAGTTTATTACTTCAACTTCCAAGTAACTGCAATTAAAATTTACTAAAAAACAAATTCGGGTGCAATATCTTAATTTTATTACTTTGCCTCCGTTTTTACCTGCCTAAATGTCATTGTAAAAAAACGGACCACCCCATTATTCAGAAGTACCTCAAATAAATTAGGGTACATATTTCGAAATTATTGTGTGATTGTCGTTTATACAAAAATGCAGAGCTTAGGTATTTAAGATTCCACGAAATGAAATATTTCTCAATATATTTTTTTTTCTCTTTAGGGGTGGTTTAACCTCTGTACAAAGGGGTTATAGTGAAATGTTCCAAATGTTGTAATGATTACAAATGGAAAATAAAATTTAAATGTAAAACAATAAATTAGAATTTGAGGTTATGTCAAAATATGTTATATACAAAAGTTATAGATTTTTTTATTATCTACAACTTTTGCATGAAGCGTTTTCCACTAGGAGGTCATGTTTCACCGCAAATCACAAAAAAACCGTTTTCAACCCACAAATAGCATCCCCATTTTAAGATTTCCCCTTTTTTCGTCTTTAAAAGTTTTTTTTCTCTTAGTTATAGCCTTGACCACATTTAACTGCTGAGCCTTGCCTGCTATTAATTTTTTTTTGTTTTGAAGCATTTAAATCGTATTTGCACTAGCCTAAACGTTTTTTTTTCTCTCCTGAAAAATTGTAAGTTTGGACAAAGGTTGTTTTTGAAATCAGCGCCTCAATTGTGGTGGTACGATTATAATAAATCTTTTTTCCTAGGTCCTATATGAGCTATGCAATTCCACTTACTTTACTTTCTGTATCAGGCGCATGATAGCGAACCTCAAGAGATCCCCCAAGCACTGCATACCAGAACCGACCTTGTTCTCCGGCTCGGAATACTATATAATTACAAAGAAAAATGTTGCAGTGTGTAACAACTATATTAACAGGCAACAAAATCCATATGCTTACATGTTACTCCTTTTTCCAAATCCTCGTAGAACCCGCACATCGCTAGTTGCTGTAGGGCTGAGCTCGGCAATCGACAAAGAGGCTCCACCCTTCTCAATCTGCAGGATATTAATTCGGCATCTCTCAGATTTCTATCACATGGCCTGCAATAAAAGAAAATGTTATCTGTGTTAAAAACCAAGTTCTAGAGAAATTTTTTTATATATTATACAGAACGGAATATAGGACTGAAATATTAAGGTTACTAATTGCCTGACAAAGCTTAATAGTGATGATTCTTCTTTCTAGATCCATTTTGATTGGATTGATGTTGTTAAGAATTACAAACAATTATTTCATCCTTTTTTGTGCATCGCGGGAATGGTTTTTTTCTGAAGTCGGTTTTTAAAATTTTTGTTTTATTTCGTGCTTTGTAGTCCATTCATTTTTTAATATTGTCTGTCATTGCAGGGAGCCTACGTTTTTACGCTCCTCAAAAGCGTTCTAGGAGCATTATAAAAAACCTTTTTAAAAAAGGAAAAAAAATTGTTTGCCTTTTTTAGCCAAGCCCGAGAGTTGGTTCCCCAAAGCAGTCCCCTAACTGAATTCTAACCACTTCCAAAAGCTGCTTGTCCTTCGCATCGAAAGAGAACTGGGCTATTGGTATGCTAATGTCACATTTTATGGGCACGAGGATAATTTCCGGTTTTTTTGTTGTATAAAATTTATGAAAACTCCTGTAAAGGGAGAGTGCTCAATATAAACTCTCCTGTGCATCGCTCTCAATTTTCCCTACTCGTTGGTTAAAGTACTTACCCTGTATAGTATTAATTCCGTGACAATAAAACAATTTGTTCGCTGCCAATGAAAGGTTCAAGGCTTGCAAATTTTAATACTATTTTATGCCTAACTTCTTTTCAGAAAGGCGGTAAAGTAGCTTTTTAATCCAAAGGATAATACTCGTACAGCTTACTGTACTATATTCGTCATACACTTTCATTTGATACCCATACCAAGGGCGTTGTAAAGAAAAAGTTAAGCCGCCATTTTGTGTTGGCCGCATTTTGAGTTTTGAAAGACGCCACATAGCAAAGTGTATTCTACTTGTCACACCTTTTCATTTGATACCCATGTCTGGGGTCGGGGAGCGCAATTGCAAAATTTGATTGCAGATTGTATTGTCATGCGAACTATACGTATGTATGTGCAAAATTTGCATTTGATCGGTTATATGGAACTGGGTCGAAATCAAGTTGCAAGATTTGTTTACACTACACACACATACAGATCAAGATAATATAAGGCATATAAAAAGTTAAGTTGCCATTGATATCGGGGAAATTAAATGTAAACAATAAAATTCTTTGATTCTTCATCCACGTCATGGTATATTTCTTTATTCGATATAAACAATAGTTTTTTGAGCTGCAAATTTCGCCATAATTTCGTTCTCATCGGCTTTTGTTCTGGAAGCAAATTTACAGACGTATTCACGTCGAAAACTTGTTTAATATGGAACAAAATTCCCCGAAGGAAATTAAAAAATAATTATTTTGTCGATATATAGAAAAAAAGCAACGTGAGCCCTTGGGATCGAACTCGCACCCCACAGATGCCACAGACAAAAATACTTCCCTTTAGCCCTTATAAAAAAAATTGCAATTTATATAAAAAAAATTGCAAAAATTTATCAATTTATATTTTCTAATAAAAAGAATTTTTATTCAAACAATTCATTAAAAAAATTTAAATTGCAATCTACGAAAAGAAAATTTTTTTTTTCAATTTACCCCTAAGGTTTAACCCCTTTAAGAGGGTTAAAAATTTTCCAAATGTTTTAATAATAATTCATCAAATAAAAATTTTTAATGCAAAACAATAAATTTCAATTTGTTCCAATTACAATTTTAATGTAATCATTTCTAAGGGGTTGTTTAAGGGTGCAATTCGAGGATGTTATGAACTTGAAAATTTTTATGGTAGTTCCTAATACCACCCTTAATAAGTATGCGAAAATGCAGCGGGGTCTAAAGCCTCTAACTATTTTTCTCAAAATAATCATTTCTAGGGGGTGGTTTATAGGTCAAACGTCTCTATTTCTCCCATAATAATCATTTCTAGGGGGTGGTTTAAGGGTGTCACCCGGGGATGTTATGAACTTGAAATTTTTTGGGGTAGTTCTTATCACCACCCTTAACAAGTGTACAAAATTTCAGCTGGGTTTAACGCCTCTAACCATTTTTCCCAAAATAATCATTTCTAGGGGGTTGTTTAAGGGTGCCACCCGGGGATGTTATGAACTTGTATTTTTTTGTGATAGTTCTTAATACCACCCTTAATAAGTATGCAAAAATGCAGCGTAGTCTAAAGCCTCTAACTATTTTTCTCAAAATAATCATTTCTAGGTGGTGATTTAAAGGTGTCATCCGGGGATGTTATGAACCTGAAATTTTCTGTGGTAGTTCCTAATACCACCCTTAATAAGTGTGCAAAAATGCAGCGGGATCTAAAGCTTCTAACTACTTTTCCCAAAATAATCATTTCTAGGGGGTGGTTTAAGGGAGTCACCCGGGGATGTTATGAACTTGAAATTTTTTGTGGTAGTTCCTAATACCACCCTTAATAAGTATGCAAAAATGCAGCAGGGTCTAAAGCCTTAAACTATTTTTCTCAAAATAATCATTTCTAGGGGGTGGTTTAAAGGTGTCACCCGGGGAAGTTATGAACTTGAATTTTTTTGTGGTAGTTCTCCCTTAATAAGTATGCAAAAATGCAGCGGGGTCTAAAGCCTCTAGCTATTTTTGTCAAAATAATCATTTCTAGCGGGTGATTTAAGGGTGTCACCAGGGGATGTTATGAACTTGTATTTTTTTTGTGATAGTTCCTAATACCACCCTTAATAAGTGTGCAAAAATACAGCGGGGTCTAAATACTCTAACTATTTTTCTCAAAATAATAATTTCTAGGGGGTGGTTTAAGGGTGTCACCCGGGGATGTTAAGAACTGGAAATTTTTTGTGGTAGTTCCTAATACACCCTTAATAAGTATGCAAAAATGCAGGGGAGTCTAAAGCCTCTAACTATTTTTCTCAAAATAATAATTTCTAGGGGGTGGTTTAAAGGTGTCACCCGGGGATGTTATGAACCTGAAATTTTCTGTGGTAGTTCCTAATACCACCCTTAATAAGTGTGCAAAAATGCAGCGGGGTCTAAAGCCTCTAACTACTTTTCACAAAATAATCATTTCTAGGGGGTGGTTTAAGGGTGTCACCCGGGGATGTTATGAATTTGAAATTTTTTGTGGTAGTTCCTAATACCACCCTTAATAAGTATGCAAAAATGCAGCAGGGTCTAAAGCCTCTAACTATTTTTCTCAAAATAATCATTTCTAGGGGGTGGTTTAAAGGTGTGACCCGGGGATGTTATGAACCTGAAATTTTTTGTGGTGGTTCTTAATACCATCCTTATTAAGTATGCAAAAATGCAGCGAGGTCTAAAGCCTCTAACTATTTTTCTCAAAATATTCATTTCTAGGGGGTGGTTTAAAGGTGTCACGCGGGGATGTTATGAACTTGAATTTTTTCTGGTAGTTCTTAATACCATTCTTAATAAGTATGCAAAAATGCAGCGGAGTCTAAAGCCTCTAACTATTTGTCTCAAAATAATAATTTCTAGGGGGTGTTTTAAGGGTGTCACCCGGGGATGTTATGAACTAGAAATTTTTTGTGGTAGTTTCTAATACCACCCTTAATAAGTATGCAAAACTTCAGCGGGGTCTAAAGCCCTTGTTCCCCCAAAATAATCATTTCTAGGGGGTTGTTTAAGGGTGTCACCCGGGGATGTTATGAACTTGAAATTTTTTGGGGTAGTTCTTATCACCACCTTAACAAGTGTACAAAATCTCAGCGGGGTCAATAGCCTCTATTTTTCCCAAAATAATCATTTCTAGGGGGTTGTTTAAGGGTGTCACCCGGGGATGTTATGAACTTGAAATTTTTTGGGGTAGTTCTTATCACCACCCTTAACAAGTGTACAAAATTTCAGCGGGGTTAAAAGCCTCTAACCATTTTTCCCAAAATAATTATTCCTAGGGGTTGTTTAAGGGTGCCACCCTGGGATGTTATGAGCAGGCCCGGCGCTTGGGTTTTTTGCGCCCGGTGCACTTTGCCATATTGCGCCCTATAACCTGTTCATTTTTGAATGCAGTGAAGGGCAATGGAAAAAGACACAAACACTCGCTGAATGCGTGATATATTTTTCATAGTTTGCGTAAAATTTAAGATGGCACCATAATAATGCGTATAAGCTAAAAAAAGATTTTATAGATAGGAAGTTTCACATGGGTCAACACCCAACCACTAAAATTCGACTGAAAACGTGTTTGCGGCGAAGCGGCGAGTACGATGAGGCGGGCAGATTAGCTAAACCTCTGAATTCTTTCACGGAATTTTTGAATCAATTTTTTGACAACTGTGTGGTTGTTGTTGCCGTTTGCCTCCCTTTTGCTAGGAAAAGAAAAGAAAGAAAATGGCAGAAGGAAGAATTAATATTAAAAGCAATAACAACAAGCTAAATACGTTAGAATGTATAGTTATAGGCTCTTGTGAAAACCCATGCGACTCTTCATCAAATTTCAAAAGCGAATTGATGATTACAGCCAATTTTCGTTGGTTGGTTCGTGTGAAACTAGCCATATTAATTTGTTAAACAGAAATACCCCGGCTTCACCGGCGTAACTACGCAAATTCGAGCAAATTAGTGTACTGAACTTAAGTTTTTGCCTAAGCCCCCATACATTTTCACATATTGAACTCAGGAAAGATAAAGCCTGAATTCGCCCAACAGAACGTGAAATTGGGTTCGAACGTAAAAGCTCGCTCAAAAGAGAGTAATCAGCTGAAATATCGTTCCAGCGAGCTTTTTGCATTTCTAACTTCTGGCGAAACAGCAACAACAGTCAGCCATTCGCCAGCCGGCGAAGCCATTTGTTCAGATTGAATCGAACTGAGACCGGTGAAGCCAAGGTATAAAGGAACAAATAAAAAAGAGCAATTAAAGAGGAGTTCTCGCCACAAGGGATTTTGTTTTCCTTATTTCGTTCATTTACCTCTTAACAATTGAAGAGCGATATTCCAAAACGTACTAAGTCAATTTTTGTTTAATTTTAATATTGTATTGCTTTCCAATCTATGACGTAGTAGTTATGCATTCACATAAACATTTATCACAAATCATACTCATTCCGATGTATAATGGGTCATACAAATGAATTTTCCATCAATTTCAATAGCTAGTATTCATATTGAATTTTTTAATGTTTTTTTTATATTAAAAATAAAGATTTGAAAAATACTATTCTTTCTTTTGCTGGGCTAAACTTTCTGAGGACTGAAAACATTTACCATAGTATCATAATTTTACTATGAAATTTTATTTCAAAATGTACTAAGTAATTGACTTAGTACATTATGAAATTGTACCACCATAAATAAAACCATTTTTTTCATATAAAATGTAGCAAATTTATTTATATTTTTATAAATAATAGTTTCTTTTATCGGTTTTTTGAGAAAGGAAATAATATTACAGCCCTTTAGGCGAGAGTGAAAGTGATATTCAGTTTTTTTTTATTTCCCACTAATTACATCATAAGAACTTAGCACGTTTTGGAATATCGCTCTTCAATTCTTTAAACAGAATTTCAAAATGCAGCAACAGCGCCCTCAAGTTTATATCAATCATAGTAAAAGCAATAAACAATACAGAACCGTCGGAACATTTTTTCCTTTGTGTGAGTGGATTTGGTGCTTTTTACAGAATTTTCATCGAGTGCTTCAAATAATCTTTAGCTTAGGAGATTTTTTCCCTAATTTCTCGAATCGCGAAACAAAAGTCTCTGGAACCTCTCCTGCTTGAGGATAACTGAAATTTCCCCGTTTTTGGTTGCATGACAAGTACAGAGACAAAAATTGAATAGATTTGAGTAATTTCTTGCACCCGTGAGAATACTTTTCAATTTTTTTCCAAAGTTTTAAATCTTATTTTCTAAAATTGCGCCCCCGACAAATTGCGCCCGGTGCAAGTGCACCATTTGCACCTATGAAAGCGCCGCCCCTGGTTATGAGCTTGAAATTTTTTGGGGTAGTTGTTATCACCAACTTTAACAAGTGTACAAAATTTCAGCGGGGTCTAAAGCCTCTAACTATTTTTCCCAAAATAATCATTTTTAGGGGGTTGTTTAAGGGTGTCACCCGGGGATGTTATGAACTTGAAATTTTTTGGGGTAGTTCTTATCACCACCCTTAACAAGTGTACAAAATTTCAGCGGGGTTAAAAGCCTCTAACCATTTTTCCCAAAATAATTATTTCTAGGGGTTGTTTAAGGGTGCCACCCTGGGATGTTATGAGCTTGAAATTTTTTGGGGTAGTTGTTATCACCAACTTTAACAAGTGTACAAAATTTCAGCGGGGTTTAAAGCCTCTAACCATTTTTCCCAAAATAATCATTTCTAGGGGGTGTTTTAAGGGTGTGTAACTGGCACAATGGCGTTATGCTGTAATAGCATCTGTGGACGCCATTATGCTTGGTCATGCCTCCTGAGTCAGAAGCCCTGAAGAAGCTGACTATGGAAGCAATCCCAGATATAAAAAAAATTCTGAAAACTCACCCTCCCTAATCCGCCGAAATAACCGTTAGGGGGGTGTTATGCCGGCCACACGGTATACGCTAGCTCGCCGGAAGGGGTCGTGGGGTGTGTGGCCGGGGCCGTGCAGTATGGTTCACCACTTACCTGTATGTCGATTCGAGTTCCTTTTCATGTTCCTATTCGCATATGGTCGCTCCTTAACGAGCGACATCGTGGATGTCTACGCAGTCATTGGACCTGAAAAACGAAAGCGAGGCAACCACGAGAGCACCCTGAGAAGGAAATCCGCCCAACCATCCTGGAAAACTTCAATGAAAAATTACCACCTAGTCATGGACCAACACGTATATTCAATCAAAACGTTCATATTTAATTCGATAAACCCCATTGGTAACATATATCAGTCAAAACAATAAAACAGCAATCATATACAAGTTAATTTCACTTATGATAACAAAAAACGTCGTTTCGGCCAAAACGCGGTTTTTTTAACAATATAAAATATATAAAAATATGTCCTCAAATAATATATGAAATTATGGTATCAAATAATATGAACACCTGTCATCAAATTATCTGAAAATATATCAGCAATTACTAGGAAAATGTGACAACAATTAAAAATATGTAAATATGTTAAACACCATTAATGAAGAACTCAATATAAAGAAAGTTTACGAACAAATTAACAATTAAATAACGAACAAAAAGAACAAGGGAGTATAATTGTGCTACCTCAAGGAAATTCACGAGTTACAATACCAAGTCCTGTTGTTCGCTCTTACTTAAGTGATGCGCACTAGTCCTTCTTGTACAAATTGTATAAAAGTCTAACGATTTAAAGAATCGTCGACTTCACTTCTGTTAGAATCGCCGACAACCTCAGTATCACATTAATCTGTGACACAGAACTAATCTCACCTAAATGGCCAGTCAAGGATGGTACAGGTCACCGTCACCTTTGCGTGTAGGGTAGGGATAAACACCAGCTTCAGCTTTTCTTTGTAACAGCCGCAATAGATTAAAAAAACATCACAGTCCTTTGTTTAAATTTAAAGGTTCTTGTTTACAGCACCAACACCAAACTATATGTGTTGTTGGGTCTACACTGATACTGCCGTGCAACCTAGAATATAGGAAATAAAAATTCTTGATTAACCCTTCACAAAAGGGTCAATTAGTTCCTTTTTCTTCCTGTCCAGCCGACAGAGTTTCTTTTTTTCTTTCTCGCTTCAGATGGTATATTTGCCTATACGACTCATTATACCCATGTCCATTTCGAGCTCTGTATATAATTTTGTTCCAAGGTGGCTTTAGGGCTTGTACTACAACTAAATACTAGTCCGACTAGTTATTGGTAATAAAAAATATTTATTCTATACAATTTCCGAACTAAAAGGGAAAATTGCGGACAAAATGATTGTCCTGTTACTAGCCCCATTTTCCACTCCCCGAAAAAAAATAATTTTTTTCCCTGTCAAAAATTTTCTTTTCCTCCCGCCTACTTCGTTTTTATTCTCGAGTCGAATGCAAGGTGATTTCCTAAAAATTTGCTAAATTTCCGCGAGGGGGGAAATAACCGACCGTTAAAGGTGCCACCTTGGGATGCTATGAACTTGAAATTTTTTGGGGTAGTTCTTATCGGGGTCTAAAGCCTCTAACTATTTTTCTCAAATTAATCATTTCTAGGGGGTGATTTAAGGGTGTCACCAGGGGATGTTATGAACTTGTATTTTTTTTGTGATAGTTCTTAATACCACCCTTAATAAGTGTGCAAAAAGGCAGCGGGGTCTAAAGCCTCTAACTATTTTTCTCAAAATAATCATTTCTAGGGGGTGGTTTAAAGGTGTGACCCGGGGATGTTATGAACCTGAAATTTTTTGTGGTGGTTCTTAATACCATCCTTAATAAGTATGCAAAAATGCAGCGGGGTCTAAAGCCTCTAACTATTTTTCTCAAAATATTCATTTCTAGGGAATGGTTTAAGGGTGTCACCCGGGGATGTTATGAACTTGAATTTTTTTGTGGTAGTTCTTAATACCATTCTTAATAAGTATGCAAAAATGCACCGGGGTCTAAAGAATCTAACTATTTTTCTCAAAATAATCATTTCTAGGGGGTGGTTTAAAGGTGGCACCGGGGTCTAAAGCCTCTATTTGTCTCAAAATAATCATTTCTATGGGGGTTTTAAGGGTATCACCCGGGGATGTTATGAACTATAAATTTTTTGTGGTAGTTTCTAATACCACCCTTAATAAGTATGCAAAAATTCAGCGGAGTTTAAAGCCCTTGTTTCCCCAAAATAATCATTTCTAAAGGGTTGTTTAAGGGTGTCACCCGGGGATGTTATGAGCTTCAAATTTTTTGGGGTAGTTCTTATCACCACCTTTAACAAGTGTACAAAATCTCAGCGGGGTCAATAGCCTCTATTTTTCCCAAAATAATCATTTCTTGGGGGTTGTTTAAGGGTGTCACCCGGGGATGTTATGAACTTGAAATTTTTTGGGGTAGTTCTTATCACCACCCTTAACAAGTGTACAAAATTTCAGCGGGGTTAAAAGCCTCTAACCATTTTTCCCAAAATAATTATTTCTAGGGGTTGTTTAAGGGTGCCACCCTGGGATGTTATGAACTTGAAATTTTTTGGGGTAGTTCTTATCTCCACCTTTAACAAGTGTACAAAATTTCAGCGGGGTCTAAAGCCTCTAACTATTATTCCCAAAATAATCATTTCTAGGGGGCTGTTTAAGGGTGTCACCCGGGGATGTTATGAACTTGAATTTTTTTTGGGTTGTTCTTATCACCACCCTTAACAAGTGTACAAAATTTCAGCGGGGTTTAAAGCCTCTAACCATTTTTCCCAAAATAATCATTTCTAGGGGGTGTTTTAAGGGTGCCACCTTGGGATGCTATGAACTTGAAATTTTTTGGGGTAGTTCTTATCAGTACCCTAAACAAGTGTACAAAATTTCAGCGGGGCCTAAAGCCGCTTACTATTTTTTCCCAAAATGCTCATTTCTAGGGGGTGAGATAGGGGTAGGTTTATAATTCGTGATTAATAATTTAGGGGTGATATTTTTCAAGAGCTCCACTGACTTCTTCGTAACAAAAACCAATTATTTACTTGATTTTTAAGGTCCAACCATCAGTTTCAAAATTTAAATTTTTTTTTTCTAAAATCGTTCGATCGAACGTTCGGAACTTCAGGCTCATATGGGTTTCGTAAACTGAAATACATAGATAGATAATGCAAATACAATGACGAGCTAACTCGTCATCGGTCAACAACGTTTGGGCATGAAAGGACGAAATAACTCGTCACCGGTCAACAAAGTGTCTTATTTCCAATTAAAAGTTCAACTCCTCTCCTTCCGTGAGTCCACCCCCACACACCTTATACATTACATTAGCCAAAGACCTGCGACCTTATACCCGCAACGTCAGATTAGCCCACTGGCCTCACTCCCACCACCTGCAGATCGTCTTTTCGTGCATTTAATAAGATAGCAATTCGCTTCTAAGTAAAACAACTCACTGTGTCCTACAATATTCAAGAGTTCAAACGAAGGGTTCATCGCCACCTCCGAACTTTCATACCCTTTACCCTACTGCCCCACCCTAAGAATACTACTAGACAGTGCACCATAAAGTGACAACGTAGTACGAAGTAGTACAGACTATTAGTACAAAGTATGATTCCTGAGCTTAGCACTGCCACATAAAAAAAGAGATAAGGAGTCATCGGACAACCTCCTGCGTTGGACGGTATACCCAACAAGGCGTACAAGTTAGCAGCCAGTGGAGAACTAGCTTTTATATTAGTGTACTAGCTATTATATTAGTGTTTTCCTTCCCGAAATTTAATAACTGACTGAAAACTCAAACTAGTTGGGATGTGGGTTTGACCCGTTCAGTCCACACGATGAACTTCCCAGTATGATGAACGTAGGCGGAATACGACTTCTTATAAAATACATAGTAATAGATTTAGACTAGTGGGAAATTTACTAGTATCAGAACTGGTTACCAAGTCATCCTCAGAGAAGCTAGTTCAAATAACTATAATAGTGGTATATCTACATTTCCTTCGTATTTCGTTCCCTACACCAAAGCGGGTGTTCGAATTCATATTGAGCGTGTTGAAGCGCCGCTGATAAACTGGGAAGAGAATGACTTCATTTGGGGAAATCCCGGGATGAACCGCAATTTCCTAAAACTGTATCACGCGTAGAAAACAATTTCCCGTCAAAAAGTGCTGAAAAATTCCTGAAGTTTGTAAAGGGTAACGTAATTTTTTCACAATTTTTAAAGGTTGTCGGATTTTGACAAGTGATGTTTTGTTGGAAAGCTATCGCTGTACAGAATCCAAAAAAGATCACTTCGTTTAGAACGGGTCTCATTCCATTGAGTGTATTAGATATTAGTAAACTTATCAATTTAAAGTCTTTCTGACACTTATCCAAAGTTTTTCCATTTAGACAAAAAAAGGCCCGACCGAATGCTATGAAATTTTTTTCAGGACATTTTTTTGTTAATATTTTTCTTTCGGCACCTCAAAGAAGTTGATATAGTTTTTGGTTCACGCGGTATCGTGAAAGTACAAGAATCACGAACGTCGTTTAAACAAAAAACGGTTCGAGCGAGTTTTATGAAAATCGTTTCAGATCATATTTTGGTTAATATTCTTCGAACGACACCTCAACTAAGTTGATATTTTTTATGGTTCGCGCGATATCATGCAGCTACAAAAATCACTTATGCCGTTTAAACCAAAAAACGGCTCGACCGAATTTTATAAAAACCTTTTCAGATCATATTTCCGTTAATACGCTTCAAACGACACCTCAACGAATTGGTTATATTTTTTGGTGCGCGCGATATCTTCTTAATTATTTAATAATATTCTTCATTTTTTTTATTATTTCTTTCTTTTATTTAGTTTTATTTTAGTTGATTTCTTCTATTTGTTTTTTCTTTCTTCTTTATTTAATTTTCATGTTTTTTTTTTTTCTTTTTAAATTCTTTATTATTTGTTTCTTTGTTATTATTTTAAAATTCAAAATGTGCGTTACCTTCTTATTTCTTGTTTTTAAAATTTTGTTGTTGGTTCGGCTGGGGCATATGCGCTTTGTATATGGGCAAAAACGCGGAAAAAGGCATATGCGTGTCCGGAGCCGATGACCGTTTTAGAGTCGGAAATGAGTACCCAAAAAAAATGCTTTTGGTGGATACCGACCTAGGCAACACTTTTCCACAAAAAAATGGCCATCCAGCCAGCCATAAAGCCCGGCAGGCCCCAGAAACTGCGCAAAATGTCCCCTCCGTGGCGTGTCCCAACTACAAAAATCCAGATTAATTGGGCATATTAAATGGACCAACTTGCGCCATTCGGGATAGGACGTTCACGAATGGTTTTTGGGGCCTAAAACTTTGATTTTTTCTCTTTTATCGCAAACCGGAACGCCAGAATACAGAACTTACACGTATTCGAATTTTGTCCGAAATTTTCCGTTAAAATTGCGAACCGCAGTGCCGCTAGAGCCTGCATGCGTTCGAATGTTCTGCTGTGGCTCCCTCTGCTCGGGGGATGTTTCATGAACCTGCAACAATTCGAAAACCCATTCGGCGCGTTCGATTTGAATCCCTAACTGTAAAATTCGCTTGCTCTAAAATTCAAAGTGCAAACGCATATTCAAACAAGTCCCCACCGTGGCAGTCGCGGTTTCAACTTCAAACCGAAAAAAACGCGTCAGAAGTGGAAAGTTCAAGTTGTTCTAAGAAGCTGTGGTCACCGGTAAGCGGAAATTCACTCAAGATTCTTCCTGAACTCAGAAAAGCGATTTTAAGTCAAATAGTCCCCTCCGTGGCGGTCCCCTCCGTGGCAGCTTTTTCTTGAAATCTTCAATAAAGATAGAAATTCTGAGAAAATTTCCCCAAGAAAGTTCCAAAATGGTAGACGGTCGCCTTGTAACCCCTGTAGCAGAAACGGGCTTGTTTTGGGGCCATATGGAGGGAGAACCCACAAAAAACTCGGTCAGTAAACTTTTTTTTGCTGGGTTTTGAATGTGCAAATATGCCTTTTTTCGCGTTTTTGCCCATATGATGGTGGATAACATATCTCCATTGGAACGAGTAAGGGCAATTTTAAACATTTTCACTTCACGCGTCAAAGGCCTTAACGTGTGCTATCTGAATGCAAGGAGTCTGAGGAATAAATTTGAATTCTTTTACGACGTGTTTTCCAAATCGGATATTCACGTGATTGCGGTAAGTGAAACATGGCTTACTAATAATGTGAATTCAAGGTTTGTGTCCATTCCCAACTATAGCCTCTTTAGGAATGACCGTGTATCTCGTAGGGGAGGCGGAGTTGGAATTTATGTCCACAACTCCTTGAGATGCTCCATTATTTGTTCTTCAACAAGCATTGTAAATACCCAATATTTGGCTGTTGAAGTGGACTCCGGATTTGAAAAATCGGCCATCGTTGGTATCTACCGGCCGCCTGGTACTTTCTGTTTTGAAGATGTCACTCAATTAAATATAGCCCTTTCACCCGTTACTTTTAAATACCACAATATCATTACCTGTGGTGACTTAAATATTAATGCACTTAAACCTAGTCCCTCTTTAAACAACCTGTTCTATCTTTGTCAAATACTCAATCTAGAAATTGTCAATTATTTACCCACCTTTTTTAATGCTACCGTGCCATCTCAACTTGATTATTTGCTTGTAGGTGACACTGCGAAAGTTTTATTTCACAACCAAATTACTCCTCCTAGTAATTTCGATCATGATTTTCTCTTTCTCTCCTATAAGATGCAGCTCCTTCCCATCCCCCAGTTTCGCTCTATTTCGTTTAGAGACTACAATAACATCAATTTACAGCTACTTAAAAATGAATGCAATGCGACTTCGTGGGACAATGTATTTACTTCTAATACTGCGGATGAAAAACTTCATAATTTTTATGAGGTAATAACTAATATTTTTGAGCAGTTTGTCCCATTACGTACAATTCAAATTTATCCCAAACGTTGTCCCTGGTTAACTCCTGAAATACACCTCTCATTCGCTGAACGCGATTTTCTTTATCATTAATACAAAAGGACGCGCAGTGAAGCAGTTCGTAAGATGTATAAAAAAGTGCGTAATAGGACGGTTGCTCTTTTACGATCGGCTAAACGATCTTATGTTAAAAATCAGCTCGACACTAATCTACCTCCAAAAAAATTATGGCGCAATATTCGTAATTTAGGTACCTACGGGCAAGATTCTCAACAAGTGTCTCTAGAGCCCAATATTTTACGAGTACTTTTCATCCGTCTCGGAATGTAACTCAACTCCAGTTGAAGGTAACTCTACCAATCTGGGCCCAACTGATGACTTTTCTTTTCGTTGCATTGACAGCTACGAACTTCTTTCTGCGTTGTTCTCTATAAAATCAAACGCCGTGGGTGTTGACAATGTCTCTCCAAAGTTCTTGAAACTGATTGCCCCATTCGTATCTAATGTTCTTACTCATATTTTCAACGCCTGCCTAACAACTTCTCAGTTTCCCAGTCAATGGAAACAGGCTCTTGTTGTACCCATTTCGAAAAAGGTAGTTCCATCGCAACCATCTGACTTCCGTCCAATTAGTCTTCTGTGTTTCCTCTCAAAAGTTTTTGAAAAAATTTTTTCTAAGCAACTCATGTCCTATCTAGATCAAAGTGGTCTTCTCTCTATATGGCAATCTGGTTTCAGGTCTGGACACAGCTGTGAAACGGCACTCTTAAAAGTTTCAACTGATATTTTTGAGTCACTTGATAACAATAAAATTGCAATCTTAGTCCTACTCGACTTCACTAAAGCATTTGACTCGGTAGACCATCTGATGTTACTAGAAAAATTAGGCAGAAATTTTGGACTCGGCCCTACTGCAGTTAAACTTTTTAAAAGCTATCTCCAGGAGCGTTCCCAAATTGTTAAGGTACAAGAATCTTTCTCCGAACCCGCCCTTCTTCACTGTGGAGTACCTCAAGGCTCTATCCTAGGCCCCTTGCTTTTCAGCCTTTATATAAATGACCTTCCTAATGTAATCAAACATTCTTCTATTCATTTATATGCCGATGATGTGCAAATCTATCTAAGCAAACCTCTTGAACTTATCGAGGATTGTACTGTTCAGCTAAACAGTGATCTAAAACGCGTTACTGCATGGTCAGTTCAATATAAACTGCTGTGAACCCTGCCAAGTCGTCATGCCTTGTCGTCAGCAGAACTCCTATTCATCCAGAAAATTTGTTCCCAATTAAAACTAATGGTAATGTTCTACCCTATGTTGATTCTGTAAGAAATCTGGGAGTCGAGCTCAACTTCAAATTCAGCTGTTGTAATCAAACTAGAGTTGTGCTTCGTAAGGTTTAGGCTGGTCGTCCACTGGAAGCGTATTCGAGCGGCTTCGCGCTTCGGCCATACAAATGAGTCGCTTGTAGCCGCTCATATGTATTTATTTTTTTTTTTTTTATGTGAAAGACTAGAGTCGCAGGAAAGGCCCTTTATACTGTTCGACAATCTATTTTCTTCATATAGAATGCAATGTCGAACAGCAGCTCTAGTCGGGGAAGGAAGGAACTGCCACAACCTACCCGCGGATTTTTTAGTCCACCTACTCCCAACCATTACTGTCGCGACTCTGACATCGGGGCATCGAGAAACAACTCGCTGGAGTGTTATGCCTCCTAAAACGAATTGAATTTCATCAACCAACCGATGACATGCGCTTTTTTTGGTGGAGCGGGGAAGTGCCAAGGAAGGCTATGACAGGAGGAAACAGGAATGTAAAGAGGGAAGAAGAAAGAAGGAAAGTTATGTAGGTGGAAAAGTGGAAAAGGCGAAAGACCGTGGGGCTGGCCGGGATTCGAACCCGGGACCTCTAGGATAGTAGTCAGGCGCCTTCACCCTAGGCTACCGAGGCCCCCATATGTATGGCCGTAGCGCGAAGCCGCTCGAATACGCTTCCAGTGGACGACCAGCCTTATACCTGCCTTCGTCAACTCTGGGTATCCTCTAATCTATTGCTTCTTGCCTTACGTATACGATTGGCGAAGGCTTTGGTAATGCCTTACTTCACTTACGGTAGCCTAATTTTTTCAAAACTTGATGCTGATTGTTCAAGAAAAATACAAGTCGCGTTCAACGATACCCTTCGATTTGTTTTTAAATTGCGTCGTTTTGATCATATCACGTCTTGTGCTTCAGCTGTGCTGGGTATGACCTTTGTAAACTACCTAAAATATTACCGATTAAAATTTACTTTTAAACTGATACACAGCCGGTGCCCTGGATATTTATTTGAAAAACTTAATTTCTCGCAATTAAGCAGACAATCTAGCATATTATTGGTGCCTCGTAGACACACATTGTATGGTGAACGATCTTACGTGTTCCAAATTGCTTGCATATGGAATAAACTACCTAGGTGTATACGGAGCGCGTCCTCCTGTCGATTATTCAACAAACTCCTAAAGGAACATATTATAAATAATAATTTGTAGGGTCACACATTTTGAATTTATTTATTTATTTTTTTTTTCTTGTCTTAAGTATTCTTTTTTCTAATATTATTTTTCATTCTTAACTTTTAGCTTTTAGTTTTTAGTTTTTATCCTTTATCTTAGTGTTCTTTTATTTATTTTATTTTATTTTAATTTTAATTTTATTTTTGTCAAATACTTTCCAACTCGCATTTAATTTGTACGCTTTTAAGAATTATGTTCTTTTGTACATACAATGAAAAAATTATATTTATTATTATTATATCGAGCAGGAAAAATTGACATACGTACTTACATATACACACACGCACGTACAAAGGGGCTATCCCTAAGCCTCTAGTCTGTCACATAAAAAAAAGGTCTTTTTATCATAACAATTATTTTATACATTTTAAGCTTGCTAGTGAACTTTTAGAATCGTTTTTGAACATCTGATGATATTTTGACAGATATATGCGGAAAATTGTTACCTAAATCAACTAACAATAAATCAATCTGTTTCATTTTGATATTCTTGAAAAATTAAATGAAAAAGTAAGCTAATTTTATTTTATATGATTTTGATTCAATATTATTTTCTCTTTTCTAGCACACACACATTACCTGTTTTCTGTTTGATTAAAATCGTTAGTTTAAAATTGATTTCAAAATTTGACAAATATACACACAGACAGGAAAGCACCTCAGTAGGGGTAATCGCAAGTAATTACGTTGAGAAGTAGTTTTTAAGTACCTGGTGGGTTTCTAAATACCCAAGATGTACATTTGTAATGGCTGGTTAGATTTACAATGACGTCATGTAGCTTATTGAATTCTACTTATCACACCCCCTTCCTTTGGTGCACATGTTGCGGGTGTTGTGAACAAAATGGTAATCCGCCCTCTTGAGATAGCTGCCATGGATCTAACGATATATTGAATACACTGTATTGCTTATGGTATTCTACTTATGATATCCTCTCATTTGATACCCATTTCGCAGGTGCTGTGAAGAAAATAGTAATCCGCCTTCTTGAGATGGGCACCATGGATCTAACGTCATAGTTTATTGAATTCTACTTATTATACCCTTTCCTATGATTCCCATGTTCAGGGGGTTGTGAAGATAATGGCAATCCGCTCTCTTGAGACAGCCGCCATGGATATAACAGTATATTGAGTATACTCTATTGCTTATTGTATTCAACTTATCATAGCCTTTCATTTGATACCCATGTCTCCGGTGTTGTGTGGTAAATGGTAATCCGCCCTCTTGAGGTGGTCTCCATGGATATACCGACATAGCCTATTGTATTCTACTTATGATATGCTTTCATTTGATACCCATGTCGAGGGTGTTATGAGTAAAATGGTAATCCTCCTTCTTCAGATGGTCGCCATGAATCTAACGATATATTGAGTGTACTATATTGCTTACTGTATTCTACTTATCAAACCTTTTCATTTGATACCCATGTCGAAGGTCTTGTGATGTGCATAGTAAATCGCCCTCCTGAGATTGCCGCCATGGATCTAACGACATAGCCTACTGTGTTCTACTTATTATACTCTTTCATTTAATACCCATGTCGAGGGTGTTGTGAAGAAAATCGTAATCAGCCTTCTTCAGATGGCCGCCATGGATCTAACGATATATTAAGTATACTATACATATGAGGAGCGACGGAACAAAAAATGATAATTCCACTTATTAAAAAAAAAGTTACGTGTGACATTGGACAAAATACCATGAATTACATCATCCTTTGGACTGGTGTGGTTAAAGTCATGTTTATTCCTGTAGTAATTAGCCTCTAAAATAGAAGGTTTGATGCAGATCATGATATTTCCATGTTTAAAAGAATCAATAAACAAAATTGGAACAAAACATGATAAAATTCCTAATGATATTTTTGTTTTGTTTTTAGCCTTTTGGGGAGCTCCCTAGCCCCCTTAGAGGCAAGGGGGATTTTTCTGGTATTTTTTACTAATAGTTACGTACTAGTTAGGTACCGTTACGAAAATTTTGCGGGGTCTTGGAGCCTCCTACAACCTGTTTTGGGGCCGTGGGAGGCAAAAGTGAGGTAAATTTTAGTGCATTTTTAGTGCATTTTATGATGCACCTACAAATCGATGTAATTAGAGCCCCTGGTGAGGTGCAATGACTTTTTTTTGATTGATTATGAACTATTACAATGTAATTAACTAATTACTTCTTACTTTAATTATTTAATAAAGAATTCAAGAACATAAAATGTTTTTGCCTAACCTGATTTTTTCAAAACATGATATTTTCATCAGACCGGATTAGAACATGATATTTCCATCTTACTAATATTATCTTACTAATATTATAAACGTGAATGTTTGTATGTATGTTTGTTACTCTTTCACGCAAAAACTACTGAATGGATTTTAATGAAACTTTACAATAATATAGCTCATATATCAGAATAACATATAGGCTATAATTTATAAAAAAATTCAACATGGCCGCCGAAAACTCAAAATGGCCACGCAAATTGTGTTCCGATTTCAATGAAAGTTGGTATATAGAGGTTTTTAAGGTCGCTAATAACGAATTTGTGGTCAAAACTTATAAATTCAAAATGGCCGTGCCAATATGGCCGACGAATTTGCCAATTGTGTTCCGATTCCAATGAAAATCGAAATCTGGCGGATTTTAAGGTTGCAAATAACGAATTTATGATCAAAACTTAAAAATTCAAAATGACGGACGAATTTTTCCAATTGTATTCGGATTCCAATGAAAGTGAATATCTAAGGGTTTCTAAGGTTGCAAATAACGAATTTATGATCAAAACTTATAAATTCAAAATGGCCGCGCCAATATGGCCGACGAATTTTTCCAATTGTATTCCGATTGCAATGAAAATCGGTATCTGGGGGCTTTTAGGGCAAACAACGAATTTATGATCAAAGCTTATAAATTCAAAATTGCGGGTCCAATATGACGCACGAATTTTCCCAAGCCACATTCTGAAATGTAGTAAATTTCTAAAATTCCCTCTAACCAGTATAGAAACAGTAAAAACGTTAGAAAGAGTCGAAGTTTGCAAATTTGTGCGCCCCTACAATGTCATCACGAGGTAAAACGATGTCTGCTATCGCTTCCAAAAAGTTCGATCGGAAAAAACGGGACCTGTAGGAAGCTGTGTTCGGGACGAATACTAAGTAAGAAGGGAGCAGTGTAACGGCTAACCGAAAAGAGAAAGTTAAAATTCCAATTCACCGAGAAGTTACATGTTTAGATGCATCTACTTGAATACTTAACGCTGTTCTAATTGAATCACCGATAAGATTGGGAAGAGGGAATTTTTTTCCAGATTTATTGTTTTTTTCCTACCGCGTACAACGCACACATAATTTTTTTTTTATTTAAAAGCCTTGCAACGCACACAGGTTTTTTGCTATAGGCTATCTTACTAATATTATAAACGCGAATGTTTGTATGGATGTTTGTTACTCTTTCAAGCAAAAACAACTGAATAGATTTTAATGAAACTTTACAATAATATAGCTCATACTTCAGAATAACATATAGGCTATCTCGAAACCTTCGGGTAGCTGTAGTGTACTGATATAGAAAAATCCGAAACTTTTATATGGGAGGTACTCTTCAAATTTCTGCTAAAGAAGTCAGATCCATTTTGTTTTGGTTTTTTTCC
This sequence comes from Thereva unica, assembly GCA_949987705.1. NCBI lineage: Eukaryota > Metazoa > Arthropoda > Insecta > Diptera > Therevidae > Thereva > Thereva unica. The sequence goes on from OX465281.1 coordinate 128,559,069, forward strand.
GAAAAAAATACGATTTCCAAAGTTTCAGATCGATCGGAGTTTATTTACGGATAGTTGCCGTACAATTTTGTTGAAAAAATTCAGATTTATCGCGAAGGACGCGGTTCTCTGAACTTGGATTGAAGTAACTTCGGCTGCATGTGCCTGATTTTAGCAATGTATGGCTTAAATGAAAGGTCTCGAAACCAAAAAGACGACAAATTCAATAATCAGATGTTCGTCGCTTTTTCTTTTTGAGCTATGGTACCTGGAAATTTGCATAGATTTCAAGGTGCTTGATTTTTCAACATATCTACAATAATTTTGCAAGGGACATATTTTTTTTTTCATATTTCTTACGGAAAAATTACTCTTTATCATGCCGTTAAATGTTTGAAAAGTTCGCCCAATGTTGCCAAACGTTGCTTATTGAACGTATTAACTGTCTCCATTCATAGTGTGAAGTGTGATATCATCGGGAATTGCATCAACGCTAGTTGATGGTGGATGTTTAGTGTATTGAGCACCCAAGTTCCTATTGAATTTGAACCAGAGAGAAACACCTACATGTAACATCAGTAAAAACTCCCGTATTGCCACATCCGTGCAAAATTATTATTTTGGAGCGAATGCACCATGGCCTATAAAAAATAGGTCGAAGCGCATGACAGGGCTTTTCAAGATTTCCGAGGAAAACCTAATCCATGGTAGGCGCTCTGACACTACTTGCTCAACTTTGCCTGGTACTTCGATCAAAGCCTGCAAATGAGCTGAACGGATGCATGCTTAAAAGCATCACATCTATGGAACAGTATTGAAAAACCAACTTTTGGTCGTTTCAAATAGCGAAATTTCAATCGATAGCATCGATATTATTCGGAATCAAAAATACGAAAATGGCTCCTACTGTATATTAAAATTCTTATCACCTCAACTGCAAAATAAACGGAAGCTATAGCGCGTACCAAAAGAATTGGAAATATAAACACAGGCGGCGAACTGACAATTTCACACCCATTAAAATTTCGTGTATGGATAAAGTTCAAGCGGACGTGCATTGTAATTTCTTCTTCGAAATTCATTTACGGGCAAAAACACTCCCTCATAGCATCTGACCACGACAAGAGTGGCAGTGAGACCGCTGAATTGTGATTAGGGATATAAATGAGCAAGTGATTTGGGTTTTTAAACGAACGGAGTTACACTTTTCTTTACGAATGTACTTGCATCCCGGGATTTGAGACTCTCAGTGCCCATCGATTTTGAGATTCCCAATTGTTTTGGCGCACGCCATACTATTGGCTTATTTGTGCAGCGAGGCGCACCGGGTTCCAGCTAGTATTTTACATAAAAATAACTACATAATAATAAAAATAAAAATAAAAAAACATGTATATTAGTTTTTACCCTTAGTTATTTATTGGCAGTCGTAATTTTTTAAATTTTACAAAGGCAAAGAATTTACAGGTTTTTGAGCTTTTGTGAAAAGTTGCACATTATGGAATTATCATGTTTTGTTCTGTCGCTCCTCATATATTGCTTATTTTATTCTACTTATCATACTCTTTCATTTGATATCCATGTCGAAGGGCTTGTGAAGAAAACGGTAAAGCACCCTCTTGATCTGGCCGCCATTGACCTAATGACATAGCCTATTGTATTCCACTTACGATATCATTTTATTTGAAACCCATGTCGAGGGGGTGGGGTAGTGAATAAAAGGTATTCCGCCTTCTTTAGATGGCCGCGATGGTTATAACGATATATTGAGTATACTATATTGCTTACTACTTATGATATCCTTTCAATTGATACCCATGTTGAGGGTATTGTGAGGAAAATGGTAATCTGTTCCCTTGAGATGGCTGTCATGGATCTAATGACACAGCCTATTGTATTCTACTTATGATAAGCATTCATTTGATACCCATGGCGAGGGAGCTGAGAAGAAAATTTTAAACCGCCTGCTTTTTATCTAACGATATAACCCCGACGAATAAAGACCGAAGCGACCAGATTCTGTTTTTGAAGTTTTCGTGCCGTTTAGTTATTTTCGAAGTCAGGCATTCGTGCATACAAGGCTGTCAGCTGCGAAGCCCAGATCCAGTTTCTTTAAAGAAAGAGTTCAGTGCTGACGGGTCTTTTTCAGGAACCCGTCCTGCTCGTTGGCTGATGGGAACTTCACGATTTGCAGCGAACGCATGCTGGTAGTCTGCGAAGCCAGGTCTAAAGGCTACCGCGGCGGCAGCTGGAACACATTCACATAGGCCGACAACTCATGCCCGATGATGGAAGCAATAGAATTAAGAATGTGCTTCGGGTTGTCGTTTTCGGTTGTGGGAATTCCAAGAACGATCACTTCGTGAAGCCTGGATTGGTGGCGTAGATCCTCTAACTCATTGGATACTACCGCCAGGTCATGTTGGACGAACTCAACATCGTCTTTTATTTTTCGCATTTGGCTATTGAAAGTGGTGTTAAACTCATCAATTTTTGTGTGGACAGCTATTGATGTGGCTTTCGAAGTTCTATTGCTGATATCATGATTGCGCTGTTGGCCGATGGTTTAGGAGTATTATTTTTAGCGGGATTGATTCACTGTTTCAGCAAATATCCTTAGGTTTGGTCTTGATTATTGAGATTCAGGCATGCTTTCTTATAGAAAATACTTGGATTTTAATACGGATAACAAAACGCACCGACCGAGAAATAGTAAGGCATCGGTAATAATTAAATTTTGTTTTTAATTTTGGAAAATTGTAATATATGGGAGCTGCAGCTATAGAAGCTAAACACGTCTAGCCTTCAAAATTCATGCCAGAATCTAGGTACCTTAATGAAATTTACAATAACTGCCTTCACGGGATCGCTGCACGCATCACTCTATCTTACTTTTCACTTTTGGGCTTAATTGGCTGCAATAAACAATCAAAGCCAGCTTCATCGATTCAGAGGAGATTTTTATCTTTTGGTTATGCGAAACGGAAGGTAGTTCAACAAATGTTCGTGAGTATAACAGCTTTTCAAATGGTGCCATTCTTTTGACAAGTGTCTACTTATTTCTTGTTCGTTTTTTTCAAGTAAAACTTCTTTAGGCGCGCCTTAGGTTAGGTTAGATATGGCTGAACTGTTGGTTTGAGCTCATACACTTAGGCCCAAAAGGATAGGCTCATTGCGATCCCATAGTGATCCCACTTTAAACTTTATGTTCAAGTGTCGTTTCTTCGCTAAACCATCTCCAGGAAGTAATGAATCTTCTAACTTGCGGGATCCAGGTCTTCGAGATCTCCGCAAGCGTTTTTAGAAAGGGCTCGCCTAATGTGGTTAGTCTTCTTCTGTTTAGGGCTGGGCAGTGACAGAGGAGATGTAGTACATCCGGATTCTTAAGTCTTGTTTGAACTCTTGTCAAGAGAAGACAGACTGCGCTTAGAGTAGAGCTCGTGCGAAAAAACCCGAAAAACCCGTGTATAAAGTAAGCGAAATTCAAATCCCGTGCGATTCCGTGACCTTGAGTGAAGTTTTCCCCCTAAATTTGTTGAACTCGAAGGAAAAAAAAATAAATAAATATTAGTACAATTAGTACACAAAAAGAAAAAAAAATAGTGGTGCAGAGCATGTACACAATGTAAGTGGCATGTCTCAAACGGACACCGAGAATAAAACGGACACCAAAAAGTGCGGTGCAAATGAAAATATAATTAACTTAAGCGAGACATCTTTTACGTCCGCAAGCGACGATAATAGTGAACGGCGCAGTGGTAACAAACGCCGCAGAAAATTAAAAATCCAACCAAACCAAAGGAAGGCAAAAATCATAAATAAAAATCACCAAACGGCAACTGGATCTACGGTTCCACCCGCAATCGTCACGATGACTGCCGATTCGGAAGAAGAATCGTTAAATACTTCTGCCTCTGGCAAATATAAAGGCCAGGGAAACAGTTTCGGAATCCTGGCTACCGAAACTGAAGAAGACGAAGCCAGGCTAGAAAAATTGATCGAGGAGCTAAAAGAAAAAAATTTCCCTAAGCTCCCCACACCGAAAGCTACCAAGGCGGTGCCGGAACAACAACACAAACTTCAGCACCAGCAGCAACAGCAGCAGCAGCAACAGCAGCAGCAACAGAAGCAGCAACAGCGGCAGCAAAAGCAGCAGAACAGAAAAACAACAACAAAAGGAGAAGGTACCTCCCATTAATATTTTCCACCAGAAACCGGTGGATACTATTAGACTGGCGAAACAGGTACTCAAGCACACAAATTTTTTTATCCGACGATTTAATGATAATAAGCATGCCTTAATTTTAAATACTTTATTAGATCATAAGAAAATTAAAACTTTTTTAGAGAGGGCAAATACCCAATATTTTACATTTACCGCTAAGGGCGAAAAAACCCAAAGCGTACTCCTTTCTATTAATGTAATTCTATATGTACTCTAAAAGATGTAAATCTTGTGTACTATCCTATAATAAATTATTATTATTATTACTACTTAAGGGGCTTGATCCCGGTTTTGATCCTCAGGATATTTTAGAAGAACTAAACTCCCTTAAGATCAATGACCTTAAATTTACTGCGGAAAAAAGTTTACTACCGCACACTCACGAAACTCAGAGAGACAACTGCCGATTTTCCTGGTCCAATTGACTCCCGAGAGCAAGCTAGATAATTTAAAAACAATTAAATATCTAAGCTTTCATGTAGTGTCATGAGAAAAATTAAATAAAAAAGAAATGCTTGCGATGTCAAAGATTTGAGCACGCCGCAGCTAACTGCCAAATGGCATTTAGATGCGTGAAGTGCGAAAATAATCACAAACCTGGTGAATGTCCTCTAGGTAAAGAAAAAGTAGCTGATAAAAGCAAGTTGTTCTGTGTACTCTGCAGATCAAACGGACATCCTGCTAACTATAGAGGATGCCCAAAATATGCAGAGTTCAAAAAAAGAATACAAATGCGTAAAGAGCAAATCCAGACCCAGAAAGCGCAAAAGAGCAGAGTGATAAATAATTTTGTAAAGCCTGGAATGTCCTTTGCCCAAATGGCAGCGGGAGTCCAGCCTACAAAACAACAAGCTCCAACAGCTGCCACGGCAGCGAGTCCTGGAGATAGTGAGCTGAAGGCGGTCCTCTTGTCCATACAAGGGCAGATCGCGCAGCTCCATCAACAACTAAGCGAGCAAACAGCTCGTTCAGACTTTGTATATAATGCTCTGTTATCGACAGAAACCATTTCCGGGTAAATTGCTTTAATGGCACTATTCGGAAAGGACACGATCAAAGTCATTTCGGTGAACGTCAACTCGTTGATACGAAATGAGAGAAGGGCGAATCTACTAACCCTCTTGCAGAACCAAAATCCGGATGTGCTTTTCGCTAGTGAAACTAAACTAAACGAGAGGCACAAAATGGATTACAAGGATTATGTGGTAATTAGGCGCGATCGACCTAATTCCATACGAGGCGGAGGCCTATTAATATTAACAGCGAGCAATAATAACAAGAGTGATTAGGTGGAGCTCAAGGACAAGTAAAAGAGTTAAACATATGAAAGAAGAGATTGGAACTACCATTATTCAAAAAGTCCAAAAAAATATTAACAAATGCGCGATAGATAGACATTTCATACAAAAAACACAAGAGTATGAATGAAACAGAACATGTTGCTTGCTTCCCCTATTGGAATGTTTACATTCAAATGGAAGTCGAATTGGAACAGATAGTCCAGTCAAATTAGAGATTTGACTGAAGATAATTCCGAAGTTGCTGAAAATTGGAACAGCCGTTAAAAACGTTATTATACGTAAGCTGTAGAGACTGCCACGCGATTGGGCGGCTGCAAACTTTTTTATTCAAGGTCAAAGGGTCAAAATATCAATTTTTTGCAAATATCTGCTAAACCGTACGTCTTATCAGAAAATTGTGTTTACAACGTTTGTAGATTAGGCGATTATCTACAAAAAAGTATATTATACATTTTCTCGTAGGAATTGCCATTTCTGAGATATTGTCGTTTTAATAAGTTAAAATACTCATATTCTATCATTCCCGACTTGTAAAGGTCATCAGAAATTTAATAAATCCTTTGTTGGAGTACGCGGCTAATATTTTCAGGGGTGATTCCTGGATATATTTGGAGAAAAAAATTGTTCTACAGAGGGCGGCTATCTCCACTATCCACTAAGATACAGGGTGATTAGGGAAAAAAAAATTTTTTTTTTTTAAATTTACTGAAATTTGAATAACTCCTAAAGTAATTATGATAGAGTAGCCTAATTAGGCTCATCTTTTAGGTAAATGTGTATTCTTTAATTTGGTGTAAAACATAGCAGCCTGAGTGACTCCGTTCAAAAAATATGTAGGCTCAAACCAATGCTATTATGCCGCAGTTGAAAGACGAGTAACTTTTTATTTGTTCACGATAAAACACGATAAAACTACTACTACTACTACTACCTACAAAACTACCCAAAATAAACACTTATTGTATATGGAAATATTGTAGGTAATAGTTTGGTGCATCAGAAAAGCAAAAAAAAAATGTACTGTTAGTAACGAATTTTCTGAGAAAAACGAAGAAATCTGCCAGGTCTAGATTCTAAGCATTGTTTGAGCCTATATATTTTTTGAACGGAGTCACTCAGGTTGCTGTGCTTTATACCAAATAAAAGAATACACATTTACCTAAAAGATGAGCCTAATTAGGCTACTCTATCATAATTACTTTAGGAGTTATTCAAATTTCAGTAAATTTAAAAAAAAAAAAAAAATTTCCCTAATCACCCTGTATCTTAGTGGATAGTGGAGATAGCCGCCCTCTGTAGAACAATTTTTTTCTCCAAATATATCCAGGAATCACCCCTGAAAATATTAGCCGCGTACTCCAACAAAGGATTTATTAAATTTCTGATGACCTTTACAAGTCGGGAATGATAGAATATGAGTATTTTAACTTATTAAAACGACAATATCTCAGAAATGGCAATTCCTACGAGAAAATGTATAATATACTTTTTTGTAGATAATCGCCTAATCTACAAACGTTGTAAACACAATTTTCTGATAAGACGTACGGTTTAGCAGATATTTGCAAAAACTGATATTTTGACCCTTTGACCTTGAATAAAAAAGTTTGCAGCCGGCCAATCGCGTGGCAGTCTCTACAGCTTACGTATAATAATGTTTTTAACGGCTGTTCCAATTTTCAGCAACTTCGGAATTATCTTCCAATTATGGCGTTTTTTCGTCTATTTTGACTGGACTAAGAGCACATGCAGCCGACTCTAATATGTTTATATGTATGCGTGGGCAAATTCTTGTTGGTACACATTGCGACTCTAAAACTTGGCTTTGTGTTGTACATTAAAAACGCGGGAGTTTTGCAATTCTTCCAGTGTTGAGCTAAATATTGGCTAAATTGGAAAATTGGCACTTCCCCTTCATTTTTTATCTTTCTTTCACACACGTTGCGTGTAGTGTGAAAGCAATTCTGCCTCCTTTTATCATAGATATTACATCTTTGATATTTTGACTTTTTCACTCCTACTGAAATTTTTATCAGCTGATCTCAAGGGCATTGAAACATTTTTGAAAATTTGTTCTAGCTCATCACTCTTATTATTATTGCTCGCTGATATTAATAAAGACCTCCATGAAACATAAAATCATGTATAGTAGGGATATAGAAAAGTTTCGGGTGTTGGAAGCGTGTGTTATATACATTCCCTTGTCTAGTGGCAGAAGACTGTATTTAATCGCGGCGTACGCACCCCAAACAACTCAACCAAGATTATTTATAGAGGAAATGAACTCGCTCTTTCAAACTCTTCGCCTGGAGTCGGAGCGAAATTTTTATTTGTTGGCCAGAGATTTAAACGCACGCCATGCGGCATGGGGAAATCAAACGGCTAACTCCAGGGGCAACCAACTGAATGACTGGTTGGGCCAGAACAGAATTCAGCGGAAAGTTAATCTCCTCGATACGGATATACCATCATATCCACGCGGTGGGTCTTTTTTAGATCTGTGCTTGCTAGACTCACGGATGGGTCTACCAGGACTAAATACGAACGAAACAAACTGTCTAGCCACAGTACCATACGACAGTGACCATTACGGACTCGAGATAACAATACAAGTCCCTAACGACTCCATAGAGCTTCTTGAATATTGCGAAGTGCAGCCTTTTGTCTACCAGAAGACGCACTGGCCAAGATTCGAAAGAGCAATGGAAAGGGCAATACAGAATACAGGACCTTTACCACCAACAACTAGAAACTTGACAAACAATGAGATTGATGAATATCTGAAAAATATGGACAATCTCATTATACAGACGATGGACAAAACTATACCCAGGACAAAGAAAAAAAACAGTACAGACTGTTACAGAAACGCTACAATCGACGCACTACTAAAACATAAAAGTCGAATACTAACAAGACTAAAAGCCCTACACCGTCAGTTTCGGGATAGACGAAGTCCGGAGATTGTAACTCTTAAATCGGTTATGAAAAATCTCCAACAACTATTAAGGCAACAATTTTCACAGTCCGTGAATCTGTACTGGAACAGAAAGATTCGCGCTATTCAAAATAATAGCGCAAGCATGTTCCCACAGATAAATAAAATTTTTAGGAGTAAAACACATAACCGGTTGGACAAGTTACGTATCCCTAGGAAGAAACCTGCCATGTCGGTGATAATTATTGCATAGAGGACGAGCAGGAGAAGGTGGATTTAGTGGGGGCCTACTATCAGGAAATTTATTCGATGAACACTTGTGTTCGTACGAATTCTGACCTCGAGAGTAGGGCCTCGCTGAACCACTCGAGATTATCTAATGAAATCGAATCTTGGAAATCTGAGAATCGAGCAATTATCGAATTCAATGAAGACTGCCCAGCGAACGATATTCCCGAGGCCCAAGTAAACTCGACGTTCATTGGAAAAATCGATCTCCTGCTAACATTCCGTCGTCTGAACAATAAGAAATCGGCTGGAGTAGATGGTATCCCGAACATAGTTCTGAAACATCTGCCCCTGGTGGCTGTAGACATATACACCACTTTGTTTAATAATGCATTAAACAACGCCCATTTCCCAGGTCACTGGAAAACGGCGGTGGTGTATCCTATACCTAAAAAAGGTAAAGACAAAACTAACCCTGCCAATCTCCGGTCAATAAGTCTGCTGCCGAACATCAGCAAGGTTTTTGAAACAGTCATTAATAGATCATTGGCCAAATGGGTTGAGGAAAAAAAGATAATTCCCGATAACCAGTTCGGTTTTATGGCGGGACATGACACCATTCATGCTGCGTCCAAACTGGTATCAGACATACACTGGAACTTCATGAAAGGCCAGTGTACAGGAGCATGCCTGATCGATTTTGAGAAGGCATTCGATATAGTATGGATCGAAGGTCTTCTCTACAAACTGGTCAGACTCGATATGACGAGACCTCAGCTATACATGATTTATAATATGATTTCAAAGAAGAAGTTCGTCGTCAAAAGTGGCAACTTCACATCAAGTAGGGTCTTTGACATCAAAAATGGTCTGCAACAAGGTGCAGTGAACTCGCCGCTCTTATTTAATATCTTTACGAGTGACCTAATAAGTTCACTCCCGTACGCACTAGCGTATGCGGATGACCTGATTGTGTACAGGACAGGGCCGAAGATTGGAGTGATCCAGACGCTCTTGCAACGTGACTTCGAAACAATCGAACGGTATAGTGATGATTGGAAGTTGAAGATCAATTTTAGCAAATGTGAATCGATCCTTTTCCGGACTCCTCTAAACAAAGCTTCTCGCGATGTGCGGAGGAACTGGAAAACACTCAAAATTTCGAACAATGCCGGACAAGCATTAGAAAAAAAATTGGAAGTGAAATACCTTGGGCTTTGGATGGACCAATACCTGTATTTTAACAGAAATGTAAGTGCTGCTCTTACCAAGGCAAACAAGGCGTTTCATATGACCAAAAGACTTTTTTACAGCAGACACCTAAGCCCACGGGTCAAGGTGATCTGCTATCAAGCCTTGGTCAGACCAATGTTAACTTATGGTTGTCCGGTATGGTTCAACATATCTCCTTCTTACATGGAAAAGCTTCGGGTATTTGAAAGACAATGCTTAAGGGCGTGCCTAAGCTTGTATCGAACACCCGAATCGGGCTTCGTAAAATATCACGCCAACAATATCCTCTATGATAAAGCATCTGTTAACAGGATCGACAATTTCATAATCAAGTTGATTCGACGTCACGTCGCTAGAGCGACGGAGAGCGACAATCCTCTTATTCGGGGAGCGTTCTACCCGAATTCTGAATACCACAAAGCAGCTTGTGAACGTGGGTTTATCCCCCCAGAAGCATTTATTTACCTAGACTCCAAAAAAATGGTTCAGAATTATTCGGGGTTGCCCCTCTTATATCACATGTATAGCAATGCATGTGATAAACGAGTGCGTGCTATTGAAGAATTCAGGGAAATACAGCATCTCCTGAGGTTCAGCACGCGAATCTCAGAAAAAGATAAAAAAGAGGCCTTCAATGCCAGTAATTTGTACTGGTGGCTGGAGGACCCCCCTTAGTTGGGCATTTGCCCTCTCTAATCTATAATATAAAAATGAATCGCTAAATGTGTTGCTAAGCGCAAAACTCGAGAACGGCTGGACCTATTGGACTAATTTTTTTTTCGAATATTCGTTGAAGTACGAGGATGGTTCTTACGGAGAGAAAAATTTAAAAAATTGCCTGAAAAAACAAAAAAATGGTAATTTTAGGAATTTTCACTTCATTTTAGTTTCAATAGCTTCATGGCCTACCTATTGTTTGACAAATGTAAAATTGTCATTAAATTGAATCATTACATTTAATGAAAATTTCAAATTTACGCAGCTGTCAAACAATAGGTAGGCCATGACGCTATTGAAACTAAAATGATCCACAGCGGCCGTCTCAAGAGGGCGGTATACCACTTTCTTCACAACCACCTCGACATGGGTATCAAATGAAAGGGTATGATAAGTAGAATACAATAAGCAATGTAGTATACAAAATATATCTTTAGATCCATGGCGCCCGTCTCAAAAGGGCGGGGTACCACTTTCTTCACAACCACCTCGACATGGGTATCAAATGAAAGGGTATGATAAGTAGAATACAATAAGCAGTGTAGTATACAAAATATACCCTTAGATCCATGGCGGCCGTCTCAAGAGGCCGGATTACCACTTTCTTCACAACCACCTCAACATGGGTATCAAATGAAAGGGTATGTTAAGGAGAATACAATAAGCAATGTAGTATACAAAATATATCTTTAAATCCATGGCGGCCGTCTCAAGAGGGCGGGGTACCACTTTCTTCACAACCACCTCGACATGGGTATCAAATGAAAGGGTATGATAAGCAGAATACAATAAGCAATGTAGTATACAAAATATATCTTTAGATCCATGGCGGCCGTCTCAAGAGGCCGGATTACCACTTTCTTCACAACCACCTCAACATGGGTATCAAATGAAAGGGTATGTTAAGTAGAATACAATAAGCAATGTAGTATACAAAATATATCTTAGGATCCATGGCGGCCGTCTCAAGAGGGCGGGGTACCACTTTCTTCACAACCACCTCGACATGGGTATCAAATGAAAGGGAATGATAAGTAGAATACAATAAGCAATGTAGTATACAAAATATATCTTTAGATCCATGGCGGCCGTCTCAAGAGGCCGAATTACCACTTTCTTCACAACCACCTCGACATGGGTATCAAATGAAAGGGTATGATAAGTAGAATACAATAAGCAATGTAGTATACAAAATATATCTTTAGATCCATGGCGGCCGTCTAAAGAGGCCGGATTACCACTTTCTTCACAACCCCCTCAACATGGGTATCAAATTAAAGGGTATGATAAGTAGAATACAATAAGCAATGCAGTAGACTCAATATACCGATTCATGGCAGCCGACGCAAGACCCATGTTCTTTGAGGCATTTCATCTGTGTAAAATTCATATCTCGAAAAATATTAAGTCAATGGATGGTTTTTATTGTTTACTATTGACTTATGGGTGCAGCGTAGGCGCACCGGGTCCCAGCTAGTAAAGTTATAGAATATATTTTTATTTTTAATGTAAGTTAGTTTTAAAAGATTAGCTTAGTACTTAGATAGGGTTTAGTTCTAGTTTTTACTTTGTAATGAAGGTAGATTTAAGTAAGTCTAGGTTAGTGGTGCGAGCTTCCACGAGCTATTGTTATTTCTTGTAGCTCAAGCCAAGTGATCGGGTAGTCAGAAGAAGACTTCAATGCCAAGCTCTGGGGAAAATACTCCTCCTTCTACTCAACTTCGAGTTTAGAGAAGTTTGTGGAACCCTGAGAACTGTGTGGTTTGTTTTTCCTTTCACACCGTCAAGGGATGTGAACTTCGTACTTCTTCGTGAAGTTAATCTCTGGTAGGGTTATTTGTGTAGATGGTAACAGAGTTCAGCACCTTCGTGTGCCCCCCCCCCCCCCTTGATTACGGCCCAAAAACCAGATTGTTTTATTCTAAGGGTTACGATAGTTGCGCTTTCCCTAGCCACAAGATTCAAAGGAGCGAGAAATAATATAACATTTAGTGTGATTAGCCACCATACTAAGGAGCGCAGGGTAAATCCATCGTACTATGTTAGTTACTTCCCAACGGATTTTCTTTGCAAGCGAAAAGCGCTAAGTTCGCTTTCTCAATGCGCTCTTCTGTGTTTTCATTTCAGAGGAGTTTCTTGTAAAGGACCACTCCCAAGTATTTAGCCGGTACCTACATCAAAGAGACAAGTCGTGAGAAACGCCATCTCCGAGCTACGGTCTTCAGTTGGAGCATAGCATTGAACTACCGTAGTACTTCTTTGTCTGGTACGCAGGCGCACGGTAATAATCCTCTCAGAAGCTGGTGACCAGCTAATTAGGCTGGACCTGGCTTCTTTGGTGAGTATTACGCCACTCCTACGGCTTTCAGGTTCGTTTCTACCAGAATATAATAAGGACTCACCGTTTGGGCAGATATGTTCCCCCGCATCGTGACATCTGGTCTCGATAAGTCTCATGATCTTGATTTTATATCGATTCATCTCGTTGAGGACTTCATCCAGCCGTCCCTCAGCAAGCAATGTTCTCTCACATTCCATGATCCGATTCGTGTCCTTGTTCGAAAAGCAAAGATCGTCGTCGTGCTGTCCATCCCGTTCCGAGGCATTGTTTGCCGATTCGTAGCAATAGTGATTTTTATGGGAGCGGGTTGCTAACCCTCAGTCCAACCGATTTAAAACTCTATTTTGTGGCGCAGCCTTGTGGCCTTCCGAAAAAGTACCCCAGGGACTAATCTGTGCCTGGACAAACGAATTCTGGCATGGTCAAACGAATCTGTACCTGGACAAACGAATTCAGGCACGGTCAAACGAATCTGTGCAAAAACGAATTCTGGCATGGGCAAACAAATCTGTCCCTGGATAAACGAATCTGTGCCTGGACAAACGAATTCTGGCTTGGACAAACATACCTGTACCTGGACAAACGAATTTTGGCATGGACAAACGAATCTGTGCCTGGACAAACGAATTCAGGCATGCACAAATGAATCTGTGCCTGGACAAACGAATTGAGGCATGGACAAACGAATCTGTGCCTGGACAAACGAATTCAGGCTTGGACAAACGAGCCTGTGCCTGGACAGACGAATTCAGGCATGGACAAACAATTTCTGTCCATGGACAGTTCTAACTATTACAGAAATACATAAATACGACTTTCGAAATTCGCCTTTTATATTCCCAATTTAATTTTCCCGAATAATTGCTTTATTAATAAAATTTTTTCAAAACGTGGACAAATGCAGCTATTTCGTGGACAAATATGGACAAACGAACGCTCAAAGAAAAGTGCGAAATTCGCAACCGGGACTGCCAACTTCGCAAAATTGAAAAATTTCTATTACTTGTTATACCTAATGGGTGGGTGGACAAATAAGAATAACTGCTGGGCAAACTTGGACAAAACGATCTATGCGGTTAAATTTTTTTTTGCTGGTTGAAAAAATTTGTGAAAAACTTTTTTTGCTTGTAACTTGTTAAGGGTGCCTGGACAAAAAAAAACTTGTGCTTGGACCAACTCGGACAAACCATGGACTAACGTATGAAACTTTTTTTTCCAAATTTCGAATTTCGTGTTGCCAACTTCACAAACCTGAAAAATTTCAATTATTTATTATAATTAATTGGTGGGTGAACAAATAAAAACTAGTTGGGATGTGGGTTTGATCCCTTCGGTCCACACGATTAACTTCCCAGTATGATGAACGAAGATGGAATAAACTGACTTCTTACAAAATATGTAGTTATACGTTTAGCACTAGTGGAAAATTGGCTAGTATCAGAACTGATGACAAAGCAATCCCGAGACAAGCTAGTTCAAATAACTATAATAGTAGTAAATCCACAAGTTTTTTTTAGAGAATTTGTTTTTCCTGAACGTTAGCAAACAAACATTTCCTCCGTATTTCGTTCGCTGCACTAAAACGGGTGTTCAAATTCGTATTGAGCCTACTGAAGCACCGTTGACAAACTGAGAAGCGAATGACTTCATATGGAAATTCAAAGCTTTCCGGAGATATAAGCAAAACTGTAACTGTTAAGTACTTGTCAGACTTGACAAAAAAGAACAAATTGGGCGGTAACTACCGGAAATCCCGGGATGAACCGCAATTTCCTGAAACTGTATCACGCGTAGAAAACAACTCCCGTCAAAAAGTGCTAATCCAAGGTTTGAAAAATTCGCGCTGTTAGAAAGGGTAACGAAATTTTTGCACGATTTTGAAAGGTTTTCGGATTTTGACAAGTGATGTTTTGTTCGAAGGCTGTCACTGTGCAGAGCCCAAAAAAGATCACTTCGTTTAGAACGGGTATCATTCCACCGAGTTTATTAGATATTAGCAAAACTTGTCAATTTAAGGTCTTTCTGACAATTACCCGAAGTTTTTGTATTTAAACAAAAAAGGCCCGACCGAATATTATGGATTTTTTTCTGAGCATTTCTTCGTTAATATCCTTTTTTCGGCACCTCAATGAAGTCGATATATGTATGTAGTTTCAGTTCGCGCGGTATCATGCAGGTACAAAAATCAAAAATATCGTTTAAACAATAAAACGGTTCGACCGAATTTTATGAAAATCTTTTCAGATCATATTTTGGTTGATACTCTTCGAACGGCACTTCAATTAAGTCGATATCTTTTATAGTTCGCGCGATATCGTGCAGGTACAAAAATCAGTTATGTCATTAAACCAAAAAACCGCTGGACCGAATATTATAAAATTTCAGATTATATTGTTGCTAATACGCTTCGAACGGCATCTCAAGTAAGTCAATATCTTTCGTGGTTCGGGCGATATCGTGCAGGTACAAAAATCACTTACGCCGCTTAAGCAAAAAAAACGGCTCGACCGAATTTTATGAAAATCTTTTCAGATCATATTTCGGTTAATACGCTTCAAACGACACCTCAACGAAGTCGATATCTTGTTTGGTTCGGGCGATATCGTGCAGGAAAAAATGACCACATACGTGAACACACACACACATACTTCCTCCCAATTTTTTGCTTAAAATGCTCCTGGGACCTTGAAAGATGAAAATACGTCGAATATTACGATTTCGATTTTCGGACCATTACAATAACTTCCTATACTGGGAAGTTACTAAATGCTGGACAAACTTGTACAAAGGATGGACAAACGATATATGTGGTTAAACAATTTTTTTTGCAAAGTTGGGGTGGTTTTTTTTTTTGTTTATAACTTGTTAACGGTGCCTTGACAAAAAAAACTTTTGCTTGAACAAACTTGAACAAACGATGGACAAACGTATGAAAAAAAATTTCCAAAATTCGCATTTCGTGTTGCCAACTTCACAGACCTCTTCACATTTACTAATATTCAGAACCAGGTTGTTGTTAGCACACCAAGAGTAAAAGGTATCAAGGTCAACTTGCAAAACTTTGCAATCCTCCATACTCTTTATGTGACGATACAATTTGATGTCATCAGCGTAAATTAATATTCTACAATGTCTTAGCAAGGGAACAATATCATCAATTGATAAAATAAAGAGAAGAGGGCCAAGATGACTTCCTTGAGGGACTCCGGATGTCGCTTCAATGGTTAATGATTTGGATCTCTAGATGAAAATATTTACAGGCCTAGGAACCGTAACCAGCGAAGTGTAAGCCTCAAGAGCGGCTATAACTTCGGAACCGCTGAACCATCCACTATTACAGGCGGAGAGGCTGCTACCAAGACTGGCATAGAGGACCTCTGTCCCTGGAGCTTCCGCGACCGAGGGCCATCCCACTAATAGTGGCGAGGAGGATGATACAGAGACCGGTTTTCAGGTCAGCTCTGTAGAACACAGCGCGAGCAACTCAAGCTGACAATATTTCTTGGCGATTGCGACTGTTATTATTTTTATTTTTCAATTTTTGCAAAGGGGCTTACTTCCTGGCGTGGTTAGGTTAATAACATCCTGATTGAGGATGACATTAACCAAAGGAGAAGCACCTGTGTGGCTACTCGAAGAAAGAGGCTGCTCCCCAACCTGCAGGGCGCCAACAGAGGGGGGATATCTTGCTACTAAAGACGCCTTCAAATTTTGAAGCCAGAGAGCTCAAGGCGTTATGATTTTGAACCACAGCGATTCAATATCAGCTCGAAGGCGCTTCGTACTCCTTTTAATGTCATCCAATACAGGATTAAGAGAAACCGAGGAGTTTGGAAGTGCAGAAAGAAGTGGCGACAGGATTTAAGATTAACGACTGCATACCGTTAATCGAATCTAGGGCCGTTGCAGCCTGGGAAGAGATTTCCTGGAATTTACTCAATAAGGAGTCCGAGTTAGTCGTAGCAAGAGTTAGGGTGTCGGACAACGAGTCGAGTCGAGCATCTGAAGATGCGAGATGATGCCCGAGAAGGAGCTGAGACCGTCCATGACTAATTCTTGACCGTCGAGAAAAGCGTTAGAAATGTCCTTCACCAGTCTGAGGACATGGCAGCGCTTGATGTCTGAACACTCCCTACCACGATTGAACTACAAAAAAAATAATTTGAAAAAAAAAAATGATAATCAAGGCAAGCGGTAGTTAGCCGAGTTCGTAAGGGCAAACAGCTAAAGCCTTATTTACGCCTAAACATGGAAAACAAGGTGTTTTTTTTTTATAAAATAATGCGATTTATCACCTTTTTATAAGCAATATGTATATGTAAGAAATTTTTCATTTGTAACCGATAACCACAAAATAAATAATTTATTATTCCATGAGTTTTTTTTTCTATCATTCTTCGTTTTCTTTATTTTTACATTTTTTACATTTCGAAACGAACTTTTTTTTCTCCTTCAGTCTAAAAAAGTGGGTACTCAAAATAATTCTATCAGATGGCGTTATAAGTTATTTCAATTGCTCAATAAATGAGATGGCGCTAATAGTTTGTCGAAAAGTGTTTACTCGCACTGTTGATGCCAGATGGCATTAGATGATTAACAAACTCTGTTCATAAAAAAGTGGTTAGTTACACCTATGGTGTCAGATTGCGTTAGGTACTATACAAAACCTATGTATTTCATAGTACAGATGTACAATAAAATTTTGAAATACCGATTACTACTTTTGCCGAGTTCGTGATTGTAATTCTAAAAATATGACATGTTCGTTACAAGTTAGTCGAATCCAGCACTGTTGATGTCAGATAGCATTCTCTATCGTTTCGATGATTAACAAAAAGCGTTTATATTAAACTGGTACGCTGCTCAAGAGGGCGGATTACCATTTCTTCACAATCGCCTCGACATGGGTATCAAATGAAAGGGAATGATAAGTAGAATACAATAAGCAATATAGTATACTCAATAAATAGTTAGATCCACCGCGGCCATCTCAAGAGGACGAATTAATATTTTCTTCATCACACCCTCGACATAGCTATCAAATGAAAGGGTAAGATAAGTAGAATAAAATAAGCTATGCCGTAACATCCATGGCGGCCGTCTCAAGAGGGCGGATTATCGTTTCTTCACCACTCCCTCGACATGGGTACCAATTGAAAGGTTATCTTAAGTAGAATGCCATAAGCGATATAGTATACTCAATAATATGGTTAGATCCATGGCGGTCATCTCAAGAGGGCAGCTTACCTTTTTCCGCACAACCCCCTCGACATGGGTATCAAATGAAAGTGTACGAACAAAATAAGCAATGTAATATACTCAATAAATAGTTAGATTCACCGCGGCCATCTCAAGAGGACGCATCACCATTTTCTTCACAACACCTTCAACATGGGTATCAAATGAAAGGGAATGACAAGTAGAATACAATAAGAAATAAATAGTTAGATCCACCGCGGCTATCTCAAGAGGACGCATTAACATTTTCTTCACCACACCCTCGACATAGGTATCAAATGAAAGGGTAGGATAAGTAGAATACAATAAGCTATGTCGTAACATCCATGGCGGCCGTCTCAAGAGGGCGGATTACCATTTCTTCACCACTTCCCTCGACATGGGTATCTATTTCCGGACAAATCTCGGGATTTTTGTCGTCCAATCCTGAGTGTGAAATTATCGTTGCGGGTGATTTCAATGTTCATAACGCAAACTGGCTGACTTACTCAAATGGCACCAGTGTTTCTGGCAAGGACGTCGAGCTCTTTGCAGACACCAATAATTTACATCAAATTGTGGATCTTCCCACGAGAGTCCCTGATGTTGCCGGTCAAGGAAACTATCTCCTTGATCTTTTTCTCACTTCCCATCCAGAGCGATACTCCGTCGAAGTTGATTCACCTCTCGGCAGTTCGGACCACTGCTTAATTAGCGCTAGCTTCCCATTCGAATTTCCCACCCCTCCCAAACCAGTTAGGAGAACTGTATGGCATTATGGGAAGGCCAATTGGCTGGGGCTAACTAATTTTTTCCAAGCGACTGACTGGAATCAGTGTTTCCGAACCAAAAACGTCAACTCTGCCACTATCCGTATCACTAGAATCATACAGGCAGGAATGCATTTGTACATTCCTCATTCTACTAAATCTGTGAAGGCTAGGCCCAACAGATGGTTTAATCAGGAGTGTATGCATGCAATCAGAAACAAAGAAGCCGCCTTTCGAGCTTACAAGAGCTCCCCGAGTGAATCGCTCCGTGAAGAGTATATAAAACTAAGAAATTCCTGTAAAGTCACCATCAGGAACGTCAAAAATTCATTTGACAGTAAGTTGAGAAGTAAACTCTTTAATGCAACCTCTGGTAGCAAAAACTTCTGGTCCTTGGTAAGTTCCATAAAGAAGAATTTCACTGCATCTACAACTCCTTCATTCATTCACGATAAGAAGGTGATAACAGACAAAAAAGCCAAGGCCGATTTATTAGCATCTCTGTTTGCTTCAAATTCTTCCCTACCCGAAACTGATGCGCTACCCCCAGTTCTCGAGCACAATGCTCACTTAATGGACAGGGTTTTCTTCAGGACTCGCGAGGTGTACAGGTGCCTCAAGGAGCTCGATGTCAACAAATCCACTGGACCCGATAATATACCCCCTATCGTCTTAAAACAATGCGCGTCACCTTTGGCTAAACCTCTGCGCAATCTTTTTGCCCTATCATCCTCCTCCGGAGTTTACCCAGACTCTTGGAAACTTGCCCATGTTCAGCCAATTCCGAAAAAAGGTGAAGCCAGCGACCCCTTAAACTACCGCCCAATAGCAATTACTTCTATTCTCTCCAAAACCATGGAGACGATAATCAACAAAAAGCTTATGGGATATCTAGAATCCAACCTACTCATAAACGACAGACAATATGGCTTCCGCCAGAAAAGATCCACTGGCGATCTTTTAGTCTGTCTTAAGGTGCGTTTCCACTGCGGTCTGCAGACAGTGCGCGAACATAAAAATCCACAAAAATAGAGCAAAAAACGAAAAATTTCAAACTGTGCGGAGACAAAGTATTCATTGCGTATCCACTGAAATATTGCAGGAGGCATATGAAAAGTCTCAAAATATGTTTTAAAAGACTGTGCGCGCACTCTATAGAGACAAGACTTTAGGTGGATACGACCTTGAATGATAAAATTCTTGTGTGCGCATAATGTTTTATGTTTTCCGATTTAAGTCTAGATATATTACCTCGCTGCAGTTCGGTGATATAAAAAAATGACCTTGGAGGACGAAAATTTATTAATACTATTTACGCAGATACTATGTACAAATCGAAATGGTTTGCTATGCCGCATTTAAAATTTTTCGCTGGAAGGCACATTCCGAAATTACAAATTTCATCCGCAAGACTGTCTTTTTGTCTATCATTGTGGATAAGGAGGAGTTGTTAAAGACGCCCAATCATTTATTTTTATATTCTTTGAATTCGACATCCCACAATCAGGGCCGGCGCTTGGGGATTTGCGCCCGGTGCACTAGGCCATATTGCGTCCCATAAGCTGTTCATTTTTGAACGCAATGAAGGACGAAGGAAAAAACAAGCACTCACGGAATAAGAGAAGGAATATTCAGTATTTCACATTATAGTCTAAGCTCCCATGACCCAAAGGTGCCCCATCGAACACCCCAAAACAATGAAGTGAGATTGGCTGAAAAACATGTAAAGAACATGTAACGTCCGCCAGACTAGTAAAAATTTGTTAATTGCTATTTTTTATGAATTTTTGAATTTTGTTAAAAGGCCATGTTTTTTCCCAAAACACCTGTTTAGTCCCGAGACAAAATTCCAAAATGGCTGAAAATTGGTACACAGCTTCCGTATGACTTTTTAATAAAACAATTTCGGAATCCAGCTTGCGTATAGCTTTCTAGCTTATAGTTTGTTGGAAAAGTTGGCTGTTGTGAAAACCCGTGCTATTCTTCATCAAATTTCAAAAGGGAATTACCGAATACATCCAATTTTTGTTGGTTGGCCCATGTGAAACTCGCCAATATTAATTTGTTAGACAGTAATATCCCGGCTTCACCCCACGCGGCTGTTAAAAATGGATGCACTCATATAACACCCAGTAGTGCAAACGCGAGGCTAACCGCCTTCTCCTTATGCATCCACTAGACTACCCTTAACCTTTCCTATTCTTTTTCCATTTTCAGGTCAAGCTTACTAATAGACATTGCACCATGAGTTGAACGACATGACGGTCTAGTGGTACAAAGGGTGATTCTTGAGTTTGACCATGCCACATAAAAAACCGCGTTCGAAAACTATTTCTTCAAAATAATCCCCTTGTCTGTCTTAAGATATTTCGTGTTTTCCATATTCACTGGAAAACAAAAGATACGTCTCAAGAAGCTACTTCAAGACTTTTCGAAGTCTTTTTTCAAGTATCCACTGAATTTACATATCCGCGCACAGTCTCCGCAAAAGTTCTCCGCACCGACCCAGACGATTTTTCAATGGATACGTTGTGTATCCACTGGAATATCGGTGTGCGTGTGTTGTGTAGTCTCCGCACTTTTAATCTCCGCACATTTTTTATCTCCGCACATTGAATTTGGTGGAGACACTTTGGCGGATAATGTATGGAGATAGTGCGGAGACAAAACTCTTGGTGGATACGCACCTTTACAGAACACCTCAGCCGTAGTCTGCATGGATCCGGCGAGTCTAGTCTGGTTGCTCTAGATATCTCCAAGGCTTTCGATAGAGTTTGGCACTCAGCCCTGTTAGCCAAACTCAAAGCTATTGGAGTCGACTCACTTCTACAGAAGTGGATCAAGAATTTCCTTTTCGGCCGTTCAATCAAAGTAGTATTGGATGGCGTCAAATCCGCATCCCACCCGATCTCGGCGGGGGTCCCCCAGAGGTCAATCTTATCTCCGGCCCTATTCCTTATCTTTATAAATGACCTTCTTTCAATCCCCTCCAACCCACTTCTCAGCTTCGCTGACGACGGTACTTTACGGTACTCGTACAGCTTCGACACAAAGCAGACTCATGCCAGATCCTGTCTTGATGATCGCGAACGTATGTCCAACTCTATTAATAACGACATTGTACTCATTCTAGAGTGGGGAAAGAAGAATCGTGTTGAATTCAACCCCGCCAAAACCAAGTACTGTCTTATCTCTACAAAGAAGTTCAACACCCCTCCACCCTTGAAAGTGAATGAAGTTCAACTATTGGCCGAACCATCCTTACACATCTTAGGCGTGACATTAGCCAAAGACTTGCGATGGAATGACCACATATTCCAAATCGCCAAACAAGGATCTCAGTGCTTGGGATTTCTTAAGAGGTGTAAGTTCCTTCTCCAGCCATCGGCCCGTGCTGTTATTTATAAATCCTACATTCGGCCTCTTCTCGAATATAATTCCCTCGTTTGGGGCGGCGCTCCAATAACCACCTTGGCATGGTTAGATAAGGTCCAAAAAAAGGCCCTTAAATTAATTGATGACGATACCGCTTGCTCCACCATCGACCCCCTCAGCCACCGTAGGAATGTAGCAGCACTGACAAAATTTTATCGCTACTATCATAGTGACTGTTCCTCCGAGCTAAACGCTCTCCTGCCTCCACGGCATTCTTATACCCGCAACACCAGATGAGCCCACTCGTCTCATTCCCTCCATCTGCAACTCCCCCTTTCACGCACTCAACAAGATATGAATTCGTTTGTTAATAGAACAACTCGGCTGTGGAATAATCTCTCGCAGTCAGTATTTCCGAGCTCCTACAACATCCAAGAGTTCACACGCAGGGTTCATCACCACCTTCAATTCCCTCCCGTTCCTTTATAACCCCTCCAACTCCCTCCCCGTACTAAGCTTACTGCTAGACATTGCACCATGACGTGACAAATGACATGACGGACGAGTAGTACAAAGGGTGATTCCTGAGCTTAGCACTGCCACATAAAAAAAAAATTGAAAGGGTATCATAAGTAGAATACCATAAGCGATATAGTATGCTCAATAGTATGGTTAGATCCATGGCGGTCATCTCAAGAGGGCGGATTACCATTTTCCGCACAACCCCCTCGACATGGGTATCAAATGAAAGGGAATGATAAGTAGAATACAATAAGGAATATAGTATACTCAATAAATAGTTAGATCCACCGCGGCCATCTCAAGAGGATGTATTACCATTTTCTTCACCACCCTCTCGCCATAGGTATCAAATGAAAGGGTAAGATAAGTAGAATACAATTAGCTATGCCGTAACATCCATGGCGGCCGTCTCAAGAGGGCGGATTACCATTTCTTCACCACTTCCCTCGACATGGGTATCAATTGAAAGGGTATCATAAGTAGAATACCATAAGCGATATAGTATAGTCAATATGTGGTTAGATCCACGGCGGTCATCTCAGGAGGGTAATAATATTAATTTGAATTCCTGCGGCGCCCCAATAACCACCTTAGCATGGTTAGATAAGGTGCAAAAAAGGGCACTCAAGTTATTTGATGACGACACCGCCTGCTCCACCATCGACCCCTTGAGCCACCGTAGGAATGTAGCAGCACTAACAAAATTTTATCGCTACTATCATAGCGACTGTTCCTCCGAGTTAAACGCTCTCCTGCCTCCACGGCAATCTTATACCCGCAACACCAGATTAGCCCACTCGTCTCATTCCCTTCACCTGCTACTACCCCTTTCACGCACTCAACAATATATGAATTCGTTTGTTAATAGAACAACTCGACTGTGGAATAATCTCTCGCTGGCAGTATTTCCAACCTCCTACAACATCCAAGAGTTCAAACGCAGGGTTCATCACCACCTTCTTCAATACCCCCCCGTACCTTTAAACCCTTAACCTATACCCCTCCCCATCCCCCCGTATTAAGCTTACTGCTAGACATGACCATGACGTGACAAATGACATGACGGACTAGTAGTACAAAGGGTGACTCCTGAGCTTAGCACTGCCATATATAAAAAAAAAAATTGTTATAACCTACCTACTTATAAAATAAATAAAAAAATATAATGAACTATTAAATACATAATATTTCTTTATACAAAAGATTATTTATTTTTTATTTTAGAATGTATTAAACAAAAAAGAGTGATATCCCACCAAAAAAACATTAAAATGTGAATTAGGAGTTCGTGGGCGCAGAAATTATTTATTGGGACGGTTTAAGACACACTTAAAACAAAAAGAAATGATATGGATTAGTCAAGATGAATCGTTAATAGCATGAAATAATTAAACACGTGCATTTACGAACGAATTCAAAGGAATTTTACAACAATTGTAGAGCATGAGCTGTCTTTCGAAATGTAACAAATTTTATTAGAAACACTATAGTCTGAGCCACACTGAATTTGTTCGTTCAAATATAAAATTAAAAACAGATTTATGTTATGCACTGCCATGCACATAAAAAAGAAATACAGTAGAGCGTCGATAATCCGGATTAATTGTGACCGGACCCTGTCCGGATTATCAAAATGTCCGGATTTTCGAACAGGATCAAAAAAGGTCGTTTGAGTTCATAACAAAGAAAAAACTTGCTAAAACCGTTAATAATTCCCTTTGTGGTTAAATAATTGAGCAGATAAATAAAACCATTAATTAATATGAACTTAAAACGTATTTGGCCGGCCGTACACCATAGCTGCATATGCAGTTTCTTATCATTTATATATGGAACAAATCGTAGTAGGCCGCTTTCCTTCGAAAAGCGGGTAATTCCTGAGCTTGGCCGTGCCACATAAAAAAATGTATTCACTCGAATTTTTTTCCACTAGAATCGAATCCGGATTATCGACTGTCCGGATTTTTGACGTCCGGATTATTGACGCTTTACTGTAATAAAAAAAAATAAAAAAGCTCACTGGTTACTGATAAAAAGATGGAGAAACCTTAAGCGGCCTACAGACGACAAACTTGGTTGACAACTAAATTGGCATCATGAAATATACAGACACTCCAATTTGAATGCCAACATTCGTGCAAACATCAACGAAGTGCACCGTTCAAATTACTAATTCCAATGATGTTCGCTGGCTAAGTTCTTAACACCGCTACAAACATACAACATGGTTGCCAACTTCTACTAAAAATCAAAAAATTTTGTTTTCATTCCAACCGTCGACAAACTTCGATTTTACACACTTTCAATTCTGACACCAACATCAAATATTTCCAACTTTGTTGGCAACCAAGTTTGTCGTGTATAGGCTGCTTTATAAACAACAAAAAAGAACAAATGAAAACACCACCACAAAAAAAGGGAAATAACCACAAACGCGAGCTAAATAACTAATGAAAACAAAAACTAGAATAAATTAAAAACGCTAAATGACTGATTTAGTATTATAGATGGTAACAAAGAAAAACACAAAATCTAAAAAAACCCGGAATCCTGGCACCAACGACACTTGACACATGTGACAAGTAATTATCAATTACTTCTGATGACATTGCTACGAATCGGCAAACAATGCCTAGGAACCGGATGGACAACACGTCGACATGGACGACTGTGTGACAAGTAATCTGTGAACTGTGAGACAAAGTAATTAGTAATTACTTCTGATGAGTAAGCTTTATTGTGTCAAAAAAAATTATATTTATTGTGTTAGAATTGAGCGATTTAGTTAATTTACCACATCCGCCTTATAGAGCAGTGCCGTTTTGAAGAAGAAAAAGAACAGTTCTTAGCAGTATATAGATGGCGGAACAATTTAGGATTAATGGTACATACATACATATATTCGAAAGCCCCGTAACAGAGGACCGGAAGGGCGAAGGGGGTGCAAAAATGGGGGTTTTTAGGGGTGAAACGTGGTTTTTTTTAGTTTCTGAGAGAATTAGATCTCTTATCGAAAAAAGTTAAATGTTTTACAATTGTAACTATTATTCAAGCCATTTTTCGACATAAACTCAAAAAATGGAGAGAAGCTTTAAAAACCTATTCTTTCATTTATCATTTTTATCTTTTACAAAAATGATCCGATTTTAATAAAATTTGGTGAAAATGTGCAAAAGCCACAATTTTTAATAAGTTTTTATTAGATTTACTTGTAACTATGTATGTAAAGGTGCCTGTAAACGAGCAACAAAAAATGCACATTGCCGGTAATATTTCAGAAAAAGATGGCCCGGCTATATGTTTGAAAATGTGTGGGCGATGCTATTGCTGGGCAACTTGTAGTCAGACATGTTTTCGCAATGTTTTGGCTACTGTGTTGCCCGAGAATTTCACGTGTACACGTATGACAATGGCTGAAAGGGAAGAAGTACCTATTTGCTTATTAAAAACACGAAGAATGCGATGAGGTAATTCTAAATATGTAGTTACTTGTTCAGAATTTTCACTAGAATGATGAAGGGTAGACTTAAAAATTTATATACAAAACAAAGATAAGCCTTAACAGCGGTGACAGGACTCCATCATGCGGTATGCAGAGGCCCCTGTGTTTACCATTCTACTCTTCTCTAAGCTTTTGTTCAGAGTTCTAAGAATACAGATGATCCACTAACTTAAACCACTGTAGATCCCATTCTGACATTGTTGTACGGTGTCAATCAATTTTCCTTTACAATATGCGTGCTTTGGTATAGAATTTTTAAGGTACATAACAAAGATGTGTTCTAGGGTCTTAAGGATAAAAAATGGCGAGCTTATCCGCATATAATCATTTATGATATCTTACTGTAAGAATTGCCAAATTATAAATTGAAGGAAAAATGCAGCCTATGGCTGGAAGACGCCATGGACTTAGTCAAGGGGATCTCCTGGAACTCTGCAGGTATTTAGGTGCGGTTTGGTTCGTCGGATACTATAGATTCATGGATCCCGAACCCAGACAATGTACAACCTACACCGTCCACAATTATGCCATCTTTAGGCCATACTAACATCATTCTAGTCCACAAAAAATTTCGAAATCATCTTTAAATAGCCGGCATTGTTTGAATATTTTCGGTCTACGACCGATATCAAAGGCAACATGCCGGCCAGTAGTTGCAATATGGCCAGTATCGTCGGGCTATACGGATATATTGCCGGCAAGTTTGAACATATTGATTGAAATAATGCTGAATTTTCAGCAATGTCGTTCAGCCAGTATTGCAAGCCCCACATTGCTGAAAAATGTTGCTCGTTTACAGGCACCTTAAGAAAGTTTTGCAAGTTGAATTTGATCGATTTTTGATTGAGCTGAAATTTTGCACATATGTATAGTTCACGCGACATTGCAATCTGAGCATTTTCTAAAAATAATTATTAGATAAAAAAAAACTTTTTAATATAACACGTTTTTATAACGAACTAAAAAGTATAAAATAATGGCACTAGCCCCATACAGATTTAGAACCTCAAACATATTTCTAACACCATACAGATAGTCCTGAAAATTTGTGATTGTGAATTTGTAATAGCTATGAAAATATATGTAAAATTTTAAACGAAAAAACGTGGGGCGTATATATTATTGATGCGAATGATTTCTCAACCCAGCTACTCTACACTCCTTACTATTGTCTATAGGCCTGAACATGTAGCCGAAACGAAACGAAACCGAACCGAAACGAAGGAAATAAATTGTATGAAAATGTACGAACTCAATTATGTAGCGAACGAAACCGAAACGGAGCGGAGGATATAAATTCATTTCATTTCGGCTTTCGTTTCAGCAATTCAGCACTGGAAAGTACTGATCAGCTGATTGTCAAATTTCAAAAATCAAATTTTCATTTTGCTGTTTGGGAACTCACTAAATAAACAAATAAATATTTCCGTAGAAATGTTAACCGGGGAGAAAATCGAAAAATTAATTTCGGCTGTCGGCAGCTAACCCGAATTATATAATAAAAACAATAAAAACTATAGGGATGCGCAGAAAAAAGAAATTATTTGGAAAAGAATTTCTGTAGAGCTTGAGTGCACTGGTATGTACTGCTATGTAATAACAAATTTCTAAATTATTTTATTGTTTAAATGTCTTATATTTTGCTAGTTTCAGAGGTCAAGAAGAAATGGACCTATCTGCGGGATAAATTCCAGAAGGAAAATATAAAACGGAATAGTCCATCAGGAAGTGGCGCTCAAGAAAGTGCAACATGAGGATATTTTGATCACCTTATGTTTTTAAAGGATAGCGTGAAAACTCATAAGTAAACAACATGCACATGCAATATATTTTCAGTTAATTACTACATGACTGTTCTTAAAATTACAGGACATACGGTAATTACCCCAAAATAGGAGAACTCCTCACAGATTCCCTAAATACAGACTCTTTGAGTGACATGGGAAACGAACTGGTGGATTTTAGTGACGACGACCATGTAGCAGTGGATCATCCCAACTCGGGATCTACTGGCAGCAGACCTACTAGTAAAAGAAAAAATGATGACGATGAAGCTGCGGAACTTATTCGCATCATTAAAAAAAAAAAAATACATTGCAGATGATCGAAATGATCCAGTAGACCACTTTTGTGGTTTTGTAAAATCATATATAAAAAAATTTCCACCTCATCTGCAAGATAAGAGTATAGGGTATATCACAAATTACCTACTGGAGCAAAAAAAAAAAAAAATATGGTTAGTCTATACACTGACTCGAAAATGTGATGCAATGTTTAAATTTTGTTAAACAGTGAACTTGTTTTTGTTTAATTATTATATATTATAAGTGAATTTGTTTTTGTTATTTTTTTTTTATTAGTTAATTGAATGAGCTGTTTTTGTTAATTATTTTTTATGAGTTACTTTTATGAAATATATAATTTTATGCTGAAATTTAAAAAAAAATGTGAATAAACATAAATGAATTAATACAAAAGTTTTTTATTTCAAAATATTTCGTTGCCAACTAACAGATCCAATTTTATTTACATAGTTCTTCATTATATCTCTGAAGTTATATGCTGACGTCTTCGATATATTAGAGCCTGTTCTGCGTACAGATTGTAGAGGGGTGGTTTCTTCCCTCCACTGTCCTTGTATAACGTGCCCATCACTTAAACTGCTATCCGCATAATTTGGAGGGTAATATTGAGAAGATGAGGAAGAACTGCTATCCATTAAAAAATTGTGCAAGCACGTCGTAGCAAGCACTACTGAAATTGCATTTCTTGGCAGAAGATGCATGGTCGTAAGCAGGATTCGCCACCGTGCAGCTAAAATGCCAAAAGAATTTTCTACGGTCCTTCGCGCTCGTGATAGCCGATAATTAAAAATTCTTTGCTCATCTGTTAATTTGTCTCCTCCTGGATACGGTCGCATTAAATTTTCCATTAACGAAAATGCAGCATCGCCTAAAAAGTGGAAAATGAAATTGTGGCTTAATGTAAAGACGACTTTATTAAATACTTATTATATTTATACATACCTACGAAGTAGTGAGGAAAATATACAGTTGTATTCGGCAGACACTTTTCCCGTGGTAGATTTAAGGTATTATTTATAATCTTCTCTCCAAACCCGTAATTACGGAAGACGCCACCATCGCTTTGGCTACCATATGCTCCCACATCAATCAAGGTAAATTTGCATTGTGCATCACATGCTGCCATTAGCACAATGCTAGGATATTTCTTATAATTGAAATAAGTTGAGCCAGAATTTGCAGGGCATCTATGGCTATATGCTTTCCATCGATGGCCCCGACGCAGTTAGGCATATTCCAGTGATCTGCAAAGTCGGCTGCTATTTTCGCCCATTCATCTGTGCTAACTTGAGGCATATACAAAGGGCTCAAATTTTTGTGAATTATTTCACAAGTCTCCATTATAATTTGCCTCGTTGTGCTTTTCCCAAGGTGATAACTCCAAGAAATAGATTGGATAGAACTCCCTTGAGACAAATATCTACAATACATGAATGTAACAAATAGTATAAATGAAAGAATTTATATGTTATTTACTTACAGTAATGTAACAGCTAACCGCATTTCGGGTGAAATTGCCTTTCTTGAGAGCTTTCTTTCAGTTTTTATTAATGCCAATAAATACTCAAAACGTTCTACTGTCATTCTGGTGTATTTAAAAAATTGTTCAGGATCGTTGCTTTTAATGTTTGAAAACATTACATTAAAAAACCCCAACTTGTCCCTGCTCCTATTTACAGGTCGTACACTCCAGCGACGGTTCTACTTCCTCTTTCTCTTTTGCAGTTTTTGTATTAAAAGCAAAACTAGCAAATCCATTTCTATATCCAGCATTTTATTTTATATTTATTTACGTAGGTTATTATTGTATAATATATTTTTTCAACTGTTCAGCTTTATTATTTAAATTGACAACTTTTTAGTAAAAACTTGTTTGTTTGTTTGTTATTTCAAGTTGACTAGCCGATGATTTTGGATTATTAGTATTAATTCGCTGATGTTATTGACATCTACACATGACATGTAAATAAATAAATTGTCAAGAAATGTCAAAAACCAATTCGGTCCGAGTGCTATATAATCGATAGCATATTGGAATTCGTTTCGGTTCCGTTTCGTTTTCGTTTCGCTTTCGGCTACATGTTCAGGCCTTATAGCATGCGCCCCACGTTTTTTCGTTTAAAATTTTACATATATTTTCATCTATCTATGTGCCCCTTAATCCCTCGTGGGACATAGGGCGGAAACAGATGCCCTCCAGCGGACTCTGTTTTGCGCGACAGCTCTTAGCTCTGACCAGGATCTCCCAGTATAGTTGCGGCCTCTGCTAGTAGGGTTCTCCTCCACGTTGTTCTAGGTCTTCCAACTCGACGGGATCCTTGCGGGTTCCAGTCAAGGGCCTGTTTGGCTAGATTTTCGTTATCGCGTCGCAAGGTGTGGCCAACCCAATTCCATTTCCTTCGCCTGATTTGGTCGTCTATCCTTTCTTGGCCGGCACGGCGCCATAGCTCTTCATTTAAAATTCTATCTTGCCAGCGGATTTTTAGGATACGACGTAGGCATCTGTTTATGAAGACTTGTAGGCGCCCTGTGATGAATTGGGTGACTTTCCATGTTTCGCAACCGTATAAAAGAAAGCACCTTGAAGCCCCACCAGCCATTCCACCCCGCCCAAAAAATACCCCTAGGATAATTTATTAATAGTTTATTAGAATATATTAAGACAGGAAATTTTTTTATTAACGTTACCCCTAAATAATTATGAACAAATTACCCAGCTTCAACTTGAAGCTACACCGCCCGGGAAAAAAACATTCTTAATATTTAGGAAACATTAATTAAAATCATATGCCGGGCGGGAAAAATTTATTAACACCGTTCATCTTGAGTTTTAGCCCAAACAAACCCCAGATTACTCGGAACCTACACCGTAACGCAAAATTTCATTCGGGAAATTCTTGGCAATGGCAGTTTAAGGGTACAGATATTTGTTAAATACAAATTAAGTTGTTTTCAAGGTCTGTTTCCCGTTTTTTAAATTTTAAATTTCGCCTGTGCTCAAATTTTTAATTCGTCTTGTTGTCAAATATTCAATTTGTCTTGGGCTCAAATTGTTAATTCAGCCATACAGTTTTTTTTGCCGCCGCCTTTTTTATTTTCCTTTTCAAGAACACGAGGCACTGTTTGAATTGCCGCGCGTCTTTTCCAGAGTCTAGTAATAGAGGTCCCGCCAAAAGAGTTGATGCCGGAGCGCGCAGCTGGGGAAATTAAAACTGCACACAAATAAAAATTGCGCACATATTGATAAGAAATGCGCTTATGTATTTTCAAATTTCCCCTTCGAAATTGGTTGCGACTAGGCTAAGGGACGGGAACGGCATGCGGGGATTCTACTGCGCATGGAAAACGCGACTTTCTCGGCATCAACCTCTAACAAGTCTTTCATCTTCATACAAAATTTTCCCGCCGTTAGTTGTGTGCGTGCATATATGAACATCACTGCTAAGCACAACTCAACGCATACATCGTGAACTCGGCGAGACAAAACCAGATTCTCTCTCTTTGATAAAATATGCAGAACAGAAAAGAAAGTTAAATTGAATCAGCTGTTTTTTTCGAACAGCGAGAAAATATGCACCAATACATCAAGTTTATCCCCTTATAAACTCATAAAATTTTCCGCTCTATCGTTGTGTGCGTATAAAAATGTTGCATTCTCTCTCTGATAGCCTGGCATCGTCATTTGAAGAACTTGTGCATGTAACTGTTCGCCTTTCACTCATTAACCATTTGAAGATGAAAGACTTGTTAATTTCTAGACTTTGGTCTTTTCGTCGATGCTGAGTGGATGGCGCGACAGCTCTGTGCTGGGGTGGGAACACTGACATATAGAATGGACTGCTCATGAGGAATTTTTCATGGCACCAATTTGTTCCATAGGCTACAAACCTTTTTTCACCCCATGTAAACACCGGAATCACTTTTGAAATTTACATTTTTTTAAATACGTACTTAAAACATTAAAACAAGACAAATATTTTGTTTAAAAAAAATTAATAAACACTATTTTCACTTTTTCACCTTTTAAAATGCCTTTTTTCATTAATTTCCAAATTTTATGTGTATCTGATTTAAGTTCTTAACGCCTGTTTTTCCTGTTCTTCTGAGTGCTTCTGTCATTTTGGGGGCTTATGGATGAGCGAGTCGACTATACCTTTTTGGTGCCATCGGTTTGTATGGAAATAATTGCTGATGAGCAGTCCATTATTATATGTCAGTGGGTGGGAATGAAAACAATAGATTCTTTTGTTTTGAAGGAGTGGGGTCCCTCGGGCGCTAGTTTTTGTATTGTCGCGAATGAGACGAAAACAAATTTTAGCAAATTTACCGGTACTTTTGATGTTTTTTCTAAAATGTCCTTCGACGAGTATCTTGAAAGTTCCGGATCGGGGGAAAGTATCTCCAACAGTTCGGTTTCTGGCAATAATACAATAAGGTCTATTGGCAAATATAATAATTCCAATAACCTGAAAAACAGCGAAAATTTTCGGGGTGATAGAAGGAAGATGTCCGTGAGTGACAGAAACGCCGCTGGTCGTCCGGCGTTGGTAAAAAAATAGCATTTCTTGAATGCTGTTTTGAAATTTAAGGACCAAATTGTGTCGGCAGGTAGTGTGGTGCAAATTACAGATCCAGTGTGGGACGAGATAGCTGCTGAGTTGGGTGGCCTTTATAAGAAAACATCGATAAGGGTCAAAATTTGTAAAAACGATGAGGATGTGCTTAGTTATCTCGGGCTCAAAAACCTCGATAACAATACCCGTTATGAATCGGCATTGGGGTTTCATCGTCAAAGAAAAGTTGCAATACTGATTGCAATACTAATGTTGCAGACTTGGCAGACCATT
This sequence comes from Thereva unica, assembly GCA_949987705.1. NCBI lineage: Eukaryota > Metazoa > Arthropoda > Insecta > Diptera > Therevidae > Thereva > Thereva unica. The sequence goes on from OX465281.1 coordinate 128,592,348, forward strand.
TTTTTGCTGACAATCCCAGTTTAACGGAGAGTTGCACGTGCGATAAAGGGTGTGCACCGAAAACGACGACACAGCGATACTACAGTAGCCCTCCACTTAACGCAGAATTTGGGAAAACTTTTTTTGTCGATTGTTTGAATCAGCAAAACTCTGATATCGTCGTTGCGACCTTAAGATCTCCTATGTGCAAAATATCAAACTTTAGGAAAACCGAGCTTTCAAATTGCCAGCTTTTCAGGGCCACCACATAGGAGTATTTTTTAAAACTGCAAAATGACTTAGGTGGGAAAGGCGAAGGACCGTGGCACCGCCGGGATTCGAACCCGGGACCTCTGGGGATAGCAGTCAGGCGCCTTACCTCTAGATTACCGAGGCCCCATAATGTTTATAATGCCTAAACCGAGTTTTAATAAATTCTAATTAACGTTTAATAAATGTTTCTACCTTCACACTGTCATTTCCGAGAATTTCCGGAATGAAATTTTGCGTTACGGTGTAGGTTCCGAGTAATCTGGGGTTTGTTTGGGCTAAAACTCAAGATGAACGGTGTTAATAAATTTTTCCCGCCCGGCATATGATTTTAAATAATGTTTCCTAAATATTAAGAATGTTTTTTTCCCGGGCGGTGTAGCTTCAAGTTGAAGCTGGGTAATTTGTTCATAATTATTTAGGGGTAACGTTAATAAAAAAATTTCCTGTCTTAATATATTCTAATAAACTATTAATAAATTATCCTAGGGGTATTTTTTGGGCGGGGTGGAATGGCTGGTGGGGCTTCAAGGTGCTATAAAAGAACTGCCTTAACGTTGGAGTTGAACAGCCGCAATTTGGTGTTGGTTGAGATCTCCGTTGATCTCCATATGCGGAACAAGCATGCATATGGGCTTCGTGCTTTATTTATTCTGGAACTGACGTCTTCTTCTGCACCACCATTTTCGGTAATAATACTACCGAGGTAGCAGAATTTATCTACCAGTTCCACGTCACGGTTATTCAGCGCAGTTCGTTCAAGTGTGTTTGCATTTATCCGCATTTCTTTGGTTTTATTCGGATTCAGCCTTAAGCCTGCTAGACTACTTTCTGTTGCCAAATTGTTTAACATGTTTTTTAGCTGCTGATGTCTGTGGGCCAGCAAAACAGATATCATCTGCGTAGTCGAGGTCCTTAAGGCGATCTAGCAAACCCCACTGTATGCCGCCTGTTCTACTATATAGAGCGCCAACAAGAATGTCATTTATTACTATGAGAAATAGTTATGGGGATAGTAAGCATCCTTGTCGTACTCCTGAACTCACCTCAAAGCTGTCGGATAATTTTCCGTTATGGAGAACTCTGCATTTGGAATTGTTGTATAGGGCTTTTATCAATTCTATTATCTTATCCGGCAGTCCACGTCGCCGTAATGCCTGCCATATAAAGCTCCTATTAACCGAGTCGAACGCTTTCTCATAATCTACTCGTTCCATTCGCTGCTGTACTCGTTGTAGACATAACTTCAACGTCCATGCTACTAGTGCCAGCGTTACCATACTTCATTATTGAAAATCTCGGCCTTTCCTTCGGTGGTGTTCAACAATGATACTTCATCGTCATCAAGTTGTTCATCCCTCTTAACGTATCTACTGAGGCCATCTGCTACTTTGTTTTCCTTTCCTTTTACATAATTAATTTCGAAGTCGTATTCGTTAGTAATATTTTCCATCTTTGGAGTTTCATATTCGGTTCCTTTATGCTGTTTAGCCATACAAGTGGTTTATGGTCAGTGAAAATTTGAAATTTTCGGCCATACAAATACATGCGGAAATATTTTACGGACCATACAATTGCAAGAAGCTCCTTCTCAATTGGAGAATAATTTATTTCGTGATCGTTTAAAGTGCGAGATGCATAGCAGACGGGATGGTTGCTCTGGCTTAGAACTGCTCCTAAAGGTGCGTTTCTACTGCGGTCTGCAGAGAGTGCGTGCACATAAAAATCCGCAAAAATAGAGCAAAAAACGAAAAACCTCGAACTGTGCGGAGACAAAGTTTTCATTGCGTATCCACTAAAATCTTGCAGGAAGCATATGAAAAGTCTCAAACTATGTTCTAAGAGACCGTGCGCGCACTCTGTAAAGACAAAACTTTAGGTGGATACGACCTTAAATGATAAAACTCTTTGTGTGCGCACAATGTTTTATGTTTTCCGATTTAAGTCTAAATATATTACCACGCTTCAGTTGCTAATTGTTCGGCGATATACAAAAATGAACTTGGAGGACGAAAATTTATTAATGTGCTCTGCAGCATTTATTATTGTGGCAAATGAAAAGAAAAAGCGAAAGCCACGGCGGTGTTGGGTGAGGCCTTATTTAAAAACTAGGCTTGAACAAGGAGGAATAAATTTAATAAAAAATTTACAAATAGATCCGCTTAGTGGATTTCGGAATTTCGCTAGAATTGCGTCCGCAGACTTTGAATATTTAATATGTGCTATTGGTCCTAAAGTGAAGAAACAAAACACGAACTTTCGTAAATGCGTTTCTGTTGAGGAGCGGTTAGCTATAACCCTGAGGTTCTTAGCCTCCGGAGATTCATATATGAGCCTATCATATTTATTCAAAGTGTCAAAACAACTAATATCAAGAATTATACCTAATGTTTGTGAAGCTATTATTTATGCTCTCGAAGAAAATGTCAAGGTGAGTTCAAATGTTTATTATACATATATAGGTAATTCATATATTCTACAAATACAAAAATTAAATACATTCAATTCTATAAAATAAAAAGTTCAATAAAAACGTTAGCAAATTAAATTAATTTTGAAATAGAGAAGTCAAGCCTAAACAGGTAAATGCAGGATTTTCAGACGGTACATTAGACACTTCCGCATATGATATGCTATGGGGCGATGAAGTTGTTGGAGATGGTGTTGAATAGCTGGCGGGTGTGTCAATTAAGGAATCATACAGAATATTATCTATAGACCTCTGTGCCAAGAGTCTTGCTCTGTCGTCCTTTATTTTTCGAAGCTTGGACGCTACCCCCTCTCCAAAAATGTCGCAGTCATCCCGAGTTCGTCTGTTCCGAACCTCATTGAGTATGTTATATGCCTCTTGAATTTTGCTTTCATTTGGAATGCATTTTCTAGGTGATTTGAACTGTTTTCTTTTTTGCGGCTTATTGACAATACCTGTTTTTTATACAAAAAAAACTTTAAACGAATAGCGAAATTTCTCTGACGCTTCTAACTGCAGTACACCTGTGTAAAAAAGGTAAAGAAACAAAAAACCAAATAAAAAGAAGAAGAAGTAGGATTCAGTTATAACAGTTCAAATTTATTCATGATAATTCAAATATCAGTAATTCAATAAAATTCAAGTTCATATAAATTAGTTCAAATTTAGTTATTTAGTTTTAGTTAATTAGTTTAGTTAGTAAGTTTATTAATTCAAATTTCAATAAAGGACAAAACTTCTGATAAATTAAAGATTTGTCAAATTATTTAGTCAAATGACGATTTGATCAAAGTTTACTTAATTCACCCTCAACAATGTTGGAAACTATAATTCAATTTCTTAATAACTTCAAGACACAAAAGGGATAAAATTTTTGACAATTCATAAGTTTAACAAAGTATTAATTTAAGTGAAGACTCACTCAAAATTTATTTGGATCACCCTCGACAATGTTGAAAACTATAAATTCAATCTCATCACCTCGTCAACGATGTAAGCTATGGATTAATTATCAAATTGCAAAAATCACCTCTACAACGTTGTTCACTAAATCGCGAAGTTTAAAATTTCGAAGAAATAATAAAATCAATCACCGAATCACAAAAGAAATAAAAGAGAAAAGAAAAAAATATATATATAGAATTTTATCAGCATATAAAATGAGGTACTCACCTGTTTTTTAGAGTTGACCTTGAACTTGTATGACAAAAAAAGGAAATTACTGTTGTATGAAAACAACAAGGAAAGGAAGTACTGTGTTGATGGTCGAATCCCAACAACACAGTAAAGATTAATATCTTTGTTGATGGTCGAATCCCAACAACAAAGAAAAGTTAGTAGTTTGTTATGGTCGAAACCCAAAACAAACGAAATTAATAAGCCTTGTTGATGGTCGAATCCCAACAACAAGGAAAATTAGTAAACCTGTTAATGGTCGAAACCCAAAAACAGAAAAAAGTTAGTAAACCTTGTTGATGGTCGAATCCCAACAACAAGGAAAATTAATAAATCTGTTGTTGGTCGAAACCCAACAACAGAGGAAAGTTAGTAATGGGAAAAAAAGAAAAAGGAGGAAAAAGGAACAAGTTCAGGATCAACTTACCTCGGTGAAGCTCCGGCGCAGAGAGAGCGAGCGTTTCGTTCGCAACAATATTTAATCGTTTGCTTGAATTTCAAGTTCAAGTGGGGATACAAAAGAAAACCGTAACGTTTGAAGTGATTTTTGCTTCGACGATAAAAGTGGGAATGCTAATTTATGTGTAAGCGTGTATTGAGGTGATGGGGTTACCAGAGTAAATTTTGAATGAATATCGTAAATTGAAAATTAATTCTAATAAACTTAAATTATATTAATATTAATGACGATGTAATTTGATGATGACTAATGTGGCGATCTTGGCCAAATATGATGATGTTTATGTTTTGATGGATGTCCATTAGTAGCCAAATGACCAATCTTCCTTATTCAGTGGTTCCGAAAATGTGTAATTAAACCTGTTCTTCATCAATAAACGTTATTCATCTGTAATAATAAAAAAAATTAAATGCCCTAAAGGTGATTCGGTGATTGGATTTTAATCCGACAGAACCAAGAATAACGAAGAAATTCCTCGCTGTGAAAGTATTTGAACATACTCCCCCCCGTTGAAACATTTTGGTATGTTTCAAAACAGTAAATTAACAAATCACCTTGAGGTGTTGAAACTAAATGGGAGAAGAGGAAGGGGAGAAACAATAGATGAACTGAAACAATGGCGCTAGACTCAGTAACGTTTATTAGCCCAAATCGACCTTGATGAATTGAGAAAAAAAATAAATAAAATAAGAGAAGAGGGAATAGAGAAGCAATAAATAAATAAACAATAACTTTAGACTTTTACTAATCCATTTTGCAACACCTTGAGTTTAATAATGTCTCTATTACTAAAATGAACACCCATTTTACGTCGGGATGTTTATAACAACTATTTAAACGAAAATGTTTGTGTTTCTGCATAATTGTCCTCATCGTTTCAAAACTAAGTAGCAAATAAACAATAACCATGATTCTAGCCTTGAATAGGTAAATGATCAATGGGATTGGCTAAAGGGAAGCAAAACAATACAAACTAATTATGAATATTTTTGTTAATCCATCCAGCTAGAAATGTATCTTCATTAGGATACGCATGAAATTGACATTTTATCATCTCCAAGTAATAATTGGTTTCGATGTAATATGCAGTACATCTAATTTTCATTAAGACCTTGAGAAACCAAGCGAGTGGCCCAAAATATAAATGTTAATTCTCTCAAGGGTAATTCTCTGAATTTAATTTTATCTCATTATCGATCTTGGTTACGTCTTTGTAAGAGACGATGATCCTAAGACTTGACTGTTTTGAACTTTGTACCATATTATTTGTTTGCTTTTCGTACATAGTAATGCAATGATCGGTATGAGTTGTTCACAGATATCGGGAACAAATAATTAATTGATAACAAAGGGATTTGAGAGAGCGAACCTTTTATGATAACAGAATTGTTAATATTCAACTGTTAGAAAAATTTTATTACCAGGAATTTACTTGATTTCAAGTTCAAGGATAATTGACTTTTGAGACTGTTAATAACGAGATTTGTACAACTAAATTTTAAAGTGAAGCAGAGTGGATGGACTGAAGAAATTAAATACAATTCGTTTAACTGACATAAGGTTATGTATGTATGAGGAAGTGGATTCAAATTCAATTTTCAGACTGAGAATGTGCAACCCGTATGTACAGGGCATGTAATTAGTTTGATACCTGTGGAAATTATCAATTATGTAAACGGAAATAATATTTTTTCAGATTTTATATGTGTGGGATTTATATGATTGTGTTTCATATAGGTTAACGGCGGTAAAGAAAGTTGAATTATTTTATGTGTGCACTGTATTTCAAGGCATAAATTATAGCCAATTGTTATGTACATAGGTTAATTATGGTTTTTCTGATTTTAAAGGAGGATATGAAATCATCCCATGAGATTGTACAGTGCGCAGTTGTGCAGGTGGTTGTATTAATTTACCTGCAATTCGAGGACTATTGAATTTGAAAGGGATAATAGTTATTTGATGAAGTAGTTAAAGTTGAATTGTTTGAGTTACTGGCATTTATTGCCTGGGAAGAATATTGTTAGAAAAGTTAGAACATGAGGGTTATTTTGAAGAAATAAAATACGAAGAAACATTTGATTTTGGATTTTCTATGCTACGTTTATTTTTATTAGTAGCAACTGGTGCTGCGTTGGGCGCTGAAAATAGTTCCTTACCTTGAGACGCTTGTGATGTTTTAACTGCTGTTTGTCCGCAGCAGTTGAGTACATTAAAATATCCTTGTGTCTTGTAGGTAACATATTATTTGTAAAATTTAATGAATTAACAGTGATTAATGAATTACTTGTGTAGCAAATTGGTTTAGATGAGCTAAGAAAGACGTTACAATTATTGGTAGATGAAATTAATTTTAATTTAGGTAAGGTTTCTGTAGATGTAATCGGAAAGGGATCTGTTTTCAAATTTGCATTTCTTTTACTTGATAAGTTAGTTTTGCCATTAATTCTATTGCTGAATTCTTTACATGTAACAGTTTTCGAGGACGTCATCGTCTTCTTATCAGCTGTTAAAGATATGAATAAGGGTTTGTTAAGACTAGTATTTGAAATATTTTCAGAATCTGTAACAACTGGTAGTAGCTTGGGAATGTATGCCAATGGACGAGGTGTGCACACAGGAGCTGTTGATCGTGATGAGTGCGATCCATTTAAGTATGGTTGATACCTTTTTGGGAGTTGAACTTTGTAAAGAATTTTTGTGTAGTAAAGTATGATGAGTTTTACAGCATTTTCTGCATCTAAACTTACTGGAGCAATTTAAAGTGGAGTGGGACTTTGAAAGACAGTTAAAACACAATTGGTTTGACTTTACAATGCCATACTTTTGTTGATGGGAGAGATTTGAAAATTTAGAACATGTTGACAATGTATGAGATTTTTACAACACGGACAAGTAGTCGCTGCGGTGGAAGAGAATGGGTGAGAAATTTGGAATTTGATCCAATAGATGGGTATATATGTAAGAACTAAACTCTTATAAACACTTGATGTGGAAGAAGTTGATATAGATGAGAACTCGCCTCGAGAGTGTAATAAATTAGGATGGTATGAAAACCTTCCAATTGATTTGATTACAAATGAGGGACTTGCCTCGGAAAATGGTATAATTGAGGACTAGGCTCATGTAAATTTAGCTTGGTGCTTAAGACCTTGCAACAGGTGAGGGACTTGCCTCGAGAGTGTAATAAATTAGGTTGGTATGAAAACCTTCCAATTTATTTGATCTCAAATGAGGGACTTTCCTCGGAAAATACTATAGTTGAGGACTAGGCTCATGTAAATGTAGCTTGGTGCTTAAGACCTTGCAACTGGTGAGGGACTTGCCTCGAGAGTGTAATAAATTGGGTTGGTATGAAAACCTTCCAATTTATTTGATCTCAAATGAGGGACCTTCCTCGGAAAATACTATAGTTGAGGACTAGGCTCATGTAAATGTAGCTTGGTGCTTAAGACCTTGCACAGGTGAGGGACTTGCCTCGAGAGTGTAATAAATTGGGTTGGTATGAAAACCTTCCAATTGATTTGAATTGAAGTGAGAGGATTGCCTCGGAAAACAACATAGTTGAAGACTACGCTCGCGTAAAATTATTTGAGTAGTAAATTTTAAGACTGGGCTCATGTAAATTTAGCTTGGTGTGTAAGACCTTGCTATGAGTGAGGGACTTGGAACTTTGCAATTGATTGAAAAGAGGGGCTTTGCTTCGGGAGAATAATATAGATGAGGACTAGGCTCGAATAATTGTTCGGTGTTAGAACCGTACAATTGATTGAAGTGAGGGCTGTGCCTCGGAAAATTAATATATTTGAGAACTAAGCTTGAATAATTGTTCGGTATGAAAACCTTACAATTGATTGAAGTGAGGGCTGTGCCTCGGGAAAATAATATATTTGAGGACTAGGCTCGAATGTTCGGTAATAAAATGCAAGAACTAGGTTCAAATAAAAATAGCTTGGTTTGTAAGACCCTGCTATGGGTGAGGGGCTTGCCTCGAGAAAATTAAATTAATTTTTGAAACTAAACTCAAGAAACATTTCAATAATAAAATGTAAAAAAAAAAAAACTAGGCTCATGTAAAAATAGCCTGGCGTGTAAGACCTTGCTATGGGTGAGGGGCTTGCCTCAAGAAAATTATAAATTTTAAGACCAGGCTCGAAATAAAAATAGCTTGGTATGTAAGACATTGCTATAGGTGAGGGACTTGCCTCGAAAATAATAAATTGAAACACTGGTCTTAAAAATAGAAAGTCACTGAGCACTAGGTTCACATTAACACATTAATGTTTTCTACTAAGATCTTATGAGATTAGAAACTTTAACTCCACTTGACTCTTTTTAAACACTATGCACTGCACTTAGAAACAGATCCGGCTCGAAGGACCATATGTTTTTTATTATAAAAAACCTCAGAAAATATAGGGAATCCATCGGACGAGTCTTTGCTGCAAATTAAACTAATCCGGCTCGAAGGACCATATGTTTTTTTATACAAAAACTTTAAACGAATAGCGAAATTTCTCTGACGCTTCTAACTGCAGTACACCTGTGTAAAAAAGGTAAAGAAACAAAAAACCAAATAAAAAGAAGAAGAAGTAGGATTCAGTTATAACAGTTCAAATTTATTCATGATAATTCAAATATCAGTAATTCAATAAAATTCAAGTTCATATAAATTAGTTCAAATTTAGTTATTTAGTTTTAGTTAATTAGTTTAGTTAGTAAGTTTATTAATTCAAATTTCAATAAAGGACAAAACTTCTGATAAATTAAAGATTTGTCAAATTATTTAGTCAAATGACGATTTGATCAAAGTTTACTTAATTCACCCTCAACAATGTTGGAAACTATAATTCAATTTCTTAATAACTTCAAGACACAAAAGGGATAAAATTTTTGACAATTCATAAGTTTAACAAAGTATTAATTTAAGTGAAGACTCACTCAAAATTTATTTGGATCACCCTCGACAATGTTGAAAACTATAAATTCAATCTCATCACCTCGTCAACGATGTAAGCTATGGATTAATTATCAAATTGCAAAAATCACCTCTACAACGTTGTTCACTAAATCGCGAAGTTTAAAATTTCGAAGAAATAATAAAATCAATCACCGAATCACAAAAGAAATAAAAGAGAAAAGAAAAATATATATATATAGAATTTTATCAGCATATAAAATGAGGTACTCACCTGTTTTTTAGAGTTGACCTTGAACTTGTATGACAAAAAAAGGAAATTACTGTTGTATGAAAACAACAAGGAAAGGAAGTACTGTGTTGATGGTCGAATCCCAACAACACAGTAAAGATTAATATCTTTGTTGATGGTCGAATCCCAACAACAAAGAAAAGTTAGTAGTTTGTTATGGTCGAAACCCAAAACAAACGAAATTAATAAGCCTTGTTGATGGTCGAATCCCAACAACAAGGAAAATTAGTAAACCTGTTAATGGTCGAAACCCAAAAACAGAAAAAAGTTAGTAAACCTTGTTGATGGTCGAATCCCAACAACAAGGAAAATTAATAAATCTGTTGTTGGTCGAAACCCAACAACAGAGGAAAGTTAGTAATGGGAAAAAAAGAAAAAGGAGGAAAAAGGAACAAGTTCAGGATCAACTTACCTCGGTGAAGCTCCGGCGCAGAGAGAGCGAGCGTTTCGTTCGCAACAATATTTAATCGTTTGCTTGAATTTCAAGTTCAAGTGGGGATACAAAAGAAAACCGTAACGTTTGAAGTGATTTTTGCTTCGACGATAAAAGTGGGAATGCTAATTTATGTGTAAGCGTGTATTGAGGTGATGGGGTTACCAGAGTAAATTTTGAATGAATATCGTAAATTGAAAATTAATTCTAATAAACTTAAATTATATTAATATTAATGACGATGTAATTTGATGATGACTAATGTGGCGATCTTGGCCAAATATGATGATGTTTATGTTTTGATGGATGTCCATTAGTAGCCAAATGACCAATCTTCCTTATTCAGTGGTTCCGAAAATGTGTAATTAAACCTGTTCTTTATCAATAAACGTTATTCATCTGTAATAATAAAAAAAATTAAATGCCCTAAAGGTGATTCGGTGATTGGATTTTAATCCGACAGAACCAAGAATAACGAAGAAATTCCTCGCTGTGAAAGTATTTGAACAATACCGGTTTCCGAAATATCGTTGTTTCTTCTATATTCATTAAGCTTTCAATATTTTGCAACTATAAAGAAATGAAAATGTAAAAATAATATGATAAAACTATTCTTCTTAATTTTGTATGGAATATGTATTTAATTTTATAAAGACTTATTAGTCTAAAATGAAATAAATCATTTTAATTATACTACTACTTTATATTCTAGTTACCGGCAACAAAGGAAGAGTGGCTCAGTACTGCCAGAAATTTTGAGAATTTATGGCAATTCCCCCATGGCTTGGGTGCAATGGACGGGAGACATATAGCAATCCAAGCCCCAAAACTCTCTAGTAGCGAGTATTTCAACTGCAAGTCTTCTTTTAGCATTGTTTTGTTGGCTGTAGTAGATGCAAATTATTGTTTTTCCTACGTAAATGTTGGACCACAAGGCAGAATATCTGATGGGGGCATCTTTAACAACTCCTCCTTATCCACAATGATGGACAAAAAGATATTAAATTTTCCGGAGCCAGACAGCCTATGCGAAAGAGGAACCAAGGTCCCCTACATATTTGTAGCTGACGACGCCTTCGCCTTGCACGAAAACATCCTAAAGACCTATCCGGGAAGTCATGAAAGGGGATGCAAAGAACGCATTTTTAATTACAGATTGAGCAGAGCTCGAAGAATAGTCGAGAATGCATTCGGAATTATGACTGCTGTTTTTAGAGTGTTACGAAAGCCCATGCTGCTACAACCAGAAAAGGCTACTCTGATAACACTATGTTGCATTTACTTGCATAATTTTTTAAAACGAAGCGCATCTTCGAACTCAATATACGTACCTGACGCAACATTTGATTATGAAAATGAAAATCATGAAGTCGTATATGGAGCATGGCGTAAGGGAGATATAGACCGAATGAATTTATTGCCTCTAAATAGAGTGGCTCGTAGGTCATCTGTACAACCCAAATTGATACGCGATGAATTCGCCAGTTACTTCATTTCGGAGAAGGGTATGGTTCCTTGGCAAAACCAACTAGCGTAACTAGGTTGTCCTTATATTTGTTACCACATATTTTGCATTTTTGAAGTGTTAACTTCTTTAGGCGCGTTTGGCACTTTTTCGCTGGGGGTAAAACAAAGAATTCGCGACACGCGCATTTTGTTGCTACACCCGTTTCTGGACACATGATGGCGACACGCGCACTTTGTTGCTCACTCGTTTCAGGGCACTTGTGCCTATGCAGCTGGCTAGAGCATGGAAACTTTTGCTTGAGCTCCACTTACAAACAGCAGCGTATAATTATAAGTGTGTGAGGCAAAATAGCCCGCGCTTGGTGAGAGGGATTGTGTTTGAATGTTGCAATGCAGAAGCTGCTCTCAGCATTCGTTTTATATTCTCGCGCCGCTCTCAAAATTCATGTCATATTCTCGCACGCCATCGCACACAGCAGCGAATGTGTGCGAGAGGATGAAATGAATCAAGCCAAGACCCTCTCAACTACAGGCCCCGAAGGAGAGTTTTTCATGGTGGTCAACCCGGTCCAAAAATTCACCGGAGAGAGCGGAATAAACATGGCGCGGAATAAGTTCGGGAACGTTTTGGTTATAGTTTTGCAGTAAAAAGTGATAAAATATTGTATTTTAACACTTTTAACTGCACTTGGATTTACCAGTGTATAGTTTATTAGTGATTTAATTTTAAAAAAATAAAAATAATTTAGTGATTAAGTGTCTTTTAAGTGTTTTAATTGTTAAGGCGAACAACTGTTTTTACATTCACGGTGTTTTTTCATGTTTATTTACGAAAAAAATGTTGAAAATTTAATATTTTGTTTAGTTATGGGATTACAAGTGATTTTAAAGTGATTAATACATATATTATGTAATTAGTATTAAAAATATAGGTGTAGAAAAACACTTTTCTTATTCACTTTTCCTTTCACACTTTTCTGCACTTATATGTTTAATAATAATTCCATAATAAATTATTTAATGACTTTTAAATCACTTTTAATTAAATAATCAGCATATTTTTCCTTAATAAAGACGAAAAAAACACCGCGAAAGTAAAAGAAATTGATCACCTCAACAATTAACACACTTAAAACTCACTAAATCACTATTTTTTTTTTAATTTTTTCTTATTAAATCACTAAAGAACTAACCACTGATAATCCATGATTAGTTTAGAGTTATAACTTACAATGATTTTCCACTTTTTACCACAAAAATATAACGAAAATAATCCCGAGCCTATTCCGCGCCATATTTATTCTAACCAAATGTCAGATTTTGTGGACCGGCTTCAGCTATGGTTGGATTAGTTCAAGAGAGAACTTCATGGCCTGTAATGGAGAGGGCCTTGATCAAGCCCAATGTATGCTAAGAGCGGCGTCTGCATTGCGAAAATATGAAGTGAATGGGTGCGAGAATATGCCATGGATTTTTAGAGCGGGTCTGCATACATTCATACATTCGCTGCTGTGTGCGATAGCGTGCGAGAATATGACATGAATTTTGAATCCCTCTCACCAAGCGCGGGCTATTTTTCCTCGCACACATAGAATTATACGCTGCTGTTTCTATGTGGAGCTAATCCAAAAGTTGCCATGCTCTAGCCAGCTGCATAGGCACAAGTGCCCAGAAACGGGTGCGAACCAAAAATGCGCGTCACCATCGCTGATGTCTGTTGCTGGACCTCGACTAAAAGTTGCCATGCTCTTCTAGCCAGCTAAATGGCTGCAATATTTAAATATTTTGCTTGGATTAATCGCTCTCGGCGACATGGAATACGTTTCGGCGTTTCGCCTATTCGACTGCGCGTCTGTATTTTACGTACATATCTGGGGAAGTACCCCAGTAGGGAAAATCGCAAGTATTTACTGTGGGAAGTCGATTTGGAAATACTTCTTTAATTAGTGTTTTCTGTAATGAGTTATAAGTAATGCAGAGGAGAATGGGTTTGGTGACCAAGCGTTTGATTTCGCGCAAATAGCGTGTTGAAAAACTTCGTAGGCTCGCTTTCTTTGTTAATTATCTCAGTTATCTCAGCCATTAAGTTTCTGATCTTTAATGTATAAACATATATTTGAATTTATGTTTATGATATAAATATAAATCGCTTAATTTTACTTATTTTACTGGTTCTGAAAAAATTCAAATTGAATCCAGTAGATTCCCATAAAAATTTAGATCCGTGACTTTGGCTGAATATAATATGACTTTTTTTGCATATTTGCACAATGTTTAAAATAGCAAAAATTTCTGTTTCGTGACTATTGCATCAACCCGACGATATGTACTGTGTACTATGTACTACATATTTCCTATGAACTATGCACTATGTATTTATTACTATATATTAGCTACTATTTTTAATAAAAACCACATTATCCCAGTCATCCATCGTCCGATCTTTGTGTGATAAGTTTAAGACAAATATTTTAATTTCCAAAACATTGCAACACATTTTGGAGTGAGTGGATATAAGTAACCAGAGTGCCCAATTTGGATGCGACCAGTAAAACTCAGCATACAACTACATGTAAACGCCCTGTGCGTGAGCCCCCTTTGAAATGCTCGAGCTCATCCCAGTTTCTCAGAATTTTGTCTACTTTTTATGGCCTTAAAATTTTCAATTTGTTTGCCAGGGTTTCTTAGAATTTCTGATAGTTTTTCTAATCGTCGGGATTTTCTGAAATTTAAAGGGGACGACTTTTCAATAGTTTTTTAGCATGTCGCAAAATATTTCACTTGAGGGTTTCCCGAATATTTTCAGGTTTGGGGAGTTTTCTACCATTTGTGATAAAATTTACATTTACATGAATTGCACATTACATTTATTACATTAATTATTAGTCACAACGAATATTACTCTAATTATTTACATAAAACTTAATATCTAATCTTAATAATAATAATAATAAAATCTGTTGATCGATTTCAATTCTCTAAAACTCATATTTCTCGTCTTTAGCATAATTATGTCCTATTTTTTGTTTTCCAAAACAAAATTTATTCGTACCTAAAACGTGAAAAAACTTGTTTCCACCTGTTCCCTTGAACCAATTTTATCCAAAACACATTCATTGAATTACTACGATATTTCTCTTAATTATAACGTCAAAAAATCATTTATTTGAACTTTTTCGCTATCCCTCCTGGAGCGCGTTCAAAAACCTTACTATGGTTAACCATGGTTAACTATGGTAAACTTTTGTCGTTCAAAAACTTCGTGGTTAACTACAACATAACCACGAGCATAACTTTTTGGCGTTCAACAACTCCCGTGGTTAACCATGGTGTAGTTAAATTTTAACCATGCTCGGGAGCATGGTTAGTGATAGTTAAGAAGAAGAAGAATAAAAACAATTTTTTGACATTTGTTTTAATGTTAATAATGAACAAATCAAAGTGGGATTTGTGAGATTATTTTAAATAAATAATTATTGGAAATAATTGAGGCAAATAGCCGACACTATTTTATGGGAAAAAATTTTAAATTTTCCTTACCACGTAGTTAACCACGGTGCGTTCAAAAACCTCCATGGTTAAACATAAACTTTCGTGGTTAAGTGAAGTGATGTAGCATAACCACAGCTTACCTCGTGTTTAACTATAGCAAGGTTTTTGAACGCGCTCCTGGACTATTTAAATATCAATTTAAATAAGTCTTAAGGCTCAAACAGGACCCATCCGTTCCGTCCGCTCCGCACGGCTTTCCTTTGTTCTTTTTAACATTGCGTCCGCTTGCCTCCCAAAGTTTTCAAATCATGTTATTTTCACTCTTTGTTTACTTGAATAAAACTGCACATAGAGGGCTGACAATTTTTTAAGATGGTGTCTATGTAGCCCCGACAAAGTACAAAAAATTACAACAAGATCGATTCATTACTTTTGGAGTAATAAACTGTGTTCTTTTGTTTTTAACATTGCTGCCATTTCTTGTAAGATCGGTTTATAATTGGGGAACTCATTTAGAAAACTTAAGACACAATTGAAAAAGAAATCCTGTTGGAATTTTCGAAAAATCGCAAATTTGTTTCCCTAGCATAGAAGTGCGCCTTTTGTGTTAGAAGGGTAACACTATTATTATTATTAATAAGATTAGATATAAGTTTTATGTAAATAATCAGAGTAATAATTCGTTTTGACTAATAATTAATGTAATAAATGTAATGTGCAATTCATGTAAATGTAAATTTTATCACAAATGGTAAAAAACTCCCCAAACCTGAAAATATTCGGGAAACCCTCAAGTGAAATATTTTGCGACATGCTAAAAAACTATTGAAAAGTCGTCCTCTTTAAATTTCAGAAAATCCCGACGATTAGAAAAACTATCAGAAATTCTAAGAAACCCTGGCAAAAAAATTGAAAATTTTAAGGCCATAAAAAGTAGACAAAATTCTGAGAAACTGGGATGAGCTCGAGCACTTAAAAGGGGGCTCACGCACAGGGCGTTTACATGTAGTTGCATGCTGAGTTTTACTGGCCGCATCCAAATTGGGCACTCTGTAAGTAACAATTAAATAAACTTTAACAGAATATTCATAAATAAAATATATTAATCCTTATCGTCTTGTATTAAGATTGATTTGGACATTTAGACTACCCATAGAAGTTAACACTTCTAAAGTGTGGTCCTACGCACACTCGTTTTTTATTCTTATAGTCTTTGGATTCCGCATCCCACAATAATTTATTTTCTTCAAAGAATTGAATTAATTCTATTATTTTATCGTTTGTCCACTCCATTATAATAAAATACTAGATAAACAAAATGTACGCAACCGCGTTGGGAAACTATTTCTTCAAAATAATCTCCTTGTCTGTCCTAAGATATTTCGTGTTTTCCGTATTCAAGGGAAAACAAAAGATAGGCTTCAAGTAGCGACTTCAAGACTTTTCGAAGTCTTTTTCCACGTAACCACTGAATTTACATATCCGCGCACAGTCCCCGCAGAAGTTCTCCGCACCGACCCAGAAGAGTTTTCAATGGATACGTTTTGTATCCACTGAAATATCGGTGTGCGTGTGTAGTCTCCGCACTTTTTATCTCCGCACATTTTTTATCTCCGAACATTGATTTTGGTGGAGACACTTTGGCAGATAATGTATGGAGATAGTGCGGTGACAAAACTCTTGATGGATACGCACCTTAACGCGTACATCGAAGCGTCTGTTGTTAAGGTAAAAGTTTTGTTAAAGTCTGGTCGTTTTCGTACGGGATCATTTACTAATAATAATTTTAATTTATTGAATGCGTCGACATATTCCCTGTCGTTAACGTTTACTTTATTATTTTTCTTTAAGTATTTTATCATAGGATAGGCTATCCTGGCGTAATCCTTCATATACTTTCGATAATACCCAGTTATCCCCAAAAACTGTTTTATTTCTTTTGCGGTTCTCGGAAGTTTTAATGATTTTATTGTTTGTACTTTATTATCATCGGGTTTAACGCCGTTATTAGCGATAATGTGACCCAGACATTTTGTAGACTCGGCCGCAAAGTGACACTTGTCCATTTGAATTTTTAGGTTACAAACTCTTAATTTTTGAAATATTTTCTTTAATGAATCTAAATGTTCTTCAAAACTGGTGGAGAATACAAGTATGTATGTCGTCCAAGTACACGACACAGATCTTATTAATAAAATCTTCCAATACATCATTAATTAATCTCTGAAAGGTTGCGGGTGCGTTTTTTAGTCCAAACGGCATTCTAGTAAATTCATAATGACCGTTGGCCGTCGAGAACGCAGTTTTAACTCTGTCGGGGGGATCCAACTCGATCTGGTGGAACCCTTTCGCCAGATCTAGAGTAGTGAAATAGCTGCATTTTCCTAATTTGTCCAAAAGGTCGTCAATGTTTGGCATCTGTCAGTATCTGTCTTCTATTGTTTGCTCGTTTAGTTTACGGTAATCGATTACGATTCTCCAATTTTGCTTTCCGCTATTATCAGACTTCTTGGGTACAACCCATAGAGGAGCATTGTATGGGCTACTGCTTGGTACAATTATTTTTTGTTGCAACATTTCCTTAATTTGTTTGTCAACTTCGTTGCGATGGACTTCAGGATACCGGTATAATTTACTATAAATTGGTATGTCGTTTTTGGTGACAATTCTATGTTTTATTCTACTAGTAAAAGATAGATTGTCGCCGTCATTGAAGAATAGGTTTTTATAACCGCGAAGGAGAAACTTCAATTTGCCTATGTCTTTCTCGTTCAAGTGTTTAGCAAAAACATTGTGAGAAGGTTCGTTTATAGTGTAGCCTGTGGATTCGTTGATAAGTATCTCCTGTGTGTCGCCATTTAATGAATAATCTTCTTTGCCTTGGTTCAGATATATAGGAAGGTTAGCATGATCCGTAATTAGGCGTCTGTGTTTGTAGTCGACAATGGAATTTAAATCTAATAGAACATTATTTCCGAGTAATCCATCGAAATAATTATGAAAGGGATATTCCAAAAAATGGTCCTCGTTAAATTCTTTAAAGAGATGTATTTTGTATAAGACATTTGAGTGTATTTCGCGATTCAACACTGTAATTTTGTAGTAATCAGAAGATACTCTCCATTTGGGGTTACATAACTGGGGGTTTATTATGCTATATTCGGCTCCAGTATCTACAATGAATCTCAACTTTCTGATTGGTGTATGAATTATTAAATAGGGAAGACGTTTCGACCGCCTACGTGAAAATTTTGTTGCAGATCGTTATGATTGAGAGAAACTTCCATTGCTTCGGGTTCGTCGTTGCGGTTAAAATTGTTAAAATTATACCTTCAGACTTTATGAACTCAAAGCAAACACAAAAAAAATTATCTCTTTCGCATTAACGCATCACAATAATTCACAAATTTATTTATGATTATTTAATATAAATTAATTCACTAGTATCAATTTTTCTACTCTATTTATTTAATTATTATTTAATTTTTTTTTAAAGTTAAGGTTTTAAATCTTACTAGTACTTAAAGTAGTAGTTGTTTGTTGATTGTTGATTGTTGCACGGGATCGTCCAGAATTGGATGAGTACCTTCTTGTTGCTTCAAATTTTTCTTTTTCCACACAAAAAAAAATTTTGTATGCATAAATTATGCACTTTAGTGACAATTTACTGCGTGGCTAAAGTTATTACTAACACATTTTTGCACTGTGTTTAGTATAACAATTGCACTTATTAACGCACTTTTAGATTATCCTGCTGTTGCTACCAAATTTTTACACTGCGTTTAGCGTAATAAAGCCCTTTGCACTTTTACTGCGTTTGGGAGAAATAAACTTGAACACACTTTTACTGCGTTTTCATTTATCCTACCGACTGCGCCAGTAATAATTGTTATCGAAAAGGAATTTTTTAATAAAAAACGGAACCTTCGTTATTTAATACTTATTTATTGTGTATGCGACTGCCGTTGAACAAGAACTAACTTTTAAGTATTTGAGATGATCGTTGCATCTCTTACAATTATTATAACTGTTGGTAACATAAAAAACAGAATGCATGATGCAAACTGAGGCGGCGTGTCTAGACATTGTAATGCACTTGTTTGTGCAAGTGCATTTCTTAGAAAGATAAAATTATCGTATCAAATGATAATGGTTTTTGAATTAAATTCGCGTGGGAATATTTCCAAGAATTATTATGTTTAATTATGCGAAGCAAAGTAAAAGTGATTAGATCAAGTGCGCAAGATCAAATATCTATTTGACAATATGAAGTAAGCAGTTAAATACAATCGAAAGTCATCCAAAAGTTTTTCAGTAAAAGAGTACTTATAAAATTTTCCCGATAGATAGTGCTGAGCCTCGAGTTTTAAAAAAAGTTTTAGGTAACATAGTTTTTGTAGGTAACTACATTTTTAACCGACTTCAAAAAAAGAGGAGGTTACTCAATTCGACGTGTAGGTATTTTGTGGTCCTGTTCACGCATAACTTTGTAACCCAATAACTTTTTTGCTTTTTTTTTTGGTTTATTTGAAGGGGGAGCTTCCCACGGTGGTCCCGTTAAATTTTTTCTAAATTCTGATAACGGAGTTCGAAGTTAGGCAGAAAAAACTGTTAAATTCAACCTGTTAAAGTTCAACCTAAACATTTCATGGGCACCGAACAAATTACTTTATTGTTGTAAACCTGTCAGCAGGCCGATGGCGGAGTGGGTAGAGCGTCGGATCTTCGATTCAGCGTTTCAGGTTCGATTTCGGTCGGGGCAGCCGGTTTTTTTTCTTTTTCTCTTTTTATTTTTTCTGAAATGATTTATTAACATATTGGTCAGCGGCCGATAGTACTTGACATAGCGCAAAGGGCTAGAGACGAGTATTCTTGTCTGTGGGATCTGTGGGGTGCGAGTTCGATCCCAAGGGCTCGCGGTGCTTTTTTTTCTATATATCGACAAAATAATTATTTTTTAATTTCCTTCGGGGAATTTTGTTCCATATTAAACAAGTTTTCGACGTGATTGCGTCTGTAAATTTGCTTCCAGAACAAAAGCCGATAAGAACGAAATTATGGCGAAATTTGCAGCTCAAAAAACTATTGTTTATATCGAATAAATAAATATACCATGACGTGGATGAAGAATCAAAGAAGTTTATTGTTTACATTTAATTTCCCCGATATCAATGGCAACTTAACTTTTTATATGCCTTATATTATCTTGATCTGTATGTGTGTATAGTGTAAACAAATCTTGCAACTTGATTTTGACCCAGTTCCATATAACCGATCAACTGCAAATTTTGCACATACGTATAGTTCGCATGACAATACAATCTGCAATCAAATTTTGCAATTGCGCTCCCCGACCCCAGACATGGGTATCAAATGAAAAGGTGTGACAAGTAGAATACACTTCGCTATGTGGCGTCGTAAAAACGTAGGCTCCTTGCAATGACAGGCAATATTAAAAAATGAATGGACTAAAAAGCACGAAATAAAAAAAATTTTAAAAACCGACTTCAGAAAAAAACCCGCGATGCACAAAAAAGGATGAAATAATTGTTCTTAACAACATCAATCCAATAAGAATGGATCTAGAAAGAAGAATCACTTTTGAAGACGGTGCTAACACATGTGGGTGATATATTAAGGGCATAAGCCTAACAAAGAAATGTAAACAATTGCCGAAGCAAGAGTTAGTGCAATCAAAGTCAACTACTACCTGGCACCGTCTTCAAAAGTGATTCTTCTTTCTAGATCCATTCTTATTGGATTGATGTTGTTAAGAACAATTATTTCATCCTTTTTTGTGCATCGCGGGTTTTTTTCTGAAGTCGGTTTTTAAAAATTTTTTTGGGTGTACCCTAAATCATGTTTTGCAGATTTGTTCTTTGTTTCATTATACCTTTTTTATATCCCGGACTATGCACACCTATTTTTATTTATTACAAGGCGTTGCAACGCACGCGGATTTTTGCTAGTTAAAACTAATGAAAAAATTGTGCAAATTAACTTGAAGATTGGTAATGAAAAGCGCATGTTAATTAAGACTTATCTTACCAGATAAAAGGCAAAATAGTATTGGGCATACATATATAAATATATTAAGATATACTGAACGATTTTATTTCCTTCTACCAACTTCAGATGACGAAGTTACTAAAATTGAGCAGTTGCCCTATTACTTGAGTAGGTTATCTCAAAAATCGGTAAAAAAGTTGGTTTTTTAATTACACAAGTATTTATAAAAGTTAATTCTTCTTTAATCGCTTCTTGCTGCCCACACATTTGTGTCCTGTTTTGTAAAGAACAAAACAATCGAATCGAGAGAAATTTTTGTATGAATGGCTACACAAACACGTCTGAAGGCTTTAACATTAGCACTCCCCACATTCTATCCAGTGTCGAAAAATGTTACCTTGAAATATTTCAAATATTTTAACTCACCTTTTATCAATGGCAGTTATCCATTCCATCGCCATAGCGGCAGTTGAAGAATACTCTTAGTAATCCACAAGTTGACGTCTCCTCAAGGGAATGGAATTCTCCAAAAGTAGGTTAGATGTCCTCTAGGGGATATGGAAAAAGAGTGGGAGCTTTTACTCGCTGACAAGTCTCCACTGAAACTTTGTGACTTTTACACGGATTTCCTTCTTTCCATTGATGTTGACAGATGAACTCTTGTTGTTCGTATTAAGAGCGTTTCAAAGTATGGTCCGTGCTCAGAAAAAGGACGACCTAAAATGATATCAAATTGTTAAGTTGACCTTACGCTTTTATTGCTATGTTGCAAAAAAAAAACGAAATATACAAATGTGAGCCGTATTAAAGTAGCATGTTAGACTTTAAAGCACCCCTCAGCCTGTTGTCAGTTAAATTATTTTATTTTTCGTTTAAATGTGCAGACAGGACGATGTTAGTAGTACGCCGCATGACTTAAAAAAATATGTAAAAGAGCACTTATGTGCCATGAATTTTTAATAAAGAAGTGATTCGTTTGGAATAACAACGGAAGTTGGCTTTCCCCTATTTTATATGTATATACAAAAAGTCCCTTTGAATTCTTACCAGCTGAGTGACCTTTCAAAAGTAACCAAAGAGTTTCAACCCTTGAAACCCTTCAGGGTATTTAATATACTTGACGACTCAAAGTCCTTGCATAATTTTCTTGGAAGCTAGTCAAGAGTAATTTCCATCCAGTTGTTGTCGTAAGGACTCATGGCTCTAAAATAAAGGGTAGAATAGAGGATCCAAAATAAACATCCACAAACTTCAAGTTCTATAATTTTTTATCACTACTAATTTCCTCACGGATATTGATTTATTTTAAAAGGCTAGAAAAATCCTTTGACCTCTTTAACAAAGGACACCATTCACAGTGGAAAATATCGACTGAAGCGAAGTCCATCATTTTTCTGCCTCATAAGCAGGATATGGTAAGCACTATTGAGAATTGGACTTCAGTAAAAATGTGATAAAAATAGTCTTTATCTATTTTTTAGTATTTAAGCATTTAAAGCTTAAATTTTGCAAACAATTTCGTTCATATTTGGGAACTACATAAATGTATACCAATCTTTACTAATATGGATACATAATAATGGGTTGAGTTACTTTAGAAATTTTATGAATGCCTCTGAACTCTTAAACTTACTTCTAATTGTACATAGTAACTCTGAAAACAACCTTAATCTTATAAAGATACAATTAACTAGAAAACAGTTTGTATCTATGTAGTTTTATACAAACTGTACTTCTTAAACAAATCGAAGTGCGAACACAAGAGCGTCGTGTTTTTAACTTCCCAGTTTATTAGCTATTTATTGTAATCGGTCTGAAAATAGTATATAAAACGAAATTTTCAACGTACTTTCATTTTTCAAGGTTCCAATAGCATTTTAAGCAAAAACGTATGAGAAGAAGTATGAGAGTGTGTGCGTACGTATGTGGTCATTTTTCCTGCGTGACCCAAAAAAGATAACGACTTTGTTGAGGTGTGGTTCGTAGCGTATTAACGTAAATATGATCTGAAAAGATTTTCATAAAATTTGGTCGAGCCGTTTTTTGGTTTAAACGACATAAGTGATTTTTGTACCTGCACGATATCGCACGAACCACTTGAGATTTGGATCGAAGATTTACAGCTGTGTGAAGCTAGCCCCCCGAAATTCGATAATTTCAAAATCTTTTAGTGGATTCAATTGACCACTAAATGACCACTAATGACCATCAATAACTTTAATTGACAACCTTCGATTCACGAGAAAATCGAAAAAAACGTTTTGGGGGGCCAACTTCACGGTAGCCCCCCAAATGTGAATTTTGACATGAATATGTCTTATGCCTGGAGTCTATTCAAAAGAATGTGCGGACCGGAAGTCGTCACATTCCTTGACTCATTTTGTTTTTGTTTTGCTTTGTTTATTCTTTCGTCGTCATTGGGTGGACTTTTTTTTTGTTCAATCGCTGCGAGTTCTTGTTCCAAGAGTGAGAAAAAGTGTCGAGGATTTTTTACTTTGTGTGAGATTTTTTAAACAGCTTATGGGGACCATCCACGGGCCAACTAGTTGCCCAAACTGAGTTGTGTAAAAAGTTGTTGTTTTGCCACAAACGCTTCAACTAAATTGATATTTCAACTGTCAATACGATATTTTATAGGCAATTTGAAAGTTAAATGAAATTGTAGAAAACCCGCGACTAAGTTTTATAATAATAAAAATAGATGATTTTTTAAATTAATTACAATTTTTTTTAATTATTAATATGAATATTTATATTTTTTTAAAATATAAATTAAATTCTAAAAGTATAAATTATGAAAATAATTTTATATTATGTGAACTTTCATAATTTAAATTAAAAATAATGCAAAATAAACTTGCAAAAAAAATATATTCTTCGAATTCAGGCTTAACTCATCCAAGTAGTTTGCTAAACTGCAATACACAGTGCAACTAGTTTGTCAGTTAAACGAATCGTATTTGATTTCTTCAGTCCATCCACTCTGCGTCATTTTCAAATTTAGTTGTACAACAAATTCCTTCATTAACAGCCTCAATAATCACTTAACCTTGAACTGGAAATTAAGTCAGCTGTAACTAGATTCCTTATAATAAAATTTTTTAACAGTTGAATATTAACAATTATCCTTACTAATATTATAAATGCGAAAGTAACTCTGTCTGTCTGTTACGCTTTCACGCCTAAGCCACTGGACCGATTTTGATGAAATTTGCTACAGACATAGTTTATACCTTGGAGACGGACATAGGCTACTTTTTATGGAGAAAAAAAAGGGTTGAAGGGGGTGAAATGGGGTTCAATCAGTTGTAAGGGGATTTTTTTCTTTACTTTTTTTTCTATTGTATAAAAAGTAACTGACTGACAGACAACGCACAACCTAAACCGCTAGAGCTAAAGGGCTGAAATTTTGACAGTGCATCCCTATAATGGCGTGGACATCCACTATAAAGCGATTTTACGAAATTTATCCCCAAAGGGGGTCAAATGGGGTTTATGCAAACCGCTGGAGCTATAGGGCTGAAATTTTGACAGTGCATCCCTATAATGACGTGGACATCCACTAAAAACCGATTTTTCGAAATTCACCCCCTAAGGGGGTGAAATGGGGTTTCCAAACCGCTAAAGCTATAGGGCTGAAATTTTGACAGTGCATCCCCATAATGGCGTGGACATCCACTATAAAGCGATTTTTCGAAATTCATCCCCTAAGGGGGTGAAATGGAATTTACCCAAACCGCTGGAGCTGTAGGGCTGAAATTTTGACAGTGCATCCCTATAAGGACGTGGACATCCGCTAAAAAGCGATTTTTCGAAATTCATCACCTAAGGGGGTGAAATGGGGTTTATCCAAACCGCTAAAGCTATAGGGCTGAAATTTTGACAGTGCATCCCTATAATGGCGTGGACATCCACTATTAAGCGATTTTTCGAAATTCATCCCCTATGGGGGTGAAATAGGGTTTACCCAAACCGCTAAAGCTATAGGGCTGAAATTTTGACAGTGCATCCCTATTATGACGTGGACATTCATTAAAAAGCGATCTTTCGAAAGTCATCCCCTAAGGGGTTGAAATGGGGTTTATCCAAACCGCTAAAGCTATAGGGCTGAAATTTTGACAGTGCATCCCTATAATGGCGTGGACATCCACTATTAAGCGATTTTTCGAAATTCATCCCCTATGGGGGTGAAATAGGGTTTACCCAAACCGCTAAAGCTATAGGGCTGAAATTTTGACAGTGCATCCACTTAATGACGTGGACATCCACTAAAGAGCGATTTTTCGAAATTCATCCCCTAAGGGGTTGGAATGCGGTTTATCCAAACCGCTAAAGTTATAGCGCTGAAATTTTGACAGTGCATCCCTATAATGGCGTGGGCATCCACTATAAAGCGATTTCCCGAAATTCATCCCCTAAGGGGGTGAAATAGGGTTTACCCAAACCGCTAAAGCTATAGGGCTGAAATTTTGACAGTGCATCCCCTTAATGACGTGGACATCTTCTAAGAAGCGATTTTGCGAAATTCATTCCCTAAGGGGGTGAAATGGGGTTAACCCACACCGCTGAAGCTGAAGGGCTTTAATTTTGACCGTGCATCGCTATAATAACGTGGACATCCACTTAGGAGCGATTTTTTGAAATTTATCCCCTAAGGGGGTTAAATGGGGTTATCCCAAACCGCTGGAGCTAAACGGCTGAAATTTTGACAGTGCATCTCTATAATGACGTGGACATTCACTAAGAAGCGATTTTTCGAAATTCATGAAACGAGGTTACCAGACTACTGGAGCTATAGGGCTGAAATCTGGACAGTGCGTCGCTATAATGACGTGGACATCCACTAAGAGGCGATTACTCGAAATTCATCCCCTAAGGGGATGAAATGGGATTAACCCAAACCTCTGAAGCTGAAGGGCTGTAATTTTGACAGTGCATCCCTATAATCACGAAGAAATTAATGACTCGAAATTCACTTTATTTAATACAATCATAAAACCCGCGTGCCTTGCAACGCCTTTAAATAAAAACTGTTTATTATGTGCAATGTTTTCCTTCAAAAAAAAAAAACAAATAAAAAAGTCAGCTGTTATTATCCTTAAAAAGGGTTTATTATATTGCATTTTTTTAATAAATATGGTAAACAAATTGCTGCGTATATCACCTTTGCTCAACAAATCTGCAAGTTTTGAAGCAGAGATTGGCATGTTTATGTCATCAATAGAAGTGACATTTTAGGGTTTGACGAACGTTCGTTAAGTTTGTTCGCCTATTTACGTTGGTGCAAAGAAATTATGAAGCAATCACAAATGAATCCTTACTAATATTATAAATGCGAAAGTAACTCTGTCTGTCTGTCTGTCTGTCTGTTACGCTTTCACGCCTAAACCCCTGGACCGATTTTGATGAAATTTGCTACAGACATAGTTTATACCTTGGAGACGGACATAGGCTACTTTTTATGGAGAAAAAAAAGGGTTGAAGGGGGTGAAATGGGGTTCAATCAGTTGTAAGGGGATTTTTTTCTTTACTTTTTTATTTGTTTTTTTTTTTTTTTTTTTGAAGGAAAACATTGCACATAATAAACAGTTTTTATTTAAAGGCGTTGCGGGTTTTATGCTTGTGTTATCATAAAAGGTTCGCTCTCTCAAATCCCTTTTGTTATCAATTAATTATTTGTCACCGCTATCTTTGAACAACTCATACCGATCATTGCATATATACGAAAACGCAAACAAATAATATGGTACAAAGTTCAAAACAATCGAGTCATACGATCATCGTCTCTTACAAAGACATAACCGAGATCGATAATGAGATAAAAAAAAAAACGAGTGTGCGTAGGACCACACTTTAGAAGTGTTAACTTCTATGGGTAGTCTAAATGTCCAAATCAATCTTAATACAAGACGATAAGGATTAATATATTTTATTTATGAATATTCTGTTAAAGTTTATTTAATTGTTACTTACAGAGTGCCCAATTTGGATGCGGCCAGTAAAACTCAGCATGCAACTACCTGTAAACGCCCTGTGCGTGAGCCCCCTTTTAAGTGCTCGAGCTCATCCCAGTTTCTCAGAATTTTGTCTACTTTTTATGGCCTTAAAATTTTCAATTTTTTTGCCAGGGTTTCTTAGAATTTCTGATAGTTTTTCTAATCGTCGGGATTTTCTGAAATTTAAAGAGGACGACTTTTCAATAGTTTTTTAGCATGTCGCAAAATATTTCACTTGAGGGTTTCCCGAATATTTTCAGGTTTGGGGAGTTTTTTACCATTTGTGATAAAATTTACATTTACATGAATTGCACATTACATTTATTACATTAATTATTAGTCAAAACGAATTATTACTCTGATTATTTACATAAAACTTATATCTAATCTTATTAATAATAATAATAGTGTTACCCTTCTAACACAAAAGGCGCACTTCTATGCTAGGGAAACAAATTTGCGATTTTTCGAAAATTCCAACAGGATTTCTTTTTCAATTGTGTCTTAAGTTTTCTAAATGAGTTCCCCAATTATAAACCGATCTTACAAGAAATGGCAGCAATGTTAAAAACAAAAGAACACAGTTTATTACTCCAAAAGTAATGAATCGATCTTGTTGTAATTTTTTGTACTTTGTCGGGGCTACATAGACACCATCTTAAAAAATTGTCAGCCCTCTATGTGCAGTTTTATTCAAGTAAACAAAGAGTGAAAATAACATGATTTGAAAACTTTGGGAGGCAAGCGGACGCAATGTTAAAAAGAACAAAGGAAAGCCGTGCGGAGCGGACGGAACGGATGGGTCCTGTTTGAGCCTTAAGACTTATTTAAATTGATATTTAAATAGTCCAGGAGCGCGTTCAAAAACCTTGCTATAGTTAAACACGAGGTAAGCTGTGGTTATGCTACATCACTTCACTTAACCACGAAAGTTTATGTTTAACCATGGAGGTTTTTGAACGCACCGTGGTTAACTACGTGGTAAGGAAAATTTAAAATTTTTTCCCATAAAATAGTGTCGGCTATTTGCCTCAATTATTTCCAATAATTATTTATTTAAAATAATCTCACAAATCCCACTTTGATTTGTTCATTATTAACATTAAAACAAATGTCAAAAAATTGTTTTTATTCTTCTTCTTCTTAACTATCACTAACCATGCTCCCGAGCATGGTTAAAATTTAACTACACCATGGTTAACCACGGGAGTTGTTGAACGCCAAAAAGTTATGCTCGTGGTTATGTTGTAGTTAACCACGAAGTTTTTGAACGACAAAAGTTTACCATAGTTAACCATGGTTAACCATAGTAAGGTTTTTGAACGCGCTCCAGGAGGGATAGCGAAAAAGTTCAAATAAATGATTTTTTGACGTTATAATTAAGAGAAATATCGTAGTAATTCAATGAATGTGTTTTGGATAAAATTGGTTCAAGGGAACAGGTGGAAACAAGTTTTTTCACGTTTTAGGTACGAATAAATTTTGTTTTGGAAAACAAAAAATAGGACATAATTATGCTAAAGACGAGAAATATGAGTTTTAGAGAATTGAAATCGATCAACAGATTTTATTATTATTATTATTAAGATTAGATATTAAGTTTTATGTAAATAATTAGAGTAATATTCGTTGTGACTAATAATTAATGTAATAAATGTAATGTGCAATTCATGTAAATGTAAATTTTATCACAAATGGTAGAAAACTCCCCAAACCTGAAAATATTCGGGAAACCCTCAAGTGAAATATTTTGCGACATGCTAAAAAACTATTGAAAAGTCGTCCCCTTTAAATTTCAGAAAATCCCGACGATTAGAAAAACTATCAGAAATTCTAAGAAACCCTGGCAAACAAATTGAAAATTTTAAGGCCATAAAAAGTAGACAAAATTCTGAGAAACTGGGATGAGCTCGAGCATTTCAAAGGGGGCTCACGCACAGGGCGTTTACATGTAGTTGTATGCTGAGTTTTACTGGTCGCATCCAAATTGGGCACTCTGGTTACTTATATCCACTCACTCCAAAATGTGTTGCAATGTTTTGGAAATTAAAATATTTGTCTTAAACTTATCACACAAAGATCGGACGATGGATGACTGGGATAATGTGGTTTTTATTAAAAATAGTAGCTAATATATAGTAATAAATACATAGTGCATAGTTCATAGGAAATATGTAGTACATAGTACACAGTACATATCGTCGGGTTGATGCAATAGTCACGAAACAGAAATTTTTGCTATTTTAAACATTGTGCAAATATGCAAAAAAAGTCATATTATATTCAGCCAAAGTCACGGATCTAAATTTTTATGGGAATCTACTGGATTCAATTTGAATTTTTTCAGAACCAGTAAAATAAGTAAAATTAAGCGATTTATATTTATATCATAAACATAAATTCAAATATATGTTTATACATTAAAGATCAGAAACTTAATGGCTGAGATAACTGAGATAATTAACAAAGAAAGCGAGCCTACGAAGTTTTTCAACACGCTATTTGCGCGAAATCAAACGCTTGGTCACCAAACCCATTCTCCTCTGCATTACTTATAACTCATTACAGAAAACACTAATTAAAGAAGTATTTCCAAATCGACTTCCCACAGTAAATACTTGCGATTTTCCCTACTGGGGTACTTCCCCAGATATGTACGTAAAATACAGACGCGCAGTCGAATAGGCGAAACGCCGAAACGTATTCCATGTCGCCGAGAGCGATTAATCCAAGCAAAATATTTAAATATTGCAGCCATTTAGCTGGCTAGAAGAGCATGGCAACTTTTAGTCGAGGTCCAGCAACAGACATCAGCGATGGTGACGCGCATTTTTGGTTCGCACCCGTTTCTGGGCACTTGTGCCTATGCAGCTGGCTAGAGCATGGCAACTTTTGGATTAGCTCCACATAGAAACAGCAGCGTATAATTCTATGTGTGCGAGGAAAAATAGCCCGCGCTTGGTGAGAGGGATTCAAAATTCATGTCATATTCTCGCACGCTATCGCACACAGCAGCGAATGTATGAATGTATGCAGACCCGCTCTAAAAATCCATGGCATATTCTCGCACCCATTCACTTCATATTTTCGCAATGCAGACGCCGCTCTTAGCATACATTGGGCTTGATCAAGGCCCTCTCCATTACAGGCCATGAAGTTCTCTCTTGAACTAATCCAACCATAGCTGAAGCCGGTCCACAAAATCTGACATTTGGTTAGAATAAATATGGCGCGGAATAGGCTCGGGATTATTTTCGTTATATTTTTGTGGTAAAAAGTGGAAAATCATTGTAAGTTATTACTCTAAACTAATCATGGATTATCAGTGGTTAGTTCTTTAGTGATTTAATAAGAAAAAATTAAAAAAAAAATAGTGATTTAGTGAGTTTTAAGTGTGTTAATTGTTGAGGTGATCAATTTCTTTTACTTTCGCGGTGTTTTTTTCGTCTTTATTAAGGAAAAATATGCTGATTATTTAATTAAAAGTGATTTAAAAGTCATTAAATAATTTATTATGGAATTATTATTAAACATATAAGTGCAGAAAAGTGTGAAAGGAAAAGTGAATAAGAAAAGTGTTTTTCTACACCTATATTTTTAATACTAATTACATAATATATGTATTAATCACTTTAAAATCACTTGTAATCCCATAACTAAACAAAATATTAAATTTTCAACATTTTTTTCGTAAATAAACATGAAAAAACACCGTGAATGTAAAAACAGTTGTTCGCCTTAACAATTAAAACACTTAAAAGACACTTAATCACTAAATTATTTTTATTTTTTTAAAATTAAATCACTAATAAACTATACACTGGTAAATCCAAGTGCAGTTAAAAGTGTTAAAATACAATATTTTATCACTTTTTACTGCAAAACTATAACCAAAACGTTCCCGAACTTATTCCGCGCCATGTTTATTCCGCTCTCTCCGGTGAATTTTTGGACCGGGTTGACCACCATGAAAAACTCTCCTTCGGGGCCTGTAGTTGAGAGGGTCTTGGCTTGATTCATTTCATCCTCTCGCACACATTCGCTGCTGTGTGCGATGGCGTGCGAGAATATGACATGAATTTTGAGAGCGGCGCGAGAATATAAAACGAATGCTGAGAGCAGCTTCTGCATTGCAACATTCAAACACAATCCCTCTCACCAAGCGCGGGCTATTTTGCCTCACACACTTATAATTATACGCTGCTGTTTGTAAGTGGAGCTCAAGCAAAAGTTTCCATGCTCTAGCCAGCTGCATAGGCACAAGTGCCCTGAAACGAGTGAGCAACAAAGTGCGCGTGTCGCCATCATGTGTCCAGAAACGGGTGTAGCAACAAAATGCGCGTGTCGCGAATTCTTTGTTTTACCCCCAGCGAAAAAGTGCCAAACGCGCCTAAAGAAGTTAACACTTCAATAAATTCAGGGAATTACCTTCATTAAGAGAATTAAAATTCATATTTTGGGCCACTCGCTTGGTTTCTGAAGTTCTAAGTGAAAACTAGATGGACTACATATCGAAACCAATTACTTGGAGATGATAAAATTTCAATTTCATGCGTTTCTTAAGGAAGATACATTTCTAGCGGGATGGATTAACAAAATTATTCATAATTAATCATTATTATTATTTTGCTTCCCTTTAGCCAATTCCATTGATAATTTACCAATTCAATTCTAGAATCATTGTTATTGTTTATTTACTACATAGTTTGAAACGATGAAGATAATAGCTATGCAGAAACGAAAAAAGTTGTTCTTTTAAATATTTATTGCAAACGTCCCGACGCAAAATGCGTCTTCATTTTTAGCAATGGAGACACTATTAAAATTAAGGTGTTGCAAAATGGATTAATAAAAGCTACTCGGATGTAAAATCATTGTTTATTTATTTATTGCTCTCTATACCCTCTTCGTTTATTGCATTTAGTTTTTTCTCGATTCATCAATTAATAAAGATTACTGAGCATCATTGTTTCAGTTTATCTATTGTTTCTCCCTTTCCTTTTCTCTCATTTTAGTGTCAACACCTCAAGGTGGTTGGTTACTTTACAGTTTTGAAACATACCAAAATGTTTCAACGGGGGGGAGTATGTTCAATTCTTTCACAGCGAAGAATTTCTCCTTGGTTATCTGTTAAATTTGTCTGCTCAAGGTCCAATCACCAAATCACCGTTAGGGTATTTAACGCCTTTTTTTATTTCAGATAGACACCATTAATTCACAGAGAAAAGGTCCAATTACACATGGCTCGGAGCCATTTGGGAAAGAAAGCATGGTCATTCGGGTACAGTGGACATTAATCAACATAAAACATTATCATCCCTGGCGATCTTGGACATTTATCAGCACTACTTTACATCGTAATCGATATTGACTAATCTAAATTTAAGTTTATTAATCGAACATTCATTTAAAATTTACGATATTCAAATTTTACTCTGGTAACACCTATCACCTCACACATGCTTACGTATAAAATTGCATCCATACTTCTATCATCGAAGCAAGATCACTTCACGTTACGGTTTTCCTTTGTATCCCCACTTGAATTGAATTCAAGCAAACTGATAAAAATTGTTGCGCACGAAGCGATCGCTCTCTTGGTACCAGATCATCATCGAGGTAAGTTGCTTTGAACTTGACTATTTTAATTTTTCCTTTTTTCCTTTTCCTAAATTCTTTCTGTTGTTGGGTACTGACCATCAACAGAAATATTAACCTATTCCTTTTGTTGTTGGGTATAGACCATCAACAAATTACTAATATTTCCCTTTGTTGTTGGGTATAGACCATCAACAAATTACTAATATTTCCTTTTGTTGTTGGGTATAGACCATCAACAAATTACTAATATTCCCTTTGTTGTTGGGTATAGACCATCAACAAATTACTAACATTCCTTTTGTTGTTGGGTATAGACCATCAACAAATTATTAAACTTTCCTTTTGTTGTTGGGTATAGATCATCAACAAATCAATCCTTGTTCCGTTTTTTCTTTCCATCTAATACCAAGTTCAAGGCCAACTTCAGAAATCAGGTGAGTACCTTATTCAGAGCATCCATCTATATCTATAAAAATCTCGTGTCACAGTGTTTGTTACCGTACTCCTCCGAAACGGGTTGACCAATTTGCATGAAATTTTTTGTGTATATTTGGTAGGTCTGAGAATAGGTCGTACGCTATTTTTTATACCTTTAACCAAAAAAACAGCTGCACAATCCAAAAAAAAATGGTAATTTTAGGAATTTTCACTTCATTTAATTTCAATAGCTTCATGGCCTACCTATTGTTTGACAAATGTAAAATTGTCATTAAATTGAATCATTACATTTAATGAAAATTTCAAATTTACGCAGCTGTCAAACAATAGGTAGGCCATGACGCTATTGAAACTAAAATGATCCATGGCAGCCATCTCAAGAGGGCGGTGTACCACTTTCTTCACAACCACCTCGATATGGGTATCTAATGAAAGGGTATGATAAGTAGAATACAATAAGCAATGTAGTATACAAAATATATCTTTAGATCCATGGCGGCCGTCTCAAGAGGCCGGATTACCACTTTCTTCACAACCACCTCAACATGGGTATCAAATGAAAGGGTATGTTAAGTACAATACAATAAGCAATGTAGTATACAAAATATATCTTTAGATCCATGGCGGCCATCTCAAGAGGGCGGGGTACCACTTTCTTCACAACCACCTCGACATGGGTATCAAATGAAAGGGTATGATAAGTAGAATACAATAAGCAATGTAGTATACAAAATATATCTTTAGATCCATGGCGGCCGTCTCAAGAGGCCGGACTACCACTTTCTTCACAACCACCTCAACATGGGTATCAAATGAAAGGGTATGTTAAGTAGAATACAATAAGCAATGTAGTATACAAAATATATCTTTAGATCCATGGCGGCCGTCTCAAGAGGCCGGATTACCACTTTCTTCACAACCACCTCAACATGGGTATCAAATGAAAGGGTATGTTAAGTAGAATACAATAAGCAATGTAGTATACAAAATATATCTTTAGATCCATGGCGCCCGTCTCAAGAGGGCGGGGTACCACTTTCTTCACAACCACCTCGACATGGGTATCAAATGAAAGGGTATGATAAGTAGAATATAATAAGCAATGTAGTATACAAAATATATCTTTAGATCCATGGCGGCCGTCTCAAGAGGGCGGGGTACCACTTTCTTCACAACCACTTCGACATGGGTATCAAATGAAAGGGTATGTTAAGTAGAATACAATAAGCAATGTAGTATACAAAATATATCTTTAGATCCATGGCGGCCGTCTCAAGAGGGCGGGGTACCACTTTCTTCACAACCACCTCGACATGGGTATCAAATGAAAGGGTATGATAAGTAGAATACAATAAGCAAAATATATCTTTAGATCCATGGCGGCCGTCTCAAGAGGCCGGATTACCACTTTCTTCACAACCACCTCAACATGGGTATCAAATGAAAGGGTATGATAAGTAGAATACAATAAGCAATGTAGTATACAAAATATGTCTTTAGATCCATGGCGGCCGTCTAAAGAGGCCGGATTACCACTTTCTTCACAACCCCCTCAACATGGGTATCAAATTAAAGGGTATGATAAGTAGAATA
The DNA here is from genome assembly GCA_949987705.1 of Thereva unica. Classification (NCBI taxonomy): domain Eukaryota; kingdom Metazoa; phylum Arthropoda; class Insecta; order Diptera; family Therevidae; genus Thereva; species Thereva unica. The sequence goes on from OX465281.1 coordinate 128,626,942, forward strand.
CAATAAGCAATGTAGTAGACTAAATATACCGATTCATGGCGGCCGACGCAAGACCCATGTTCTTTGAGGCATTTCATCTGTGTAAAATTCATATCTCGAAAAATATTAAGTCAATGGATGGTTTTTATTGTTTACTATTGACTTATGGGTGCAGCGTAGGCGCACCGGGTCCCAGCTAGTATACCAAAATGTTTCAACGGGGGGGAGTATGTTCAATTCTTTCACAGCGAAGAATTTCTCCTTGGTTATCTGTTAAATTTGTCTGCTCAAGGTCCAATCACCAAATCACCGTTAGGGTATTTAACGCCTTTTTTATTTCAGATAGACACCATTAATTCACAGAGAAAAGGTCCAATTACACATGGCTCGGAGCCATTTGGGAAAGAAAGCATGGTCATTCGGGTACAGTGGACATTAATCAACATAAAACATTATCATCCCTGGCGATCTTGGACATTTATCAGCACTACTTTACATCGTAATCGATATTGACTAATCTAAATTTAAGTTTATTAATCGAACATTCATTTAAAATTTACGATATTCAAATTTTACTCTGGTAACACCTATCACCTCACACATGCTTACGTATAAAATTGCATCCATACTTCTATCATCGAAGCAAGATCACTTCACGTTACGGTTTTCCTTTGTATCCCCACTTGAATTGAATTCAAGCAAACTGATAAAAATTGTTGCGCACGAAGCGATCGCTCTCTTGGTACCAGATCATCATCGAGGTAAGTTGCTTTGAACTTGACTATTTTAATTTTTCCTTTTTTCCTTTTCCTAAATTCTTTCTGTTGTTGGGTACCGACCATCAACAGAAATATTAACCTATTCCTTTTGTTGTTGGGTATAGACCATCAACAAATTACTAATATTTCCCTTTGTTGTTGGGTATAGACCATCAACAAATTACTAATATTTCCTTTTGTTGTTGGGTATAGACCATCAACAAATTACTAATATTCCCTTTGTTGTTGGGTATAGACCATCAACAAATTACTAACATTCCTTTTGTTGTTGGGTATAGACCATCAACAAATTATTAAACTTTCCTTTTGTTGTTGGGTATAGATCATCAACAAATCAATCCTTGTTCCGTTTTTTCTTTCCATCTAATACCAAGTTCAAGGCCAACTTCAGAAATCAGGTGAGTACCTTATTCAGAGCATCCATATACATATATATTTCAATTTTTCATACATATAAATTTCTCGCTTTATTTGGTGATTTGGTGAAGTAATTCCCAACAATTTTTATCGTCATTCATTTCAAAGTTTCTTTGGTTTTGTCGGATTTAGTGATCAACGTGGTAGAGGTTTCGATGCAATTCAATTAATAACTATAGCTTACAACGTTGATGAGGTGGTGAAAAGGTGAACATTGATGAATTTACATTATAGTTAACAACGTTGTTGAGGTTGTACAATAAATTTTGGGTGAATGTTCATTTTGCGTCAATTTGAATTATAGCATATTATATATATACTAGCTGGGACCCGGTGCGCCTACGCTGCACCCATAAGTCAATAGTAAACAATAAAAACCATCCATTGACTTAATATTTTTCGAGATATGAATTTTACACAGATGAAATGCCTCAAAGAACATGGGTCTTGCGTCGGCCGCCATGAATCGGTATGTTGAGTCTACTACATTGCTTATTGTATTCTACTTATCATACCCTTTCATTTGATACCCATGTTGAGGGGATTGTGAAGAAAGTGGTAATCCGGCCTCTTTAGACGGCCGCCATGGATCTAAAGATATATTTTGTATACTACATTGCTTATTGTATTCTACTTATCATACCCTTTCATTTGATACCCATGTCGAGGTGGTTGTGAAGAAAGTGGTAATTCGGCCTCTTGAGACGGCCGCCATGGATCTAAAGATATATTTTGTATACTACATTGCTTATTGTATTCTACTTATCATACCCTTTCATTTGATACCCATGTCGAGGTGGTTGTGAAGAAAGTGGTACCCCGCCCTCTTGAGACGGCCGCCATGGATCTAAAGATATATTTTGTATACTACATTGCTTATTGTATTCTCCTTAACATACCCTTTCATTTGATACCCATGTTGAGGTGGTTGTGAAGAAAGTGGTAATCCGGCCTCTTGAGACGGCCGCCATGGATCTAAAGATATATTTTGTATACTACATTGCTTATTGTATTCTACTTATCATACCCTTTCATTTGATACCCATGTCGACGTAGTTGTGAAGAAAGTGGTACCCCGCCCTCTTGAGACGGCCGCCATGGATCTAAAGATATATTTTGTATACTACATTGCTTATTGTATTCTACTACATACCCTTTCATTTGATACCCATGTCGAGGTGGTTGTGAAGAAAGAGGTAATTCGGCCTCTTGAGACGGCCGCCATGGATCTAAAGATATATTTTGTATACTACATTGCTTATTGTATTCTACTTATCATACCCTTTCATTTGATACCCATGTCGAGGTGGTTGTGAAGAAAGTGGTACCCCGCCCTCTTGAGACGGCCGCCATGGATCTAAAGATATATTTTGTATACTACATTGCTTATTGTATTCTCCTTAACATACCCTTTCATTTAATACCCATGTTGAGGTGGTTGTGAAGAAAGTGGTAATCCGGCCTCTTGAGACGGCCGCCATGGATCTAAAGATATATTTTGTATACTACATTGCTTATTATATTCTACTTATCATACCCTTTCATTTGATACCCATGTCGAGGTGGTTGTGAAGAAAGAGGTAATTCGGCCTCTTGAGACGGCCGCCATGGATCTAAAGATATATTTTGTATACTACATTGCTTATTGTATTCTACTTATCATACCCTTTCATTTGATACCCATGTCGAGGTGGTTGTGAAGAAAGTGGTACCCCGCCCTCTTGAGACGGCCGCCATGGATCTAAAGATATATTTTGTATACTACATTGCTTATTGTATTCTCCTTAACATACCCTTTCATTTAATACCCATGTTGAGGTGGTTGTGAAGAAAGTGGTAATCCGGCCTCTTGAGACGGCCGCCATGGATCTAAAGATATATTTTGTAAACTACATTGCTTATTGTATTCTACTTATCATACCCTTTCATTTGATACCCATGTCGAGGTGGTTGTGAAGAAAGAGGTAATTCGGCCTCTTGAGACGGCCGTCATGGATCTAAAGATATATTTTGTATACTACATTGCTTATTGTATTCTACTTATCATACCCTTTCATTTGATACCCATGTCGAGGTGGTTGTGAAGAAAGTGGTACCCCGCCCTCTTGAGACGGCCGCCATGGATCTAAAGATATATTTTGTATACTACATTGCTTATTGTATTCTCCTTAACATACCCTTTCATTTAATACCCATGTTGAGGTGGTTGTGAAGAAAGTGGTAATCCGGCCTCTTGAGACGGCCGCCATGGATCTAAAGATATATTTTGTATACTACATTGCTTATTGTATTCTACTTATCATACCCTTTCATTTGATACCCATGTCGAGGTGGTTGTGAAGAAAGTGGTACCCCGCCGTCTTGAGACGGCCGCCATGGATCTAAAGATATATTTTGTATACTACATTGCTTATTGTATTCTCCTTAACATACCCTTTCATTTGATACCCATGTTGAGGTGGTTGTGAAGAAAGTGGTAATCCGGCCTCTTGAGACGGCCGCCATGGATCTAAAGATATATTTTGTATACTACATTGCTTATTGTATTCTACTTATCATACCCTTTCATTTGATACCCATGTCGAGGTGGTTGTGAAGAAAGTGGTACCCCGCCCTCTTGAGACGGCCGCCATGGATCTAAAGATATATTTTGTATACTATTGTTGCTTATTATATTCTACTTAACATACCCTTTCATTTGATACCCATGTTGAGGTGGTTGTGAAGAAAGTGGTAATCCGGCCTCTTGAGACGGCCGCCATGGATCTAAAGATATATTTTGTATACTACATTGCTTATTGTATTCTACTTATCATACCCTTTCATTTGATACCCATGTCGAGGTGGTTGTGAAGAAAGTGGTACCCCGCCCCCTTGAGACGGCCGCCATGGATCTAAAGATATATTTTGTATACTACATTGCTTATTGTATTCTACGTATCATACCCTTTCATTTGATACCCATGTCGAGGTGGTTGTGAAGAAAGTGGTAATTCTGCCTCTTGAGACGGCCGCCATGGATCTAAAGATATATTTTGTATACTACATTGCTTATTATATTCTACTTAACATACCCTTTCATTTGATACCCATGTTGAGGTGGTTGTGAAGAAAGTGGTAATCCGGCCTCTTGAGACGGCCGCCATTTTTTTTTTTTTTTTTTTTTTATGTGGCAGTGCTAAGCTCAGGAGTCACCCTTTGTACTACTAGTCCGTCATGTCATTTGTCACGTCATGGTGCAATGTCTAGCAGTAAGCTTAGTACGGGGGAGGGGTGGGGGGAATAGGTTAGGGATTATGAAGGTACGGGAGGGTATTGAAGAAGGTGGTGATGAACCCTGCGTTTGAACTCTTGGATGTTGTAGGAGCTCGGAAATACCGACTGCGAGAGACTATTCCACAGTCGAGTTGTTCTATTTACATACGAATTCATATCTTGTTGAGTGCGTGAAAAGGGTAGTTGCAAGTGCAGGGAATGGGACGAGTGGGCTAATCTGGTGTTGCGGTTATAAGATTGCCGTGGAGGCAAAAGAGCGTTTAACTCGGAGGAACAGTCACTATGATAGTAGCGATAAAATTTTGTCAGTGCTGCTACATTCCTACGGTGGCTTAGGGGGTCGATGGTGGAGCAAGCGGTATCGTCATTAATTAACTTAAGGGCCCTTTTTTGGACCTTATCTAACCATGCTAAGGTTGTTATTGGAGCGCCGCCCCAAATGAGGGAGTTGTATTCGAGAAGAGGCCGAATGTAGGATTTATAAATAACAGCACGGGCCGATGGCTGGAGGAGGAACCTGCACCTCTTAAGAAATCCCAAGCACTGGGATGCTTGTTTGGCGATTTGGAATATATGGTCATTCCATCGCAAGTCTTTGGCTAATGTCACGCCTAAGATGTGTAGGGATGGGTCGGCCTTTACTTCCACGCCATCCACTGTCAAGGATGGTGATGTGTTGATCTTTTTCTTTGAAATAAGACAGTACTTGGTTTTGGAGGGGTTGAATTCAACACGATTCTTTTTTCCCCACTCTATAATAAGTTCAATGTCGTTATTAATAGAGTTGAACATTAGTTCACGATCATCAAGACAGGATCTGGCATGTGTCTGTCTTGTATCGAAGCTGTACGAGTAACGTAGAGTACCGTCGTCAGCGAAGCTGAGAAGTGGGTTGGAGGGGATTGAAAGTAGGTCATTTATAAAGATAAGAAATAGGGCCGGTGATAAAATTGACCCCTGGGGGACCCCCGCAGAGATGGGGTGAGATTCAGATTTAACGCCATCCAAAACTACCTTAATTGAACGGCCGGAAAGGAAACCCTCAACCCACTTATAGAGAAGCGAGTCAATTCCAATAGCTTTGAGTTTAGCTAACAAGGCTGAGTGCCATACTCTATCAAAAGCCTTGGAGATATCAAGAGCAACCAGACTAGACTCACCGGATCCATGCAGACTACGGCTGAGGTGTTCGGTAAGGCAAACTAAAAGATCACCAGTGGATCTTTTTTGTCGAAAGCCGTATTGTTTGTCGTTGATAAGTTGGATCTAAAGATATATTTTGTATACTACATTGCTTATTGTATTCTACTTATCATACCCTTTCATTTGATACCCATGTCGAGGTGGTTGTGAAGAAAGTGGTACCCCGCCCTCTTGAGACGGCCGCCATGGATCTAAAGATATATTTTGTATACTACATTGCTTATTATATTCTACTTAACATACCCTTTCATTTGATACCCATGTTGAGGTGGTTGTGAAGAAAGTGGTAATCCGGCCTCTTGAGACGGCCGCCATGGATCTAAAGATATATTTTGTATACTACATTGCTTATTGTATTCTACTTATCATACCCCTTCATTTGATACCCATGTCGAGGTGGTTGTGAAGAAAGTGGTACCCCGCCCTCTTGAGACAGCCGCCATGGATCTAAAGATATATTTTGTATACTACATTGCTTATTGTATTCTACTTATCATACCCTTTCATTTGATACCCATGTCGAGGTGGTTGTGAAGAAAGTGGTACCCCGCCCTCTTGAGACGGCCGCCATGGATCTAAAGGTATATTTTGTATACTACATTGCTTATTGTATTCTCCTTAATATACCCTTTCATTTGATACCCATGTTGAGGTGGTTGTGAAGAAAGTGGTACCCCGCCCTCTTGAGACGGCCGCCATGGATCTAAAGATATATTTTGTATACTACATTGCTTATTGTATTCTACTTATCATACCCTTTCATTTGATACCCATGTCGAGGTGGTTGTGAAGAAAGTGGTACACCGCCCTCTTGAGACGGCCGCCATGGATCATTTTAGTTTCAATAGCGTCATGGCCTACCTATTGTTTGACAGCTGCGTAAATTTGAAATTTTCATTAAATGTAATGATTCAATTTAATGACAATTTTACATTTGTCAAACAATAGGTAGGCCATGAAGCTATTGAAACTAAAATGAAGTGAAAATTCCTAAAATTACCATTTTTGTTTGGGTTTTGCAGCTGTTTTTTTGGTTAAAGGTATAAAAAATAGCCTACGACCTATTCTCAGACCTACCAAATATACACCAAAAATTTCATGCAAATTGGTCAACCCGTTTCGGAGGAGTACGGTAACAAACACTGTGACACGAGATTTTTATAGATATAGATAGATTTTCTTCCATTGAATTTACTTTGTCGTTGAATTTAAATTAACTAACTGAATTAATTAACTAATCCTAACAATAATTATATCAGATAACCATTTTTACTTATATCATATGACCATTTTTAATTTCCAGAATGAATATTGAAATTTATAAATTCACGAATTTATTGAAGTTATTAAAATAAAATTGAATTGTTCTAAATGAATTTATACTCTTTTATTCAGGTGTTCGGCAATTAGAAGCCAAATGCGTCCGAGAAATTCTTCTATTCTTTTGAAGTTTTTAATACAAAAACATATGGTCCTTCGAGCCGGATTATTTGCAGCAAAAACTCGTCCGATGAATTCCTTTATTTCTGAGTTTTTTGATACAAAAACATGTGTCATGTATGGCACAACAGGTTGTAAAAACAGGACAAGCTATAATACAGGATAAAAACATCAACAGCAAATCAGTTAAAGATATTTTAAAAGAACAAGGTCGAGTTGTTGTTCAAGATTTAGCTCAGAAAGGTATAAATAAACTGTTTGACGGAATGAAGGGTGCAGGTATAAAAAGACCCAATCCGTTTACAACTCTACATTTAAAACCAGCTGTTAAACGCAAAAGACGTGCAAAAACACCTAAACGGTCGAGAAATTGTAAAACTGAAAATCAAAGAAAAGGAATAAAAGCAAGAGTTTTGAAAACAAAACGAAAGATACGTAAACGTATACTGGACATATTTGATAAATAATCATAATGTCGTACAAAGAATGCATGAAATCAGAATTGGATCTTTTTTCAACACCACCAGTTCAGAGCAATATGTTGAAAACAGAAGAAGTAGCATATAAGCCAATAGCCTCGCTCGACAACTCCTCCGTTCTAGAGTTTGTAACTTTGGGTCATGGAAATACATACCGTGATTTATCTAGCATATATCTTCGTTTAAAATTGCAATTAATTAAAATAAAAGATGGAAAAGAAGAACTTTATCCAGATGATGGTGATGCTCCAGGTTTAATAAACAATATTTTACACTCCATATTTCGCCAGTGCACTGTATATTTGAATGGAAAACCAATTGCTCAAACCGACCACAATTACAATTATCGCGCTTATATTGAAAATTTATTAAATTATGGCAAAGATGCTGCATCTACCCATTTGGAGTCGGTCGGCTGGTATCTTGACAAAGATGACGCGGAAATTGCAGATATCGATAAACCCGTTGCTGAATTACATCAAGGCTATTTAGATCGTCAGAAACTCTTCAATAAAAGTAATGTAGTTGAATTGATGGGCAAAATCCATACCGATTTATTTAATCAGAATAAGTTGCTATTAAACGGTGTCGATTTACGTGTAGTTTTATCGCGTGAAAAACCAGAATTTTATATTTTATCCAAGGACGGGACCGACTCACCACTATTAAAAATCATGGATGCAACCATGTACATGAATCACGTGACAGTTAATGCGAATATTTTATTAGCACATGAGACAGTTTTACAGCGATCAAACGCCATATACCCATACAAGCGAGTTGAAGTTAAAAGTTACACTATTCCAGCAAACACATTCACACTTTCACTGGATAATATCGTCATCGGACAGTTACCGAACTTAATAATTTTTGGTATGGTGAACAATGATGCTTACACTGGCAGAAGAACAAAGAACCCCTTTAACTTTAAACATAACAACATTACCAGATTCAATTTATCAGTGAATGGCGTGCAGATACCAAATCAACCTCTCGAATTTGACTACTCAAAAGATAATCCGATTAGTACACGCGGATACAATGCGTTATTCAGAGGAACAGGTATTCATTACTTCGATAAAGGTCATCAAATATTCAAGACATTATTCAACAAGGGGTGTTTTCTTCTCGCTTTCGATTTAACAACAGACAATTCATATAACGCGACTTGCGGCAATTTATTAAATCAAGGGACAGTACGTGTTGAAGGAAAATTTAGAGATGCGTTAAAAAATAGTGTGACATGCATTGTATATGCTGAGTACGATGGAAGCATTGAAATTGACAAGGATCGAAATGTTTACACCAACTTTTAAATCTATATAAGGCGGTTACTTGCAACAAACTGTTAGTTGGCAAATTGCTTTACTATAGTAACAATGAGTTGTTTAATTAATGCGGAATACTTTTGCGGAGGTGAATTTACCTTCTTTAAAAAAGTCTCTTTAGCTGGATTCACTGTACAAAATAAAACGTTTACAAAGGAAATAATTTTTAAATATCCAACATCTAGTTTGGAATGCAGTGAACAACAATCAAGTAAATTTGGTAATCTTGAACTAAAACGTATGGATGAAGACCTTATAAAAACTCTAGCGAAATTTAAGACAATCTTTGTTCGTGGTACATCAACTAAGGAGTTTATTAATAACTATGTTACATCTCTCACCAAGGTCATTGACTTAGAAGCAGCATTTACCTGTGAACAAGAATGAACACGATCGAACTTGCAACTGCATTGACAAATAATCGCGTAACAAACAAGTTTTTTAGAGGAGTCTTCCCCTGCAACCATCTACCACAAAAAATAAAACTAGTTGGGATGTGGGTTCGACCCTTTCGGTCCACACGATCAACTTCCCAGTATAACGGATGTTGAATATTATGATTGGATATTTTAATAATAAATGAACAATAGGCAATATAGAATATATGTATAATACCGAGAATTTGTCACAATTGTTTATCAATATTTTCGCTAAAATGTCAAACTAAATGTGCGCACTTACAAGATTAGGATGACGAAAATGTATATAAAATTGATGTAATAATGTTTTTCGGCACCTCAATGAAGTCGATATAGTTTTTAGTTCGCGCGGTATCGTGCAGGTACAAAAATCACTTAAGTCATTTAAACCAAAAACCCGCTGGACCGAATATTATACAAATATTTTCAGATTATATTGTCGCTAATACGCTTCGAACGGCACCTCAAGTAAGTCAATATCTTTTGTGGTTCGGGCCATATCGTGTAAGTACAAAAATCACTTACGCCACTTAAACAAAAAAACGGCTCGACCGAATTTTATGAAAATCTTTTCAGATCATATTTTGGTTAATACTCTTCGAACGGCACCTCAACTAAGTCGATATCTTTTATAGTTCGCGCGATATCGTGCAGGTACAAAAATCACTTAAGTCATTTAAACCAAAAAACCGCTGGACCGAATATTATAAAAATCTTTTCAAATAATATTGTCACTAATACGCTTCGAACGGCACCTCAAGTAAGTCAGTATCTTTCGTGGTTCGGGCGATATCGTGCAGGTACAAAAATCACTTACGTCGCTCAAACAAAAAAACGGCTGGACCGAATTTCATGAAATTCTTTTCAGATCATATTTCGGTTAATACGCTTCGAACAACACCTCAACGAAGTCGATATCAGTTTTGGTTCGGGCGATATCGTGCAGGAAAAAATGACCACATCCGTACGCACATACACACACACACACATACTTCCTCCCAATTTTTTGCTTAAAATGCTCCTGGGACCTTGAAAGATGAAAATACGTTGAAATTTTCGATTTCGATTTTCGGACCGATTACAATAACTTCCTATACTGGGAAGTTAAAAACCCGCATGCGTCATAGCTAATACGGATCCATCACATAAAGACGGAACTCACTGGGTTGCATTTTATTTCCCGAAACAAGGTCCTGCAGAGTACTTTGATTCATTTGGAAGATATCCCACCAATAAGTTTTTTCAAAGATTTTTTTTTAAATAATTCAAAGACTTTTTTTAAATAATAAAAAACGTTTGCAGGGACAATTTTCATCGACATGTGGACATTATTGTTGTGTATTTCTATATTCTCGGTGTAGAGGAAAAAGCCTAAAGAATTTTTTAACACAATTCTCTTCGAGCGATTTCAGTTTAAATGATAATAAAATAGTTAATTTATACTTGAAGAATTTTACACAAAGTGGTGGAGAGTTTTGTAACCAATCATGTAAAGCCGAGATCAGCACTATAAAAACACTGAACAAAAGCTGTTAATATTTAATGTTAAAGTTTAATTTGAGTAACATGGAGCCATCACGTAAAAGACAGAGGACCACTGGTGCTAAAGGAAAAAAGAAGCTGTCCAAATGCAAAGCAGAAGTTGTCGGTGAAAATCTCTTATTAAATTACACGTGCCATAACCGGAAGATAATACTCGGCTTTGACTCAACATCGTTCGAGGCGAAAATAGTATTTCAGCGTCATGTTCTCACCCCAATATCAGCATCCTATCCCGAATGGACATCTATTTACAACTATCTTGGTGCTTTAAAAACGAAAATGGAAAATTCATCTTCAGCAAATCAGACGAAGGAGTACAAAATCCCCATTGGCAGTGGCAGCATCACTCTAAGGCAAGCGGAACTTTGTAAATTATTTGAAATGCTGAAATTTTTAAACATCGTTATGTACCACAATAACAATGCTTAAGAGAGCATGAAAGAATATTATAAGAAGTACATTGAAAAATGTAAAGAAAAAAACGTATTAACATTAGCATGTGAAGATTTTTTTATTCCAAGTCGAACATCTTATGTACACTTAAATTATTCTCGACTTTTTTATGAAATACCTTTATATTGTATTGCAAATCTTGTTTTTGATACGATAAATTTTGACTGCAAATAAATAAACAAAATACAACTAAAAAATTCTTTTATTTAAAACATTTATTCACTAGCATGTACAAATAAATATTAAAACAATTTTGTACGGCACATCTTAGACTAGGTGATTTTCCATGTATAGTGCAGAGAGCTCCAAAATTTTCCAAGTTGGCTAGTTTTGGTATTTCCAATTGGTTTATTTTCGCTTCCGGAAGGTATTTCTGAATAAATTTCTCCTTTTCTAGTCCTTTCACGTAAATTGTTGCATTTGAATAATTCGACAGTATCTTGGGTAATTCGTTGTAATTAATAATGCCGCCGTTCCATCTTAATCCATTTATTTTTCTAAAGTTGAAATCATTTTGCCAACGAGCTTTTGACGGTAGTTCATTATACGGGTATGGAGGCATAAAATAGTATAAACTTGGTATAAGCGACCCGTGGTGCAAGACGGACAGCTCCTTAGCAAATAGTTGTCCGTTAATTCCACTGACAAATTGTACATCTAAAACAACTCTATCGGAACTCATAACTTTAACTACTCATAGGAAAATATCAAACTATTTAAATTTATTTATTTTAAAGCTTTATATATGCTACTCGCTGCCTTGAGGCAAATGGACTGATGTTACTTCCAAACAAAATGTGTCAGTGCTTGCTCTTTCTGAATTGCTCTGGAAGATTTTCGCAACCATTTCCAAGATGTCACTAGTTTTTACATCAGATGCCAACTTATAATTTATCCATCCAGGGCCTCTTTCCCTAAAGCTGGCACCGCAAAAAGTAATACCAACATGGCAGGGATCGTAAATAACTGTTATATTTGTATTTTTGACTTAAAAAATCAAATAGTAAATGTTGTCTGATCTGCATAAAATTTATACTGGATACTCAGAGTAGCGAGTTCTACGCGGTGGTGGGGTTACTTTTAAATTGTAGACTTTTATTATAAAAGTCAAGTTTAATAGTTAAAATTAATTTAAATTTTTTTAAATAAACAATAACAGTTATATTTAACTAAAAAAGTTTTAGGTCATTAAAAACTCTTATTTTTGTTTTTTATTTTTAAAGTCTTCCAAAACTCTTATGGGAAGACTTTTATTTTTAAAATCAAAAATAACTGTTAAAAAAGACTGTCTTGCATAAAAGTCTTTCTAAGATTTTTATTTTTCCAGTTTTTTCTATAAAAGTCTTTGAAGACTTTTATTTTAAAAATATAAAAATAAAAGTCTTTTGCTGAAAACAGATAAATAGTCCATTCAAACCGTTAAGAAAACCGAACCCTAAAGGTTTTTGGGGTCGCTGATCACAAAAATCGGGGTCCTGCGGTCCTAAAACTTGGGCTTCACCCTTAAAAATGCAAAAAACACCCCTTTTTAGGGGTTTTCCGCGATTATTTCGATAATAATGAAAACTAATGCAATGAAATACACTTTTTTTAATATTTATTTGCGAAGGTGGTTGATTTGTACTAAATCAACGCGAACTTTATGATAAGGGGTGATCCTAAAGGGTTGAAACCACCCCTAAATCGGCTACAAATAGAAACTAGTTGGGATGTGGGTTCGACCCTTTCGGTCCACACGATCAACTCAAGGGGGTGAAATAGGGTCAACTCAAAACCGCTGGAGCTATAAGGCTGAAATTTTGACAGTGCAGCCCTATAATGGCGTGGACATCCACTATAAAGCGATTTTTCGAAATTCATCCCCTAAGGGGGTGAAATGGGGTTTATCCAAACCGCTGGAGCTTATAGGGTTGAAATTTTGACAGTGCATCCCTTTAATGACGTGGACATCCACTAAAAAGCGATTTTTCGAAATTCATCCCCTAAGGGGGTGAAATGGGGTTTCTCCAAACCGTTAAAGCTATAGGGCTGCAATTTTGACAGTGCATCCCTTTAATGACGTGGACATCCACTAAAAAGCGATTTTTCGAAATTCATCCCCTAAAGGGGTGAAATGGGGTTTTTCCAAACCGCTGGAGCTATAGGGCTGAAATTTTGACAGTGCATCCCTTTAATGACGTGGACATCCACTAAAAAGCGATTTTTCGAAATTCATCCCCTAAAGGGGTGAAATGGGGTTTTTCCAAACCGCTGGAGCTATAGGGCTGAAATTTTGACAGTGCATCCCTTTAATGACGTGGACATCCACTATAAAGCGATTTTTCGAAATTCATCCCCTAAGGGGGTGAAATGGGGTTTTTCTAAACCGCTGGAGCTAAAGGGCTGAAATTTTGACAGTGCATCCCTTTAATGACGTGGACATCCACTAAAAAGCGATTTTTCGAAATTCATCCCCTAAAGGGGTGAAATGGGGTTTTTCCAAACCGCTGGAGCTATAAGGCTGAAATTTTGATAGTGCATCCCTTTAATGACGTGGACATCCACTAAAAAGCGATTTTTCGAAATTCATCCCTTAAAGGGGTGAAATGGGGTTTTTCCAAACCGCTGGAGCTATAGGGCTGAAATTTTGACAGTGCATCCCTTTAATGACGTGGATATCCACTATAAAGCGATTTTTCGAAATTCATCCCCTAAAGGGGTGAAATGGGGTTTTTCCAAACCGCTGGAGCTATAGGGCTGAAATTTTGACAGTGCATCCCTTTAATGACGTGGACATCCACTAAAAAGCGATTTTTCGAAATTCATCCCCTAAGGGGGTGAAATAGGGTTTACCCAAACCGCTGGAGCTATAGGGCTGAAATTTTGACAGTGCATCCCTTTAATGACGTGGACATCCACTAAGAAGCGATTTTTTGAAATTAATCCCCTAACGGAGTGAAATGGGGTTACCAAACTACTAATTTAAGTAGAAATTAAACAGGGAGCCAAAAAATTCAAAAATATAATATCAGCCGCACCAATTTATCCACCTAATAAATCATTTTTTACATAGTTTTAGTTAGAATTTCTACAGCCTGATCAACGTGCTAGGCTTTAAGCACAATATCACAATTGTTTTTATAGTGTAATTTTCGAACTACGATAGCTATTTTATTTGTTTTCAGCAAAAGACTGACCTGCCAATGTCATTGTAAAAAAACGGAACACCCCATTATTCAGAAGTAACTCAAATACACCAGGGTACATATTTCCAATTATTGTGTGATTGTCGTTTTTATCCTGCATTTTGACTTTATTTAAAAATTCCACGAAAAGAAATATTTCTCCATGTATTTTTTATTTTGCTTCGGTTTAGGGGTGGTTTAACCCCTTTAAAAAAGGGTTTAAAGTGCAATTTTCCAAATGTTTCAATGAATAAAAATGGAAAATAAAATTTTAATGCAAAACAATAAATGTCAATTTTTTTCAATTACAATTTTAATGCAGGGGTAGTTTCACCCCCTTAAGGGTTTAAAATAATAAATTTATGGCTGATAATACCTTTTGAACCAAATTTCAAGCAAAAAGCAAAAAACAAAAAAAAATTTCTAATTTTTTTTATATAAAGTTGATTTTTATAATTGTGGGGGTAGTTTTAACCCCTTAAGGGTTGAAAATAATTTAGTTTTGCCTGACAGTACGCCCACAATCGTATTTGAAGCATATACTTGAAGAAAAATTTTTTAAAATTTTTTTCTATTTGTAGCCGATTTAGGGGTGGTTTCAACCCTTTAGGATCACCCCTTATCATAAAGTTCGCGTTGATTTAGTACAAATCAACCACCTTCGCAAATAAATATTAAAAAAAGTGTATTTCATTGCATTAGTTTTCATTATTATCGAAATAATCGCGGAAAACCCCTAAAAAGGGGTGTTTTTTGCATTTTTAAGGGTGAAGCCCAAGTTTTAGGACCGCAGGACCCCGATTTTTGTGATCAGCGACCCCAAAAACCTTTAGGGTTCGATTTTCTTAACGGTTTGAATGGACTATTTATCTGTTTTCAGCAAAAGACTTTTATTTTTATATTTTAAAAATAAAAGTCTTCAAAGACTTTTATAGAAAAAACTGGAAAAATAAAAATCTTAGAAAGACTTTTATGCAAGACCGAAAAAAATAAAAGTCTTTTTTAACAGTTATTTTTGATTTTAAAAATAAAAGTCAATTTTAATTATTATTTCGAACAAAAAAAGAAAAAAATCTTTAATAACAATTTTAAAAGATTTAAAACAATACTAGTCAAAGATAATAGTTAAAAATAACTTTAAATATTTTTGGTAAAATTTAACTGTTACTGTTGTTTTATATCATATAAGTTTCAAAATAATGATTATTTTCTGATTTTTTCGATATAAGTTATAACAGTTACGATCCCTGCAACATGGTCATTTGGTTGGATCGCCGTCATCACATGTTGAATAATGTCTTCAATGCTGCTCTTAAACCATGTTAAAGGTTCTACATTCCTTGGCGTGTCATTGATTTTAAATTCAATTTTGCGACCCCTCACATTGAAACGTTTGTTGTGGGTTATTATATCTCTAATGATGCTAAATTTAAGGTACTTGAAGAACTGAACGTTCAAATGAACGAAATATAAAAAAAATTTTTAAGTGCGGGAGAGTTGACTCACCCCGCTGATAATGTCATCTTTTACTAATTCGGGGATGGCGAATTCAATAAAAATAAAACCAAACCCCTAACTTGATCGCAAACTACCCCTAGGACAACCCTTATTACTAAAATTGAGTGTTCTGCATTTACTTATGAAATCACCCCGCCAATTTTTTGTGTAGTATAATCCCTGAGTGTAAGCTATTTTTTGAGCCCAACATGAACCGGATCGGACCTGCGGAACCCACCCCCTCAGCAACCCCTAAAATAAAATTTTTTTTAAGCCCAAAATAAGGCTCCACCGCTCCAATTTTTAATGAAGATGCTAATACTATACACAAGACAATTTTTAGAAAAAATTCCAACCCCCTCCGGCACCGGAAACTACCCCTGTCATAAGGGGGTGGAAATCAAATTATTTAATTTCACCCCTGAACTTCATTTCACCCCGCCAATTTTTGGTGCACAAATAGACACTACTGTAAGCTATTTTTTGAGCCCAACATGAGCCGAATCGGACCTGCGGAGACCACCACCCCAGCCACCCCTAAAGTAAAATTATTTTTTTTAAGCCCAAAATAAGGCTCCACCGCGCCAATTTTTAATGAAGATGCAAATACTATACACAAGACAACTTTTAGAAAAAATTCCAACCCCCTCCGGCACCGTAAACTACCCCTACCCCAAGGGGGTGGAAATCAAATTATTTAATTTCACCCCTGAACTTCATTTCACCCCGCCAATTTTTGGTGCACAAATAGCCACTACTGTAAGCTATTTTTTGAGCCCAACACGAACCGAATCGGACCTGCGGAGACCACCCCCCCAGCCACCCCTAAACTTTTATTATTTTTTTCAAGTCCAAAATAAGGCTCCACCGTGCCAATTTTTAATGAAGATGCAAATATTATATAAAACACAATTTTTAGAAAATATTCCAACCCCCTCCGGCACCGTAAACTACCCCTGCCCCAAGGGGGTGGAAATCAAATTATTTAATTTCACCCCTGAACTTCATTTCACCCCGCCAATTTTTGGTGCACAAATAGCCACTACTTTAAGCTATTATTTGAGCCCAACATGAACCGGATCGGACCTGCGGAGACCACCCTCCCCAGCCACCCCTAAAGTAAAATTATTTTTTTCAAGTCCAAAATAAGGCTCCACCGGGCCAATTTTTAATGAACATTCACCTACTAAATATAACACAATTTTAAGAAAATATTCCCATCCCCTCCGACATCAGAAACTACCCCTGCCCCAAGCGGGTGGAAATCAAATTATTTAATTTCACCCCTGAACTTCATTTCACCCCGCCAATTTTTGGTGCACAAATAGCTACTACTGTAAGCTATTATTTGAGCCCAACATGAACCGAATCGGACCTGCGGAGACCACCCCCCCCCCAGCCACCCCTAAAGTAAAATTATTTTTTTCAAGTCCAAAATAAGGCTCCACCGGGCCAATTTTTAATGAACATTCACCTACTAAATATAACACAATTTTAAGAAAATATTCCCATCCCCTCCGACATCAGAAACTACCCCTGCCCCAAGGGGGTGGAAATCAAATTATTTAATTTCACCCCTGAACTTCATTTCACCCCGCCAATTTTTGGTGCACAAATAGCCACTACTTTAAGCTATTATTTGAGCCCAACATGAACCGGATCGGACCTGCGGAGACCACCCTCCCCAGCCACCCCTAAAGTAAAATTATTTTTTTCAAGTCCAAAATAAGGCTCCACCGGGCCAATTTTTAATGAACATTCACCTACTAAATATAACACAATTTTAAGAAAATATTCCCATCCCCTCAGACATCAGAAACTACCCCTGCCCCAAGGGGGTGGAAATCAAATTATTTAATTTCACCCCTGAACTTCATTTCACCCCGCCAATTTTTGGTGCACAAATAGCCACTACTGTAAGCTATTATTTGAGCCCAACATGAACCGAATCGGACCTGCGGAGACCACCCCCCCAGCCACCCCTAAAGTAAAATTATTTTTTTTAAGCCCAAAATAAGGCTCCACCGCGCCAATTTTTAATGAAGATGCAAATACTATACACAAGACAACTTTTAGAAAAGATTCCAACCCCCTCCGGCACCGTAAACTACCCCTGCCCCAAGGGGGTGGAAATCAAATTATTTAATTTCACCCCTGAACTTCATTTCACCCCGCCAATTTTTGGTGCACAAATAGCCACTACTTTAAGCTATTATTTGAGCCCAACATGAACCGAATCGGACCTGCGGAGACCACCCCCCCCCCAGCCACCCCTAAAGTAAAATTATTTTTTTTAAGTCCAAAATAAGGCTCCACCGCTCCAATTTTTAATGAAGATGCAAATACTATACACAAGACAACTTTTAGAAAAGATTCCAACCCCCTCCGGCACCGTAAACTACCCCTGCCCCAAGGGGGTGGAAATCAAATTATTTAATTTCACCCCTGAACTTCATTTCACCCCGCCAATTTTTGGTGCACAAATAGCCACTACTGTAAGCTATTATTTGAGCCCAACATGAACCGAATCGGACCTGCGGAGACCACCCTCCCCAGCCACCCCTAAAGTAAAATTATTTTTTTCAAGTCCAAAATAAGGCTCCACCGCTCCAATTTTTAATGAAGATGCAAATATTATATAAAACACAATTTTTAGAAAATATTCCAACCCCCTCCGGCACCGTAAACTACCCCTGCCCCAAGGGGGTGGAAATCAAATTATTTAATTTCACCCCTGAACTTCATTTCACCCCGCCAATTTTTGGTGCACAAATAGCCACTACTTTAAGCTATTATTTGAGCCCAACATGAACCGAATCGGACCTGCGGAGACCACCCCCCCAGCCACCCCTAAAGTAAAATTATTTTTTTCAAGTCCAAAATAAGGCTCCACCGCTCCAATTTTTAATGAAGATGCAAATACTATACACAAGACAACTTTTAGAAAAGATTCCAACCCCCTCCGGCACCGTAAACTACCCCTGCCCCAAGGGGGTGGAAATCAAATTATTTAATTTCACCCCTGAACTTCATTTCACCCCGCCAATTTTTGGTGCACAAATAGCCACTACTGTAAGCTATTATTTGAGCCCAACATGAACCGAATCGGACCTGCGGAGACCACCCCCCCAGCCACCCCTAAAGTAAAATTATTTTTTTTAAGTCCAAAATAAGGCTCCACCGCTCCAATTTTTAATGAAGATGCAAATACTATACACAAGACAACTTTTAGAAAAGATTCCAACCCCCTCCGGCACCGTAAACTACCCCTGCCCCAAGGGGGTGGAAATCAAATTATTTAATTTCACCCCTGAACTTCATTTCACCCCGCCAATTTTTGGTGCACAAATAGCCACTACTTTAAGCTATTATTTGAGCCCAACATGAACCGGATTGGACCTGCGGAGACCACCCTCCCCAGCCACCCCTAAAGTAAAATTCTTTTTTTCAAGTCCAAAATAAGGCTCCACCGGGCCAATTTTTAATGAACATTCACCTACTAAATATAACACAATTTTAAGAAAATATTCCCATCCCCTCCGACATCAGAAACTACCCCTGCCCCAAGGGGGTGGAAATCAAATTATTTAATTTCACCCCTGAACTTCATTTCACCCCGCCAATTTTTGGTGCACAAATAGCCACTACTGTAAGCTATTATTTGAGCCCAACATGAGCCGAATCGGACCTGCGGAGACCACCCTCCCCAGCCACCCCTAAATTAAAATTATTTTTTTCAAGTCCAAAATAAGGCTTCACCGGGCCAAATTTTAATGAAGATGCAAATACTATACACAAGACAATTTTTAGAAAAAATTCCAACCCTCTCCGGCATCGGAAACTACCCCTGTCACGAGGGGATGGAAATCAAATTATTTAATTTCACCCCTGAACTTCATTTCACCCCGCCAAATTTTGGTACACAAATAGCCACTACTGTAGGCTATTTTTTGAGCCCAACATGAACCGAATCGGACCTGCGGAGACCACCCTCCCAGCCACCCTTAAAGTGAAATTATTTTTTTTAAGCCAGAAAAAAAGGTACACCCCGCCACTTTTTAATGAGCATCCACCTACTAATTATAATACAATTTTTGGGCACCGTATTCACCTCCTTTGGGCATCGGAAACTACCCCTATCACTAAGGGGTGAAAACTAAATTATTTAATTCCATGCCTAAACTTGCGCATAAATAGCCCTTACTATAAGCTATTCGTAGACACCAAAACCAACCCGATCGGTGAATCGGATGCCATTCCCCCAATAACCCCTAAAGTGAAATTTTTTTTAAGTCCAAAATAAAGTTATACCCCGCCACTTTTTAATGAACATGCACCTACTGGATGTGAGACAAGTTTTATAAACCATTGCATCGGAAACCGCCCCCACTACTAAAGGCGAGAACTCAGTTATTTAATTTCATACCTGAACTAGAAAATAACCCTTTTTTAATTTCCTACCTAGGTTTTTTTTTAGATTCTTGTAAAAAAAATCTCACTTTATAAAACAAAGTAAGGTAACTTCTATTAAAAAATGGTAATAAGAACAAATATTGTAGAATCATTATTTTGTCATCTTGGGCTACTCTATTTCCTAAGGAGACGATCTCTTTCCGATATTATAATAGAAAGGGAATAGAAGGGAATATCTACCAGTATTCTTTACTTGAGCATTAGTGATAGGTTTCAACGAAGGCTTTTAAGGAATAGTTTTATTAGCGACGGAACGTGTTCTTCTGTTTAAGTTAATTGTAAAAAATAATTTGTGTAGTTTGAGTGAGAAAATCTTATGAATGACTAGGATTAAAATAAAATAATTTAGTTGTCACCCCTTAGCGATGGGGGTGGTTTTGCGAAGCCCGAAGAGGGTGACTATGGTTATAATAAGTAGATGGATGTCGATTAAAAATTGGCGGGATGAAACTTTGTTTGCACTTAAAAAAAATAATTTTACGTTAGGGGTTGCTGTTGAGGTGGCTTTCGATTCACCGATCGGGTTGGTTTTAGTGTCTACGAATAGCTTATAGTGAGGGGTAATTGTGCACAAAAAATTTGCGGGGTGAATTGAAGTTCAGGGGTAAAATTAAATAATTTAGTTTTCCCCCCTTAGTTATGGGGGTGGGTGGTTTCCGATCCCCGAAGGCGGGGTGGAGCCTTATTTTGGACTGAAAATAAATAATTAAAGTTCAGGGGTTGCAGAGGGGGTGGTTTCCGCAGGTCCGATTCGGATCATGTTGGGCTCAAAAAATAGCTTACAGTAGTGGCTATTTGTGCACCAAAAATTGGCGGGGTGAAATGAAGTTCAGGGGTGAAATTAAATAATTTGATTTCCACCCCCTTGGGGCAGGGGTAGTTTACGGTGCCGGAGGGGGTCTTTTCTAAAAGTTGTCTTGTGTATAGTATTTGCATCTTCATTAAAAATTGGAGCGGTGGAGCCTTATTTTGGACTTAAAAAAAATAATTTTACTTTAGGGGTGGCTGGGGGGGTGGTCTCCGCAGGTCCGATTCGGTTCATGTTGGGCTCAAATAATAGCTTACAGTAGTGGCTATTTGTGCACCAAAAATTGGCGGGGTGAAATGAAGTTCAGGGGTGAAATTAAATAATTTGATTTCCACCCCCTTGGGGCATGGGTAGTGTACGGTGCCGGAGGGGGTTGGAATCTTTTCTAAAAGTTGTCTTGTGTATAGTATTTGCATCTTCATTAAAAATTGGAGCGGTGGAGCCTTATTTTGGACTTAAAAAAAATAATTTTACTTTAGGGGTGGCTGGGGGGGTGGTCTCCGCAGGTCCGATTCGGTTCATGTTGGGCTCAAATAATAGCTTACAGTAGTGGCTATTTGTGCACCAAAAATTGGCGGGGTGAAATGAAGTTCAGGGGTGAAATTAAATAATTTGATTTCCACCCCCTTGGGGCAGGGGTAGTTTCTGATGTCGGAGGGGATGGGAATATTTTCTTAAAATTGTGTTATATTTAGTAGGTGAATGTTCATTAAAAATTGGCCCGGTGGAGCCTTATTTTGGACTTGAAAAAAATAATTTTACTTTAGGGGTGGCTGGGGAGGGTGGTCTCCGCAGGTCCGATCCGGTTCATGTTGGGCTCAAATAATAGCTTAAAGTAGTGGCTATTTGTGCACCAAAAATTGGCGGGGTGAAATGAAGTTCAGGGGTGAAATTAAATAATTTGATTTCCACCCCCTTGGGGCATGGGTAGTGTACGGTGCTGGAGGGGGTTGGAATTTTTTCTAAAAGTTGTCTTGTGTATAGTATTTGCATCTTCATTAAAAATTGGAGTGGTGGAGCCTTATTTTGGACTTAAAAAAAATAATTTTACTTTAGGGGTGGCTGGGGGGGGTGGTCTCCGCAGGTCCGATTCGGTTCATGTTGGGCTCAAATAATAGCTTAAAGTGTTGGCTATTTGTGCACCAAAAATTGGCGGGGTGAAATGAAGTTCAGGGGTGAAATTAAATAATTTGATTTCCACCCGCTTGGGGCAGGGGTAGTTTCTGATGTCGGAGGGGATGGGAATATTTTCTTAAAATTGTGTTATATTTAGTAGGTGAATGTTCATTAAAAATTGGCCCGGTGGAGCCTTATTTTGGACTTAAAAAAAATAATTTTACTTTAGGGGTGGCTGGGGGGGGTGGTCTCCGCAGGTCCGATTCGGTTCATGTTGGGCTCAAATAATAGCTTACAGTAGTAGCTATTTGTGCACCAAAAATTGGCGGGGTGAAATGAAGTTCAGGGGTGAAATTAAATAATTTGATTTCCACCCCCTTGGGGCAGGGGTAGTTTCTGATGTCGGAGGGGGTTGGAATATTTTCTAAAAATTGTGTTTTATATAATATTTGCATCTTCATTAAAAATTGGCGCGGTGGAGCCTTATTTTGGACTTGAAAAAAATAATTTTACTTTAGGGGTGGCTGGGGGGGTGGTCTCCGCAGGTCCGATTCGGTTCATGTTGGGCTCAAAAAATAGCTTAAAGTAGTGGCTATTTGTGCACCAAAAATTGGCGGGGTGAAATGAAGTTCAGGGGTGAAATTAAATAATTTGATTTCCACCCCCTTGGGGTAGGGGTAGTTTACGGTGCTGGAGGGGGTTGGAATTTTTTCTAAAAGTTGTCTTGTGTATAGTATTTGCATCTTCATTAAAAATTGGAGTGGTGGAGCCTTATTTTGGACTTAAAAAAAATAATTTTACTTTAGGGGTGGCTGGGGGGGTGGTCTCCGCAGGTCCGATTCGGTTCATGTTGGGCTCAAATAATAGCTTAAAGTGTTGGCTATTTGTGCACCAAAAATTGGTGGGGTGAAATGAAGTTCAGGGGTGAAATTAAATAATTTGATTTCCACCCCCTTATGACAGGGGTAGTTTCCGGTGCCGGAGGGGGTTGGAATTTTTTCTAAAAGTTGTCTTGTGTATAGTATTAGCATCTTCATTAAAAATTGGAGCGGTGGAGCCTTATTTTGGGCTTAAAAAAAAATTTTATTTTAGGGGTTGCTGAGGGGGTGGGTTCCGCAGGTCCGATCCGGTTCATGTTGGGCTCAAAAAATAGCTTACACTCAGGGATTATACTACACAAAAAATTGGCGGGGTGATTTCATAAGTAAATGCAGAACACTCAATTTTAGTAATAAGGGTTGTCCTAGGGGTAGTTTGCGATCAAGTTAGGGGGTTGGTTTTATTTTTATTGAATTCGCCATCCCCGAATTAGTAAAAGATGACATTATCAGCGGGGTGAGTCAACTCTCCCGCACTTAAAATTTTTTTTTAGATTTCGTTCATTTGAACGTTCAGTTCTTCAAGTACCTTAAATTTAGCCATTTTTCAACAATGTTTTCTAAGCTATGCCAAGCACGCACGTTGCATATTGCTTTTGTTTCTCTGTTTATATAGGAGCTCGAAGGCACAATAATGAATAATTAATTTAATGATTAATAAAAATCTGATATTACAAAATCAATTTAATTTTCCCGCATTTAAATGAAAAACGTATCATGTGCAATTCTTCTCTCTTTCACACTTTGTTTTGCATTTAATCTTACCCCGCGCTGAATCTCAGCTAGCAAAAAGTGTATTTTTTACCCGTCCCGATATTTATGAATGTATCAAGTTCATTCATTCACTCGGTTTCATAATTTCAGATAGTAACAACAGCATCCACCATGCAATACTCGCCGAGAATCATCGGCATCGAAAGTATCCACAGTGTCTGGCTGTGGAGCATGGGCACATGCGCAGGCACCTGTAATAGTCCGGGAGGTAGCGCTATAGTTGAGCAAGTCATTTTATACCGGCTGAAAATCATAACAATAATAGTTTCCCCCTAACACATAACAGCTCCGAACGTCAGCTGCTCCGAAAGCGGTGGAGCTAAAGGAGGCAGCATGAAAAAGTCATTGGAAAAAAATCTGCTTCGATGACTTTTATACCGAGCAAAAATGTATAATATTATTGTTTTAATCACATTTTTTTAAAAAATAGTCGTCAGCTGTATTTACGAGGGGGGGTTATATGTCAGTCACGTGCATGAACCTCTTTGAAAATTTAACAAACAAATTAATTTTATACCTTATGAAATTTGTACATCTCAATTTTCATACTTTTAAAATAATAAAGAAAATCGTCAGCCGCATTTTTGACGGGGGTAATACCGTCAGTCAGCGTGATAAACATTTCGCGCGCTCAATGCATTTGAGCGTTGCATAGGCTTCTTGGAAAATTAACTGACAATCTTTACACCCATAAACAATCAGCTGACGATGATTTTTTGTTTTTTTAATATTCAAATTATCTTTTACTTTGAATTCAATAAGTAAAATATCAATTTAATATAAAAAACACCAAATTTTATTTATTAATTTTGTGTCGGTTTCAAATTATATTAATATGTACTGAAGCATCAAGGAATTTCAAGCAGTAAAAGTCTCACGACTCTAACATACTTTTCCTAAAAATTATTTTTTACCCTCTGCTACAGAGATTTCGACTAGTTTATTTAGTTTCTGTTGTGCTGTTCTGTCGAAAGGTATAGTCTCCAAAATGTCTGTGAAAACAAAACCAATTTGTGTATTTTGTTGGAAAAAAAATGAACCGCTTCATTCGTTCACTTTTACTCCAAAAATATTATATTTGAATTATAAAATGAATTTCAAAAAATCAGAGCGAAAAACAATTTTTGGTTTCGTTGTCAAATAAATTTACAATCAAAAAAACAGGTATTACAAACTTGTGTCATACCAGAAAAAATTGATATTTTAAAAAACTTAGCCAGCGAAATGAACGATATTGATTTATTAAATAGAGTCGATGAGAACTGTGCCAATAATGTCATTATTTATTAACATCGATACTGTAAATTAAATTATCAACTGAACATACGTCATGGCATGTATCCTTTTATAGAAAAGCTTTTGATGCAGTCTGTTCTTATACACTATATCTACTCATGTGATTAACAAAAACCGATGTGTTTATGTATCATTCTTAAAATCATTGTTTGTGGAATTTGCGAAAAACCACACAACAGATTCAAGGAACGTGGAACCATACAATTTAGAAAATAGATTACTTGAAAAATTGCCTAAAAAAATTAATGTTATTACTATTGATCATCAAAAAATTGTTAAACCATATCACGGAAACTTATTAAAAAATGATTTAGACATGCTAAAACAACAAGATATTTTAGATAGAGCAGCCCAAATTCTACGCTCAACAATGAATGAACCTATAACGAATGATTTAATAAAAGGAGAATGCGATGTACCACCAATGTTGACGGATTTTTTTTTTTTTTTCAAAAATTATTTGTTCAAGTTTCCGACGTAAGCGTAATATGAATTTAAAGTATAAGATAATTTGAATATTAAAAAAACAAAAAATCATCGTCAGCTGATTGTTTATGGGTGTAAAGATTGTCAGTTAATTTTCCAAGAAGCCTATGCAACGCTCATATGCATTGAGCGCGCGAAATGTTTATCACGCTGACTGACGGTATAACCCCCGTCAAAAATGCGGCTGACGATTTTCTTTATTATTTTAAAAGTATAAAAATTGAGATGTACAAATTTCATAAGGTATAAAATTAATTTGTTTGTTAAATTTTCAAAGAGGTTCATGCACGTGACTGACATATAACCCCCCCTCGTCAATACAGCTGACGACTGTTTTTAAAAAAAATGTGATTAAAACAATAATATTATACATTTTTGCTCGGTATAAAAGTCATCGAAGCAGATTTTTTTCCAATGACTTTTTCATGCTGCCTCCTTTATCTCCACCGTTAGTGCGACAACTGATGCTCACTTTACCAATTTCTGACCATTAAACAACTGTTTGAAATAAAATTCATTCGGTATAAAATTCCTAAAAAAATTGCAACGCTACCTCCCGGACTATAATGTACCCTGCAAACATTACAAGTTGAGATCGAGGTTTTTAAATATTGGCGATGGAAATTTAACTAAAAAATCATATAAAACATTAATTATTAATTTAACAAAGTTTTAATAATTTAAAATATTAAAGACTAGTTGATAAAATGTTTGCAAGGTAGTTATGTGATAAATCCACACGTGCGTGAAGTTAGCGAATCAATTTCGGAAAATCAAAAAAAGTAATTGCTCATTATTTGCTGCTAATTATCCGCTAATTAGTTACGGAGGAAAAAAATTTGCCGCTCGCTTCCTTTTCTGGATTTTGGGTATTTCGCTAAGTTCACGCGAAGTTAGCGAATCAACTTAGCTAAAAATCATACTACACTAAAAATAAGAACCTCGAAATTTGCCGCTAATTATCAGCTAATTAGTTACGGAGGAAAAAAATTTGCCGCTCGCTTCCTTTTCTGGATTTTGGGTGTTTCGCTAAGTTCACGCGAAGCTAGCGAATCAACTTAGCTAAAAATCACACTACACTAAAAATAAGTACCTCGAAATTTGCCGCTAATTATCCGCTAGTTAGTTACGGAGGAAAAAAATTTGCCGCTTTTTATTTCTTTTTTAATTTTCCAGTGAAAATTACTTACGGACTCTACCGGTACAATTTTTCATTTGCTTCGTATATCCGTCCGTTACTGGAAATGCATTAAATTTTTAAGCATTAAATGGGCTGTTACTCTCAGTGTACTGTTATATACTTTATGCATTTTTGAGTTAGAAAGAACTTACAACATTATTTTATAAAGGAGGTGGGTCACAGCCCATACAAAATTGCCCCAGGCCCGGCGCAAAAGAAAAGTATCTCAGATTATCGGCTATAATGAGTATTGAATTTCTGTATAGTTGCTATATCCTGTAACTGTGGCTAAGGTGTTAATAATGCTATTTCTTTTTATTCGGGCGAAATGACTAACCCTGTATTTTTGTAACGCCATCACTTATTTTCATGAATAAGGTATCAGTGTACGCAATACTTCCACCTATCTAAAATTGTAAAAGCGACGGTACCACAGTACCAACTTCCAGAGTTATGAGTCGTCAAAGTCAAAAATTTTTTTTTTAAGAAAAATGTCACCTTCGACCACCTTTTCCTCCAAAATATTCATAGTCAACTTTTTTGTTTCACGCCCGAAACACTGAAACTGCGGAATACGTTCGCGACGGCAACAGTGTTAACTGCTCAAAAATATTAAAAAAATCTAATATGTACAGACACATCCCATAATTGTATCGAGCTCTCAAGGCCATAAAATTGAATTCTATGTAAAGAATCGTGTTATGTTGTTGTTGCTTTCGGGTCATAAAAAATTGAGGCGCAAGCAAAGATTATTAGAAAAAAGGAAAATTGGCAACAACGTAACAGAGTTCTCAGAATCGTATGATTTCGAATGACCAATAATTTCTGGACGACTGCAAACAAGTTTCCATTCATCTTACAGACTTTTTGATGGTTTTCAACAGTTTTAGGCGATTATAGACATTCCTAGACAATTTCCTATTTTTCAAGTCGATTCAGACTTTTCTGGTCAATTTTAGACAATTCTCAATAATTGTTAGCAATATATCCTTAGACGATTTCCAAAAAGTAGCCAATAACTTATTTGGGGAAAATTTGATTACATCATTTAAATCAGCCGCTTGAACTTGGCTCCCGTGAACTTAGCAAAGTGCTCGACAATTTGAAACAATCAATAAATAAAGAGCGGCAAATTTGAGTCTTGCGTAACTAATTAGCGGCAAATTTCGATGTACTTATTTTTAGTGTAGTATGATTTTTAGCTTAATATGATTTTTAGCTTAATTTTATGGGGGTCAAATGGTAGCAATGGCCTCAGGGACCTTTGATGGTGCCGGTACATCAAAGAGATAAATCCTGGGTAACGCCACCTGCGATCTAAGGTCTTCACGATCTAAGATTTTCCGATATGCTACCGAATCCTACCTCAACCTCCACGAAGATGTAGATTTTACATCGGGTGTCCCCTGGATGCTCTTGTCTACACAAAAGTAACAGACTGAGGAGGGTGAAAGGCGAGTGCTTCGCGCCTCAAAACGAAGCAAATACCGGACTGGTCCTCCAGGTTGGGGGTTGGGCGGCAGGCTGACAACCTTCCACCGTAAAAACCTACCCGTCACGAATCCTCAAGGCAGGCCTCGGACAGGACGGACTCAACGGCAACGACTCAGGCAACGGAATAAGGAATTCGATTTTGGAACATGGAACGTCAGGACGCTCAACAGAACGGGCGCTCTGCGTTCGCTTTTATTACTTCTAAAAAAATATAACATAAAGATCACAGCCCTTCAAGAAACAAAATGGACCCACAGTGGTATAATGGATCTAAAAACCCACACGGTACTCTCCAGCGGATCATCAAATGGAAGAAGAGAGTTCGGAGTAGCATTCATCATAGAGAAGGAAATGAAATCTCTGATTCTGGACTTCAAACCAGTCAGCAATAGAATATGCACACTTCGCATTAAAACAAGGCTACATAACATTAGTCTTATAAACGTCCACGCGCCCACAGAAGAGAAAACGGATGAGGAGAAAGAGGAATTCTACCAAGAGCTAACAAACACCATCAGGTTAATACCGTCAAACGATATTAAAATGGTGCTTGGAGATATGAATGCCAAAGTAGGAAAAGAAGAGGAGTTCCTAGGAGTCATAGGAAAGCATAGCCTACACAACGTTACCAATGACAATGGTAGTCGATTGATCGATTTCGCAAGCTCAAACGCAATGGTAGTAAGTTCAACAGTGTTCCCGCACAAAGATATACATAAGATGACGTGGCAATCACCAGACGGAGTAACTAATAATCAAATTGACCACGTCCTAATTGAAAGAAGAGGGGCCACGAGTATACTGGACGTAAGAACAATGAGAGGAGCGTGCTGTGGCTCGGACCACTATCTAGTCAAAGTGAAATTGAGAACCCGGATAGCAACTAAAACGCATAGAGTGCAAACTCAACCAAAATACGATATAGATAAGCTAAAACGGGAAGAAATAAGAGATGCCTACCAACATGCTGTCGTACAAAACTTGAGAGAGGTAGATGAGCAGCCCAACATCAACGACAAATGGGAACAGGTCAAAAGCAGCATAAAGGGGGCAGCAGAAGAGGCACTAGGCTGGGCCTTCAGACAGACTAGAATTGATTGGTTCGACCAAGACTGTAGAACCGCAATTGAAGAAAGAAACCAGAGCCACCGAGAGTACATCGCAAGGCCAACAAGAGCAAGGATGGAAGTCTTCAAGGAAAAAAGAAAAATTGCAGACAAGTTGTGCAGAAAGAAGAAGAGGGAATATCTAAATAGGAAAATCCTACAGATACAGGAAGACTTCAATGAAGGGAGAATTAGACAAGCGTACAAAGGAACTCGCCAGATCACCAATAAGTTCCAGCCAAGAACGGACATCTGCAAGGACATAGATGGGAACTTGTTGGCAGATCCTGATAGGATAAAGGAAAGGTGGAGAGAGTATTTTCAGAACCTATTGAATCCTATCTCAAACGAGAATGCAGAGACAGAGGCATTTGTAATTCCCCAAGATAACATCTCAATAGAACCACCAACACTGGATGAGGTGCGGGAAGCTGTAAAAAGGCAGAACAGCAACAAATCGCCTGGCGCCGATGGAATAGCAGCTGAGCTGCTAAAGGAAGGAGGACCCCAACTATTACGAACATTACACGAACTCATATGCACCATCTGGGAGGAAGAAGTTATACCAGAGGACTGGAAGAAAGCCATTATATGTCCAATATACAAGAAAGGAGATAAACTAAACTGCAAAAACTACAGAGGCATCTCACTCCTCAGCACCAGCTACAAAATCTTCACAATCCTTGTGAAACAAAAACTGGAACCTATAGCGGAAAGCCTTATAGGAGAATATCAAGCTGGTTTTAGGACAAACAGGTCAACATCGGACCAACTGCTGACCTTAAGGCAAATTCTGGAGAAAACCTGGGAAAGGAATGTAGATGTATACCAGATATTTGTCGACTTTCAACAGGCATATAACTCAATAAACAGAGAGAGGCTATACGAGATCTTTTCGGAAATAGGAATCCCTTCAAAGTTGGTACAACTGATCAAATGCGCCACAAATAGCTCACTAGCGAAAGTAAGGATCCAAAATGTTGTAACAGAGGAGTTCGAAGTACGTCAAGGGCTTAGACAAGGAGATGGGCTGGCCCCCATGCTTTTCAACCTGGCCCTAGAATGGGTGATAAGGAAAACGTCAGTCCAGAGAAGTGCATCAATAGCTACCCAGTCGGTACAATTACTTGGATATGCGGATGACGTAAACATCGTGGGAAGGTCCTTTTTGGCAGCAAAAGAAGTCTATGTTGAATTAAAAGAGGCGGCAAAGGACATAGGCCTGAAGATTAACGAAGAAAAAACGAAGGTTATGCAACAATCCAGAGCAGGACGATTTAGAATGGGAAGAAATATAACCATCGACGAACATAACCTAGAAGTAGTCGATAAAACAGTCTACCTTGGGTCTACTATCACAAAAAGAAACGAAGAAAAAGAAGAAATAACTAGAAGAATACTACTGGCTAATAGAGCCTTTTATGCCCAAAAACAAATCCTGCACTCAAGATTTGTGCACAGGAAAACGAAACTCTCACTCTACAAAACAGTAATACGACCAGTACTGTGTTATGGTAGCGAGACTTGGACTATGACCCAGGACATAGAGGAACGAGTCAACAGGTTCGAGAGGAAAATTCTCAGATGCATAATAGGCCCAATCAGAGAGGATGGAATATGGCGAAGAAGATACAACAACGAGTTGTATGAAATTTTTGACGACCCACAACTCTCAACTTTAATAAAAATCAACAGATTGAGACTAGCTGGCCACGTGATCAGGATGGAGGACAATCGCATCCCAAAACGGCTTATGGCATCAGAAATTTCGGGAAGTAGGCCAGTAGGTAGACCCAGGAGGAGATGGATAGACTCTGTGACGGCTGACGCAGAGTCAATGCTCAACATCCGGAACTGGAGACATGCTGCAAGGGACCGTCAAACTTGGAGAAATGCCCTAGAGGAGGCCAAGGCTCGATTTGGGCTGTAGCGCCATTGGATGGATGGATGATTTTTAGCTAAGTTGTTCCGCTAACTTCGCGTGAACTTAGCGAAACACCCAAAATCCAGAAAAGGAAGCGAGCGGCAAATTTTTTTCTTCCGTAAATAATTAGCGGATAATTAGCGGCAAATTTCGAGGTACTTATTTTTAGTGTAGTATGATTTTTAGCTAAGTTGATTCGCTAACTTCGCGTGAACTTAGCGAAACACCCAAAATCCAGAAAAGGAAGCGAGCGGCACTAATTACGCTTTTTCATGGTATTCTTTCCGTTGAATAACACTTCAGACTGGATGGCAATATATTAAGTGGAGATTGATCCGCACTCACTTCCAACCTGCCGGATCTTGGAATCGAGGCCAATAATTCGAATGTGTCAAATTGAAAAAAAAAAAAAAAGTACATCACACGTGTAAACACTATATAAAACGAATCTAAACATTTTTCTTTAGATTGAAGGCAAATCTAACTTTGCACAACAGAATTAGGTGTATTATTTTACTTAAACATACATATATTATTGTTAAAAATTCGGCTTACCGCACCTTTTGTATTAATTTACACTTCAATGTAACTTTTTTTTTATTTTTAAAGAAAAAATCACGCACGCACTTCACTTTTCTTTAAATGTAGAACATCTACTGAAAAACATAGGCAACTCCCAGTAGGACCGGTAAGCTTACAGAAGTACTGAAATCAGCACCCCTTACAGAAGTGCTTCTTTTTACATACGATGTCATGGGAGGTAAGGCCTTACTTTAGTACTTACCTTAGAGTACTTATAGAACTGCTCATCTGTAAAGGGGCGCCTGTGGATATGTGGGTATCGAAGTGCTTTTATTTTGTTCATCTTTTACAAATGCCTTTTCTTTCCAAGTCCGAGAGTGGCTTTACTTAAGCAGTCCCCCAACTAAATTCTAACCACTTTCTAAAGCTTCTTGTCCTCCGTATCGAACGAGAGCCGCGCTATTGAGTATGCTAATGTCACATTTTGTGGGCACGAAGATAATTGACCGTTTTCTTTTTTTCTATAAAATTTATGAAAACTCCAGGAAAGCTCCCTTGAGAGTGCTCCAAGTGCACTCCCCTGTGCATCGCTACCAATTTTTCCCACTGGGTGGATAAACAGCCTAGTAGGAATTCTAGGAAGGCCTTACCGATGGAGCACTGAAATAAGTACTCATCTGGTAAGGGGTACCTCTTATTTTCTTGGTGCACCCATTACAAGAGAAGGCAGATGGTAAGGTGTAGTCCAGAATTATACCCGAACAAGTGAGAATCTGCCCGATGACTCACGATGACTTTTTTAAAAAGCTTTTTTATAATGCTCCAACAACGCCTTTTTGGGAGCATAAAAACGTATGCTCCCTCGCAATGACATGCAATGTTAAAAAGAATATAGAACGGGTATGGCAACGGTAGCACTCTATGCTCCATTTGGTGCGCTCCAAGAGCCATCTTTTCCGCGCTGGGCATAGCATATATGTGAATTATTTTAATTGCACCCCATCTATGACAAAGAATAGTGAACACCATCTATGGCAATATTATATTGGCCTTGATTCCCAGATCCGACGGGAGGGAAGTGAGTGCGGATTTGACACTTTGCGATTCTCAAATCCGCAGTCCCGGATTGGTTTAAATCGAAAAGTCTGAATGAAAACTCACGCGATAATGACATATACGATGTCGGATTATCTTAGGCGCATTTGTCGTTCAAATCCGCAGAAAATTTGTTGCGGATCACACTTTTACCGCGCGGAAAATGTCAAAAAGAAATTCGGGGTTGCGGATTTGAGAATCGCAAAGTGTCAAATCCGCAACTCACTTCCCTCCCGTCGGATCTGGGAATCGAGGCCATTACTCTTCGTTTTAGAAAATCTGTTATCATAATTCAGTTGTTTACTTTACTTGGAATGTACCTTTTTTTCACACGTGCCCCGAAAGTGCCTCTTTTCGTACATGTTCTCTTTGCCGAAAGTGGCGTTTTCCAGACCTCTCCGAGAGAGCGGGAGGTAAAGTCTCAAGGCGGGAGGTAAATTTTTTTTATCGCTCGCTTCAGAAGAGACTATGTACTGCCCGCTCCTCAGGATTTTCCAATCATGAAAAAAAACCGGTGCCCCTGTCCACGGCGCTTCGCGCTGTGGCGATTATCACGTGACAACTAACATGTTGCTCGTTATCTGTTACTCATTACATGCAATATATAATAAACACAATTTTTATTCGTTCTCAAATGTAACAATAGCCGTGTTCTTTTAATGAACTATATGGGCAAAAACGCGAAAAAAGGCATATTTGCACATTCAAAACCCAGCAAAAAAAAGTTTACCGACATAGTTTTTTTAGGGTTCTCCCCTCATATGGCCCCAAAACAAGCCCGTTTCTGCTACAGGGGTTATAAGGCGACCGTCTACAATTTTGGAACTTTCTTGGGGAAATTTTCTAAAAATTTCTATCTTTATTGAAGATTTCAAGAAAAAGCTGCCACGGAGGGGACCCCCACGGAGGGGACTATTTGACTTAAAATCGCTTTTATGAGTTCAGGAAGAATCCTGAGTGAATTTCCGCTTGCCGGTGACCACAGCTTCTTAGAACAACTTGAAATTTCCACTTCTGACGCGTTTTTCTCGGTTTGAAGTAGAAACCGCGACTGCCACGGTGGGGACTTGTTTGAATATGCGTTTGCACTTTGAATTTTAGAGCAAGCGAATTTTACAGTTAGGGATTCAAATCGAGCGCGCCGAATAGGTTTTCGAATTGTTGCAGGTTCATGAAACGTCCCCCGAGCAGAGGGAGCCACAACAGAACATTCGAACGCATGTAGGCTCTAGCGGCACTGCGGTTCGCAATTTTAACGGAAAATTTCGGACAAAATTCGAATACGTGAAAGTTCTGTATTCTGGCGTTCCGGTTTGCGATAAAAGAGAAAAAATCAAAGTTGTAGGCCCCAAAAACCATTCGTGAACGTCCTATCCCGAATGGCGCAAGTTGGTCCATTTAATATGCGCAATTAATCTGGATTTTTGTAGTTGGGACATTCCACGGAGGGGACATTTTGCACAGTTTCTGGGGCCTGCCGGGCTTTATGGCTGGCTGGATGGCCGTTTTTTTTTGTGGAAAAATGTTGTCTAGGTCGGTATCCACCGAAAGCATTTTTGAAGTGTTAACTTCTTTAGGCGCGTTTGGCACTTTTTCGCTGGGGGTAAAACAAAGAATTCGCGACACGCGCATTTTGTTGCTAAACCCGTTTCTGGACACATGATGGCGACACGCGCACTTTGTTGCTCACTCGTTTCAGGGCACTTGTGCCTATGCACCTGGCTAGAGCATGGAAACTTTTACTTGAGCTCCACTTACAAACAGCAGCGTATAATTATAAGTGTGTGAGGCAAAATAGCCCGCGCTTGGTGAGAGGGATTGTGTTTGAATGTTGCAATGCAAAAGCTGCTCTCAGCATTCGTTTTATATTCTCGCGCCGCTCTCAAAATTCACGCACACAGCAGCGAATGTGTGCGAGAGGATGAAATGAATCAAGCCCCTCTCAACTACAGGCCATGCAGTTTTATCTAGCACTAATACAACCATAGCTGAGAATAGTCCCAAAATTTGACAGTTGCTGAGAATTTAATGGCGCAGAGTACGTCCGCGAGTGTTTTCGTTATAGTTTTGTGGTAAAAAGTGGTAAATTATTGAAATTTATCGCTTTAAACCATACAAGGATTATCAGTGATTATTTCTTTAGTGATTTAATAAAAAAATATAAAAAATAGTGATTTAGTGTATTTTTGGTATCTTAATTGTTAAGGTGATCAATTTATTTTACATTCGCGGTGTTTTTTTCGTGTATATTAAGGGAACATATGCTGAATATTTAATTAAAAGTGATTTTAAAGTCATTAATTAATTTATTTTGCAATTATTACTAAACATATAAGTACAGAAAAGTGCGAATGGAAAAGTGAATAAGAGAAGTGTTTGTCGGCACCTATATTTTTAATAATAATATCATAATATATGTATTAATCACTTTACAATCACTTTTAATTCCATAACTACACAAAACATTAAATATTCAACATTTTTTTCGTAAATAAACATGAAAAAACACCGTGAATGTGAAAAAAAAGTTGCTCGCCTTAACAATTTGAACACTTAAACACACTTAATCACCAAATTTGTTTTATTTTTTTTAATGAAATCACTAAAAAACTATTCCCTGATAAATCCAAGTGCAGTTAAAAGTGTTAAAATACAATATTTTATCACTTTTTACTGCAAAAATAAACACAAAACTTCTGCGCGTACGGCTTCCGCGCCATGTTACTCCGGTGTGCGGTGACTTTTGGGACTATTACCACCACCACGAAAAATTCATCTACGAGGCCTGTAGTTGAGAGGGTCTTGATACGAACGAATATAATTAGCGAATGAGATAGTAACGTGTCTGTGTGGTTACAGATTTGTTTTTGAAGTTATACTTCTTTAGGCGCGTTTTGAAAAATATTATGAGTGAATTTTGACGAATTCGCAACGCAACGCAACTTGAGGATATGGACGAAGGGGTGGAGGCAATGGAGGGCAAGCATTTCAACTTCCATTCTTCATGCGCACTGGGATTATCATTATTAGGCACGGTATACAGAAAACGAAGGAAATGTAAAAGCGACGCCAGCTTCGAATACCGTAAAAAATGGGCGCCTGGTGACGTCAGCCGTAATGCTGAAACAACAACAACAGCTTCGATTTTATATGGGAAGTGTCCCCCACGTGACATCAGCACTAAAATACCGTATACGGTATACAGTCTTTTACATTACCTTGTTTCTGAATACCGTGATTACTATGGGCATATGAAAACTCGCAGCCGATGCCGGTTCACGATGTCGATGGGTGAGGGGGTTTTTATGCTGAGGCTATGGAAGGAAATAAATTTCATGTTCGAGTCATCAGCTAAGCGTATGTTTGTTTTTTCGTGGGCATAGGAAAGGGTAGTGTTTATTGTGTGCTGTTTGTGGGTGAGGGGTTTTACGGAATGGAAGGCAATTTCTCTAACTCGTAGTGTAATATCATAGACTCCCCAAGTTTTTAACTCATAAAAAGTGGCAAAATGTATTTTAAC
This sequence comes from Thereva unica, assembly GCA_949987705.1. Taxonomy (NCBI): domain Eukaryota; kingdom Metazoa; phylum Arthropoda; class Insecta; order Diptera; family Therevidae; genus Thereva; species Thereva unica. The sequence goes on from OX465281.1 coordinate 128,663,590, forward strand.
ATTTTTTACTGCACGTGTATTACCGGTGATAAGTTGGTTAGTGATCCGAGTGAATAAATTGAATGAAATTGATAAGGTGACCATTTTTTTTACATTCATGGTGTTTTTTTCGGGTTAATTTAGGGAAAAAATGTTGGATTTATGTGGTAATGAAATTAAAAGTGAATTTAAAATGGTTAAAAGTTATTACGGAATAGTTATTAAAACATAAGTGCAAGTACCACCACACAACATGAATAACAAACATTTTGAACTTTTTCCTACACATTTTTCTGCTTTAATATTTTTAAAAATTATTCCTCAACAAGTTTTAATCACTTTAAATTCACTTTTAACTCAATAACCACACAAATTCAACATTTTTTCCCTAAAATAACTTGACAAAACCACAGCGAATGTAAACAAAATTGGTCACCTTCACAATTAAACCATTAATACATATTGGTTCACTAAATTTTTTGAAATTGTTTTAATTCAATCACTGAAACACTAATCACTGGTAATCCAGGTGCAGAAAAAAGTGATAAAATACAATATTTTACAACTTTTTATTGATAAAATGAACTAAAAAACTAGGCTCCACTATGTTATTACACGAGAAATGTCCTCCATTCAAGCAAATGTACGATCGGCACCGGCTGCTTCCAGGCCTGTAGCTAAGATTGGATTGCTGGAGGCCCTATCAGAACCTCAAATATTGCAAATTTAAGACATGATATGAACATGCAGCACGCTGCTTTGCTTGTCATTTTACCAGCCTGAGCCAATTGAAATACTTTTGATTGCAGCGTGCTGCATTTTTATCTCATGCCCTAATTTACTGCACGCTGCCAATTTTGATGTTCTGATACGGCCTGCGAACGATATAGGCGAAGGGGTAGAGGAGGGAAGCATTGCAACTCCAATCCTTTAGCTATTAAGTTTATTATTATATGGGCATATGAAAATTCGTAGCCAAAGTCCGTTCACGATGTCCATGGGTGAGGAGGTTTTTAACCAGAGGCTAGGAGGGATATAAATTACATATCCTAATTTTCAGCTAAAGCCGGCTCTAAACGATGCTATGAGCACTTTCCAACGTTGGACGTTTGATGGTAGAACGCATCGTGTGGCCGCTACTCGAACTACGAATGTCCAATATCAAGCGTCCAACGATGGTGTTTGGACAGGTTCGGAGTGCTGTCACTCAAACTTTGGAAGCGTTGATGCTGTATTTGCCGATACATTAATGTCCTTAGTATGAAACTCTTCGTATCATATTTCAATTACCCTAACCCACTCAATTTAATTGAGTAACAACTAAAAGAAGAAGCTGGGGAAATGAACAGAATTTGGAAGTGACGTAATGAATCTACCAAAGGTCGATGAACCCACAGGTGAATTACGAGAGCATACTGGCAAAATGAGTCTACGCAACGCCTGGAATTCCTCCTTGTGACAGAGGACACAGACGATGTCCTTTTGGATTGCCGGAGATTAGCCGAGCAAACTGCTGCACTGTAACCTACAGCTAAAGGCACGGCTAAGAGCAACGAACGTCTTAGACTATAATGGTACGATCGTTTGATCTACTGACTAAAGTGGAGGAGAAGCTAAATTCCTCAATCAGAAGCTAAGGCGGAAATGAACAAAAAAGAAGTGAGTTGGGCTTAGAAGTACCAGTAGTAATATCAGGTAAATAAATGCTGATCCAGCTTTGCCACGCATATTAAGCTTAACATTCATTACGTTTTGGTAGAAAATTAGCCAGTCTTAAGAGAATTTCATGAGGCATCTTAAGCCCATCTTAAGATAATTGTAATTAGGCCTAATGACCCAACTAGTTGGGGATTTTAGTTAGGATTAGAATATGGTATAACCGACAGCCTTGAGCGTGTCGGCATCGTAATGCTTGCACCTTCCAACGCACGAAAATAGAAAGAATCCAATAAAATATTTGTGTAGAAATAATTAAAAATTAGTCTTAAAATCACGCCAAAGAAGTATAACTTCTAATGCGTGTACATAAGTACGCACACCCACTGTTTTTTTTTACTTCGGTGTAACATGTTTTGATTATATTTCTCACTAAATTATATTATTTAATAATGAGACTCCGGAGAACATAAACATTTACTTAATTAAAAGTGCAAAAAAATCATTTTCTTGATTTTTTATAGCTCTTCGGCGGCTTTATAAATCATTAAGAAATTTCGCGGAAATAATATAAAGTATTTATTTGTTTATATGCATATTTTATATAGCACCACCATATAAAATATGCATATAAACCAAAACAAGACCAAAACAAAAATTCAATTTTATCGAACTTCGCTGTGGATTTGTCACAAAAAGTATGTATGATTTAACTGAAATGTTGCGCAGGAATCTCGGGGAGCGCGTGCCAAGGGCACCGAAAACCACAAGAGAAGCAGAGTCTCAGTTGCATGTCCTGCAGACAGCGATAGAGAACGCTTTTCGAGTGGCGTGTCCTCTTACGTCAGTGGATGACCATGATCCCACACCCTGGTGGTGTAGGGAGCTGGAGAAACTGAAGAAAGAGGTCAGAAGGGCTTTCAACCAAGCGATGAGGTGCAATGACCCGGTTGCCTGGGATAATTACAAAGCCAAGAAAAGAGAAATGAAACAAACTCTGCGACGACGGAAAAGGGAGTCGTGGAGGGACTTCTGCTCGAGCATGGAGAGCATATCTGAGGCCAGCAGACTTCAGAAAATGATCTCCAGGGACCCGGTCTCCAAAGTCGGACTCGTTCGTGACCCGTCGGGGAGGATGACGGAGACGCTGGAGGAAACCAACAAGATCCTGATGGAAGTTCACTTGAACTTGGTTCCCCGGGGATAGGGGTCCAGCGCCTTACCTCTAGGCTACCGATATATGGACTTTATTAGAAAAGTCTTTTTTGTTGTTAAATATACTTCTGGTTGAAATTTCCAGACCATTTTCTCAGTTTTTTGTCTTTTCACCAAGAGCTACATTTTGAGATATGGCCCAAGTCTGTAATCTGTAATCCTTTCCAAATGACCTTCTTTTATATATTCCTCAAGGCATTCTTGGTATTCTTGACAGAACTGAGGGATTTTGTTGAAGCGATTTCTCAAAGAATAGAATCTTTTAATCGCCCCTTCTCGTGAAGATCCCAATTTGGCCTCTGCCTCAGGTAGTGGTCTGAACGGTAGCTTCACCACGTACCGACCTTCTTGGGTACGGTAATGAGTCTCCGTAAACGATTTGTCGCACAACATGTCATCCGCTGACACTTGCTTGATCATATCAACCTCCTCTATTTCCCAAAAGCGGCGTAGCATCTCACATTGACCTTTAACTTGGGAACAGAAGCTCACCACGACGCCCGCGGTGCAGGTACTGGGGTCTGAATCAGGATGGTCGAGTGTGTACTCCCCTAATAGTATCCAACCGAACGATGTTTTTTGGGCCGTAGGGGCCCCAGATACACTATTCTCTAGTCCGTCTTGTATTGTTTTCGCATAAAAACCTGCCCCAAGGACCATGTCGATACTACCGGGGCGATCATATGTAGGTGGGCTAAATGGGTCCACTGTGAATGGGGTATTATTCTGGAAGGTAAAAATTCGGTAAGAGAATCAAGGTCAACCGCTTGGATCTGCAATTGCGGAGTGTCTTGGGATCGCGGCTGAATTGTTAGATCGACCATTGCCTTTGATCTTGCTGTTAGGACATTTCGGATCCCTATTACCTCAACCGAGACACGACGAATGGGTAGTTGCAGTATTCCAACTGCCTTATTAGTGATAAACGTAGCTTCAGAGCCTGGGTCCACAAGAGCGCGCAAGAGTCGGGTTTCGCGACTCGAGAACGCTCTCAATAGTATTGTGGCTAGCAAGACGTTCTCATTTTCACGGGCGAGATAAGATGTTAACTTTGATGTCGTCGGAGTTGGTAATGTTGACCTTGATCCGCCCTGGCTTACTATAGGGCTTACTTGGCTTAGATCAGGGGGGTCCTGTTGGCTGATATCTTGTGGATGCAGAAGGGTTTTGTGTCTCTGTTTACATACACGACATGTGTTCTGACTTGGGCAATTCTTCGTTATATGGCCCTGGGCTAAACAATTTTCGCATAGGGGCTTAGAGGAAACAAATTTACCTACTCCTTTTTTCAACGTTCAGTCTTTTGAATTTAAAGCAGCCTCGTAATGAGTGGTTATTCCCCTTGCATAAAGGGCATAACGATAGGGCATTGTGAAAGGCATGAGTTCTGAGCGAAGTCCCTTTGGGTGCTAAGCGAAGTTCTGTCTTAAGAGTACTAGGAGGTGGAATCGCCTCCAGAGTTCTAAAACGGGTTTTCAAGAACTCTTGGAGCTTGGGGTAGTCGGGAAGTGACGTTGATGATCTTTGCATTTGCTCCCCACAATTGTCGGGTGTGGCGGGGTAACCTTTCAACGGTCAAATGATTTATTATCGAGTCCCAATCTTGATCTTGAGTGTCTTGAGTGTTTCGAGGCACTCCTTAGTACGGTCGAGTAATTGACGAAAAGCACGGGGATTTTCGGTGGCTGAGTGAGAAGAACCTTCAATGTGTTATTTACCAAAACTCTTGTATTTTGATAGCTTGTGCAGAGGAGGTCCCATGCAATTGTGTAGTCATCAGTGACATTGAGATGACGCAAAAGTTTTTCTGCCTCGCCGATTAAACATGTTTTTAAATAATGCATTTTTTGGACAGGTGGTACGTTTGTATTTGAATGCACTACTGAGTTAAACATGTCATGAAAGGCTAACCATGAGGAGTAGTCCCCTCCGAACTTGGGAATGGTTATGTTTGGTAACTTAATTTCATGCCGAATGTCGGTGCCTTGAGCTAATTGAAGTTGGGGAGCTTCCTCCGCTCCTTGGGTGAGTGTTAGGGGAGAGGGAGTCGGCGTCAGTTGGCGGATGAGGTCATTAAGAGTGCCTTTGTATTCAAAATATCTTTCATTAAACTGATCTTGTAAAGTATTACTGAAGTAGGGATTCGTTTTATCCTCCGCGGCATCTTCGAATGAGTCGATCATTTTCCATGAAGGTTTGTATAAACCGTCGAGGGCTTAGACTCGACCCTGAACGTGACCTAGTTTCTGGAGTCTCTCCTTTGGAGACTTTCTGCGATTGGCTCCGAAATTTTCTAACTCTTCATACAGAACATCTTGATCCTTGATCTTTTCAAGAATCGTTGCCATTATACCGGTGCTAGCTCGATAGTTAGTGACCTACTAGTTAATGGAAGAAATTTGAAGCTTAGTGACGGTTCTGTTGAATTTATTTATTTATTTATTTACATCTGTGAAAGTACATAAAAATAATTATAATCTTATCACGCTTAACACGCATGTACATTAAAAAAAATGGGAATAACAAACATACTATATCAAGGCAAGCGGTAGTTTGCCGAGTTCGTAAAGGCAAACAGCTAATGCCTTATTTACGCCTAAACATAGAAAACAAGGTGTTTTTTTTATAAAATTATGCGATTTATCACCTTTTTATAAGCAATATAAGTAATTTTTCATTTGTAACCGATAACCAACATATAAATAATTTATTATTCCATGAGTTTTTTTTTCCTATCATTCTTCGTTTTCTTTATTTTTACATTTTTTACATTTCGAATCGAACTTTTTTCTTCTCCTTCACTTTGTTTCCGAGAATTTCTGACATTTTTTTAGTTGTCGGGGTTTTCTGAAATTTGAAGAAGACGACTTTTCAATATTTTTTATGGTGTCGCAGAATATTTCAGTCGAGGGATTTCCGAAGTTTTTCATTTTTGCGATTTAGCCAAATTATACAAGCTTTCCAATTTTGGAAATAATATTTAGTCCATGAAAATGGTACCTACTATTAGATTTTCATAAGTCTGATTGGATCTTGTCGGAAACGCGCGTAAAAACAGTGAAGATTTGAAAAAACTTTTACGTTGTCTGGAGTTTTCTCAATCCAAATCATCTCAACTTGATGACATCATACTCAGGGAGCGACTTGAGCTAGTATATAAGAAGAGTAAAGAGAGAGGGGATGTAAGATGCTTCTTCTTTTTTAATTGTCCTTTATGTTTTCCAGGTTTGCGATTCTTCCCGAGCTCTTCTGACCGCGTGTATTGCTACTTATACAAATTTTCTAAGAATAGAAGACTATTGCGATTTTTTTATTGGACCCTATTGCCGCTGACAAAATGTTTCTTATTTCAATTGATGTGGCCCATTTATTTGAAAAACTGGGCAGATTTTTTGAAAGGGGAGCGCAGAAATATTAAAGTTTTTTATTTAGCTAGTATTGGACAGCTCATTACCTGTAAGAATTTAGATGCAGCCAAGGAATTAATTTTATGCCTGCTCCGATGTTCCTTTTCGGAGACAGATGGAAATGTAAAAAATTGCTCCAGCAAAAGAACGGAATGTCAAAAATCCAAAGATCTGCTCAAATCTTTGATCACGGATGACGTCAGCAAGGAACATGCAGAATTCGATGGCAATGCAGCGCAACCCCTTTCTCCGGGAAATATCACGGGAGATGACACAGATGATCAAGAACTAAAGAAGAGAGCCACAATCTGGGAAAAATGGGCGATGGATCTACGTAAGGAAATTGAAAATAAAATTGCGTTCGATATTGGCACTCACAACAATGCCCGTTATAACCCTGATTTTGCAGACCGTTTAATAAGAGAAATCCGCCATTTGCCGATGTGGTCGCATGTATACACCCGTTTTTCAAGGTAAAATAGAAACTCGAGTTCTTCCGTCGAGTCGGAATTTAATAAAATAAAAAATCATATCCTCGAAAAGGAAGGGAAAGCGGGGCGAATAGATTCTACTGTGCAAAAATTATTGCAATACTACGATGGAAAATTAAAATGCATTAATGCAAGTCATCCCGTCCCCGCAAATGCAGCTGAGCCCCAGGAACTTGTGAGAAAGAGATTTCGCAGGGTGCCGAACAGAGTCTCTTCGAGGAAACGGATAATAATATTGCCAAAGATTTTCCAATTATTGTTATCGAGGGGCCATCAGGAAGCGCCGAGCAAAATTCCTTACAAGAAATAGACACTAAACAGCCAATCGACGGTCGACTAAAAAAACGGGCGACTTATTGTTGCGCAATTTGCCAGCAAGATATTTTTGGACTCGCGAACGGAGATGTTTGTAATGAATGCGCTGCCGATGATCATGTAGAGGAGAAGCTAGCCTTGAATGAGTTAGAAAATCATAACGGCCTAGCACAAAAAGATATGCAAGAGGGAAAAAATAAAAAACTTAAAAGAAGCTTATACCTCGGAGAAAATAATCGAAAAATTAGCGAACAATTAAGTTCCCATGGCAATCGGGCGCATCTGCCAATCCTGAAAAATGCAACATCAATGTTTTTAAAATTCGTCGGACTGAAGGGTGGAAAATGTTCATTAAGTATGACATGTCCTTTTGACAGTATGTTCCAATCTTTTTTGGCTGCAGCATGCGATAGTCCATATGCCCGTCAAAAGATGGCAAATGAGCCGGAAAACGAATTTTTCCGGCTTATAAATTACGTCGTTGAGCACGATTATCGGCTTTCCCACCCCGTATACAAACTTAGGGCCGAATATATGGTAGGGCTGAAAAGAATTGAAATCAAGGAAGGCGACCTTGTAAATATTCGATGTGATATGGCGGTGGCAAATTTGGCGACAAAGATAATGGAAAAGTCACCGAGCGTCTCCAGAGAGGTCACCTGCAATGAATGTTGCAGATCAGGTGTCCCGCTAACGCAGCAATTCCCTATCTTTATAATTTATATTCAAGATCTCCGGAACAAAAAAACGTTTAGCAACTTCGTCAACAAAAAAATATACGCGAAAATTTGCCGCAAATGCGGATCACGTCGGCGAGTGACGAATGTGAAAATAGGTATTGTAAAAGATTTTCCATGTTTATCCAAAATTTTCAAAATAAATTAAAATATATTTTCAGGGGAAATTGTCTGCTTGGAGCCGTACACTGAGGATGTCACTGGCGGGTGTACAATTGAACTTAAAAATATTGCCACCCAATTTCGAGGACCTGATGCCTTGTATACACTATCAAGTATGGTGGTGTATTATGGCCAACGATGTCGGACATTACACGTCTATCCGCTACTTAGTTCCGGGTTAGGCTGAGTATGACGGATTTCAAGAATCGCCGGTCCATATGATGGAATCAAGGAAGGTCAACCCGAAACTGCTCGTATATGCGATTGAGCTGCTCATGAAAAGAACAACATCTTACATATTTTTCCGCTTTTTATATAATATAATATCATATAATATAATTTAGAATATTTAAAATAGAATATAATTTTTTGTTTTCCATTGAAAAACGGGTATAAACATGCGACCACATCGGCAAATGGCGGGTTTCTCTTACTAAACGGCGCACTTTGCGCGTTTTCGAGAAAATGTCATTTAAAACACCCCCTACAAAAAAATGCACACTACCACAGCACACTATTGTCGTGAGTGCCAATATCGAACGCAATTTTATCTTCAATTTCATTACGTAGATCCATCGCCCATTTTTCCCAGATTGTGGTTTTCTTCTTCAGATCTTGATCATTCACTGCACACATACGATTACACCGTTGATGCCTTCAAACCGACTGCACTACCTATTTCTTCCCATATTTTGTTTGATTTGGACGCAATCGCACCATTTGCAACAATTGCACTTTTTCGGTTCAAAATCTCAGCGACAACAGCTGCTTTATCAGCCTTCGGGGGCTTTCCACGCCGCAAATTAGACTGATCACTACTCATTTTTATTAACCGACTTCAAAAAAAGAGGAGGTTACTCAATTCGACGTGTAGGTATTTTGTGGTCCTGTTCACGCATAACTTTGTAACCCAATAACTTTTTGCTTTTTTTTTGGTTCATTTGAAGGGGGAGCTTCCCACGGTGGTCCCGTTAAATTTTTTCTAAATTCTGATAACGGAGTTCGAAGTTAGGCAGAAAAAACTGTTAAAATTCAACCTTTTTTTTTTTTTTTTTTATGTGAAAGACTAGAGTCTCAGGGAAGACCCTTTATACTGTCGACAATCTATTTTCTTCATATAGAGTGCAATGTCGAACAGCAGCTCTAGTCGGGGAAGGAAGGAACTGCCACAACCTACCCGCGATATTTTTCAGTCCACCTACTTCCAACCATTACTATTGCGACTTTGGCATCGGGTATCGAGAAACAGCTCGCTGGAGTGTTATGCCTCCTGAAACGAGTTGAATCTCATCAACCAACCGATGGCATGCGCTTTGGCGGAGCGGGGAAGGGCTAAGGAAGGCTATGACAAGAGGAATCAGGAATGTAAAGAGGGAAGAAGAAAGAAGGAAAGTTATGTAGGTGGGAAATTGGAAAAGGCGAAGGACCGTGGGGCTCAGCCGGGAATCGAACCCGGGACCTCTCGGATAGTAGCTAGACGCCTTACTCCCTAGGCTACCGAGGCCCCCTAAAGTTCAACCCTGTTAAAGTTCAACCTAAACATTTCATGGGCACCGAACAAATTACTTTATTGTTGTCAATCTGGCAGCAGCCCGGTGGCGGAGTGGGTAGAGCTTCGGATCCTCGATTCAGCGTTACAGGTTCGATTCCGGTCGGGGCAGCCGGCTTTTTTCTTTTCCTCTTTTTCTTTTTTCTGAAATGATTTATTAACATATTGGTCAGCGGCCGATAGTACTTGACATAGCGCAAAGGGCCAGAGACAAGTATTCTTGTCTGTGGGATCTGTGGGGTGCGAGTTCGATCCCAAGGGCTCGCGATGCTTTTTTTTCTATATATCGACAAAATAATTATTTTTTAATTTCCTTCGGGGAATTTTGTTCCATATTAAACAAGTTTTCGACGTGAATGCGTCTGTAAATTTGCTTCCAGAACAAAAGCCGATAAGAACGAAATTATGGCGAAATTTGCAGCTCAAAAAACTATTGTTTATATCGAATAAATAAATATACCATGACGTGGATGAAGAATCAAAGAAGTTTATTGTTTACATTTAATTTCCCCGATATCAATGGCAACTTAACTTTTTATATGCCTTATATTATCTTGATCTGTATGTGTGTATACTGTAAACAAATCTTGCAACTTGATTTTGACCCAGTTCCATATAACCGATCAACTGCAAATTTTGCACATACGTATAGTTCGCATGACAATACAATCTGCAATCAAATTTTGCAATTGCGCTGCCCGACCCCAGACATGGGTATCAAATGAAAAGGTGTGACAAGTAGAATACACTTCGCTATGTGGCGTCGTAAAAACGTAGGCTCCTTGCAATGACAGGCAATATTAAAAAATGAATGGACTAAAAAGCACGAAATAAAAAAAAATTTTTAAAAACCGACTTCAGAAAAAAACCAGTGCCAGGTAGTAGTTGACTTTGATTGCACTAACTCTTGCTTCGGCAATTGTTTACATTTCTTTGTTAGGCTTAATATATCACCCACATGTGTTAGCACCGTCTTCAAAAGTGATTCTTCTTTCTAGATCCATTCTTATTGGATTGATGTTGTTAAGAATTACAAACAATTATTTCATCCTTTTTTGTGCATCGCGGGTTTTTTTCTGAAGTCGGTTTTTAAAATTTTTTTTTATATTAATTTGGGTAATTTATAATTTATTAATTTATAATTTAATCCTTACTAATATTATAAATGCGAAAGTAACTCAGTTTGTCTGTCTGTTACGCTTTCACGCCTAAACCACGGGACCGATTTTGATGAAATTTGCTACAGACATAGTTTATACCTTGGAGACGGACATTGGCTACTTTTTATGGAGAAAAAAGGGTTGATAGGGGTGATATGGGGTTCAATAAGTTGTAAGGGGATTTTTTTTCTTTACTTTTTTTCTATTGTATAAAAAGTAACTGATTGACAGACAACGCACAACTTAAACCGCTAGAGCTAAAGGGCTGAAATTTTGACAGTGCATCCCTATAATGGCGTGGACATCCACTATAAAGCGATTTTACGAAATTTATCCCCAAAGGGGGTCAAATGGGGTTTATGCAAACCGCTGGAGCTATAGGGCTGAAATTTTGACAGTGCATCCCTATAATGACGTGGACATCCACTAAAATCCGATTTTTCGAAATTCACCCCCTAAGGGGGTGAAATGGGGTTTCCAAACCGCTAAAGCTATAGGGCTGAAATTTAGACAGTGCATCCCCATAATGGCGTGGACATCCACTATAAAGCGATTTTTCGAAATTCATCCCCTAAGGGGGTGAAATGGAATTTACCCAAACCGCTGGAGCTGTAGGGCTGAAATTTTGACAGTGCATCCCTATAAGGACGTGGACATCCGCTAAAAAGCGATTTTTCGAAATTCATCACCTAAGGGGGTGAAATGGGGTTTATCCAAACCGCTAAAGCTATAGGGCTGAAATTTTGACAGTGCATCCCTATAATGGCGTGGACATCCACTATTAAGCGATTTTTCGAAATTCATCCCCTATGGGGGTGAAATAGGGTTTACCCAAACCGCTAAAGCTATAGGGCTGAAATTTTGACAGTGCATCCCTATTATGACGTGGACATTCATTAAAAAGCGATCTTTCGAAAGTCATCCCCTAAGGGGTTGAAATGGGGTTTATCCAAACCGCTAAAGCTATAGGGCTGAAATTTTGACAGTGCATCCCTATAATGGCGTGGACATCCACTATTAAGCGATTTTTCGAAATTCATCCCCTATGGGGGTGAAATAGGGTTTACCCAAACCGCTAAAGCTATAGGGCTGAAATTTTGACAGTGCATCCACTTAATGACGTGGACATCCACTAAAGAGCGATTTTTCGAAATTCATCCCCTAAGGGGTTGGAATGCGGTTTATCCAAACCGCTAAAGTTATAGCGCTGAAATTTTGACAGTGCAGCCCTATAATGGCGTGGGCATCCACTATAAAGCGATTTCCCGAAATTCATCCCCTAAGGGGGTGAAATAGGGTTTACCCAAACCGCTAAAGCTATAGGGCTGAAATTTTGACAGTGCATCCCCTTAGGGATTGCATATGTGAAATTCGAAATTCCAGAATTCCGAAATTCGTTCTCTCCGTTCTCAAAAATATAATTTCGAATTCCGAAGATTTCATAGCGAATTCTGAATTAATAAAGTTTGCTTCTTCGTTTTCTTTCGTCTTATTATACATATGTATGTTTTTGTTTCTGCAGAAGAAGATGTTCCAGAAAGCGGCTCATCAAAAATGATAATTACACACTATTTAATCAACAAAAAAGATGAATTCCATTCTGCAAGAATGTGTGCCTTGGATAATTTGCCATTCAAAGTTTTTTGTACCTCTATCGATTTGAGAAGTTGCATTTTAGCTAGGGGGCTCGAGGTTATGTATTACCAAAATCACCTAACTCCATTCGCAAAATGGTTTTAGAATACGCCCAAAAAATGCGTGCTAGAATGTTGCTGGATTTTAGGAGCCTGAAAGAAGATGAAGCGAGGTTTTGCTTAACTTTAGATGAATGGACATCATCAAGAAACTGATGTTATTTGAATGTGAATACCCATACCAAGGAAAAGTTCTAGAATTTAGATCTACATAGTTCGAGTGACAGGACGTTTCCCTGCAGGGAAGTGCGTTGTGGCCCTGAAAACCACAATCTAAATTTAGATAAAGGTATTACGTCCATAACTAACTACTAATAGGACAGTGGTTATGCAAAAATTGGGACGCCTTTTACCATGTAATCAGCAGTTGTGCTTGGCACATGCCTATAACTTCAAAGGATGTTAGTATAGAAGAACCACGGAATGACTACAAGGAATTAGAGGAATACATTGATGATGACGTTGTTTGGCTTGATCGAGCAAATTGATAATCTAGCTGAGTTAGAGCATATTCAGACCGAAGAATTTGGATTTTGCTCAGAAAAGTTCGTACGATTGTAAAGAAATCTCATTTTTCGAGAATATCGAATTTTTCAAATGTACGCGAAACAAGAATTTGGAAAAGAATTAAAACTTATCATGGAGACTAGAACTAGGTGGAATAGCCTAGTCCAAATGCTTGAAAGATTTAACCAACTAAAAAGCTGTGTTCGAAAAGTACTGATTGACGTCGGATCTGATATTGTTATTTCAGAAACTGAAATTGTGTCGATTAACAACGTTATTTCTACACTTCTCCCAGGTGAAAGATTTAACCAACTAAAAAGCTGTGTTCGAAAAGTACTGATTGACGTCGGATCTGATATTGTTATTTCAGAAACTGAAATTGTGTCGATTAACAACGTTATTTCTACACTTCTCCCAGGTAAGCTTACTCTTGACGCCCTTTGTCTAGACAGAGGATGCAAATCTTCTTTCTGCTGATGCGGCCTTGTGTTTTGTGCTTGACATTTCTAATCTGATGTAGTTTCACTACAATTGTCATCCAATATACCATCCATCTTAACTAAACAACCTACAAACCGGAGCTCAGAAATCAGAAATGAAATTCATTGAAGAGAAGGACGTACGGGAAAATTTTTTAGAGTCTATATACTGATTTTTAACGTGCAGTCTGAACGAGCCTTCTCAGTTGCTGGTAACTACTGCACAAAAATTCGATCGAGATTAAGGAATGTGACTTTAAGTGACCTCTGCTTCCTTAAAACCTATTTTAACCCTTTGAGCCCTAATGGGATAATGGGTCCCAAAAGAAATTCAAATCAACCCTGTACAAAATTTTCATATAAAAATGTATATTAGAATTGTGCCATTCAGTGTAATACAGGCTCATCTTTATGTACCGTTATTCTGTCTACACAGTTTTTTGGCATTTGAGTTTAGTAAAGCAAAAAGTGAAGTCGTTTTGTTGGCGTCAGTGTTTTTTGCAGTAAAATCGACATTTATAACAAGAAAAAAATAAAAAACAATTAACTAAACGGTGTTACTATACTGTTAGGACATTTTAAAATAAAGTAAGTTGAGTTTTTTTTATTATTATAAAAAAAAAAGCAAAATTTTTAAAATGGGATTATATGTCCCAATAGTAACATATTAATCAATACGTTTGGGATAATACGTCCCAATAGGTATCAAAGTGCGTATATTGTCAGTTTCTATATTTTACAGAATGTCGAGAAAAGGACTATTAGAAAGCGATTTAGAGCAAATGATTTGGGAAAGCTCTGAAGAGGATTTTGAAGATAGCGGCTCGGAGTATTTACCCAGTTGTTCGGAGACTGATGAGAAAGAGGAAAACAGAAAAGTTGATGATCAAATTGGAAATGATGCTAATTTTGATGAATCTGAAAGTGAAATAGAAAATGATGACGAGAATGAAGAAAGCAATGCAGAAAAGGAATTGATGCCTACTATCCAAATACCTTCTTCTCGAGACATTTGGCAAGAAAATGATGGTGATTTTATCCCAAGATTTCAAACGCCAGATACAAATAGCCCAAGTATTCTGGTCAATCTTGATAGAAGTAGTACTGAACTTGACTGCTTTTTCAAAATGTTTCCGAGAAGTCTCTTACTTCACATTGCAGACTGCACCAATAAACGTTTGAAATTATTTGAAAAAGAAACAGGAAAAAAACAGATTCATCCAACTGACTTATCAGAGATAATGATTGTAATTGGTGTTACCTTGGTCATGTCTTACAATCGGCTTCCTACTATGTATTCGTATTGGTCGCATAAAAAAAGTCGTGGAATGGAAAATGGAATGATAAAAGAAGCAATTTCTAGAGATAGATTCTTGTTGCTAGCCAGTAAACTTTATTTTGCGGACCCGGAAAGACCAGAAGGTGCTACAAAGACTTACTATATTGATAATTTGACAGCCTGCTTGAAATATACATTCAACAAGTGCAGAGAAGAATCTACTCATCAAAGTATTGATGAAAGCATGGTCAAATTCAAAGGCCGATCTGCACTCAAACAATTCGTTCCCATGAAACCAATCAAAAGAGGTATAAAAATTTGGGAAAGATGCAACTCAAATAGCGGATATGTGTACGATTTTAATATCTATTGTGGTAAAGCGGAAAGCTCTGAAAAATTAGAGGGAACACTAGGTGAACGTGTGGTAAAAAAGCTGGTTTCAACAGTGCAACGTCCAGATGTTTCTTTTTGTTTCGATAGATTTTTTACTTCAGTCGATATGATAAACACTATTAACTTTCCTGCTGTGGGTACATGTATATCTTCAAGGAAGAAAATGTCAACATTTCCAAACAAAATGCAAAGAGGAGAAAGTCGCATCCTGACTAATGGATACGGAACAATAGCAGTAACTTGGCAAGATACCAAACAAGTTTTTTGTCTATCAAACTGTCATAAAGGAATAGTTGATAAAGTTCAAAGAAAGAATAAGAAAGGGGATAAGACTGATATTTCTTGCCCAGATGTTATTAAATTTTATAATCAATATATGGGAGGTATTGATCTCTCAGATCAGATGGTGTCTCTTTATGACATCAATAGACGATCAAACAAGTGGTGGAAGAAAGTTTACTATAAACTTTTACAGACATCATGCGTAAATGCATTTATTCTTTATGGAGAACTACAACACAAGAAAATAAAATATTACGACTTCCTAACTGAACTTGCTGAGCAATTAATAGAAAAGGGAAGACAAAATGCAACAATAAAAAGGAAACGCAGTTATAGCCGTCCATCGAATTCATCATAAAAAATTAATTTGTCCCATGATCATTTGCCAGAACGATCAAAAAGTAGACGTCGGTATGTCAGGTGCTACAAGCGAAAAGACGGAAAGTCTAAAGATAAGAGGACCTATTTTTCATGCAGACGCTGTCTTGTTCCATTATGTTTTGATTGCTTTGGACCATACCATTCTTAAAAATATATATTAATTTCATTTAATAAAAGTTTTGCGAAATAAATTGTTCTTTCTTGTTCCTTTACTATATTTTCTACATTACTATTGGGACAATATATCCCAAATATACCTGGCTTTTCAACACTGATGGGACATATAATCCCAAGGATTTTAAGGACGAAGGACGTATGCCTCATTAGTGATTAAAATATATTTTCTTCTCGAAATGTTCTTTATTCATTTTCAAATTTCAAAATCTTGAAATAGCAAGTTGCGGAAAGTCGGGTTCAAAGGGTTAAAAATACAAATCAATAATTTAATTTTAATTACAATACGAATTTATTTTAGTTTTATGAAGTTGTTTTTTAGTATTTGTTTCGATCTAAAAACTATAAAAAAATTTCGGAATTCGATCGAATTTCGAAGTTTTTTAAATTGGAATTTCGAATTCCGATTTTTTTTCTTTCGCCAAAATTTGCAATCCCTACATCCCCTTAATGACGTGGACATCCTCTAAGAAGCGATTTTGCGAAATTCATTCCCTAAGGGGGTGAAATGGGGTTAACCCACACCGCTGAAGCTGAAGGGCTTTAATTTTGACCGTGCATCGCTATAATAACGTGGACATCCACTTAGGAGCGATGTTTTGAAATTTATCCCCTAAGGGGGTTAAATGGGGTTATCCCAAACCGCTGGAGCTAAACGGCTGAAATTTTGACAGTGCATCTCTATAATGATGTGGACATCCAATAAGAAGCGATTTTTCGAAATTCATCCCCTAGGGGGTGAAATGGGGTTTACCCAAACCGCTGGAGCTATAGGGCTGAAAGTGCATCCCTATAATCACGAAGAAATGAATGACTCGAATTTCACTTTAATATTCATTTGTGATTGCTTCATAATTTCTTGCACCCACGTAAATAGGCGAACAAACTTAACGAACGTTCGTCAAACCCTAAAATGTCGCTTCTCTTGATGACATATACATGCCAATCTCTGCTTCAAAACTTGCAGATTTGTTGAGCACAGGTGATATACGCAGCAATTTGTTTACCATATTTATTAAAAAAATGCACTATAATAAACCCTTTTTAGGGGTAATAACAGCTGACTTTTTTATTTGTTTTTTTTAAGGAAAACATTGCACATAATAGTTTTTATTTAAAGGCGTTGCAAGGCACGAGGGGTTTATGCTAGTCTTATATATTTATATACATACAATGTATAGGTATAAGAAGATATATATACATAAATATATCACGAGTATATAAAAACAATAAAAATAATAGATATACTATATAAACGAAAACTGCGAAAATCAATGAAAAGCACGAGGCACATTTTCTCTACGAAAACACGATAATGAAAATCAAAAAGCGCGAGTTACATATTTCCCACAATATCACATCATATAAAATACACGAGCCGATATTTTAATTATTATTTTTCTGTTTAAACATTTTCCCACCGGTCAAATGCACATTCCATATGTCTAGACAATTTCCTTTACAATTTTTAGAATCAAGTAAAGTAATTTAACACTAACGTCCCATTTTAACTTATAGACCTTAAGTCAGCATTTTGATTCTTAATTTCACCTGTGCGACCGTTTTAATCTTGAGAATAATTGTCACTCTAGTTTTGTTAATTAAATCGTGCGTTATAAAGTTTAAAGCAGGGATGTTATGGAGCTCCGTAACCGTAACCGAACACGTTATGACATGTTTTACACCGACCGAGCCGACATACCCGCCCAGTGATTGTTAGACCAAATGTTAACCTAGAAATAAAGTCAAATCATTACCTATTTGTATTTAGCTTTTTCAATTCCTTAAAAATATCCGAATATTACGAATGCCCGTAACTGAAACTATCCGAAACTGTCGGATAATCCGAAATAATTTCATATCCGTAACCGTATCCGAAACCGGAATAATATTATTCATTTATGCGTATCCAGATCCGAAATTACATATCCATAACATCCCTATTTAAAGTTGAATGTAGTGTGTTTTATTTTAAATACATATATATTTTTAGTTTCCAAAGTAAATAGAAACTTAACTCGCGCGTCGCCGATTTACATACGAACTTGTAAAAACAAGTGAAGGAGAGCGGTAAGGTTAGGAACTCTTAGCCCTCTCAGCGCGGAAATTCAAAAACGGAATGCAAAAATTGTATTTTCTCATTCTTGAAAGCCAGGAAATGGACTTTTCCACCGGGTAAAATCGGCCCGTAACAATAATTACTTTAGGGAAAAAATGTACCTGAATTATCCGCTTTTCATCCACAGAAAAAAAAACGCGAAAAAAAATTTTCGAATTTTTCCGGGAAATGAAAATGGCGGAAAATTTTGTTCTCGAGCATTAGTTAGCGGATAAAAAGCCGATAATTCCAGTGCTTTTATTTTCTGAAAAATAATAATCCTTAGGGTGGGTCCCACTAACTTTATGTTGAGTTAGCGAGTCCCCATTTTCCCGCGAAATAGGAAGAGCGGAAAAATTTTTTTATGGCGATCGTTAGCGGATAATCTTGAACCGTAGCGGAAAAATTTATCCCACCTGGTCCCTCCAACTTAACAGAGGTCCCGCTAACTTTATGTTAAGTTAGCGGCGGGACCCCATTTTCGCGGGAAATGAGAAGAGCGGAAAAAAACGGATAATTCCAGTGCTTTTGCTTTCTGAAAAATAATAATTTTTAGGGTGGGTCCCACTAACTTTATGTTGAGTTAGCGAGTCCCCATTTTCCCGGGAAATGGGAAGAGCGGAAAATTTTTTTTATGGCGATCGTTAGCGGATAAAAAGCGGATAATTTTGAGCCGTAGTGGAAAAATTTATCCCACCTGGTCCCTCCAACTTAACAGAGGTCCCGCTAACTTTATGTTAAGTTAGCGAGACCCCATTTTCCCGGGAAATGGGAAGAGCGGAAAATTTTTTTTGTTGCGATCGTAAGCGGATAAAAAGCGGATAATTTTGAGCCATAGCGGAAAATATTTTTCCGACTTGGTCCCGCCAACTTAATTAACAGAGGTGTTTTAATGGTTTAATTGTGAAGGTGACCAATTTTGTTTACATTCGCTGTGGTTTTGTCGAGGTATTTTAGGGCAAAAATGTTGAATTTGTGTGGTTATTGAGTTAAAAGTGAATTTAAAGTGATTAAAGCTTGTTAAAGAATAATTTTTAAAAATATTAAAGCAGAAAACTGTGTAGGAAAAAGTTCAAAAGTTATTGTTATTCATGTTGTGTGGTGGTACTTGCACTTATGTTTTAATAACTATTTCGTAATAATTTTTAACCATTTTAAATTCACTTTTAATTTCATTTCTTCAATCACTTTTAAATCTAACATTTTTTCCCTAAACGAAATAACCACCATGATGTATGTAAACAAAACTGGTCACCTTATCAATTTCATTCAATTTATTCACTCGGATCACTAACTTATCACCGGTAATGCACGCGGAGGAAAAAATACTAAAATACAATATTTTGCCACTTTTTACAAGTTAAAAACTTGGCGCGTCTAAGATATTACACTACGAGTGAGAGAAATTACCTTCCTTCCATCCATAAAAGTTTTTTTAAATATTTTTTTAAAGCACTGCAATGTCTGCGAGTAGGAAAAAATGATTTTTTTATGTACCTTTTTTTATTCTAAAGTACTTAGTACTTTTAAGTTAAATAAAAAGGTAACGGTACACGAGCCCCAATTTTTTTTTTTACCAAAAAATTGTCCACATCAAAATATACGTTGTGTGTAAATTTCATCGAAATTGGTGAAATAATACAGGAGTTATCACTTGTTCAATTATTGAAAAAACGGTACTTTAGAGTGGAATTACAGGATAACGGGACTTGAGCGACATTTTTTTTCACAGTTGAAATGTACATAACTAACTGTACTTTGTGTAAAAATTTCATCACAATCGGAGGTGGGTACTGTTATGTATATTCTAGTTTTACCAAAGTCATTTCTAAAACAACTTCTTATAAAATTGTTGTTTTTAAAAAAAATTGCTTGTTACTTTTATAAAATTTCAACCTTGAATAACTTTTGAGGAGTGACCGCTGGCAAATTCCAACCAAAATGTGTTCGGGTTAATACCCTCTACAACCCATAAAATCCCCAACCCCTGCGGAGGGTTTAACTAATTACCCAAGTTCAAATTCTAAGCTTCGCGTAATAGCAAACAAAACAATCCCCTGTTATAATAAAAAGCATTTATAACAACAAACAGATTAATAAAATTTTTCAAACAAAAGGTTTTTTATATTTATCACGCCGCACAAGCTACAGCAGTTAAATTGCGTCCTTCATATTATCTTTAATATTATTCCATCTTCAGAAAAGCACTTTTTTCTCTTGAGTAATAGTATATTCTGTAACAAGTTTGGAATGATGCATATTCCGCACAAGTGAAAGTTCGAGCCGAAGGCGAGGGTGGCGGTCCACGAGTGCGGAATATGCCATTCAAAACGTGTTACAGACTATACTTTTTCTACGCCTCTAAAATAGATTTTATTATTATTTTGTAAACAAAAACGTACCTACCTAATGTAAAGCTACAGTCGGGGAAATAATTATAAAATCGTTAACGCTTTTTCTTTTAAAATGCATGTTTCAACTTATTATTAAAAACTTTGAAAACATATGAGTTAGTATCACCTTTCATTTTAAAGAAATCAGAAAAGGGCGATATATGTATGTATTAATTGAATTTTACGGTTTAAAAAAATATATATATAGATTTTCGAGGGATACCGAATCAGACCACTATTTGCGGGTCCCTTTTCGTCCCTCTGCCTAGAGTCATCTTATTGGGGTTGCAGTGGGTTGTCCCATTGCTCCCTTGCTTCGACTCCCCTAGTTATCGCAAGCAGCTGATTGAAGGGAGTCTGCCTCATGTCCTCCATCCAATGGAGTCCAGTTATGGCAGCCCTTTTTCTCGCCACCGCCGGACAGTGACACACTATGTGTGTGGCCGTCTCAGGTTCCTCCAGGCACATCCGACAGGTGTCATCCTCCAGAATTCCCATTCTTTTTAGATGATACCTGAAACATCCGTGTCCTGTAATCAGTGCCACCAACCATCTGAGGGTTCTCCTTTGCATATGCAGGATCCTTCTTCTGGCTGCGGTAATCGGCAGCGTAAGCACCGTTTTAGCCTGCCTACACGTGGTCATAGCGTCCCACCGTCTCCGGTGTTCCTCAGCGACCCATTTCTCGAAGCAGTTCCTTACCAACCCTCTGCCAATGGCAGAGTATGGCTCCAGTCCCCAGAATTCCGAGGTTGACCCCTGTTTTGCCAGGTTGTCAGCCTTTTCGTTCCCATCGATGCCTGTATGTCCTCTAACCCAAGCTAGCGTCACGTTGTTTTGTTTCGCACACCTGTTTAGTTTTTGGACACATTCCAGCGCCAGAGACGCATTAATCTCTGTCTGATTCATGCCCTTAATCACAGCCTGATTGTCCCTCATTTATGTGATCCAGCGCGTGCAGCAGAGCAAGCATTTCCGCCTGGTAGACTGCGGTGTAATTCCCCAAAGCCAGAGAGCAGGTCAGATTTAAGTCCTCTGAGAAGACTCCCGCACCTGCTCTGCCGTCAATCATGGATCCGTCCGTGAAGATACATATATATGTCTTCCGGCCTCCCTTCCGGGAGCGTTCCGCTCCCTATGAGGGTTTTATGGTACCTATCGGTCACCCTCATTTTTGTGATCCCTTCCATGGGCATCATGAGCTCCCTAATCCCTAATTGAGTCAGGTTTTAAGGGAAATAAATATAAAATCTATAACACAAATGAGATGCTCCTACTTCCATAAGGGAATTTGAAGACATGTAACGGTACTTATCATGAGGGTCTAAATGGGGAAATAATTCCAAGAATTTCCCAAAATAAAACTGAAGCCCAGGAACTTTTGTGGATATGGATAAGAAGATATTGGAAACGATTTTATAATTATTTCCTCTACTGTATTGTCAAAAATATAAATGCATAAAGCACAGCAAGATATTTTAACCCTAAATAACATATTAGTAGTGCTCATTCGTAACAATTTTAACTATCCAAAATAATTATAAAAAGTAAATATCAATGATATTGTTTGTAAATAATTCCCAAACCATCTTTAAACATTTTTAAAATAATTTTTATTATTTTCTGTAATTTAATAATTGAATTGTTTATTTAAAGCAAAAATGGTCTAGCGGAACATCTTTGATTGTTTATTATTGAAATATTTCTTTTTTTCCTTTAATTTATTAATTAATAAATAAAAAGAATAACACCATCATATTCTTGGCTTTTGAGCAACAGATGTCGCCCCTAGTAGTCATTCCATAACAAGTGATGGAATGAATATTCCACACGGGTGCCGTGTCTAAAAGCAATATCAGAATGCTCGTATTCTACAAGAGGCGTAGAAAAAAGTTTTTACATTGGCAAAATCCAATTCCAAAATTGTCAAAAAAGGTTAAAAGTAGATAATGTATACTATATCGTTAAAAAGATATATTATTATTAAAAAAAATTATATCGTATAATGAAAGACAAAATAAATATATAAATTTTATCTCAGAATTGCATTCTTGCATCTCCTTTTGATTGCATTACCTTTTCAAGTCAATGCCAGTCCGATGCTTGTATGAGAGTAGTTACAAACCCTCTTTTTAATAAAAAATTGCTATCTCCCTTATTTTTTGTATATATAGCAATAGTCTTGAGCGCAATTCATATTTCATTCTTTTCTGAAAGATGAAACATTGTCATGCACGTACATATACATCCTGAGATATTTTTTATTTAAGAGATTGCTTACGAATTATTAAAAAAATCTTAATTTTTCTTTTGCGCCTCATGCTTCGAAATGTCCGCAATTAAATCACCAAAACGGAAATTTAATGTCACAACTAATTTATAAATGTTATTTTAATATAAAACTTTCTTTTGATAAAGCAATATATTTTTGGATCACTTCTTATTCCCCAAGAAATCGACCAAAAATTTATCAACATGTTTGTGGTCTACTTTTAAATTATTTGAGTTGACATGGTCCAAAAATACTCAAAATCCAGATAATCGCGAAAAACCTTAATGCCCTTAGAATTTAAATGTTTGTTAAAGATAAAAAAGGTGTACAAGATTTATTGTTCTAGCTATTAAGTACTTTTTCTTCTGCATTAGATAGGAATGCGAAGTGAGTGTGTGAAAGTCTTGAAAAGAATTTCGCAATTTTCGTTATGCTAAAATTTAGATGAGCTCGAGTCACACAACATATCCACATTTTACTTAATCTCCATTTAATAGCAAAACAAACTTACTAGACTGCCCACGTCCGTTGAAACCAGCCTCGTTAGTTAACGGGCATAATCATGTGGGCTGAAACCAACAATACAAAACAAAAATAAAACCAGAAAAACCGTGCACAATTCGACACCAACACTTATTGCATACACTTTACTGCAACAGTTCTGTAAGCTTTTTTTGTAATTTAACTGAGCTCGTTTTTCAGGGTTTCAATTGTCGTTTTTGTCGGCGCACGCCCTCTTAGTAGATGACAGCAAGTTATCCCACTCGTAGCAGTCGTCCACTCACTAACCAATATTTTATTATTATTTTTTGCTTTTCTTGTTTGACAGAAATTTCTCCAAAATTACACACGCACACGAAGTCGTAATATTTCATGTACGACGGCACTAAGTTGCAGGAATCTGCAAATTTCCGATCCCCGAAAAACTCAAGAGAGTGGCTCGAATACTTCTCCGGCCACGAGCTTTTTTTATTCACCTTGAGCGCCGCACTTGATAGCTATGAATTGCATCACAATCAACACCACATTTACTGTTTGCTCTAGTAATAAAGACGAACCGATACCACAGATGCCATATCAAAATATGGACAGCCTGACTCTAGCAATTGCGTAGAATGTAGATAACTAGCTTCAAGCCTGGAGTAACTACTCACTCACTTTACTATGAAATAACCAATTTTTACAGATCGCTTTTATTATATGACCACAGCTCAAATGTTAAACACCCGACCCGCGCGAATGCCATAGGTAGACTGACTTAATTCGACTGTGGGCTTGTGTAGAGCACCGAGGAGATGCTTCGACTCTGCTCAGGTCATATTCCAGATAACAGTGGTAAGAATAGCCCCAGTTTTGGTAATATTACTCTACGGAAGAGACTTTCCCTATGTTATGTCCTGTGTGCCATGCTTCGACAAAGAGCATATAACCGTCAGGTGTTCATTTAGTGCTACAGACGCAGGGGAAAGCAACAAGTTAGCTTGTGCGCGAAGGAAGCTTGATTCCCTTCTGAGCTGGTAAGTCTGCTTGCCTCCAGCATTCCCCAGAAAGCTTCCTTCAAAATGGGGCTACAATAGAACCATGGAAAAAAATTTAGTCAAGGCCTACTAGCTCCTTTTAAACCTTAAAGGGAGAGTGAGGGATGTCAATATAATAAAGTAGAATTTACGCTCACAAATCATTCACAACTGTAGCTAAAAAGGTTTTATATTTTTATGTCAGGTAAAGCTTTAAAAACGTCCAATTCAGACTTGGCACAATTTCATAGACTTCGATGAATTTCTTAGCACGGAGGTGTTGGACAGGTGCCTGCACAAATAAATGAAAATTTTTCCAAGATAACTTAGATACGCGTTGTTGTGAAAGTCAGAGCAGCTTTCCTCTATCGGTTAAGCTTTTTTGAATTAAGAGAAATTACAACACTATATCGGTCTAGATATAGTACAATATAAAAAGAATGTAATAAGAAATGAATATACCGAAGGGTTCGTGACCCGAAGTTTCCCGTTTTGTCTAATTCATGCTATTGCTGTCGCTTTAACTTCTAAATGAAAAACGAGGAATGAAGAATTTGACAGCATCGCAGGAGAACATGGTGCTGGCTATAGCAATAAGAAAACTCATTAAATAAATATTTTTCATCTTAATAGATTTTATGTTGAAAAAACATCTTTTGGTTTTTATGTGGATTTCTGTTTTGCCTTTTGACTACCATTTGAGCCTGATTAGTCCATTCAAAACGCGCGTTATGGTGTTCCAAAATACCCCGTTAAGACAGGGATCGTAAATAACTGTTATATTTGTATTTTTGACTTAAAAAATCAAATAGTAAATGTTGTCTGATCTGCATAAAATTTATACTGGATACTCAGAGTAGCGAGTTCTACGCGGTGGTGGTGTTACTTTTAAATTGTAGACTTTTATTATAAAAGTCAAGTTTAATAGTTAAAATTAATTTAAATTTTTTAAATAAACAATAACAGTTATATTTAACTAAAAAAGTTTTAGGTCATTAAAAACTCTTATTTTTGTTTTTTATTTTTAAAGTCTTCCAAAACTCTTATGGGAAGACTTTTATTTTTAAAATCAAAAATAACTGTTAAAAAAGACTGTCTTGCATAAAAGTCTGTCTAAGATTTTTATTTTTCCAATTTTTTCTATAAAAGTCTTTGAAGACTTTTATTTTTAAAATATAAAAATAAAAGTCTTTTGCTGAAAACAGATAAATAGTCCATTCAAACCGTTAAGAAAATCGAATCCTAAGGGTTTTTGGGGTCGCTGATCACGAAAATCGGGGTCCTGCGGTCCTAAAACATGGGCGTCACCCTTAAAAATGCAAAAAAACACCCCTTTCTAGGGGTTTTTCGCGATTATTTCGATAATAATGAAAACTAATGCAATGAAATACACTTTTTTTAATATTTATTTGCGAAGGTGGTTGATTTGTACTAAATCAACGCGAACTTTATGATAAGGGGTGATCCTAAAGGGTTGAAACCCCCCCTAAATCGGCTACAAATAGAAACTAGTTGGGATGTGGGTTCGACCCTTTCGGTCCCCACGATCAACTCAAGGGGGTGAAATAGGGTCAACTCAAAACCGCTGGAGCTATAAGGCTGAAATTTTGACAGTGCATCCCTATAATGACGTAGCCATCCACTTAGAAGCGATTTTTCGAAATTCATCCCCTATAGGGGTGAAATGGGGTTTTTCCAAACCGCTGGAGCTATAGGGCTGAAATTTTGACAGTGCATCCCTTTAATGACGTGGACATCCACTAAGAAGCGATTTTTCGAAATTCATCCCCTAAAGGGGTGAAATGGGGTTTTTCCAAACCGCAGGAGCTATAGGGCTGAAATTTTGACAGTGCATCCCTTTAATGACGTGGACATCCACTAAGAAGCGATTTTTCGAAATTCATCCCCTAAAGGGGTGAAATGGGGTTTATCCAAACCGTTAAAGCTATAGGGCTGAAATTTTGACAGTGCATCCCTATAATGACGTGGACATCCACTAAGAAGCGATTTTTCGAAATTCATCCCCTAAAGGGGTGAAATGGGGTTTTTCCAAACCGCTGGAGCTATAGGGCTGAAATTTTGACAGTGCATCCCTATAATGACGTAGACATTCACTTGGAAGCGATTTTTCGAAATTCATCCCCTAAGGGGCTCAAATGCGGTTTATCCAAACCGTTGGAGCTACAGGGCTGAAATTTTGACAGTGCAGCCCTATAATGGCGTGGACATCCACTATAAAGCGATTTTTCGAAATTCATCCCCTAAGGGGGTGAAATGGGGTTTATCCAAACCGCTGGAACTATAGGGTTGAAATTTTGACAGTGCATCCCTTTAATGACGTGGACATCCACTAAGAAGCGATTTTTCGAAATTCATCCCCTAAAGGGGTGAAATGGGGTTTTTCCAAACCGCTGGAGCTATAGGGCTGAAATTTTGACAGTGCATCCCTTTAATGACGTGGACATCCACTAAGAAGCGATTTTTTGAAATTTATCCCCTAAGAGGGTTAAATGGGGTAACCCAAACCGCTGGAGCTGAAGGGCTTTAATTTTGACAGTGCATCTCTATAATGACGTGGACATTGGAGTGGAGTGAAATGGGGTTACCAAACTACTAATTTAAGTAGAAATTAAACAGGGAGCCAAAAAATTCAAAAATATAAAATCAGCCGCACCAATTTATCCACCTAATAAATCATTTTTTACATAGTTTTAGTTAGAATTTCTATAGCCTGATCCACGTGCTAGGCTTTAAGCACAATATCACAATTGTTTTATAGTGTAATTTTCGAACTACGATAGCTATTTTATTTGTTTTCAGCAAAAGACTGACCTGCCTAAATGTCATTGTAAAAAAACGGAACACCCCATTATTCAGAAGTAACTCAAATACATTAGGGTACATATTTCCAATTATTGTGTGATTGTTGTTTTTATCCTGCATTTTGACTTTATTTAAAAATTCCACGAAAAGAAATATTTCTCCATGTATTTTTTATTTTGCTTCGGTTTAGGGGTGGTTTAACCCCTTTAAAAAAGGGTTTAAAGTGAAATTTTCCAAATGTTTCAATGAATAAAAATGGAAAATAAAATTTTAATGCAAAACAATAAATGTCAATTTTTTTCAATTACAATTTTAATGCAGGGGTAGTTTCACCCCCTTAAGGGGTTAAAATAATAAATTTATGGCTGATAATACCTTTTGAACCAAATTTCAAGCAAAAAGCAAAAAACAAAAAAAATTTCTAATTTTTTTATATAAAGTTGATTTTTATAATTGTGGGGGTAGTTTTAACCCCTTAAGGGTTGAAAATAATTTAGTTTTGCCTGACAGTACGCCCACAATCATATTTGAAGCATATACTTGAAGAAAAAATTTTTTACAATTTTTTCTATTTGTAGCCGATTTAGGGGTGGTTTCAACCCTTTAGGATAACCCCTTATCATAAAGTTCGCGTTGATTTAGTACAAATCAACCACCTTCGCAAATAAATATTAAAAAAAGTGTATTTCATTGCATTAGTTTTCATTATTATCGAAATAATCGCGAAAAACCCCTAAAAAGGGGTGTGTTTTTGCATTTTTAAGGGTGACGCCCAAGTTTTAGGACCGCAGGACCCCGATTTATGTGATCAGCGACCCCAAAAACCCTTGGGGTTCGATTTTCTTAACGGTTTGAATGGACTATTTATCTGTTTTCAGCAAAAGACTTTTATTTTTATATTTTAAAAATAAAAGTCTTCAAAGACTTTTATAGAAAAAACTGGAAAAATAAAAATCTTAGAAAGACTTTTATGCAAGACCGAAAAAAATAAAAGTCTTTTTTAACAGTTATTTTTGATTTTAAAAATAAAAGTCAATTTTAATTGTTATTTCGAACAAAAAAAGAAAAAATCTTTAATAACAATTTTAAAAGATTTAAAACAATACTAGTCAAAGATAATAGTTAAAAATAACTTTAAATATTTTTGGTAAAATTTAACTGTTACTGTTGTTTTATATCATATAAGTTTCAAAATAATGATTATTTTCTGATTTTTTCGATATAAGTTATAACAGTTACGATCCCTGCGTTAAGAAAATCGGGTTTTTGGGGTCGCTGATCACGAAAATCGAGGTCCCGCGGTCCTAAAATTAGGGCGTCACCACTAAAAATGCAAAAAACACCCCTTTTTAGGGGGTTTTCGCGATTATTTCAGTAATTATGAAAACTAATGCGATGAAATGCACTTTTTTTAATATTTATTTGCGAAGGTGGTTGATTTATATTAAATTAAGGCAAACTTAATGGTAAAGGGTACTCCTAAAGGGTTGAAACTACCCCTAAATTGGCGAAAAATGGCAAAAATTGTAATTTTTTTTTTCAAGTTTATGCTTCAAATTCGATTGTGGGCGTACTTTCTGGCAAAAAATAATATATTTTCAACCCTTAAGGGATTAAAATTACCCCTACAATATAGTTCATTGAAAACTAGGGGGTGGGGGTGTTCCAAAATAACACCGTTAAGAAAATCGAACCCTAAACGTTTCTGGGGTCGCTGATCACGAAAATCGAGGTCCTAAAATTAGGGCGTCACCCCTAAAAATGCAAAAAACACCCCTTTTTAGGGGGTTTTCGCGAATATTTCAGTAACAATGAAAACTAATGCGATGAAATGCACTTTTTTTAATATTTATTTGATAAGGTTGTTGATTTATACTAAATTAAGGCGAACTTAATGGTAGGGGGTACTCCTAAAGGGTTGAAACTACCCCTAAATTGGCGAAAAATGGCAAAAATTGTAAACAAAATTTCTTCAAGTTTATGCTTCAAATTCGATTTTAGGCGTACTGTCAGGCAAAAATAAATTATTTTCAACCCTTAAGGGGTTAGAATTACCCCTACGATATAGTTCTTTGAAAACTAGAGAGGTGTTCCAAAATAACACCGTTAAGAAAATCTAACCCTGAAGGTTTTTGGCGTCGCTGATCATGAAAATCGAGGTCCCGCATCGTACATACACACATGTACACATACGTACGTATCACATCGTAACATACACACATGTACATATATCAATTTATATTTTCTAATAAAAAGAATTTTTATTCAAACAATTTATTAAAATAATTTAAATTGCAATCTGCGAAAAGAATTTTTTTTTCAATTTTCCCCTAAGGTTTAACTCCTTCAAGAGGGTTAAAAATTTTAAAAATGTTTTGATAATATTACATCAAATATAAAATTTTAATGCAAAACAACAAATTTCAATTTGTTCGAATTACAATTTTAATGTGGGGGTAGTTTTACCCCCTTAAGAGTTGAAAAAATTAATTTGCTGATAATACCTTTCGAACCAAATTTCAAACAAAAGCAAAAAAAATTTTTTTTTATATTGAGTTGTTTTTATTATAGTAGGGGTAGTTTTAACACCTTAGGGGTGGAAAATAATTTATTTTTGCCCACAATCGAATTTGAAGCATAAACTTGAAAAAAAAAAAATGTTTACAATTTTTGCCATTTTTGGCCGATTTAGAGGTAGTTTAAACCCTTTAGGACTACCCCTTACCATAAAGTTCGCCTTAATTTAGCATAAATCAACCACCTTTGCAAATAAATATTAAAAAGGTGCATTTAATCGCATTAGTTTTCATTATTACTGAAATAATCGCGAAAACTCCCTAAAAAGGGGGGTTTTTTGCATTTTGAGGGGTGACGCCCTAATTTTAGGACCACGGGACCTCGATTTTCGTGATCAGCGACCCCAAAAACCTTTAGGGTTCGACTTTCTTAACGGTGTTATTTTGGAACACCCCCCCCCCCCTAGTTTTCAATGAACTATATTGTAGGGTAATTTTAACCCCTTAAGGGTTGAAAATAATTTATTTTTGCCTGACAGTACGCCCACAATCGAATTTGAAGCATAAACTTGAAAAAAAAATTTGCAATTTTTGCCATTTTTCGCCAATTTAGGGGTAATTTCAACCCTTTAGGAGTATCCCCTACCATTAAGTTCGCCTTAATTTAGTATAAATCAACCACCTTATCAAATAAATATTAAATAATTATTAGATAAAAAAAAACTTTTTAATATAACACGTTTTTATAACGAACTAAAAAGTATAAAATAATGGCACTATCCCCATACAGATTTAGAACCTCAAACATATTTCTAACACCATACAGATAGTCCTGAAAATTTGTGATTGTGAATTTGTAATAGCTATGAAAATATATGTAAAATTTTAAACGAAAAACCGTGGGGCGCATGCTATGGGGGTGGGTTACCATTCTATCAAATGAAAGGGTATGATAAGTAAAACAACATAAGCAATACAATATACTCAGAACATCATTAGGTCCATGGCGACCTCCTCAGGAGGGTGGGTTACCATTCTCTTCAGAGCACGGCTTACCATTTTCATCACAACACCCGCGACGTAGGTACTACAGAAAAGGGTGTGATAAGTAGCCATGTCGAAAGGGTTCTGAAGAGAATGGTAACCGGCCCTACTGAGGAGGTCGCCATGGATCTAAGGACATAGCTTATTGCATTACTTTTGATGCCCTTTCGTTTGATACCCAGGTCGAGGGGGTTGTGAAGGAAATGTTAATCCGTCCTCTTGATTTGGGCGCCATGGACCAAACGAAATATTGAGGATAATATATTGCTTATGGTATTCTACTTATCATACCCTTTCATTTGACACCCATGTCGAAAGGGTTCTGAAGAGAATGGTAACCGGCCCTCCTGAGGAGGTCGCCATGGATCTAAGGACATAGCTTATTGCATTACTTTTGATGCCCTTTCGTTTGATACCCATGTCGAGGGGGTGTGAAGAAAATGTTAATCCGTTCTCTTGAGATGGCCGCCATGGACCAAACGAAATATTGAGGATAATATATTGCTTATGGTATTCTACTTATCATACCCTTTCATTTGACACTCATGTCGAAAGGGTTCTGAAGGGAATGGTAACCCACCCTCCTGAGTAGGCCGCCATGGACCCAATGTGGTTCTGAGTATATTGTATTGCTTATGTTGTTTTACTTATCATACCCTTTCATTTGATACCCATGTCGAAAGGGTTCTGAAGAGATTGGTAACCGGCCCTCCTGAGGAGGTCGCCATGGATCTAAAGACATAGCTTATTGCATTCGACACAAGATTCCCTTTCATTTGATACCCATGTCGAGACCCTTTCATTTGATACCCATGTCG
Organism: Thereva unica; assembly: GCA_949987705.1. NCBI lineage: Eukaryota > Metazoa > Arthropoda > Insecta > Diptera > Therevidae > Thereva > Thereva unica. Next base: position 128,694,931 of record OX465281.1, read on the forward strand.
AAAGGGTTCTGAAAAAAATGGTAAACCACCCTCCTGAGGAGTCTGCCATGGATCTAAGGGCATGGCTTATTGCATTCGTCTTATAATGCCCTTTCATTTGATACCCATATAGAGCGGGTTGTGAAGAAAATGGTAATCCGCCCTCTGGAGATGACCGCCATGGACCAAACGATAAATTGAGTATACTATATTGCTTATGGTGTTCTACTTAACGTACCATTTCATTTGATATCCATGTTGAAGGGTTTGTGAAGAATATTTCAATCCGCCCTCCTGAGACGGCCTCCATGGACTAAAGGTATGTACCATATTGCATTGTCATCACAGCTAAAGCTGTGTGCAAAATTTCACCATGATAGGATATCCGGAAGTATTTGAAAAATCGAATGCAAAATTTGTTCCGTGAAGAAAACAGTAATCCGTCCTCTACAGTCCTCCGCCATGGATCTAACGGTATAATGAGTATACCATATTGCATTGTCATCGGAGCTGAAGCTGTGTGCAAAATTTCAGGGTGATCGGGTAACCGGAAGTAGTCAAAAAATCGATTGCAAGATTTGTACCGGACAAACAGACAGACAGGAAAGCGAGCTAATAAAAACGTTTTAAATAAGTGCATTTCATCGCATTAGTTTTCATTGTTACTGAAATATTCGCGAAAACCCCCTAAAAAGGGGTGTTTTTTGCATTTTTAGTTGTGACGCCCTAATTTTAGGACCGCGGGACCTCGATTTTCGTGATCAGCGACCCCAAAAACCTTTAGGGTTTGATTTTCTTGACGGTGTTATTTTGGAACACTCCCCCCCCCCGTGTTTTGAATGGACTATGATGCTGCTTTACAGTATAATGAAGCTCTTCTAAGCACTTTGGAGTATCTAAAACAAATTTTCAAACCAAGCAGCGCTGCCATTCCAAAAAATTTAAATGTGTTAATCCAACGAACATTATGTACTAAACAATTAAAATAGTAGTACATCCTAAAAGTAGAAGACTCCTCTAGTTTTCCGGCTGTTTTTTACGGCTTTTTCAATAATTTTTTAGGGGCAAACCATCGAAGTAATAAGCTTCATTGTATTTACATTTACATAATCTTGATTAATATTTAAATGAGCTTTACAAATTTTTTGAACATAAAATATATAATAGATTCAAAGTTATAGTTTCCGACAGGCACACATCAAGTAAAGGAGGTGCTTGACGGTGACCAAGATTGCGGATCTTCCGCTTATCTGAAATCAAAAAACCAAACGACATTTTAATCTTCATATTTAAGACTAGCGATTGGGATTGAACTAGAATGAATTCTAAATTACAAAAATTAATTAATTTATACAGTTTTGAAAATGATATTCTATTTTTTACTCATTTGTCTTAAGTTTTTCGTAGAAAAAAACTATCGAAGCAATCATAATAATCTTAGTTCAATCGCTGGCTTATAACATATTAAAGATGCGGTATAAATTAAAACAAGATCAGTTAAGTAGTTTCTGAATTATCGTGATCACCGTTTTGAAAAATAGTGTTTCGAGAAAAACACGTTTCAAAGTTCGCACATGTGATTTATAATAAAAATTTCATCTCACCGTCAATCTGTTATACCTGTATCATACAGTAGGCCTTCGCCTTCTTCTTGGAAGTAACGTAGAGCTGCGTCGTCTTCCCTTTTCGCGATTCGGGCCTGTTTTACGACATCACTCGTGCGCCATTCTGAACGGTCGATCCGAGAGCTATCGCGCTGTCGAACGTATCCTTTATTAGGCTGCTTACACACTAAATTCGACATTGACATGACACGACGAAATTCGACAACATTTTTCTGTCGCGACACACATCTATTTTTATCATTAAGCGAGTCTATTCACACTGAATTCGAAATCGACACGACACGACAAGATTTTCTGTTGTGACACCCATTTATTCTTATTATTAAACGAGTGTATTCACACTGAATTCGACATCGACACGACACGACAGAACTCGACAAGGAAAAAAACTGTTACCGACGAAGGGCTTCACATTCAAATCAGTTTATATCCACTGAAGGCGACACGAGGAAAAACGTCGGACGACGACTTTCGACACGTCGAGTACTTATGCAGTGACTTTCGTTGTGTCGAGTGTCGAATTGTGTCGAATCTCCGTACGCACTGAATTCAACATGACACGGCATGAACTTCTTGTTTTTTTGTCGATGGACGTTTTGTAATGTCGTGTCGATGTCGAGTTTAGTGTGTAAGCAGCCTTAGGCTGCTTACACACCAAATTCGACATCGACATGACACGACGAAATTATTCTTATCATGACACGACACGACAGAACTCGACAGAACTCGACAAGGAAAAAAACCGTTACCGACGAAGGGCTTCACATTCAAATCAGTTTATATCCACTGAAGGCGACACGAGGAAAAACGTCGAACGACGACTTTCGACACGTCGAGTACTTATGCAGTGACTTTCGTTGTGTCGAGTGGTTCTGGTTGTCGAATGGTGTCGAGGTGTCGAATTTGGTGTGTACGAAGATTCGACAAAAAAATTTTTGTCGATGGACGTTTTGTAATGTAGTGTCGATGTCGAGTTTGGTGTGTAAGCAGCCTTAGACTCTCTAGGAGTAGCCCTTCGTCCTTTCCCAGCGCGGTTCCGTAAACCTGCTTCGTTCCAGGGCCGTAACTTATGAACTACTTCGAATATCAAAAAATCCTTTGGCACACATTTTCTATACATGTTGAAGATGTGATTTATGGAAAAAAAGACGGGAAGTGCCATGGCTTCTCGATGGCACAGTAGACATGAATATGTCTTATCCCTGGGGTCTATTTGTTTCTTGTTCTTATTGGAAATCACTAGGGCTTTCATCCCGGGAGTCTCGATATCGAAAATTTCGAGAGTCTCGACGATTGTTTCGTATTTTCGAGACTCGAGACTGCTAGCTCCAGTCTCGGAAATAACGAGACTTTCGAGACTTAAGCCAAATAATTTTATTCCTGTTACGTGGCAACACTGTAAAGTGAAACTTGGGATAATCTGTGAAGATTTTAAGTTTGCGACATAACTTAACGTTGTTCAAAATTCACACGGGTCTTGAATTCTTGATATTATTATAAATTATAAAATTATCATAAATTTATTTGTAAAAGTGCGAAATTAATAACTGCGATCTGTTCATTAGCAAATAAATTGAAAGGTATGTATCTAATTTAATTTTGTTTTTGTTGTTAACTTTGTGGCTTAACGGCGCAGAATTATTTTAACTAGTTGGGATCCCCGTTACCGAAATTCGGTCACAAAAACAATAAATATATAAAATTCACGATTTGTTCGAATTTAAATTCAATTTAGATATTTTTATTTAAAAAAAAAAAAATTATACGCAATGGCGAATTTTTAATTACTATGAAATATTTCCATTGTCGCTCCAGAGCATCTAAAATTTCCCAGGATTTTTTTAATCGCATCCATGACGTCTTGCTTGGTTATGTAGTGGAAAATAGCAGCAACATCAGTTACTACAGCATTATTGAAACGACGAATATCAACTTGGTTATTAACTTTTATGATCATAGAAACTTCTGCTGCAATATTCTCAGGTCTTTGACAATATTCATACATGGACCTGAATGAGTGAACAAAAGGATTAATCCGATCTAACTCCAAACCTATTTCACGCATAATATCAATATTACATTCAATATTCGCATTTTTATTTATTCTATGATTAGCAGCAGTATCTACATCATAGAAATACAATTGTGCATAACATGGAGGTGGGCCATAGCCAGGAATTAAGGCACCAGTTCGGTGATAGAAAATGTTATGGATTTTAAAATGATATGCCATTTGCAGTGTCATTTGACAAATTACACTCAGAGCTAATCATTGCAAAGGCAGCATTATACGAACGAATATTTGCAAAAAAAAAATTTAGAACGATTTTTAATACCACTTTCATTCGACGTTAATCCTTCAAAAAAATTATTGAAAAAGTAATTTTGAGAAAGTGGAGGTAGATTAACTTTGCCTTTATGACAACACAAAGAAAATGCCTCAGTATTATGTAAAGTTAATTCAGTCAGAAAATGTTTGGCACGACAAAAATGACAACTCATATTAAGGCTGGCCGCACACGTACGGTTTCCGTGTTCGGTTTCCGAATTCGGAATTCCGACTCGGGATTCCGTGAACTTAGCGCAGACGTTCGGTTTTTTGTATTAGGAATCGACAAAAATCGACGGATCGACAAAAAATACTGCCACAAAATACAACAAAATATAAAATGTACTCGGCACAGCACTGGCGCGGTTCCGAATGGAAATTTCCTGACGTGTGCGCCGGTTAAGCAAAAATGTATGTGAGCGCTGCGTTCGGGATGACGCCATTCGGTTTTTTTTCCGTTCGGATATTCCGAACGCAAGTCCTGGCTTCCGAACCGAATATCAGGAATGGTTTCCGAACGGAATATTTAAGAACGTGCGCGGTAAGTAGAATTATTTGTATGAAATGCCTGCATTCGGTTGTCCGAGTACGGAAACCGAATTCGGAAACCGAACACAGAAATCGTACGTGTGCGGCCAGCCTAAAAGAACCACACGAAAACGAATCAAAATTAACCGGAATAACATTCAAAGCACATTTAAAAGAATCAGTCAAAATTTCTAAAGGTGCAACACCATCAATAAACATTTCATTATGAAATGCATCAACATTCATTTCATTCACACCACTATTCAATTCATTATTTACAACATTCATTTCATTAGCACTACGTAAATTTCTAACGCGATTTCTAGTATTTTCGCGAAGCGATCTAAAATCGACATTCGAGCGTCCCCGTCGTTGTCTTGGCATTTCGAAGACCTCGATTTTCGTGATCAGCGACCCCAAAAACGTTTAGGGTTCGATTTTCTTAACGGTGTTATTTTGGAACACCATAACGCGCGTTTTGAATGGACTAACAATACAACTCAATAATACTATACACAAAAGAGTATAAAAAAATGCACGCACAAAGTGACCGAGTTTTTTTAAGTCAGTTATGCCGCCAAAAATCTACACAAACGCTTGTTTTTCTCTGTTTCTCATTCGCTTCACTGAAACGGCATTTGTGTCAATCGTAGGCTACTCAGCTCTACGTTGATGCTCACAAAAAATTCAAATTTTCCAACGGCTTTTTAAAATTCGAAAAATTAAAATCGCTTTAACTTTTTTATTCTTGAATCGATTTCGTTGAAATTCCTTATTACAAAACTATGCCATAAAAAGAACATTTTCTGAAAATTTAAACGAAATCGGTCCACGAACAAAAAAGCCTTAGCGTGTACAAACTTTTTGTTTGCCTATTAATATATAAGATTTACATATTTCTAAATTCAATATAATTGTCGATGTGCTTTCTTTTCTAAGGAAACTGAGTATCTAGGACATGTTTTAACCTCCGATAGTGTCCGACCCAACCCTGAAAAGATTAAAACCATACAAAACCTTCTTCTTCCGACCACACAAAAACAGATAAAATCTTTCCTAGGTGTTACAGGATTTTATCGCAAATTTATAAAAAATTACGCTAAAATTGCGCAACCTCTAACAAAGTATTTAAAGAAAAATCAGTGGCGTGCACAGGGGCTCCTCTTTGGTATGGCAGAATTTTTTGGGGCGCCACATTAAATAGTAACGATAACAATAATAATAATAATTAAAACATTAAAAATAATTATTATTATTATAATCTTATATATTAATAGGCAAACAAAAAGTTTGTACACGCTAAGGCTTTTTTGTTCGTGGACCGATTTCGTTTAAATTTTCAGAAAATGTTCTTTTTATCTCATAGTTTTGTAATAAGGAATTTCAACGAAATAGATTCACGAATAAAAAAGTTATAGCGATTTTAATTTTTCGAATTTTAAAAAGCCGTTGAAAAATTTGAATTTTTTGTGAGCATCAACGTAGAGCTGAGTAGCCTACGATTGACACAAATGCCGTTTCAGTGAAGCGAATGAACAGAGAAAAACAAGCGTTTGTGTGGATTTTTGGCGGCATAATTGACATAAAAAAAACTCGGTCACTTTGTGTGTGCATTATTTATACTCTTTTGTGTATAGTATTATTGAGTTGTATTGTGTAAGGCGCTGCCGTTCGTTTTTTGGCGAATGCCTTTAGAAATTTTAATTGATTCATTTAAGTGTGTTTTGAATGTTATTCTGCGTAATTTTTTCGTTTTCGTATGGTCTTCGGAATCTGAGTTGTATTTTTGTCATTCCAAACAGTTAACTGCGAATTTCGAGGGCAATTTATCGGTGAGTACTTACGTTTTATTCCGCGTTTTCTTTTCAAAATGCCAAGACAACGACGGGGACACTCGAATGTCGATTTTAGATCGCTTCGCGAAAATACTAGAAGTCGCGTTAGAAATCTACGTAGTGCTAATGAAATCAATGTTGCAAATAATGAATTGAATAGTGGTGTGAATGAAATGAATGTTGATGCATTTCATAATGAAATGTTTGTTGATGGTGTTGCACCTTTAGAAATATTGACTGATTCTTTTAAATGTGCTCTGAATGTTATTCCGGTTAATTTTGATTCGTTTTCCTGTGGTTCTTTTAATATGAGTTGTCATTTTTGTCGTGCCTAACCTTTTCTGACTGAAGTAACTTTAGGTAATACTGAGGCATTTTCTTTGTGTTGTTATAAAGGCAAAGTTAGTCTACCTCCACTTTCTCAAAATAACTTTTCAATAATTTTTTGGAAGGTTTAACTTCAAATGAAAGTGGTATTAAAAATCGTTCTAAAATTTTTTTTGCAAATATTCGTTCGTATAATGCTGCCTTTGCAATGATTAGCTCTGAGTGTAATTTATCAAATGACCTGTAAATGGCATTTATCATTTTACCACATAGCCAAGCAAGACGTCATGGATGCGATTAAAAAAATCCTGGGAAATTTTAGATGCTCTGGAGCGACAATGGAAATGTTTCATAGTAATTAAAAATTCGCCATTGCGAATAATTTTTTTTTTAAATAAAAATATTTAAATTGAATTTGAATTCGAACAAATCGTGATTTATTATTTTTGTGACCGAATTTCGGTAACAGGCATCCCAACTAGTATATTATTATTATACAACATATACATACATATTTTTGAATATACAGGGTGTATTTACTTAGTAAACAAAGCGGCCGGCTGTGGATAGGTTTTCGATAGACGAACAAAAAATTGTATGGGAGGGAGCAGGGAATCGTAACGGTTTAGCAGCTAAGGCGTTTTTAATTTTTTTTAGAGTTTTAGCTTTCAGCTTGTATTTTGTATTCTACCTATCTAAAACTTAAAACATCAGGGCTGTAGCTTATCAACTTCCAGAGTAATGAGCCCTGACTATTTATTATTTATTGTAGCTCATTGGAAACAGAGAAAATGGAGTTTGCATTATTTGCCTATAGTCAGGAAAAAAAGTACACCTTTTGATAGACAATTACGGACTGCGCTGAATAACCGTGACGTGGAACTGGTCGATAAATTCTGCTACCTCGGTAGTTTTATTACCGAAAATGGCGGTGCAGAAGAAGATGTCAGTTCCAGAATAAATAAAGCACGAGGCGCACATGCATGCTTGTTCCGCATATGGAGATCAACGGAGATCTCAACTAACACCAAATTGCGGCTGTTCAACTCCAACGTGAAGGCAGTACTTTTGTACGGTTGCGAAACATGGAAAGTCACCCAATTCATTACAGGGCGTCTACAAGCCTTCATCAACAGATGCCTTCGTCGTATCCTAAAAATCCGCTGGCAAGATAGAATTTCAAACGAAGAACTATGGCGCCGTGCCGGCCAAGAAAGGATAGACGACCAAATCAGACGAAGGAAATGGAATTGGGTTGGCCACACCTTGCGACGCGAAAACGAAAATCTAGCCAAGCAGGCCCTTGACTGGAATCCGCGCAAAAATAATAGATAGTATAAGTCTTCCACAACATTTTAAGCCCAAACCCAGCTAATGGCTATGAGCTAATCGAATTCGCCAAGGATGTCTCTTTTCTCTCTCTCTCTCTCTCTCTCTCTCTCTCTCTCTCTCTCTCTCTCTCTCTCTCTCTCTCGAAAAAACGGTATTTCGCAAAAACTGTTTATTATTTTGCAAATTTTCAAAAACCTGGAAACCTACAACAAATATTAAACCAGCACAGCGTTTCTGACGACACAAATATTGAAGAGCTGTGGAGTAGGACAAAGGGCGCAATATTGACGGTTGCGGAAACGAGCATCGGTTATGTCCAAAGAAACCAGCAACACTGTATCTCGGACACAACCTGGCAAAAAATAGAACGCAGGAGAGCTCTAAAAAATAACGTAAACTCTACATGCGACCGTGAAAGACGATACCAACTGGGACGGGAATACTCCCAATTACACCGGGAGGTAAAGAGAAGTGTCCGGCGTGATAAAAGGCATCAGATAAATGAGCTCGCAGAAAAAGCGGAAAGCGCGGCAAACACAGGCAACAGTAAGGTGCTGTACCAAATCACTAAACGGCTCTCGGGAAAGCACTCTACTAAAAACCATGCCGTTAAGAGTGCGGATGGAAGGCTGCTGTGCAGCGACGAGGAGCAGCTCCAAAGATGGAGAGATTACTTCTTCGCCGCCCTGAATGGTTCATTTACACAGGAACCTCAGGAAACCAGCAACAATGCACAGCCGATAAGAATCACCACCCGGGCCCCATCCAAGACGGAAATAGTAACCGCAATTCATGCGATGGCCAATGGTAAAGCAGCTGGAAAGGATGGCATCCCAGAATTGTTGAAAGCCGATTCAAGCCTCATAGCAGATGCCGTTCAGCCAATTTTGGAAATAGCACGGAACAGGTACAGGTGTCCGGAGGATTGGACGGAAGGTATCATAGTCAAAATACCAAAAAAAGGGGACCTAACAATATGCGACAACTGGAGAGGCATCTGCTTACTATCTACAGTGGACAAAATTTTGTCCCAAATATTACTATCTAGGATAAGTGAGGCAGTAGACCGAGCGCTTAGGAAGCAGCAGGCCGGATTCAGGAAGGGCCGCTCATGTATTGATCATATCAACACATTACGAATAATAGTGGAGCAGTCTACTGAATTCCGATCCTCCCTTTAGCTTGCTTTCGTAGATAATGAGAAAGCGTTCGACTCGCTCAATAGGAGCTTTATATGGCAGGCACTACTATTGATAAAAGCCCTATATAACAATTCCAAATGCAGAGTTCTCCATAACGGAAAATTCTTCGACAGCTTCGAGGTGAGCTCAGGAGTACGGCAAGGATGCCTACTCTCGCCTTTACTATTTCTTATAGTAATAAATGACATCCTTGTCGGCGCTCTAGATAGTAGAACAGGCGGCATACAATGGGGTTTGGTAGCCTTAAGGATCTCGAGTACGCAGACGATATCTGTTTGCTGGCCCACAGACACCAGGACCTCAAAAACATGATTAACAATTTGGCAACAGAAACTAGTCCAGCAGGCTTAAGGCTAAATCCTATTCATCAACAGATGCCTGCGTCGTATCCTAAAAATCCGCTGGCAGGATAGAATTTCAAACGAAGAACTATGGCGCCGTGCCGACCAAGAAAAGATAAACGACCAAATCAGGCGAAGGAAATGGAATTGGGTTGGCCACACCTTGCGACGCGAAAACGAAAATCTAGCCAAACAGGCCCTCGACTGGAATCCGCAAGGATCCGGTCGAATCGGAAGACCTAGAACAACGTGGAGGAGAACCCTACTAGCAGAAGCTGCAACAACTGGGAGATCCTGGTCGGAGCTGAGAGCTGTCGCGCAAAACAGAGTCCGCTGGAAGGCAACTGCTTCCGCCCTATGTCCCATGAGGGATTAAGGGGGTAGAGCACAGTAACGGGCATTGTTTGTGGGTCATTTTCATTAATTTATTGCTAACTAACTAATAATGTTACACTAATAATTTTTTTTTATTATCTTCCGTACATATTAAAAAACGTTTAAAAATTTTTTTGTTATGATATATGTTGCTATATTTCGATATACATATGTTGCTTCGCACATCCCTATGATTTTCACGCATTGTTGGATGGTGTACATGATTCTGCGAAAACCAGTCGTCTGAGACAAAAAAAAAACAAATATTCTCATCATCTATATGGTATTGGCTATCGCGTCACGTAGCCTTTTTTTTAGCATTTTTTGGCAACGAGAAAGAAAATCCTGAATTATACATACGTTTTTTCGGCACAAATTTCATGTTATGATTGTTAATAATTATTGAACCAAGCAAGATATTGACAAAATCCTACGTGACGCCAGAGACACTCATCCATAAAAGAAGTGTGTCAAATTTCAAGTCAATTCGTTAATTAGATCTTGAGATATCATGTACACCGTTTTGAAAAACATCGTTTCGAGAAAAACGCGTTTGAATATTGCACTGTGGGACAGAGTCTCTTTCTGGCCAAAACGTGAAATCTTTATTATTTTGTGATGAAATTTTCGAGGTGGCTGATTTCAAATTTAAAGCAAAAAAAAAGAAATTAATTTTTTGAAAATTTTACTGTAGTCTACCCCCTTAAAGGAGCGCAATGAAAAATGAATGAAATTTTCAAAAATGCTTTTATTGCACTACTCAAAGACTACACTTTTTACAAGTTTCATAACAAAATCATTTTGTTTGTAAAAGTTATGAGCATTTAAAAAAAGGCGATTTTTAGCGGGTTTTCCAGTAACTCCCTTATTCGTTTATATATGAACATCAACTTGGCCTCATTTTATATGTATTAAAAATGCACTGTGCACTCTATACAGCCGCAGTGCATTTTTCAGAAAATTCTGCTTGAAAATATCAAATTAAAAAACAAATTTTTGAAAAAATTAAAATAAAGAAGAAAACGAATTTTTTTTTTTTATAATTTTTATTTTTTGGAGGCGTTGGGGCGCCGATGATTTGTTTGGTATGGCAGCTGCCATACCTGCCATACCCGTGTGCACGCCAGTGAGAAAAATACTAAAGTAAACATAAATGATCCTAATTTCATTGTTGCATTCCATAAATTAAAGGAACTTATAACAAACCACCCAATCCTTAAGTATCCTAATTTCAATAAAACCTTTAAATTAATTACCGATGCTAGTAATTATGCCATTGGAGCCGTCCTTACACAGGATGGCCACCCCATATCGTATGCTTCACGAACGCTAAATAGTCACGAAATTAGTTATTCAACTATAGAGAAGGAACTATTAGCAGTAGTTTGGGGCGTTAAGTACTTTCGACCTTACGTTTTTGGCAGGCAATTTGAATTACAAACAGATCACCAACCAATAAAGTGGTTTATACAAAATATTCGGGCAAAGATATCAATCCTCGATTACAGAGATGGTTGATTCAACTAGGTGAATAAGACATTAAGATAGACTATATAAAAGGCAAAGAAAACAAAATTGCTGACTTCTTAAGTAGAATCAACAATGATAGTAATAGCAAGAGTTAACCCTTCTAGCACAGAAGGCGCACTTTTCAGCTAAGCATGAAAATCTATATATGCATACACATACATACATATATATATATATATATACATATATATATATATACATATATAGAGTTTCCCTTCTAACACAGAAGGCACACTTCCCAGCAGGGCTGAGAAATATTTACCACTGCCGTGGCTCAGCTGAGACATGCAAACATAAAATATTAGTAACATGTAAATAAGAACACAAATCCTATCTCTAAAAAGAGATTGAACATAAATTAAAATAAAAAGTAAGGGCATCCAACATGTAACCCACCAAACAACATAAAATGTAAGCAATCACGTGAGATTAAAAAGACTTCTTTTAAGGACATCTTTACTAATACTCACGTTAAACACATTAATATTGTTGTTCACGTTAATGAACATGCGATTGACAGGTTCAAATCTGCCGTAATTCGTATTAGAAGAGTTGATTTGTAAGAGAGGTGGTCCTCTTAGATTATAACGATTCACTCTAAACGATGCACGGCGACCTAGAAAACCTGAGTCAACCTTTCCATTAAGGAGCTGATGAGCAAAAACAACATCGGCCACCTCACGGCGCTTGTGAAGAGAGCTTAAGTTAAGTAACTTAAGCCGAGATTCATAAGATGGAAGAACTAATGGGTTATACCAAGGAAGAAATGAGATAAACCTAATAAACATAAAGGATACAAATAAGAGCCGAAGTTCACATAGTTTTATAGAAAATGACGATGCAGATAATGCATTAGTAAACATTGAAATAAAAGTACTTTAACAATAATAATTAAAAATCGTTAACTCAATTTTCAACTTCTTTAATTCAATTTGTTATAAACTTTTAAAAGGGTACGATACGTTCTCCGAGGCGGTAGAAAAAGCACTGACTCTTTGACTCATCGGGACCGCTACATATATTTGCGTATGTATTTTCAACATCCTCCCCGGCCAGATCACTGGATTTCAAGAGGATAAAGAACTTGGATAGGTCTTCGTAGGGTTTTTCCATTTGCAAGTAACAACTCGCAAGCTCGAACTTTACCGTCTCTGCCGGGATATAGATTGACGATTCTGCCTAACTTCCAAAGTAATCTCGGTATATTTATCTCTGAAATAAGAACTATATCGTTAATGTTAAGCTTTGAGGATTTACCGTAAGGCGTTTGATGTGCAGATCTCAATTGATGCAAATATTCAGACACAAAACGCTTCCAAAATACATTTAAGTTCCTTTGACGCTGCTTCCAAATATCTATTATATCGTCTCTACTTAATTGGACGATTTCTTCAGCGTTGCGCAAAAGAGTAGATGCAGTTCCACTTAGAAAATCGGACGGAGAAAGTGGCTTCAGTTCCGGCAATTCTTCAGATACGTACGTGAGTGGCCGAGAATTGATGACGGCTTCTACCTCAACCAAACTTGTTTGGAGCTGCTCATAGGTTAACATCTTTCTTCCAATCGTTGCTTTAAGTGAGTTTTTTGTTGTTCGTATTAGTCTTTCCCACCATCCTCCCCACCATGGCGCTCTTTCAACAATGAATTTCCACTGGATACCGTGGTTGGCGGCAAAAGATGTAATTTCGTTGACAGCAATTTGTTTGCAAAGACGTTGAATTTCGTAGTCAACTCTCTTAAAGGTCTCTTCATGCAAATCAGCATCATTCCTGAAGATCGCGACGCGCATCGTTTCCTGTGGTACGCAGAACCATTAAGATCATTAACGAAGATTCCGCCAATACAACATTACAGGTTCACCAGGGTAACCTTCGGAGTAAATTGTAGCCCCTTTTTATTAAATTCTGTTATAAAAAAACATTTGAATATTCATAATGATCAATTCCAGAAGACTACCGAGATCCTGGCTAAGCATCTTTATGTAGACGATCTGGTTACCAGCGTTAATTCACGTCATGAGGCAATAACTTTGTACAAAGAAGCTAAAATTATTATGGCAAAGGCCTCGATGAATCTGAGGAAATGGAACTCCAGCTGCGGCGAAATGAGAGAAATATTCAGGCAGGAACGAGACAACGAAAATACAACTCCCACACAGAAGGTTCTAGGATGCACCTGGTGTAGTTTAACGGATGAATTGCAAGTTGACCTAGGGCCTGCAATAAACTTCATCAACGCACCTCTAACATGTACTAAACGAGTGGTACTGCAAACGATGGCACGCATCTATGATCCTTTAGGGTTGCTTGGCCCGTTCGTCGTGAGAATGAAGGTACTTATGCAAACAATATGGAAATTGAAACCGGAATGGGACGAAGTACTACCTGGAGGCATCTTCAAGGAGTGGCAGCAATGGTGCACGGAGTTGCTAGACCTAAAGGAATACTACATACCGCGCTGTGTCTTTGCGATTTCAGCAAACGAAACTGATGACGTACAACTACATCTCTTCTGTGACGCAAGCCCTAAGGCATATGGAGTCGTCGCGATTATTCGGATGAAGCTGGCAAATGGAGAGATATCATCCAACACATTATGCGCCAAGCACAGAGTAGCGCCTTTAAACGGAAATAACACCAACGAACTTTCGCTGCCCAAATTGGAATTAACCGCTGCCCTACTTGCAAGTCGGTTGAAGTCTTTCATATGTAATAAAACGTCTTTCACATTCAACTCATTTTGTTTTTGGAGCGATTCAAAAATCACTCTCTGCTGGATTAAGGGTAGTTCCAAAAGATGGAAACAGTTTATTTGTAACAGAGTTAACGAGATTAAACTCCATTCCACGAGCAACGATTGGAGATATTGCCCAGGAAACGAGAATCCAGCTGACCTTCTAACACGCGGTATTTCCGCAAACAAACTGATGAATTCCGAGACTTGGAGGTTTGGTCCTTCTTGGTTAAGGCAATCTGAAAATCTTTGGCCAGCTGAAAGTCAGCTCGAAAATGTAGCATTGGTAAATATATCCTTATCCGATAATAATTTTGAGGTGTTTCAACCTATATTAAACATAGAGAATTTCAGTAATTTTACTCGACTTTTAAGAATTACAGCCTATGCTTTCCGGTTTATTCACAACAGTAAAGAAAAGGATTTGAAAATCAGTGGAGACTTAACCGTCAGCGAGCTACAAACTGCTCAAAATTATCTAATCATTAGCGAGCAGCAACAATACTTTCCAAGCGAAATTGGATCGCTTAAACGAGGTAACGCTGTAGATCGTCATTCCAAATTATTAAAACTCTGACCGCTTCTTGATGCCCTTGGAATACTACGGCTAGGAGGGAGGCTTCAGGAAATTAACGACGAGACAGACCTCGCTCATCCTATTATTTTACCGAAAGAATCACATCTCAGTCTGCTTTACACTAGATATGCGCATAAGAATACACTACACGGAGGGATCAACGTCGCCTTGACTTTTATAAGGAAAAATTTCTGGATTTTGAAGGCTCGTCAACTAGTTAAAACGGTAATAAACAGGTGCGTAGTATGCAAACGACTCTTTAGCAAACCAGCTTCACAACCCTTCGCTCCGATTCCCAGAGACAGGTTACAGACAGCACGCGTATTCGAAACGACTGGAGTTGATTTTGCCGGACCAATGTTCGTAAAACGTAAAGAAATGAGTAAGCCAGACAAAGTGTATCTAATGCTCTTTACTTGCGCAGTCATCCGCGCTGTACATATTGAGCTTGTTCCTGATTTAACTACTGAGTGTTGTATTAACGCTATTCGTCGATTTATCGCAAGGAGAGGACATCCGAAAATCATATACTCGGACAACGCGAAAACCTTTAAGAGAGTTGACTACGAAATTCAACGTCTTTACAAACAAATTGCTGTCAACGAAATCACATCTTTTGCCGCCAACCACGGTATCCAGTGGAAATTCATTGTTGAAAGAGCGCCATGGTGGGGAGGATGGTGGGAAAGACTAATACGAACAACAAAAAACTCACTTAAAGCAACGATTGGAAGAAAGATGTTAACCTATGAGCAGCTCCAAACAAGTTTGGTTGAGGTAGAAGCCGTCATCAATTCTCGGCCACTCACGTACGTATCTGAAGAATTGCCGGAACTGAAGCCACTTTCTCCGTCCGATTTTTCAGATACGTACGTGAGTGGCCGAGAATTGATGACGGCTTCTACCTCAACCAAACTTGTTTGGAGCTGCTCATAGGTTAACATCTTTCTTCCAATCGTTGCTTTAAGTGAGTTTTTTGTTGTTCGTATTAGTCTTTCCCACCATCCTCCCCACCATGGAAGGCACGTTTTTATGTTCCCGTCCCGGGTTTCGGCACCTGATGGTGGGAAAGACTAATACGAACAACAAAAAACTCACTTAAAGCAACGATCTTCAGGAATGATGCTGATTTGCATGAAGGCCTTTTCGATGTCAGCAACGATGCCAATTTGACCGATGCGGAAATCCAGAAGTATGCCTAAAAGATCTGGTAGCAAATTTGGGCCTTGATGTAAATGATCATTTAAGGAGCCTTCATCGGGTGCGTGAGAGGATGCATCAAACACGATTCTCACACGCGTTGTTGTTTTGTCATTCCGATACACTGCTCGATGCGGCAAATAATAGATGCGATCACTAATTGGTTTATTGGCAACTTCTGCTATTCCTAAATTGATTAATTCCCAGATCTGGTTGTCATATTCAATCAGCTTTTGTTCGTTCCTGGCTAGTCGTTGTGTTAGTAAGCGCATGCGTGCACTGGCTCCGGCAAAATTGTCATCTAATTTGCTGTCCTTTGTTTTCCAAGGAAGTGAGACTTCATAGCGTTTCTTATTTTGTTTAATTGACTGATCTACAAATTTATGAAAAAAGTCATCATTCGTTGTTTGAGTTTCGTTATAAATGCCTATTGTTTCCAGCTTCCAAAAATTGTCTATATTAAAGTTTAAAGAATTTACCGACATTACGGTCTCCTTCCCTGATGATTTATTTACCATATTTGCTGCCGCAGGCCCGTGAAGAGTCCAGCCAAAGTAAGTGTTTACAGCTGTCAGACGTTCAGTGATTTTTTTCCTTTCACCAACCAAAACACTCTGATAATAATCTCCTCCAATTAATAAGCTCATTCCAGGAATGAAATCTAAATGGTTTGGTCTAGCATCAGCCAACTGAAGATTTAAGGTTCCGCGAAACTTTGGGTTAGGGGCCGTTAAGACGTCTATACAGATTTCGGGTACTTCCACAGCTTTAAAGGTAAAATATTTATTATTGTATTGACCTTTTAACTTTACTTCAACACAATTATAAACTTTATCCGGGGGAATCTCAGAACAACCGAACGGAATAATATTCAACGAAACAGTACCGACCACCGGTAATTTCAAGATTCTCGAAACGCGCTCACATATATATGTTTTCGTACTCGCACTGTCGAGAATAAATCGAATCACGGATTTGTTTACAATTCCATACCCCGTCACTTACAGGCGCCAAAAGACTCACGCCGTTTGTTTTTGACACCGCACCACCATCACTTGATCCTTCTGCAGTGCTACCGTTTCGTACTTTGCCTTCGTAGTTGGGATCACACACTGCTGTTGCATGCCGTCCGTTACATTTTTTGCACCGTATAAACTTATTTTTGCAATATCGCCACGAATGATTTGGCTGCGTACATCTGAAACATCTACCGACTGACTTTAACTTCTCTTTTCGTTTCGCAATTGTAATATTAGAAGAATCGCAATTTGCAGTGGTGTGAGATCGTGACTGACAAAAGAAACAATTTGTTGAATTCTGGGATACAGTAAACAAGTCTGTGGCTGTGGCTTGATGATGACGATTCGACGTGATCTTTTTTTCACTTGGAAGTGTAACAGTGGCCTTTTCCAATGCTTCAGCTTCAACTTTAATAAAGTTCAAGATACGTTTTATAACAGGGTCGCACTCGATTGTATGGGTTGATGTATCCAACAGTGTTGTATGATGAGCGCCTATATCGTCGTTCGGTTCGTTGGAAGCGTGTAATCCATGACGGTTGTTTCCCACTTGCGCTTCTGCCCTGTAATATTCCACCCGCAACTCTTCCGGTAATGCTCGTATGATGATGGATTTTAGCATCATCATGTACTGTGAAGGTGGAACTTTGAGAGAATTAAGTGATCTCATAGCTGCAGTGACGGAGCTGTACAAATTTCGTAAACCGATCGCGTCCGTTCGAGATTTTACAGCCTTAATAGACATCAACTGTTGCAAATACTTGTCTATGATTCGGTCGGGAGCGCCATACTCTTCTCTCAACATTGCTATGGCTTCACTATAGCATGCTTCTGTTGGTGTAAGTCCGGCTATTGTGTCTGCAGCCCGGCCTGTTATAACACTTTGTAGAAAGTTGAATTTGGTGCATTCATCCAAGGCAGGATTTAAATGTACAGCTGTTTTAAACTGCTCCCAAAAGGGCAGCCACTTGGTGAAGTCCCCATTAAAAGTTTTTAACTCTAGCCTTGGAAGCTTTAAGGCGGACGTTGCCGGCCGTTCGTTACTCATAGGCTGCCGTATTGATGGTGGGTCGTTTATCGCATTCCTAGCTGTAGAAGTGTATTGCAGCGTATTTAGCCGATGTTCAATCCGCGCAATAGCGGTTATAGCCTTTTCGGTATATTCTATCTGAGAACTAAACTCCGTTTCGTAGTTTTTCTCTTCTATATGAGGACGTACATCTATATCTGCTTGTTTCAAAGTTTCGTGTAAGTTCTGAATACGACAGTGTTGCGTTTTAAGCGTTTCAAGAACCTGGTCCTCTGAATCCGTCGATGAAGACAGATTTTCTAAATAGTCATTAACTTCTTTTACCCTTTTCGTTAATTGGCCTCTTATAGCTGATCGATATTGAACTTCCATCATGAACATGCGGCTTTTCACTTCACTTTCTACACGTTGCAAACTGTATTCACACGTTATCCGTTATATATATTACCACGGAAGGCACGTTTTTATGTTCCCGTCCCGGGTTTCGGTACCATGAAATAAAAGTACTTTAACAATAATAATTAAAAATCGTTAACTCAATTTTCAACTTCTTTAATTCAATTTTTTATAAACTTTTAAAAGGGTACGATACGTTCTCCGAGGCGGTAGAAAAAGCACTGACTCTTTGACTCATCGGGACCGCTACATATATTTGCGTATGTATTTTCAACAAACATGTTTTCAGAAAGTGTTGACAATTTGAACACTACCGCAAACTCTGAAATTAATAACGATTGTTTCTATAGAAACACTAAAAATATAAATAACATTGAAGAAGAGAATGATAACGAAGAGTCGGTCAATGTTCGAACCGCTCATTCGCAAGAAGAAAATTTGGAGGATCATATCCCTATCCTCGATACTGTAGTTAACAGGTATAAACTACAAATTATATTTGTCGAAAATAAAGAAAAAGAATTCGAAAATATATTCAATAATAAAAGAATCTTTATTGACAAAAATGACATAAACAACAACAATATCGAAAACATTTTAAAAGCAAATGTAATAAAAGGCACAATAGGAATTTATACTGATTTGAGCAATCATGATTTCAATCAGTTACAGCAAAAAATTATTTTATTATTCCCCAATCGTAATGCGTTTAAATTTCTTAAATGTAGTTACTTTGCAAAAGATATAGAGGATGAAGAACGTCTAAAAGTTCAAATATCACTCTTTCACAAAAACGAAGTTGGCCACTCCGGAATAATTTCCACATACGAAGGAATAAAAAAGAAAATATATCACCCTAAATTAAAAGTTAAAATATGGGAATTAATAAATAATTGCAGTATCTGCTCCTCTGGAAAATATGACAGACATAATAAAACTTTCACTTTCGAAAATAACTTAAGTCTACAGGAATTAAAGCCAAGCAAGAATTGCGTTATTAGGAAGAAATGTAATATAATTAATAATAAAATAGAAGAAATTATTGAATTAAGAAATGATCTTATAATAATAAATAATATCAACCAACAATATTTAAAAAGCACTTGTGACGAGAGGAAATTATCTTTAACTGGAAATTTTGTCATAAATTTCACAAATTGTACAATTAAGTTAGGAAACAGAGAATTTAGCAAAAAGTAGTCAAGTTCACAGAAAGATTTACCATACCACAATATGAAAATATAACTTTAAATGACAAATCCATTGATTTTCACGAAATTTCACTGCATCAAGAGAAAAATATAAAAGAAATAAAAGAATTAAAACTGCATAAAATTGTAAATTATAGTTTAGGCTCTACTAATATTATATTTCTGGTAATAATTCTGGCTGTTGTATTTTATAAAAAATTAAGAGTAAAGATAATCCAGGAGAATTATCAAACAAGGAATGGAGGAGTTACATCCATAGAGCGGATATCAAATGATATTCACCAAAATATAACTATCAGGCCGGAAATCACGGAATTCCTAAAAAAATATGGAAAACATGAAAAACCAGACCGTGGAAACGGCCTGATAATCAAAAAATATTAAATAATATTTTCCCAGAAATATGGAAGAGTCAAATTTCAAAAAATAGACAAAACAGGAAACGCTTATAAAAAAGCGTTTCCCGTCAAAATTACGATTTTCCATATTTCTGAAAAACAGGAAATGCTTAGGTTAGCATTTAAGAAAATCCAATTTACCCGAATATGGAAATTGTTTAGTTAGTCTTAAGATTCAACCAAAACTGTAAAGACCCTCCGAAGAGTGGTCATATTATTAAATTAAATTAAAATAAAGAAATACTCTAAAGAGTATATTCAATTAAAGTTTTTGTGTTTTTATTTTTTATCCAAAGATAATTACAAGGAGAAATAAACGCGAAAACATAACTCCCGTGCACGATATGGACTTGAGATTTTTGGTGGTGGTTACTAGCACCACCCTTAACAAGTCCACAAAAATCCAGCGGGGCACTCGGCCTCTAATTATTTTATCCAAAAAAAATCATTTTTAGGGGGTGAGTGAGGGGTAGGCTTATGATTCGGGGTTAATAATTTAGGTATGATATTTTTCGAGGCCCCCACGGTCTGTCTGGTATCAAAAAACAATTATTTACTTGTTTTTTAAGGTCCGATAGCCAGTTTCAAAATTTAATTTTTTTTTCTAAAATCGTTCGATCGAACGTTCGGAACTTCAGGCTCATGAAAAAATGTAAATGTTATTTGCTTGAATTTCTTTGTTTACATTAAGAGGCCCAACGCAAAATTCAGGGGAATCAGCTGATTAGATTTCGGAGTGACGCCGTGTAGTTCATTTCTGGGGGTAAGATTTTATTTTAGACTAGCAAAAACCTGTGTGCGTTGCAACGCCTTTTAATAAAACAAAATTATGTGTGCATAGTCCGGGATAAGAAAGGGGTATAATGAAACAAAGAACAAATCTGCAAAACATGATTTTGGGGCATAAAAAACTTTAGAGTTGGCTATAAAAATATGTTGCCTACAAAGTTTTTTAAAATTCGAGGCTAATCATCACCTATCGGAAAACTTTTGTACTACGTGCACAACAGATACCTAGCCAATTTTATTCAGAATATGTCTTGTGCTCGTAAATTTTGACGTTCCCAGGTAATTGGCACCCTGAACTTGCCCCATGGCGAGCATGGCTTAAGACGAAGATTGCCAACATTATAAGACGACACTACTCATTTGACTTTAAAAAAGGCAGTTGCTTGATGCTTCCCGTTTTCGTGTTTCGTCGTTTCTGGTCATACCGCCCACACCGTACTGGTTAACAATTCACCGTAACGTTGGTTTATAAACGATGTTCGATGTTTCAATTGTAGAGTGGAGTCGACGTTGATATTTTCGAAGTCGACAGCTAGCAGCTCACTGTTCGAGATTCTTATTAATCTCAATCCTATGTTGAAGATAATAATACTGAATTCTGAGTTTTCCGATTGCGCTCTCATCTTTTGCTTTAAATGACGTTTTCCAATCTGTCCCCACCCTAAACGAGTAATCACTTCAGACATGCAACAATATCATCGGCCCACAATCTGTTCGGACAGCCGGCAGCATTTGCCTGAAATATATGCCAATCAGAGTGCCCAATTTGGATGCGGCCAGTAAAACTCAGCATACAACTACATGTAAAAGCCCTATGCGTGAGCTCCCTTCAATGCTCCCAGTTTCTTAGAATTTTTACGAATTTTGTAATTTTCAGTTTTTTCTTGGGTTCCTCAGAATTTCTAATAGTTTTTTAGTCGCTGGGATTTTCTGAAGTTTAAACAAGACGACTTTTTTCAATAGTTTTTTAGGGTGTCGCAAAATATTGCTTAGTTAGCTTGGCGTTGGTCGCGTATATTCAGTTTCAGCTCACAGAAAGTTTTTCGTTTTCCTTTTAACTTTGAAAATAATATTATTATATTAAATTGTAATTGATATTCAATTTGTGTGTGGCATGGCGGATAACCAACCGGGTACTTCTCGCGCACGCGCACCGGTTAATCGAGTGGCAAAATTTAAACCTGAGTTCGGGAAACCCTCAAGTGAAATATTTTGCGACATGCTAAAAAACTATTGAAAAGTCTCCTCTTTAAATTTCAGAAAATCCCGACGACTACAAAACTATCAGAAATTCTAAGAAACCCTGGAAAAAAATTGAAAATTTCAAGGCCATAAAAAGTAGACTAAATTCTGAGAAACTGGGATGAGCTCGAGCATTTCAAAGCACAGCGCGTTTACATGTAGTTGTATGCTGAGTTTTACTGGCCGCATCCAAATTGGGCACTCTGATGCCAATAAAACAGTTACTCCCCAAAATAATTGGTTTTTATATCTTAAAACTCGCGGTGTTCTGTTAATAGATACTTTATTTACCATGGTGCTTTCATCCACGGAGGGTTTTCGATTTATTCCACGCAGGACTTTCCATATGATCTTCTTCGATCGGTATTTTAAACATAGAATGAGCTGTTTTTCCTGAGTAAAGTTGCAGCAATCTCTGCTACTGTCCTGATCTCTTATTGTTCAAACAACCTACCTTTAGAAATGTAAAAAAACGTGAGACTTTACCTCTTTTTTATTTTATTACCACTGGAACTTTTCGCTAGCGCCCCATATAATATATATACTGGCTGGAGCAATAAAAAGTTTGTTTTAAGTTTTAAGTTCTTGTAACGTTAATTTGACCGTTTTCTTCTCAATGTAAATGGATTAAAATTTGCAGACATTTTTCGATCTTTTCGTTAGCGCCTCACGCTTTTTAAAAGTTTTTATTAGCTCGCTTTCCTGTCTGTCTGTTTGTCCGGTACAAATCTTGCAATCGATTTTTTGAATACTTCTGGTTACCCGATCACCCTGAAATTTTGCACATAGCTTCAGCTCCGATGACAATGCACTATGGTATACTCATTATACCGTCAGATTCATGGCGGAGGTCCCAAGAGGACGGATTACTTACGGATTAGTATACTCAATTTATCATTTGGTCCATGACGGCTATCTCCAGAAGACGGATTACCATCTTCTTCACAGCCCCTTCGAGATGGGTATCAAATGAAAGAGTATGATAAGTGGAACACCATAAGCAATATAGTATACTCAATGTATCGTTTGGTCCGGATTACCATTTTCTTCACCATGATCGGATGATCACATTGGGTATCAAATAAGAGGGCATCCCCTCGACATGGGTATCAAATGAAAGGGCATCATAAGTCGAATATAATAAGCTGTCGTTAGATCCATGGCGGTCTCCTCAAGAGGGCGGGTTACCATTCTACAAATATCGCTCGTAAAAAGCATCAAGGCATAGAAATATCAACACAAATAGCAGGTATAACAATTAAAGGGAAACAAAACGTAAACCAAACAAAAGGATGATCAAAAAACAGAGCGATACGGACGGAATCAACCATCCAGAAATAAAATGGGACTCCATGCAGCAATCAACAGGTACAATGATCAAAGGAAACGAAAAACACAATTAGGAATTAAGAAATACATTATTTAAAAGCTAAGTAGATTTCCAATAAAATCAGCAAATTGAATTTAAATTACATAAAGTTTATTAAAAAAATTGTTGTCTGTAAAGATGGTTTACGGACGATAGTTTAACGTGACAACGTCATGAGAAAACATTGATGAAATGATTGCATACTTTTATGAATAAAATTGAATCATTTATATTAAATTACACTGGTTAACAAATTTTAAGGTTTTGTTAATCCATGAAATGAGTTGTGCTAATTGCGAAAGAATACCTCTAAACATACATTTTGATGTAAGTTTTAAGGTCGAGTTAGCTCGCGTTTTTTGTGGAATCAAATAAAAATCTTTTGACTTAAGATAACATTATATTCATAAATCACATATTATAAAATTTAAAAATGAGTTAATATATTGCTTTTCCGTTTATAAATAATATCTACAGCCTCTCTCTTCAACGTCTAACAGTAGTCTACTAACATAGCAGGACTCCATTTGCCCTGGTATCGCCAGCGCAATCTTAACGTTCTTTATGATGCAATACAAGATTAAACTTGCATAACTCGATAACTCGAGCTAAGCACTTGTAATATTATAATTGATGATTAGTATTTACCAAGTACTGCCTATTTTTGTATTTCATCATTCATGGGCAAAACCATTGTTAACCAGTGTTATCATTATTTTGTATGGATACAAAAAGGAGTGAAATGAAATATTCATTTTGATTGATAAATTAGCTTTTATTTGCACTAATGAATCCAAATATGTATGTTTATTACTTTAATGAACAGATTATTTACAAGTAACAATGTGTAGTAACAAATTCATTTACAGCTTTTATACATGTCTGATATTTAACTTTTTGCAATCTGTGTTATTCTGTTAAGGATAGGTCGATGATAGGAAAAGTACGAAATGAGTGTAATGTGCCTTGAAAAAGTCAAATCGAGGGTTGTTCCTCTCACCGGTGTTGACTTAGTAACATCTGATGTGCATTCGAGATTGTACATATCCTTCATGAATTTGAGGAATGTATCATCATTTTTCACGCTTGTGTTGAAGTCGCCAGAAGAATTGGTACATTGGTATCAACTTGCATGATCGGATGCACATACGGAAAGAGTGCTTGGTGCAGCAATACTAATGTTTGAGACACTTGCTCCAGGATGAATATACCAGCCAAGCGCCAAGTACAATTTTAAACGTTGTATCAGCAGTGAGTTTGTCCGTGGATATTGATGTTAATTTTCGACAGATTGCCACTCCACCAGCTGCGTTTGTATCAGAATCCGATCGATTATTCTGCCTGGTTATACATTCATAATTATTGATTGGAACTGGATCAAAATTGTCACGCATCCACGTTTCAGTCAATACCAAATAATCCGATCTTGGTATCACGGGATCCGTTTCAATATCGGCGAAGTGCGCAGACAAACTCTGAACATTAAGGTTTGTCACTACAGCTTGCCCAGCGTTGTTACCGTCATCACAAAATTTCACTGCTTTCGAAGTGATTGTTTGAAGGGTGTGTCCACGGAGTCGAATGTATTCGTTACGGACATCTCGCGTAGTGTGTGAGTCGTTCCCATCCCGTCCATGTTTGAAGATAAAAGGCGCATCTTTTTCCGTGATGATGTGCAAGCCGTCTATATTTGTTACCCGACTCAGCGCCACGTACACCAACTGTTGTGGTTGCTCCGAGGAGTATTTATAAACAATAACAGTAAACGTCCCACCTTGCCACTTGTGAATGGTAATAGCACAAGCAGGAACGCAAGGAAACTGTTTTCGTTTGCATTTCACAGTTTTCGTCAGTGTAATGTTCACTATTTTCTTATACACCGGCACCCAGTTAGGAGACAGAGTGTTTGGCTTGCTTTGCTTATTGTTGACAATTTGACAAATTTAATCTAATTAAATATTGAAAATTTTAATCAAATTTTTAAGATTACTACGATCAAATTTTTAAAATTACTTCGGGAGATAACGGGACATAACGGGACAATGAGTCATCATTTTTCGTGCATGCAGCCGGCGTTCATCGTTTTAATAGACGTTGTCACGTCAAAATTTTTAGGCAAGTTAGAAAAAAAACAGCAATGGCAAATAAAATTTGGTAGAAACCTGCAAAGACAATAGAAACCGAATTCGTTTAAAACAAAGAAGACAGCAAAACAAAAACGGACTTTAAAATATCACATCGCAGTGAGTACCAAAAAAATGAGAAAAATATTAAAAATTTAGAAGAATAAATCTGTTCAATCAAAAAGTTTTCATTTAAATTAAACATAGTGTTTAAAAAAAAATCATAAAATTTCAATAAAATAAATTTAGCGTTCACGAAAACAAAGAAAATTTCGTTCCGTTGCAAAACCAAAAAACAAATAGCAAAAATTAAAAGGTGGCGCACAATGTCACATTTTCCCTTAAACAAAATAAATATCTTAATTCAAATTACATTAGAAGTAATAGTAGTTATAATACGTTATAGTACATAAAATACATTTTACTTGTATATCCGCATGCGGAATTTAGTCAATTTTATTTAATGGAATTAATAAATTGCATGAAATTAAACCCTGAGCTATAGTGGAATTATTTTTGTCGTTAACAAAAACAATATAGCCCAGACTATTTGACATTCGTTGGTAAAAATTTATTTTGAATTTTTCACATTACGCGTTCAGCAAAGTCGAAAGTGTATGCAATATATTAACCTAAATCAAATCCATATTTCATATTCCTCATTTGTTGCGATAAATACTGTTAGTAATACGCGATTCACGATTTAAAACATAATATTTCACAACTTAGATAAAAAAAAAATCTTTTCATAGTATAACAAAACAAAACAATGTCATTTAACATAAAATTAAATAACAAATAAAACGTCCATCCGCGCATCTAGCACCTTAGCTCCTGCAAACACATATTTGTTTGACATCGACTTATTAGAAACACCGACTATTAC
The DNA here is from genome assembly GCA_949987705.1 of Thereva unica. Classification (NCBI taxonomy): domain Eukaryota; kingdom Metazoa; phylum Arthropoda; class Insecta; order Diptera; family Therevidae; genus Thereva; species Thereva unica. The sequence continues at coordinate 128,721,307 of OX465281.1, forward strand.
TGAAACATAAAAAAAAATTTTTTTTGGGTTAACTTAAATTAACTTCGTTACAATCATAACTTATTGGTTCTGTAAACTAAGTTTCGAACATACACATCAACAATGTCCAATGACGACAATTTAATCAACATGCATTCCGGGAATGAGAATCCGTCATTATCTGAAAACTACTCGCCACCAAGTGGTAACTCAGCCGACAAAACAGAGCGGTACAATTAACCCACACATACTAACCCTGAAAATCCCACCATTCTGGAATAATCGCCCTGAACTATGGTTCTTGCAAGTCGAGACGCAGTTCAAATTCAGAGGGATTACAGCATCACAAACAAAGTATGACTACCTTGTTTCGTTATTGCCACCGGAAACTTTGGAAATGGTTGCCGATTCTTTGCTAAACCCACCAAAAGGCAAAAAATACGAGCAGCTAAAATATTTAATTCTGACGCGAACCCAAGATTCGGAAGAAAAGAGACTCGACGCCTTACTCCACAAAGTGGAACTAGGAAACTAGAAACCATCAGAACTATATAGGAACATGGAATCATTGGCAGGAGGTAATAGTCTAGTAAACAAACCATTGCTACAAAAATTGTGGATGAGCAAGCTACGAGCTTCAATGCAAGCATGTCTCATTGCAATAGAACAGTCACATTCACAGGGACAAAGCCTCGCGGTAGCAGACAGGATACATGATTCCACAACAGGCCTTCAAATATCAGCCATCGACCCAACACCCACTAACCTGAGCAACACCGGTACAGGAAATCTTGAAACAATATTAGAAAATTTAACGGAACGGATGAAGAGCCTTGAACTAAGACTGTCAAGACCACGAAGTCGAAGCCCTCCCGGAAATCGCAGCCCTTATGGAAAACGCAACTGTTCAACGTCCCGGTGAACAACCCGTTGCTGCAACCATCAAATGTTCAACGTCCCAATTCAACAGTGAACAACCCGTGGCTGCAACCATCAGCAAGTACAAAGAACAATAATTAGGTCAACCAATGCTGAAAGAACTACGCTCAGCAGTTGGGAAATTGCGACAGGTTATGACCGGCAATAACCCCCGGGTTCATCATTCCAATCAGCCAGCACGCACCTACCATCGTTGGGCAGTGAGGGCAGTGTGTACCACGCCGCCGCGAAAGCAACAGTCAGAATTACAGTCAGAATTATTATGAAGTTTATATTATCTTAAAGTCATTGTGTATCAATTAAAGTGTTTTCATTGTTCTTGTATTTATATTATCTCAAATTCATTGTGTGTTAATTAAAGTGGTTTTCATTATTTTGAATCTACATCTTTTAATGTGTGAGTGAGTGTAGCAACCAAGGACAAACCACGGAAGGAAGAGGCAAAAAACATTGGTCCTTCGAGCCGGATCCATCTTGGAATCAGCAGTCATCGTTAAATAATAAAATAACCTTGTATCACGTAAGTCCCATTTTCCCTTCCTTAAGTGCAATGCATTTAATTAAATACTTTAATTAAATAACATCAAAATAAATTATCGTTTAAATAAAATAAAACTTCTTTTTCTGTAATTCTATATATTTACATAACTCTAAAACAAAAATAATAAAATAAAGTCACACGTATAAACAAATAAATAAAAGCTTTTAATTAAAAAAAAAAAAAAAAAAAAAAATTGTTTCGTGCAAGTGATTATCTTATCGTAAACAATGTCTAAAACTCCAACGGAATCAAGTTCCCATGACACATTGCTCGACATCCAAAGTGCATTGATCGAGCAAATGCACAAGTTCATGGTGAATATAAAAAAGGCGGCAATCCCGAAAAGAACGCACGGGTTTTATGTATCACGCGTAAACGGGTGGCATGATTTGTGGCATCAATTCGCTGCTAATGATCTTCGAATCAGCCAAACTCCCGAAAACTCAAATCATCCGTACTTCACTGAGGATCTTTTTTCTGCACAAGAGCAGATTTATTACGAGTTCAAAGGCGAACTCATTGACCACGTATCGAGGTTAGAACAACCTGCAAATACGTCCAGGCATAACCAGGACGTTAATACCACATTATCGGCATCCACATCTGGCAAAACTCATACCAGCTTGCCTAGAATCTCATTACCCACCTTCTCAGGGAACTACAACGATTGGATCAGTTTCCGAGATTTATATCTTTCCGTAATTCATCAAAATTCGGATCTGGAAAACGTGCAAAAGTTCCATTATCTCAAAACAACACTCACTGGTGACGCTGCTAACGTGATAAAACAGTTCAGTGTCACCAATGCAAATTACTCATCCGCCTGGAAGGCATTGACCGAACGGTATGAAAACACCCGAGTGCTAGTTTTTTCATTATTACGCACGTTTACGTCACAACAAAAAATTACCGCTGAATCAGCAAGTGCCATTAAAAGTCTACTTGACACCACGAGCGAAGCTTTAGCGTCACTGGAAAATTTGAAAGTAAATATTTCAAATTGGGATCCCCTCGTTATTCACCTCCTGGTTCAGAAACTGCCTCCAGAAACACACAAAGCTTGGGAGGAATCCATTGGAGACAGCTATGACGTTCCGACATGGCCATCATTCAAGAAATTTCTTGAAACTCGTTTCCGCACTTTGGAAGCGATAGGGTCAAATAAAGCCAAAGAAAAACGCCCAGACGGCCCTAATAACAATTCCAAAAATCTTATACAGAATTTTTTCAATTCTAATTCAGCCTGTGAGCTATGCTCTGAAAATCACGGGCTACGCTCATGTCCCCGATTCCTGAAGTTAGACGTGAGAGCTAAAATAAAAGTGGCCAAGGCTAAAAAATATTGCCTCAACTGTCTAGGTAAATACCATGCTTTAAGCAAGTGCCTAAGCAAAAACAGGTGCAATGTATGTAAACAAAAACATCATACATTACTACATTTATCAGGAGGTAAATCTCAAAATGTATCGGGAAATCATCAAAGTCACGTAGGTAATGACTCCAGATCTATCCGAGCATCACCTCCCATCCATGACACCAACAACCACACGGATGCAGCAACTCCCAATATACTCACACATTTTACTAATGAAAGAAGGCAAGTATTACTAGCTACAGCCATCGTTTTCATCAAAACAAAACAAGGACTTCAGAGTGTGCGAGCTCTGATAGATCCCGGATCGCAAGCCACCTTTATCACAAAAGCCGTTCTACAACGCTTGAAAATTAAAACGACGTCGACAACCGTCAGAATGTTTGGTCTTATGAACACTGAAACTGCCAATTCCCAAAAAATGGCGAAATTTATTATTCAGGACACAAATGCGAATAATAACATCGAAGTCAACGCAATAGTTTTGGATCAACTCACCGAGCTCTTGCCATCGACAAAGATCAAACCACAAAAATGGGATCATCTCCAAGAATTGAAGTTAGCCGATCCTGCATTCAACACGCCGGGAAAAATCGACTTGCTCATAGGAGCAGATATCTATCCCTCGATCCTACTCGATGGATTAAAACTTGGACCTAATAGTTCACCTGCAGCTCAAAATACCATTTTTGGGTGGATATTAACAGGTCCAACGGGTAATCAGAACGCGAACAACAAGGTTGAGATAGTATCATATGTCAACACTGTAGATGACTGTCTATTTGATATAAAGAAATTCTGGGAAATCGAAGAATGTTCATTGCCTAAAGTCGATACTCCTGAAGACACCTTCTGTGAAAGCTATTTCGCAAAAACTCATTACCGAAAGTCGAATGGTTCCTATGTAGTTCGTTTACCATTTAAGGCTCTTTTAGAGAAAAATCAAGTGATGCTTGGCGCATCCCGTCAAATTGCACTTAGGCGCTTGATACACAGTGAAAAATCGGCAGAGAGAAAAGGTATGTTGCAGAATTACAACGAAGTGGTAAAGGAATATTTAACTCTGAATCAAATGGAAGAAATCACTGCAAATCAACCCGAGGGGGAGCCTTGGAAAGGGAATTATCTACCACATCATGCGGTTTTTAAGGAGGCCAGCACCACTACAAAGTTGAGGGTGGTCTTCGACGCTTCTTGTAAAACAGGATCAGGCATATCCCTTAATGAATCCCTACTAACGGGCCCAGCTTTACAGCAAGATATCACCACTCTTCTATTGAATTGGAGATTTCACAGGTATGTTTTTTCTGCGGACATTGAGAAAATGTACCGACAGATTTGGATACATCCCGATGATGTGGATTATCAACGCATATTATGGCGGCCCACACCAAAACACGCTATCAAAGACTATCGTCTTTTGACCGTCACTTTTGGAGTTTCGTGTGCACCATACCTAGCCATCCGAACGCTACATCAATTAGCGGAGGATGAAAAATCGACATTTCCTAATGCTTCTGAGTGTTTACAAAATGATTTTTATGTCGACGATGTACTTGCCGGTAGAGACACGATAGAGGAAATAAATCTACTCAAACATGAACTAAAAGCACTTTTGAATAAAGGGAAATTTCCTCTGAGAAAATTTTCAGCTAACCACCATGACATATTAACAGATTTACCCAAGGATGAAATATCCACAGAAGCACTCTTGCAACTACAAGAGGATCCCACTATAAAGGCGCTTGGCCTATCTTGGCATCCACAAGATGATGTTTTTCGCTATAAGCTGAACATAAATTTGGCGGGGCCCCTTACAAAACGACAAATTTTATCCAAAATTGCTAAACTATTCGATCCTCTCGGCTGGTTGAGCCCTGTTATTATCTCTGGGAAAATTTTAATACAAAAACTATGGTTGGCCAAGGTAGATTGGGACTCAAATATTCCCGACACCCTCAAACAAGAATGGCACAATTTTACAGATACACTACAAATAATTGAAAGCATCGAAATACCTAGGTGGATTAATTATCTGGCTTCCGCAAAAATCGAATTCCATGGGTTTTGTGACAGTTCCGAACGAGCTTATGCTGCTGTAATATACGCAAGAGTTCAGCAAAGCGACGGGGCAATCAGTACTCATCTGCTTTTATCAAAAACTAGAGTCGCTCCAATAAAAACCTTGTCACTCCCACGTTTAGAATTATGTGGGGCTCACCTACTATCCAAGCTGGTTAAAAAACTTCGAGACAATTTACGAAGAACCGCCCCAGTTTATCTATGGACAGACTCCACTATTGTCCTCACGTGGCTGACCAATCATCCAAACCGGTGGAAGACATTCGTTGCCAACCGAATCTCGGATATCCACAATAACTTTCCAGAAAATATTTGGCGACATGTTAGATCCGAACATAACCCCGCTGACCTAGCATCACGAGGAGCCACTAAAGCAGATCTGATTTCCCGATCTCTTTGGTGGGAAGGACCAGAATGGCTTCGGGAACCTGAAACAGAGTGGCCCCAAATGTCTCACCTTGAACCATCAAAAGCCGCCGAAGAAGAAATGAAAAGAGTTAAAACTTTTCAGGTTAACGTGGAAACTGAAAACATAATAGATCGATTTTCTAATTTTACCAGAGCATGTCGCGTAATAGCCTACTGTCGGCGATTCTGGAAGAAGAATCGCTCCCCTTATCTCACTGCAGAAGAAATTCAGGAGGCCAAATTAACCCTGATCAGGCTGAGTCAATTGCAGCATTATCCTGACGAAATAATAAGTCTGCGGAAAGGAGAAAACATCAACAAGAGAAGTAGCTTACTTTCACTCAATCCATTTCTAGACGACCAAGATGTATTACGGGTCGGAGGGCGTTTAGAGCATGCAAACCTACCCTTCGAAGAAAAGCATCCAATAATCTTGGCTTGTTCCTCAAAGCTCGCAGTCTTACTTATCAGACATATCCATCAAGTTACCATGCACGGTGGCCCGAATCTCACACTTACGACTCTGAGGAAAACTTACTGGATACCTAGAGCAAAATCCGTCATTAGAAGCCAGTGGCATCAGTGCATCATTTGCTCGCGATGGAGACAGCAGCCAACAACGCAAATAATGGGCAATTTACCTAAATTACGAACGGAGTTAACGAGACCCTTCGCTACAGTCGGCATCACAGACTTAAATATCTGTAATACAGATGTTCCGCTTCATACAAAATTTTGTCACCAGAAAATTTTCTAGTGGGATTTATTAATCGTCCCATCGCGAAGCTTTGGTCTACACATTCCACATAAGCTCTCCGCGCATTTCCCCAAGTTCTCTGTTGATAGACAAAGGAAGAGGCGAAGGGCAGAGTGGCTTCGGAACTTCATTCCACACGGACGAAATGTACTTTTTCGCCTTCTCCACCCCTCACACACTTTGCCCTATCAGACAGGCAACAGACGACACAATTTTGTGTGAATGGCCAAGCGCCGTGCGCAGGATGATGTTTTTTTAATTTCCATTGCGGCAGGTCATGATTTTGTTTTTTTTTCTTGTTTTCAGGCATACGTATGTTCTCGGAAGAAATGAAATATTCTTTTTAGGCAACTTTTCGTGTTCAAGGCTATTTCGCTACATTTCAGGTGCGCGGAAAATAATCGATTTGAATTCTATTTGATTAGCCAAGGGGTCAGGCGCAGTGCACCGCAGGATGGAGTTTTTTTAAATTCCAATTTTTGTATGGGGAACTTTTGAATTGTGGCAGGTCATGATTTTGTTTTTTTCTTGTATACAGGCATATATGTATGTATTTCTCCGATGAAATTTTCGCATTTCCTGGCCATTGATAGTTGCCCCCGGCCGAATATTTCAGGTGCGGAACACGATCTGTTATTGGGTGAACTTAATTTGTGTACCGGTCGGTGGAAGTCGATCACTCGGTTTTCAAATGATACATATTCGCATTTTCTTCCGTAAACAAGGATAAGAATTAAATTACCACATATTGTTTCTTACAAATTTTTAATGTCATTAAAAGTGCATAGGGAAAAAGACAGCATTTCCATGACGGCTCTGGGCGAAAGTGTCAGATAAGTAATATGACATTGCGTCGCCTTTGGAATATATGCAATAACGGAGACTCAATCGCACACATATGCAAAACTTGGGTGAACCGGACTGGTTAAAGAAACTTTACTCAACCTCCGTTTCTACTTTGAGAAAACCCATCGTAAACTCTATATGGAAACTTAGTAGTAAGGGGATTATCCTCGCGGCAAATGTATTTCAAACGAATAACTGAGTCTGTCAAACAAAGTAGTCAGGCCATTTCTAAACTAGCATAAGCTCTGATGGAGAGCAAGTTCGAAATTAAAATTTATTTTCTATGTAAGAAAATTCCAGCGTAGTTTAGAATTGGTCTTGATTGACTGTAGTTTGTTACGCTTTTATTTTATATAATACTTCATGAATTAATGAACATAACCTTTTAGAACAAAATCTACGAATTGTTTTGTAGTCCCGCAAATACCGCGGATCCGCGGGATTGTTGACCTCGATGCCGAGGGATTGCGGGATTGAGATTTTGATGCGGGATTGGATTCCCTAGTTCGTACGCTAGGGCACGTACGGTTGCGGTACGGCACGTCATATTTAGTTCAGGCTTTAGTAATCCACGTAGTAAGGCACGTAAGTCCATCTCTATTTCGTCTTTAGATCTCTTCATAGGTTGTCCGGGTGCCTTTATTCCCTTTGGCGTTTGGCTGAACTGGATTTTTGGGGGCGCTGTTTCAGCAATTCTCATTTCATGTTCGTCCAGGGTAGGCGTAGATCATACATACGACAAACTTGGTTGACAACATACACACGACAAACTTGGTTGACAACCAAGGCTCACTGGCTCTTCCTCATATACATATACAAGTTCTACATTCGGCCCCGCTTTGAATACAACTCGTATATTTGGGGGGGGGGGGGGCGCCCCAAAAACCACCTAGGCTTGGCTGGACTAGGTATATCGCGCCATCAAACTCATTGGCGTTTGCACCCTTTGCTCTTCCTTCGATCCTTTAAGTAAGCCACCGAAAGAATGTAGCTGCACTCAGAGAGTTTTACCGCTATTACCATAGCAACTGTTCCACTGAAATTAGAAACCCCCTGCCTACATGGCAACTTTTTTCCCGCAATACAAGACTAGCCAAAACCAAGCCAAAACCAACGCAAAAGAACCCAGAACTCACAACGAGGAGGTGGCTGCAGAGTTAGTTCCACCCGCCCTCCCTCAATCAATCCAACGCGTTCCGCTTCTGACCTTTTGTAACAAATATGTCGCTCACTGCAAATGCGGTGTTACTCCACACTTCAAAACACTAGAGGTTGACCCTGCAAATCAACCTCCAATACCCTAAAATACAGGGTTACACCACTCCTAGATTGAACGACACAAATGCTGCTCGTTCCGTAATAATTCTTCTTTTTCCGGGTGAGTTATGAGCCTCACGCCAACCCTACTTGGAAGGGACAATATCTATACCCATAAAGTCAAATTGTTCAAAAGTCTCGTAAATACAGCATCAATCGTTGTTTCATTCCTCGTCGTGCTCTGATCTTTATCATTCCACATTTCCAAATCTAGTTTTTAATTTTTTCAGAACATAGTATATAATACGCAGTACATTGTATATAGCTTGTATAATAGCTTCTTCTTCTTCCTGTATGTGATTATTATTATTATTATTATTATAAGGAATGAGGGGGCAACCCATATGGTGAACACTGCGGCCAAGTTAGGCCTATTGTGTACGTACCCCACTAGCGGAACAGACTATCGGCCTTCCGAATGAAGGCAAGAAGGTCTTTAGTTGATGAAGACCGGACTTGGGCAGGGCTCAAGAACTCTCTGATAAACGTTCTTCTTCTAAGCCAGATCAGAGCAGGACATTCACAAAGAATATGTGTGGAAGTTTCATCGCCTTCCAAGCAGAGTCGGCATTCTGTCTCTTGAGACAGTCCTAGGTTGTGGAGATGGTACCGCAGTCCTACATGGCCAGTGAGATAGCCCACCAGCAGCCTTAGGTCCGCTCCGTTTAGAGTAATAGTGCCCCTTAAGGCAAAGGGTCTTATAAGATCTTTAGCCTGTCTTAGACCTGGGACTGACTCCCAATAGGCTAGGTTTATTTCCTGTATGTGATAGATGAGTGGAATTTTTTGCGAGTCGGCTGGAGCCTCGATTCTAATATTCACCTTAATTTATTTGCAATATATTTAGGTGATTTTCGTCGAGGTTATTTTAATTAATCTATTGATGGGTCAGGTTTCGAATTTTTCCTTTGTTGCTCTTTCTCATTCGACATGCCCAAGTGCAGTGTTTTCTTAGCATTACTGTTAAAGCAAATTCATTATAGTTACCCGGTGGCTATAACACAGATGTTCCTCGTCGAACCAGGATTGTTGTGGGCTTTCTCTGATACATCGAATGCTTTCGGTAGATTGTCTTCCTTATATTCAGGATATCCATATTATTGTTGAAAATTGTTTCAAAAACTTTTATTTGTATTTTGCTTACATCAAAAAATACATCCGACGGAGCACATAAACTTCCAAAGTCCCTTCCGTTAATATAGTTATAGTGGATAAAGAGCTCTGAAGGACATGAATTAAAATTTCTTCTGGCTTAATGATTATAATCCTACACATTTCACATTTAACTCGATATGCCAAATATCCCAAGAAGTACCTTGTAGACATTAATTCAATTCAATTTATAATATTTTAATTCTACATAGTAGGTACCTAATAATTTGCAATAAATTATAAATACTAAAAAATTAGAAAAATATATTAATTTGTAAATTATGTTGATTAATTATTATAAATAGAAACATAAATATTAGTAAAAAGTAAATAAATATACTCTTTCCCTTTTTATAATACATACAATCTTCTTCTTTTCAAGGTGTTAAATCAAACCTTACATACATTTCATGAAAATGGGGTTGTAGAGCAACTCTTTGGGAATAAATTGGGTTCATCAAAAAATTTCTAGGACCACTGTTGGCCTTGTTCAACTTTTTTCTGTGAAACAGGTGTTTTTACATTTTTGATATTTACTCGAAAAGTTACCATTATTTTTTCATGAAATTTTTATTGTAGGTAGGCCACAGTGGCCACAATTTAAGCCCTGACACAAGGTCCTATGATAATTACTACACTCCCTATAATTAAATGACAAAAAACGGCAATTTTTAATGGTTTTTAAATTTTTCTGCAAACACCTGTAGACCGATTTCAATGGTCCAAAACTCCTAATTTTCGTTTTTTAAGCACTATTATGTAGTATTTTTTGTTTTCCAAAACAACATTTTTTTCGTATACCCGAAACGTGGAAAAACGTGTTTTCGCTACTATTATTAGCTTTTTACCACCTGTTGCCCTGGACCAATTTTATCCAAAACACATTCATTTAATTCCTACGATTTTTCTCTTAATTATAGCTTCGAGAAATCGCTGGGTAGATTTATTTCAACTTTTTTTTATCGCTCCTGGACGTACCAAAATTGACATTTATGAATAACAATTAGTGAATGTCTTTTTCCCTATGCATTTTTTATGACATTAAAAATTTGTAAGAAACAATTAGTGGTAATTGAATTCTTATTCTTGTTTACGGAAGAAAATGCGAATATGTATCATCTTAAAACCGAGCGATCGACTTCCACCGACCGGTACACAAATTAAGTTCACCCAATAACAGATCGTGTTCCGCACCTGAAATATTCGGCCGGGAGCAACTATCAATGGCCAGGAAATGCGAAAATTTCATCGGAGAAATATATGCCTGTATACAAGTAAAAAACAAAATCATGACCTGCCACAATTCAAAAGTTCCCCATATAAAAATTGGAATTTAAAAAAACTCCATCCTGCGGTGCACTGCGCCTGACCCCTTGGCTAATCAAATAGAATTCAAATCGATTATTTTCCGCGCACCTGAAATGTAGCGAAATAGCCTTGAACACGAAAAGTTGCCTAAAAAGAATATTTCATTTCTTCAGAGAACATACGTATGCCTGAAAACAAGAAAAAAAAACAAAATCATGACCTGCCGCAATGGAAATTAAAAAAACATCATCCTGCGCACGGCGCTTGGCCATTCACACAAAATTGTGTCGTCTGTTGCCTGTCTGATAGGGCAAAGTGTGTGAGGGGTGGAGAAGGCGAAAAAGTACATTTCGTCCGTGTGGAATGAAGTTCCAAGGCCACTCTGCCCTTCGCCTCTTCCTTTGTCTATCAACAGAGAACTTGGGGAAATGCGCGGAGAGCTTATGTGGAATGTGTAGACCAAAGCTTCGCGATGGGACGATTAATAAATCCCACTAGAAAATTTTCTGGTGACAAAATTTTGTATGAAGCGGAACATCTGTATTACAGATATTTAAGTCTGTGGTCGGCATCGATTTCGCTGGACCCATTAACATAAAATTAGGTAAGCTGCGAAACTCAAAGACAGCCAAAGCGTATATAGCAGTTTTCGTGTGTTTCGCTACAAAAGCTCTACACATAGAAGCGGTATCGGATCTGACATCCGAAGCATTCGTCGCCGCACTGAGAAGGTTTTTCTCTAGACGAGGTGTTTCAAGAGACATTTACACTGATAATGGAACCAACTTTGTAGGCGCTTCCAGATCATTGGATAAAGAAATAGAAAGTGCCTTGAAAAACAACATCCCAATAGCTGCAGAAAGGTATGCAAATCATAAGGTTAACTGGCATTTTATCCCACCAGCAGCCCCGCATTTTGGTGGATTATGGGAGGCTGGCGTAAAATCTATCAAATACCACCTACGCAGAGTGATTGGACAAAGTTTATTAACGTTTGAGGAACTAATGACGACTCTCACCCAGATCGAGGCAGTTCTTAACTCCCGTCCATTGTGTCCACTTTCTGAGAATCCGGAAGACCTTACGTGTTTAACACCAGCTCATTTTCTTATCGGCAACGCACAGTCATCAATACCTGAAACGGATTGGAGTTCTTATCAGCAGTCTCACCTATCCAGATGGCAGTATCTACAAAAACTAAAATATGATTTTTGGAATCGTTGGCAGGCGGAATATCTTCATCGTTTACAACAACGACCCAAATGGAAGATTGAAGAGCCGTCGATAAGAGTTGGCACGCTAGTGCTACTTAAGGAAGATAACTTGCCTCCTTCAGCTTGGAAATTAGCGCGAGTAATTGAATTGCATAGCGGAAGAGATGGTAAGGTACGAGTAGTTACGGTAAAAACCTCAACTAATCAACTGAAGAGAGCCATATCGAAGATATGCTGTCTGCCTTTTAAAAATTAAGTAGCACCAATAAATCAATTTATTAGGTTAAGATGTAAATATACATATATTATCTATATACAACTACACAATAATTTAGGAAAACATCTCTTTCTCGCAGATCAAAGGAAACCCAGAGATAGCAAAATCGGCATTATAATTAGTTTGATTGGCAATGTTAGCTCTTTAATTGCTTACGACTGTGGTCATGAGCAAATAAATAAAACAGTGATTTCTTTATTAAATGTCGAACCATGCAATATTGAAAACCCGACCACTAAATACGAGGAGGAGGATATACAGCTCTTAGAACTAAATGAAGTGACCTCTGTCCATATATACCAATGTAAAATTAATGTTTTGCAATCGGTGTATTATTGCGGTATGTTCAGTCACCTTTCTGTGGTCCCGGGAGGGCTAAGTACCTTCATAATGGAAATATCTAAAGAAACCTGTATTAAAATACATCAATTTGGTACGTTAGAACTGCAAAACAACCGGGTTATAGCAGGTATCAAGACCAACTCATCTACCCGATTCACCGAAGTTATTGCTGGAACAGTTGACCCCAAAGGCAATTGCCAAGGCACAACATACACCTATGGACAAACGTCGTGGAACGACGTTATAGTCATTCACGCCATGGAAGTGACCATAATGGACTACAACGGTAGTGCGCACTTGAACAATGACGAAATCATACTTCGTAACAATTTAGTATGTCCTTATATGAAGGGCAGGTGTATCGACCCTGAGTACGGTATCAGTTTTTGGAATTTGCTTACAGATGTAGGATGTGAAGCTGTGGGTTATAATGTACTCTATCAAGGAAATGCTACCAAAACACAAAGCTTGGATGTATATAGAAAAGAAACTCACACCATATACACAGTAAGCGTTGGAGAAGTCATTTTTGCATTAGAGACAGTAAAACCAATCTCGGTATGCCACTATGACGGATATCAAACGGAGCATCCTCGTCTAGTCATTGTGAAGAAGTCACGACATGGTTACCCGTTTATTAAGAAGCCAATGAACACAAAAGGGTTGGACTTGTTCACTTATATCAATGCCAAATTTGTTTATGTAGAACGTCACATAAAGGCGCAAATCCAGACGCTCTACCTTAATCTCCTGAAAAGGAAATGTGAACTTGAAAGGGAGGTCTTAAAAACCCAGCTAGTCGCAGCCCATCAACATCCCACAGAATTTGCTTTCATGAGAATGAAAGAGCCAGGGTATACCGCCATATCAAGAGGAGAAGTCCTCTACCTCATCAAATGTCAAGCAGTCGAAGTTATAATCCGAAAAACCGAACGGTGTTTTAGCGAGCTCCCCGTCACATATCAAAATCGAAGCTTCTTCATCACACCGATAACACATCTGCTCCAAGAATTTGGTACGGAGATACCTTGCTCGTCGACCCTTACCTCAACTTATTTTCTACACGGAACCTGGTATGGATTTTCGCCACAAATCCATCGCTTAGAGTCACCCGAGTCACTAAAACCATCAGAAGATATACCGTGGAAATATAATGATCCTCATGAATTGATTAAATCTGGAATATACTCTTATGAAAGTGTCAATGACCTACGAAAGCAGATAATGTACCCTTCAGAACGTCAAGCAATTGAGAACATCGTTACCAAGGCTTTAGTCGGACACGACATAGATCAACAGGATATCAACATTCTACACCTCTTCTCGAATCATCATTTTACTCAAATATCGGAATATCTGTTTCAAACCTGGTCTATATTCTCAACTTTAGGTCAAGTATCTGCTGGATTCATTGGGTTGTGGCTCATAATACGCTTAGTTAAATACCTCATAGGGGTAATTATCAACGCCAAGCTCATCTCTACACTCCGAGGAAAAAGCTGGTGGCTACTCGCAGCAACGTGTAACACACTTACCACATATCTGGTGCATAAAGACTTGCGACAATCTCATCAAGAACCAAACATACAATTGACGTCGGTGTGCACCGAGTCACCTCAACAAGCAGCAGAGGAGACCAATGAACTTCCGACAAATGGAGTTCGAGAGTTAAGTAGCAGCACTGTGACATTAGACTCACTTCAACGCCAAACAAAAATATATCCATCACTAATTTCTAAAGCATAAACCAACTTGCATTGCATTTTCCTCCCCTTTATCCAAAAACAAACTCATCTCCATTCCATATCCTTTATCTATATCCCTAATCTGGGGCGAGTCGGAGCGCCCATCAAATAACTCCTTGCACTAGGAATCCATTGTGGTTCGGAGGAAATGCCAGCCACATAACCCCATTTAATTAGTATTTTTTTTCTATCTTTGAAATACAGATATTTCAAGGCGGCTCAAAATGTTCAACGTCCCGGTGAACAACCCGTTGCTGCAACCATCAAATGTTCAACGTCCCAATTCAACAGTGAACAACCCGTGGCTGCAACCATCAGCAAGTACAAAGAACAATAATTAGGTCAACCAATGCTGAAACAACTACGCTCAGCAGTTGGGAAATTGCGACAGGTTATGACCGGCAATAACCCCCGGGTTCATCATTCCAATCAGCCAGCACGCACCTACCATCGTTGGGCAGTGAGGGCAGTGAGTACCACGCCGCCGCGAAAGCAACAGTCAGAATTACAGTCAGAATTATTATGAAGTTTATATTATCTTAAAGTCATTGTGTATCAATTAAAGTGTTTTCATTGTTCTTGTATTTATATTATCTCAAATTCATTGTGTGTTAATTAAAGTGGTTTTCATTATTTTGAATCTACATCTTTTAATGTGTGAGTGAGTGTAGCAACCAAGGACAAACCACGGAAGGAAGAAAGAGGCAAAAAACACAACAGATCTTTTTTAAGATCCGGATCCAAAAACAACGGCAGCACAAAACAAGCAATTTGTTGGTATCATCGAAAATTCGGAGACAAAGCTCAAAAATGTGAACAGCCATGCAACAGAGAGAAGAGTAACGAAACAGCACCAAAAAACTAATAACAGCCACATCACGCGCGGCAGCGAATGTGGAAAGGACGTCACGCCGCTTATTCTTACATAACAAGTCAACAGGTATCATATTTTTAATTGACACGGGCGCAGAGATTTCAATACTACCGAAACGTTTATATCCCAAAGCATGCAAACAAGCAGATTTCAACCTGATAGCCGCACACGGTGCAAATATTTCAACTTATGGGTGTAAACGATTAACCTTAGACCTAAATCTCCGCCGCAGTTTCGATCACACGTTCGTAATAGCTTCGGTCGACCATGCAATTATTGGCGCCGACTTACTCCATAAATACAATTTATTGGTGGATATTCGAAAACGGAAACTAATCAACAAAACGACAAAACTATCGGCCAACTGTTTCCAAATCCAGTTTCGGTACATCTACTATTAGCCCTGTTTCACTTTTATATTTTTCTTCTGGCGTGCAAACTAGATAATCCAAAAGAAAGTCGCCGGCAATAACTCTTTTGATATTTATGTAGCATCTCATTCTTGACGTAATTTGTGTAGCGGCATGTGTCTATAATTGAAAGTATCATTGTATGTGTTGTGTCCTTATCTATTTCTCATTTAAGGAAAACACAATACTTTTGACGTGACAACGTCTATTAAAACGATGAACGCCGGCTGCATGCACGAAAAATGATGACTCATTGTCCCGTTATGTCCCGTTATCTCCCGAAGTAATTTTAAAAATTTGATCGTAGTAATCTTAAAAATTTGATTAAAATTTTCAATATTTAATTAGATTAAATTTGTCAAATTGTCAACAATAAGCAAAGCAAGCCAAACACTCTGTCTCCTAACTGGGTGCCGGTGTATAAGAAAATAGTGAACATTACACTGACGAAAACTGTGAAATGCAAACGAAAACAGTTTCCTTGCGTTCCTGCTTGTGCTATTACCATTCACAAGTGGCAAGGTGGGACGTTTACTGTTATTGTTTATAAATACTCCTCGGAGCAACCACAACAGTTGGTGTACGTGGCGCTGAGTCGGGTAACGAATATAGACGGCTTGCACATCATCACGGAAAAAGATGCGCCTTTTATCTTCAAACATGGACGGGATGGGAACGACTCACACACTACGCGAGATGTCCGTAACGAATACATTCGACTCCGTGGACACACCCTTCAAACAATCACTTCGAAAGCAGTGAAATTTTGTGATGACGGTAACAACGCTGGGCAAGCTGTAGTGACAAACCTTAATGTTCAGAGTTTGTCTGCGCACTTCGCCGATATTGAAACGGATCCCGTGATACCAAAATCGGATTATTTGGTATTGACTGAAACGTGGATGCGTGACAATTTTGATCCAGTTCCAATCAATAATTATGAATGTATAACCAGGCAGAATAATCGATCGGATTCTGATACAAACGCAGCTGGTGGAGTGGCAATCTGTCGAAAATTAACATCAATATCCACGGACAAACTCACTGCTGATACAACGTTTAAAATTGTACTTGGCGCAGTGTATATTCATCCTGGAGCAAGTGTCTCAAACATTAGTATTGCTGCACCAAGCACTCTTTCCGTATGTGCATCCGATCATGCAAGTTGATACCAATGTACCAATTCTTCTGGCGACTTCAACACAAACGTGAAAAATGATGATACATTCCTCAAATTCATGAAGGATATGTACAATCTCGAATGCACATCAGATGTTACTAAGTCAACACCGGTGAGAGGAACAACCCTCGATTTGACTTTTTCAAGGCACATTACACTCATTTCATACTTTTCCTATCATCGACCTATCCTTAACAGAATAACACAGATTGCAAAAAGTTAAATATCAGACATGTATAAAAGCTGTAAATGAATTTGTTACTACACATTGTTACTTGTAAATAATCTGTTCATTAAAGTAATAAACATACATATTTGGATTCATTAGTGCAAATAAAAGCTAATTTATCAATCAAAATGAATATTTCATTTCACTCCTTTTTGTATCCATACAAAATAATGATAACACTGGTTAACAATGGTTTTGCCCATGAATGATGAAATACAAAAATAGGCAGTACTTGGTAAATACTAATCATCAATTATAATATTACAAGTGCTTAGCTCGAGTTATCGAGTTATGCAAGTTTAATCTTGTATTGCATCATAAAGAACGTTAAGATTGCGCTGGCGATACCAGGGCAAATGGAGTCCTGCTATGTTAGTAGACTACTGTTAGACGTTGAAGAGAGAGGCTGTAGATATTATTTATAAACGGAAAAGCAATATATTAACTCATTTTTAAATTTTATAATATGTGATTTATGAATATAATGTTATCTTAAGTCAAAAGATTTTTATTTGATTCCACAAAAAACGCGAGCTAACTCGACCTTAAAACTTACATCAAAATGTATGTTTAGAGGTATTCTTTCGCAATTAGCACAACTCATTTCATGGATTAACAAAACCTTAAAATTTGTTAACCAGTGTAATTTAATATAAATGATTCAATTTTATTCATAAAAGTATGCAATCATTTCATCAATGTTTTCTCATGACGTTGTCACGTTAAACTATCGTCCGTAAACCATCTTTACAGACAACAATTTTTTCTTTAAAACAATTGACTATATTCTCATAAGTTATCGAATTAAATTAACTGTCAAAACTATATAACTCAACTAAGCTACTAGGTTTTTACGGTTGCCAACACCTGCCCTTTTAAATAACTAGTCATAGGGTTTTTGACTAGGTTTTACAGAGAGCCTGCATGGCTGCCTCCTATGCCTTGTTGATCGTCGAACTGTTTGCGGTTCAACCCGATTGGGCTTGACCCTAGTTCCTGGATCTTCCTGTACTGATGTCCTCTGAGTGGTGAGTGGTGCCTTTTCTTCAGGATTGACATCACTCCCAAGTGGAAGGTCGAATGTTTCGACTATGATCCTGTATGGATCCCTTGAAGGTATATGTGCTTCTTCCGACGTTCGTGATCTCATTTGATTTGCATGATAAACTACCCCGTTAGTTGCTGTTATTCTTGCACGTTGCCAAGGTTGACTTTTAAGCTGCCTCACGTAAACTTTTTCTCCTATGTAGTAGTGCCTTTCCTGAGCCCCATGTCTGCGATTGAATTGTGCTTCCATTTGATCGTTTCGTTGTCCTACAGGTGATTTGGGTGGTCTCAGTAAGTCGAGCGTTGTTCTCAGCTTCCTTCCAAGGAAAAGTTCTGCTGGTGATTTCATTTCTGGTACATTATAGTTTGGTGTTGTGTGGTATGTTCCTAAGAAAGTGTCAAGAATTGTCTGTATATCCCCCTCCCCCTTTAATTTGAGCAGTGCTCTTTTCGAAGTATCGACAAACCTTTCGGCCTGTCCATTTGCCTGAGGGTGGAAGGGTGGAGTGCGAATGTGGTTGATGCCGTTTTCTTTGCATATCGATGCGAATAGATCCGAGGTAAATTGAGTGCCATTGTCGCTAACTATTGTTTCGGGTAATCCATGTCGCACGAATAATTGCCGCAGTACTTTAATAGTCGCTTCAGAAGTTGTAGATGACATAATGAACATCTCCGGATACTTGCTAAAAGCATCCACCACTACTAAGAAGTTATTTCCTTTATGTGGCCCTGCATAATCGATATGGATTCTCTGTCAAGGCTGAGGAGCCTCGTCTCCATGAATGCAGTGTTGTTTTAATCGGCTGTTTCGCCGCTGATCTACAGTTGCTGCAATTTTGAACATATGTCTCAATTTGTTTATCCATAAGTGGCCAATAAACGTATCCACGTGCCAACGATTTCATCCTTTGCGAGCCTGGATGACCTTCATGAAATAATTTTAAGATTTTTCCTCTCAGCGAAGAAGGGATGGTGATTCGGTCTCCGAATAAAAGACAATCTTTTTCCATTGTAAGTTGTTCTTGTTCTTGCTTCCGGTGATAATGTTGAAGATTGTTCCAATCTCGTTGTTGCTTCATAATGTCTAGAGTCCTCCGTCCATTTGCGACAAAGTACATCACTCGCTGCAGGTCTTCATCTTTATTTGTTGCTTCTTTAATGTCATCGAATGTTACTGGAAGATGACGAATAACTTCTGTTAAATTAATCTCCGTTTCGATATAGTCGATTACGATTTCTTCCTTTTCTAATTGGGATTGTTGTTGACTTATTAGACGAGACAGCGCATCTGCTTGACCAAAATCTGTTGTTTTCTTGTATTCCAATTTAAAATTGTATGCGATGAGCGTTGCTGCCCATCTTTGTAACCGATTCGCGGTATGTACTGGGATGCCTTTTTTTCCATCGAAAATAGTTAATAATGGTTTGTGGTCTGTCATTAGTACAAAATTTCTGCCAAATAACATTTTGTGAAATTTCTTGACCGCGAAAATAAGGGCCAAGCCTTCTTTCTCAATCTGAGAATATTTTCCTCTGCCGCCGTTAAACTTCGGGAAACATGCATTACTGCTTTTATTGACCCATCCGGGAATCGATGTTGAATTACTGCGCCAATGCCAAGGTTTGACGCGTCGGCTGCCACAATGATATCGTTCACTGGGTTAAAGTGTGTCAAGAGCAATTCTGATTTAAGAATCTCTTTTATATTATTAAATGCCCTTTTACATGATGCTGTCCAGGCCCATTTTCGGTTTACTTTAATGGCTCCAATGGCTGTCTTATTATTCTCATGTTGTTCACAAATGTTTGGTAGTAATTAACCATACCTAAGAAAGATCTTAGTTGGTTAACATTTTGTGGATCTGGCATTTCAATAATAGCTTTGGTCTTTTATGGATCTGGTCTTCTTCCATTGGCACTAATTATGAATCCCAAATATTTTATTGACTTCATACAGAATTTACATTTATCAATTCTAAGTCGAAACCCGAATTCTGTTATCCTTTGTAGGACTGTGTCGAGATGTGTCTTGTGCTCTGAAGGATGCTTACTTACGACAATTATGTCATCTAGATATGCCGTTGCAAATGGGAAATCTGCTAACAGGTTATCCATAATGGACTGGAATATGCCCGGTGCCGACTTTACTCCGAATGGTAAACGTTGGAACTCGTAATTACCTAAATGTGTCGTGATTGCGCATAGTGTCTTGGAGTCGTGATTGCGCATAGTGTCTTCTACCTGCAAATATGCATCTGAAAGGTCTGGCTGTGAAAAAATTTGGCCACCATTTAAAGTTGCAAAGATGTCCTCGGGTAAGGGTAATGGATGTTGATTGTCTTCTAGGGCCTCGTTTAACCCTGTCGAAAAGTCTATGCACAGACGTATTTGCCCAGTTGGTTTTTTAACTACCACAATGGGAGCTGCCCATTGAGTGTAACTTGTTGGTTTGATAATGCCGCTTGTCGCGAGCCGGTTGAGTTCTGCTTCTACCGCTTGTCTCGCTCCATACGGTACTAGTCTGGCTCTACAGTAAACTGGTGTTGCGGTTGGTTTGACTGTCAACCTCGCTTTTGCCTTTACGCATAATCCTAGCTCTTCTCCGAAAAGATTTGAAAATTTCGTTAATATTGACTGCCGAATTTGACTTCCCTCTTCCTCTAATGAACACGCATTTATGTTTAATCTTCCTTCAAATTGATTTCGAAAGTTGTCGAGAAGTCCGAAACTGTCTAAAGTTTCAACGCCTAGCAGGTTCAATGACCCTTGTTGTGCAACGTAAAACGTCTGTTGCATTTCATTTCCGTCTATGCCGAACGTTGCTGTCCCTTTTCCTCGGAACCTGGATGTGGATCCGTCGAACATTATTCCCTTTTCTTCGCACATCTTCAAGTTAGGTGATCCTATTCGTTGATAAGTTTCCCAATTGATGATGGAAACTTCTGTCCCGCAGTCTACACAAAATTTTACTGGAGAACTACATATTTAAACTGATGGTTGTGTGTAGTAATTTCGATCTTGAAACCATATTAATCTTTAATGTCGGTAGGAGTACTGAATTTATTTTCCTATTTCTGTTTACTGTCATTTTCCGACATTTAAACTCAAGATGACCCATATTTGAACATTTTGCACATACATATGTGCTTTTTGTATGGGCAATCTGTGATCCAGTGCCATTCGTCGCATTTAAAACATGCTGATGGCGGTTTTCCAGCATCGTATTTCTTTTGTTGGTTATCGTCACTTCCTTGTCTTTCCTGTTGATTATTGTAATCTTTTATTTTTCCATTATTTCGTTGATGTTGACTTGAGTTGCTTTTTTGATTGGTATTATTTCTTCTTTGTTGGTTGTTGCGCTGCATGAATTTGTTTCTGTTGCTGTTTATGTTTACATTTCGTTTCTCAAAAATTCCTTGTTCTGTTTTTGTAGCAACTATCGTTAATATGTCAGTGATTACTTCCTCAAATTTTATTTCCTTTCCTTTCTCATTTAATTTGTGCAGCACTCGTGTTCGAATTGACTCGTTTTCTGATTTGGTCAGTCCGCTAATCAAAATCAGTGTGGAGAATTGGTCTTCCGTCAATTCTTTGAATTGGAATCGTTTTAACAACGATTTTACACGATTAATATATTTTGCATACTTTTCATAGTTCTGTCGCTGTACTCGCATGCAATTAAATCGTTCAATGGCTAATGTTTGCTTTTTGCTAGACAATGTTTGTAGGCTTTCCTTCGTTTCAATGAAATCCAGCTCTATTGGTTCTTTTGGTAGACACCATTTGCTGTACTCACTGAATGCCTTTGTTGACAATTTCGACATAATACACTTAACTTTGTCTGTGTCTCTCATGTCCGGTGCATTTATGTCCAGTGCATACTCGAACAGCTTTAGCCATTCTTCGAAGTTGCTGTCTTCTTCCTTTGGGTCGAATACCGGCATGTCAATTTGTGAAATCCGTCCATGATTGCCTGGTTCTGCCATTGAACTGTTGGATCCTGCTGCCATCGGAGCTGAAGTATCAGGAACATGAGCTGCTTCTTGTTGTGCCAAAAAGGTTATTAGCTCATTTTGTGGTGATGTGGCTTCTGTCTGCATTTCCATGAAATTTTTTAAAATTTTCTCCATAGCATCCATTTTCTTCTTTTGTCCTGTTGGGTTACTTTCGGAATCTTGCTCCATAAGAATCCTCGTCGCCACTGTTGTGTCCTTATCTATTTCTCATTTAAGGAAAACACAATACTTTTTTCTTTAAAACAATTGACTATATTCTCATAAGTTATCGAATTAAACTAACTGTCAAAACAATATAACTCAACTAAGCTACTAGGTTTTTACGGTTTACAACAGTATGCTTTACGGAATACAACTTTTCTTCCAGTAAAAATGTTGTATTTTGTAAAGTGTTGATGGCATTTTAAAACGTTTTTATTAGCTCGCTTTCCTGTCTGTCTGTTTGTCGGGTACAAATCTTGCAATCGATTTTTTGACTACTTCCGGTTACCCGATCACCCTGAAATTTTGCACACAGCTTCAGCTCCGATGACAATGCAATATGGTATACTCATTATACCGTTAGATCCATGGCGGAGGACTATAGAGGACGGATTACTGTTTTCTTCACGGAACAAATTTTGCATTCGATTTTTCAAATACTTCCGGATATCCTATCATGGTGAAATTTTGCACACAGCTTTAGCTGTGATGACAATGCAATATGGTACATACCTTTAGTCCATGGAGGCCGCCTCAGGAGGGCGGATTGAAATATTCTTCACAAACCCTTCAACATGGATATCAAATGAAATGGTACGTTAAGTAGAACACCATAAACAATATAGTATACTCAATTTATCGTTTGGTCCATGGCGGTCATCTCCAGAGGGCGGATTATCATTTTCTTCACAACCCCCTCTATATGGGTATCAAATGAAAGGGCATCATAAGACGAATGCAATAAGCCATGCCCTTAGATCCATGGCAGACTCCGCAGGAGGGTGGGTTACCATTTTTTTCAGACCCTTTCGACATGGGTATCAAATGAAAGGGTCTCGACATGGGTATCAAATGAAAGCGAATCATGTGTCGAATGCAATAAGCTATGTCTTTAGATCCATGGCGACTTCCTCAGGAGGGCCGGTTACCATTCTCTTCAGAACCCTTTCGACATAGGTATCAAATGAAAGGGTATGATAAGTAGAATACCATAAGCAATATATTATCCTCAATAATTCGTTTGGTCCATGGCGGCCATCTCAAGAGAACGGATTAACATTTTCTTCACACCCCCTCGACATGGGTATCAAACGAAAGGGCATCAAAAGTAATGCAATAGGCTATGTACTTAGATCCATGGCGACCTCCTCAGGAGGGCCGGTTACCATTCTCTTCAGAACCCTTTCGAAATGGGTATCAAATGAAAGGGTATGATAAGTAAAACACCATAAGTAATACAATATACTCAGAACCTCATTAGGTCCATGACGGCCTACTCAGGAGGGTGAGTTACCATTCTCTGCAGAACCCTTTCGACATGGGTGTCAAATGAAAGGGTATGATTAGTAGAATACCATAAGCAATATATTATCCTCAATATTTCGTTTGGTCCATGGCGGCCATCTCAAGAGAACGGATTAACATTTTCTTCACACCCCCTCGACATGGGTATCAAACGAAAGGGCATCATAAGTAATGCAATAAGCTATGTCTTTAGATCCATGACGACTTCCTCAGGAGGGCCGGTTACCATTCTCTTCAGAACCCTTTCGACATGGGTATCAAATGAAAGGGTATGATAAGTAAAACAACATAAGCAATACAATATACTCAGAACCTCATTAGGTCCATGGCGGCCTACTTAGGAGGGTGGGTTACCATTCTCTTCAGAACCCTTTCGACATGGGTATCAAATGAAAGGGTGTGATAAGTAAAACACCATAAGCAATACAATATACTCAGAACCTCATTAGGTCCATGGCGGCCTACTCAGGAGGGCCGGTTACCATTCTCTTCAGAACCCTTTCGACATGGGTATCAAATGAAAGGGTATGATAAGTAAAACACCATAAGCAATACAATATACTCAGAACCTCATTAGGTCCATGGCGGCCTACTCAGGAGGGTGGGTTACCATTCTCTTCAGAACCCTTTCGACATGGGTGTCAAATGAAAGGGTATGATTAGTAGAATACCATAAGCAATATATTATCCTCAATATTTCGTTTGGTCCATGGCGGCCATCTCAAGAGAACCGATTAACATTTTCTTCACACCCCCTCGACATGGGTATCAAACGAAAGGGCATCATAAGTAATGCAATAAGCTATGTCTTTAGATCCATGACGACCTCCTCAGGAGGGCCGGTTACCATTCTCTTCAGAACCCTTTCGACATGGGTATCAAATGAAAGGGTATGATAAGTAAAACAACATAAGCAATACAATATACTAAGAACCTCATTAGGTCCATGGCGGCCTACTCAGGAGGGTGGGTTACCATTCTCTTCAGAACCCTTTCGACATGGGTATCAAATGAAAGGGTATGATAAGTAAAACACCATAAGCAATACAATATACTCAGAACCTCATTAGGTCCATGGCGGCCTAATCAGGAGGGCCGGTTACCATTCTCTTCAGAACCCTTTCGACATGGGTATCCAATGAAAGGGTATGATAAGTAAAACACCATAAGCAATACAATATACTCAGAACCTCATTAGGTCCATGGCGGCCTACTCAGGAGGGTGGGTTACCATTCTCTTCAGAACCCTTTCGACATGGGTGTCAAATGAAAGGGTATGATAAGTAGAATACCATAAGCAATATATTATCCTCAATATTTCGTTTGGTCCATGGCGCCCATCTCAAGAGGACGGATTAACATTTCCTTCACAACCCCCTCGACATGGGTATCAAACGAAAGGGCATCAAAAGTAATGCAATAAGCTATGTCCTTAGATCCATGGCGACCTCCTCAGGAGGGCCGGTTACCATTCTCTTCAGACCCCTTTCGACATGGGTATCAAATGAAAGGGTATTGTTGAAAAACGCTAGTCATCAGCCGCTGTCCAACTAACTGTGCTAAATACAATCACTTGCTGCTGCATTCTAAATTGCAGAACAAACCAGTTGCACTTGAACCTCCGTACGACCATGACCGCGAATTAAATCCTTTTGCATCGATCGTGAATTTGGGACATTTGAATTATTATTGTGTAATGCGTTGCGATCGAGATTAATAATTAATTAAGTGCTATAAAATAAATGGATTAGGTCGAAGTCTTTGTTTCTTTTAATCGTTCTCCCACAGCATTTTGCATATTGGTGCCGAAACCCGGGATCTTTAATAACGGTGGTGTACGACTAATCCATTTAAGGTTACAGTGTGAAGAAAAAAAAAGAAGAATTTAAATTATTGTGATATCGTAACGAGTAATTAAAAAAAAAAAATATGGAAAGTGTAAATCGCGGGGTGATTCGTGGGCAAATTACAAAGTTGGTGAAAAATGCCCTGGAATATTTAGGTTCGTCTGAGTCTCAGGTCAACTCGGCAAACGTGGAAAACTGTGACGTTATCGCGGAGGAATTATCGGCTTTCTTATCGCGTCTTTCGGTAAGCGCTGAAAATTTACGGAAAGCTAACGAGTCGCTTCGCACAACGGTTAAATCCGAGGATTTTGAAAAGGAGTGCGAAATGGTTGCAGAATATGAAGATAAAATCGCTAATTGTACCTCACGTTTACAATCGAGATTGTTGCGGGTCAAAGGTGTTAGAGACAAAACAAATAATTTTATGTCCGCTGAAAAGGATAAAACACATGTTGCGAAACTGCCAAAGTTAGATTTGAAACGGTTTTCGGGTGACTTTAAAGATTGGCTTCCCTTCTGGGAGCAATTCAAAACGCTGATTCACGAAAATAACAGTTTAACGGCATCCGAAAAATTTAATTATTTGCAGTCGGCATTGTGTGGAAAAGCAGCGGCTTCTGTTTCCGGATATCCCGCTACACAGTCATGTTACGATGCGGCAATAGCATCACTACAAGAGGAGTCTGGGGATGTAGGAAAATTAGTGGACAAGCACTTGCAAAATCTAATGGCGTTGCAGCCCGTAAACTCACGTCACGATATCGGCGGACTCAGGCAGCTATACAACACAGTCGTCACTCATACACGAACATTGACGGCTCTTGGTGTGTCATCCAGCAAATATTATGTGATGTTAAAAGCGATATTGCTTAAGTGCCTCCCCAACGAAATGCGCATTGAATATTATAAAATTTGTAGTGAGACTGAGAAATCGTCGAATGACAATGTGGATAATGTGGGCTTCGCGGATTCAGTTTGCTCAGCTGCAACTTCGAGTTATTTGTCATTTGACATGGACCAAAGTGTAAAAGATTTACTTAAATATATCAAAAGAGAAGTGGAATCGGTAGAAAGAGCTGGTGTAACGAAGACTCCAAAGGACTCAAACGCTAAAATGATAAAAACGGCTGCAGGGCTTTTGCTTCCTTCCACCAATAAGCGGGTCTGTTTTTTTTGTAATTCCGAGAATCATTATGCGGATCGTTGCAATGATAGGCGCAGTGTAGCTGAGAGAAAAGAACTGTTAAAAGGTGCCGGTTGTTGTTTTAAGTGCACTAGAAAGGGACACAATTCTAAACAGTGCATGGTTAGGAGTTTACGGTGCGTGCGGTGTCATGGACGTCATGCTTCATCTTTGTGTGATCCGGATTTTTTGGCTCAGAATAGACATAAGTCTGCGACCAAGGCTGCCCTAACTACTAACCTTTGTTCATCAAATTTATATTTTTCAAATGTTTATTTGCAGACAGCTACCGTTTACGCTTCAAGGCCGTCAGAGGTATTAGACCGTTCGACACTGATTAGGATCGTATTAGATGGGGGAAGCCAACGCAGCTATATAAGGCAGAATGTAGCAACAAAGTTAAATCTTCCTGCTTTTGACACAATAAAAATGAGGATTTTGCCCTTTGGATCTGCTCAGACTACAGGTGCACGAACGTTTAAGCGCGTTAAAGTTACCCTGAGGAGCACTCTTGATGATGCATCAGTGACAATAATTGCAGTGGTGATACCCGAAATATGCCTTGACACCGTTCCAGTTCCTGATGTAAGTAAACAATGTATCGCTCGATTCTCGCACGTACTCGCAGATTCAAACAGGTATAAGATGTCCGAAGACGGGCTTTCATTACTTATTGGTGCTGATTACTTTTGGAAAATTGTTTCAGGAGAATTTGAAAGAATTGATGACAGGTTGGTAGCAATAAGAACGTGTTTTGGTTGGACGATACAAGGTCCTGAAACGGAGAAATCATTGGAGGATGAAGTTAGCTCCATGGTCATGTTTGTCTCGCAAGAAGACACTTTGAATGAAGAAATGCAACGTATGTGGAGCTTAGAGGAAATCGGAATCAAAGGTGGCGAGGATTCCAAAGATTTGGTAGACTGTAACCAGCACATAAAAAAGGTAGGGAATCGATATGAAGCTTCGCTTTTATGGAAAGATAAGACTTTGCTGCGGAGTAATAACCGAGAAGAAAGCCTTCGGCGTTTAAAGTCCCTTGTAAGAAAATTGGCACGCGAACCGGATAAATTAGTGGAGTATGATACAGCTATGCGTGAAATGATTGCTGGATTTGCAGAAATAGCGCCTGAGGATCTTACAATAGCAAACAAAGCATACTATATGCCGCATCGCCCCGTATACAGGTATGACAAAACGACTACAAAGGTTCGTATCGTATTCGATGCTTCATCACGCGAAAGGGGTCAGCATTCTCTCAACGATTGCCTAAGCGCGGGACCAAATCTTCTGCCTAACATTTTACAAATCTTACTTCGATTTCATTCAGGAAAAGTTGCAATGACTTCAGACATCGAAAAGGCATTTTTGCAAATTGAGCTGGCGACTGAAGATAGAGATTATCATCGTTTTACTTGGTTCAAGAATCCACTTAAAGAAGGGGATGGCGCTAGTTTATCGTCTTATCAGGATTATCGGATGAAACGTCTGACCTTTGGTGTTAAGTGCAGCCCCTACCTTCTGCAAGCTGCTATATGGAAGCTTTTACAGGATTGCGATGAAAGATTTTCTGACACTCGCGTAAGACTAGAAAAATAATTTTATATGGATGATTTAGTTTTTAGCGTCAATCACCGTGAAGAAGCCAGGCGAGTTTATACGGAATCATGTCTGTTACTGGAGGGAGCGTCTATGAATAAGAGAAAGTGGAATACCAATGATTCAATATTGCGATCAAATTTGTTCAGGCATTGTGATTTACCTGCAAAGCAGAAAGTACTTGGAATTATTTGGTACACGGTAACAGATGAATTAACCTTAGACTTGGGGCAATGTCGAGAGCTGATGGCAACTATTTTTAGCAACGTCACTAAACGTCGACTCCTGCAGTTAATAGCGAGAATGTACGACCCGCTCGGAATGTTGACTCCCTTTGTGATAAAGCTGAAGGTGCTTTTCCAGACCTTATGGAAAATAAAGTTACCATGGGATTCCGATTTACCTCTGAAATTAGTAGGAGTTTGGAGAGAATGTTGTGCTGATTTTCACAGTCTCATGTCGATGGCCGTTCCAAGATGTATAATTGTATCATCACAACCAACAGTTCAATTACATATCTTTGCAGATGCCAGCCCGGTTGCTTATGGAGCTGTTGCTTATATTAGAAGTTAATATAATGGCTCGGTAGATTTGCGGTTTCTATGTTCTAAAGGCAGAGTAGCTCCATTGAAGGAAGAAGGCAAGGATCCACTCTCATTGCCAAAAGTCGAGTTAACCGCAGCTTTAGTAGCTACACGATTACGTAAATATGCAACTGATGTCTTGGATATTGAATGGAATCGGATATACTTATGGACCGACTCAAAGATTGTGCTTCATTGGATCATTAATACGGACGGACGATGGAAGCCATATGTGTGTAGGAGAGTTGCCGAGATCAGGGAAAATTCCGTCAGTGAGGAGTGGAGACATTGTCCTGGACAGCATAACCCTGCTGACTTATTAACAAGAGGAATATCTGCTAAGTCTATGGCAAGAGCGGATGTGTAGCTAAAGGGACCCTCTTGGTTGCTGGAAGAATACGAAAATTGGCCTCAATCAACGGTTGATGAGTACAGCTGTAACCAGACATCTTTGTTTGCAATTGGTACGGAGAAGGCAGATGATAGTATCCCCGAAGCTGTAATAGAAATTGAAAAGTTTAGCTCTCTTATGCGCCTACTTAGGGTGACTTCATATGTTAGACGGTTTGTTGATCGTACTCATCTAAAATTGACCTTCGCTAGCAAAGTTATTTCAGCTCAGGAATTAGAAGGCTCTCTTTCGTGGTGGATACGATTAACACAGAGGAAGTATTTTCAACCTGAAATCAAAGCTATTGGGACCGGAAATTCTTTACCTCCGCATTCACCGATTTCTGGTTTGAATCCGATCCTAGATAACGAAGGTTTCCTGCTTGTGGGCAGCCGACTTTTGCGTCTTTATGGAAGTAACATCAAGAGTTCTCCGAAAATCATGTCCAGATCGAGTTATTTAGCGAAACTTATTGTGTTAGATTGTCACTCTCGTACACTTCACGGAGGAGTAAATATGGTATTAAGTCGCATACGAGAAAAATTTTGGATTCCCCGCGGTCGCCAGTTGATTAAGGAAATTGTAAGAAAATGCGTAGTGTGCCAACGATTATTGAGGAAACCTGCCAATCAGCCATTTGCACCTTTGCCTAGAAGTAGGATGATATCCTCTAGACCATTTCAAACCACGGGTATAGATTTCGCAGGTCCGCTGTTTGTTAAAGAGAATGAAAAGAGTCCTGGAACGAGAAAAGTTTATATAATGCTTCTTACCTGTGCTACCGTACGCGCGATACATCTAGAACTGGTAGCTGATCTAACTACCGAAAGCTGCTTACGAGGTTTGAGAAGATTTATTGCCCGAACGAGCATCAAAAGAATTCAGCCAACTAGGAAAAATCATCTTCAACGAGGAAGTGCAAGAATTTATTGCGAAAAATAGCATAAAATGGGAATTTATTGTGGAGCGCGCCCCATGGTGGGGTGGATTCTGGGAGCGGATGGTGCGCAGCATCAAGATTATACTACGTTTGACGATAGGACGAGCCATTTTAACGATGGATGAGATGCAAACTTTATTGTCCGAAGCTGAAGCGATTATTAATGATCGCCCGCTCACCTATATCACTGACGATCCCTTGGATCTTAATCCGTTGAAGCCTTCGCATTTTTTGCTAATGGCCGTTTCATCACAGGAGCGAAATCAAACTTTGGTTGACGATTTGACGGGTGGCAATCTTAGACAGCTGTGGAGCCAAAGATTAAAAATTACGAATCTGCTGTGGAAACGTTGGAGAACTGAGTATTTGCAGCTCCTTAGGTCAGTTCATAATTGGAAAAAATCGTCGTCAGAATACTGCATACAAGAAGGTGATATCGTTTTGGTGAATGACGTTAGTAAGCCGCGAGTACTTTGGAAATTAGCTATGGTTGAAAGGACATTTCCAGGCAGAGATGGCAAGGTTAGATCATGCGAAGTTCGTTTTCACAACGGCACGAGAATGAGAAGACCAATACAGCTACTCTATCCTTTAGAAATTCCCAAAGATAATTGAGCCCCATTGCGCCGGCCGGAGGATGTTGAAAAACGCTAGTCATCAGCCGCTGTCCAACTAACTGTGCTAAATACAATCACTTGCTGCTGCATTCTAAATTGCAGAACAAACCAGTTGCACTTGAACCATGACCGCGAATTAAATCCTTTTGCATCGATCGTGAATTTGGGACATTTGAATTATTATTGTGTAATGCGTTGCGATCGAGATTAATAATTAATTAAGTGCTATAAAATAAATGGATTAGGTCGAAGTCTTTGTTTCTTTTAAATCGTTCTCCCACAGCATTTTGCATAGGTATGATAAGTAAAACAACATAAGCAATACAATATACTCAGAACATCATTAGGTCCATCGCGACCTCCTCAGGAGGGTGGGTTACCATTCTCTTCAGAGCACGGCTTACCATTTTCATCACAACACCCGCGACGTAGGTACTACAGAAAAGGGTGTGATAAGTAGACTACAATAAGCTATATGAGGTCATTGTAAATTTATCTTGCCGGCTGACATAAACTGGTGGATTGCCTAACTTTACAACAACCTTCACATGTATCAGTTACATAATTTAAATTAATACGGTAAATTATTCAAAGTAAAATGAAAGATAAAAGTTTCAGATAATCACTACTCAAATTTAATTTATAAATGTTTTTATATGAAGAAAGCAGTTAAATACAATCAAAAGTCAGCTAAGCGCTTTTCAGTAAAAGAGTAGTTGCGAGCACTCACGAGTGAAAATAGTAAAAATGATCAAAAAAGAGATGCAGCTATAATTGAAATAAAAATCATATAAAATTAATTTAGCTTACTCCTTCATTTTAATTTTCAGGAATATCAAAATTAAAAAGATTGGTATATTATTAGTAGATTTAGGTAACAATTTTGCACATGTATCCGTCATAATATCATGACCATGTTAAAAAGTGATTGCAAAATGTCGCACACAAGACTAAAAAGCAGATAATAATTATTAGATAAAAAAAACTTTTTAATATAACAGGTTTTTATAACGAACTAAAAAGTATAAAATAATGGCATTATCCCCATACAGATTTAGAACCTCAAACATATTTCTAACACCATACAGATAGTCCTGAAAATTTGTGATTGTGAATTTGTAATAGCTATGAAAATATATGTAAAATTTTAAACGAAAAAACGTGGGGCGCATGCTATAGACAATAGTAAGGAGTGTAGAGTAGCTGGGTTGAGAAATCATTCGCATCAATAATATATACGCCCCACGGTTTTTCGTTTAAAATTTTACATATATTTTCATAGCTATTACAAATTCACAATCACAAATTTTCAGGACTATCTGTATGGTGTTAGAAATATGTTTGAGGTTCTAAATGTGTATGGGGATAGTGCCATTATTTTATCCTTTTTAGTTCGTTATAAAAACGTGTTATATTAAAAAGTTTTTTTATCTAATAATTATTATCTGCTTTTTAGTCTTGTGTGCGACATTTTGCAATCACTTTTTAACATGGTCATGATATTATTTATTGAATATATTTAATACTTGAATTTACTTGAACAATATTTTTTTCTTTTTAGCCACATTGCAGCAGTATTTCGGTGGTTACAGGATTTGGCACCTTAACTGGGTAAGTTTTTTGTGTGTTTTATGTTTATTGCATTGTTTTTATTTTGGTGTGTTTTCTTTTCTTTGTTTTTTTTTTTTAAGCAGGGATTTTTGATGGAATTTATAGCCTTTAATATTAATTCACTATATTGTTACTTTTTAGGTATATTGGTACAACATGGGATCATAGAAGGTTGAAAGGGAACATAAAAACAAAAAAAAAACAACAGCAACCCAAACAATTCTGGATGATTCTTATATTTGGACTAGCAAAAACCCGCGTGCGTCGCAACGCCTTTTAATAAAACAAAATTATGTGTGCATAGTCCGGAATAAGGAAAGGGTATAATGAAATAAAGAACAAATCTGCAAGACATGATTTAGGATATATAAAAAACTTTAGAGTTGACTATAAAAATATGTTACTTACAACTTTTTTTAAAATTCGAGGTTAATCATCGGAAAACTTTGATACTACGTGCACAACAGATACCTAGCCAATTTTATTCAGAATATGTCTTGTGCGCGTAGATTTTGACGTTCTCAGATAATTGCCACCTTGAACTTGCCCCATGGTGAACATGCCTTGAGACGAAGATTGCCAGCATTTTAAGAAGTACTACTGATTTGATCCTAAAAAGGACAGTTTCTGCTTCCCGTTTTCGTGTTTCGTCGTTTCCGGTCATACCGCCCTCACGGCACTGGTTAACAATCCACTGTAACGCTTGTTTATAAACGATGTTAAATGTTTCACTTGTAAGTATTACACTGTTTGTAGCATTACTGAGTTGAGTCAATTTAGTTGATCAACTTTAACTTTTCGAAATCGTCATAAATGTCGCTCATCAAAATTTCCTCGTCTATTACGAACTTACAAACAACATCAGCAGCAGCTCACTGTCATCATTCTCATTAATCTCAGAACATTTTCTATTGTTTATCCTATGTTGAGGAGAATAGTACTGAATTCTGAGTTTTCCGATTGCACTCTCATCTTTTGCTTTAAATGACGTTTTCCAATATGTCCCTATATGAGTGATCATTTCAGACATGCATCAATATCATCGGCCCACATATTTGTCCGGACAGCCGGCAACATTTGCCCGAAATCTATGCCAATAAAACAGTTACTCCCCAAAATAATTGGTTTTTACATCTTAAATCTCGCGGTGTTCTGTTAATAGATACTTTATTTGCCATTGTACACTCATCGCATTCCCAGACAGCCATTATGCAGTCTTGTAAAACTTTAGATTTTTTCCACGCAGGATATTCCATATGATCTTCTTCGATCGGTATCTTAAGCATAGAATGAGCTGTTCTTCCTGAAAGCGTGGGACTTTACCCATATTCTTATTTTATTATTACTGCAACCTTTCGCTAGCGTCCCATATATTATATATATACTGGCTGGAGCAAAAAAGTTTTTATTGAACATAGTTTTTTACTTTTTAGTTCATTTTTAAACAAAAGCATATTTTTAAGTTTTTTAACCAATATTTTTAGTTTTCTACCTTTTAGTTTCTTATATGTCTTCGGTTATTTTGTGGTGACCGATATTTAAAATATGGTCACCCAGCTTACTGTACTCTACACATACACTTTTATTTCGTATCCATACCGAGAGCGTTGTAAAAATAGGTAGTCCGCCATGTTGTGTTGGCTGACATTTTGAATTTGGAATTACGCCACCCAGCTAATAGTATTCTACTTGTCATATCCTTTCATTTGATACCCATACCGATCGTGATGTAAATAAAAAAGTAACGCCATCTGCGATGGCCGCCATTTTGTTCCGGCCGCCATTTTGAATTTGGAATGACACCAAATAGGTAATTGTACTGTACTAATCATCCCCTTTCATTTGATACCAATGTCGGGGGTCTGGGGGCGCAATTGCGAAATTCGGCCGCCATCTTGGAACCGCCATCTTGATTTAGGTATTTACAAAGTGGTCGGATTGCATTGTCACCCGAACTGTACATATGGGTAAAATTTCAAGTTGATCGGTTATATAAAAGTGGGTCAAAATCAGTTTTCAAGATTTGTCTATATACATACATCCATACATACATACAGGTACAGCTAATATATAGTGCATATAAATAGCCTAAAACATGCTCGCCAAAATACTGAATCTTCCAGTAAAAGTCCCATCCCAATCGGATTAGCCGTTTCCGAGATTAGCCCGAACAAACAGACAGACAGACATACAGACATTCAGACACACAGACATACAGACAGACAAAAATTTTAAAAATGCGTGATTTCGTTTTAAAATCATGTAACTAACCATATAAAATTAAAAAAACACAATTATTTTGAAATCACAGACAGACACTACAATTATATTTATAAGAGAAGATATATATATCTATAATATAAAAATGAATCGCTAAATGTGTTGCTAAACGCAAAACTCGAGAACGGCTGGACCTATTGGACTAATTTTTTTTTCGAATATTCGTTGAAGTACGAGGATGGTTCTTACGGAGAGAAAAATTAAAAAAATTGCCTGAAAAAACAAAAAAAACACTACTCTATATTCCCATACAAAAGATTCGTAATAATACTTAAAAGTGAATTTGTACTTTAATAGCATAACATAAGATTTAAATGTTAGTGGAGGGGTTCCGTGAAAGCAAAACAATTGAGTGACATTAGTATCGTATAGATATTAATGGCCATATTTGTCAATATTTATACGATGGTAACATTGAATCATTGTTTTGTGTGTAATCGATGTTTTGGCGGGGTACCACTTTCTTCACAACCCCCTCGACATGGGTATCAAATGAAAAGCTATGATAAGTAGAATACAATAAGCAATGTAGTATAAAAATATACCTTTAGATCCATGGCGGCCATCTTAAGAGGCCGGATTACCACTTCCTTCACAACCCTCTCAACATGGGTACCAAATGAAAGAGTATGATAAGTAGAACGCAATAAGCAATGTGGTATACTCAATATACGTTAGATCCATGGCGGCCTCTCAAGAGGCCGGATTACCACTTTCTTCACAACACCTCGACATGGGTATCAAATGAAAGGGTATGATAATAGAATACAATAAACAATAAAGTAAACTCAGTCCATGGCGGACATCTCAAGAGGGCGGATTACAACTTTTTTGATATGGGAGCGTTCAAGTAATACGTCATTTTGGGGGGGAGGGGGTTTGTAAAACGTTACGATGCGTTCCCGGGGCGGGGGGGGGTTCGAACAACGCGTTACGTAACATTGTTTTTTTATTTAAATAAAAAAATACTGCATTCAAATCTCCCAACTTAGCAACCCTTTTCGTTTATGTTTTACGGGTAATCGCGATTAAAACAATAAATAAGCTATTTTAGCGGCTTTCTGGTACTTTGCGTCATATAATTGTCACTTTCAGGTAAAAGTGTTGGGTGTTACGTAACGTTTAGGGAGGGGGGGGTACAGAAAAACGTCAAGGCGCGTTACAGGGGGGGAGGGGGGGGGGTCAAAAATTTTCAAAAATTGCGTTACGTAATACTTGAACGCCCCCTATCCCGCTCGACATAGGTATCAAATGAAAGGGTATGATAAGTAGAATACAATAAGCAATGTATTATACAAAATATACCTTTAGATCCATGGCGGCCGTCTGAAGAGGCTGGGTTACCACTTCCTTCACAACCCGCTCAACATGGGTATCAAATGAAAGGGTATGATAACTACAATACAGTAAGCAATGTAGTATACAAAATATACCTTTAGATCCATGGCGGCCATCTCAAGAGGCCGGATTACCACTTCCTTCACAACCCCCTCAACATGGGTATCAAATGAAAGAGTATGATAAGTAGAACGCAATAAGCAATGTGGTATACTCAATATACGTTAGATCCATGGCGGCCATCTCAAGAGGCCGGATTACCACTTCCTTCACAACCCCCTCAACATGGGTATCAAATGAAAGAGTATGATAAGTAGAACGCAATAAGCAATGTGGTATACTCAATATACGTTAGATCCATGGCGGCCTCTCAAGAGGCCGGATTACCACTTTCTTCACAACACCTCGACATGGGTATCAAATGAAAGGGTATGATAATAGAATACAATAAACAATAAAGTAAAATCAGTCCATGGCGGACATCTCAAGAGGGCTGTTATGCCCACTCATTACATTGTAACCAATCAATAATCATTACATTGTGTAAACGGTCCCCACGTTCAGAATGTTGATATTAAATGTCTCCAAAATGTTATCAAAGCATTCTTTGTATGCACGAGCGGTATCAAATTTCATTTTAATTATTTAAATTTCAAAGTAAGCATTCTTCGAATGCATGACCGCTATCAGTTCTCGCTTCAATTTTGAACACCTAAGCATTTTAGCTCAGCATTTATCAAAAGCGATAAATGCTGAGTTAGCCGAATTCCTGAACGCGTGGACCGTGGCCGAGGCAAGAACCGCCATCAAGAAAGCTTTGGAGGGCAGTTCTTGCTGGGCCACCGGATCGTTCAATAGTACGAAAAGTTTGAATTGAAATTAATCTTAAATTGAAAGTAATTTAAATGTGCAAGTAATTTTTAAATGTGCAATTAAAAAAAGCAATGTGCAAATAAAGTATAATTAATTGAAGTGCCGTGTTTTACTAGTTTTGCGAGTGTATTTTTCAGCCAACCCCAAAAAAAAAGACAACAGGAACCGGTGGGCCAGCGACACTCAACAATGGTGGCAGCGGTGGGATTACAAAAAAAAACAGCTTTAAATTTCCATTCCAACTGTGACAACATTTGAACTTCTTGATCTTTAAATTTCCATTCAAACTGTGACAACATTTGAACTGTGAGAACATCAATTTCATCATTTAAAAAATTTTCAACCGTGACATCAACTTCATCAATTTCCAACAAACACGAGGACTTCTCCAAGGAACTTTCAACCTCGATTTCATACTCCAATTTTCATGAGGACACCCCCACGGATTCTCAACTCCAATTTCACGAGGAATTTTCCACGGAATTTTTACTGTTGACAACACCAACCGCCTAATTCATCATTTACATCAAATCTAAGTTGAACTACAGCAACTTCAACCCAACAATCAACATAGTGAAACCTTAACAACCTTAACGCAACAATCCACACGATCAATCAGTATGATTATCGCCATCGCGTGAGTACAGTACAAATTAATTTAGTAATTTACAAAACTACGTTATATCAAATTTTGCTATAAATCTATTGAAAATTTTTTATTAGTCTACACCACTATTACATAATTTATAGGGACAATTGTGAAATGCGTAGTTGTGCTTATCAATTTTAAGGTCATTTCGGTGCAATTAATAATTTTCGTACTTTGCTAAATTTTTCCTCTTTATTAATCACAGTGTTTTTATTAATGGTTTTATAACTTTCAATTCGTTTTTTTTTTGCACATTAAACAATTAAGGAATTTACAACTTTCAAACAATTAATCTTAATTAAAATCGGCATTTAATAAATAAAGTAAATTGTCTGGATTTTATTTTTGTAGAGAATTTTTTTTTCTTTTCATTTTTAATCCCAAGTAATATATCTGGATATCGGGGCTCCCTAGTCGAACTCCGGGTTGTCGAGCTCATGATTCTCTGGTCGATATTAACCCACAAGTAATACCTTCCCGTTTTAATCTGGAGAAACATCTCTTGAGCACAAGTACATGAGCAGAAGGCCCAAAAAGTCAGATTTACTCGGTACTCTATCTGTCTCCTTGAGGAGCCACACAAAAGCGGCAGCCCAAGAGGAGCGAGAGCGCCTCCCTTCGATCCGCGAAGATTCAGACTCCCAAGAAGAAATTTCGGAAACTCGGGACCTCAGTTCCAATACAAAACTCCAGTTAGACATTCGGAAATTTGACCACAAGATGTCATCTTTCAACCTTTCAAATGCTATTAAACTTATCCCCGAATTCGATGGAGACCCCAAAAGCTTACATCGATTTTTACAAATAGCACAAATCCAATGTAGCCTGGCGACTTCCGAGCCACATCAGCTAGAGTTCTTAAATTTAATGAAATCCAAAATTTCTGGTCGAGCTTATAACAGCGTCTTGCGATACCATGAATACGAAACCTGGGGAGATCTGAAAAAAAAAGTGCCATGGCTTCTCGATGGCACAGTAGACATGAATAGACCCCAAGGATAAGACATATTCATGTCAAAAACAAAAACAAAAACAACAAAAACAATAAAAACAACAAAAACAGCAAAAACAACAAAAACAACAAAAACAACAAAAGCAGCAAAAACAACAAAAACAACAAAAACAGCAAAAACAACAAAAACAACAAAACAGCAAAACAACAAAAACAGCAAAAACCACAAAAACAGCAAAAACAGCAAAACAGCAAAAACAACAAAAACAGCAAAAACAACAAAAACAACGAAAACAACAAATAACACAAAACCAACAAAAACAGCAAAAACAGCAAAAACAGCAAAAACAACAAAAACAGCAAAAACAACAAAAACAACGAAAACAACAAATAACACAAAACCAACAAAAACAGCAAAAACAGCAAAAACAACAAAAACAGCAAAAACAACAAAAACAACAAAAACAGCAAAAGCAACAAAAACAACAAAAACAACAAAAACAGCAAAAGTAACAAAAACAACAAAAACAGCAAAAACAAAAAAACAACAAAAACAGCAAAAAAACAAAAACAGCAAAAAACAAAAACAGCAAAAGCAACAAAAACAACAAAAACAGCAAAAACATCAAAAACAACAAAAACAAAAACAGCAAAAGCAACAAAAACAACAAAAACAGCAAAAACAACAAAAACAACAAAAACAACAAAAACAGCAAAAACAACAAAAACAACCAAACCAACAAAAACAGCAAAAACAACGAAAACAGCAAAAACAACAAATAACACAAAACCAACAAAAACATCAAAAGCAGCAAAAACAACAAAAACAGCAAAAACAACAAAAACAACAAAAACAAAAACAGCAAAAGCAACAAAAACAACAAAAACAACAAAAACAGCAAAAACAACAAAAACAGCCAAACCAACAAAAACAGCAAAAACAACAAAAACAGCAAAAGCAAAAAAAACAAAAAAAACAGCAAAATCAACAAAAACGACCAAACCAATAAAAACAACAAAAACAGCAAAAACAACAAAAACAGCAAAAAAACAAAAATTTATCCTAAAAGTATGCTAAACAATAATGAGTCATGGTAACGATTTTCGTCTCCGCACATTCTTTCAAATAGACTCCAGGTATAAGACATATTCATGTCAAAACAACAAAAACAACGAAAACAACAAATAACACAAAACCAACAAAAACAGCAAAAACAGCAAAAACAACAAAAACAGCAAAAGCAACAAAAACAACAAAAACAACAAATACAGCAAAAGTAACAAAAACAACAAAAACAGCAAAAACAAAAAAACAACAAAAACAGCAAAAAAACAAAAACAGCAAAAGCAACAAAAACAACAAAAACAGCAAAATCATCAAAAACAACAAAAACAAAAACAGCAAAAGCAACAAAAACAACAAAAACAGCAAAAACAACAAAAACAACAAAAACAGCAAAAACAACAAAAACAACCAAACCAACAAAAACAGCAAAAACAACAAAAACAGCAAAAACAACAAAAAAACAAAAACAGCAAAAGCAACAAAAACAACAAAAACAACAAAAACAGCAAAAGCAGCAAAAACAGCAAAAACAACAAAAAAACAAAAACAGCAAAAGCAACAAAAACAACAAAAACAACAAAAACAGCAAAAGCAGCAAAAACAGCAAAAACAACAAAAACAACAAAAACAGCAAAAAAACAAAAACATCAAAAGCAACAAAAACAACAAAAACAGCAAAAACAACAAAAACAAAAACAGCAAAAGCAACAAAAACAGCAAAAACAGCAAAAAAACAAAAATTTATCCTAAAAGTATGCTAAACAATAATGAGTCATGGTAACGATTTTCGTCTCCGCACATTCTTTTAAATAGACTCCAGGGATAAGACATATTCAT
This sequence comes from Thereva unica, assembly GCA_949987705.1. NCBI lineage: Eukaryota > Metazoa > Arthropoda > Insecta > Diptera > Therevidae > Thereva > Thereva unica. Next base: position 128,761,618 of record OX465281.1, read on the forward strand.
GTCAAAAGGCCCTCGAAAAAGAATTCTCGTCACATCGGTCCTTACAGTTGGTACAGACCGAGCTGTTTAACGCACGTCAAGAGCCAAGGGAAACCGTAACGCAGTACTCCGGGAAAATAGAAAGACTTTTGGAAGAGCTGAATATAGTTAGCACATTAGACGGGACCGATCCTGGTAACAGAGCTATACGAGCTTTGAACGAGCAAACAGCCATTAATAACTTTAAACGAGGCCTGAAACAGCCACTAAAGCTTATAGTTAAAGCCTCCCACCACAGTACCCTCAAGGATGCCATTGGGCTAGCCATTGAGGAAGAGAAGCTTCACGAAAATGAGCCGAAAGCCGCGCATGTCCCAGTGCGCAACACTAAGCAATGTCGGTATTGTAAAAATTTGGGGCACGATATCAATGAATGTCGCAAATATGCGGCTAAGTCCCGACAACAAACCAACTCACACTCATTCACACATCTGCGGGGATCCATTAACAAAGTCAGCAATACGATTCCAATCTGCCGATACTGCAAGCATCCAGGGCATTCTATAGAACATTGCCGAAAAAGAGAATACAATAATTCCAGACAAAGGGAAAATCAATTCAAGTCGCCGAAACACCCAAATGATCCCTCCCCATCGGAAAACTATCGAGCACCTGGCCCAAGCGGTTCGGTGACCAGGGCTCGCGACATGAAGTGAGCAACCGCAATTTCAATTTCAATTCACATTCTTCTACAAATGCACTCGACCTTACGGGCCATCCTAACTTTACTATATCCGTGCGTAACCCCACTAATTCGTTTACCATTCCTACTAACTCCACTAATTCGTCTACCATTGCTACTAACTCGCCTACCATTCCTACTAACTCTACTAACTCGGGCACAATTCCTACTAACTCTACTAAATCGCCTACCATCTCTGCTAATTCCACTAAAATTATTCTTACTATCTCACTTGATTACCCTAGGACATTTATGAACGAGGTCTCTATCAAGATATCTGAAACCATCCCTGACTCCAATCTTTTACTCCTGGATACGGGCGCTTCGCTAAGCCTGATCAAAATTAGTACGCTTCAGGACGAAGTCTTAGTATACACAGACACTATCGTTCAAATCACTGGTATTACACCTGAAAGGATCTTCACGAAAGGATTAGTATATCTAAATATAGAAACTACTACCGGTAAGTCCTTAACGCACCCATTTCACGTAGTTCCGTCCGATTTCCCTATAACTGCCGATGGCATCATAGGACAAGACTTCTTCTTGAAAACCAAATCTAAATTAGATTATGATACTCTAACATTCAGCTTCTACCATTCAGGAAAGCTACACACTTCAAAATTCTCGAACACTTTTAGGAGTCCGGCAATACCCCCTCGGTGCGAAAAAATAATTAGGCTTGGACCTATCAACACGGTAGGAGAAATTATTTGTCACTCACAAGAAATATTGCCTCAGATATATATATATATATATATATATATATATATATATATATATATATATATCCGGAACTATTGCCCGACCAATCAATGGTTTCATAAACATAGCTGTCTTAAATACCTCCGAAAAGGAAGTTATACTTCACACTACTCCAAAATTCGAACCGTCGCGTCGTCCAACTACCATGTGCTAAAACCTTCTTCTCTAAAACTCGATTGGTTGGTTACAATGTAATGAGTGGGCATAACATTGCGGCCATCTCAAGAGGCCGGATTACCACTTCCTTCACAACCCCCTCAACATGGATATCAAATGAAAGGGTATGATAAGTAGAACGCAATAAGCAATGTGGTATACTCAATATACGTTAGATCCATGGCGGCCTCTTTCTTCACAACCACCTCGACATGGGTATCAAATGAAAGGGTATGATAATGGGAATACAATAAACAATAAAGTCAAGTCAGTCCATGGCGGCCATCTCAAGAGGGCGGATTACCACTTTTTGATATCCCACTCGACATAGGTATCAAATGAAAGGGTATGATAAGTAGAATACAATAAACAATGAACCGCAATATACCGATCCATGGCTACCGTCGCAAGACCCATGTTCTTTGAGACACTTCATCTGTGTAAAATTGATATCTCGAAAAATACTAAGTCGGTAGGTGGTTTTATTGTTTACTATTGGCTTATGGGTGACAGCTACGAGGCGTACCGGGTCCCAGCTAGTATATATATATATATATATATATATATTAAGGTGGGTCAATTTGTTCGCAAAGAATGTATCATGGTCCTTTTCAGCGAAAATCCTAAAATTCGTGTTATTTTAAGAATTTTTCGCGAAGAAACTATATATTTTGGATGAAGTGTAAGTGTAGTCAAAATTAGATTTTTACTAAATAAGAATTTTTTTAAAAACACTTTCAAACAAACCGCTATAACTTCTGAAATAATTGTGGTAGGATAATGATCTTGGGCTTATTGGATCAGTAATTTTCCCGGCTATATATTTTGGTTGAGGTCTACCCCCACAATTTTTTAAAAATATATTTGGTACTAAATAATTATTTTTTTAATAATACATTCAAACAAACCGCTATAACTTCTAAAATAATTATAGTAGGATATTGTTCTTGATCTTGTTGGATCAGCTTTAGACCAATGTATATATCAGATGTTTACTTGCAATATAGCAGAAATAATTTGATGTTCAGTTGCAAAAAAATAATAAAACCTGGCACTTATCCAAATAACACTCAGTTTCTATAACTTTTTCTTCAAAAACTATTGCCTTAAAAAACTTCATAAAAAAAACTAACAACTTTGGTTTGGGTCAGTTATTGTATATTCCTGTTCGATTTGGTTGAAAAGTGGATTTAAAATTTGAGAAAACCGTAAAAGATTAAAAATTTCACAGTTTAACATTTCTACCATCTTCTTTAAATCATAAATACAATGGAATGTTAAATAATACCTGCATATAAACTTTTAATATTAAAATTTTGAAAAGGATTTATTGGAAATTTTGTTTGCTGTCAAATCGGGGAATTTTTTCTCTCGACTCCGCAGACGCGGCAAAAAATCCTGGTTTGTTTTTTTCTGTAACATGTTTAGATGCTCTAGTTAGCTCTTGTACATTGCGCTCAGTACTCTGAATGTGGCACGGTATTTGAATGTTGATTAACATTTCATCGCTCTCATAATAATCTTCGAAATGCTCAAGAGGTATGTCTCTTGTGTATGGTGGCTCTTGCAGGATATTGTTGTCATCCAAATCTACCATATTGAAATAATCAGCGCAATCAAAATTAATTTTTGGTTTTTTATACTCTCTTAATGTTGTTCTGTCTGGGTTTTGCCTGATGTGTATTATTTTTTTAAATGCCATTTGGCGAATTGGCTTTCTCTCGTCACAAATCATTGATAATAAAACACTTTCTGAGCTTGCGAAATAGCTGTTGTCTGCCATAACACCACGAATAACCGAAAGCAAATTACATGACAGATACTTTGTCCACTGTATGAACTTGAAGAACAAAATACTACCGTGTGCAATAGAATGGTAATATTTTACGCTAAAGTACATGGGGATATACACTTTTATTACATAAATTGCTAATGTTCGCAAATTATTTGATGGTTTACCTATTGTCACGTATGCACGTAAAATCCGAGCTGCCGAGTATCTTTGAGCGTTCGCGTCCTTCGTGCTAATCTAAAAGGAATATTTATCAGCAATATGTTGTTCAGGCGGACGGCACACACATAAAGAGGACAGATAAGTAAAACACAAATTTTTATTAAAAATATACAATAAACTGTTCTCATTTTAGGAACATAGCATCTTTCTTTCTGCAAAGATTGTCAGTGGTTCGTCTTTTTAACCGACTTCAAAAAAGAGGAGGTTACTCAATTCGACGTGTAGGTATTTTGTGGTCCTGTTCACGCATAACTTTGTAACCCAATAACTTTTTTGCTTTTTTTTGGTTCATTTGAAGGGGGAGCTTCCCACGGTGGTCCCGTTAAATTTTTTCTAAATTCTGATAACGGAGTTCGAAGTTAGGCATAAAAAACTGTTAAAATTGGTTCAACCTAAACATTTCATAGGCACCGAACAAATTACTTTATTGTTGCAAATCTGGCAGCAGGCCGATGGGGGAGTGGGTATAGCGTCGGATCCTCGGTTCAGCGTAGTGTGGCGTTTGCAGGTTTGATCCCTGGTCGGGGCAGGCCGGTTGTTTTCTTTTTCTCTTTTTCTTCTTTCTGAAATGATTTATTAACATACTAGCATAAAACCCGTGTGCCTTGCAACGCCTTTAAATAAAAACTGTTTATAATGTCCAATGTTTTCCTTCAAAAAAAAAAAAAAACAAACAAAAAAGTCAGCTGTTATTATCCCTAAAAAGGATTTATTATAGTGCATTTTGACATGAATATGTCTTATCCCTGGAGTCTATTTGAAAGAATGTGCGGAGACGAAAATCGTTACCATGAGTCATTATTGTTTAGCATACTTTTAGGATAAATTTTTGTTTTTTTGCTGTTTTTGTTGTTTTTGTTGCTTTTGCTGTGTTTGTTTTTTTGCTGTTTTTGTTGTTTTGCTGTTTTTGTTGTTTTTGTTGCTTTTGCTGTTTTTGTTGTTTTTGTTGCTTTTGCTGTTTTTGTTGTTTTTGTTGCTTTTGCTGTTTTTGTTGGTTTTGTGTTATTTGCTTTTGCTGTTTTTGTTGGTTTGGTTGTTTTTGTTGTTTTTGCTGTTTTTGCTGTTTTTGTTGTTTTTATTGGTTTGGTCGTTTTTGTTGATTTTGCTGTTTTTGCCGTTTTTGTTGGTTTTGTTGTTTTTGTTGTTTTTGTTGTTTTTGCTGTTTTTGTTGTTTTTGTTGTTTTTGCTGTTTTTGTTGGTTTTGTTGTTTTGTTCTTTTTGTTGTTTTTGTTGTTTTTGCTGTTTTTGTTGTTTTTGTTGTTTTTGTTGTTTTTGCTGTTTTTGTTGGTTTTGTTGTTTTTGCTGTTTTTGTTGTTTTTGTTGTTTTTGTTGCTTTTGCTGTTTTTGTTGTTTTTGCTGTTTTTGTTGTTTTATTTGTTTTTGTTGTTTTTGCTGTTTTTGTTGTTTTTGGTGTTTTTGTTGTTTTTGTTGTTTTTGCTGTTTTTGTTGTTTTTGCTGCTTTGCTGTTTTTGTTGTTTTTGCTGTTTTTGTGGTTTTTGCTGTTTTTGTTGTTTTTGCTGTTTTGTTGTTTTTGTTGTTTTTGCTGTTTTTGTTGTTTTTGTTGTTTTTGCTGCTTTTGTTGTTTTTGTTGTTTTTGCTGTTTTTGTTGTTTTTATTGTTTTTGTTTTCGTTTTTGACATGAATATGTCTTATCCTTGGGGTCTATTCATGTCTACTGTGCCATCGAGAAGCCATGGCACTTTTTTTTTTTTTAATAAATATGGTAAACAAATTGCTGCGTATATCACATCTGCTCAACAAATCTGCAAGTTTTGAAGCAGAGATTGGCATGTATATGTCATCAAGAGAAGTGACATTTTAGGGTATGACGAACGTTCGTTAAGTGTGTTCGCCTATTTACGTGGGTGCAAGAAATTATGAAGCAATCACAAATGAATATTAAGTAAAGTAAATTTCGAGTCATTCATTTCTACGTGATTATAGGGATGCACTGTCAAAATTTCAGCCCTTCAGCTTCAGAGGTTTGGGTTAACCCCATTTCACCCCCTTATGGGATGAATTTCGAGTAATCGCCTCTTAGTGAATGTCCACGTCATTATAGAGATGCACTCTCAAAATTTCAGCCGTTTAGCTAGAGCGGTTTGGGTTAATCCCATTTAACCCCCTTAGGGGATGAATTTCAAAAAATCGCTCTTAAGTGGATGTCCACGTCATTATAGGGATGCACTGTCAAAATTTCAGCCCTACAGCTCCAGGGGTTTGGGTAAACCCCATTTCACCCCCTTAAGGGATCAATTTCGAAAAATCGCTTTATAGTGGATGTCCATGCCATTGTAGGGATGCACTGTCAAAATTTCAGCATTATAAATTTAGCGGTTTGGATAAACCCCATTTCAACCCCTTTAAATAAAAACTGTTTATAATGTCCAATGTTTTCCTTCAAAAAAAAAAAAAAAAACAAACAAAAAAGTCAGCTGTTATTATCCCTAAAAAGGATTTATTATAGTGCATTTTTTTAATAAATATGGTAAACAAATTGCTGCGTATATCACCTCTGCTAAACAAATCTGCAAGTTTTGAAGCAGAGATTGGCATGTATATGTCATCAAGAGAAGTGACATTTTAGGGTATGACGAACGTTCGTTAAGTGTGTTCGCCTATTTACGTGGGTGCAAGAAATTATGAAGCAATCACAAATGAATATTAAGTAAAGTAAATTTCGAGTCATTCATTTCTACGTGATTATAGGGATGCACTGTCAAAATTTCAGCCCTTCAGCTTCAGAGGTTTGGGTTAACCCCATTTCACCCCCTTATGGGATGAATTTCGAGTAATCGCCTCTTAGTGAATGTCCACGTCATTATAGAGATGCACTCTCAAAATTTCAGCCGTTTAGCTAGAGCGGTTTGGGTTAATCCCATTTAACCCCCTTAGGGGATGAATTTCAAAAAATCGCTCCTAAGTGGATGTCCACGTCATTATAGGGATGCACTGTCAAAATTTCAGCCCTATAGCTCCAGGGGTTTGGGTAAACCCCATTTCACCCCCTTAAGGGATCAATTTCGAAAAATCGCTTTATAGTGGATGTCCATGCCATTGTAGGGATGCACTGTCAAAATTTCAGCATTATAAATTTAGCTGTTTGGATAAACCCCATTTCAACCCCTTAGGGGATGAATTTCGAAAAATCGCTTTAATAGTGGCTTTGCACGTCATTAAAGGGATGCACTGTCAAAATTTCAGCCCTATAGCTTTAGCGGTTTGGGTAAACCCCATTTCACCCCCTTAGGGGATGAATTTCGAAAAATCGCTTTTTAGTGGATGTCCACATCATTATAGGGATGCACTGTCATAACTAAATACCTACCGCCGCTACGTGCGGACGTCTTCACCTAAAGTGCATTAAGTGTACCGTGTTTTCTTGCCTTGCCCTAAAATTTGACCATAGTTTTAATTTTCCGCCTTTTCCCTCGGTGTATTAAAGCAGTGATAGTGCCGATCATAGTGCCGTTTCCCATAAAAACTAATTGTTGTGATAATTTTTTATTCTTATTCAGAATAATTCATTCTCGGTACAAGTTGGACTTTGAACTCTCCACGAGACACGAATCACTTCCAAAATGAATAAGTGCAGAAAAAGTACATGCTCCGCCTTTAACGACTCTCCCGCTGAATGGATAGCATGCAATGGGATCTGTGACAGCGTTTTTCATGCTTCGTGCATTGGTCTCTCCCGCTCTGCACTCAAGTACATATCTGAGTATAAAAAAGCTTTCAAGTTTTACTGCACGGACTGCAAATCAATCAACCTATCGCACATATTGTTAGCCATCAAGTCTAAAACAATAATATTATGAACTTGACTGAGTCTGTTGGATATCTAAAAACCGACATCGACGCTTGCAGCGCTAAAGTTTTTAATACTGACAAAAACACTCAGTTGCTAATTAATAGCGTGGATGAGCTTTCGTGTACTATCGATCGAGTCGATAGTAATTATTTAGATCATTCAAATAAACTTGAAAGCTTTAAATCTAAACTGGAGAATATACCAACACATAAAGATAGTGCCAAATTAAGTAAAGATGTGATGGAGGAGCTACTTCAATTTATTAAATTCGAACTGAACATGGTAAATTCAGCCATAAAGAAAGTAAAACTAAGCTCAGAAAGCCTAAATACCTGCTCGCACAGCAACAGCGAGTTTTCTGATTTCTTCCGGAAAATCTCCAACTATTTGGTCAGATTTTCCACTTTCGAAGACTCTCTTGCAACGTTGGGAAAGGAATTATCGACGTAGGCTGGGTTCATGTTCGCAGAACTGACTTAGATCTAAGTAGCAGCAAAGGGTTCATGAACATCGTAGTTAAATTTTCGAAGTCTACTAAGTCAGCATTAAATTTAAAACTGCAAAAACTTACACTGCGCAGTCAGAACTGCAAACATGAACCCGGCCGTATTTTGATCAAATTCTTGAAACCAAATTGGCGGGCTTAAGGGGGGAGCCTGCTTTAGAGGCTTCAAAAAATCTATTTTTTTGAGGAATTTTTAGGGAAGGAAATAAATATTTAATTGAAACGAAACTTTCAGGTATTATTGTTATATATTTCAACATTTTTCTCAAATTTTTTCATTAACATATATGTCATAATATGCCGGGTACAAGCATTTCGCCGAGGCGCCTCGAGCGTGCATGTGTCGTGTTGGCGGGAAAGATAGGAACAAAATTTAACGTCCTATCGAAACGAGACAAAATTGATTGTATTCAGGATTAAATTCTCTTCTACTTGAACCTAAAAAACCTTAAAAAAAGTTATAATTAACCCACTTTTTAAACAATCTAAGGTGAAATTTTTTTTTTCCAGAAAAAAATTTTTTTTTTAAGTTGCGAAAAATTGTTGAATTTCTCACTTTTTTTAGATTTTTTAGGTTCAAGTAGAAGAGAATTTAATCCTGAATACAATCAATTTTGTCTCGTTTCGATAGGACGTTAAATTTTGTTCCTATCTTTCCCGCCAACACGACACATGCACGCTCGAGGCGCCTCGGCGAAATGCTTGTACCCGGCATATTATGGCATATATGTTAATGAAAAAATTTGAGAAAAATGTTGAAATATATAACAATAATACCTGAAAGTTTCGTTTCAATTAAATATTTATTTCCTTCCCTAAAAATTCCTCAAAAAAATAGATTTTTTGAAGCCTCTAAAGCAGGCTCCCCCCTTAAGGTCTTTATCCAAGGCTGACGAGGAGACGGGACTGATCACCAATGAAGATGTTGCGGCAAAGAGCAGAGCAGAGAATCTTTCTTTCAGACGAATTAGAGGGAGCTTTCAACGATAGGACTGAAAGTACGAGCAGCAATTATGGGAATAAGTTCACTCTAGGCCCTCCTAATCTCTACAACCAGAGTCTCTCTATCTCTTCCGGCCCATCTCACTATTTACCCCCGCTCCACTTACCTACTACCATATCGAAACTTGGAACAACATGGTCAGTAGAAGATTGGGACAGAAGATTAAAAAACATTGACGCAGCAAACAAGGCACATAACGTAGCGCGCAAGAAGGATTCAAAAAAACTGCGGCGAGGCGTTACTACGTCGCTTCTCGACAAGGAAATATCAACAGCCCCTAAATACGCTGATCCAGCTTGGATAAGCAAACTTTTCGAAGATCACTTCTCCATAACTCTACTGGATTGCGAATTAGTATCACCTCGGAAAATGAAGTCAAAACAACTCAGGAGCTTTAAAGTAGTTTTGCCTTCTAAATATGATTGGCTGTTCCTGAGCTCAAAATCGGACGTCTTCAGATGGAGAAATCTCACCCTCAACCGTTGGATCAATAAAAATAGTAGAAGTAAGCAAGTTAGACCTAAGATAAGTAGTTCCAACAATAGATCTAAGGTAAATAGTCCCACTACTAACATATCCGGTCTTACTAAACCTATGTTAAATTCTAACTTAGATGTAAGCTCCAATAGTAACAGACTAACAACACCCGCAATACCTTCTAAAAATTCTTCTACCCACTTTAAATCCAACATTATATGTTCTAACGTCCCTATAAAAATAAATAGCCGTGATCCATCAATGCATTACAAGACTGGTGCACCACTAATAAGTTGCATCTTAACATCAACAAATGTCAAGCAATTACCTTCTCTCGTAAACATAACACACAGCAGTATTATTATCATCTCAACGACACGGTGTTGAATCATGTCGATCACATTGTCGATCTAGGTGTCGTTCTGGACAAAAAACTTAATTTTAATTTGCACTATGATAATATTACTGCCAGAGCCAACAAACTTCTTGGCTTTATAAAGAGAAGAGCTAAAGAATTCGACAACATTTGGGTCACAAAAACTCTTTTCTGTTCTCTAGTCCGCCCTATCCTGGAATATGCATGTCCCATCTGGGATCCCATATTTCTCATAAGTAGCAACAGGATGGAATCAATTCAAAAGAAGTTTATCCTCTTTGCTCTGAGAAGTCGACACGATCCGCGAGATTTTCTAAGCCTACCACCCTACACGGAAAGGCTCAAAGTGTTGGACCTCTTGCCACTCTCTTCTAGGAGAAAATTTCTTATCGCGTCTCTCACCTTAGAAGTCCTTAACGGCAACCTTAAAGTGCAGTTTTTGTCGGATATGATCAAGTTCAATGAAGATACCCGACTTACAAGACATACGAAACTGCTCAAGGAATACCCACATCGGACCGAGTATGCAAGGAATGAGCCCGTTAACAGATGCTGCGTGGTCTTTAACAATTGAAGAGTTATATTCCAAAACGTACTAAGTCAATTTTTGTTTTATTTTAATATTGTATTGCTTTCCAATCTATGACGTAGTAGTTATGCATTCACATAAACATTTATCACAAATCATACTCATTCCGATGTATAATGGGTCATACACATGAATTTTCCATCAATTTCAATAGCTAGTATTCATATTGAATTTTTTAATGTTTTTTTTATATTAAAAATAAAGATTTGAAAAATACTATTCTTTCTTTTGCTGGGCTGAACTTTCTGAGGAATGAAAACATTTACCATAGTACATATCATAATTTTACTATGAAATTTTATTTCAAAATGTACTAAGTAATTGACTTAGTACATTATGAAAATGTACCACCATAAATAAAACCATTTCTTTCATATAAAATGTAGCAAATTTATTTATATTTTTATAAATAATAGTTTCTTTTATCGGTTTTTTGAGAAAGGAAATAATATTACAGCCCTTTAGGCGAGAGTGAAAGTGATATTCAGTTTTTTTTTATTTCCCACTACAGTAGACTCCCGATTATCCGAAACCCGATTAACCGATTCTCTCGCTTAACCGAAACATTTTGAGTTGCTAGGGAATGGGAAAAAAATTTACTTCGTCCTAGCTTCGCGGAAAGAGGCGTGAGAAGAGGGTGTGGGAGCGCGAGGGAGGGTCGACAGTCCCACGGATGTGACGATCTGTTTCTCCGAACCTCTTAGTAAACAAACCTAGCTTCCTGTTGGAACAGTTAAAGGCAGTGCCTTCAGTTTGCCTTCAACTTACGCAGAGTGAAGTGCTGTAAAATAAACTTTTTTTCAAGTAAACGTGTTTTTATTCTAATTGATCCATTTTCACGCAGAAATTTCGGACTCCCGTTTAACCGAAATTTTCGCTTATCCGAAACCCCTCGGTCCCGAAGGTTTCGGTTAATCGGGAGTCTACTGTAATTACATCATAAGAACTTAGCACGTTTTGGAATATCGCTCTTCAATTATAGATCATGTTACTCCCCTTCAATAGATAAAGTATCCTATAAAAAAGACTTAAATCCTTCCTGACAACCTAATACTAACACTCCTTAGAATTAAATAATTATATATGCCAGTGTTTGTCTATAAGAACTCTTGTGTATTTAGTTTAAGTATGCCTTGTTTGGCAAATAAATAAATAAATAAATAAATAAATTTCAGCCCTATAGCTCCAGCGGTTTGGGTAAACCCCATTTCACCCCTTTAGGGGATGAATTTCGTAAAATCGCTTCTTAGTGGATGTCCACGTCATTATAGGGATGCACTGTCAAAATTTCAGCCTTATAGCTCCAGCGGTTTTGAGTTGACCCTATTTCACCCCCTTAGGGGATGAATTTCGAAAAATCGCTACGGATGCACTGTCAAAATTTCAGCCCTTTAGCTCGAGCGGTTTAGGTTGTGCGTTGTCTGTCAATCAGTTACTTTTTATACAATAGAAAAAAAGTAAAGAAAAAAAATCCCCTTACAACTTATTGAACCCCATTTCAGCCCCTTCAACCCTTTTTTCTCCAAAAAAAGTAGCCTATGTCCGTCTCCAAGGTCTAAACTATGTCTGTTGCAAATTTCATCAAAATCGGTCCAGCGGCTTAGGCGTGAAAGCGTAACAGACAGACAGACAGAGTTACTTTCGCATTTATAATATTAGTAAGGATTGGTCAGCGGCCGATAGTACCTGACATAGCGCAAAGGGCTAGAGAGAAGTATTCTTGTCTGTGGGATCTGTGCGGTGCGACTTCGATCCTTGGGCTCGCGGTGCTTTTTTTCCTATATATCGACAAAATAATTATTTTTTAATTTCCTTAGGGGAATTTTTTTCCAAACAAGTTTTCGACGTGAATACGTCTGTAAATTTGCTTCCAGAACAAAAGCCGATGAGAACGAAATTATCGCGAAATTTGCAGCTCAAAAAACTATTGTTTATATCGAATAAAGAAATATACCATGACGTGGATGAAGAATCAAAGAATTTTATTGTTTACATTTAATTTCGCCGATATCAATGGCAACTTAACTTTTTATATGCCTTATATTATCTTGATCTGTATGTGTGTGTAGTGTAAACAAATCTTGCAACTTGATTTTGACCCAGTTCCATATAACCGATCAAATGCAAATTTTGCACATACGTATAGTTCGCATGACAATACAATCTGCAATCAAATTTTGCAATTGCGCTCCCCGACCCCAGACATGGGTATCAAATGAAAAGGTGTGACAAGTAGAATACACTTCGCTATGTGGCGTCTTTCAAAACCCAAAATGCTGTACGAAACGAAACTGTGTATGAGAATTATCCTTTGAATTAAAAAAAACCGGTTCCCCGGGCCACGGCGATTCGCGCTGTGGCGATTATCACGTGACAACTACCATGTTACTCGTTATCTGTTATTCATTACATGCAATATTATAATAAACACAATATACATATAATTTTGCAGTATTCTTATTTTTTTATTCGTTCTCAAATGTAACAATGCCCAGAGGGAAATGTAATGGGTAGGTAAGCGAGGTGGTAATGAGATGGACCCATTACCTTTCTGATGAAATCATAGGTTACTTTTACATAGGGATGTCCTAGTGCGGTAAGCACTTACAGTAGGCTTACAGACGAGGAATTATTTCAGAGGCGAAATGTATTAGGTGAATACATATGTAGATTACCATGTAAGGCATGCAGAATAAATTACTGGCTACCCTTTTTAGCAATAAAAACAATGCTTTCCGAAAGTACCATTCCATTTTTGCTACATTTGGTAAGGATTTTTCTAACAAGACATCTTTTTGATTTTGTTGCTGATTGTTAGTGGTATATGTAAATTAATCTTATAAAATTGATGAGGACGGAATAAACTCAAGAAGAGAGGCTTCGACAAGCCAAAGACAAATAACAAAAGCACATCACATTTCCAACGAAAGTATTTCACAAGGCATTACCTAGTCGCTTACCTACTCATTACAACGTAAAGACCTCCATTTTCCTAAATTTCCAGTAGAATTTTTCGATTACCAGGTAGGCGCTTACACAAATCATTGAAGAATTCGTGGGTTACCAGGGTAACCCCTCGCTAGTTTTCCCGCTGGGATATAATAAACACAATATAGATACGCGGCACTCATTGCCACTACTATGTACATGCAGCGTAAGCCACGCCCACTCACACGGTTATGCGACACTTTGTCGCTTGGGCATCCCGGCTAACCGTTTTATTAGACGTTGTCACGTCAAAAGCTACTTTACCGCCTTTCTGAAAAGAAGTTAGGCATAAAATAGTATTAAAATTTGCAAGCCTTGAACCTTTCATTGGCAGCGAACAAATTGTTTTATTGTCACGGAATTAATACTATACAGGGTAAGTACTTTAACCAACGAGTAGGCAAAATTGGCAGCGATGCACAGGAGAGTTTATTTGGAGCACTCTCCCTTTACTGGAGTTTTCATAAATTTTATACAACAAAAAACCGGAAATTATCCTCGTGACGATAAAATGTGATATTAGCATAACCAATAGCCCAGTTCTCTTTCGATGCGAAGGACAAGCCGCTTTTGGAAGTGGTTAGAATTCAGTTGGGGGACTGCTTGGGGAACCAACTCTCGGGCTTGGCTAAAAAAGCAAACATTTTTTTTTTCTTTTTTAAAAAGGTTTTTTATAATGCTCCTAAAACGCTTTTGAGGAGCATAAAAACGTAGGCTCCCTGCAATGACAGGATATATTAAAAAATGAATGGACTCAAAAGCACGAAATAAAAAAAAAATTTAAAAACCGACTTCAGAAAAAAACCATTCCCGCGATGCACAAAAAAGATGAAATAATTGTTTGTAATTCTTAACAACATCAATCCAATCAGAATGGATCTAGAAAGAAGAATCACTTTTGAAGACGGTGCTAACACATGTGGGTGATATATGTATTAAGGGCATAAGCCTAACAAAGAAATGAAAACAATTGCCGAAGCAAGAGTTAGTGTAATCAAAGTCAACTACTACCTGGCACCGTCTTCAAAAGTGATTCTTCTTTCTAGATCCATTCTGATTGGATTGATGTTGTTAAGAATTACAAACAATTATTTCATCCTTTTTTGTGCATCGCGGGAATGGTTTTTTTCTGAAGTCGGTTTTAAATTTTTTTTTAGTATGCAGACTTCCATCCCTGCGTTTGCGGTGGCTCTGGCTTCTTTCTTCAATTTTCGATCTACAGCCCTGCTCGAACCTGTCAATAGTACGTCTTCTGCTGCCGCTGTACTCGTTCTGCTTCTTGTAGTTGATTGTGTTTACCCTCTGCGTATAGTGGTCCGAGCCATAGCACGCTACCCTCATTGTTTTTAGATAGAGTGTACTCGTGGTCCCTCTTCTCCCAATTAGGACTTGGTCTATTTCATTATTTGTTACCCGTCTGGTGACTGCCACGTCATCTTATGAATATTTTTCTGCGGAAAAATTGTTCAACTATCATGAGTTCGAGTTGGCGAGATCGACTAACCCATTACCATTGTCATTGGTAGCGTTTTGTGACTTCTACTACATATGTCTCCTAGGGACTCCTCTTCTTTTCCTATTTTGGCAGTCACATCTCCAAGCACCTTTTTAATATAATTTGATGGTATTAACCTGATAGCATTAGTTTGTTAGCTCTTTGTAAAGTTCCCTTTTCCTTTCATTCGACTTGACTTATGTGGGAGCATTAACGTTTTGTGAGATGTTATGCAGTCTCGTTTTAATGCGAAGCGTGTTCTGTTTTTTAACTGGCCTGAAGTCGGTGATATCGTTCTCTTCTCCGCTATAAATGCTACTCCGAACTCTCTAATTCCATTCGAGTACCATTCTTCATGTCATATTTTTTTAATAATGATAAGACCCACCGCAGAGGGCCTACCGTTGTCTTTTTCGTTTTCGTCGCCCTGTCCGAGGCATACCCAAAAGTTTAGAAATTAACAAATCTTTAATATTCGTATGGTTAATGAGGGAAAGGCGAGCAGCTATATGCACAAATTCTTCAAATGACGATGTCAGGCTACCAGACTGAGAACGCAACATTTTTATACGCGTTCGCACACAACTATCCAGGGGAAGGTTTTACGCTTTTATATGGAGTTAAACTTAATGCATTGGTGCAAATTTTCGATTTATGAAAAGAAAACAGTTGATTCAATTTTCCTTCTTTTTCTGTTTTGCATACTTTTCCGAAGCGAGAGAATCGGGCTTTGTCTCGCCGAGTTGACGATGCATCCGTTGAGTTCGTGCTCAGCCGTTATGTTCATATATACACCCACACAAGTGTTTCAAGAGGCATAACACTCAGTGAGGGTATCTCGCGCTAACGCCGATGGCTGCTTCTTTAGCTCAGCTCAGCTCAGTTGATATAGAGGTTTTCAATTTTGCGTAATCGTACCCCCGTTACAAATGGTCGTTGTTTTCATTTTTGTTACTCCGTGTAAAGTTCTATAAACATCCTTGAGTTAACGCAAGGCCCATAGCCTCCTCCTTCCTTACTCTCCCAGAATGTTATCAACATGTCCTATCCTTTGTTGCTTGTTTCGAACCAAGCTTAGTACTAGTCATTTCACAATGACGAGTACAATATTATAGACTAGTAGTACAGACGATAATACTGTTACGTTTTTCCGACTTAACGGATTCCTAGGATTAATTAAGGAATACACTTTTTAATTATCCACACAATAATTTATTTATTACAAACCAAAACACAATTTAATTACAAACACAATTCTTACAGTTCACTATAATCACTTTCAATTTAATAACTCGCACTATTAAATTCTATCTATCGCTTTATAGTTCACTTTTAAATCACCACTTTTCACTGTTCTCACTTTAGAACACCATTATCGCCTTTCAAATCAAAACTGACTGACTCAGCGCCTGCAAGCCGCTTTTATATCCAAGCTCCACCTTTATCTAACTTCTGGAACCTTCGTCCCTTTTCTAGTGCCTAGTGGTATGTTCGTTTCTTTTCGTCCAGAAGCTTGAAGTTGTCTTCACTTACCGCTCGTTCCAATTTTAGTTTAGTGCATAAATCATTAGTTCAGACATCAACCAGAGTTGTTACCGACAATCGTTGATTATGCTTTTTAACAAACAGATGGCGCATAAATCATCACATTGCCCCCTTCTTAGGACTGTTCGTCCCGAACAGCTGTCCATCCTGGATCCGGCTGATGATATGGCCACAGCCTATCTATGTGCACAACCTTCTTCTTGGCTTTGGGTCCTTGTTGAATCCTGTAGACAACGTCGTTGATCCGTGTTAGGATTTTATAGGGCCCCTCCCACTAGCGCTGAAGGTTCGGAGACTTGCCTTTTCGTCGTCGAGGGTTGAACAGCCAAACGAGGTCACCTTCCTGGTATCCGCTACAGTTTGCTCGGAGGTCGTACCTAGTTTTCATCCTGTCACTGGCTATCTTGAGATTGTTCCTTGCAAGCTGATGGATATCTGCGAGTCGATCACGAAGTTCACCTGTATAACCGCCAGTAGACTCGTTGCTTTCAACAGGTGTCCCAGATTTCAAGTCGCTTGGCAGCCGGATTTGTCTTCCAAAAATCACACTACAAGGGGTTTGTGCTGTGGAATTATGAACCGCTGTCCGATATGCCAATAGAAATATAGGGATGTAACTGTCCCAGTCACGCTGGTGCTCACTAACAACTTTCCTTAGGTGTTCTAGCATTGTCCTGTTGAATCGTTCTACCATTCCATCGGACTGGGGATGAAGGGGCGTCGTCTTGGTTTTCTTCACCCCGAGAGTCTTACATACTTCTTGAAAAACTTGAGATTCGAAGTTTCTCCCTTGGTCAGAGTGAAGCTCATGAGGAACACCAAATCTGCAGATCCAATTGTTCACTAATTCCTCTGCAACAGTGATTCCTTCCTGATTTGGAATGGCATATGCTTCGGGCCACTTACTGAAGTAGTCCATGACCACCAAAATGTAACAATTTCCTCGGTCCGACACCGGAAAAGGTCCCGCCACATCGATTGCGATTCTTTCCAATGGGGCTCCCACGTTGTATTGCTGCATTTCTCCTTTTGTTCTTACTCGAGGGCCCTTGCTGCTGGCACAAGTTGTGCATTTACGGCGCCAGTCTGCAACATCGTCTCGCATGTGAAGCCAATAGAATCTATCTCTTATTTTTGCCAAAGTTTTATTGACTCCCAGATGTCCTCCTGATGCGCCATTATGACACTCCTCGAGAATATCTTTTATTATAACGCGAGGGACTAATAGTTCATGGAAATGGTACTTTAACATTGCAAAAATGCAGGACAAGGTTTTATTTTTGGGATGTGTAGGGGGGGTCAGTGTGAGCTTAAGTTTGAGTTTTCGGGATTCTAACCCCCCCATTTGGCCGCCATCTTGGAAAACGTGTGCAAATGGTTTTTCCACTATATCACCGAAACGGTACATCTTACCGAAAATTTGCAAGAACAATTTTTGTTTAGAATTAAATAATCTACAATTTATTAGTTAGAAATTTTGTGGTAAAATGAATAATTAAGAAGTTATAAGCCTTAGAACACAAAAATTAGTCACAATATTTTCTTTTAAAGGCTATAACTTTTTTCCCTTCAACTTTACCAAAAAAAATAAGAGCAAGTTTTTTGTAGAGGGTTTCATTAGGAATAATTTTCATTCATTACTTTTTTAATTTCATTCACTACGAAGGGTTTTACAGCGCCCCGAATGTATGAAAGTGACAGATTTTCGGAATATTTAATTACAATTTTACCTCCTAGAAATTAGCAATAACAGCTAGCAAGTAATAATAATGAATGAATGACTATACGTTATGAGAAATGCCGATGTTTGAGTAATGTAATAAAATTGTTTCGCATTTTTTTGCGGGTTTTTATTGCTGTTATGCCATGTTTTTTAAGGTACGATATGGTTTAAAATAAATTTCTTTGAATAGTAACATGCGTTACTCCAATTTTTTAAAATAATTTGTTTTCTAGATATAGAGACACACCTGAAGTATATTGCAATATTGCTCATATTCTAATTACTATACCACAAGTGTGTCTCTGGTATAACACTCTCTTTTAGGTTACTATTGTTAAAAATACTTCAAATAATTCGTTTACAATTTTGTATTAAAATGAAATAATTTACGGCGTAATCTTATTATATATGAAATTTTTTTTGGATCATGCTGTAACCTTGCTGGTTATCTGTACTAACACGAGTGCGATCGCTCCAGGTCGCCTTTAAAACTATGGGGTGAAAAAATTCTCAAGTTGTAATGCGTGTAGGGGTTTCACATGTGTTTCCTTTATTTCAATTCCACATTTCCCTATGATTTACATTGCGCGAACTGCTTGAGAATGAACAACTAATACCATGACGATTGCTCCAGGTCGCCTTTAAAAATGCATTATGAAAAAATGTGATTTTATTAATGGTACACATTTTATGGGTGGGGCGTAACTTATGTGATGTTGTTTCGTACCCTTTCTTTTTTATGAGAATTTTCATAAGGGATTTAATTAGAAAAAAAGCACTGTAGCTATTCTTTTTCAACTTATAGGAGATTTTTGTTGATGTGGTTATAAGGAATTGTAAATGGGTTAGTAAATCAAGGGTGTCACATCTTATTGAAAATAGATAATCTTTGCTAATACCTGCATTCGATGAGAGGTACCGTCAGCGGTTTCCCATTTGCTCTTTAATACTCCTCGCTCAATGTGCAAGGAATCCCATTGGGCCCAATAGCTCTTCAGAGTCTCGCTCCTCTCTGCAATGTCCTTCCATTCAGGCTTTTCCTCGTATTCCTTCCATGTCAGAATTGAAGAAATATCCGGGTCATCGCGTTGGGCGTCTCGGAGTCCCTGGTCATCCCATCCTGTCGTTGGCTCGACTGCCGCCCTTTGACACTTTTCCTCGATACGCCCACAATGTTTGCAATCTGGTACGCATGGTCGCCGGGAGAGTGCATCTGCATTTCCGTGGTCCCTTCCATTTCTGTGGCCTATATTGAAGTCGTAAGAACTGAAGTTCCTCGATCCATCTTGCCACTTGTCCTTCAGGATTTGTGAATTGCATCAACCATTTTAATGCTGCATGATCCGTTCGAAGGATGAAGTTTTGCCCATAGAGATACTTGTGGAAGTGTTTAGTTGAGTCCACGATTGCCAATAGTTCCCTTCTTGTGACACAGTAATTCCGCTCTGATTTTGACAGCGCTCTACTGTAGTAAGCTATGACATTTTCCTGTCCATCGAAGTTTTCTGATAGCACTGCACCAATCCCGACATTACTCGCGTCTGTGTCCAATATGAATCTTTCGCCTGGCTTCGGGTATGTGAGTATTGGTGCTTGGCAAAGTCCTCGTTTTAGCGTGTTGAAACTTTCCGCTCACTTTTCTGTCCAGATAAA
Source organism: Thereva unica (assembly GCA_949987705.1). Lineage (NCBI taxonomy): Eukaryota > Metazoa > Arthropoda > Insecta > Diptera > Therevidae > Thereva > Thereva unica. The sequence goes on from OX465281.1 coordinate 128,781,439, forward strand.
TGGTTTTTCTTTTTCTGTCAGTTTATGTAATTCCTTAGCTATGTCGGCAAAATTCCTGACAAAACGTCTATAATAGGTGGCAGGCAAGTCCCAAAAAGCTTCGAAGTTCATGTTTATCCTTCGGTGTGGGCCAATTCTTAACCTCTGTTATTTTCTCAGGATCTGTTTGAACTCCATTGGATGAAACCGCATGTTTTAGGATTGAGTTTCAGTTGGGCAGTTCTCAACTTTTGGAAAAACTCTCGTAGATTGCCCAGATGTTCCTCGAAACTTTTTCCAACGACGATGATATCGTCCAAATAAACCAGACAAGTCTTCCATGTCAGTCCTCGCAAGACGCATTCCATCAGTCGTTCGAATGTAGCTGGAGCATTACACAGTCCAAACGGCATAACTGTAAACTGCCACAAGCCGTTTCCTGCGGAGAAGGCTGTCTTTTCTCGGTCCTCCGGGTGAATTTCGACTTGCCAGTAGCCGCTCTTAAGATCCAAGGTAGAAAACCATTGAGCTCCAGAGAGAGTATCCAGTGTGTCATCGATTCGAGGTAATGGGTAGCTGTCCTTTTTAGTAATGTCATTTAACCGCCGAATCCACGCAAAACCTTGTACTGCCATCTTTCTTTCTGACGAGAACCACGGGAGACATCCAAGGGCTTTTCGACTCCTCTATAAGGTCTTGTCTTCTCATATCTTCAATCATATTGGCTCCCTCTTCCCGCTTGGCTAGTGGTAGTCTTCTCGGCGGTTGTTTAATTGGCTGGGCATCTTTGGTATCGATCCTGTGTTGAACGATGTTCGTTTTCCCAAAGTCATCATCTCTCATGGCGAAGATATCACTGAAATCCTCTACTAATTTTCTTGCCTGGAGATACTGTTTTTGTTCAAGACAACTAGTTGAGAGCACTGTGTTTACTAATTTCGTGGCTTCGAAACCGTTTCCATGTTAGCGGACTCCACTAATGTAATCTGTTCTGCCGGTTTTCCTTTCCCAAAACCGTATCCTTCTTCAATCGTATTTCTCGTTCGTTAGTATTTAGCACTTTCACAAATACCTCCTTTTTGTCGTCGATGCTCACCAGACATTTTCCAATTGCTATATTTTTGATTGGTCCCCTTTGCTCTGGTTCGATAAGGTACAATCGGTAGCTCCCGGGATCACCATCGACTATCGCTCGCACCAATTTCTCAGCACACGGAGGAAGCACGGTATCTTCAGGAACGACGACTTTCAGCTGCGAATAACAAGTGGATCCTGTGGCCATTGGAATCTCCTTGTTGTCATATCTCAGTATTTCCTCTCCGATGTCCAGTAGAATTTTATGTGTTTTCATAAAGTCCAGACCGAGAATACACTCGTCTGTTATATCAGCTACCAGGAAAGAATGTGAAAATCTAATATCAGCAAGAACCACATTCAACATAATTTCCCCGTATAATCGCACTGGCTCTCCTGTTGCAGTTTTCAGTCTGTATTGGCGTGCGTCTTTCAGCCATTTATTACCGACCATGTCAGCCCGGATAACAGATTTTGAAGCACCACTGTCAGTTATTGTGCATTTTTCAGATCCAATCTTTCCATCGATGACCAGGCTGTTGCCACTACGCTGCAGTTGTTTGATAGTGGTGATGATGACTCCGGGGGCTTCGATTTCCCCGACTAACTCCCGCCCCATGAAGTTAGTCTTTATTCGTTTCCCTGCTGCTGTCTGCGGGGAGACACGAAGTCATTGTTTTCGGCCTCCCTCTGGTCACCTTTCTGCCGATGACCGCATTTTTCACAACAAGTTCCGCCACTCCTATTTTCGGGAGACTCTGCTCTCCTTCGCTTTCTGCAATTCCTTTGCAAATGACCCGGTTCACTACAGTTCCAACATCGGAGTCGACCGAGTACTTCCGTTGCATTCATTCTGTTGCAAATATTCTCTGTTGTGTGGATCTCTCTGAGGTGGACTGCACTTCTTGATACTTGCTTCGCTGCCTCGTATGCCCGAGCATATGCCAAAACTTCAGCAGTATTCTTCTTTCCGGCCAATCTGGCTGTTTGTTGTAGATCTCGGTCGGCAAAAGAGTTAAGGAAAGTCTCTCTTGCTACTTCGTTGATGTAGTCTTGGCCGAAACTAGGATAATCCAGATGCACTAACCTCTCGATATCGGCGCATAGTTGTTGCAAAGTTTCTCCTGGCTTTTGAAGTCTATTTCGAAGTTGAAGTCGATAAACCTCTTGCAGGTGCTGATCACCGTAACGCATTTCCACCGCTTGAACTAAGAACCCATAGCTGTTGCGATGTTCTGCTGGTATTGACTGCAATATTTCTGCTGCAGTGACAACGTTAAGGCCGTTGCTTTTTCCTCCTCAGTCCAGAAATTGCCTGTTGTTGCTGCTTCGAATTGGAGCTTATAAGTAGGCCATGGGCTTTGCCCGTCGAAAGTTGGAGGCTGCAGTTTCCTAACTCCGATGACTTCGTGAGATGTTGTCGCTGGGTGATTCAAATATTCAAATAATTTATTATAAAAAGCGCTGAAGATTACAACATCTTATATAGCACTACACAATAGAAAATACAATTCAGGCGTGACAGAACGATGATAATAATAATAATAATAGTTATAGTAACAACTGAAATAAAATTACAATAATGAACAATCTTAAGCTAAGAACTAAAATTACAAATAATTTCAAGAACAATTTAGGGAAAGACAATTTAGAGAATGACATGTGTAGCATCCATAAACATGACTACAATTTTGCGTTCTTAATCAACTTGCAGAACACCCCGCTGGATCCCTCAGTTTGCACATGACTCGGAAGAGAATTCCACCTACGAACAGCCTGGACAAAGAAAGAACGCTCACCAAAGCGAGAATTACACCTTGGTATAAGGAGCTGGAGACCTCTGTTAGATCTCAAAAACACTAACTTTTCATGTAGGTAATCTGGGCTCTTAGTAAGTATTAATTTATGAAGAAAGGCAAGAGCACGCCTTGCACAATAAGTCTCAATGGATGTACCAACAAACGAATTGACGTATCTGGAAATGTGACTTCCTCTGGTGAGGTTGTAGATATACCTAATGACATCATTAAATGCCACCGTTATTTTCCTCGCACATACAGAATCCAACTTGGGAAAGATAAGGCTACCATACATAAAGTGAGGTAACACGACAGCTTTAGCTAACTTCATTCGTAACCCAGGAGGTACGCTAACCGAGCTAATCCACAGCTGCCTTAGGCTACTATAAATTTTACCCAGAGTCGAACGAACATGACTGCAGCAACTAAAACTGGAGTTCAGTTGAATACCCAGACTTTTCGCAGAATGCACATAGTCAATAACGGCATTATTTAATACGACCGGTGGTAATACTCTTGTGTCTATGATGTCTCTATAAACAGCTAAGCAGATTGATTTAGATGGATTAAGCAACAGGCTATTTTGCAGGTCTTCGTTTATTCGCACAATACAGTCCTCAATTAGCCCAACCGGACGAGTGAGATACAATTGGACATCATCAGCATATAAGTGGATAGCACAATTTCGTACTACTCTTGGTAGGTCATTTATGTACAGGCTGAATAAAAGTGGGCCAAGAATTGAGCCTTGAGGCACACCCAAATAAAGAGACGCAGCGGACGAGTAGTCATTTCCCACTTTAACAACTTGGGACCTGCCAGCCAGAAAATTACATATCAACTTCACAGCCGAAGATGAAAAGTTAAAATCCCTTTTAAGCTTACTAAGAAGCTTTTGGTGATTTACCGAGTCAAAGGCTTTGCTAAAGTCAAGCAAAACTAAAACAGCTAAGTGATCCTTATCGAGCGCCTCGTGGATGTCCGAAGTAACTTTTAATAAGGCTGTCTCGCAGCTATAATTCGGTCGAAAACCAGACTGCCATTTGGATAAGAGATTGTGTTGTTTGACATATTGCATTATTTGGCTGTGCACGACTTTTTCAAAAACTTTCGCAAAGAAACACAGTAGACTGATAGGACGAAAATCACCAGGCTCCGATGGGGACGATTTCTTGGGTACAGGAACCACCAATGCCTTTTTCCACTCAGTCGGGAATTGGGAGGTAGTCAAACAAAAGTTGAAAATATGGACTAGAGGACTCACAATAAAAGGTACTAACAATTTCAAGAATACGGGTGTTAAAGAGTCGAATCCTGTGGCATTCGACTTAATAGAGTGTATAGCTGTAAGTACTTCAGAGGCCTCAGTGCATCTAAAACTAAACCCCACATCAGCCTGACCATTAGAATTGCGACACAAAATGTCAGAATATTGAACACTTCTATTCACAAAGAAATTGTTTAGTACATTTGGGTCCATAGCAGTTTTGTAATCATCACTGCCATGTATTCCCAAACTGCGAATATTCCTCCATAACTTTTTCAAAGGCTGATTGGTGTCCAATTTAGAGGCAAAATATGTTCTTTTTGCAGAGCGAATCATAGCTGTTACCCTATTACGAACAGCTTTATACCTGCTGTATATCAATGCTTCCTTGTTTCTCCGGTACTGTTTAATGAGGTAATCTCTCTCAGCCATTGCCCGATGGATGTTATCAGTAATCCAAGGACACCTCCGCCGACGTACACGACACATCTTTAGAGGGACATAACGATCAAATAGATTTAATAAACTATATGTTAAATTTTGCACCTTTCCATCTAGAGTCTCCTCTCGATATACATTATCCCAAGTCATACAACTACACTCAGTCTTCAAGAGATCTTTCTCAATATTCTTAAAGTCACGATAAACGAAGGAAATAACTTTAGGAATAGCCGCCAATCTCATCCTATACGTCATAAAGAGAAAATCATGATCAAAGTTGCTTGGAGGCGAAATCTGGTTATGAAATAGTACCTTAAGAATGTTTGTAGTCAACATATAATCTAACTGGGAGGGGGAGGACGCATTGTAATAGGTCGGTTGATTATTGAGAGCCTTTAGATCTAATGTTAGTAGGAGATAGGGCAATTCATCCGCTGCAGAGCCTGCTTTCAGAGCGTTTACATTAAAATCACCACAAACAATAACGTCGCGATACTTCTGAACGACAGGATTGAGTGATTCGGTAAGTTCAACAAAGTTACACGGATTGAAGGTGCCTGGAGGAGAGTAAACACTAAATACGGCTAAACTTTCACAATCAGATGCCACTTCAACACCAATGAATTCAACAATTTCACCAGGTGACGAAATTTTAAGAGGAGTTGTTTTTAAGGTATAATGTACGTAGATCGATACACCTCCTCCAACACGCCCACGACGATCATTTCTAAACAAGTTGAAATCTGGAATTGCAACAAGAGTCGAGTTAACATTTTCATCTAACCACGTTTCACACATACATATAATGTGGATATTCGTCCCAGAGAACATATCATGAATTTGATCAATCTTATTTCTTACACTTCTAGCATTCAAATATATTACATTTAGTCCCGACCTAAACGATGTGAAAATATTACACAGCACTCTTACCCTGTCCAGGGGCGATAAACTATCCGCAGCCATCCGCAAAAGCAATCAATACCGGGGCCCAGCAAAGTGCTCTATCAACACGAGCGCACTTCATAATCAATACGCTACGCATGTCATGCAATACAAAATAATTCAATATGTTACACATGTCATACCCTATACACGAATAAATAAATAAATAAATAAATAGAATAAAAATAAGAATAAAAATAAAAATAAAAACAAAACAAAAATAAAAACAAAAATAAAAATAAAAACAAAAATAAAAATAAAAATAACAATAAAAATAAAAATAAAAATAAAAATAAAAATAAAAATAAAAATAAAAATAAAAATAAAAATAAAAATAAAAATAAAAATAAAAATAAAAATAAAAATAAAAATAAAAATAAAAATAAAAATAAAAATAAAAATAAAAATAAAAATAAAAATAAAAATAAAAATAAAAATAAAAATAAAAATAAAAATAAAAATAAAAATAAAAAATAAAAATAAAAATAAAAATAAAAAATTAAAATAAAAATAAAAACAAAAATTAAAATTGAAATTAAAATTAAAATAAAAATAAAAACAAAAAAAAAATAAAAACAAAAAAAAAAAATAAATAAAAACAAAAATAAAAACAAAAAAAAAAACAAAAAAAAACAAAAAAAAAAAAAATAAAATAAAAACAAAAACAAAAAATAAAAACAAAAAAAATAAAAATAAAAATAAAAACAAAAATAAATGATGATGGGTGATGAATCTTTACTCTTTCCAGGTCGGCTCTGACGTTTTCCAATTCCATCTTTACCTTTTCTTCGTTTTCTCTAATGGAATTTTCGAGTTTTTCCAGATCTGTCCTTACATTCTCTATTTTGTCATCCACCTTTTTGTCGACAGAAATGGACATCAATTTGAGTTTCTGCTCCAGCTGGTTTCTCTGTTCTTCCATAGACTCTTTGAGTTCTGCTAATGAGCGTTCATGAGCTACTGCTAATAATTTTGGTCATCTTTTAACGCCAACACTTCCGCCTTGATCTCTGTTGTCGAACGTTCTTGCGCTTCCTTAATTTCTGACGATGCACGCTCTTGCGCTGCGGATGACCGTTCTTGCGCTTCCTTCATCTCTGCTGATGACCGTTCTGGCGCCTCTTTCATCACCATCAATGTCTTAAAAAGTTCTGTCATACTCACTATCGTTTCTTCTGGCTCCGTTACTACCTCGCCATCAAACATGTAGGTTTCAGGATCCTTACCTTCGTTCACCATAGCTTCTCGAAGCAGGGCGGTTAGGGAATTTTTAGCCCCCACCGTTGACAACGAGCCTTTACTTAGTTCTCTTTTCAACTCTACAGTGCGCAAATCCATTAGCTTTCGACCCATTTTATTAATAAGTTCTTATTTCTCACGCACAAAATTTTAATTCCAGTCACAATTATTTTTCGAGTTCACTTATTTTACTTATCTCTTAATTAATCTCACTTCTGACACCAGTTGTTACGTTTTTCCGGCTTAACGGATTCGTAGGATTAATTAAGGAATACACTTTTTAATTATCCACACAATAATTTATTTATTACAAACCAAAACACAATTTAATTACAAACACAATTCTTACAGTTCACTATAATCACTTTCAATTTAATAACTCGCACTATTAAATTCTATCTATCGCTTTATAGTTCACTTTTAAATCACCACTTTTCACTGTTCTCACTTTAGAACACCATTATCGCCTTTCAAATCAAAACTGACTGACCCAGCGCCTGCAAGCCGCTTTTATATCCAAGCTCCACCTTTATCTAACTTCTGGAACCTTCGTCCCTTTTCTAGTGCCTAGTGGTATGTTCGTTTCTTTTCGTCCAGAAGCTTGAAGTTGTCTTCACTTACCGCTCGTTCCAATTTTAGTTTAGTGCATAAATCATTAGTTCAGACATCAACCAGAGTTGTTACCGACAATCGTTGATTATGCTTTTTAACAAACAGATGGCGCATAAATCATCACAATTCATAAGAAAATGAAATGGTCGACAAATCTGTAAATTTAATAATATGCATATTTGTAACCATTAAAAATAGAAACTATCCTAGTAGTGTAATAATTTGATTAACTCTCGCTTTGAAAACGGGCTTGCTTAGATTGTTTCTAACATTATCAGAGTATAATTCGGATCATAAAATATACCTATAAATAATAATATGTAATGTGATGCTTTATACAAAAGAGACCTAAAATATGTGCAATTTGCAGAGAGGAGGGAAAATTTAACGTTGAATTAAAAAACTGTACGGCAGCTCTCCGCTGCTAAACTCATGAATTTCTACATTTATTCCATTTCAATATTCGTATAAACGAAAATATGACGATCCTCAAATTAAATTGCGTTGAAATTGAGCTGAAATTCGGAGTAAATTTAGCGGTCTGATAGATTTGCCATAAACCACAAACTAAAACATACCAATGCTTATTAAGTTTCAATTGCAAATAATTTATATCAGACAAAATAAAGAATGGGTTGAATTAATTGCCGAATTAAATCGAATAAAAAATGTACTAAAATCAAATTGTACGGAGTAAAAAATTGTAGCATACAAATCGGAGCAAAAACACAACAATTGTGGTAAGGTAGCACACATCCCTTTTTCCTGTTCTCCCACAACCGCAACTATCAAGAACAATCCCTTATCGCCAAGCCCTCTCCTAATCCTGAAGAATATTTATATTCAACATGGAAAGAGACTTTATGAAACAATTAGTATATTTAAATTTATACTTTATCAATTGTTTTCATAATTTATAATTCACATAATTCATCATATGCAAAAATCAAAAATTTAAATCACATCCAAGTACATACATTCATACAGTATTCATTAGCACGCCCAAGTTATACATATCTGTTTAAGCACATAAAATTAGAATAGTAGATATAGCCTACATATAGCCTAGCCCAATTATACCTGTACCTAACTTAGCATCTAATGTGAAAGCTATTGTTAAAAACTGTACTTAGATTTAAGTGTGCCTTGTTTATGTTTATAAATAAATAAATAAGGTACAAGCAGAGATAACATAATACTCCGTATAAAGATGCGACAGCTAGAACAAAAAAGCCGAACGCTTTTTGCCTCGGCAGGCCTCTGAGATTGCCTCCCCCTAGCAACATGCAACATATTCGAGTGTCTAGCTACACAAGGAGGCGAACGTGGTCATGGTCCGCAGCACAAGAGATGCGGTGAGTTTGTGGATAAGGAAGCTAGAATTTTAGGGGGGCAAGGAAAGGAACTGACAACAGAATGTTTCTCGCAACATCTTTTTTTCTTTCTCATCTTTCAAACGTTTGCCTCTAGCGCTACATTGAAGGATTTCCCTGATGCGTTGTATTTTATGTATTTCTTAGAACATTCCGTGTATTTTTTTAATGACTGTCTGAAATCCACTATCAATTTCACTTGATTTCAAATTCTTGGTGAGAGGGTTTGCGATATTTTTAAAATAGGTGATTAGTTGAGGTTTTGGTTACTTTTTTTTATTTTCTGGTATTTCGGTATTGGCTAACTCGATTGATTTTAGAATCGAATTTAGGTAATTATTCTTTGTTTTATTTTATTCAAAATCTGGGACAAGTGCGTTTTATAAATGCTTGTAAAGTTAACTCCCCGCCCACAACCTGCTCAAAACAATTCGATCGTAATTGTTTTGGTAAAAATAAATTAAAAATAGGTTCAATACCTTTATAGGCTTCATGTCCAGTCAATTTTCAGGAAAAACGTATGACAGAAGGAATTCATTCTCGGACTTGCAATTACAGGATTTATCCATTTTAGAGTCCCCTTATCAACAATTAAATATTGAGCTCGTAAATATATACTGCAAACAATGGAAGGTGAAAAACAATTTCTTTATATTTGTTCTTCTGGTGGAAACTAAAAAAAATAAGTTTTCAAATTTTTGGACTTCCATTTTATTAGTTATAAATTTTCAAAAAGTCGAAAATCTTAAAATTTTAACAAATTTTGAAATCTTTAAATTGATCTAGTTCAAAAACTATTTGACATAGAAAGCTGAAAGTAGCACCAATTTCTTCTGCTTCAATAAGGCTTTAATACGTGATATACAATATAGTATTATTAGTAAGAATAAAACTACAGTATTATTAGTAAGAACGAAACTTTTGTTTTTGGACTATCTTTTGGAATAATAACTTGATCGAAAACTATCCCCAAGACAACCCTTATTACTAAATTTTAGGGTTTCACACTTGCTCTATTTGTGGCCCAAAGTCAACCCTGTCAGACCCGCGGATCCCACTCCTACAGCCACTGCTGAAGTTAAATTATTTTCTTATGTCCAAAATAAAGGTTGCACTGCCAATTTTTAATGAACAAGAACATATGTATATTTCATATAAGACATGGTTTCTAAAACATGCCTATCCCTCAGGTAGAAGCCACCCCACCTCTAGGGGATGAAAACTAAATTATTTAATTTTATACCTAAACTTCAATTAAATAATTTAGCTCTCACCGCTAATGGTGCGGGTGATTTCCGATGCCCGAGAGCAGAGGTATCGTTTCCAAAATTTATTTTTAATCTAATAGGTGTATGTTAGGGTTTGTCAGTTTTTAAAAACCGGTTTTTACAAGAAAATTTTGTAATTCGAAATTCGGGGTTTCCAGTAAAAACAAAACGGTTTTAAATTTATACATTGCACTTCTTCTGACAGCTACATTGAGTTATCCGAACAGATATTATCAAACTTATATAATCTCTAGAAGATGAGATGTTAGAATAAGTAACGAAGAAGAAAATTAAGACATATGTGTGTATCTATTACAACACTTAATAAGTTCATCATATAGATGGCCCCACTACTGTCATATCCATAGAATTGTTTTTATATGGCAGTGCTAAGCTCAGGAATCACCCTTTGTACTACCCAGTGCGTCATGTCGTTTATCGTCATGGTGCAATGTCTAGCACAAGCTTAGTACGGGGGGGGGGGAATAGGTTAAGGGTTATGAGGGTTCGAAGGGGTGTTGGAGAAGAGGACGATGAACCCTGCGTTTGAACTCTTGGATGTTGTATGATCTCGGAAATACTGGCTGCGCGAGATTATTCCACAGTCGAGTTGTTCTATTTACAAATGAATTCATATCTTGTTGAGTGCGTGAAACGGGGAGTTGAAGGTAGAAGGAATGAGACGAGTGGGCTAATCCAGTGTTGTGTGTTGTGGTTATAAGATTGCCGTGGAAGGAGAGCGTTTATTTCGGAGGAGCAGTCGCTATAATAGTAGCGATAAAATTTTGTCAGTGCTGCTACATTCCTACAGTGGCTTGGGGGACCCCCGAAGAGAAACGGTGGGGTTCAGATTTGACGGGGAAGCCAACCGTTGGATTGGCCATCAACTAAGTAGACATCTGCCAGGAAAGCCGCCCAAAGTGACAAAACATGAAAAATTCGGCTGGGACAGACGTTTATTTTGGGAAGTGCTTCGACTATTTTGAAAAGGAAAGATGAAGGGGATCCATAGTGAATATTACATAACTAACGACGAAATCGCGAAGAAAACAGCAAAGAAAAACAAGTGCTCCTTCACCAAGTTAATGCACCGTACCACGATAGGCGATCGAAACAAAGGCAAAATCGCCCAAGTTGTACTTCGAATTGCTTCTACGTACACCGACTTATGCAAATTTAGCCTAAAGCGAATATTACCTGTTCTGAAATTAAAAAAGAAAGATGGTCGCCGGCAAGAAATATGGCTCCAATGAGGAGGTTGATCAAATCGTTCTATAAGAACGACATAGAAATGTTAGAGAAGCGTTGGAATGAATATACCACTATTGAGGGAGACTATAATAATGGATAAAGTTGTATATGTACCTATAAGTCGGTTTTTGTATAAGCCCTAGTGTATGTACTTTAAAAATTGGCGTGGTGAACCTTCATTTTGGGCGTAAAGAAAATAATTTAAGGTTAGGGGTTGCTGTGGGGGTGGCTTCCGCTTCACCGATAGGGTTGATTTTGGTCTCAAGAAATACTCATAGTTTATAAATAGCCCATAAACAAAAATTTTTTGGAGTGCAAGTGTGAAACCCTAAAATTTAGTAATAAGAGTTGTCCTGGGGGTAGTTTTCGATCAAGTTAGAGGGTTGATTTTATTTCCATTTAATTCGCCATACCCAAATTAGTAAATGGCTATGTTTTTGGCAAATGTTTTTTTATATTGCGTTCATTGAGTACCTACCTAAAAACATTTATTTCTATATGATCCCAATGTCGTCCTATCCTAAATTTTGGCATTATATGTACGTTAAGATTGTATGTACAAAATATAATTTTTTCAAAAATTTGGAGAAATATTATTTTGAGATATTCCAAAAACAAAAGTTTCGTTCTTACTAATAATACTGTAGTTTTATTCTTACTAATAATACTATATTGTATATCACGTATTAAAGCCTTATTGAAGCAGAAGAAATTGGTGCTACTTTCAGCTTTCTATGTCTAATAGTTTTTGAGCTAGATCAATTTAAAGATTTCAAAATTTGTTAAAATTATAAGATTTTCGACTTTTTGAAAACTTATAACTAATAAAATGGAAGTCCAAAAATTTGAAAACTTATTTTTTTTAGTTTCCATCAGAAGAACAAATATAAAGAAATTGTTTTTCACCTTCCATTGTTTGCAGTATATATTTACGAGCTCAATATTTAATTGTTGATAAGGGGACTCTAAAATGGATAAATCCTGTAATTGCAAGTCCGAGAATGAATTCCTTCTGTCATACGTTTTTCCTGAAAATTGACTGGACATGAAGCCTATAAAGGTATTGAACCTATTTTTAATTTATTTTTACCAAAACAATTACGATCGAATTGTTTTGAGCAGGTTGTGGGCGGGGAGTTAACTTTACAAGCATTTATAAAACGCACTTGTCCCAGATTTTGAATAAAATAAAACAAAGAATAATTACCTAAATTCGATTCTAAAATCAATCGAGTTAGCCAATACCGAAATACCAGAAAATAAAAAAAAGTAACCAAAACCTCAACTAATCACCTATTTTAAAAATATCGCAAACCCTCTCACCAAGAATTTGAAATCAAGTGAAATTGATAGTGGATTTCAGACAGTCATTAAAAAAATACACGGAATGTTCTAAGAAATACATAAAATACAACGCATCAGGGAAATCCTTCAATGTAGCGCTAGAGGCAAACGTTTGAAAGATGAGAAAGAAAAAAAGATGTTGCGAGAAACATTCTGTTGTCAGTTCCTTTCCTTGCCCCCCTAAAATTCTAGCTTCCTTATCCACAAACTCACCGCATCTCTTGTGCTGCGGACCATGACCACGTTCGCCTCCTTGTGTAGCTAGACACTCGAATATGTTGCATGTTGCTAGGGGGAGGCAATCTCAGAGGCCTGCCGAGGCAAAAAGCGTTCGGCTTTTTTGTTCTAGCTGTCGCATCTTTATACGGAGTATTATGTTATCTCTGGTACAAGTTTGTTTTTGCAGTTTACTAAGAAAAATCTAAGAGGAGCGCGATAGCGCTCCCGGGTTGTTTCTCATATGCATGAAGAAGCTCGATCGCGCTCCGGTATTCAAAGGATTAACGTTGTCACTAAAGTTGGAAGTACATAATTGCATTGCGTTGCTTGAATGCGTTGACAGATCAAGTTTACATTGAATATTTTAATGATGGCAGACCTATTAATGCGGGACTACCTTCAAAGCACCGCAATGCAATGCAACAGTTGTTTATCTTTCAACTTTTACGCATATAACGCATACAATATTCTGTCAAATTGGTCTTGTGTGTTTCTGAAAAAATATTATTAGCTCGGATTAACTCGGTAATATATTAAAAATTGATTTTGACGAGGAATTCAACACGAATTCAACATGAATTGAAATTACAAAACGTATTTCAGTGCCGACACGCAACGTATTATTGTGTCAATCCTTACTAATATTATAGGGATGAAATGACGACGACCTCCACGTATGCGTGACGGCTCCATCACGCTGGTTCATCCTGGGCAATGCGTTCTCGACCGAACGTAGCCGACAGTCGTCTTCCCTACCTTACGTTCCTCTCCTTGTTATCAATTCCTGCTACCCATCCCCAACCCACAATCCTCTGGGTCGGATCAAGGTGTAATGCGAACCGTGCCGATGATCAGCTAGGCTGGGGACCCAGATTAAAAAATTGCTCAGTCGTTTACGGTGTGCTCCGGATACCTGGCGACCTCCGGTTCTAACTAGCCTTACCCGGGTACTGCGGATCTCTGCCCGGGTGGACTTCGTTTCTCCGCTACTCGTGGGAGTAATTATGGAAAAATCCAAGATAACAACAAAACCGGGGACCGGTTCCCTTAAACAAAAACCGGAAGGGACCACAAATCCCGTTAATAACAAGGCTACGGCACCCCCGAGCCAACCCAAACCTAGCGGAAGTGGAGTCACAAGCTCCACCCCTCTAAAAAAGGCCCCAGAAGCGACCACTAGCAAACCTGCTCCTGCTTGCGACTACGTCGCTGCCCAGCGTACACCTGCGGGCACGGCCGCTGCGGGGGGATCAGGGGAGCGAATGGTCTGCGGAAGGGCCAAAGACCTGAAAAGACCAGACCCGGCAAAATCAGGTCCTAAAGAAGGGACCACAAATCCCGTTAATAACAAGGCTAGGGCACTCCCAAGCCAACCCAAACCTAGCGGAAGTTTTTTTTTTATATATGAAAAAACCAAGCTTAGGTGTAACCCTTTGTACTACCAGTCCGTCATGTCGTTCAGTTCATGGTGCAATGTCTAGTAGTAAGCTTGGTTTGAAGAATAGAGGAGAATAGGAAAGGTTAGAGGGGGTCTGGAGGGTGTAGAAGAAAATGACGATGGACCTCACGTTTGAACTCTAAGGTATTGTACGAGTTCGGAAATAACGACTGCGGGAGATTATTCCACAGTCGAATTGTTCTATTCATAAACGAACTTCTAAACCGTATTGTGCGTGAACGAGGGGGCTGTAGGATATGGGGGTGAGCCGAGCGGGCTAGTCTTGTGTTGCGGGAAAAGTATTGCCGTGCAGGCAGGAGGTCCTGAATTTCGGTGGAACAGTCGCCATGGTAATAGCGATAAAGTATGGAGAGGCCTGCTACATTCCTACGGTGGCTCAAGGTGTCTATGGAGGCGCGAAAGGGGCCATCACCAATGAGTTTGAGGGCACGACTTTGCACCTTGTCGAGACAGGCCAAGGTGGTTTTTGGGGCGCCTGCCCAGATATGTGAGTTGTATTCGAGGCGCGGCCGAATGTAGCATTTGTATATTGTAGCCAATGCGGCTGGCTGGAGGAGGAACTTGCATCTCTTGAGAAATCCAAGGCATTGGGAGGCTTGTTTGGCGATTTGGAATATGTGATCATTCCATCGCAGATGCTCCGTTAAAGTTACCCCTAGGATGTTGAGAGTTGAGTCAGCCGATAGATTCACTCCATCCACCGGGACAGGAGGAAGGTCGGTACAATTTTTGTTGGAGATCAGACAGTGCTTCGTTTTTGTGGCATTGAATTCGACTCGGTTCATTTCGCCCCAATGAAGTATCAATTCGATATCCCGGTTGATCGAAGCCGACATCAGTTGACGGTGGTAAAGACAAGGTCTGGCACGTGCTTGTCTTATATTGTCGAAGGAGTAAGAGAAATTCAGAGTACCGTCATCAGCGAAGCAGTGAAGTGGGTTGGAGGGGATTGAGAGCAGATCATTAATGAAGATTAGAAAAAGTGCGGGTGAGAGAATTGACCCCTGGGGAACTCCGGCCGAAATGGCGTGGGGGTTGGATTCGACGCCATCCAATACTACCTTAATTGAACGGCATGAAAGAAAGCTCTTAATCCAGTTCCTTAGAACTAAGTGTATACCAATAGCTTGGCGTTTATTCAACAGAGCTGGGTGCCATACTCTGTCAAAAGCCTTTGATATATCTAGAGCAACCAGGCTAGACTCACCAAAGCTGTGAATGCTTTGGTTGATACGCTCGGTTAAACACACAAGCAGATCGCCAGTAGACCGTTTAGATCTGAAGCCGTATTGTATAATTTGGTTGGATTCTAGATATTTCATCAGATTTTTATTGATTATTGTCTTCGTGATTTTGGAGAGAACAGAAGTAATTGCTTTTGGGCGGTAGTTTAAGGGGTCGCTGGCTTCACCTTTTTTTGGGATTGGCTGAACATGAGCTAGTTTCCAAGAGTCGGGATACACTCCGGAGAAGTAAGACAGGGCAAAAAGTTTGCGCAGAGGTTTAGCCAAAGGTGAGGCACATTTTTAAAGTACCATAGGGGGGATTTTGTCGGGACCAGTGGATTTATTGGCGTCGAGTTCTTTGAGACACCTAAACACCTCGCGAGTCCTGAAGTGAACTCCGTCCATTGAGTGGGTGGTATTCTCGAGAGTGGGGGGTGACATAGCAGCATCGGGTAAAGGAGAATTTGCGGCGAACAGAGAAGCCAATAGGTCGGCCTTGGGTTTGCTTTCTGTTATCACTTCCTTGTGGTGAATAAAAGGAGGTGTTGAGGAGGAAGTAAAATTCTTCTTGATGGCAGTTACCAAGGACCAGAAGTTTTTGCTGCCTGTAGTGGAGTTAAGAATCTTACTTCTCAATCTATCATCAAATGATGATTTGACTTTCTTGATGATGGAGTTACAGGAGTTTCTAAGTTTGACGTACTCAGTGTAGTCACAGGCTCCACCCCTCTAAAAAAAGGCCCCAGAAGCGACCACTAGCAAACCTGCTCCACCTTGTGACTACGTCGCTGCCCAGCGTACACCTGCGGTCACGGCCGCTGCGGGGGGATCAGGGGACCGAATGGTCTGCGGAAGGGCCAAAGACCTGAAAAGACCAGACCCGGCAAAATCAGGCCCTAAACAAATCCGCAAAGCTCGCAACATCCTTCGTCGCTTGGCTACCAACCCGATCAGGGAAGACCAAGTGTCGAAGGAGGACTTCACCAAAGTCCTAGATGACATCGCTTGGGCTAGACAAGTCATACCAGACTATACATTGGAGTCTAGAAGTGCACCAGCCTCTAAACGCCAACGATCTGTGGAGGAACCAAGTACCCACAGTCCAATTCCGAAAATTTCCAAGACGCATGGCACCATAGTGATATCCTTCGCAGAAATAGCGAAGGATCGCAAAATAATCGGCGTGCTGGACGAAAGTGACGAGAATGGCCAGATCCCCAAACACCAATGGCGGTGGGTTCAAGTTGCCCTCGCCAAGGTGGCTATGGAGGTCCTGAAAGACAACCCTGGACCTCCCCCCTTATGCTTTGATGCCGGTTGGTATCAAGGCAATATAAAACTTACGGCCTGCGATAATACCAGATCTGCAGAGCTTTATAAAGCTGCGGTAGCTAGAGTTGGGGAAGTTTACCCAGGCGCCCGACTCAAGGCAGTCAATGCCGCGGACATACCATCTCGTCCGAGAGCCAGAGCATGGTTTCCAGTGGCTCCATCGGAGCCTGAGGAAATCATCGCTATGCTGAAGGCCTTCAACCCTCACATCTACACCGATAACTGGAAAGTTATCAAAACGGAGCAGACTAACAGGGCCACAATGCATGTAATTCTGCTCCTCCAGCGAGACGCAGCAACAGCGAAACCGCCTGGGGCTGCTATAAGTCAAAGCTGAATAGATACAAAACGGCAATAAGGAAGGCCAAACGTACCTCCTGGGCTACCTTTTGCAGTAATATAGAGTCCACATCGGAGACCTCAAGGCTGCGTAAAATATTAACTAAAGCGCCAACAATGCTTAGTTATTTACGCAAGGAAGATGGCGATTGGACCGACTCAAGCAGGGAATCCCTGAAACTACTTATGGACACCCACTTCCCGAGTAGTACTACAGGTGATACAACTATCAGGATCAACTCTTCAGCCTCACAACAGCTGATCAGATCTATCATAATTAGAGCAAAAATAAAATGGGCTGTAAACACCTTCCAGCCCTACAAATCACCAGGCCCTGACGGCATAGTGCCGGCAAAACTGCAGCACATTCTTAGTTATATTATGCCCTGGTTGCAAACCATGTTTACCGGGTGCCTCCAAAATAACTGCATTCCCTCTAGTTGGAAAGAGGTTAAAGTAGTTTTTATACCCAAGGCAGGAAAAGCCTCCCACATAACACCCAAAGACTTCAGGCCAATCAGCCTATCATCCTTTCTATTAAAGACTCTGGAGAGGCTAATCGAAATATATCTGAGGCAGACCATATTGACCTCGGAACTCTCTGGCGCACAACACGCCTATACAAAGGGCAAATCTACTGATACTGCTCTACACTCACTGGTCTCAACCATTGAAAAATCCCTCGAGGTTAAGGAATATACATTAGTAGCATTTCTTGACATTGAAGGAGCATTTAACAATGTTTTGCCGAATGCCATTACCCTGGCCTTGACAGAACATGGGATCGAGACATCGTTGGTATCTCTTATCCACCAAATGCTTACTGGCAGGATGGTGACCTCGATCTTGGGCGATAGCTCGGTCCGAAAGGCCGTAAATAGAGGCACTCCGCAAGGAGGAGTACTCTCCCCGCTGCTATGGGTCGTAATTATGAACCAGCTGTTGCGACGCATGCAGGCAGAGGGACATGATGTCCTGGCGTACGCAGATGATGTTGTTATCATCAAAAAAGGAAAATTTCCTCAAGTCCTCTGTGATCTCATGGAGGCAGCGCGAGGCTACCCGCGGACTCAGCGTTAACCTAGTAAAAACGGAGCTGGTCCTCTTCACAAGGAGGTATAAGACCTCTCCGTTAACACCCCCCGGCTTAACAATGTTAGGCTCAAATTTAACAACAGTGCCAAATGTCTCGGAGTAATCCTGGACAAGAAACTCCTCTGGCATGAAAACACAGAAGAGCGCATTAAGAAAGCAAACATCGCGCTTTTCGCCTGCAAAAAGTCCATTGGTAAGAAATGGGGCTTCTCCCGATCGTCCGCCCAATTCTCCTTTACGGGGTTTTAGTGTGGTGGCCAACTCTGAGTAAATACACCGTGTTAAACAAATTACAGAGAGTACAAAGATGTGCGGAGTTATGCATAACAGGAGCACTTCGCTCCACTCCTACAGAGGCCTTAAATGTTATGTTATACCTCCCTCCTTTAAATCTCGTGGCAAGGGAAAGCGCAACCATCGCAGCCCTTAGAATAAAAGAATCCGGTTTCTGGGAGTCACTTCTGGTTCGGTGCAGTGAAAACGTGAAAAAAAGTTTACACTTGACATTTTACACACCTTTTTTCACTTTATCACTGCACTGAACCTGAAAAAGCGATTCTCGTTGCATTCGTGTAAACTTAATGCTGAATAAGGCTGAATTGAATTTTTATACTAGCAAGTGACAGTTTATCAAATCTAGTAGACATATATTTAAAGTGTAAACTTTTCACGGCTTCACTCTAAATTTGACGGTGTAAAATATTTTTGAGGGTGCAAAGTTTTTGACAGCGGTTTGCACGGTGTAAGAATCGCAAACAAATGTGTAAACGTGTAAAGTGTTTTCACGTTTTCACTGCACCGAACCAGAATTGCCCCCCTGGACTGGAATCAGGGGAGGGCACACGAAGGTACTGAACTCAGTTACTATCCCCACAAAAACCGACTTCTGCATTCCCGAAATTGCCTTCACGAGGAACTACGGAGCCCACATCCCTTCACGTCGTGAATGGATAAATAGACCACATAGGTTTCAGGATGCCATAAACGTTTTTACTGATGGCTCTAAGCTCGAGGGTCGAGTGGGAGGAGGAGTATTTTCCCCAGAACTTGGGATTGAAATCTCCTTCCGACTTCCCGATCACTGCAGTGTATATCAAGCGGAGATTCTAGCCATACAAGAAGCTGTTCTGCAAATTAACCAGCAAGGCGATGGGAACCGGACTGTCTACATCTTCTCAGATAGTCAGGCAGCTCTGAAAGCCCTGCGCTCCTGCACAAACAGTTCTAGAACTACCTCTGAATGTCGCAGATCTCTTAACGAGATGGCTCAGCAGTTCAGGACCCTCCTCGTTTGGGTGCCCGGTCACCGAAATATAGAGGGAAATTGTAAAGCTGACGAACTGGCTAGGAGAGGCACGACCGCTACTCCTTCCAGAAAAGGAAAGAGTTGGTATGCCTTGGGCCACCTTTAAACTCCGATGCAAGCAACACACAATCACACAAGCGAAAAAGCATTGGAGGGATCTTAATAAATACACTTTGGCCAAATTAACCTGGCCCTCTTATGATCTCAGGCGAACTACCTTATTACTGAGCCTTGGGAGACAAGAACTCTCAGTTATAGTGGGAGTCTTAACCGGACACTGTCTGATAGGGACGCATGCGACCCGTTTAGGTCTTGAGACCCACGATTTCTGCAGAAGCTGTAAGAACCTTGACGAGGCGGAAAGTGTACTACACCTCCTATGTCACTGCCCGGCCCTAAGTAGGATAAGGCTAACCACATTTGGTAAACCCTTTCTAAGCAACCTTGCGGAAATCTCGAAGTTTGGGATCCCGCAACTTAGAAGATTCATTACTTCCTCGAGATGGTTTAACGAAGAAACGACATTTTAACATCAAGTTTAAAGTGGGATCACTATGGCATCACAATGAGCCTATCCTTCTGGCCTAAGTGTGTGGGCTTGAACCAAAAGCTCAGCCATATCTAACCTAACCTAACCTAACCTAGTAATATTATAAATGCGAAAGTAACTCTGTCTGTCTGTCTGTCTGTTACGCTTTCACGCCTAAGCCGCTGGACCGATTTTGATGAAATTTGCAACAGACATAGTTTAGACCTTGGAGACGGACATAGGCTACTTTTTTTTTGAGAAAAAAGGGTTGAAGGGGGTGAAATGGGGTTCAATAAGTTGAAAGGGGATTTTTTTTTCTTTACTTTTTTCTATTGTATAAAAAGTAACTGATTGACAGAAAACGCACAACCTAAACCGTTAGAGCTAAAGAGCTGAAATTTTGACAGTGCATCCGTAGCGATTTTTCCAAATTCATACCCTAGGGGGTGCAACTTGCCAACGCGGTCACAACTCCACTTTTTCTGATATAATTCTCTCAATTTTCTTCACTTTTTAAATGTTATTAACGGCTTTTTTCTCCTCTGCAAAGACAGTAATTTTCCAACCCATATAATATAATAGGTTTCGAGATATTTCTGCAGGGAACTAAGTTTGGTAATGCCTTTGGTTTTGGGTGGGGATAAATATCATAACTTTATTCTGAACTGACCCGATTTTCGAATTTACTTACACAAACGTAGTAAGAAAGATAAATGTCAAGAATTTTGACATTTCTTCATTGGCAGATTTGGGTAAGTATGTAAATATTAATTTAAAGGTAAGTTTTTAAGCTATTTATTATTTTCTTTGGTGTTTATTATTTGTTATGTATTTATTTATGTTTAATATGTGTTATTTATGTTTTCTTTGTTATGATATTTGTCTTCCCTTTGTGATATTTGTTGTGACCGGGTTGTTTACATGTTTAATAATTCAAATGTTAAATACCTTAAACTAATTTTTTACTTTAACTATTTTAGGTGATGATGGTGATGATTCAACAGGGGTTTACCCAAACCGCTGGAGCTATAGGGCTGAAATTTTGACAGTTCATCCCTTTAATGACGTGCAAATCCACTATTAAAGCGATTTTTCGAAATTCTTCCGCTAAGGGGAGGGGGGGGGGAAATGGGGTTTACCCAAACCGCTAGAGCTATAGGGCTGAAATTTTGATAGTGCATACCTATAATGATGTGGACATCCACTAAAAAAGCGATTTTTCGAAATTCATCCCCTAAGTGGGTGAAATGGGGTTTACCCAAACCGCTGGAGCTATAGGGCTGAAATTTTGACAGTGCATCCCTTTAATGACGTGTAAATCCACTATGAAAGCGATTTTTCGAAATTCTTCCCCTAAGGGGGGGGGGGGGGGTGGGGGGAAATGGGGTTTACCCAAACCGCTAGAGCTATAGGGCTGAAATTTTGATAGTGCATCCCTATAATGATGTGGACATCCACTAAAAAAGCGATTTTTCGAAATTCATCCCCTAAGGGGGTGAAATGGGGTTTTTACAAACCGCTAAAGCTATAGGGCTGAAATTTTGACAGTGCATCCCTTTAATGACGTGTACATCCACTAAAATACGATTTTTCGAAATTCATCCCATAAAGGGGTGAAATGGGGTTTTTCCAAACCGCTAAAGCTATAGGGCTGAAATTTCAACAGTGCATCCCTATAATTGCGTGGACATCCACTATAAAGCGATTTTGCGAAATTCATCCCCTAAGGGGGTGAAATGGGGTTACCCCAAACCGCTGGAGCTATAGGGCTGAAATTTTGACAGTGCATCCCTTTAATGACGTGGACATCCACTAAGAAGCGATTTTTCGAAATTCATCCCCTAAGTGGGTGAAATGGGTTCAACCCAAAACCGCTGGAACTATAGGGCTGAAATTTTGACAGTGCATCCCTATAATGGCGTGGACATCCACTAAAAAGCGATTTTTCGAAATTCATCCCCTAAGGGGTTGAAATGGGGTTTATCCAAACCGCTAAATGTATAATGCTGAAATTTTGACAGTGCATCCGTACAATGGCATGGACATCCACTATAAAGCGATTTTTCGAAATTCATCCCCTAAGTGGGTGAAATGGGGTCAACCCAAAACCGCTAGAACTATAGGGCTGAAATTTTGACAGTGCATCCCTATAATGGCGTGGACATCCACTAAGAGGCGATTACTCGAAATTCATCCCCAAGGGGGGTGAAATGAGGTTAACCCAAACCTCTGAAGCTGAAGGGCTGAAATTTTGACAGTGCATCCCTATAATCACGTAGAAATGAATGACTCGAAATTTACTTTACTTAATATTCATTTGTGATTGCTTCATAATTTCTTGGACCCACGTAAATAGGCGAACAAACTTAACGAACGTTCGTTATACTCTCAAATGTCACTTCCCATTGACATATACATGTCAATCTCTGCTTCAAAACTTGCATATTTGTTGAGCAGAGGTGATATACGCAGCAATTTGTTTACCATATTTATTAAAAAAATACACTATAATAAATCCTTTTTAGGGATAATAACAACTGACTTTTTTGTTTGTTTTTTTTTTTTTTGTTGAAGGAAAACATTGCACTTAATAAACAGTTTTTGGAACGAAGTTCCTTAACGCGGCTTGCGGGTAGAGTGAATTGGGAGAAATCGTCACGTAACAAAATGCGATATTTTGTGTATGTATGCGTGCGAGTATCGATCCCAGTAGGCAATTTGTGAATTTATTAAATCAGAATGCAGTGTTTTTCTTTAGAAATTGGAATCAATTTGCACCGATAGCTATAGGAAGAAATGATAATGCAAAGTGTCATGCATGACGAACGTGCACACTTTTTGCATTGGTTATTATCGAGGATAGATGCTTATGCTTTCTTGTCTGTCTGTTTGTCCGGTACAAATCTTGCAATCGATTTTTTTAATACTTCTGGTTACCCGATCACCCTGAAATTTTGCACACAACTTCAGCTCCGATGACAATGCACTATGGTATACCAATTATGCCGTCAGATTCATGGCCGTGGCCTCAAGAAGACGGATTACTGTTTTCTTCAAGGAACAAATTTTGCAATCGATTTTACAAATACTTCCGGGTATCCTATCATGCTGAAATTTTGCACACAGCTTTAGCTCCCATGACAATGCAATATAGTATATACCTTTAGATCCATGGAGGCCGTCTCAGGAGGGCGGATTGAAATATTCTTCACAACCCCTTCGACATGGGTATCCAATGAAAGGATATGATAAGTAGAACACCATAAGCAATATAGTATACTCAAAATATCATTTGGTCCATGGCGGGCATCTCCAGCGGGTGAATTGCCATTTTCTTCACAACCCCCTCGACATGGGTATCAAATGAAAGAGTATGATAAGTAGAACACCATAAACAATATAGTATACTTAATTTATAGTTAGGTCCATGGCGGTTATCTCAAGAGGGCGGATTACCATTATCTTCACAACGAACTTGAGATGGGTATCAAATGAAAGGGCATTATAAGTAGAATGCCATAGGCTATGTCTTTAGATTCATGGCGGCCATCTCAAGAGGGCGGATTACCATTTTCTGCACAACACCCAGACATGAGTATCAAAATAAAAGGCTATGAAAAGTAGAACTCCATAAGCAATATAGTATACTCAATCTATCATTTGGTCAATAGTGGCCATCTTAAGAGGGCCGATTACCATTTTCTTCACAACCCCTTTGAGATGGGTATCAAATGAAAGAGTATGATAAGTAGAACACCATAACCAATATAGTATACTCAATATATCGTTTGGTCCATGGCGGTTATCTCAAGAGGGCGGATTACCATTTTCTTCACAGTGCCCTCGACATGGGTATCAAATGAAAGAGTATGAAAAGTGGAACACCATAAGCAATATAGTATACTCAATTTTTCATTTGGTCCATGGCGGCCATCTCAAGAGGGCGGATTACCATCTTCATCACAACCCCTTCGAAATGGGTATCAAATGAAAGAGTACGATAAGTAGAACACCATAAGCAATATAGAATATTCAATATATCGTTTGGTCCATGGCGGTTATCTCAAGAGGGCGGATTACCATTTTCTTCACAACCCCAGGACATGGGTATCAAATTAAAGGGCATTATAAGTAGAATGCAGTAGGCTATGTCTTTATATTCACGGCGGTCATCTCAAGAGGGCGGATTACTATTTTCTTCACAACACCCGAGACATGGGTATCAAATGAAAGGGTATGATAAGTGGGAAACCATAAGGAACATAGTGTACTCAATATATCGTTTGGTCCATGGCGGCCATCACAAGAGGGCGGGTTACCATTTCCTTCACAGTTCCCTCGACATGGGTATCAAATGAAAGAGTATGATAAGTGAAACACCATAAGCAATATAGTATACTCAATTTATCATTTGGTCCATGGCGGCCATCTCAAGAGGGCGGATTACCATTTTCTTCACAACCCCTTCGAGATGGGTATCAAATGAAAGAGTACGATAAGTAAAACACCATAAGCAATATAGTATATTCAATATATCGTTTGGTCCATGGCGGTCATCTCAAGAGGGCGGATTACCATTTTCTTTACCACTCCCTCGACATGGGTATCAAATGAAATGGCATTATAAGTAGAATGCAGTAGGCTATGTCTTTATATTCATGACGGCCATCTCAAGAGGGCGGATTACTATTTTCTTCACAACACCCGAGACATGGCTATCAAATGAAAGGGTATGATAAGTGGAATACCTTAAGCAATAAAGTATACTCAATATATCATTTGGTCCCATGGCGGCCATCTTAAGACGGCGGATTACCATTTTCTTCACAACCCCCTCGACATGGGTATCAAATGAAAGGGCATTATAAGTAAAATGCAGTAGGCTATGTCTTTATATTCATGGCGGTCATCTCAAGAGGGCGTATTACTATTTTCTTCACAACACCCGAGACATGGGTATCAAATGAAAGGGTATGATAAGTGGGACACCATAAGGAATATAGTGTACTCAATATATCGTTTGGTCCATGGCGGCCATCTCAAGAGGTCGGATTACCATTTCCTTCACAGTTCCCTCGATATGGGTATCAAATGAAAGAGTATGATAAATGAAACACCATAAGCAATATAGCATACTCAATTCATCATTTGGTCCATGGCGGCCATCTCAAGAGGGCGGATTACCATTTTCTTCACAACCCCTTCGAGATGGGTGTCAAATGAAAGAGTATGATAAGTAGAACACCATTAGCAATATAGTATTTTCAATATATCGTTTGGTACATGGCGGTCATCTCAAGAGGGCGGATTACCATTTTCTTCACCACTCCCTCGACATGGGTATCAAATGAAAGGGCATTATAAGTAGAATGCAGTAGGCTATGTCTTTATATTCATGGCGGCCAACTCAAGAGGGCGGATTACCATTTTCTTCACAGTTCCCTCGACATGGGTATCAAATGAAAGGGTATGATAAGTGGAACACCACCTTTAATTGCGGCTTGCGCTATGACCATACATAAATCGCAGGTGGAACTTTCAGTGAAATTGTTTACGAGTACAGCAAAGATCATTCCCAAGAACTTGTATACGTTGCGTTATTTCGTGCAACAAATATAGAAAATTTGTATATTGTAACACCTCAAGATGATCCAACGAAATTTAAGTTTTATCATAATCGAAAGCAAGCTAGATCAACAGAGAAATAGCTGCAAGAATTTCAAAGATTATCTTTAAACACATTGCAGACCAGAACGCAAATGGTTTTGGATATGATTGTAACAAAATAGGTCTTTCAGTATTAACTTTTAATTGCCAAATTTAAAAAATCATATTTTAGATTTCATTGATCAGTTACTGAAAATTGTAATATTCTATTACTTACTGAAACATGGATGAGAAATGAAGAAGAAATTATCCTTCCTAATTTCAATTGCATTTCTCATTATAAACGAGACAATATTCATGCAGGTGGGTCGCATATACCAAAACTATAAAGATAGTGTCAACATTTGCCAACCAAATATGGAAACTATTTTGAGTGCATTGAGTACTAGACATTCATCAGTTGGAGACATTTGTCAGTGATTTGTAAAATAAGAAAAGATCATGAAGTAGTTATTGTAGCTGTTTATATATCACGAAATCAAAAGATTGAGGATATTACATTATTTATTCATCGATCCCTGTTAGAATATACTGAGAGAGAATATAAATTACTATGTCATAAACTTCCACTAATATAATATTATCTGGAGACTTTAATATTAACTTCAATGAAAAAGACAAATTTAAAATCTTCACATCCTTTTTATCTGACACATTTAATTTGAGTATGAATAATGATCCAGCACAGTACACAACGAAATACTGTACTACAGTTGATGCGGTTTTTTCAAGATTCTTGTACAAAATTGATTCTGAAGTATATGCATCTTATTATAGTTATCATAAGCCAATAATTTCTATGTTACAATTTGGTGATAAAATTTGAAATTTTTTTTTTTGAAAGTTTTGGAATGTTAATATTATAATAAATATTTTCCTAAAATATTAAATTAAATTTTTGATTTGATTCGATCCTTTACATTATTTGCTTGAAAAATGGTATAAAGTAAAAATAAATAAAATATACAGATTTTATTTGGAGTTACATTCGCAGTTGTAAAAAAATCGTAAGGAACTTCGTTCCTGACGGGGGTCCCATGACCGCACCTGATTTTTATTTAAAGGCGTTGCAAGGCACGCGGGTTTTATGCTAGTTCCATATAATGTAAAGCATCGCAGCTAAATACACTCAAGTATAGCAATGCAATGCAACGCAATTATGTACTTCCAGCTTAAGGGGCACAGCAGCAGAAATATTACAGTCAATACCAGCAGAACTTCCAGCAGCTACGGGTTCTTGGTTCAAGCGTTATGGCGGTCAACACATGTAAGAGCTTTATCGACTTCAACTTCGAAATAGACTTCAAAAGCCAGGAGAAACTTTACATCAACTATGCGCCGGTATCGAGTAGCTAGTGTATCTGGCTTATCCTAGTTTCGGCAACAACATCAATGAAATATCAAGAGAGGCTCTTCTTACCTCATTAACCGACCGGGATCTGCAACAGGCAGCCAGATTGGCCAGAAGAGGACTATCGCAAAAGTTTTGGCATATGCTCTGGCATACGAAGCAGTCATCGAGGAAAAAGTTGCCGATGAACAATGCACAATTACCGTGGATATAGGTGCTTAAAGATATGTCATCAGGGCTGATTTGGTCGGTAGAAACTGGCGGAAAAATGCGGACCAGTACATTCTGAAAACTAACAAGGGAGCCATTGAAATTACATGGGGACACAATGATGGACGTGGTACTCGGCGACATTAAGATTACACATTCGTTCCTGGTAGCTGACATAGTAGACGAGTGTATTCTCGGTTTGGACTTTATGGCAACGCACGGAATCCTTTTGGACATTGGAGAGGGAATGATGAAACATCGCAACAGGGGAATTCCAATTGATACTGCACTGTCCCGGCGACCATGCGAAACAGGTTTTAAATATCGCTGGCGTAACGAGGAAACGTGTGAAAAGATGACTGCTGAGCCAAATATAAGATATGAGGACCAGGGAATACGAGATGCGCAACGCGACGACCCGGATATTCCTCCAATTTTGCCATGGAAAGAACACGAGGAGAAGCCTAAATAGAAAGACATCGCAGAGAGAAGAAATCCTGAAGTGCTACTGGGCCCTGATGATACCTCTCATCGAATGCAGGTGCTAGTCCCTCGTGCTGCAATAACAAATATTCTCGAGGAGTGTCATAATAGCCCGTTAGGAGGACACTTGGGAGTCAACAAAACTCTGGCAAAAATAAAGAAGAGATTCTATTGGCTTCACATGCGGGAGGATGTTACAAACAGGTGTCGTAATTGCACAGTTTGTGCCGGCAGTAAGGGTGCTCGCGTAAGAGCGAAAAAGAAACGCAACAATACAACGTTGGAGCCTCAGTTGAGAAAATCGTAAGGGAGAATCTTAATACGGCCAGTTACAGGATGTAAACAAGTTACGACCTCCGAACAAATTCTAGTGGATACCACGAAGGTGGCCTCGTTTGGCTGTTCAACCCTCGGCGACGGAAAGGCAAGTCTCCGAAACTTCAACGCCAGTGGTAGGGGCCCTATAAAATACTAACACGGATCAATGATGTTGTCTACAGGATTCAACAAGGACCCAACGGAAAGAAGAAGATCGTGCACATAAACAGGCTGTGTCCATATCATCAGCCGGATCCAGGATCGACAACAGTCCTAAGAAGGGGCAATGTGATGATTTATGCGCCATCTGTTTGTTGGAAATTGTATCAACGGTTGTTGTAACGACTTTGTT
Organism: Thereva unica; assembly: GCA_949987705.1. Classification (NCBI taxonomy): domain Eukaryota; kingdom Metazoa; phylum Arthropoda; class Insecta; order Diptera; family Therevidae; genus Thereva; species Thereva unica. Next base: position 128,809,917 of record OX465281.1, read on the forward strand.
GGGTTTTGAATTTATGATTTATCCACTATGCGCCATCTGTTAGATTCTAGATCTATTAAAAAAGGAAAGAATATTCGACTACGCACTAGAAAATCTGCGAAGGTCGCAGAAGTTATATAAAGGGGGAGCTAGGATATAGTTTTTGTGTGAATATAGAAAAAGTGTATTCTTTAATTAATCCTACGAATCCGTTAAGCCGTAAAAACGTAACAATATATTTCTCCAGAATTTTTGCAAACTCGCAATAATCAGCGATATTCGATCTGGTTTGGTTTTCAAAAACTCTTGACTCTTCTCCTTGAAGTCCTTAAAGAACGAGTACATGTAAAATTAATGCAAATCTTTAAAATGTAACTATCCATAACTTCTAACGAAAGAATCAATTATTACATCTGTAAAATTTTGAGACATTAGATTCAATGTGCTTTAAAATTAAGTTTGACTGGTAGAATATAATAAGCAATATAGCATACTCAAAATATTTTGAAGTTTTGGCCTTGATGTTAATCATCAAAAAATTGGATATTAACTGACAAGTTAGAATGACACACATGCCTCTTAACAATTATTAGCGTTAATTGAGTCTTTAAGAACGCTGTCTGTCCTAGGTATTACGCATACAGTCAGGGCTGGACTTAGGTATTTTGGCGCCCCGTGCGAGATATTCTTATGCGGCCTTAAGTTTTTAAAATCTAATTTCTTTTAGGTAGTTTAACTTGGTTATTATGCACAAATTGTGCAATAAAGGTAAGTACGAGTACAGTCGTCGTCCTAATTGCGGGCATTTGTTGTATAACGGATATATGATAGTGGTAATATCACGCGGCATTAGGCGCTAGTTCGAACAAGTAAGTGGAAATAGTACCGTTGTGATGCTACTTCTTCTCACTTATATAATAATTTGTCTATGCCATTATGAACAAGTAGTATTTCACATCCCACAGTTAGTTTATTTCTGGGAAAATGAAAGACTTTTGTTTACAAATAAAAGAAGTACATCTGCAAACTGCAACCAATATGTTGACCAGTCCGAGCATAATAATTTAAAATTCCGATCAAGTTCCGTTTATTGCAGAGCCAAGTAATAGTTGACCTTTTCAGATCTCCAGCAAAGATTTTGCTTTAGTACAACGGGCCCTTCCACATAGGTCCGATTTTACTTATGAGGTTGAGTGAGACATTGTTCTCTCTTTTCTTCTTTTAGAGTTAAAGAAAAAAGAGATCTATAAAGGGCCCTATATCTCTCTCTCATTCGAACGCACAAGCAGCATAGGTGAAGGAGGGCTCTGGAACTTCCTGGGAAAGTCGTATGGCTGCTATTGTCCAGCACTATTTTATTGCTAAAAACTGGATATAAGAGATCTACATTAAGAAGACAGAAGTGCAGTGCACATTCACCATCTAGATCTTCGGCATTTCAAGATCGTCATTTTTTAGCCGTTTTCGACAAATGCACACTATTCTAAGGCTGCGGTTACGCTGGCTAAAAGTTGGTGATAGTCCAGCTGGTGCCAGCTGTTACAAGAAAATTAAACACAAGGAACTAATTCAGAGTGGTTAGGCTGAAACTTGCAAGCTTTCACACATTCATGAAAGTTCATGACAGCGTGATAGCTAATCAAACTTGTTTAGTTAGCTGGCACCAGTTGAGATTAAAATTGGGAAAATGGATTCTGAAAAATTAATAAACGAAGTGAGGAATAGGAAATTGTTGTGGGATGCAAGGTCTGGCACTAAAATTTGAGTGATGAGGTGCCATCGGCGGAGGTGGACGTTGTAGTAGAAATTTAAGATAACTACTTTCTGTTAAAAATAACATTATCTTCAAATAATTCGTCCATCATGAAAAATTGTTGTTAATAAAGGCACTGAAAAGTTTATACCATAAAACGATACGATCCGAGCTAATCGATGCCGTGTACATAACTATCATGAACTGTCTTGCAGCATAACCACTAAACAATGAAAGCTTCAATTGTAACAGCTGGCGCCAGCTGGACTATCACCAACTTTCAGCCAGCGTAACCGCAGCCTAAAACGTCATTCAGTACGGTGCGGTATGAAATACCTACGGAAAGAAATGCCGTTTCAAGAATGATCGATGCCGAGTCTGGTTTTTAGAACAAAATTTTGATGCCGGAAGAAGCTCATTTTACAATCTCTGGCGGAATCAATCCGGATTTAACGGCGGCAGACTTTTTTCTGTGGGGTTACTTAGAAATTAAAGTCAGTCCAGTAAGCCGAAGACCGTTAACGATCTCAAAGCTAACACACGAGCCGAAATAGATGCTATGTCACCCGAAATACTAGCTAATGTTATTCAGAATGAACGAAAAAAGCTGCTTATTGATTGAAGGTGATCATTTAATCGACATTGTATTCCAAAAATTGATTTGAAATAAATGGTATAGAATATCTATATAAATATAATTGGAGTGTCTGTCTGTGATTTCAAAATAATTGTGTTTTTCTAAGTTCATATGGTTATTTACATCATATTAAAACAAAATCACGCATTTTTAAAATTGTTGTCTGGCTGTATGTCTGTCTGTCTGTTTGTTCGGGCTAATCTCGGAAACGGCAAATCCGATAGGGATGGGACTTTCACTGAAAGATTCGGTATTTTTGCGAGCATGTTTTAGGTTTTAGGGTATATCCTTTATATTAGCTTTATCTATATGTATGCATGTATTTAGACAAATCTTCCAACTCGAATTTGACCAATTTCATATAACCGATCATCTTGAAATCTTGTACATATTTATAGTTCGCGTGACAATGCAGTCTGACCATTTAGTAAAAAAATCATGATGGCGGTTCCAGGATGGCGACCGAATTTCGCAATTGCGCCCCCGACCCCGATATGGGTAACAAATGAAAGAGGATGATAAGTAAAGTACAGTTCCCTATTTGGCGTCATTCCAAATTCAAAATGGCGACCGGATTAGCTTTTTCTTTACAACCCACTCGATATAGCTATGAAACGATATGACAAGTAGAATACTATTACCTGAGTGGCATCATTTCAATCTATATAAATATAATTGGAGTGTCTGTCTGTGGTTTCAAAATAATTGTGTTTTTTTAATTTCATATGGTTATTTACATGATTTTAAAATGAAATCACGCATTTTTTAAATTTTTGTCGGTCTGTATGTCTTTATGTCTGAATGTCTGTCTGTCTGTTTGTTCGGGCTAATCTCGGAAACGGCTAATCCGATTGCGATGTGACTTTCGCTGGAGATTCAGTATTTTGGCGAGCATGTTTTAGGCTATTTATATACACTATATATTAGCTCTACCCCTGTATGTATGTAAGGATGTATGTATGTAGACAACTATTGAAAATTGATTTTGACCCACTTCCATATAACCGTTCAGCTTCAAATTTTGCACACATGTACAGTTCACGAGACAATGCAATCTGACCATTTTGTAAAAAAATCAAGATGACCGTTTCAAGATGGCGGCCGAATTTCCCAATTGTGTTGGTGTCATTCCAAATTCAAAATGGCGGCCGGTACAAAATGGCGGCCAACAAAAAATGTCGGATTACTCTTTTATTGAAACCGCGATCGGTATGGGTATCAACTGAAATTATATTACAAGTAGAATACTATTAGCTTATACACAAAATGGCGAACTACCTTTTTTTACAACGCTCTCGGTATGGATACCAAATAAAAGTGTATGATGAATATAGTATACAGTAAGCTGGGTGACTTCATTCAAAATATCGGTCACCACAAAAAAGCGTAAGACATATATAATAGACTAAAAGATAGAAAACAAAAAATATAGTTTAAAAAACTTAAAAATATGCTTTTTTTTAAATGAACAAAAAAGTAAAAAATAATGTTGAACGTAAACTTTTTATTGCTGCAGCCAGTATATACATATAATAAATGGGGCGCTAGCGAAAAGTTCCAGTGTTAATGAAATAAAAATATTGATAAAGTCTCACGATTTTTTACATTTTGAAAGGTAGGTTGTTTGACCAATATGAAAACAGGACTGTACCAGAGATTTCCGCTACTTTACTCACATCAGGAAAAACAGCTCATTCAATGTTTAAGATACCGATCGAAGAAGATCATATGAAAGTCCTGCGTAGAACAAATCTAAAAACCTGCGTGGATGAATGCACCATGGAATATAAAGTATCTATTAACAGAAAACCACGATATTTAAGATGTAAAAACCAATTATTTTGGGGAGTAACTATTTTAATGGCATAGATTTCGGGCAAATGTTGCCAGATATGCGGGCCGATGGTATTGATGCACGTCTGAAATGATCACGCATTTAGGGACAGATTGGAAAACGTCATTTAAAGCAAAAGATGAGAGCGCAATCAGAAAACCCAGAATTCAATACTATTCTCCTCAACATAGCATATAGAAAACGTTCTGAGATTAGTGAAAATCGTGACAGTGAGCTGGTGGCTGTTGTTTGAAAGTTCGTAATAAACGCGGAAATTTTGATAATCGACATTTATGACGGTTTGGAAAATATCAACTCAACTAAGTCGACTCAGCCCAGTAATGCCGCAAACGCTGTAATACTTACAAGTGAAACATCGAACATCGTTTATAAACAAGCTTAACGCCCGCCGCACATGCCCACACTCGCATTGGTCGACACGAGCCGAAACCTATGGCCCAGTACCGAACTCCGCATTTGCTCTCACGTGTCAATTTCGGCGCGGACATGAGCGTGTAGCGAGTGTCGGCTGGGTGATCGAGACACTAATTTCGAGTGGCAGTGGCGCGAGTGTTTGCAATGATGAAGGAATTAAATGAAACTGTTCGAAGCGGAAAATGTACATACATATGTATATACGAAGTAAAATTCCCAGATTTCAAGAATGCAAAATTAAAGGATTCTATTTTGAAATTCATTGCTAGACAATCTAAAATAGTTTTTGAATTTTGCGTCTGAAAACTCGGAAGTTAATTTAAATTTTCCATGGGTTTCCCTCTGAACATGTAAGAGCTCTTCCAGTTTTTTTTCAGATGCTTTCCTTATTAACAAAAATCAAAATAAAAACTCGTTATCATTGTCAGATATTGAACTTAAGTCTATCGCGCTCATCTTGAATGCCACTGACTGATGTACGACTCGTGTTAGCAAATGCGGACAAACACGTGTCCACCAATGTCAGTGCCACATTACCGCAGTGTCGTGAACGAGTGCGAGTGCGGGCATGTGCGGCGGGCGTTACAGTGAGTAGTGAACCAGTGCCGTGCGAGCGGTATGACCAAAAACGACGAAACACGAAAACGGGAACCAGCAACTGCCCTTTCAGGATCAAATCAGCAGTGTCGTCTTATAGGGTGTTTCTTTATTCATTCCATAGAAGGAACAGAATAAAACGAATGCTTGATCGAATATTCGGAATAAAATGAATAAAGAAACGCATCGGAAAAGACAGTAAACAAATTGAAGAAAACTGTCGATTTATACAAAAGAGTGGTCGTGTATTTTAAAAATATCGTGGGACACAATTATGACAGAAGAATATTTGTAAAAGTTAGGTTAATTCCTTTTATTCTAAAAGTATTATCATAAGGTAGTTTAAAAAGAATACATTCCGAATATTCCGCGGTCGAGAATGTTCGCCCAATCCCTAAAGCCGGTACTGCATACAGTTAGTGAAAGAACATCATCCAGACTTTCCCCTTCATCCACAAAGTTCGGATGCGCCGTTTCTGATGAAAAATTAATACTGAAATCGTCACTCAAAATCTTTTGGATATCGTTGAAGTTTCGACCTAGGAACTGGAGATGTTCATGTATGAATTCTATTACTCCGGTTAAAATTTGATACGGCGATACATAAATAAACACTATAAAATGTATTTCTCTGGAAGGATGGCGTAGACCAGGACGCTCAGAGTCTAGGGGTGACAAACTGGATGACATCGGCTAAGAATCGGGTCCGGTGGAGAGAACAGTTGCGAGAGGCTAGGACCGAGCACGGTTGTAAACCATGAGGAAGATCTCGCTACACACATTTTATAGTGATTTATCGTGACATAGTATTTTTGGTATGTCTGGATGAAATGTTAAAACTTTAGCGAAGTTTTCATCACATTCTTCATTTTTCCTCCAAGTTTTAGATAAAAATACTACATTCATTTTTTTACAACTTAGTCACATAACTCTTATAGTTCGTAAGTACGAGTATACTTTATAAATTTAGCGAAATTATTAATAATAATCCTGGTGTATTTAAATTCCAGTAAAAATAATCTCACCAAAAAAAAAAAAAAACATTAAAAATGTGAATGAGAAGGTCGTGGGCGCGAAATTATTTCTTGAGACAGTTTAAAACACACTTATAACAAAAAAAAGTGATATGGATTAGTCAAGATGAATCGTTAATAGTATGAAATAATTAAACACGTGCATTTACGAACGGATTCAGTGTGGCACAGTCTATAGTGTTTCTAATAAAATTTGTTACATTTCGAAGGACAGCTAAGATTCATGCTATACAACGAGCTTGCCAGCCAACTTTTTCGCGGTTAATAATTCTTTATTAAGTTTAAAAAAATCCTTTGAATTCGTTCGTAAATGCACGTGTTTAATTATTTCATTATTAGCTATTAGCGGTTCATCTTGACTAATCCATATCACCTTTTTTTTATTATAAGTGTGTTTTAAACTGTCCCAATAAATAATTTCGCGACCACGAACTTCTCATTCACATTTTTAATGTTTTTTTTTTGGTGGGATATCCCTCTTTTTAAATTCTTTTATTTAACTTGCACTGTTTGTCGTCAAATCTTGGAAGTTAAATTTGACCCACTTCCCGGTTTCGGATAGAGCTGAAATTTTGCATACACGTTTAGTTTGGATGACAATGCAATCTGGCCATTTTGTAAAAATATCAAGATAGCGGTTCCAAAATGGCGCCCGCTTTTATTTTACTTACACTGTTTGTCGTCAAATCTTGGAAGTTAAATTTGACCCACTTCCCGGTTTCGGATAGAGCTGAAATTTTGCATACACGTTTAGTTTGGATGACAATGCAATCTGGCCATTTTGTAAAAATATCATGATGGCGGTTCCAAAATGGCGCCCGATTTTTGAAATTGTGCTCCGCGGCCCTTTGAAATGGGTATCAAATGAAAGGATATGACAGGTAGAACACAATAAGCTATGTGGCGTCATTCCAAATTCAAAATGGCGGACAAAACTTACACTGTTTGTCGTCAAATCTTGGAAGTTAAATTTGACCCACTTCCCGGTTTCGGATAGAGCTGAAATTTTGCATACACGTTTAGTTTTGGTGACAATGCAATCTGGCCATTTTGTAAAAATATCAAGATGGCGGTTCCAAAATGGCGCCCGATTTTTGAAATTGTGCTCCGCGGCCCTTTGAAATGGGTATCAAATGAAAGGATATGACAGGTAGAACACAATAAGCTATGTGGCGTCATTCCAAATTCAAAATGGCGGACAAAACTTACACTGTTTGTCGTCAAATCTTGGAAGTTAAATTTGACCCACTTCCCGATTTCGGATAGAGCTGAAATTTTGCATACACGTTTAGTTTGGATGACAATGCAATCTGGCCATTTTGTAAAAATATCATGATGGCGGTTCCAAAATGGCGCCCGATTTTTGAAATTGTGCTCCGCGGCCCTCTGACATGGGTATCAAATGAAAGGATATGACAGGTAGAACACAATAAGCTATGTGGCGTCATTCTAAATTCAAAATGGCGGCCAACACTTGCACTGTTTGTCGTCAAATCTTGGAAGTTAAATTTGACCCACTTCCCGGTTTCGGATAGAGCTGAAATTTTGTATACACGTTTAGTTTGGGTGACAATGCAATCTGGCCATTTTGTAAAAATATCAAGATGGCGGTTCCAAAATGGCGCCCGATTTTTGAAATTGTGCTCCGCGGCCCTCTGACATGGGTATCAAATGAAAGGATATGACAGGTAGAACACAATAAGCTATGTGGCGTCATTCCAAATTCAAAATGGCGGCCAACACTAACTTGCGGAAAGCTTATAATAGACTAAAAAGTAGAAAATATAACCGATCAACTTCCAATTTTGCACACACTCGTAGTTCGGGTGGTTAATGTGTATGAATGATGAGATGAATAGTTGAGTTAATGGTGAGTTGATAATAAAGAAGCAATACACTTTACAAAAAATCACAAACAAACACAGAGATGCTGCTGTCAACTAAATTCAACTACTCAAATACTGAACTCATGTCCGTATGCATAATTTCAACTAAACCCAGGTAGCAGAGCTGAGTCGAGTTCAGTCAACCTTAACCCAACTCGACTCCCGTTTACATGTAGTTAGACTTGGGTTCAACTTGAGTTCAACTCATCATGTATAAGTACTAAATGCAATCTGACCTTTTTGTAAAAAAATCAAGAAGACGGTTCCGAGATGGCGGCCGTTTTTGCAATTATGTTCCACCGAGCCCACGACATGGGTATCAAATGAATACAGTAAACTGTGTGACGTAATTTTAAATCTAATAGAATTGCCATAATAAAATGGCGGAATACATATAATAAACTAAAAAGTAGAAAATAAAATAAATGGTTAAAAAAAAATTTTTAAAAAAAATTCTTTTCATTAACTAAAAAATGTACTGAAAAGTAATAAAATAAATGGTTAAAAAAATTTTTTAAAAAAAATTCTTTTCATTAACTAAAAAGTGTACTGAAAAGTAATAAAATAAATGGTTAAAAAAAAATTTTTAAAAAAAATTCTTTTCATTAACTAAAAAATGTACTGAAAAGTAAAAAATAAAAAATATTTTAAAGAAAGCGTGAAATTTCAATTTTAATGAAAAAGTTAATTAAAAGAATGGCGCATTTTTCATCAAAAATTGAAAATATAACTGTAAATCGCGTGAGATTTACAATAACCCTCAATTTTTTGCGTTGTTAATTTCATATTCTAACAAAATTTTTTGATGAAAAATGCGCCATTCTTTTAATTAACTTTTTCATTAAAATTGAAATTTCACGCTTTCTTTAAAATATTTTTTATTTTTTACTTTTCAGTACATTTTTTAGTTAATGAAAAGAATTTTTTTTAAAATTTTTTTTTAACCATTTATTTTATTACTTTTCAGTACACTTTTTAGTTAATGAAAAGAATTTTTTTTAAAAAATTTTTTTAACCATTTATTTTATTACTTTTCAGTACATTTTTTAGTTAATGAAAAGAATTTTTTTTAAAAAATTTTTTTTAACCATTTATTTTATTTGTTTTAATGCATTCTAAAATAAAAAATAAATAATCTTTTGTATAAAGAAATATTATGTATTTAATTGTTTATTATATTTTCTTACATATTTTATAACTAGGTACATTATAACAAAATGCAGGAATCATTGATCCATAACCAGCTCGATTTTTGTCTCAACATACTGATGTAATGACCTTGTTTCTGTATGGAATATAAGACTAATCACTTCATAATTTGAACCTCCTATATGCAATTTTGCAGAAGTGACAGCTTTGATATCGCATTGCTCAATTTTAATAAAATTGTTATTATTCAGTTCGAATAATTTTAGTTCTATTATGAGAACAGGTGCTACCAAAATTATTTCCGATTTACGAATCTTTTGAGTGTACGAACGACTAACCATTTTTATATTAACACTTTTTCACTTCGAATGCCATCTGGCATCAACAGTGCAGGTAAAAATTTATCGAATAACTAGTAACGATATATTGAGGATATACTATATTGTTATTGTCTTTTACTTATGATACCCTTTCATTTGATACCCATGTCGAGATGGTTGTGAAGAAAATGGTAATCCGCCCTCTTGAGATGATCGCCGTGGATCTAACGAGATATTGAGTATTTTATATCGCTTATGGTATTCTACTTATGATACCTTTTGAATTGAAACCCATGTCGAGAGGTGGTGATGAAATAGTAATCCGCCCTCTTGAGTCGGTCGCAATGGATCTAACCATATATTGAGTATACTATATCGCTTATGGTATTCTACTTATGATACCCTTTCAATTGATACCCATGCCGGGGGGGGGGGGGGTGAAGAGATGGTAATCTGCCCTCTTGAGACGGCCGCCATGGATTTTACGACAGAGCTTATTGTATTCTACTTGTCATACCCATTCATTTGATACATTTGTCGAGGGGGTGGTGAAGAGTAATGCGTTCTCTTGAGAAGGCCGCCGTGGATCTAACTATATATTGAGTATACTATATTGTTTATTGTATTCTACTTATCATTCCATTTTATTTGATACCCTTGTTGAGGAGGTTGTAAAGAAAATGGTTATCCGCCCTCTTGAAATGACCGCCATGGATCTAACCATATATTGAGTATACTATTTCGCTTATGGTATTCTACTTATAATACCTTTTCAATTGAAACCCATGTTGAGGGGGTGGTGAAAAAATGGTAATCCGTGTTATGTTATATTTTTAACATAGATTGTTGTATGAAAATGACTCACCAATTGTTCTATAATTTTTTTAATAAAAACAACACTACTAAATTATTTCTCTTTTAGTGTATTTAAAATAACCACTACACAGTGGTCCCGCGTCCATACAAAAGTGCGACAAAAATCTAAACTGATTGATGGATGGTTTTTAATGAATGAAACTAATAAAGTATATATCATAAAAAATATATATTTGTAGAAAAGGAAGAAAAGTGCACAGAATCAACTAAAAGTAACATTAGGTTGTACGCAAAAAAAAGTCATACAGTAAAACAATGAAAATACTTCAACTTAAATTAAAAAAATTCTTCTGAAACTATTATAAAAATACATTATTTATTAATTACGCGTACATATTAAAATTGGAATCAGCTAATAGCAGTAAAAAATAACATTAAAAAGTTAATAAATCTAAAACATCTTTGGACAGAATAGATTTTTTTTTCTTAGGTAATATTCGGAGCCCAGTAATTAGTGGGTCTGAGCTCAGGAGGAGCCGATTTAATAAATCAGTATTTGTGTGTTTTCGGGACATTTTACGAGTATGTTGAAGCCTAAATGATTTTATATCTTTGTTTTTTGCTTCTGCGGCTTCCTCAGATAATTCACCAATAGATAATAGCGCATGGTCAATAACATAAGACCCATGCACTAATATCTTGTGAATCGAAGGAGGCAAGTAATACCAGGGAAAGGCTTCAACTAGTCGCTTGGCGGTTTCAATAGCAAAAACTTTAAATTTTTCTGAATTGATTCTAAACCCTGACGATAAAGCTTGCAAGATGGTTGCACATCTTTCAATAAGTTCTTTATCTATCTTAGTTATTTCTGCCGATATATCTGGGTTCGCAAAAAATTTCCTAGCCGTGTTTCCGTCATTAGACGTCCCACTACCCCCCGCTTTCGGTTTATCTATTATCAGACCAAGCTTTTCCCTAAACTGACTTTGAATATAATTTTTTTTTTCTTGAAGTTTTACTTTATCTTCCTGACACCTAATCTGCCATTTCTTAATATCTAACCTATAGGAAACATGAATAAAGAACTCGAAAAACCTAATCCATGAATGCAATGGAGATAAACCGAAAGCATACCGTTGTTCGTTGACAGGTCTTTTTAAGCAAGCATCTATATCGTTCATTTCTTTTAGGGACGCCTGACAAATGTAACATTTTGTCGAAGAAGTTCCGCTTAACGCATTGCAAACCTTTCCATCAACCATAGTTAATTGTAAATTATGGTTAATAGCCAATTTTCTATCGTTCACAGAGACTTCAGTACTTTGCAATGCGTTAATTTTTTCAATGAAGTACTTTTCTTCTTCAACAGATACTTTAGTTGTCTCCTTTTTATGCTGAAACCTAATTGGTCGGCAGTACCGTGTTGACGAAGGACGAGGATTTTTCCAAATGATTTTACTATCATCGTCCTTAGTATTTGCTGACAGTTGAAGCGGGACATAGGAAGTAACAAACAAATTGCTATCACCTGTGGTAACAGGATCGGAAAATGCTTGCTTATATTCGCTATGTCCGCTACTTCCATCAAATCCCCACTTTCCAATTAAAACAAACTCATTACAGTTATCGGGCACAGAATCAACTACCTCTCTTTGTGACTCTACAATACGAGAAGCTGTGTGGTCTAGCAATGATTGTAAGTCAATCTCAGCTGAAGACTCCGTCACAGTAATTCTATCTGGCTTTGGATAACAACGCTTTTTCGCTTTCAAAATGTTTTGGTAGCTTGGCAGTAAGCTTTGACCTATTTTTAAATTGACAAAATTCTTGATTAAGACATATTGATGTTTTGTCAATTTCGCTTCTACTATCAGCGATAATACTTCGTCTGGATTCACAGGTTCCATCGCTTCTGAAACGATAGAGACAGTGTCGCTCAACGCTTGAGCTGCAGATTGGTCAACTTTTGACAGTTCCACTACTCTTCTCTGTTTTGTGCGTTTCGAGCACTCAGCAAAATCCTTTCTTGGCCTTCCACGTTTTGTACCACTTTTCTGTACTTTAAACTTAGATTGAAAATCCGTTTCCAAAACCACAGTTTCTTTAGTATTTAACCACGTGGAATGTTGTTGTATAACTCTGTCTTTCATACTATGATTTTTGCGCCAGTAGTCCACAATTTTTGCGCATAAATAGTTGACTCGAGAAACTAAGTTTTCCAAGTTAATATTTTCTTTATCTTCGATGGGTAAGCTTCCAATTAGGTAATCACAAACGTGACGTGTTCTTTCAGTAAAAGTAAACATTCTCCCCGCATAACCAAGCCAAATATCAAATACATGCATACGTGAGAACACGCACTTTTGGGATGTACCTATAAAAAGAACAAATTACTATGAGGTTACAAAAAAAATACGTAAATTTGCCTAGACGCATGTGCAGGCGATGCTACGAAACGTCTAAACGGCCATTTAACATTAATTACTTAAAATGGGGAGAAAACGGGAGGAAAAGTGTTACTTTTACGTTGAAATAACACTTTCAGCTTTTACTTAATACAATTTTTAGTTAAGTATAAATGGAGGGAAGTAACTATATGACTCAAAGAAAATATTAGTTAGCTCAAAATTTTATCGAAATATTGTGCTGCGTAGCAATCCCATAAATACCGTGCATAGCACAAACACAAACATAAAAATTTACTAGAATATTCTAAATACCTTGTACCTCGACTTCCATACTATAAACAACTTCACACAAATAAAATAATTCTAAGAAATGTTAAACATAGAACAGAGTGCACTAATGTATCACTGATAATGGCGGTAACTTTTTAAGATGCGCACGCATTGGATGACGAAATTGGAATGAATACAATTGTTTCATTGCAACATATTTATAGTTCCGTAAACTTCAAACTTTGTAGATGATAGGAAAGTTTCTAATTGTGAAAAATATCACCATACACTTTTTTATTTTTGTCGTATGGGCTGGACCACTGTGCACTATAAACAATTACAATTTCCAACTTGTAATTCTATAAACAACACTACGGAATTATTTCTTTTTTAGTGTATTTAAAACAACCAAATTTCCAACTTGTAATTCTATAAACAACACTACTGAATTATTTCTCTTTTAGTGTATTTAAAACAACCAAATTTCCAACTTGTAATTCTATAAACAGCACTACTGAATTATTTCTCTTTTAGTGTATTTAAAACAACAACTATAAACAATTAAAATTTCCAATTTGTAATTCTATAAACAACACTACGCCCGCCGATAAAGGTAAAAAGACATAACTCTGTCTAAAAATGATGCGCCCGCCGCGGTTGATCGTTAAAACAATACTCTTTTTAAATGTTGCGGGAAAAGCAACCGTCGCCGCGGAAAGTTTTGATCAGACTCCACGATCGATCACTCGATCGATCCTCAGTTTTCCGAAACTTTTCTTTTTAAAAGTCCTTCGATTGCATTTTTCCTCCGGGCCTTCAACCTAGGTGCAAAAGTCACCTGCTGGTGCTTGACCCAAGGCTGAGGTCGCCGGCCGGAAAAACGCACCCGTCGGCTTTTCTTCAAGTGGCCTGAAACTGGCGCAATTTGCTTACGAGTTTTTAATTTCTTTCGCAAGGCAAATTGCGCTAAATATTCTTGCCAATTTCCTTTGGCGTTTCAGGTTACACTTGGATTTTGTGCACGGGTCATTTACCGGCCCGTGCATTTTTTATGTCAACAAAATTCCGGGTTCAAGGAATTTTGGATTTGGAAATTTAGAAATTATTAGAAATTTTCTTAATTTTGAGGGTTGCTCAAAATTTCTACATAACATTCCTTCCCCCCTGAAGCAAGAGAATCGCTACGGAGTAGAGCGATTCTCGTAGTTGAGATTATAAGGGAGAGGAGGGTGAATGCAAAATAAAAAAAAGGGTAAGATTATATGTAAATGGAGTTTTTATTAGGGGATTAAGTGGTTTGATAGTCACGAGAAATAATAGTAAATATATCGGTGGAAGGTGTAAACCAGAGGCTAGCTCTAGTTTGCCTTTGTTTGAGATATGGAGACATGAGTTGGGGCTTGCTTAGTACGAAGCTCTTTTGGGGGTTGTATTTTGGTAAATTTTGGTCCTGTGCGATCTATTTAATTTAATGTTCTGACATGTGAACGTTAGGAGTATGTATTGTTATGTTTATACACGTTTAGTTTGGGTGACAATGCAATCTGGCCATTTTGTAAAAATATCAAGATGGCGGTTCCAAAATGGCGCCCGATTTTTGAAATTGTGCTCCGCGGCCCTCTGACATGGGTATCAAATGAAAGGATATGACAGGTAGAACACAATAAGCTATGTGGCGTCATTCCAAATTCAAAATGGCGGCCAACACTAACTTGCGGAAAGCTTATAATAGACTAAAAAGTAGAAAATATAACCGATCAACTTCCAATTTTGCACACACTCGTAGTTCGGGTGGTTAATGTGTATGAATGATGAGATGAATAGTTGAGTTAATGGTGAGTTGATAATAAAGAAGCAATACACTTTACAAAAAATCACAAACAAACACAGAGATGCTGCTGTCAACTAAATTCAACTACTCAAATACTGAACTCATGTCCGTATGCATAATTTCAACTAAACCCAGGTAGCAGAGCTGAGTCGAGTTCAGTCAACCTTAACCCAACTCGACTCCCGTTTACATGTAGTTAGACTTGGGTTCAACTTGAGTTCAACTCATCATGTATAAGTACTAAATGCAATCTGACCTTTTTGTAAAAAAATCAAGAAGACGGTTCCGAGATGGCGGCCGTTTTTGCAATTATGTTCCACCGAGCCCACGACATGGGTATCAAATGAATACAGTAAACTGTGTGACGTAATTTTAAATCTAATAGAATTGCCATAATAAAATGGCGGAATACATATAATAAACTAAAAAGTAGAAAATAAAATAAATGGTTAAAAAAAAATTTTTAAAAAAAATTCTTTTCATTAACTAAAAAATGTACTGAAAAGTAATAAAATAAATGGTTAAAAAAATTTTTTAAAAAAAATTCTTTTCATTAACTAAAAAGTGTACTGAAAAGTAATAAAATAAATGGTTAAAAAAAAATTTTTAAAAAAAATTCTTTTCATTAACTAAAAAATGTACTGAAAAGTAAAAAATAAAAAATATTTTAAAGAAAGCGTGAAATTTCAATTTTAATGAAAAAGTTAATTAAAAGAATGGCGCATTTTTCATCAAAAATTGAAAATATAACTGTAAATCGCGTGAGATTTACAATAACCCTCAATTTTTTGCTTTGTTAATTTCATATTCTAACAAAATTTTTTGATGAAAAATGCGCCATTCTTTTAATTAACTTTTTCATTAAAATTGAAATTTCACGCTTTCTTTAAAATATTTTTTATTTTTTACTTTTCAGTACATTTTTTAGTTAATGAAAAGAATTTTTTTTAAAAATTTTTTTTTAACCATTTATTTTATTACTTTTCAGTACACTTTTTAGTTAATGAAAAGAATTTTTTTTAAAAAATTTTTTTAACCATTTATTTTATTACTTTTCAGTACATTTTTTAGTTAATGAAAAGAATTTTTTTTAAAAAATTTTTTTTAACCATTTATTTTATTTGTTTTAATGCATTCTAAAATAAAAAATAAATAATCTTTTGTATAAAGAAATATTATGTATTTAATTGTTTATTATATTTTCTTACATATTTTATAACTAGGTACATTATAACAAAATGCAGGAATCATTGATCCATAACCAGCTCGATTTTTGTCTCAACATACTGATGTAATGACCTTGTTTCTGTATGGAATATAAGACTAATCACTTCATAATTTGAACCTCCTATATGCAATTTTGCAGAAGTGACAGCTTTGATATCGCATTGCTCAATTTTAATAAAATTGTTATTATTCAGTTCGAATAATTTTAGTTCTATTATGAGAACAGGTGCTACCAAAATTATTTCCGATTTACGAATCTTTTGAGTGTACGAACGACTAACCATTTTTATATTAACACTTTTTCACTTCGAATGCCATCTGGCATCAACAGTGCAGGTAAAAATTTATCGAATAACTAGTAACGATATATTGAGGATATACTATATTGTTATTGTCTTTTACTTATGATACCCTTTCATTTGATACCCATGTCGAGATGGTTGTGAAGAAAATGGTAATCCGCCCTCTTGAGATGATCGCCGTGGATCTAACGAGATATTGAGTATTTTATATCGCTTATGGTATTCTACTTATGATACCTTTTGAATTGAAACCCATGTCGAGAGGTGGTGATGAAATAGTAATCCGCCCTCTTGAGTCGGTCGCAATGGATCTAACCATATATTGAGTATACTATATCGCTTATGGTATTCTACTTATGATACCCTTTCAATTGATACCCATGCCGGGGGGGGGGGGGGTGAAGAGATGGTAATCTGCCCTCTTGAGACGGCCGCCATGGATTTTACGACAGAGCTTATTGTATTCTACTTGTCATACCCATTCATTTGATACATTTGTCGAGGGGGTGGTGAAGAGTAATGCGTTCTCTTGAGAAGGCCGCCGTGGATCTAACTATATATTGAGTATACTATATTGTTTATTGTATTCTACTTATCATTCCATTTTATTTGATACCCTTGTTGAGGAGGTTGTAAAGAAAATGGTTATCCGCCCTCTTGAAATGACCGCCATGGATCTAACCATATATTGAGTATACTATTTCGCTTATGGTATTCTACTTATAATACCTTTTCAATTGAAACCCATGTTGAGGGGGTGGTGAAAAAATGGTAATCCGTGTTATGTTATATTTTTAACATAGATTGTTGTATGAAAATGACTCACCAATTGGTCTATAATTTTTTTAATAAAAACAACACTACTAAATTATTTCTCTTTTAGTGTATTTAAAATAACCACTATAAACAATTACAATTTCCAACTTGTAATTCTATAAACAACACTACGGAATTATTTCTTTTTTAGTGTATTTAAAACAACCAAATTTCCAACTTGTAATTCTATAAACAACACTACTGAATTATTTCTCTTTTAGTGTATTTAAAACAACCAAATTTCCAACTTGTAATTCTATAAACAGCACTACTGAATTATTTCTCTTTTAGTGTATTTAAAACAACAACTATAAACAATTAAAATTTCCAATTTGTAATTCTATAAACAACACTACGCCCGCCGATAAAGGTAAAAAGACATAACTCTGTCTAAAAATGATGCGCCCGCCGCGGTTGATCGTTAAAACAATACTCTTTTTAAATGTTGCGGGAAAAGCAACCGTCGCCGCGGAAAGTTTTGATCAGACTCCACGATCGATCACTCGATCGATCCTCAGTTTTCCGAAACTTTTCTTTTTAAAAGTCCTTCGATTGCATTTTTCCTCCGGGCCTTCAACCTAGGTGCAAAAGTCACCTGCTGGTGCTTGACCCAAGGCTGAGGTCGCCGGCCGGAAAAACGCACCCGTCGGCTTTTCTTCAAGTGGCCTGAAACTGGCGCAATTTGCTTACGAGTTTTTAATTTCTTTCGCAAGGCAAATTGCGCTAAATATTCTTGCCAATTTCCTTTGGCGTTTCAGGTTACACTTGGATTTTGTGCACGGGTCATTTACCGGCCCGTGCATTTTTTATGTCAACAAAATTCCGGGTTCAAGGAATTTTGGATTTGGAAATTTAGAAATTATTAGAAATTTTCTTAATTTTGAGGGTTGCTCAAAATTTCTACATAACATTCCTTCCCCCCTGAAGCAAGAGAATCGCTACGGAGTAGAGCGATTCTCGTAGTTGAGATTATAAGGGAGAGGAGGGTGAATGCAAAATAAAAAAAAGGGTAAGATTATATGTAAATGGAGTTTTTATTAGGGGATTAAGTGGTTTGATAGTCACGAGAAATAATAGTAAATATATCGGTGGAAGGTGTAAACCAGAGGCTAGCTCTAGTTTGCCTTTGTTTGAGATATGGAGACATGAGTTGGGGCTTGCTTAGTACGAAGCTCTTTTGGGGGTTGTATTTTGGTAAATTTTGGTCCTGTGCGATCTATTTAATTTAATGTTCTGACATGTGAACGTTAGGAGTATGTATTGTTGTAAGCAGGACCAGTTTTACTCCGGTTGGGGTTGCGTGTCGTGGAACGGTTTTAGGCGGTTGTTGTGAACCGTTACTAGCTTCTTATTTATCTTAATTGTGGAGTTTACTGAGTTGGGGACTGCGACCACTGTATAGGGTCCGATCCATATTTGGGATAATTTGTTCTTGCGCGCTTCGTTGTGTAGTAGGACCTTGTCTCCTACGTGTAGTGTTAGAGGTCCTGCCTTCCCATCATAATATCTTTTGGAGCGGTTTTTACTTGCGAGTAGATTCTTACGTGCCAGTGCGTATGATTTTTGCAATTTATACCGAAGTTGATGGTAATAACTTTCGTGATTGTATATAGGTTCTGGCTCTCGTTTTAAATTGGATGGGACGTCGGCTGTAAAGCCGTAGAGGCAATCCATGGGGGTTAGTTTTGTCCCCTCGTGTACACTGTTGTTGTACACGAATGCTGCTGTCCGAAGGAAATTGTCCCAGCTTTGGGGGCTCTCGTCTACGAGGGTGCGCAAGTATTCTATTAAAGGTCTGTGAGCGCGTTCTAGGGCTCCATTGGACTGAGGGTGGTATGCTGAGGTTTGGAGTTTCTTAACCTTTAAGAGCCTACACACGCTTTTGAACAGGTCACTCAGGAAGTTTGATCCCTGGTCGGTGACTATTTGTTTTGGTATGCGATAGCGCGTGACGATTTCGTCGAAGAAAATTTGTGCTACCGTTTGAGCTTCCCCATTGGGAATGGCATACCAGTCGACGAATTTTGTTAGGTTATCCTGGAAGGTTAGGATGTACTTGTTTCCCGAATGGGTTTCTTCCAGGGGGCCTACTATGTCTAAATAGACTTTATCGAAGGGTTTTTCAGCAATGTCCGTGATAACCATGGGCATTCGGAATTGTCTAGAGGCCTTCATGGTTTGACATTTCTTGCACCTTCTTATATAGCGAGAGATATCGCGGAACATACGCCTCCACCAATATTTTTGGCGAATACGGTTATAGGTCTTAACGACTCCCTGGTGTCCACCGAAGGGGGAATCGTGATAATCTTTTAGGATTGTATTTATCTCCTCCTGACTGGTAATGACCTCAACTTTCTTCTTCCCTTTGAGGTTGTTGTCTTTGGGAGGGTTTTCTGGGGTTTCATCTTTGATCTCAGGCGGTTTGGGCCCTTCCTCTGAGTGGGGGGCTTCTAGAGACGTAGTTCTTTTGTCCTTTTCGTCGTCTTTCTGCTTTTGCGCCTGTGCCCTTGTGATGATGTTGCATTGCTTGGGCGTCTCTTCTTGTTTTGTTTGGAGGTGTTTTCCGGGTTGGTGGACTTGAGCTTCTACCGTGAAGGTTTTTGGCTCCTCTACGTAGTGCGGTATACGGCTGAGTGCATCAGCATTTGTATTATATTTTCCCGGTTTGTACTCGATAGTGTAGTCGTATTCCGACAGCTTGTGGTGGAATCTCACTAGTCGAGTAGTTGGGTCTTTGACGTTGAATACGCCTTTGAGGGGTTTATGGTCCGTGTAGACCGTAAACTTCCGACCCAATAGATAACACCTGAAGTTTTTCACAGCCCATACTATTGCCAGCAACTCTTTCTCAATGGTGGAGTAGTTGCGTTCTGCCTTGTTTAGGGTGCGGCTTGCGTAGGCAATAGGCTGATCTTTTCCTACTTCTCCCTGACAGAGCACTGCTCCGAGTGCCTCACTGCTCGCATCCGTTGTCAAGTTAAACGGCTTGTCGAAATCTGGAGGGGATACTAAGTTATTTTTTATTTGTTGGAATGCGTCTTCACACTTTGGTGTCCAAGAAAACATTACGCCTTTGCGTAGAAGGTTCGTTAAGGGACGGACTGTTTTTGAAAAATCTGGGACGAATTTTCGGTAGTAGTTGGCAAGGCCTAAGAACGATTGCACTTGCCTGATAGTCCGTGGGGCAGGGAACTTCTGAACGCATTCTGTTTTGCGTGGGTCTGGCAGGGCTCCTTTTTCTGAGCAAACGTGACCCAAATAAACAACTTCTTTTCGGAGGAATTGGCACTTCTCTGGTTGCAATTTGAGGTTATTTTCCCTCAACCGGTCGAAGACTCTCCGAAGTTTAGTATTATGGTCCTCAAGGTTTTTACCGTAGATGACGATATCATCCAGGTAGACAAAACATTCGAGGCCTTGCAGGCCCGTGAGGACATAGTTCATGAGCCGTTGGAACGTAGCCGGGGCTCCTTTTAGCCCGAACGGCATACGTTTGAACTCATAGTGGCCGTAATTTGTGCTGAAGGCTGTTTTAGCGCGATCTTGTGGTTCCACAAGTACTTGGTGGTAACCACTGGCCAAGTCGAGGGTGGTGAAATATCTTGAGTGACCGAGTTGGTCTAGAATATCCTCGATTCGTGGCAGGGGAAATGCGTCGCCTATGGTTTTTTCGTTGACTTTTCGAAAGTCAACAACTACTCGCCACTTCTTCTCTCCATTAGGGCCCGCTTTTTTGGGGACCACTAATAAGGGTGAGTTCCATGGGCTCTTACTGGGTTGGACTATGTCGTTGTCCAACATTTCTTCTAGTTGCTCGTTAATTACCTGCCTTTGTGTCTCGGGCAGTCTATACATTTTTTGGTTAATAACTTGGTCATAGACCATTGGGATTTCGTGGGAGATAGCGTCTGTGTACGTGAGCTTGTCTCCCTTTAAGTGGAATATGTCTGCGTATTCGTGACATAGTTCCTTTATGGATCTCTTCTCTTCGGTCGTTAGTGGATGATCAAGGTTGAGCTCCTCGTCAACCTTTTGAATGCGTTGTGCACGCTCTTGGTCGTCCGGGTCTTCGTGGTCCGGGAATATGTGTCTGATGTGTAATAGGT
This sequence comes from Thereva unica, assembly GCA_949987705.1. NCBI lineage: Eukaryota > Metazoa > Arthropoda > Insecta > Diptera > Therevidae > Thereva > Thereva unica. The sequence goes on from OX465281.1 coordinate 128,831,320, forward strand.
TTGCGGCTTCCTGGTCACTGCTCTTGTGACCCCGTTTTAATTTGACCCCTAGTTTTTTCTGCCATTTGCAGCTTGTTTTGAGCGGTGGGGTGCCGGTTTTGGTTACCGGTCTTCCACACTCGCCGTTGTCTTTCTTGACAAAGAGCCTTGGGCTAGAACTTGCAGGGTTGGGATTGAGTGGTATTGTAGAGTAGCCATTTGTGGAAACGAGCGTTAGAGTTAGGCTCGTTAGGGCTACTGGGTAGTTGTTAGCATTGAGGAGGCCAACAAATCTTTTTGGTTTCCAGAAGGTAAGAGGGCATTCGCGAGGAATACTCCCTCGCAGGGCTCTTGAGCTTTACAGAGCATTTCTTCCTCTAAACTTAATGGTATTGGTACCACCATCTGAGACCGGCCTGGGATACAAATAGATTCCGTTAGGATTACCTTTTGTCTTAGGTCTTCATTGGTCTCGAAACCGTTTAGGTTGTTATCTAACTTTGATCCATCTTGAGATTGGCAGCTTGTACTCCCTTCGGAGGGTACTTGGGAGACACCACCGGGGGTCGTCTCGGCTTCTACGAGCTGAGACTCCCTGGTTTGGGTTTGCTCCTGCTGCTCTCTAGGATTCGGTTTGGTAGTTTTGGTTTGTAAAGGAAAGGTCATTTCTTCCGGATTAATTTCCGTGCGAGGAAATCGTAATGTTTTGTTGGGACCCTCAACGTTGCAGTGCTGGGAGAGGAAGTCGTTTCCTAGAAGGCCATCTTTGGGAATCTCTGGCATGTTCTGCACTATTTGGAAAGTGCAAGGAATTGGAGTTTTCAAATTGAAATTTCCTTGGCAACTTCCGAGAGTATTCCCTTTACCGTATGGCGTTTCTAGCGTGCACTTTTGAGAAGGGTTTATGGTGACATTTTCTCGAAGCTTATTCTTTTTTAGTATTGTAACCTCAGAGCCTGTATCCACCACTAGTTGTGTTTTGCCGTTGAGGCTTATGTCGAGCGTAAGAGTTACTAGTGGGTTTGTACCAGTTGAGGCCTGAGGTCCCCCATTTGGTTTTTTGTTAGTGTCTAATGTCGGGCCGGGGGTATTTGGTCCGACTCTGGGAAGTTTCCCGATTGGGAGTTCTCCCATCGCTGTCTTTGTCGACAGTCTTCTGCCTGGTGGCCCCGCCTTCCGCAGAAATCGCATGTGTGGCGTATGTTGAATACTCGGCGATTGTTGTTGCTTACCTGGTTTTGATTATGTGGCGGTTGTGAACGGGGCAGTGATTGTTGTTGATTATTTTGCTGATAAGTATTATTATATTGTGATGGTCTACCGCCATTATTGTTATTAGGGCGCTGTTCAGGGAAACGACCGTTATTAGGGAAGTTCGGTCGTGTGCGCTCTGGTGGGCGGCGACAATCCCGTGCATCGTGATTTGTCGTTCTACAAATAGTGCAATAGGGAGTATTTTTTCTTTTGATGCAATCGGTGTATGTGTGGCCCCTGTTTCGACAATAGCTACAGGTGACATTTGCCAACGGATTGCCTTGAGATTTTTGAGGCGCTGGCGTTAATTGCGCCACCTGAGGTACTGTGGTAGTTGTGGTAGGGACTGGTATATTTGGTACACTCGGTTGTTGCGTATTGGGCAGGGGGAGATTGTAGTTCGTTAGTGTTGCTTGGGGTGGAATGTTATGTTCTGGTGATGTGATACTGGGCGGAGTGATGGCGGCGGCGGCGTTATGTTGAGCGGAGTAGAGTGAATGTGTCGTTTGTAGAGGAGTGGGGCCGTTTAGGCCTGACTGTGATGGATACGTATAGGGACCATTATTGTAAGCCAGCGTATAGGGATTATTGTACAGGCTGGGGGTGTTTATATTTGGCCCACCTTGACTGTACATTGGCAGGGCTGATGGACTTTGGTACTGGGCATGGATGTTCAGTGTTGTTTGCTAAAGTCTCTCCATGTCCAGGGCCTTTTGGATTAAATTATCCAGGCCGTCATCGCCTGCTGCCAGCAAGTACTGACATAAGTGTTGGTTGTTAATCCCTCCTTTTAATGCGCTTTTCGCAAAATCTTCTAACTGTACTTTGACTTGGGCTGCTGCTTCGCCGTATTTAGTTGTGGCGGCTTCTATGCATAAAGACAGTTGTTGTTTTATGCGCGTGGTATACGCTGTGAGGGGTTCCATAGGGTACTGTCGGAGTGTTATTAGTTTATTAACTAATTCCTGATAAGTTTCCCTAGGCAAATAAATGCGGTTGAGGAGCTTTTCGGCTTCCTCGAAGTTTGCTGGCTGACTTGAGGCTATTAGTTGGTATGCGTCGCCTCGAAGTCTGGTAGGGAGAATCTGAATAAATGCCTCTTTTTCCGTTTCTGAAAGGCATTGTAGAACTCTACGACAACAGCCTATGAACATTTGCAGCTCGGTCGTCAGGGTCGGACTTTGTCCGCCAGAAAATAGTGGGACCAGCTGTGCTGTTATTTTGGCGACTTTCAGGTACTCGTCTGCCATTGCTGTGTCTAGTAGGAATTCCTTTTTCTCCCTTACTGTATGGTCTTTTTGATTTTCGTATAGGGTAGGGTCCTTCTCGGAGTCTGTGAGGGACACGCTTACCCAATTCAGAAGATCCTCTGTAAGGCTATCGGTAGGCGGCTGGGTGTCGTCGGCTTCACAATTTTTTTCACTTAATTCTAAATATTCTAAATTTTCTATACTATGGCTTTCGCCTTGAAGAGGGCGCTCGAGGGACTGAAATTTAATTAAATCCTCTCTAAATTTGAGGGTGCTCTGCTTTAGGTTTTCTATTTGTGTCAGGCGGCTTTCACGAGTTCTTTTTGTTTCTCGTTCTACTGCCTGGCACGCGGTGATATTTATGTCACCTGTCTCGAGCGCTCTCTTCAAAATTTGGTCTAAACTTAACTTAAAACCTACTTGTTGTTTGGGTGGTCCTCCTAATATAGTACCGCTTCTCAGCTTTCTGGGTGATCCTGTTGTTGTGGGTGTGGAAGTGTCGCCTGTCTGGTTGAACTGTGGAGTGTCGTTGGATCTTGATGTGGTTGAAAAGTCTGCTGTTGTTTGATGGTCCCTCGGTGGGGGAGTTTCTAGCTGACTGGAGTCCCCTTGTTGGCCCTCTGACATAGGGCGTATCCTGGGCACGGATGAAGCCCGCTATTAATCCCTCGCTGGTAAAAACTTAGGGGGGTAAATGCGTGCTCGCCTGGAGCCGAGGCACCTATAGATGATTACCCAAGAGCGTTGATTCGTGGAGGATCTGGGAATTTTTATGCGCTGTAGTTGGACGCTAATACTGCCCCCAAGTCAGGCTCAGCCTTGGGTTGATGGTCAAAGGAGCCTAGACCAGCAGTATTAACACCTTTGTTAGTTAGCGCACCCAGATCCTACCGGCTGCGCCAATTTTGTTATGTTATATTTTTAACATAGATTGTTGTATGAAAATGACTCACCAATTGTTCTATAATTTTTTTAATAAAAACAACACTACTAAATTATTTCTCTTTTAGTGTATTTAAAATAACCACTATAAACAATTACAATTTCCAACTTGTAATTCTATAAACAACACTACTGAATTATTTCTCTTTTAGTGTATTTAAAACAACAACTATAAACAATTAAAATTTCCAATTTGTAATTCTATAAACAACACTACGGAATTATTTCTCTTTTAGTGTATTTAAAACAACCAAATTTCCAACTTGTAATTCTATAAACAACACTACTGAATTATTTCTCTTTTAGTGTATTTAAAACAACCAAATTTCCAACTTGTAATTCTATAAACAGCACTACTGAATTATTTCTCTTTTAGTGTATTTAAAACAACAACTATAAACAATTAAAATTTCCAATTTGTAATTCTATAAACAACACTACGCCCGCCGATAAAGGTAAAAAGACATAACTCTGTCTAAAAATGATGCGCCCGCCGCGGTTGATCGTTAAAACAATACTCTTTTTAAATGTTGCGGGAAAAGCAACCGTCGCCGCGGAAAGTTTTGATCAGACTCCACGATCGATCACTCGATCGATCCTCAGTTTTCCGAAACTTTTCTTTTTAAAAGTCCTTCGATTGCATTTTTCCTCCGGGCCTTCAACCTAGGTGCAAAAGTCACCTGCTGGTGCTTGACCCAAGGCTGAGGTCGCCGGCCGGAAAAACGCACCCGTCGGCTTTTCTTCAAGTGGCCTGAAACTGGCGCAATTTGCTTACGAGTTTTTAATTTCTTTCGCAAGGCAAATTGCGCTAAATATTCTTGCCAATTTCCTTTGGCGTTTCAGGTTACACTTGGATTTTGTGCACGGGTCATTTACCGGCCCGTGCATTTTTTATGTCAACAAAATTCCGGGTTCAAGGAATTTTGGATTTGGAAATTTAGAAATTATTAGAAATTTTCTTAATTTTGAGGGTTGCTCAAAATTTCTACATGACATCCGCCCTGTTTGAGACGGCCGCCATGGATTTTACGACATAGCTTATTGTGTTCGACTTATCATACCCTTGAATTTGATACCTATGTCGAGGGGGCGCTGAAGAAAATGGTAATACGTCCTCTTGAGATGGCCGCGGTGGATCTAACTATATATTAAGTAATACTATATTGCTTATTGTATTCTACTTATCATTCCCTTTCATTTAATACCCATGTTGAGGGGGTTGTAAAGAAAATTGTAATCCGCCCTCTTGAGATGACCGCCATGAATCTAACCATATATTGAGTATACTATATCGCTTATGGTATTCTACTTCCTTTCAATTGATACCCATGGTGGTGGTGAAGATGTGGCAATCCGCCCTCTTGAGACGGACGATAATGATTTTACTTATCATACCTTTTCATTTGATACCCATGTCGAGGGGGTGGTGAAGAAAATGGTAATGCGTTTTCTTGAGATTTCCGCTGTGGATCTAACTATTTATTGAGTGTACTATATTGCTTATTTATTCTACTTATCATTCCATTTCATTTGACACCCATGTCTAAGGGGCTGTGAAGAAAATGGTAATTCGCTCTCTTTAGATGACCTCCTTGGATCTAACCATATATTGAGTATACTATATCGCTTATGATATCCTACTTATGATACCCTTTCAATTGATAGCCATGTTGAGGGGTGGTGAAGAGGTGGTAGTCCGCCCTCTTAATACCGCCGATGTTGATTTTACGACATAGCTTATTGTATTCTACTTATCATTCCATTTCATTTGATACCCATGTCGAGGGGGTTGTGAAGAAAATGGTAATCCGTCCTCTTGAGATGACCGCCCTGGATCCTAACCATATTGAGTATACTATATCGCTTATGGCATTCTACTTATAATACCCTTTTAATTGATACCCATGTCGATAGATTGGTGAAGAAATGGTAATCCGCCCTCTTGAGACAGTTTAATATGAACGCTTTTTGTTAATCATCGAAATGATAGGGAATGCTATCTGACATCAACAGTCCTGGATTCGACTAAAGTAAAGTACAATTACGAACTATGCAAAAGTAGTAATCGGTATTTCAAAATTTAACTGTACATCTGTACTATGAACTACAAATGTTTTTTATAGTACCTAACGTAATCTGACACCATAGTTGTGACTAACCACTTTTAAATGAACACATTTTGTTAATCATCTAATGCCATCTGGCATCAATAGTGCGAGTAAACACTTATCGACTATCTATAGCACCATGTCATTTATTAATAGAATAATTTTGAGTACCCACTTTTTAGACTGAAGGAGAAAAAAAAGTTCGTTTCGAAATGTAAAAAATGTAAAAATAAAGAAAACGAAGAATGATAGGAAAAAAACTAATGGAATAATAAATTATTTATATTGTGTTTATCGTTTACAAATGAAAAATTACTTATATTGCTTATAAAAAGGTGATAAATCGCATAATTTTATACAAAAAACACCTTGTTTTCCATGTTTAAGCGTAAATAAGGCTTCAGCTGTTTGCCTTTACGAACTCGACAGACTACCGCTTGATTTGATTTTGTAGGCTAATTTTCTTAAAAGCATACACGCGGTGCACCTAGTACGTATAGCGAACAAGTGCGCATGCCACACGGATATACACGCTCCCGCCACAGGAATGCATGCTACCGCGACAGGCATGAAAATCTAAACATTCGCCTCCTGGAAGTAACCCGGTTACATATTCAAGTGTAAATGCATTGCATTTAGAGGTTCCATGATATGCGGCGATTTCCTCTGACACAAAATTACCTGGTTGCTTTCCGTCCCGGTTTCACACATAGTCCGAAAATCTAAGCAACTACGGAAGTATACTTCTACAGTACATAGCCAGAGGCGCTTAATTGCAGAATATGCGTTTCAAGAAAATCGCCCTCAAACATTTGTTTTAGATATAGAATTGTGTACAAAATCACTTTCGACGGTCCAATAATTCAGCAACCACAGCTCAGTTTAAGATAAGAATTATAGCAATGATTAAGTATAAAATACTGAATACAAAAATGCAAAAAACTCAAAATCGTCAAATTTCCACTTAAGCACTTCTGGCTTTTTACTTTAGACTTGTGTGTGCTATGACTAAAGGCCGGGACATATGTACATATCAGTGTCGGTTCGTAAGGTTCAGGATAAGGGAAGCAATGCGCAAGGCGACGATAAAAGTAAAAGTATCGAAGGCTTTAACTAAAAAAACTAAAAAATAACATATAGTGGAATCAGATAAGCAAAACATAAAGTTAGTTACATCGAATGCTAGACGAATCGAAAATCGTGAATTTTTGCATTTTTTCATCAATTTTTTCGCTGCTAGAGGGCATTTTACGCCATTTTTTCTCGATTCTGTTGATATAAAAACTGCAACTATTACTTTGATCTCATTTAATTTTCTATGCAAATGCATAATTTTGGCTCAAAGTCTAAAAAAGGTAGTAATAATAAAACCCTGCATACCTCGCATACAACCCCTATTTTTTATGTAACCTTCGCTCACAATCACTTAATCTTCTTGAAAAAATTCTTCAGGCAACCCGAACACAAAAATACAATTCAAAAAAATATTCTCTATTCCTTTAAATCATCTTTAAAAAGAATCATAAAAATTATAATGGAAGCTACAAAGTTATCAGCTTATTTTCAATTAAAACCGCCTGCCAGCCCATAAAGGGGCGTCCACACCAAGCAGACATTGTGAAAGAGACAAAGCAGAAGCAGAATTTTGTTACAAAAGAAATGTTTTTCAAAGTTTCTAAAATTGTTTAATAAATGTTTTGAATATGTTTGAAAAACGTTTTTAAAACATTTGAAGAGCTTTTGTACAAGAAATGAGGAAACGAATTTGTTTCTGATTTGTTCCAGTGTTGTAAAATGTATTCGCCTGATACCCCCGCACTATTTTCGGCATGTTACGTAGTAATGAACATTTCTGCTAAAAAATTAAAAAGAGAAGATTAACTGCTCTACTCAAAGTATTAATATGCTCTATGCAGGAGCATTACTTTCTGAATCCAGCTTGCTGTCTTCTAAGCGTTCGGTCTATTATCTCTTTTATCCTAGATAGTAATATATGGTACAAAATTTTGCCCACAGTAAATAATAAACAGATACTCCTCCAGTTGTCACATTGTTAGGTCCCCCTTTTTTGGTATTTTGACTATGATACCTTCCGTGCAATCCTCCCGAAAGCAGGTGGTCCCAGGATTGGATGTATCGCATCTGCTATTAGGCTTAAATCGATTTCCAGCAATTCCGGCCGGATGCCATCTTTTCCAGCGCCTATATCATTGGCCATTGCATTGTTAAGTTTTCTTATAAAAATGAAGCATTCAGAGCGCACTCTTTAGGACATGCTTTTTAGTAGAATGCTTTCTTCTTTTTACAATTGAAAAAAACTGCAACTTATAATTGCAATGCAGTCACTTTCGAGATCTTGTATCGACCAATGCCTTCATAGCGAGAATTCTTCAGTTTCAGTTATTTTTTCATTTTATTGTGCGTCAGTACCATTTTGCCTTTTGTTTATTTTTCTTTCTTTTTTTTTCGATATTTTTTGATTGTGCGTGAGTGCATAAAGTGAGTCATTTCACTGGCATTTGAACTTTTCCCGCCGCTTCTCTACACAGTACACCTTTAGGCACATTGTTAAGAACCCGATCTTAACGGCTGAGTGAAACCACCAGCGGAATGGCGCCCGCGCCAGGGCCCGGTAATAATCCTTTTGCGCTGCTGGAAGACAGCAAGCCAAAAAAACATAGAAAACGAAAAAACATGGACGTGGACAACGAGATGTGGAACCCGACACCTGCAGAGGCACAAAACTTTTTCTCGATAGGACAGGATCACAGATTTAAATCCTTTCCTAATACAGAAAACCCTGCAAATATATTCAGGGAAAATTAAAAGCTGCAGATCCCTGCGAGATGGCAAATATCTGCTGCTACTGCCAAATGAGCAGGAAGCCAGCAAAATCACCAAAAATTTTAAGAAAATAGGAGAGTATGACGCACATGCTTCTTTCTCTGATAAACTGAATGAGTCAAAGGCCACCATCCGAATGCCAAACCTACGGCGAGTTAGCGAAGAGGACATCTTAGAAGGCATTAAACAAGATAATCCGACTGTTAAGGCCGTAAAACACTACACGAGGTTGATAGACAATCAGGTAGTTAACACCGGCACTTTACTCGTTACTTTCACAACCAACCAACCCCCCAAACATGTCCTCATATTGTATGAAAAAATTAGTACGCAAAGGTGGTATCCTGCGCCTTTAAGATGTCGTCGATGTTTTCAATTTAGACATCACGAAAGCAGATGCAACAATACACCCAGATGCTCGACTTGCAATGAGGCTAAAGCAGAAGGAGGAGAACATACCTGCACTAGAATCTACTGCATAAGCTGTCAAACAGAAGGAAAACACCCCACCCTGGACAAAAATTGCCCGATCTTTCAGAGAGAGAAAGAAATCGTGATGATTCAAATCAATCGACATATCAGCAGATTTGAAGCCAGAAAACAATGGTATGAAGAGCATCCTCAAATTAGCACACCCGTACAGGACCCTCACCCAGAAAAGGAAAACGGTATCGGCCAAACTAACACACTAATCCATAATTCTGTAAGTAATTATAGAACTACTAACACTACTAACAATTTAAATTTAAACAATGATAAATCTTGGGCTAATGTAGTTAGCGACAGCATTCAAGAGAAGTCGAAAACAACGACAGAAGCATACACTAAAGACAACACGGATAATAAAATAAAAATAACGAACCAACAACAACAAAAAATCGTGACAATTAAGTCACCGTACCCTAATACACAAAAAACCCAAATCGTTTTCATAGCAGAAAACAAACCGAAAAACAGATCACAACTAAACGCACTTCTATCACTCTCACCGAATACTCTCAAAAACACTATCGCAGCAGCAAACGATGAACACTCACCTATAAAAACACCGAACAGAAAAAACACATATCGCACAGACTCAGATTCAGACATGGAAACACTATCCACTAATGCCACAACATTACACGACAGTAAACAATAATTTCTACACCATGAATAATCAAGGGCAACAAAGACATACGAACACTTTGAACAACAATCAACTCACAATAGTACAGTGGAACATCTCAGGATTTTACACAAACTCTGCTTCACTGGACATAATAATAGCACGACAAAATCCAGACATCATAGCACTCCAAGAGACACACATTCCACACATAAACAATACAAACGCACCTAGGAAATATCGACATTACGACTTACATACACATAACACGCACTCCACAAGAGTCAGTGGAGCTGGTATACTGGTCAAAAGAGGCCTTGCGGTAGAAACTCTACCCATAATCAATCCAAACACACCTATTCTTGCTCTCAGAGTGCATGCTGGCCTGACAATTGACATTGCTTGTATATACGTCGAGCATGACTTGAACAACATAACAGACGAACTTGACAAACTAGCATTACCATTAAGAAGACCAGCAGTAATTCTCGGGGACTTTAATGCGCATCACTAGCTATGGGGATCGCAGTGCAATACCCAGAGAGGCAATCACATATGCACATGGCTAGATAACACAGTATACGTACTACTGAACGACGGATCACCGACATTGTTTACAACACATTTCTGCGGGGGTCCCCCAGGGTTCAATTTTATCACCGGCCCTATTTCTCATCTTTATAAATGACCTACTTTCAATCCCCTCCAACCCACTTCTCAGCTTCGCTGACGACGGTACTTTACGTTACTCGTACAGCTACGATACAAGACAGACTCATGCCAGATCCTGTCTTGATGATCGGGTAATTATGTCCATCTCTGTTAATAACGACATTGAACTCATTCTAGAGTGGGGAAAGAACAATCGTGTTGATTTCAACCCCGACAAAACCAAGCACTGTCTTATTTCAAAGAAAAAGATCAACACCTCACCATCCTTGAAAGTGGATGACGTGGTACTAAAGGCCGACCCATCCCTACACATCCTAGGTGTGACATTAGCCAAAGACTTGCGATGGAATGACCACATATTCCAAATCGCAAAACAAGGATCCCAGTGCTTGGGATTTCTTAAGAGGTGCAAGTTCCTCCTCCAGCCATCGGCCCGTGCTGTTATTTATAAATCCTACATTCGGCCTCTTCTCGAATACAACTCCCTCGTTTGGGGCGGCGCTCCAATAACCACCTTAGCATGGTTAGATAAGGTCCAAAAAGGGCCCTTAAGTTAATTAATGACGATACCGCTTGCTCCACCATCGACCCCTTGAGCCACCGTAGGAATGTAGCAGCACTGACCAAATTTTATCGCTACTTTCATAGTGACTGTTCCTCCGAGCTAAACGCTCTCCTGCCTCCACGGCAATCCTATACCCGCAACACCAGATTAGCCCACTCGTCTCACTCCCTCCACCTGCAACTCCCCCTTTCACGCACTCAACAAGATATGAATTCGTTTGTAAATAGAACAACTCGACTGTGGAATAATCTCTCGCAGTCAGTTTTTCCGAGCTCCTACAACATCCAAGAGTTCAAACGCAGAGTTCATCACCACCTTCTTCAATACCCCCCCGTACCTTTATAATCCTTACCCTATTCCCCCTCCCTCCCTCCCGTACTAAGCTTACTGCTAGACATTGCACCATGACGTGACAAATGACATGACGGACTAGTAGTACAAAGGGTGACTCCTGAGCTTAGCACTGCCACATAAAAAAAAAACACGAAACACACTAACGAATATAGACCTCTCATTAGCAACGCCAGACATTGCTCCAAGACTAAACTGGACTACAACCGAGCACCCTAAACAGACGGACCACTTTCCAATCATTTTGCACATTAACCAAGCCATAGAACAATCAAAACATATCCCACAATTTGTTGAACAACACGCCGATTGGAAGAAATTCCAATTAAAAGTTGAGGAGTATCTCCTACAAAAACAGCTGAGCCCCAGCATCAACAGGGAAGTAGCGATCTTAACGAGAGCTATTCGGTTTGCCGCTAACTGCAGCATGCCATCAACTCAACGCACCAATAAAACTACCCCTACTTGGTTCAACAATGATATTCGCCAGCTGATTCGAAGAAAGAATCAGGCTTGGAAGCGTTTCAAAAGATCTCCTAGTGCAGAAAATGCAATTTCATATCGCTCCATTAACGCGCAAATGCGCAGAACGATTAGAGAAGAAAAACGCAAGGCTTGGGAAAACTTTCTGGATGCTATTAACCCCAATAATTCAGTTCAAGAAAACTGGCGCAGCATCAGAGCGGTGTTCGGATATAGAAAAAGCACCATGATTTCCGCACTTGAATACGAAAATAGGACAATCACCAATCCCTACCAAATTGCAAACCTAATAGGCAAACAGCTCTCGAGCTATGCAGACATAGATCCAAACCTACACGGTGAAGATGATAGAGCAATAGAGGCAGAGCTGGAAACTCTCCATCATCTTCCCCCCTCCGCCCTGGACAAACAGATAACCTTAAGAGAAGTCCAAGATATATTGGACTCTTACAAAGGTTCAACACCGGGCCTAGACAAAATAACTTATGGAATGATGAGAAACGCCCCATCACTCTATTTGCAGAGACTAACTAGGCTCTATAATAAGGTGCTGAGCTCGGGCATATTTCCACAGCCCTGGAAATTGGAATCAGACCAATATCCCTCCTTCCAACATCTTCCAAAGTCCTTGAAAAAATCCTCAGCAATAGACTAAGTTGGCTCCTGGAACGAAGGCTCACAGACGGGGTTGTCGGCTACAGACCTGGCAGGGGAACACTGTCACTCTTACAGGCCTGCGCCATCGGACGGAGAGAACATAGCATATTGCTTTCAGCAGATCTGGAGAAAGCATATGACAGACTTCAAAAGAAAGTCTTTGTGCACCAGCTCATCGAATGGAATGCAGGTTACAACTTTGTAAAGACAGTCAACTCATTCCTCACAAACCGTAAAATCATGGTTCGAAATAAAGGTTTTGCTTCCAATGTCCTACACCTAGCAAGTGGAACACCGCAAGGGTCGCCATTATCGGTAACTCTATTCAACACATATATTCATAAACTCTCTTCAGCACTAACACAAGTGCGCAATCTCTTTTTTCACTTATACGCAGACAACGTAGTTCTTTACGCTTCCGGCGATACCTACACGGTAGAAAATACACTACAAACAGCACTTAACGTCCTGAAAGCATGGTGCCAAACAGCTGGGGCAGTTATCTCAGAAGACAAGCTGGAAGCATTACATGTCTGCAGAAGAACAAGTTGTACTGCAACCAGGCTTAACTGGGCAAATCAAATATTACCACTAAAAGAGGAACTGAAGATGCTAGGTTTACACCTGAACAAAACACTACGGTGGAATAAGCAGACAAAAGTAGTTGCTGAAGACTTGCGGAAACGCAACAACATGCTCAAAGTCATCTGCCAAAAAAAGCATGGACCACCAGTAAACCTAGCCACAAGAATAGCGAAGCAAATAATAATTGGCAAAGTGGATTACGGACTGACCTTATATGGACATGCAACAAAGACAGCACTCGATACGGTTCAAAAGGCAATTAACAATGCTGCACGCATTGCTCTTGGAGCATTACCAACAACACCGATCGAAGCTCTCTTGATCGAAGCCGGTTTCCCAACTATTGAGGAGCGTACAGAAGAACGAACGGCAAACGTAATACTTAAATGCATGCATAATTTCCAAGCTCCACTACACCAAAACATAACGAACATATTACACACTGACATGGAAAAATACAGAAAACCATCGGCCCTCGTGCTGGGGTTAAGGAAACTCCCAACAGATCTACGTTACATCCCTCACCAACTACAGAATCAGACAAATTTAATACCCCCTTGGTTGTTTAAGCAATGTAGAATAAACACAGAAATGACAAAATACAACAATTACACGCACACATGTATAAGACAGAATTTTAACAGACTAATCGAAGAACAAGGAGTACAGCAACAATACTACACAGACGCATCTAAAATGACAGATCAAGTTTCCTACGCGGTGGTGAGTAGAGGGGGAGCCGTTATAAGTCTAGAAAGAATGCCAGGTTGGACTTCAATCTATACTGCGGAAACTACGGCTATATACAAAGCCTGCCTACATGCAGAAAGCTCAGAACCAGCTTTGGTTATGACTGACTCACTATCCGCACTCCATTCAATCAGGAACTTGAAAAACAGACATCCAACAGTAGAACAAATAAGACAGATAATAAGTAACAAGGATATACGGCTCATTTGGTGCCCCGCGCATGTTGGCATAAGCGGAAACGAACACGCAGACAGGAAGGCAAAAGAAGCACATAGACGACCCCTTACAGAAGTACGAACACCTGACTTCACATCAGTTCGGAAGAAAGCACGACAAACGCTGAACGACAAAAAACATCTTAACTGGAACAGAAGCAGCACCTTCCTAGCATCGCACTGGAAACAAATTACAACCCCCCACAAGTATAATCTGCCCAGGGCGTTAGGGGTACTGCATACGAGACTAAGACTTGGTCATTTCCTTGCAGTGAAAAGGTACATTTTCGAAAGAGGATCTGCACCTCTTTGCCCCCATTGCCTCATGCAAACTCTAATGGCACACCACCTCTTCATGTACTGTCCTACAACTGCTTGCATTTTACGACAACTTATAGAATACAAAAAAAAGTGCCATGGCTTCTCGATGGCACAGTAGACATGAATAGACCCCAAGGATAAGACATATTCATGTCAAAAACAAAAACAAAAACAACAAAAACAATAAAAACAACAAAAACAACAAAAACAGCAAAAACAACAAAAACAGCAAAAACAACAAAAACAACAAAAAACAGCAAAAACAACAAAACAGCGAAAACAGCAAAAACCACAAAAACAACAAAAACAACAAAAACAACAAAAGCAACAAAAACAACAAAAACACCAAAAACAACAAAACCAACAAAAACAGCAAAAACAACAAAAACAGCAAAAACAAAAAAAAACAGCAAAAACAACAAAAACAACAAAAACAGCAAAAACGGCAAAAACAACAAAAACAGCAAAAACAACAAAAACAGCAAAAGCAACAAAAACAGCAAAAGCAACAAAAACAACAAAAACAGCAAAAACAACAAAAAAAGCAAAACAGCAAAAACAACAAAAACAGCAAAAACAACAAAAACAGCAAAAGCAACAAAAACAACAAAAGCAACAAAAACAGCAAAAAAAACAAAAACAGCAAAAAAAGCAAAAACAGCAAAGACAACAAAAAACAAAAACAGCAAAAACAACAAAACCAACAAAAACAACAAAAACAGCAAAAGCAACAAAAACAACAAAAGCAACAAAAACAACAAAAACAGCAAAAAACACAAAAACAACAAAACCAACAAAACCAACAAAAACAACAAAAACAACAAAATCAACAAAACCAGCAAAAACAACAAAACCAACAAAAACAACAAAAACAACAAAAACAACAAAACCAACAAAACCAGCAAAAACAACAAAACCAACAAAAACAGCAAAAACAAAAAAACCAACAAAAACAGCAAAAACAACAAAAACAACAACACCAACAGAAACAGCAAAAACTACAAAAACAACAAAAACAGAAAAACAGGAAGAACAACAAAACCAACAAAAACAGAAAAAAACAACAAAAACAACAAAAACAGCAAAAACAGCAAAACCAACAAAAACAGCAAAAACAACAAAAACAGCAAAAGCAACAAAACCAAAAAAACAGCAAAATCAACAAAAACAACAAAACCACTAAAAACAACAAAAACAGCAAAAACAACAAAAAACAAGAAAAACAGCAAAAACAACAAAAACAGCAAAAGCAACAAAACCAAAAAACAGCAAAAACAACAAAAACAACAAAAGCAACAAAAACAACAAAAACAGCAAAAACAACAAAAACAACAAAACCAACAAAAACAGCAAAAAAAACAAAAACAGCAAAAAAAGCAAAAACAGCAAAGACAACAAAAACAAAAACAGCAAAAACAACAAAACCAACAAAAACAGCAAAAACAACAAAAAACAACAAAACCAACAAAAACAGCAAAAACAACAAAAAACAACAAAACCAACAAAAACAGCAAAAACAACAAAACCAACAAAAACAGCAAAAACAACAAAAACAACAAAAACAACAAAACCAAAAAAAAAAACAAAATCAACAAAACCAGCAAAAACAACAAAACCAACAAAAACAACAAAAACAACAAAACCAACAAAACCAGCAAAAACAACAAAACCAACAAAAACAGCAAAAACAAAAAAACCAACAAAAACAGCAAAAACAACAAAAACAACAACACCAACAGAAACAGCAAAAACAACAAAAACAGCAAAAACAGGAAGAACAACAAAACCAACAAAAACAGAAAAAAACAACAAAAACAACAAAACCAACAAAAACAGCAAAAACAGCAAAACCAACAAAAACAGCAAAAACAACAAAAACAGCAAAAGCAACAAAACCAAAAAAAAACAGCAAAATCAACAAAAACAACAAAACCACTAAAAACAACAAAAACAGCAAAAACAACAAAAACCAACAAAAACAACAAAAACAGCAAAAGCAACAAAACCAAAAAAACAGCAAAAACAACAAAACCAATAAAAACAACAAAAACAGCAAAAACAACAAAAACAGCAAAAACAACAAAAACAGCAAAAACAACAAAAACAGCAAAAACAACAAAACCAACAAAAACACCAAAAACAACAAAAACAACAAAAACAGCAAAAACAGCAAAAACAACAAAACCAACAAAAACAACAAAAACAGGAAAAACAACAAAAACAACAAAAACAGCAAAAACAACAAAAACAGCAAAAAAGCAAAAATTTATCCTAAAAGTATGCCAAACAGTAATTAGTCATGGTAACGATTTTCGTCTCCGCACATTCTTTCAAATAGACCCCAGGGATAAGACATATTCATGTCAATAACAATGTACCAATGCTGAATACGAACCCAGAACAGACAAAAATACTGATTACATTATTAAACAGACTGATACAGGAACCATCTCCTAAAATTTAAGTACTTAAAATAAATACATATATGTACGTAGCAATAAATTAAAAACTAAAAACTTTATACACACCGCGTTTATGTGCAGGACCGAACCGGTCTATTGGACCGATTCGGTCTTGCGTTTATGTGCGCATTCGAATATAACCTCACCCTTAGCTGTGACAACGAAGTCAAAATGAAACATTTTAGCAATCTTCTAAAAACATGATTTATTTGAACAATGTGTGAAGTAATTTTGCGAGCTAACATTTCTGTAAACCAATTTTATTAAAAATGTCGTTGCTTCGCATTTTCCCCATCCATTAGCGCCGTTATATTAAGCTTAGTGCACACGTCTGGAAGTGTTTTTATTACCTCTTCCTATGCCCAATATTCACTTATTTCAATAATAATATTAAATTTCACTTATTTTAAACTTATTTCCACCCTTTTTTTGATTTATTGGAATAAATAAGGTTATGTTTTGGTCCAAAACAGTTTATGTGTCGGTACCGAAACGGTTCGGTCCACTAAGGTCCACCCGAAAATCAAGACCCAAAGGACCGAAAATGGTTCGGTCCCGTCCTCGTTTATGCGGGGTTTTTTGGGACCTTTTTTGGTACTTGGGACCGGTTCGGTCCTGCACATAAACGCGCTGACAGCCCACTAGGATTAAGCTCCATGGGCTTAAACCCACTTTGTTAGAATAAGTTTTATTATGCTAATAAAGTTTATAAAAAAAAAAAAAAAATTACAATTAATAAAGGAACCCAAGTTCACTGTGATTTTTCTGAAATGAATGACATTTCGCTTACTTATACTCTGAGCTTTGGATTAAGTAGCCAAATTTTGTCCCTCAGTTCAAGTCAATTTTGAACCAAGTTCAACCCCTGAACCACTACTGTCAAACAGTAAAATAAGTTGAGCGAAAGCTTAAGTGAACCCTGTGAAACTGGGCATAAGTGACCTTAAAATCGATGCTCTTAGCGGCTTTAGAAATTATACGCGAATTTCTTCTAATGATTTTGAGTATTTAGTGAATTTAATAGGACCAAAACACAATAGAAACATTCATTGTTTCCCACTTCAAATGGAAAACACTGGGGAAACATTTCTGTTTCCAGAAACTTAAAAAATCACGTACACACCAAAGAAACAGTGACGGGTATTTCTCAAATATTTCAAAAATGTTTCTGAATTGTTTTTAAACATTTTAAAAATATTTAAAAAATGTCTCGGATACAAGTTTGCTTCAAAATTGTTTATGTTTCATAAATGTTTCTTTGGTGTGGACGCGCCTTTAGAATCAATAACAGATAAAGAGTAACTTCACCTATCTTCGATCTCCTTTTTCGTCACTCAATATACAATAAACGAAAATTCATATTTGAAGAGTCAAAAACAAATTTCGAAGCAAAGCAAGAGTAAATTTAGTTCTTACTCGAAACGAGAACATTACCAGATAACGAAACCAAGAAAACAAAGAGAATATGGTGGATACAGCAAATTTCTCTACGGCTTGGCATATCCCACTGTTCGGTGCCGAAGAAGCTGCGTTCAGCTCAGCTTCTGAGGGTACTTTATCAACGCAAACCTTTGCGTGAGTGTGAGTTCAATCAAATTGAATGGGTTGGAATTTTCACATTGATTTTCTGTGGCAAAGAAGCTGAAGATATTGCATCTTCCTCATGTTGTGTAAGGGCTCGGCCATGAGAAGAGCGGCGAGAGGCACTTTAGTATTTGCCACGATGCCGCTCACCATTCCCCGCTCGTAACATGTACAAGGCTTTACTCTTTGTATACAGTAGTGTGATAAATTTGAATTGTACAAAATCTGTACATTGCATCCTCAGTGTTTCCAGAGGAGGAAATATACCTATTGAGATTTTTCTTCTGATTAATCTTGAAATATTTCAATTAACTTTTAAGAAGTTGCCTCTTTAGTCAAGGGAAGCTTCCTTTGCTTCCCAAAGAGGAACGCCCACTGACACATATCCGAATCGCATCCGCACCCTGTCCGCGTAAAAATAATCTCAAATTTGACGCGGTGCGGACATGGAAATGTGAGGACTGACTGGTAAAATTGTAGTTGTTTACATTCTCTCCGTCCGACAAACGGTGCGGATGCGGTGCGGATATGTGTGTCCCGGCCTTAATGCGGCAATGCAGAAAAAGTTGAAAGTAGCCCGACCTTTGCGAGGCATGCATTCCATTCACGGAATAATACGACGGGTCGCATTTGAATAAACACTTTTATATTATCTGTCAACGAATGCAACACATGTACGCTTGGATATGTCACCAGTTGTATGCATGCTCCACTCCCGCTACATTTGTTGAAAATCTACATATACATCTATACTCTGACTCATCATTCTTGCGTGAGAGAGTTTAGTTGCGACGATTAAGCCGGACAGTGCGCTAGTACCGAAAACACCCGCCTTAAAGTTTTAATAAAGTTTTGTTAAATAAAACGTGTCTTTTCTTTCGATTACGTGTTTATCCTTCCTTTTTTCTCCCGCTGCACAGTGGGACCAAATCCAAAAAAGCTGGCCAAAAGTCAAAAAGTGCATTAAATGATCTCAAATTTTACACTCGGGGGTTTTCGGGGTCGCTGATGACGAATCCGGTGTCGAAATTTCGATTTTCAAAATCGCGGACTCAATATGGTTAACATAACCTCTTAAAAAAATCAAAAAATTTGTTTTAATATAATGTTTAATAGTTTTGATTAATTTTTTTATAAGCAAGTTATTTTATTAGGAAGTTATTGTTTATTAGAAAAACAAAATAAGAATTTTTAAGAATGCAATTACAGAAGAAAATCATTGTGAATACAAGTAAAAGTTGTATCTTTATCTTCAGATGTCGAACATTCAGAGCTATAGCCATTAAAAGAAAATACTGTGACTAATATTGGTGTTCTAAGGCTTTTAACTTCTTAATTATTAAATTTACCCAAAAATATCTTGCTAATATATTGTAGATAATTTAATTATAAACAAAAAGTGCCCTTGCAAATTTTCTGTAAGATGTACTGTTACGGAGATATATAATGGAAAAACCATTTGCGCACCTTTTCCAAGATGGCGGCCAAAATGGGGGGGGGAGTGGGTTAGAATCCCGAAAACTCAGATTTAAGCTCACACTGACCCCCCTACACATCCCAAAAATAAAACCTTGTCCCGCATTTTTGCAATATTGAAGTACATTTCCATGGGCTAGTGCTGGACGTATGTGACCCCTTAAAACACGGAGGGGCAATTTTGGGCAGCGGATTTTTTTTGGAGGTGAAGGAATACACCTTTACCAACAACGCCCAGCAAGTTTTCTAGTGGAGCAGAGTGGAGCAATATTACGTTTTGTCCAATATATATCGCATTCTTACAATCCTAATTCATAAAAAGCACGTGTAATAGATGCTTACTGTGTATTATATACTTGCTTAATGGGTATAGTGCAATTTTTTTTATACTCTACATACCTTCCAAAGAAAATTCCACTTTATACGACCACGATTGCTTGGTTACTTAATTTTTTATAGCGTTTTGAAAGCGTGAACCTTTTTTCACAATATAAAGGTGCTGATAGACGATGAGAATATTCTCAACGTAAATTTTGATATTCTCGTGAGAATATTCTCATGGCTGTTTACACGAGTGGTAGTATTTGTTCTTGTGAGCGTAAATATCGTTCTCATGAGAATCGCTCTCATGAGAATATTTTCATGAGTTCTCATGTGTGTGTACACGATGAGAACAGAAGTTTGGTGATAATAATTTTTATTTTCGAAAACGTGACATTATATGGTATCCCGTAGTTAACATAGTGTGCGTAAACGATGAGAACAAAAGATTTGGCTGATATTTTAATTCTCGAGAGCATATATTGAAAGTTATTTCTGTTGTAATCGCCATGTCGGAAAGACGGAAGTTGAAGATTGGGTTTTGTGTGAGTTTCGGGATGCTGCTCCAAGAAGAAGAGGCTGAGTAGGCCGAAAGAAACGGAAGGAGGAGAAGTGTTTGGTCGATTTTTTTTGTAGGTGTCCGTGGGGCTTGAAATAATTTTCATGGCTTTTCCTTCACAGGCATTCGTTCTCCTCGTATGCGGCAAACATTTTTTCCGTTTTTTCTTCCGGCCATGCCTGTATACATTAGTTAATTTAAATAAAATTGCTTATGTCCAAATGATATTTTTTTACTTACTTCCTTATTTCTCCACTGTATTTTTTCCTTTCTTTCGGCCATGACAATTAAAGGAATCCACAACAAAACACAACCGCTTACTAATAAAATTCACAAAACAATAATAAGAGACGACGTGAGAACAATCGTTCTTTCCAACATGTTGGAAAGAATGAATTCTCATGAAATCTTATTGGAATATTCCTATGGCATCTATTTACACGTATGAGAGAGAGATTCTCAAGAGAACGCTTGATAATATTCCCATGAGAGGTATAACGTATTCTCATGTCTATTTACACGGCAATGAGAACGAATTTTTGTTCTCGCGAGAGCATTTACATGAGAATATTCTCATCGTCTATCAGCACCTTTAACGTTTAAAAATATGCAAAAAGATTAACATAGTAACTACAATTTCTCAGTCCGTAGAAAAAAATCTAACCTACCGTGACTGATTGCTCACTATTGGAAGTGTCCTCGAATCATCCCCCCAAAAAAAACCGCAATCTATAAACTTTTTTTTTAGACTTTTGGCCAGCTTTTTTGGATTTGGTCCCACTGTGCGCTGAGTTTATTTTTGACATTTTGTGCCGAAACCTGGGACTTATAAAGTAATAACTACGTAGGCATAATCTAACGGAAAGAAAAGAGAATTTGGTGTTAAATTACTCGTTAAGATATCGCTCGTCAATAAAAATGGATATCAGTACGCGAGCGACTTATCGAGGACAATTAACTAAATTGCATAAGAGCGTGTCCAAATATCTACAGTCGCCTGAATCGCAAGTTAAACCTCAAAATGCGGAAAACTTTGATACCATCGAAGAGGAACTTATAGTGTTCTTGGAACGGATAACGGCAACAAGAGATAGTCTCAATAAGGCTAACAACGTACATAGTTCGACCTTCAATTAAGGCAGAGGACATGTCCAAGAAATGTGAGTTTATTGCAGACTACGACGATAGAGTCATATCTATGATAGCTCGTGTCAAGCAACGCCTCGTTAAATTGAGATCAACGCAAAACACCGCGATGGAGGGTAATCAGTAAAATCTCCTTACCATGAACCAAAGCTCAGAGAAATCGCCAAAACTTAATCTCAGGAAGTTTACTGGTGACTTGAAAGAATGGTTGCCATTTCGCTCTTAACTGGACAAGCCGCAGAATCTATAGCAGGACTCACACCAACTCAATCCCATTGCCATTTTGGGGGCAGTTTCGCACGTCAGTGTATGAAAACTTAAATTTGAACGGAGCAGAAAAATTCGCTCTTAACTGGACAAGCCGCAGAATCTATAGCAGGACTCACACCAACTCAATCCCATTACGATACGGCCATAACTTTATTGAAAGATGAATTCGGAAACAACGATAAAATCGTAAACAAGACTATGCGACAGCTGATAGCTTTATCTCCAGTATATTCCCGCTATGATGTAATTGCTCTACGTCGCCTTTACAACTCTGTCGTAGCAAGCACCAGGGGCCGTATTTGTTTTCTCGAGTCGACATTGTCTTCTGTCGATAATCAAGAATTGGCATTTGGCAGCACGATATCGACAGTCGATTCTTGATTTTCATCTTTTTAAGTGTTTGACATTTGCAAATTCAAGAAGAAGATATTTTTGTACTTGCCGGTTGGTTCATTTGTAGATTGAAATGGAAAAGAAAATGTAAGTATTATTCAAAGATTTTCAGATTAATAAGGTGTATATTATGCCATAAATATAAAATTTGGTATTTATACAATTATAGGGCCAAAATAACAACAGCGAAACAGTACGAAATTATGGTTTCGTTCATGAAAGAAAATGCGGATTTACCTACGGAGACGTGGACGGATGGAAAAAAGTAAGAAAATGATTAAACAACTTACATAATAATTATTTGACCTATATATTAAACTTCAGGTATGGACGGGTTACAAATATACTATTAGAAAGAAAATTATAAATAACAAGAAGAAGCGTGCAGCAACAGGAGGTGGTCCTTGTACTGCTGTTAGTTTTAATCCGACAGAAAAGGCTGTGATTGATATGCTCTCGATAGATAAAGCGCTTGGTGGTGCAGAAGGGGCGAAGACTTTCGGGCAATCTGCAAGCCAAGAAAACAGAGACCCTATTGAAGATGTATATATTCAAATAATTCAGGAGTCTGAAGCATGTAATTTAAGCCCTCCTCGTAGCCCAGCAAATTGCCAGAGCTCAACTCAGCAAATACATTCTCCAATAACACCAGCAAGGTCAAGAAACAGAAACACAAACAAAAACGTCCAACGAGATCTTTTGGAAAAGCAGCTAAAAATTCAAGAAGGAATTTCTGGCTCCTTAAAAAATATTTATAAAGAGCTGAAATATAAGAGCCGATTGCTACAAAAATCATATGATTTAGAGAGGCAGAAGTTTACTTTTATACAACAGGATAAATTAGAGAAACGTCGTTTGAGAGTTGAAGAATTAGAAATAAAAAGACTGAAATTAGAAATATCTGAAAAACAACTGCAATTAGGAAAACAACAACAAACGAAAGTTTTTAGAAAGTAAGAAATGATGAATAGTTTTTATATTAGGAATTTTTTTATTTGTTATTGCGAAGTTATGTTATTTTATTTTTAATGTTGTTTTATATTTTTATTTATCAAACCTAAAAGCCATGAAGGTATTTTATTATGGACCAAAAATTTAGAATTTTATTTATCAAACCAAAAAGCCATGAAGGTATTTTATTCTGGACCAAATATTTTTTTAAATAAATAGATTTTTAAAAAATACACTCTTTCTTTTCTCTAACAAATAGCATTTTTTATTGTTTCTCTTATTTTTGCAGCATTTACATTTTCAATGAAACTTATTGTTTCTTCAATTTCATTATTTGCTTCATCGCAATTATTTTCTTTATCCAAAGCAAAATCGAAGGGTACTCTGTATTGCAGAGCGATGTTATGGAGTGCACAACATGCATTTATTATTTGGGTCACTTTTAATGGCTTGTAATATAGTTGACGCGACCCAGACAAACATCGAAATCAGGATTTCAATAATCCTATTGTTAGTTCTATAATATTTCTGCTTTTTGAATGCATTTCGTTAAATTTCGCTTCTCGGCTTCCCTCTTCGGCATACCTATATGGCACTATAAGCCAAGGCTCCAATGGATACCCCGAGTCCCCTGTAATTTAGAAACATGTAATTATAAATCTTGGTTTACTTCACGGTATACCTAAAATCCAATTTCTGTCGTCTCGGTTTTCTAATTCTTGGCTTATTTGGCTCATAGCCCATATGGCCGAGTCGTGATTTGCTCCGCCATGAGTAGCATCAATACACCTAATCCGCATTTCATAATCACAGACCTCCACAGAAACAGCAATTATAAAGTTTATTATTGAATTCAGATAACCTACAATCATCGCATTAATAGTGTGGCGACCTTCTTTTCCATAATAAAAATGCTCGTTCTCATTTGGACGTTTTATGTTAACGTGAGTCCCGTCAATACATCCTATTACTCCGGGGAATCCCGTTCGCTCATAGAAGTCCCCTTTCGATTTGGCTTTCTCTTCTTCGGTTAATTGAAATGAAATCCATTTTTCACATTCACTGTTTTCTAAAAATGCCAGAACATTCGTTAAAACAATCGAAAAACATGATTGTGAAAAACCGATGACATACGATTCCCCGATATTTTCTTGGTAAGCTCCTGTCGCAAAAAATCTCAAAGCTGCAGACAGCTTCAAGATTTTTGGGATAGATGAGCATCTTGTCCTATCTGCGCCCCGCCAGCCGACTCAAAACGATTCAAAAGGTAGCAATGCTTCTTTATTTAATCGAAATTTTTTTTCAAACCTAAAAGAAAGAAATGAAATATATTTTTATTTATGTTTTAATTAATTTCATACCGGGAATCCTCCAGAGTTAAGGGATTTGATAAATCCCTGAGCTCCTTCAAACGAAGTCGCTCAGAACTTCCTTCATCTTCATCCCCAAAAAAATGAATGCCTATAGAATCCATCCTGCAAATGCATTGATTAGTAAATTATAATTAATATTATTCAATAACAGTGTACTCAACTCAAACTAAATTCAATGTAGTTAACTCAAACTAAAATCACAACTTTAATATAGTAAAAAAATTCTTATTGTCAATAATGAAAAATAATTATTAGATAAAAAAAAAAACTTTTTAATATAACACGTTTTTATAACGAACTAAAAAGTATAAAATAATGGCACTAGCCCCATACAGATTTAGCACCTCAAACCAGAGTGCCCAATTTGGATGCGGCCAGTAAAACTCAACATACAACTACATGTAAACGCCCTGTGCATGAGCCCCCTTCAATGCTCCCAGTTTCTTAGAATTTTTACGAATTTTTATGGTTTTTTAATTTTCAGTTTTTTCTTGGGTTCCTCAGAATTTCTAATAGTTTTTTAGTCGCTGAGATTTTTTATTTCAATAGTTTTTTAGGGTGTCGCAATTTGAGTAATAAACTATGTTCTTTTGTTTTTAAAATTGCTGCCATTTTTTGTAAGATCGGTTTATAATTGGGGAACTCATTTAGAAAACTTAAGACACAATTGAAAAAGAAATCCTGTTGGAATTTTCGAAAAATCGCAAATTTGTTTCCCTAGCATAGAAGTGCGCCTTTTGTGTTAGAAGGGTAACACTATTATTATTATTAATAAGATTAGATATAAGTTTTATGTAAATAATCAGAGATTCGTTGTGACCAAACGTAATAAATGCAATGTGCAATTCATGTAAATGTAAATTTTATCACAAATGGTAGAAAACTCCCCAAACCTGAAAATATTCGGGAAACCCTCAAGTGAAATATTTTGCAACATGCTAAAAAACTATTGAAAAGTCGTCCTCTTTAAATTTCAGAAAATCCCGATGACTACAAAACTATCAGAAATTCTAAGAAACCCTGGAAAAAAATTGAAAATTTCAAAAGTAGACAAAATTCTGAGAAACTGGGATGAGCTCGAGCATTTCAAAGGGAGCTCACGCACAGGGCGTTTACATGTAGTTGTATGTTGAGTTTTACTGGCCGCATCTAAATTGGGCACTCTGCCTCAAACATATTTCTAACACCATACAGATAGTCCTGAAAATTTGTGATTGTGAATTTGTAATAGCTATGAAAATATATGTAAAATGTTAAACGAAAAAACGTGGGGCGTATATATGATTGATGCGAATGACTTCTCAACCCAGCTACTCTACACTCCTTACTATTGTCTATAGCATGCGCCCCACGTTTTTTCGTTTAAAATTTTACATATATTTTCATAGCTATTACAAATTCACAATCACAAATTTTCAGGACTATCTGTATGGTGTTAGAAATATGTTTGAGGTGCTAAATCTGTATGGGGCTAGTGCCATTATTTTATACTTTTTAGTTCGTTATAAAAACGTGTTATATTAAAAAGTTTTTTTTTATCTAATAATTATTATCTGCTTTTTAGTCTTGTGTGCGACATTTTGCAATCACTTTTTAACATGGTCATGCTATTATGACGGATACATGTGGAAAATTGTTACCTAAATCTACTAATAATATACCAATCTTTTTAATTTTGAAATTCCTGAAAATTAAAATGAGGGAGTAAGCTAAATTAATTTTATATGATTTTTATTTGAATAATAGCTGCATCTCTTTTTTGATCATTTTTACTATTTTCACTCGTGAGTGCTCGCAACTACTCTTTTACTGAAAAGCGCTTAGCTGACTTTTGATTGTATTTAACTGCTTTCTTCATATAAAGACATCTATAAATTCATGAGTCGTAATTATCTGGAACTTTTTCATTTGATTTGAATAATTTACCGTATTAATTTAAATTATGTAACTGATGTGAATATTAAATTTTGAATTACGTCACATGGCTCATTTTTTCTACATGGCATTTCCTTTCATTTGATTCCCATGTGGGGGTTGTTGTAAAGTTAGGCAATCCACCAGTTTATGTTAGCCGTCAAGTTAAATTTACAATGACCTCATATAGCTTATTGTATTCTACTTATCACACCCTTTTCTGTAGTACCTACGTCGCGGGTGTTGTGATGAAAATGGTAAGACATGCTCTGAAGAGAATGGTAACCCACCCTCCTGAGGTGGCCGCCATGGACCTAATGATGTTCTGAGTATATTGTATTGCTTATGGTGTTTTACTTATCAAACCTTTTCATTTGATACCCATGTCGAAAGGGTTCTGAAGAGAATGGTAACCGGCCCTCCTGAGGAGGCAGCCATGAATCTAAAGACATAGGTTATTGCATTACTTATGATGCCCTTTCGTTTGATACCCATGTCGAGGGGGTTGTGCAGAAAATGTTAATCCGTCCTCTTCAGATGGCCGTCATGGACCAAACGAAATATTGAGTATAATATATTGCTTATGATATTCTACTTATCATACCCTTTCATTTGACACCCATGTCGAAAGGGTTCTGAAGAGAATGGTAACTCACCCTCCTGAGGAGGCCGCCATGGACCTAATGATGTTCTGAGTATATTGTATTGCTTATGGTGTTTTACTTATCATACCCTTTCATTTGATACCCATGTCGAAAGGGTTCTGAAGAGAATGGTAACCGGCTCTCCTGAGGAGGTGGCCATGGATCTAAAGACATAGCTTATTGCATTACTTATGATGCCTTTTCGTTTGATACCCATGTCGAGGGAGTTGTGAAGAAAATGTTAATCCGTTCTCTTGAGATGGCCGCCATGAACCAAACGAAATATTGAGTATAATATATTGCTTATGGTATTCTACTTATCATACCCTTTCATTTGACACCCATGTCGAAAGGGTTCTGAAGAGAATGGTAACCAACCCTCCTGAGGAGGCCGCCATGGACCTAATGATGTTCTGAGTATATTGTATTGCTTATGGTGTTTTAGTTATCATACCCTTTCATTTGATACCCATGTCGAAAGGGTTCTGAAGAGAATGGTAACCGGCTCTCCTGAGAAGGTGGCCATGGATCTAAAGACATAGCTTATTGCATTACTTATGATGCCTTTTCGTTTGATACCCATGTCGAGGGGGTTGTGAAGAAAATGTTAATCCGTTCTCTTGAGATGGCCGCCATGGACCAAACGAAATATTGAGTATAATATATTGCTTATGGTATTCTACTTATCATACCCTTTCATTTGACACCCATGTCGAAAGAGTTCTGAAGAGAATGGTAACCAACCCTCCTGAGGAGGCCGCCATGGACCTAATGATGTTCTGAGTATATTGTATTGCTTATGGTGTTTTACTTATCATACCCTTTCATTTGATACCCATGTCGAAAGGGTTCTGAAGAGAATGGTAACCGGCCCTCCTGAGGAGGTAGCCATGGATCTAAATACATAGCTAATTGCATTACTTATGATGCCTTTTCGTTTGATACCCATGTCGAGGGGGTTGTGAAGAAAATGTTAATCCGTTCTCTTGAGATGGCCGCCATGGACCAAACGAAATATTGAGTATAATATATTGCTTATGGTATTCTACATATCATACCCTTTCATTTGACACCCATGTCGAAAGAGTTCTGAAGAGAATGGTAACCAACCCTCCTGAGGAGGCCGCCATGGACCTAATGATGTTCTGAGTATATTGTATTGCTTATGGTGTTTTACTTATCATACCCTCTCATTTGATACCCATGTCGAAAAGGTTCTGAAGAGAATGGTAACCCACCCTCCTGAGGAGGTCGCCATGGATCTAAAGACATAGCTTATTGCATTCGACTCATGATTCCCTTTCATTTGATACCCATGTCGAGACTCTTTCATTTGTTACCCATGTCGAAAGGGTTCTGAAGAGAATGGTAACCCACCCTCCTGAGGAGTCTGCCATGGATCTAAGGGCATGGCTCATTGCATTCGTCTTATGATGCCCTTTCATTTGATACCCATATAGCGGGGGTTGTGAAGAAAATGGTAATCCGCCCTCTGGAGATGACCGCCATGGACCAAACGATAAATTGAGTATACTATATTGCTTATGGTGTTCTACTTAACATACCATTTCATTTGATATCCATGTCGAAGGGTTTGTGAAGAATATTTCAATCCGCCCTCCTGAGACGGCCTCCATGGACTAAAGGTATGTACCATATTGCATTGTCATCACAGCTAAAGCTGTGTGCAAAATTTCACCATGATAGGATATCCGGAAGTATTTGAAAAATCGAATGCAAAATTTGTTCCGTGAAGCAAACAGTAATCCGTCCTCTAGAGTCCTCCGCCATGGATCTAACGGTATAATGAGTATACCATATTGCATTGACATCGGAGCTGAAGCTGTGTGCAAAATTTCAGGGTGATCGGGTAACCGGAAGTAGTCAAAAAATCGATGGCAAGATTTGTACCGGACAAACAGACAGACAAGAAAGCGAGTTAATAAAAACGTTTTAATAGACGAGAAGTTTGCTGCAATTGAAGTAATTTCGTTTAATTTGATGGTAAAACTTTCTTGTCGATTTAGTCGTGATGTCAAATGCAAAACGCAGAGGATATCGACAAATATTTTTTCTCGACTGGATCCATCGACTCGAGAAACCAAATACGTCCCCAGGTCACTTGGTATTCCAGCAGTTGGTATTCCATCTTCTCATTATTCTATAAATGCTTAAAAGTGTGCTGCTTAAATGTATCCCGTCCGAACTGAGAATCGAGTTTCATCGTATAAGTGCTGATGGATTGGATCAAGTTGAGTCATCATCAACAAAAGATCTCGGACCTGGTTCAAGTGGTAGTGTATGCTAAGCTAGTATTGTCGGTGATAAGCAATTTACGCCTATATTGAAATTTTTAAAGAGAGAGGTAGAATCGTTAGAAAAGGCAAATAAAGCTCGACCTCCTCATAAACAATCTAGTCCCAAAATGATGAAAACGGCAACCGGTTTATTACTCCCCAGTGAAGTGAAGACTTATTGTTGTTTTTGCAAATTAAATTCGCATAAGTCCGAGGATTGTACTGCTAATCTATCAAATTCTGAACGAAAAGATAAGCTCAAACAAGAAAGCCGCTGCTTTAAGTGTCCAAGATGGGGTCATAGTTCAAAAACGTGTTGTAATCGAGCCATTCGCTGCAATACATGCACCGGCCATCATGCCACTTCATTATGCGATCCCAGCTACAGCCGCAAATTATCAGACCAACGTTTACAAAAATGCGATCAAAATAATGCAGCCGTCGTAAAACAAACAACAAATTTGTGTTCTTCCTCCCAACAGTCATCTGAAGTGTCTCTCATCAGAAAAGACAACAGAATCAGTATATTTCGCAAGAGTTGTTTTTGACGGATGCAGTCAACGATCCTATATTAGGGAAGAAGTTTCAAGGAAGAAATTTGGAAATTGTAGACACGGTCGTCATAAGCATTTTGCATTTAGAAGCACAGAAGCACCTCCGCAACGAGTCTGCAATCGACTAAGAGTTATAATTAAAAGCCAGCATTACAACGAAACCGTGACAATCGTGGCATTAGAAACACCAGACATCTGTTTGGACACCTTGCCGGTACCTAATTTAACCTGTGCCGATTTTATAATTTTATCCTTGCAGATTCAAGAGAAAACGGTGATACTGAAGGTGGAATTTCCCTACTCATTGGCGCAGACTATTATTGGAGTTTCATACATCATAACCACATAAAAATATTATCGCCGCGTTTAAGGGGAGGTCCAACCCAAAAATGATAAAAATTGAAAAAAAAAAAAAAAAAAAAACTTTTTTTATTGTGTTTTCAGATACTATGATTCTTCTAGTATAGTATTTATTATAGTATTTTAACTTTGATTAGAATGTAAATAAACTCGAAAAAAAATGAAAAAAAGCGTTGCTTTTCTTTGATCGCCATTATCTCTAAATGTCATTTGTCATGTTTTCTCGTAGGTGGATTAATTTTTCTCAGTCAATTTACAGCCGATTTGCCTGAAATTTGGTACACACCCTCTTCGAACAATAATAAAGATTTTTGTAAAACAGATTTTTGATAACGTTATTTAAAAAAAAAGTTATATCGCTTCAAAAGTGAAAAACACTCGAAAATATCCTCAAAATAGCGTTTTTCTTGCATGTCATTATTCCAACTAGCGTAACTTCGTAACAAAATAAAAATTCAAAAATCTGTTTTACAGAAACTTTCATTATTTTAAAGATGATATGTGCCAAATTTCACGTCAATCGGATGAAAATTGGCCGAGAAAAATTAATCCACATACGGGCATATTTTTCACTCTTTCATTCAAAAAATGGTGGGGGAAATTTTTGGAGAGGGTTTTCGTACACATTTTCGGTTAAAGCCAATTAAGATACACAATATATCTGAAAATTATGCAATTCGATGAAAAATTGTAGATTTTAGCCATTTGGGTTGGACCTCCCCTTAAGCAATAAAAACCATTTTCGGCTGGACCATACAAGGGCCAGCTCCTGACGAACAGCACGATGATGGAGTACGCCAGAGCACAAAAACAATGGCATTGCAAGTAAGTTTATGTACCGATAATCAGATTAAACAGTTTTGGGACCTTGAGAGTATCGGCATAGATAATCCAAGTGCCGTAGATTCTGAAAATGTTGACATAAATAAGTACATTAAAAAAAGGGGACAAAGGTATGAAGCATTTCTTTTGTGAAGAAAGGACAAAATAGAATTAAGTGATATTCGGAAGAATGCACTTATACGACTCTATGGTTTAGCGAAGAAATTAAAACGTAACACTGGAAAGCTACAGGAATATGACTCCGCTATGTGGGAATTAATAAATTCTGGGTTTGCGGAAAGGGCAAATTCGGATCTAAAAACTCCTTCGCGAACTTTTTATATGCCTCATCGACCCGTCTGTAAGCAAGAAAGCGTAACAATAAAACAAAGATCGTTTTTGTTGCGTCAGCGCGAGCACAAGACAGTTTTTCTCTGAATGATAATTTATTTGCAGGACCAAACCTTCTACCCGATATTCTGTCTGTGCTATTAAATTTCCGTATTGGTATTGGTAGAAACAACGGGATCCATCTTTAACAAGTCAACACAAACGATGGCTTATGCTGATGATGTCGCTCTAATAGGTAGGTCGTTTGCGAGTGTGAAAGAAACCTTCATCAAACTGGAAGCAGCTGCGAAAAAGATGGGATTGCTCATCAACGAAGCAAAAACTAAGTATCTTTGTACTTCAAAAAGATACGCAACTCCAAGACAAAATATCACCATAGATGCATATAATATAGAAACCGTTAAAGAATTTACGTATCTTGGAACCGTATTGCAAGCTGACAGTGGTGAGACAACGGAGATCAGAAGGAGAATAAACGTTGCTAACAGATGCTATTTTGGACTTCGACAACATCTTACATCACGCATTTTGTCTAGAGGAATGAAGTGTAAACTATATACCACGCTAATCAAGCCCGTTCTGATGTTTGGATCAGAGGCATGGACTTTGAAAGTTGTTGTATATATATTTGTGTTATGAAGTAACAATAATTTTTATTAAACTTTTAGTTATTTTTATTCACCAGGTATAATTATTTAATTTCTTATTCTTGACACATTAAGTTAAGCGAAAAATTACAACATCTAATTAAACACTAACACTTGAATCTTACTCACTACTTACTAGATTCTTAGTATTTTTTTTATTCTTTTCGCTAATTATATAACTAACTCTACAATTGCCTTTCACGGCGCAAAATTATGTAATTTTAATTGTTATATATCTTTTTTGGTGTGCTATTAATAACAATAATTTTTATTAAACTTTTAATTACTTTTATTCGACAGGTATAATTATTTAATTTCTTATTCTTGACACATTAAGTTAAGCGAAAAATTACAACATCTCATTAAACACTAACACTTGAATCTTTCTCACTACTTATTAGATTCTTAGTATTTTTATTCTTTTCGCTTTTTATATAACTAACTCTACTGTTAACGTCCGACTTGAATCTTTCTCACTACTTATTAGATTCTTAGTATTTTTTTTATCCTTTTTGCTTTTTGTATAACTAACTCTACAATTGCCTTTCGTGGCGAAAAATTATTTAATTTCTCATTCTTGACACATTAAGTTAAGCGAAAAATTACAACATCTAATTAAACACTAACACTTGAATCTTTCTCACTACTTATTAGATTCTTAGTATTTTTATTCTTTTCGCTTTTTATATAACTAACTCTACAATTGCCCTTCGTGGCGAAAAATTATTAACTTCCCAGTATAGGAAGTTATTGTAATCGGTCCGAAAATCGAAATCGAAAATTTCATCGTATTTTCATCTTTCAAGGTCCCAGGAGCATTTTAAGCAAAAAATTGGGAGGAAGTATGTGTGTGTGTGTGTGTGTATGTGCGTACGGATGTGGTCATTTTTTCCTGCACGATATCGCGCGAACCAAAACTGATATCGACTTCGTTGAGGTGTCGTTCGAAGCGTATTAACCGAAATATGATCTGAAAAGATTTTCATGAAATTCGGTCCAGCCGTTTTTTTGTTTAAGCGACGTAAGTGATTTTTGTACCTGCATGATATCGCCCGAACCACGA
Organism: Thereva unica; assembly: GCA_949987705.1. Classification (NCBI taxonomy): domain Eukaryota; kingdom Metazoa; phylum Arthropoda; class Insecta; order Diptera; family Therevidae; genus Thereva; species Thereva unica. The sequence continues at coordinate 128,864,591 of OX465281.1, forward strand.
AAGATATTGACTTACTTGAGGTGCCGTTCGGAGCGTATTAGCGACAATATAATCTGAAAAGATTTTTATAATATTCGGTCCAGCGGTTTTTTGGTTTAAATGACTTAAGTGATTTTTGTACCTGCACGATATCGCGCGAACTATAAAAGATATCGACTTCGTTGACGTGCCGTTCGAAGAGTATTAACCAAAATATGATCTGAAAAGATTTTCATAAAATTCGGTCCAGCCGTTTTTTTTGTTTAAGCGGCGTAAGTGATTTTTGTACCTGCACGATATCGCCCGAACCACGAAAGATATTGACTTACTTGAGGTGCCGTTCGAAGCGTATTAGCGACAATATAATCTGAAAAGATTTTTATAATATTCGGTCCAGCGGTTTTTGGTTTAAATGACTTAAGTGATTTTTGTACGTGCACGATACCGCGCGAACTAAAAACTATATCGACTTCATTGAGGTGCCGAAAAACATTAATACATCAATTTTATATACATTTTCGTCATCCTAATCTTGTAAGTGCGCACATTTAGTTTGACATTTTAGCGAAAATATTGATAAACAATTGTGACAAATTCTCGGTATTATAGATATATTCTATATTGCCTATTGTTCATTTATTATTGAAATATCCAATCATATGTATATTCAACATCCATCATACTGGGAAGTTGATCGTGTGGACCGAAAGGGTCGAACCCACATCCCAACTAGTTTAATTTCTTATTCTTGACACATTAAGTTAAGCGCAAAATTGCAACATCTAATTAAACACTAACACTTGAATCTTTCTCACTACTTATTAGATTCTTAGTATTTTTTTTTATCCTTTTTGCTTTTTGTATAACTAACTCTACAATTGCCCTTCGTGGCGAAAAATTATTTAATTTCTCATTCTTGACACATTAAGTTAAGCGCAAAATTGCAACTTCTAATTAAACACTAACACTTGAATCTTTCTCACTACTTATTAGATTCTTAGTATTTTTTTTATCCTTTTTGCTTTTTGTATAACTAACTCTACAATTGCCCTTCGTGGCGAAAAAGTATTTAATTTCTTGTTCTTGACACATTAAGTTAAGCGCAGAATTACATCTAGTTAAACACTGACACTGAGAAACTTTGCCCACATTCCACCGATCAAAAGAAACTCTACCAACCGCGCTTCAAAGTGATTAATTCCACCGACCGAGAAATTAAATTCATTTAATATTCAAATCACCCGCCGGCGATCGTGGCTTAGACAACACTCTTCTACTTAAAATTTTCACCCGCCGGTGGTGGCATGGAAAATTGTCCACCGGCTGGGAAAAACTCGACCTTGAATTTGTTCCCACCTGCGCAACTTGCTTACCGCGCGTTTCTTACGCAGCGTATTGCAAGTTGCGCTAGATCGGGTGGGTCAAATTACTTTCAAGAAAGTCAAAGTCAAGATCACTGTTTGCCAGAAAAGCTTGGGAAGGGTGCAAAGGTAATTGCGCACCTTGCAAATCTCACAAAATGCGCGCGGATCAGGTTACGTCTGGAAATGTTACATTTGTTGAAGTGGATTTTTGTACGTTGAAGATTTGTCCGTTAAGGAATTTTGTACATTTGAAAATGGAAATTAGATAATTATTTTCCGTTTAGGATTTGTTGTTCACAGGGAACTCATATTGCATCAAATTCATTGCGAATTTGATGTAAAAGGCTCCCTGTATGAAGGGATATGAGAATTTGTCTAAGGATCTCGTTTCTCACCGAGACCCTTAGAAATTCTGTATGTAACATTCCTTCCCCCTGGAATAAGAGAATCGCTACGAAACGTAGTAAGTAGAGCGATTCTCTGTTTGGATAGTTTGTGGTGAATGTTTTGGGTTCGTCTCGCGAACTAGGGGGAGTTTATGGGATTGACGTAGCGCCGGTGAGATTTTTCTGGCGATCTCTTCAACCCTTTTGTATGAAGGTGGGTTGGTAGAGTGAGGCGTAGTGACGCATTATAAGGAGGCGTGGTGAATGGCGGTATGGCGGCCCGATTTACCCTATGGTTATTGGGGTCCCAGGCCCTGGTTGTACTAATTGTATGGAAGAGGCCCTTGGTAATGTGTGGGATCTACTTAGAGGCCGCACCGCGTATCGTCACCTGTGAATAACTTTATGGTATTATTGGAGGTTATCGATGGTACTCCAAGGTTGATGGTGCTAAAGTTAGTTTCTTTTATTACCGGAAAGTAGGGTAGGACTTAAATGGTGGCGTAGAGTTACGTTTTATTTTCGTAAAACGGTTTCAAGCGATTATTACGAACGGTGACCAATCTCCTATTTATTTTGATGGTAGTGTTTACAGCGCTTGGGACCGAAACTACTGTATAGGGCCCGACCCAGATTTGGGATAATTTATGCTTCCGAGCTTCGTTACGTAGGAGGACTTTGTCCCCTACGTGGAGTGTGAGTGGGCGTACGTTCCCATCATAATATGCCTTGGAGCGGTTCTTGCTGGCAAGTAGGTTCTTGCGGGCTAGGGCATAGGACTTTTGCAACTTATATCGGAGTTGATGGTAATAACTCTCGTGGTTGTAAAGTGGCTCCGGGTTGCGTTTAAGGTTGGACGGGACGTCGGCAATGAAACCATATAGGCAGTCCATGGGGGTAAGTTTGGTCCCCTCGTGTACACTATTATTGTACACGAACGCTGCCGTGCGCAGAAACTGCTCCCAATTGTTTGGGCTCTCATCTACTATTGTACGTAGGTACTCGATCAGAGGTCTATGAGCTCGCTCTAGCGCGCCATTGGATTGTGGGTGGTAGGCTGAGGTCTGAAGTTTTTTAACTTTTAAGAGCCTACACACGCCCTTGAAGAGGTCACTCAGGAAATTTGATCCCTGGTCGGTGACTATTTGTTTGGGTATGCGATAGCGCGTGACGATTTCGTCGAAGAAGATTTGTGCTACCGTTTGAGCTTCCCCATTGGGAATGGCATACCAGTCGACGAATTTTGTCAGGTTATCCTGGAAGGTTAGGATGTATTTATTTCCGGAATGGGTTTCTTCCAGGGGACCTACTACGTCTAAATAGACTTTTTCGAAGGGCTTTTCTGCTATGTCTGTAATAACCATGGACATTCGGAATTGTCTAGAGGCCTTCATGGTTTGACATTTCTTGCACCTTCTTATGTAACGAGTGATATCGCGGAACATGTGTCTCCACCAATATTTACGACGTACGCGATTATATGTCTTAACGACTCCCTGGTGTCCGCCGAAAGGGGAGTCGTGGTAGTCTTTCAGTATTGTAGTGATTTCTTCGGGACTTGTAATCACTTCAACTTTCCTTCGTAGCTCGCTGGAGCTATGTTTGGAGGCTTCGACGGGTTGGGGAATTTCCTTTTCCAAGTCTATTTCTTTAGGCCCTTCGTCGATATTGGGGGCTTCTGCAGTTGGAACGAGTTCGTCTTTTTCCTCATCCTGCATTTTTTGTGCCTGAGCCCTAGTGACCGCGTTGCATTGTTTCGGTCGTTCACTAGGAGGCAATGTATTTCCGTGTCTCTCGGGCGATATAATTAGGGGATCATCGGGTTGGTGAATTAGAGCTTCCACCGTGAAGGTATTGGGCTCTTCTGCTCTTTGGGGAATCCGGCTGAGAGCATCAGCATTTGTATTGTATTTACCCGGTTTATACTCAATTTGGTAATCGTATTCGGACAATTTATGGTGAAACCTAACGAGTCGAGTTGTGGGGTCCTTGACGTTGAAGACTCCCTTGAGAGGTTTATGATCTGTATAGACCGTAAACTTTCGACCCATCAAATAACACCTGAAGTTTTTAACAGCCCATACTATGGCTAGCAGCTCCTTTTCGACGATGGAGTAATTGCGCTCCGCCTTGTTTAGAGTGCGACTTGCATAAGCTATAAGCTGGTCTTGGCCTACGATTCCTTGAGAGAGCACTGCTCCGAGTGCCTCACTGCTGGCGTCCGTTGTTAGATTGAATGGTTTGTCGAAATCAGGGTATATCAGTAGTGGTGGTGAGACTAATGAACGCTTCACCGTTTGAAATGCTTCCTCGCATTTTAGCGTCCATGAAAATTTCGCGCCCTTTCTTAGCAAATTGGTTAGGGGGCGTACTATCTTAGAAAATTCTGGGATGAATTTTCTATAGTAGTTGGCAAGGCCTAGGAAGGACTGGACTTGCCTGACGGTTCGGGGTGCCGGGAAATTTTGGACACACTCCGTTTTTCTGGGGTCTGGTAGGGCTCCCTTTTCAGAGCATACATGACCCAGGTAGACTACTTCCTTTTTCAAAAATTGGCATTTCTCCGGTTGCAATTTGAGGTTGTTTTCCCTCAACCGGTAGAATATGCGTCGTAGCTTGGAATTATGGTCCTCAAGGTTCTTACCATAGATGACTATGTCATCTAGGTAGACGAAGCATTCGAGGCCTTGTAGACCAGTAAGGACATAATTCATTAGTCGCTGAAACGTAGCCGGGGCACCTTTTAACCCGAACGGCATACGTTTGAACTCATAATGGCCATAGTTCGTGCTAAAGGCCGTCTTAGGGCGATCCTGTGGTTCCACTAGTACCTGGTGGTAACCACTGGCCAAGTCGAGGGTAGAGAAGTATCTCGAGTGACCGAGCTGGTCCAGGATGTCCTCGATCCTTGGTAAGGTATACGCATCACCTATTGTCTTTTCATTAATTTTGCGGAAATCCACTACTACGCGCCATTTTTTCTCACCGTCGGGGCCCGGTTTTTTCGGTACCACTAGTAGGGGTGAGTTCCACGGACTTTTACTGGGTTGGACAATATCGTTGTCCAACATTTCTTCTAATTGGTCATTGATGATTTGTCTCTGAGTTTCCGGTAGTCTATACATTTTTTGATTAATATATTGGTCGTAGACCATGGGGATTTCGTGTCTTAGAGCTTCCGTGTAGGTTAGCTTGTCCCCTTTTAAGTGGAATATGTCGGCATATTCGTAACAAAGATCCCGTATGGACCGCTTCTCGTCGGCCGTTAGAGGGTGGTCGAGGCTGAGTTCCTCGTCTAGCTGTTTGAAGCGCGTTTCACGCTCAAGGTCCGGATCCACATGGTCCGGGAATATGTATCGTAGATGACAGATGGAATCGATTTCCTTTTCATTCGTTCCCAACTTCACTTTTGCCCTTTTTCCCTGGGGTATACCTTGCGGGATTGCACCATTATTGGGTATACTTTGGAGTCTTGCGTTAGATGACGATGGGGTACTGGCGTTCCTGAGACCGTCTGGTTCAGAGCCTGTAAGATACTCCCATACGTCATTAGCATTCGTTGGAGACTTAGGGTTGTTGTTAGAGGCTAGGTGAATAGTCGTGTAGTCATTGATTGGGGCGAGCGTAAGGGATAGGCTCGTCAGGACTACTGGTTGGGTGTTAACGTTGATGAGACCAACATACACTGTTTTTGTTCCAGTTGGCAAGAGGGAATTGGCGAGGAATACTCCTTCGCTCGGCTCGTAAGATTCACAGAGCATTTCCTCCTCTAACCTTAGGGGAATGGGGACCACCATTTGAGACCGGCTTGGTAGACGAATGGATTTCTCCAATGCCACGTTATATTTGCCTGAATTGGTCTCATAGTCGTTGGAGTTGTTTTCCAACCTTGAACCATCTAGAGATAGGCAGCTGGTATTCCTCTCTGAGGCTACCTGGGAGACACCACCGGGGCTTATCTCGGCTACTACGAGTTGAGATTCCCTAGTTTGGGTTTGCTCCTGCTGCTCTCTAGTGTTTGACTTGGCGGACCCATTGCGTAATGGAATTGCAATTTCTACTGGGTTGATTTCCGTGCGAGGAAATCGCAGTGTTTGGTTTGGGCCTTCGACGTTACAGTTTTTGGAAAGAAAGTCGTTTCCTAACAGACCATCGTTAGGGATTTCTTGTGTATTTTGCACAATTTGGAAGGTGCATGGGAGGGGGGTGTTTAGAATGATGTTCCCCTGACAGCTCCCTAATGTTTTTCCTTGGCCGTATGGCGTTTGTAGTGTGCATTTTCTGGTTGGATCTGGTTGGATCTGGTTGGTTAGGATCCTTTAGTTTTTTATGTTTTAATATACTGACCTCAGCGCCGGTGTCCACTGCTAGGTCAGCTTTGCCGTTAAGGCTTATGTCTAGAGGAAGAGTGACGAGTGGAACACTTGGTTCGGGCGCATGAGGCCCCCCTTTAGTAATATTTTGAGAACTTATTGTCGGGCCGGGGTTTCTTGGTCCGACTGCGGGGAGTTTCCCGCTTGTTGTGATTCCCAGCGCTGTCTTTGATGACAGTCATCCACCGTGTGGCCACGTCTGTGGCAGAAATCACATCTACATCTAATATTAAACACTGACCTTGTGTTGTTGGCTGTTTGTTGACGGCCATTGGATTGGTTGGATCCATTATTCATGGGTCGGTTGGTTGGTTGTCTATTATTATTCTGGTTAGGGGGGTGTTGGTCGGGGTAACGATAATTACCCATAGGTTGTGACCGCGGGTCTGGGTAACGGTTGTTACCTTGGTACTGAGACCGCTGGTTGGGGTAACGATTGTTATTGTTATTATATGAAGCCCCTTGGTTTTGGTAGCGATTATTACCATTATTGTATGAAGTCCCCTGGTTTTGGTAACGATTATTGTTATTAAACGAGGACCGTGGGGGCTCATTTGGTTGGGGGCAGTCCCTCGCGTCGTGCGAGTTGGACCGGCAGATTATGCAGAAGGGCGTGTTTTTACGTTTCAAACAGTCTGCATAAGTATGCCCTCTGTTTCTGCAGTAGCTACAGGTGATGTTTAAGGGTTTATTTTCATTTTTCGGAACGGGGCTTAAAGTTGTTACTTGGTTGGCGCTTTGTAGTGGCGCCGGCGGTATTGTTTGTATTGTGTTTGTTTGGTTTGTGGGTGGGGCGTATGTGGTGTACATCACCTGTGGAGTTATCGGGCTTTGGAGTGTTGTTTGCGGCGTTGTTGGTGTTGGCGGGGCGGTATACTGAGTGTTTGTACTGGGCGTATGTGTTGGGGTAATTTGGTAGATATTTTCCGGCTTATAGTTAGGGACTGTTTGTCCATAAGGGTTATATGCCGGTTGAGGCACTGTCATTTGATAGGAGGCATACATAGAATTTTGTTGCAGCTTCTCCATATCTAGTGCCTTTTGGGTTAGGCTGTCAAGTGTATCCTCTTCCAGAGTTAGTAGGTACTGGCAGAGGTGGGGGTTGGTAACCCCACTCCGCAGGGCATTTTTTGCGAAATCTTGCAGTTGGGCCTTTACGGCCGGTGCTGCCATCGCACCATATTTAGTAGTGGCCGCCTCTTCGCATAGTGACAACTGCTGTTTGATCCTAGTGGTATAGGCCGTGAGCGGCTCTAAGGGGAACTGGCGTAATTGAATTAATTTATTGACCAGTTCTTGATATGTTTCTCTGGGAGGTTAAGTCCTGTTTAGGAGGTTTTCTGCCTCCTCAAAAGTGGCAGGTTGGGAGGAGGCAATTAATTGGTAGGCTTCTCCCCGAAGCCTAGTTGGGTAAATCTGAATGAAGGCGGCCTTTTCTTGTTCTGTCAGGCACTGTAGTACCCGACCGTTGCCATCGTTGGGTTTTGGCCGCCAGAGAATAAAGGGACTAGTTGGGCCGTTAATTTGGCGACTTTAATATATTCGTCGGCCATGGCTGTAGGAAATTCTTTTTGTAGTAAAGATTTGACAAGACGACTGTCTTGAAAGGTCGCCTCCTCTTCCTCTAGGAGGGACAAGGATCGGGTTGAGAGATCGACCCAATCCGCGAGTAGGTCTATTGGGGCGTAATCGGGTTCGGGCGGTTCAGTGTTACTGTTTTCACAATGGTCCCTATCCTCTACGCTAAACTTATCTACTACCTCAAGGGGGCGTGGGAGACTATTTTTGAAATTGAGGAGGTCCTGTTTAAATTTTAGGGCCTCCTCTTTGAATGCTTCTATTTTAGCCTTTCTTTCTAGGCTGGCCCTTTGGATTTGATTATCCACGGCCTCAAAATGTACTATATTAAATTTTCCTGTCTCCTGCGCCCGCTTAAGTATGTAATCTAGTCTTGAAGTTAAACTTACTTGTTTTTCTCCTTCTCCTAAGATGGTTCCACTTCGGAGACGTCTGGGGGATGTTTGGGGTGTTTGTGATGGGGTGGATGTTGATTGGAGTGCAGATAGTGGTGTTGAAGTCCCTCGCTGAGTGACCTGGCAGGATGCTGGGGTGTCGGTGGCTCCTGATGAAGTAGAGGGGCCTGGTGTGGTTAAGTCCCTCGATGGTTGGTGGTCCCTCGGAGGGGGAGTTTCAGTTTTGCTCGTGTCCCCTGGTTGGCCCTCGGACATAGGGCGTCTCCTGGGCAGGGATGAAGCCCACTAAAAGTCCCGCGATGCTATTCAATGGGGGGTGAGCGCGTGCTCGCCTGGAGCAGAGGCACCGTGGTTGTACACCCCCGAGCGAGGAGTCGTGGAGGATCTGGGATATTTTATGCGCTGTAGTGGCAGACGCTAACACTGCCCCCAAGTCAGGTTCAGCCTTGGGTTGGAGGTCAAGGAGCCTAGACCAGCAGTATTAACGATTTTACTATTTGCGCACCCAGATCCTACCGGCTGCGCCAATTGTTGTATATATACATATATGTATATGTATATATACAACAAAGTGGCTGATGAAACTCTTCTAGGCACTTTTGAAAGAAAAATTCTACGCACAATATTTGGCGGTGTCTGCGAAAACGGTGAATGGAGAAGGAGATATAATCACGAATTATACCAACTGTACCGGGGACCCGACATTGTCAAAAGTATAAAATTAAGTAGATTGCGATGGGTGGCACACGTACAAAGGCTTGACGATAGCGACCCCGCAAAAATAGCGTTGAATCGAATTCCTGATGGAAAGCGAAATACAGGTCGACCAAAAAAGCGATACATGGACTCCGTTGAGGAAGATTTAGTAAAATTAGGCGTACGCAACTGGAAGGCATTAGCCAGGAACCGAACGGCATGGAGAGAAATGTTGGAGGAAGCCAAGGCCAATAATAGGCTGTAGTGCTACAGATGATGATGATGATTGGTAGGATTAGTTTAGTGGCCGACATCGAGAAGGCATTCCTGCAAATTTCTCTAGCAGAACAGGTCGCGATTCGGTACCTTTGGTTTCTGCGCAAAGTAGATAATTTAAGTGAGCTCCCTAGTTACGATGAATTTCGAATGACTCGTGTACCTTTTGGAGTTACTTGTTGTCGTTTTCTTTTAACATCCACATTAAAGAAACAGTCAGAGAACGAGTCTTTTTCATATCCAAATACGTGTCGAATACTGCAAAGATCTTTCTATATGGATGACTTAATCTTGAGTGTAGACAATGACCGAACTGCCTACGAAATCTACACTGGTGCATGCGATATATTAAAACGGGAATCCATGACTTTAAAGAAATGGAACTCAAATAGCGAGGAGCTACGATCCAGAATCCAACAGCATCTCATTACAAACAGCTCGCAAAAGGTCTTGGGTATAATGTGGTTTTACTCAACTGATGAAATTACTCTTGATTTGGGTCAAGTAATGTAATCGGTGCCAACGGAAAACGTTACGAAGAGAATTATACTCCAGTTGGTGCTCGTATATACGATCCCCTAGGTATACTTGGACCCTTCGTGGTAAAGTTGAAGATACTGTTTCAGGAAACTTGGAAATCTAAACTTGAATGGAATGAGCCTCTGCCTCCCCAACCCTTAGCAGCCTGGAATTCCTGTATCGCGGATATGAAAATGGTATTGCTCAGATGTGTCTTCACTAGTTCTAACCGTACCAACGTACAGCTCCACATACATATTTGCTGATGCTAGTCTCAGTGCCTACGGAGTAGTTGCCTATATCAGAAGCTTAAATGAAGATGGCCACATTAGCGTAAGGTATCTTACTTCGAGGAATAGAGTTGCACCCATTAAATCGTCCGTTGATTCCGAACTCACTTTACCAGAGAATTGACCGCTGCCTTGATAGCACCGCGCCTTTTGAGTTTCCTGCAAAAAATCTTGACGTAACCTGGGATTGTGCATTCTTGTGGTCAGACTCAAACATCGCGCTCCACTGGATAAACGGAGATATAAGAAGATGGAAACCTTACATTGTGCATCGTGTGACTGAAATCAGGAATTTAACTGAGACTGCTACTTGGAAACATTGCCCCGGAGATCATAATCCTGCCGACCTGTTGACGCGTGGAATAAGTGCAGTTAAATTGGTTCATGCATCAGTGTGGCTCCATGGACCATCTTGGTTGTCAAACAAGATTGAGAATTGGCCTTGGCCGCAACCAAACTGCAAACTTAACTTTTCACATACCAGTCTTCATATATTAGCTAACGGACTTCAGAAGGCCGAGTTAGTTTGGATTCAGCTCGTACAACGACAGTTTTATAGTACAAAAATAAAAGCGTTGCAAAGTGGAAAATTAATACATATCTTCTAGTATTTATTCCTTAGTTCCTGTTTTGGATGAAAATAGTTTGCTACGAGTTAAAACTCGATTACAAGAAGCGAGTATGGGATATGATGCAGAATTTCCAGTAATTACACCAAAGAATTGTTATTTTTCAAAGCTTATTGTTTTAAACGCTCACAAGCGAGTACTCCACGGAGGTGTCAACACTACGTTAGTACGCATTAGAGAGAAATTTTGGATTCTGAGAGCTCGTCAGAGCTGGTGAAATCAACGTTAGCGAAATGCGGTGTTTGTAAACGCCTTAAGGGAAGGCCTGCTGTTCAGCCTTTTGCACCTCTACCTAGAAGTATGAAATGCTTCACGGCCGTTCGAATCAACGGGCATAGACTTTGCTGGCCCTCTTTATGTGAAGCTTTCAGACGGAGATATCGCTACATGTAAGGTGTATATTTTATTATTTCGTGCGCTACCGTTTGTGCTATTCATCTTGAACTGGTCCCCAGCTTGAATAACGATTCCTGTATTCTGGCAATAAGCTCACTACGCTCACTTCAGAGCAACTACATACATTTTTGACTGAGGCTGAATGCATGGTCAACTCTCGACCTTTATCATACATAAGTGACGATCCCTTAGATCTTTCGCCTCTGACACATGCACATTTTTTTCTTGGATGTCTTTCAATGGCACTCCAATTTGATACTTCAGAGAGTTCAATTGCGACGATTAAGCCGATTAGTGCGCTAGTACCGAAAACACCCGCCTTAAAGTTTTAATAAAGTTTTGTTAAATAAAACGTGTCTTTTCTTTCGATTACGTATTTATCCTTCCTTTTTTCTCCCGCTGAGTTTATTTTTGACAACATTCATGAACATTTATAATTGCATCCGCATCGACATAGACCATTTCCAAACGCGAGTATTGTTTTACCAAGAAATGCGCCAACCACGTTCAATGATGCTTTACCTACGCAATCGAACGAAAGCCAGTCTACTTGAGTATGTTATTGGCACCCTTTATGGTTACCTAGCCAGTTGCCTGTTTTCTTCGTCCTATACAATTTTTAGGGAGCAAAACGACATGAAAAAAATTTTTTTTTTTTTTTTTTTTTTTTTTTCAAATCCTACTTTTATCTAGGGGCAGTTTTACACCCTTAAGGGTTGATAATCATTTACTTTTAGCTGGCAAATCAAATTTAAAGCAAAAAGTTGAAAAACAAAATTTTATATTTTCAGTCGATGTAGGGGTAATTTTAGCTCTTTATTGTTATCCCTAACCATAAAATTTGGTTTTGGTTTGTTATAAATCAACCACTTTTGAAAATAAATACATATGGGTGATTCTCTGCGAGGATGCAGTTTTGTGTCTTTTGAGGATTGTACGCTTGGCTTAGCATTTTTCAAATGATTGAGTATATGAGCACGTTCAAAGAACTTTTATTTTACTAACTCCGATAAATTACTTGTTCGGATATGCATTTTCATTCTTCTGAAGCACATAACGTACTCCAAATGTCACAACCGTGGCATGTCCTCAACCCTGACTTCCTGACAATTTTATCTAATCACTACTTGAATTTTTCGCGAAATAGTAAATGAGCTATATGTGTCAGCAATAAGTAATTGTACCTGCAATATTTGAAGTTTTTGTAATTTTTGGACGTTTTTCAAATTACCTAACTTGGCTTTAAAAAGTGTCCATCAGTTTTGATAAAAATTACATGCTTTGAATTATTATTTTGGTTCTTTTGTATCGTGCTTTGTTTTGCGCCTTGTATTTGTCAATTCGAATCAGCGGTGATCTCTGTACGTTTTGATAGCGATAAGTCAGTCTAAAAAAAATGTGTGTATTTTATCACCCAAGAAATATCAAAAAACGGTAAGTATAAGAAATGTATGTCACAACCGTGGCACTTGTATCTTCTGAGTATCAAATAATTTATAGTGCATTTAACTATTTTTTATTGACGTTTGCCAGCAGAGCCTCAAAATATTTCGGAAAATTTCCTAACTCAAACCGCTTCTCCGTAATTATCAAATAACTATCAAAATGTCACAACCGTGGCACGCGCGAAATGTCACAACCGTTGCAGTTTTTTACTTTGGAGAAAAGCTTTATGGAATGTGAATTTGTTGTGCCCAACTGATTTTCACAATGCATTGTGGTTAATATTATAAAAAAATTGTGTGCTGCTGCAGAAAATAATAGGAATCAGGGGCGTAGGTAAAAAAAAATTTCGGAGGCGTTTTTCGAAAAAAATTTATTTCCTTCGGTATTTTGTAATTTGTATTCTTTGACGATCTGGTTACTAGAGTAAGACATTTTTTTAGATATTCGTTAGTTTGAGAAATACTTAAGTGCAACTTTGAATATTTACAATATATCTACACAGTGTATTGCATTGCACCAAAAGTTTCATATCGAGACACTTGCGCTTGTTTCATTCATGAGAATTTTTCGCTTCTGATCGCTGCTCTAAATAAAATGAAAGTGATACGCGAAAATAGGTCAGGAGAGGAAAGGTCAGGAGATTGTCTCAAGAGAACCTGTGATGCTTGCAAAGAAAAAGATATTTTATTCAGTTGTGAGGCGGGACAACTCAATCAAGAAATGCATTACGAGAAGTGGCAAACTTCTTCTGAAAACCGGGTCAATGAAAAGACCAAAAATCCTATTTCTGTAAAGATAACTGCTAAAAAGAACATAATCTGCACTGTAGAAAAAGCAATCGCAACGTTTAAAGAAGAACGTGAAAAGTTTATGGCTCATGAATATCGAAGAATGCACCAAAAAATATGCACCAATTCTTCGCTTGATACAATGGCAATCAGATTGTATCAAGCGAAGAATTGGTTTTACTCATCGACTTCAGTGAAAACTATGCATGCAAATATGGAACAGAAGTTCACTCGGTGCATTTTGGAGCAAGCAGAGTTCAGTGTACTCTTCATACAGTCATGTTTTATACTTTAGATCACTCTCAAGGATTCGCCACTATGTCAGAGTCACTTAGACATGATCCAGCAGCTATCGTAGCTCACGTAAAAAAAATCCTCAATTTTCATTTGCCGAAATTTCCTAAGGTGAAAACTATTCACTTCATAAGTGATGGAACAACGACACAATATCGTAATCGCAAGATGTTCAATCTCATCACCCAGTATTTTCCTCTTTGTTATCCACAATTGTCGTCGCTTTCATACAATTTCGCCGAAGCAGGGCATGGAAAAGGCCCAGCGGATGGAATCGGTGGCAGTTTGAAAAAACTAGCAGATAATCAAGTCAAATATGGACATAACATACCTGATTTCAATACCTTCGTTAAAACTCTTCGGGCTCGCGTGAAAAATATATATCTCGACACTGTGACAATGGCCGATATCGAAAATGTCGATACGAAACTTCCTCCAGAAATAGATACTTTCGTTGGCACCATGAAAGTTCATCCATATACATGGTCAAGACGTAATTCTGCTATCGTTTTTTTCAACTCTTTGAGTTGTTCTCAATGCGCAATAGGTACAAAATGCGAGCATCATTTCATGGGAAATTTATCCTTTGCTACACATTCGGAAAAAGTTGTTCAAAAAGGAGCCACTCGAAAGAGAAAACCAACATGCGTAGATAGAGTTGAACGAATTTCTACGATCCCAATCCGAAAAAAATGATCAATGTGATGCTGAAAATGATAAAAAAATAACATCAAAAACCAATACAAAGGACATTCCGACTTTGAAGAGTACATAACAGCGAAAAAGTTTACGGTAAATTCCATTTATAGCAAATGATGAAAAATTTACATAAACTCAATATTGTGTTTTTCATTTCTTTCAGAATTCAGAACCGTAACAAAGAGTAGAAACGGTTTACATGAAGCAACTATTGTACGAAAGATCGAAGCTTGATTTGGTTTTACTTTTCATTTATTATGTAATTATTCAACGTAAAAAAACATGTGAATTTAATTTTGTTTCCAAGAAAAATATAATAAATATTGTGTACTTTGTTATCGAATGTATTTGGTCGTTCTATGAAACCACTTACAGCAGTCAACTGCACCAAGAGTAAGAAAAATGTCACAACCGTGGCAATCTGGTCATCACCGTGGCACCGAAAATTAAAGATTTTATCGCCAAGAACAGACCATGACACTTGTAGCTTGGTCACATTCAGGGTGTATTTCAGTAGAAAAACACAAAGGAAAATGACAAAAGTCGTACAAAAAAGAGAATTTTTGTTTACAAAATGTAGGGCCTCCAAAACTGCGTCCTCGCAGAGAATCACCCATATTGCAAAAAATGTATTTCATTGGATTGTTTTTGATTATAATTGAAATTATCGCGAAAACCCTTAAAAAAGGGAGTTTTTTCTTATTTTAAGACCGCGAGATTTTCATAACCAGCGACCCAGAAAAGATGTAAGGAACGATTTTCACAACAGTGTTATGTTTTGAGATAAACGATTCGTCGATTTGAAAATATTGAAATTTTAAAAGTCCAATACATCTCGACAAAGGGGAGGTGGGTGCCAATATAAAACAAGAACACCTCACGTGTTTAATGCACCACTCCCTTTGGTTTTCTAAACACCCAGGACCCAGCCACAAGAAAAATCTGAAATAATTCAATGGTGAATTTGTATTTGTATAATGAAATAAATGAAAGTCTGGGCGACAACGTAGCTAACATGCCAGAAAATCTATGTAGTAAGGCAGAGTAGGCCGGATTCATGTTTTCAGTTCTGACTGCGCAGTGTAAGTTTTGCAGTTGTAAATTTAATGCTGGCTTTTTCAATTTGTGAGAGCGTGATGCGGATTAAATCGAATCACTCTCATCTCATGTAAATTTCTTAAACAAACGTCCCAGTGCTATTGTGCTATAAGCCCCAATTTCAAAAATAGGTTTGACTAATTTGTATTAATCTTCTTCATCTCTTTTTGGAAGTAAAACTTCTTACCTCCAAAAAAAGGTTAAAAAGATTAATACAAATTAGTCAAACCTATTTTTGAAATTGGGGCTTATCACACCCCACCTGTCGATACGCGTGAAAAAAATTCACCAACACATGCCGGGTTAAAGTTTACGTCACTCTTTAAAACATTTTACAGTAACACTGACAACTCGAAAAGAGGGGACAGTAAACAAATTTCTGACTTTTTGACGAAACTTGTAGCTCTTATTACGAAATATGCTATCAACACACTATCTCTAAGAATCTATCAAAAGTAATTAGGGGAGACTGGGTACGGTTGAAACACAGGACGGTTGAAACAGAGTTAATATCTTTTGAATCGTGTGCAGTAAGGGGAGGGGTATAAAGAACGAACAAAGCGGACGACAAGTTCGAACACGAATATAAGTGGCGCGACGATCACTACAGGTTGTGGTTGCTTCCAGGGGACCCCATTGTAATTTCACAAGCAAAAGTAAGAATTTTTGTAGTACAATTTTTTCAATTTACTATACTTTTCATTAACTGACAGTTTTGAGTGGTTTTGTTTTGTTTGAATCAATGTTTTTAGAACATGACAGCGTCTATTAGTATTTGTGTAAAATTAGTGTTGCCGTTGTTATAAACTGTTTTGTATCAAATGGGGGCATGGGTACAGTTGAAACATTTTTTGTGGGTACGGTTGAAACAATTTATTTATTTAAATTCCCTACTCTGTAGATGCCGAGGGAACGTGAAAGAAAAATTCGCGGGGCAGGTGGATTTATCAAGATATAAAGAAGCCTATGAGAAGGTAAAAGCAGGGGATTCTTTACGAAAAGCGACGGAGAAACATGGAGTGCACCACTGTTCGCTTCTAAGATATATTCGAAAGCGAGATGCATCTGGCGATGAACACCAACACATTAGCTATAACTGAACTATCTGTACAGGGAGCGCAGGCTACAACCCTTTCACGGGAAACTAGTTTTAACAAATGAGGAGCGTCGGAACGAAAACCGATATATACCATTTACCACATTTTTCACAAATTAAAAAAAAGCTTGTAAATTTTTTAATGTTACAAAAGTGGAAAATTATAGAATGTCAATTTGCAGTAAAAGTGACATCGATTGGTGTGTGAAACTTGAAGGAGGGTAGATACTTAATTTAGCGAGATACTTGGCGGACAAGTTTGGATATATCGGTTTTTGACGCGATCATTTGGATATATCGGTTTTTTTTAGCATTTTTATGGGAAAAATATCTCTTTTCTCAGCAATTAATTAACCGATTTTAATGATTTTGAGTGCGTTGGAAAGAGGACACCCCAACGCAACTTTTGGTACAATATGGAGCACCAGGGCTCCCGTGGAGGGGCCCCAATGCACTTTTCTGCATCGAGGTGCACTAAGTGCATTATGTTATACTAATATTAAATTAAGGTGAATGAATGTATTCTTCCCGTGTAGAGGAGAAATTTACGAAAATTTTGAGCCATCAACCACCCCCCTAACATGTATGGGGGCGGAGATATGATTTTTTTTTGCATAAACATGCAGTTTTGTGCAGCGGTGTACTCAAATGCACTTTTCTCAGTAATTAATTAACCAATTTCAATGATTTTGACTTTGTTGGAAAGAGGACACTCCAACGCAACTTTTGGTACAATATGGAGCACCAGGGCTCCCCTGGAGGGGCCCCAATCACGTGAGGGTAAGGCGAAGTATTTACGAAGAGCGTTCAAATATTTTTTGGGAATCGATTTAATAAAAGAATAGAAAAATAGATTAAGCTTCTTTGTAAACGTGTACCTAATCGGAATTTGAACCGACCATTGTTGAATTGTGTAAAACTTAATAAGAATTATCGGTTTTTAATCCAACAACAAGAACCTGTTGAATTTAAAAATTTATTTGTCGGGTTTTGATCTGACCACAGTATTTTGATATTTTTTTTAAGATGGATGTAACTGTTTTTTAATTGATTTCTTTCCTTAAGGGTGTATAATTAAACATTTTGTAACAGAAAAAAATGAAAAAAAAAATGTCCAAAATGCGACATATCGGTTTTTGTTCCGACGCTCCTCAAATGCAATGTAGATGCTTTTTATAACAATTTGATGATTGGACTATTTCAAGCTTGAGTTTGTCATGGACCGTAACAAATTTGAGCCACAAGATATATATAATGCTGACGAAACAGGCATAACTACGGTAGAAATACCCAACTGATGTTAATTGTTGTTAATTTTCATTTTTATTGATAAGTTGTAACCTATATTTGCATGTGTTTCAATTGACCCCAATCACTGTTTCAACCGCCCCTGGCATGTGGACGGTTGAAACAATTTTATTTATTTTTTTAATTTGATTTTACACAAATTACAAAACACCGGGCACTCAAATAATACTGCGAATTGGTAGATGGAAACATGCTCTTGAATTTAGCATGTCTCAATCGCTGCTTGGTTCGGTAGTAGCGATGCTACGGACAATGAAATCTAAATTGTTTCAACCGTACCCAGTCTCCCCTATAGGTTATCAACTATAAACATTTCCATTTAGATAAGTGCAAGCATGCGGAACACACTTCTAGCAATTTGCTGAATCATTGATTATTCGTTGATCATATGTACAAAATGTATGATGTTAAGCATTGATTATAGAGTAAGTAGATATGAACAAAAATCTTTCCAGTTAGTTTTTTAGATAGCAATAGTTGTACTGACTGAAGTATTAGGGTTGCGAGTTTCTGTTGTAAGCCTCTAAAATCGATGGGAATGGGTTTTCAACATTAGTTTAATAATATTATTTCTTTATTACTGCATAATAATCATAAAATAGACACATTTTTTAATTTTGTTATTTTTTAGTAGAACTTGAAAAAAGCAGGTTTGCGCCTGAATTTAAAAACGCATTTTAAAGCCCTTGACGCATGTTGGAAGAAAAGTCAAAAGTATCAGATCTAAAAATAGATTCCTGTTCGGGTGGATATTCCTTCTGTTCTACTTCATATTTCTCAAGAGTAGGTAAGGTAGTCGTCAATGAAGGAAGAAGAGTTCCGATTTGGAAAGAGTTTTTTAAATGTTTGTATTAAGGGTAATTGTTTACTTATCAGACCGCCCTCCCTCCGCTCTGGGCGCAACGGCAAAAGGCTCTAGCAATACTTCAAAATTGCGGTAGAAGTTTGTGTGGGAATTAAAGTGCTATTTTTTATAAAAATTACTTTTACAACCAGGGGTTGATACCGTAACGGATAAGGGTTACGATTACGGTTATAGTTACAATTTTTTTCATCGTTAGGGTTATGATTAGGGTTACGGTTACCTAATAAAAATGGTTAGGGTTAATCATTTCAAATCGGTTATGTAACCGGTTACGAAAGGGTCACCATGAAAAATATTAACAGTCTATAAAACTGTTCGCAATAATACCATTAATTTTACTTAAAAAACTAAATAATGATTTTTACAATAGTTTTTACAATATTTTTACAATTTTAACTAAATCGACCAACTCTTTTAAGTTAAAACTTTTAATCCAAAAAGATGATTCGCTCGAATCAAGTTGATTGAATCAACTAAGGTCCACCTAATTTTGCTCGTAAATTACCCACTGTAAATTTTAGACCGGAAAACAAACGTGCAACGCTCGCTTGAGTTGCAGGAACACCCAATACAACTTGTGCAAGTTGGTATAAAGTGAGGTTGATTATATTGTTCCCCATGCCAATACTGAAGAACATTTACAGTGGATGGCAGTCGTTTGGTGTCGAATCAGTGACGGTTCTTGGGCTCGGTTTTGCCAAAACTGTATTCAAAGCTTTGAGTTCCAACTTGCACTTCATCCAAGTGCCGTACAAGTCTCCCAAAGTCAGCTGTTCAGAGTGTAACTTTTTTGTTACTACTACTACGCGGGATGCACGACGTTTGAAAACAACTATTAGTCCATGGAAAACTTACTCCAACATTGCAAAAATGCAGGACAAGGTTTTATTTTTGGGATGGGTAGGGGGGTCAGTGTGAGCTTAAGTTTGAGTTTTCGGGATTCTAACCCCCCCCCATTTGGCCGCCATCTTGGAAAACGTGTGCAAATGGTTTTTCCACTATATCTCCGAAACGGTACATCTTACCGAAAATTTGCAAGGACACTTTTTGTTTAGAATTAAATAATCTACAATTTATTACTTGGAAATTTTGTGGTAAAATGAATAATTAAGAAGTTATAAGCCTTAGAACACAAAAATTAGTCACAATATTTTCTTTTAAAGGCTATAACTTTTTTTCCTTCAACTTTAACAAAAAAAATAATAACAAGTTTTTTGTAGAGGGTTTCATTAGGAATAATTTTCATTCATTACTTTTTTAATTTTATTCACTACGAAGGGTTTTACAGCGCCCCGAAGGTATGAAAGTGACAGATTTTCGGAATATTTTATTACAATTTTACCTCCTAGAAATTAGCAATAACAGCTAGCAAGTAATAATAATGAATGAATGACTATACGTTATAAGAAATGCCGATGTTTGAGTAATGTAATAAAATTGTTTCGCATTTTTTGCGGGTTTTTATTGCTGTTATGCCATGTTTTATAAGGTACGATATGGTTTAAAATGAAATTCTTTGAATAATAACATGCGTTACTCCAATTTTTTAAAATAATTTGTTTTAGGACTACACAAAAAAGTATTTCATTTATTCTAACTATCTAGCAACATACGGGCGTATTCATTTTATGACAAGCGTTTGCATCACAAACTGAATACGTCCATATTTTGCTAGATAGGTAACATAATTGAATAAAGCACTTTTTTGTCATGTGGAAAGCACTTTTTTGTGTAGTCCTAAAACAAATTATTTTAAAAAATTGGAGTAACGCATGTTATTATTCAAAGAATTTCATTTTAAACCATATCGTTTATTGTAGATTATTTAATTCTAAACAAAAAGTGTCCTTGCAAATTTTCGGTAAGATGTACCGTTTCGGAGATATAGTGGAAAAACCATTTGCACACGTTTTCCAAGATGGCGGCCAAATGGGGGGGGGGGGTTAGAATCCCGAAAACTCAAACTTAAGCTCACACTTACCCCCCCTACACATCCCAAAAATAAAACCTTGTCCTGCATTTTTGCAATGTTGGAGTAAGTTTTCCATGGACTATATAAATAGTTGAAAAGTCTATTAAAAGAGAGGGGCGGGAAAAGTGTGCAGGCTATGAGTCATTGTTGGTCGGGACCAATTTTCGAACATCAGTTAATCCGTTTATTGTTGAAAATTGTTTTGTTCTGAATTTAGCTCTAAAACTTTGTAACAATGATTTCGGAAGAAAATTTTTCCGGTTAGAAAGACTTACAAATATTCGGGTTACGATTAGGCTTATGGGTTACAGAAAATTGAATGTTTCGGTTAGAGTTACGATTAGGGTTACTAATTTTAAAGGGTTTTGAATGGGTTACGGTTATGGTTACGGTTAAGGTATCAACCCCTGTTTACAACAATGATGAGGGATCGCCTGTAACAATGATGAGGGATCGCCAGCTCTTGCTTGGGTCAACCAGCTTTAATGACGGAGCATAGTGTTAGTACTAAAACCCACAGATGAAGAGAAATCTAAAATAGAAAACCCTAGTATGTAGAAATTAACCGATAATTGAAAAGCCTTCGTGATATTCAATATTCATCATACTGGGTAGTTGGGCATGTGAGCCTTATGGCCCGCCCACATAACATAAATCTTCTTCGCGCGAACTCTTTTCCCATAGATTTTTATCCATGAAACAAAGGAAATGCGGAAATGTGCGCAGAAACATTCCGTCGACATTGTCCGCACAGGTATTCCGTCAAACAGGCATCCCAAGTAACAAATTTCGTCTGATAAGACTCTACTAGTGTCTTCTGAGAGGATATTGGACTTTTTTAAGAGACTCTCATAACTTACACTTGTAAAACACTACAAGTACTTTATGAGTGCGTTGTCAGAATTAAATGGCACAATTATGAGAGTTTTTTAGTCTTATAAAAATACCTTAGCTCTCTTTGCAAGTGTAACTATAAGCGTGCTATAAGAGATATACTCTCCTTAAAAGAACTGTTAGAAAAGAGCAATATATGGAAAGGCGATGTTATTTAGAATAAAATAATTGTTATGAGAGTTATTTGTTCTAAATAATTCTCACAAGCAACTTTTCGAAAAATACAACCCTTTAGAATTTAATATTTATTATGTATGATTATGCGGCTGAATGAGCTCTATTCCAAGGGGAGACATTATTGCATTAATGGGTGATTTAAACTCACAGATCGGCAGTGACAACACCCGCCTTGAACAAACAATTGCAAATCAAGGTCTAAGCCAAGTTACCAATAACAATGGTGAGCTTTTCGTTGACTTCTGTAGCTCCCACCAACTCATTGTAGGTGGAACTTACTTTTGTCACAAGAAGATACACAAAGAGACCTGGGTATCGCCCGAAGGTAGAACGAGAAATCAGATAGATCACGTGGCCGTCAGCCGCAGATGGACAACTATCCTTGAGGATGTCAGGAGTTTCAGGGGAGCAGCCACTGGAAGCGACCACCATTTGATAGTAGCAACTATTCGCCTTAAAATCGCCGAAATTAGAAACGTACAACGCGATACTATAAGCCGTAGACGGTTCAACGTAGATCTTCTGCCAGGAGAGCGTTAAAAAGCGGGAATTTGCTGGAAACCTGCAAGAAATGTTAAATCAGCACAACGTTTCTGAGGACAAATATTGAAGAGCTGTGGAGTAGGACAAAGCGCGCAATATTGACGGAAACGAGCATCGGTTATGTCCAAAGAAACCAGCAACACTGGATCTCGGACACAACCTGGAAAAAAATAGAACGCAGGAGCCCTAAAAAATAACGTGAACTCTACAAGCGACCCTGAAAGACGTTACCAACTGGAACGGAAATACTCCCAATTACACTGGGAGGTAAAGAGAAGTGTCCGGCGTGATAAAAGGCAGCAGATAAATGAGCTCGCAGAAAAAGCGGAAAACGCGGCAAACACAGGCAACAGCAAAGTGCTGTACCAAATTACTAAACAGCTCACGGGAAAGCACTCTACTAAAAAGCATGCCGTTGAGAGTGCGGATGGAAGGCTGTGCAGCGACGAGGAGCAGCTCCAAAGATGGAGAGATTACTTTTTCGCCGCCCTGAATGGTTTTACACTGGAACCTCAGGAAACCAGCAACAATGCACAGCCAATAAGAATCACCACCCGGGCCCCATCCAAGACGGATATAGTAACCGCAATCCATGCGATGGACAGTGGTAAAGCAGCTGGAAAAGATGGCATCTCGCCAGAATTGTTGAAAGCCGATTCAAGCCTCATAGCAGATGAGCTTCAGCCAATCCTGAAAATAGCATGGAACACCTGTACCTTCGTACCCGGGAGGATTGGACGGAAGGTATCATAGTCAAAATACCAAAAAAGGGGGACCTAACAAAATGTGACAACTGGAGAGGCATCTGTTTACTATCTACAGTGGGCAAAATGTTGTCCCATATATTACTATCTAGGATAAGTGAGGCAGTAGACCGAACGCAAATCTATCATAAGAGCATTTTTATAAGAAGTGATATACTTGAAGTCTTATAAGAACTTTCTTATAAGTATCATAGCACTTTAACACTCATAAGGACATTATTTTGACAGTTAAAACCTTTGAGAGAAAAGGTCTCATAATCAGTACTCAATAAGAATAGATCACTCAAAATAAGAGTATAAACATTATCTCATTATGAGAATGAAAGGCTTAGTAACTCTAGTAGAGTTATTATCTCATAATAATACTACTATGAGACTTAATTTAAATCTTTTTACAAAAGTTAAGTTCTTGAGACTATCGAAGAGTGTTAAGAGAGTCTTATGAGAGAATTTCACAATTTGCAAGAGTTTTGCTCTGGAGAGTTTGTTCGTTGGGATTCCATTCAAACATCAAAGAAACACGGACAAAAACAGGTTTCACCTAGACCCATCCTTAAACACCAAATGCACATCAGCTAGTTTCTTAACAAGTTCTAAAATACATATCTACAATATTTTCATTCATTTTTACTATTTTTTGGTTCAAATAAAATGCCTTATTAAATGCTTGTCATTTTCTTAAAAGTTGTAACTTTGAGAATTACTAAGGTGATCATACGTCCCGGATTGGCCGGGACAGTCCCGGATTTCCACCTTGCGTCCCGGATTTTTCTAGAAGTAATATTTGTCCCGGATTCAGGTTTTTGTCCCGGCTTGTCCCGAATTTTTGAAAAGGTTCTTATTTCCAATATTTATTAACTTCCCAGTATAGGAAGTTATTGTAATTGGTCCGTGTTATATAGCAGCCTGGTAACACTCTCGCTTGATTTAATATTGAATTAACATAGCTGTTAAGTTTAGTCATAAGCAGGCATTGTAATGATTCAGACATGAGAATTAATAAACGTTTTTAACTGGAAGTAATCTTTTTGCTGATTTATAACAGTGGCGACGAGGAGTAAAAAAGAAAAGACGAAAATGTCACTAAAAGACGCGGAAGAAATCCCGCGGGTTTCGGGAAATAACATTTCAACAGCGTTCGCAATCGGCAGTGTGGAAATATATACAGCTACCACTTCCTGGACTAGCTATATGGAACGTTTGGAGTCCTTGAAGCTAACGGCATTACGGAGGCAAGCAAAAAGAAAGCAATCCTGCTGACGGTGGTTGGAGGAGAAACATACGAGTTGCTGCGATCTCTAGCTACCCCAAAAGCTCCGAAAGATCTACTGTATAAAGAAATCATTGGAATACTGAAAAATCATTTTTATCCAAAGCCTAATGAAATAATTCAAAGGTATAGGTTTTACAAAAGAAATCAGCTAGATAGTGAGCCGGTAGTAAACTTTGTGACAGATTAACAAAAAATCAGTGAACATTGCGAATTTGCGGAGTTGGACAAAATGCTAAGAGATCAGCTCGTAATTGGGATAAAAGATCAAAGCGTTCAAAAAAAATTATTTGCAGAACAGAATCTGACCTTCAAAAGGGCATTGGAAATAGCTACAGCATCAGAAGCGGCTAGCAGTAATGTGCAACAACTTCGTGCAGATATAGACACACTTAGAAAGGCACAACACAACGATATTTTTACGGTAAGAAAACACAAATACACCGATAAACTGGTCCCCAAAAAAAATTCTAAAACAAAATACGAAGCCGATCAATGTTACCGTTGTTTAGAAATCCATAACCCTTCATGTTGCAAGTTCCGCAATGCAATTTGTTCAGATTGTAAGAGAAAGGGGCATATCGTCAAGGCTTGCTGGAAAAGAGTGGAAAAAAATAAAAAACAAGGACCGAAACATTCCTTAAATAGTGTCGACAGCGATATTGCATATTCTGTTTTTGACATTAATACGGTAGTGCCAGAAACTACAATGTCGCCGAAAGTAATGGTGAATATTTCGCTGAATGGTGTAATTGTGCAGGTGGAGGTGGATTCGGGTGCGTCAGTTTCGATAATTTCAGAAATGGTTTGGAATAATATAAACAAATGTAAAAAAAGAGGGACAAATAGCAAGAAGGCATGTGGATCAGATTATCAAACGATCTTATTTAGTAGACTCAGATAAACACGCGGAACACAGGCGGCCAAATACTGAAGAGTTAAGCAGATACGTGGGACACAGGTGGCAGAATCAAGAAGGTGCAGACCTAGGTTTGGAACTCCCGACGACAGAAACAGATAACCACCAACCTGAAGTTCGTCGATCCTCAAGAGTACGGAAACAAACAGAATTTTATAAACCAGCCTAAAAGGGGAGGACTGTTATATAGCAGCCTGGTAACACTCTCGCTTGATTTAATATTGAATTAACATAGCTGTTAAGTTTAGTCATAAGCAGGCATTGTAAAGGTGCTGATAGACGATGAGAATATTCTCATGTAAATGCTCTCGCGAGAACAAAAATTCGTTCTCATTGCCGTGTAAATAGACATGAGAATACGTTATCCCTCTCATGGGAATATTATCAAGCGTTCTCTTGAGAATCTCTCTCTCATACGTGTAAATAGATGCCATAGGAATATTCCAATAAGATTTCATGAGAATTCATTCTTTCCAACATGTTGGAAAGAACGATTGTTCTCACGTCGTCTCTTATTATTGTTTTGTGAATTTTATTAGTAGGCGGTTGTGTTTTGTTGTGGATTCCTTTAATTGTCATGGCGGAAAGAAAGGAAAAATTACAGTTGAGAAATAAGGAAGTAAGTAAAAAAATATTATTTGGACATAAGCAATTTTATTTAAATTAACTAATGTATACAGGCATGGCCGGTCTAACCAAATTTCTTTAGACCAAACACTTCTCCTCCTTCTGTTTCTTTCGGCCTGCTCAGCCTCTTCTTCTTCGAGCAGCATCCCGAAACTCACACAAAACCCAATCTTCAACTTCCGTCTTTCCGACATGGCGATTACAACAGAAATAACTTTCAATATATGCTCTCGAGAATTAAAATATCAGCCAAATCTTTTGTTCTCATCGTTTACGCACACTATGTTAACTACGGGATACCATATAATGTCACGTTTTCGAAAATAAAAATTATTATCACCAAACTTCTGTTCTCATCGTGTACACACACATGAGAACTCATGAAAATATTCTCATGAGAGCGATTCTCATGAGAACGATATTTACGCTCAAAAGAACAAATACTATCACTCGTGTAAACAGCCATGAGAATATTCTCACGAGAATACCAAAATTTACGTTGAGAATATTCTCATCGTCTATCAGCACCTTAATGATTCAGACGTGAGAATTAATAAACGTTTTTAACTGGAAGTAATCTTTTTGCTGATTTATAACAGTCCGAAAATCAAAATCAAAATGGGGAGGAAGTATGTGTGTGTGTGCGTACGTATGTGATCATTTTTTCCTGCACGATATCGCGCGAACCAAAAAAGATATCGACATCGTTGAGGTGTCGTTCGAAGCGTATTAACCGAAATATGATCTGCAAAGATTTTCATAAAATTCGGTCGAACCGCTTTTCTTTGCTTAAACGACGTTTATGATTTTTGTACCTGCACGATACCGCCCAAACTAAAAACTATATCGACTTGATTGAGGTGATTGATTTTTTTGTTTAAATAGAAAAACTTCGGCTAATTGTCAGAAAGACCTTAAATTGACAAGTTTTGCTAATATCTAATAAACTCAATGGAATGAGACCTGTTCTGAACAAAGTGATGTTTTTTGGGTTCTGCACAGCGATAGCCTTCTAACAAAACATCACTTGTCAAAATCCGACAAGCTTTCAAAATCAGTTCTGATACTTGCCAATTTTCCACTAGAGCTAAACGTATAACTATTTTGTAAGAAGTCAGTTTATTCCATTTTCGTTCATCATACTGGGAAGTTAATCGTGTGAACCGAAGGGGTCCAACCCACGCCCCAACTAGTTTAAATATATTTCAACTAGAATTATTTTTACATTGAACCGAAAAAATTGTACATAGATAGCAAAGTACGCGGAACACTTTAAACCATTTGA
This sequence comes from Thereva unica, assembly GCA_949987705.1. Classification (NCBI taxonomy): domain Eukaryota; kingdom Metazoa; phylum Arthropoda; class Insecta; order Diptera; family Therevidae; genus Thereva; species Thereva unica. The sequence continues at coordinate 128,891,517 of OX465281.1, forward strand.
AGCATACACTGAGCTCTCGATTGTGCGAATCCCCTTCCATAATGTATCTGAGCGTTAGGTGGAAGAGGAAACGCAGATTTTTATTACATCCTTAAATAGTATATTAAAGTTATTTAACTTAACTACCCCCCCCCCCCCCCCCCCCCCAAACAAATTCCCGTCCCGGATTTGAAAAATTATTTAAATAAAAAAAACTTGTTAATATAGCACGTTTTTATTACGAACTAAAAAGTATAAAATAAATTCCAGTCGCTTGCAAGGTCTTGAACTATGCGGTGATCGTTTTCGAATCGTTAGTGAATCAAACCGGTTGTTTTCTTCCTGACTTGACTGTGAGTCAGTGCGTGTGCCTTCTTTTGATTTTTTTTGTCTTTTTTTCTTCTTTTGTGCGTAATCAATTTACAGTTTATTTTTTTTTTTTGTTTTTTTTTTCAACTTGCTTTAAGATAAGTATTTTTAGTTCCTTTTTCTCATTTAACTTATCTCTTTTTTTCCTTTTTTCTCTTTGTATATATTTTTTTAGTAGTTTTTACCTACTATATTTTGGGATTTAACCTCCAATATGGGCCCGGACCCTGGGGGGTCTAATCGTTTTGCACTCTTAACAGAGATGAACCAGCCTACGCCGAAAAAGAAAAGGCCTAAACGTGATTCGTCAACCTTTTCCCCACCATCCACTCTTTTTGACTTTCCCCTCTTGTCTCCCATCAAGTTTTAAACCCGGCAAAATTCATAACAATCCAGTCGTTTAAGCCCAACAAAACCCTAAGGGATGAAAATGCTTTCCGTTTGAAAATGGCTGTTGACTCAATAAGCAAGCAATACTCAAAATTTTCTTGGTTGCACGATGGTTCCCTCCTCTTACTCTGCAATAACCAGCAGATAGCAGAGAAGTTTATCGCCACAAAAACCTTACCAGGCCCCATACCGGTGAACATTGCTTTACATGGGAAATTGAACCAAACCAGGGGTACCATTTACTGCCGTTCCATTGTCCACCTCTCCCCAAAGAGATAATTGATGGCCTTTCAAAATACGACGTCACTGACGTTAGAATCCACACCAGGAAAGATGGGGACAAGGATATTCCTTCCGGTCTCATTTTTCTAACTTTTGACCGCTACACACTCCCGGATAAAATTGAAATTGGCTTTGAGCTAGTCAAAGTGCGGGAATGGTTTCCAAATCCTATGCGTTGTCGCAAGTGCCAAAAAATTGGTCACACGTCTGCACGCTGCTCTGGCAATGAACTCTGCTCTTCATGTGGCTACCCTCCTCATCAAGGCGATTGCACCAGGTCCTTCTGTGTCAATTGTGAGGTAAACTCACACACATCCGGTGCAAACGACTGCCCAAAATATATGGAAGCGAAAGAAGTCCTTAAAATTCAGACCAGACTCAAGTGTTCCAGGTACGAAGCTAGAAAGCACTACTTTGAGCAGTTGAAGATCTCCTCTACCGATCCCAATATCTCCTACTCCACTGCGACTTCAACCACCACTACTACACCCATAGTTCCAAACGTCCAGCCCTCCCCTACCCGTCCATCTATCTCTTCTAAACCCGCCTCACAAGAACCTCTTCTAACCTCCTCAAACTTTACTCCACCCTCGCAAAACACCACTCAAACTCACTTAACTTCTCCAATTGTACAAACTAACAACTTACCCCATACAACAATCTCCAACACTCAATCAAACTCTATTTCTACTGCTTCTACACTTTCTAACTTCACCGTACCTGCTCCGCCTTTTTCGTCAAATCAAAAGAATTTTGACTCACAAAGAATGGAAACTGCCTCCTCTTTCTCTGAGTCCGATTGCACTGCCTCCTCCGCACCTTCGAAAGCCAAATCAAGGCCAAAGAAAAAACTACAAACAATGCGCAAAATCAAATCCAAGGTCCCACTAGAAGATCTACTTGGAACTACCAACTAAGTATCCCCGTAAACCGCTTTAACCTTTTACATTTTTCCTTTCTTTTCTTTATCCTCCGCTTTTTGTCAATATGAACACGTTAAAAAATCTTATAGCCATCCAATGGAATATACCCGGCTTCTACAACAATCTGCCTTCTCTACAAAACTTACTATACCTTTACAAACCGCATTTAGTCCTACTTCAGGAAACTAAGCTGTTAGCTGGCGAGGGACCGTCTCACGTCGGTCAGTACTGCTGCTATCACTACAATAAGACATATTCAAACAGAAAAAGTGGCGTTACCATACTAGTTCACAGATCCATATCCTACACTATCCTACCTCTTCGTACAGATCTTGTGTCGAACTCTATTCTAATTCACTGTTGCCGCCCTACAGCCTTTGTCAATATTTATTTAGAAAACGAGCAAAGCGTCTCTCTAACTGATCTTCAAGATATTTTCGACCAATTGCCGAGCTCCTTTATCATTGGTGGCGATTTCAATGCTCACAGCAACCGCTGGGTTAGCCTTTCTACTGACACTAGAGGTCGTATAATCGAGGACTTCTTTCTAATAATCCCACCTTGGTACTTCTGAACAATGGCGCTTGCACCCATTTATCCACTCATAACTCACTAACATCCATAGACCTTACCTTTAGCTCCGCTAACATATTCCCCCTTCTTAGCTGGTCCCCTCATGCCAGCCTTGAGGGCAGTGACCATTTTCCCATTGTTATACGTTCATATACTTCGCTCGCCGACAGTAAACATGTTTCCCATTTCCTTTTAAAAAAAAGCCAAATGGGATCTATTCTCTTCAATGGTCACTGACCTGTCTTTATCCTGCCCCCTCTCCATGGAGCCTAGACAAGGAGTTAAAACTCTTATGGCGAAAATAACCGGCCAAACTTCTAGTTCCTTTTTTGCCACAGATGTCGCCTAAAGCTAACGTTCACCACATGAAGTTAGCTGATTAATGGAGCAATGCAAAAAAAATTCATTGGAAATTAATAAAAATTCATTGGAAAATTCATAAATTGGTTAAATACAAAAAATCGCATCGATATAAATCCAATTTAGAAGCTCATTTTTCAAGTTAGGCATAAAAATAAATTATCTTGATAGTTAACCGGATGAATGCGATCGGCCATGTTTTTTGGTATACATGTGACTGTGGCGCCCTCACTCAATCAAACAAAAATTGACAACACGTAGTTTTAACTCCTTGTCTAGGCTCCATGCCCGTCTCAGTAAACGTCGATCAGGAAGCTGCTAACCTCAAAAAAATTCTCCGCGTTGCGGCGTCCGCTTCCATCCCCGCTAGTCATCCTAAATCCACAACCCAACCGAAATGGATGACACGCGAAATTCTTTCCTTAATAAAAACTAAAAACAGATCATGGCAACTCTGCCGTCGTCATCCCTCCCAATCCAATTTCCTGAGATTTCATTTGGACTCAACCATTTTAAAAAGGGCAATTAAAAAAGCTAAAAAGGACTCATGGCTTTCCTTTGCGAACTCCATAGACGTCCGCACTAATCTCAAGGAGGCATGGGCGAAGGTACGCGCGGTTTCTCTTGGTCCTACCATCAGGCACATATCAAATATCCAGTCAGGCGGTGTGAACTTTACCAGTTCTCCCGAAATTGCCAAAGAGTTTGCTACGATTTGGTCGAGCTACTCAGCTGACAGCAACTTTACCACCGAACATAGGCGGAGTAAAGATAATATAGCCTTTGGTATGCAGCGATACCATGGTGACACAGCCGCTACACTTACCTATCCCATCACCTTAAGTGAATTTAAAGATGCTTTAAACTCCTTCAAGGGCACAACTCCTGGACTCGATAAAATCCCCTACGAATTTATCAGGAAATCTCCCTCCATCTTCCAACTACGTCTCGTCAATTTATATAATTGTATCCTGGTAAGTAGGTACTCCGCCACTTGGGCATGTGAAAATTTTCAGTACCGTGGGAACTAGGTCACGGAACTAGGTCAGGGTCATTAATCAATCACCTGTCATCACGCTGGAATGTAGGTCAAGGTTGTTGGCCTTGGCCGTGGACGAGCCTGGGACCTGGGTCAGGGTCGGTCGGTGGCTTGGGACTCAGTGGGGCCGGGCTCGGCTAGGGACTCGGTGGGGCCGGGCTGGGCTGGGGACTCGGCTGGGGACCCGGTGGGGGCTGGTAGGTACTTGTTTATGCTGTGGCGGAAGCTATCGCCAGAGCCGCGACGGAACCTGTTATTGATCGATTTTGTAAGTGCCCTGGCCTCTGCAGAGCACCGGTCATACACTCTGTACGTACAATAAGTATATACCCTCCCTGTCAATTTTTGTATATTTTTTTGTTACTCTCTCTTACCCTGTATTAAATTAATAAATAAAGTCATTCAATCACCCATCGCTTGGGAATCGAACTAGCGCCACGCAAATCGCGAACAGAAAAACCAACACCTTAGCCAACTTGACCAAGACGACAGTTGGATGGAGTTGGATTATTTCTGTACATATGCAGTTGTGAAATTCTATTTTTAGATCTTGCGGCCCAGTGAGCCGATGAAAATAACGTGGACACGATCGTGATCACAACTGCAAAAGTCCGCGAATATGAAAAAGAAACAAAAACAAAAACAAAAACTGCAGCAGCAGCTTGAGACACTGTGGATACTTTCGATGCCGATGATTCTCGGCGAGTATTGCATGGTGGTTGTTGTTGTTACTATCTGAAATTATGAAACCGAGTGAATGAATGAACTTGATACATTCATAAATATCGGGACGGGTAAAAAATACACTTTTTGCTAGCTGAGATTCAGCGCGGGGTAAGATTAAATGCAAAACAAAGTGTGAAAGAGAGAAGAATTGCACATGATACGTTTTTCATTTAAATGCGGGAAAATTAAATGGATTTTGTAATATCAGATTTTTATTAATTATTAAATTAATTATTCATTATTGTGCCTTGGATCTTACACTCTGTACAACAAGTCTATACCCGTCAATGCTTTTTTCTTACTCTAAAAGATGTGTACTTAATAAATAATAATAAATAAATAAAGTTATTCCACAAAAAAATCCCACATTGCTTGGGAATCGAACCAGCGCCACGGAAATCGCGAACAGAAAAACCAACGCCTTAGCCAACTTGACCAAGATGACAGTTGGATGGAGTTGGATTATTTCTGTACATATGCAGTTGTGAAATTCTATTTTTAGATCTTGCGGCCCAGTGCGCCGATGAAAATAACGTGGACATGATCGTGATCACAACTGCAAGAGCCCGCGAATATGAAAAAGAAAGACCAAGCGAAACAAAAACAAAAACTGCAGCAGCAGCTTGAGCGGCAAAAACAGCGGTTGCGCTGCAGTGCAACTATTGCATGGTTGTTGTTTTTGTTATAACCTGAACAGACAGATACTGTGGATGATGAAGGTAAACAAATGCAAGACCCGTGGATTTATCACATAACTACCTTGCAAAACATTTTATCAACTAGTCTTTAATATTTTAAATTATTAAAACTATGTTAAATTAATAAAATTAATGTTTTATATGATTTTTTAGTTAAATTTCCATCGCCAATATTTAAAAACCTCGATCTCAACTTGTAATGTTTGCAGGGTACATGACAGGTGACTGTGGATACTTTCGATGCCGATGATTCTCGGCGAGTATTGCATGGTGTTGTTGTTGTTACTATCTGAAATTATGAAACCGAGTGAATGAATGAACTTGATACATTCATAAATATCGGGACGGGTAAAAAATACACTTTTTGCTAGCTGAGATTCAGCGCGGGGTAAGATTAAATGCAAAACAAAGTGTGAAAGAGAGAAGAATTGCACATGATACGTTTTTCATTTAAATGCGGAAAAATTAAATTGATTTTGTAATATCAGATTTTTATTAATCATTAAATTAATTATTCATTATTGTGCCTTCGAGCTCCTATATAAACAGAGAAACAAAAGCAATATGCAACGTGCGTGCTTGGCATAGCTTGGAAAACATTGTTGAAAAATGGCTAAATTTAGCATCATTAGAGATATAATAACCCACAACAAACGTTTCAATGTGAGGGGTCGCAAAATTGAATTTAAAATCAATGACACGCCAAGGAATGTAGAACCTTTAACATGGTTTAAGAGCAGCATTGAAGACATTATTCAACATGTGATGACGGCGATCCAACCAAATGACTACGTTGGTATTACTTTTTGCGGTGCCAGCTTTAGGGAAAGAGGCCCTGGTTGGATAAATTATAAGTTGGCATCTGATGTAAAAACTAGTGACATCTGGGAAATGGTTGCGAAAATCTTCCAGAGCAATTCAGAAGGAGCAAGCACTGACACATTTTGTTTGGAAGTAACATCAGTCCATTTGCCTCAAGGCAGCGGAAAAGATCACGGAGGAAAAAGAGCGGACACCCCATAATAAAACACTCGAGTAGCATATATAAAGCTTTAAAATAAATAAATTTAAATAGTTTGATATTTTCCTTTGAGTAGTTAAAGTTATGAGTTCCGATAGAGTTGTTTTAGATGTACAATTTGTCAGTGGAATTAACGGACAGCTATTTGCTAAGGAGCTGTCCGTCTTGCATCACGGGTCGCTTATACCAAGTTTATACTATTTTATGCCTCCATACCCGTATAATGAACTACCGTCAAAAGCTCGTTGGCAAAATGATTTCAACTTTAGAAAAATAAATGGATTAAGATGGAACGGCGGCATTATTAATTACAACGAATTACCCAAGATACTGTCGAATTATTCAAATGCAACAATTTACGTGAAAGGACTAGAAAAGGAGAAATTTATTCAGAAATACCTTCCGGAAGCGAAAATAAACCAATTGGAAATACCAAAACTAGCCAACTTGGAAAATTTTGGAGCTTTCTGCACGATACATGGAAAATCACCTACTCTAAGATGTGCCGTACAAAATTGTTTTAATATTTATTTGTACATGCTAGTGAATAAATGTTTTAAATAAAAGAATTTTTTAGTTGTATTTTATTTATTTATCTGCAGTCAAAATTTATCGTATCAAAAACAAGATTTGCAATACAATACAAAGGTATTTCATAAAAAAGTCGAGAATAATTTAAGTGTACATAAGATGTTCGACTTGGAATAAAAAAATCTTCACATGCTAATGTTAATACATTTTTTTCTTTACATTTTTCAATGTACTTCTTATAATATTCTTTCATGCTCTCTGAAGCATTGTTATTGTGGTACATAACGATGTTTAAAAATTTCAGCATTTCAAATAATTTACAAAGTTCCGCTTGCCTTAGAGTGATGCTGCCACTGCTAATGGGGATTTTGTATTCCTTTGTCTGATTTGCTGAAGATGAATTTTCCATTTTCGTTTTTAAAGCACCAAGATAGTTGTAAATAGATGTCCATTCGGGATAGGATGCTGATATTGGGATGAGTCCATGACGCTGAAATACTATTTTCGCTTCGAACGATGTTGGGTCAAAGCCGAGTACAATCTTCCGGTTATGGCAGTCGTCCAAATGGTACGTGTAATTTAATAAGAGATTTTCACCGACAACTTCTGCTTCGCATTTGGACAGCTTCTTTTTTCCTTTAGCACCAGTGGTCCTCTGTCTTTTACGTTATGGCTCCATGTTACTCAAATTAAACTTTAACATTAAATATTAACAGCTTTTGTTCAGTGTTTTTATAGTGCTGATCTCGGCTTTACATGATTGGTTACAAAAGTCTCCACCACTTTGTGTAAAATTCTTCAAGTATAAATTAACTATTTTATTATCATTTAAACTGAAATCGCTCGAAGAGAACTGTGTTAAAAAATTCTTTAGGCTCTTTCCTCTACACCGAGAATATAGAAATACACAACAATAATGTCCACATGTCGATGAAAATTGTCCCTGCAAACGTTTTTTATTATTTAAAAAAGTCTTTGAATTATTTAAAAGAAATCTTTGAAAAAACTTATTGGTGGGATATCTTCCAAATGAGTCAAAGTACTCTGCAGGACCTTGTTTCGGGAAATAAAATGCAACCCAGTGAGTTCCGTCTTTATGTGATGGATCCGTATTAGCTATGACGCATGCGGGTTTTTTTATTTTTTATGGTAGATGGTTGCAGGGGAAGACTCCTCTAAAAAACTTGTTTGTTACGCGATTATTTGTCAATGCAGTTGCAAGTTCGATCGTGTTCATTCTTGTTCACAGGTAAATGCTGCTTCTAAGTCAATGACCTTGGTGAGAGATGTAACATAGTTATTTATAAACTCCTTAGTTGATGTACCACGAACAAAGATTGTCTTAAATTTCGCTAGAGTTTTTATAAGGTCTTCATCCGTCTTCATAGTTCAAGATTACCAAATTTACTTGATTGTTGTTCACTGCATTCCAAACTAGATGTTGGATATTTAAAAATTATTTCCTTTGTAAACGTTTTATTTTGTACAGTAAATCCAGCTAAAGAGACTTTTTTAAAGAAGGTAAATTCACCTCCACAAAAGTATTCCGCATTAATTAAACAACTCATTGTTACTATAGTAAAGCAATTTGTCAACTAACAGTTTGTTGCAAGTAGCCGCCTTATATAGATTTAAAAGTTGGTGTAAACATTTCGATCCTTGTCAATTTCAATGCTTCCATCGTACTCAGCATATACAATGCATGTCACACTATTTTTTAACGCATCTCTAAATTTTCCTTCAACACGTACTGTCCCTTGATTTAATAAATTGCCGCAAGTCGCGTTATATGAATTATTTGTTGTTAAATCGAAAGCGAGAAGAAAACACCCCTTGTCAAATAATGTCTTGGATATTTGATGACCTTTATCGAAGTAATGAATACCTGTTCCTCTGAATAACGTATTGTATCCGCGTGTACTAATCGGATTTTCCTTTGAGTAGTCAAATTCGAGAGGTTGGTTTGGTATCTGTACGCCATTCACGGATAAATTGAATCTGGTAATGTTGTTATGTTTAAAGTTGAAAGGGTTCTTTGTTCTTCTGCCAGTGTAAGCATCATTGTCTACCATACCAAATATTATTAAGTTCGGTAACTGTCCAATGACAATATTATCCAGTGAAAGTGTGAATGTGCTTGCGGGAATAGTGTAGCTTTTAACTTCAACTCGCTTGTATGGGTATAAGGCATTTGAACGCTGTAGAACTGTCTCATGTGCTAATAAAGTATTCGGGTTGACGGTTACGTGGTTCATGTACATTGTTGCATCTAAGATTTTTAATTGTGGTGAGTCGGTTCCGTCCTTAGATAGAATATAAAATTCTGGTTTTTCAAGCGATAAAACTACCCGTAAATCGACACCGTTTAATAGCAACTTATCCTGATTAAGCAAATCAGTATGGATTTTCCCTATCAATTCAACTACATTACTTTTATTGAAAAGTTTCTGACGATCTAAATAGCCTTGAAGTAATTCAGCGACGGGTTTATCGATATCTGCAATTTCCGTTTCATCTTTGTCAAGATACCAGCCAACCGACTCCAAATGGGTAGATGCAGCATCTTTACCATAATTTAATAAATTTTCAATATAAGCGCGATAATTGTAATTGTGGTCGGTTTGAGCAATTGGTTTTCCATTCAAATATACAGTGCACTGTCGAAATATTGAGTGTAAAATGTTGTTTATTAAACCTGGTGCATCACCATCATCTGAATATAGTTCTTCTTTTCCATCTTTTATTTTGATTAATTGTAATTTTAAACGAAGATAGATGCTAGATAAATCACGGTATGTATCTCCATGACCCAAAGTTACAAACTCTAGAACGGAGGAGTTGTCGAGTGAGGCTATTGGCTTATATGCTACTTCTTCTGTTTTCAAAATATTGCTTTGAACTGGTGGTGTGGAAAAATGATCCAGCTCTGATTTCATGCATTCTTTGTACGACATTATTTATCAAATATGTCCAGTATACGTTTACGTACCTTTCGTTGTGTTTTTAAAACTCTTGCTTTTATTCCTTTTCTTTGATTTTTAGTTTTGCAATTTCCCGTGCGCTTAGGTGTTTTTCCACGTCTCTTGCGTTTAACAACTGGTTTTATATGCAAGGTTGTAAACGGATTGGGTCTTTTTATACCTGCACCGCTCATACCGTCAAACAGTTTATTTATACCTTTCTGCGCTAAATCTTGAACAGCAACTCGACCTTGTTCCTTTAAAATATCTTTAACTGACTTGTTGCTGATGTTTTTATCTTGTATTATAGCTTGTCCTGTTTTTACAGCCTGATGTGCTAATGTTTTTAATCCTGATGTAGCTAGAGGTTTTAAGTGTCGGAATAATGCACTGAAGAAGCTACCGATTCCTCTTCCACGTTGATAAATAAGTGGACCACGATATAGTTCTCCAATATCTGACAGACCGCCGCCGCTTTGTATTAAATAATAACGTGTATAATAGGAATACATCTCGTAATTCTATTTATACTATGCAAGAACAGCCTGTTGTGCAAATATTTATAGTTTTTATTGTCTCTTAAAATGAAGCATTACATATGTAGGAATATAATTTGTTTTAAAGTCTACTAACTCCCCTTGATGATCAGTTATTTTTATAGAAATACTTTCAATAAAAGTTTTTTCAATAGGACAGTATTCTACATGCTCAAATCTTAATATAGTACCACACCCTTGAATCGGTATTATTCGTAGATATCTTACTAGCTTGTCGCCTATAGCTCTAGGTTGTATAATATCACTGTATATATGTATTATATTTTTCTCAGGGCAATCTTTTACAGTTTCCGGTGTACTTCTTGGTAATCGCAACATCAATTCTTTAATTGTTGTATCAAGAGAATTAATTTTTTCCATTATTGACATGTGCTCTTGGCGTAAGCCCGCTGTGTCAAATGACTCTTTTATTTCTGTCAACAATGCATCAGGATTACGTTTGTTTTCAGGTGTTTGGAGAAATACATCTGTGATGAAGTTTGACAGATTATCTATGTTTGTATTAATAGGTACTGGTGTAGATAAAAATTCGCCCGAGCTTTGTTTTTCATATGGGACCTGCAAAATTTCACTGTTTTTAGTTATTTTCCGTTGTTCGGGTGCCTTTGCTTTGAGTGAATCTTTCTTTAGTCTATTCAATATTTCAAAAATTGTATTTTTAATTTCAATAATTCGCTTATGTTTTTCTTCTTCGCTAAGTTGTTTATCGTCAAAGTGTAAATTCGCTAAAAGCAATGTCATGAGATCTTTAACATTCAAGTGTGAGGGTAGTGGTTTTTTTATTTTTATCGTAACACCCAACTCCTCTAAACGGAGTTCGAATACATCATGCTTCTTTTCACTACCTTTTTTCTCTTTATTTTCAGCTGTTTTTATGCTAGCCGTTGGATGTGTATAATTGTCTATTGTATTCTTCAAAACAGGATGTTTTCTATTCTTCCTAGGAACTTGACCAAATACATCATCAACAAAATCTTCAATTGATTCATAGTTCTTATATTTCAACACAACGTTTTCTGAAGTCTTTTTTCCTTGATATATGTGCAATATGTATTCATTTGGCTCTGGCTTATAGTTTATTTCAGGGATAACTTCATTAAAGTGGTCATCTTCTAAGCGCTTCCACATTTTCGATTTAACATCATTCAAGTACATGGTATACCAAGAAGGTGTAACTGCATTATAAAATGTTAATAAAAATGCTGAAAGGTTTATTTGTCCAGGTCTGTAACTAACTTGTTCAAGATTTTCTGGTGTCCATTCAAGTTTTACATTTTCATTTATTTTGATGCTAAGTATTTTAAAATCCTTTTGATGTTGCTTTCTAGTTTCCTTTAACTGGTCATATTCACGCCTCACTCGTTTACGCACATTTCCCCCGTTGTTGGAGATTGCACGTTTTGTTATTTCAAAATTTGGTAATGCAATTTCAGTTATTCCAACACGCCAGTTTCCATGAAACTTGCATGGTTTCGCAAGCGCATTTGTAAAAGCCGATAGCGTATTTTCTGGGTAAAATTGCATAGAGTTATTACTCAAAAGGCATACATAAAAATCATTTTCTTTTATTTCCACCGGCATTGTTTACAGTTTTTCCCAAGGAATGTCAGAAGTACTTGCAGGTCTATCCTTTTTAGTCTTCAAACGCTCACTCTGTCTAGTACCGAGCTTGCGTAAAGGAAATGAAAGCATATATTGACCAGATTCTAGCTGAGAGGGTATTAATATAGACTGTTTCTGGGCTGCTTTTTGTTTTTCACTTTGTTCTAATTCGTCTATATGTTCGCTAGCTTCATCGGCAGTCATATTCGTAGGTACAGTATACTGAGTTACACCATCCTCAGCTGTGATTATTTTATAATCCTTTTCACGTGCATTAGGTGGAGCTGTTGTTCTTAGTAATTTTGGTGGTGGTCTTAGAGTTTTTGCTATTCCGCTAGCTGATAATCGTCTTTTAGCGGCTGGTGATAAAGATCTTCTTGGTGGGGTTATGTTATATGCTTCTTCAAAGACTTCTTCTTCTTCAGCTAGGAAATCCTTTGCCGGTGGTGGTGAAGTCTGTGTTAACACATCATCTTTAAAAATAATTTTCGTTTGTGTGGTACTATCTCTTAAACTTTTTTGTTTGACATTATGTTCACGTGGCAAGTATAAATTTGTTTCTTTATCCAACGTTCGTTTGGATTTCCTATTGTGATTTAAAAAGGAAATTAGTTGGTTTCGATAGCTATACCATTTTTCCGAATCATTCATGTCTTTATTCTGCAGTATTTTATTCATTGCTCTATCAAAAATGGACTGATTTGCGGTCATTTCAATTTCATCTTTAAGACTGTTGTAAACTTCTGGCGACAGAAGTAGCATCTTGTTAAGTCCATTATTTCTATGCATATTTTTCAATTAATGAGCCAATAACTCCTGATAGTACACTTCCTAATAAAACTGGTAAAAAACCTCCTCGTTGCACTAGTATTTTACGCTGTTTAGCAACAGATCTCTTTGCACAAATCAATTTACGCATGTCCTTTTTATACCTACACAGTGAGTTGTAGATATTTCCATGCGGCATATGATTACCTTTTAAGGTGTTGAGCGTAATTTCACAAAGAGTTTTTATAACCTCAGGGTCAGCATTTTGTATGATGGACTTTCTTAGATTTGGTTTAGCCTTTTTAAGCACATATAGCATATGCTTGTTCTCCCTTAATCGTTTCATTCGTGACGCCATTCTTACCATTTAAAGAGTTTTGCGGGCAAAAACAGGTTACAAAGTGTTTATTAAATATATCAGATCGAAATCTTAAGACGTCGTTAATGTCCTGAGTTAAATCAATTAGCAAATACCCGTAAGGCATTTGAGTTATCTCTTTATATATTCTCACAAGTTCTAAACTATTTTCTGGGTAAATTTGTCGGGCCAGATGTGTAAATTGACTTTTATCCCGGGGGTTCTTAAATACAACAAGATATTTACAATTGAGCGATATATCACGACTGAATTTTCCTTGATGGAATACGTTTTGTGTCACAAGAATTACTGAGAAATTACGATGATGAGACCCCTTAGTAAAGAGTTCACAAACTTGTTTACTATATGCATTTAACATCATGTCATCTATAACAATCAATGTTGGCTCGTTTTCATGATTTACAAACTCCTCTGGTATAGCATTTAAATATTCGATGTTTTGCAGTTTGACATGCGTAGGTAGTGCACCGTGTTCTGCATTACACCATATAATTTTTCTAATTTGCGGTTCTATAAATACCTGATTAGTATTAAGAAGATTTTTTATAAAGGTTGTTTTGCCGCATCCCGAAGGCCCCGCAACCATCATTGTAAATGGGTGATTAAACTTGATCATTTTTGCTTTGTATATAAACTGTTAATTCAACTGCAGGTATTTATACATTCTGCACAATGAGCAGAAGACAGATAATCAACGAACTGCATAAACCAGTGCGAAAAAATTTTAAACGTCGACATGTCACTACCAAAGGTATAGATGATTTGTGGCAGGCAGACCTGGTCGAGATGGGTTCTTACTCATCAGAAAATCAGGGGTTTCGTTTTCTTCTCACTGTAATTGATACCTTTTCAAAGTATGCATGGACACTGCCCTTAAAATCTAAAAAGGCATCAGAAGTTGTAAAAGCATTGCAGTCGATTTTTAATACAGGACGGATTCCAAGAAATTTACAAACCGATGATGGAAAAGAGTTTTTTAATAAACCGTTTCGTCAACTGATGAAAGATTACGAAATAAACCATTATTCCAGCTACAGTACTCTGAAAGCCTCAATTGTAGAAAGATTTAACAGAACATTGAAAAATATAATGTGGAAAGAATTCAGCATGAATGGCAATTATCACTGGATTAGCATGTTGACCAAGCTGACAGATGACTACAATACAACAAAACATCGTACGATTAAGATGAGACCAGTAGATGTTCGACCGCGTAACGAAAAACGTTTATTATCTGTGTATAATTACCCCAAAATAAAATCAAAGTCTAAATACAAAGCAGGTGATTTTGTTCGTATAAGTAGACATAAACATGTATTCGAAAAAGGTTATACACCTAATTGGTCCACAGAGATCTTTAAAATAAAAGAAGTTAAATCTGTTTACCCAACAACATATATTCTGGAAGATTACCAGGTAAATATAATTCAAGGCAGATTTTATGAACCAGAAATAGCTCCTGTGAAAAACCCTGATGTCTATTTAGTAGAAAAGGTTATAAAAAGACGCGGTAATCAGGTTCTAGTGAAGTGGCTTGGTTTTCCATCAAAACACAATACTTGGATTAATATAAAAGACGTGATATAAAACCTGTTACACTCATTCAAAATGTTAAACTTGAAACAAGAATACGATCGTTTGAAAACATTCGATAATCTTGCAATCGACTTAGATACAGCAGACCAGCTAGCGAAAAGTGGATTTTTTTACACAAACATTAAAGACCGTGTTCAATGTTACTTTTGTTCTCTGCAGATAAATGCTATGAGTTGTGCATCGGATGTAGATTTCGATCATAGACATCGTTCACCACACTGTATCTATGCTAATAGAATAGACGAATGCGGACGATTCAAAGATCAGTTAGCACCACTTACAGAACAACCTAAATCAAAAATCATACTTTGTACATTCAACACTTTGAAATTTTTATCTGCTATTTTATGCGTTCTAGCAATTCATTATTATTTCCACGAGCAGATATGAGGAAGAAAATAAGTTTCAATGAAGACCCACAAGTTAAATATATGGTAGTATGGAGTTTCGCATACAGACAAAGTAGGAAAGGACCATGGGAGCAGTATGCAGTGGATACATTTAGGTTTAAAAACAAAATTTCACAACTGAGTGTTATAATAAATCCGGTTTTAGAAAATAAAATAAAAATGTTTAACAAGTACCATATTGTTTTTTATTATGATCCCTCCCTAGTCGTTTTTCAGGTTTCGTTTTGGGCACCTATACAAGCCCACTTTCGCTTTTCTTTCAAGTGTAAACAAGTATTTAATCTATTACCTACCAGCCCCCACCGGGTCCCCAGCCGAGTCCCCAGCCCAGCCCAGCCCGTCCCCACCGAGTCCCCAGCCCAGCCCGGCCCCACCGAGTCCCTAGCCGAGCCCGGCCCCACCGAGTCCCAAGCCACCGACCGACCCTGACCCAGGTCCCAGGCTCGTCCACGGCCAAGGCCAACAACCTTGACCTACATTCCAGCGTGATGACAGGTGATTGATTAATGACCCTGACCTAGTTCCGTGACCTAGTTCCCACGGTACTGAAAATTTTCACATGCCCAAGTGGCGGAGTACCTACTCTGGTACAAGAAGCTTTCCCTCGCGCCTGGAAACACGCGCTCCTGGTTCCTATTCCTAAAGAAACGTCTACGTCTCTGTGCGTCGAAAACTTCCGCCCCATTTCCTTGATCTCGTGTTTATCAAAAACCCTCGAAAAGATCCTCTCGAATAGAGTAAATGCAATTCTGTCAAAGCTCTTCCCCAACTCCCAACACGCCTATATTCCGCAGAAAGGCACGCACACTCTTCTTCACCTTCTAGATGGTCTTTCTCGACGTAAACACACTTCTATCCTTTCGCTCGATCTGACAAAAGCTTACGATAGGTTGAGTGCGCCGTTCCTCGCCAAACAACTCGTAAAGCTAAAAGTGGACAAAAGTTTTATATCCCTCATCCTAAATTTCCTCAGCAACAGGACCATTCAAGCACGGGTTAATGGTTTCCTTTCGCCCATTATGCCGCTACAGAATGGTACTCCCCAAGGTTCTCCGCTTTCATGTGCCCTATTCAATTTGTACACCATCTGGGCGATTCCATTATCGCGGGTGCAACAGTTAGACGCATGTAAATCTTCTTAATAATAAAATAAAAAACATTTTTAATGAAATTATCCTTGGAAGAGCTACATTTTAACATGTTCACTTTTAATTCATTTATAAGAATTTTAAAGAAATATTTAAATAGTCAGGAGGGAGGTTCAGAGTGCTATCGCGGGTGCAACAAGTTTGCACTCTGAACCTCCCTCATGACTATTTAAATATTTCTTTAAAATTCTTATAAATGAATAAAAAGTGAACATGTTAAAATGTAGCTCTTCCAAGGATAATTTCATTAAAAATGTTTTTTATTTTATTATTAAGAAGATTTACATGCGTCTAACTGTTGCACCCGCGGTAATGGAATCGCTCATCTCCCTTTGTTCCAGCTTAAATAAGATTAAAAATTCAGTGATCAAAAAGATTAAAAAGTCAGTGATTTCTCCATTATACCCTGTAACAACTAAAAATTTTAGGCCTCATCTTTTTAAAAAATCTAAAATGGAACCTGCACATCAAGAAAATGGTTACTAAAATAATAAAAAAATGACAATCTGGTGAAATGCCTTGCTTCTCGCAAAAACGGACTGTCGATTGCGCCCCTCTTACACATCTGTAAATGTCTCCTCCTGGGCACCGTTGGTTATTGCCTCACAATATATGGTAACTCACCGCTACAACACTCAAGCCTTTACAAACCTCTATTAATAACGTCATTAGATCAGCTACTGGTGCCCTCCGTTCTACTCCAATCGACTCCTTACTCGTAGAAACAGGATTCAATCATATTTCTGCGAGAGTCCGCAAGCTACAAATTAAACTGCTTGCTCAGCATTTCATAAATCCTTCCGCACCTCTATATTACCGGCTTCGCAACTACATCCATACAAACTCTAAAAGTTTCGCTGCTCTCGGACATTGCACCTTGCTCATAGCTGAACTTAATATACCCATACCGGAACATCCGCCTTCCTTTAACCACATGTTGACTCCTTGCTACCCTTTATCACAACATTTCATCATGGACGCTGAACTCTATTGCAAGCAAGACACTCCCTCCATTATTTACCGTCAACTCCACCAAGATATAATATATTATCGCGTTTTCCCAACCATATTACCTTATATACCGATGCCAGCAAATCTAATCAAAAGGTTTCCTTCGCTGTTGCAAAGGTAACAAACCAAGAAGTGACCCCACTACAATCAGGACCTTTGTCTCAACACACCTCATCACAAGTAGCGGAAATTTTTGCTATTTTTCAAGCAGTCAAATCTATACAAAATACTTCTCTTAAGTACATCATTTTAACGGATTCCTTATCCTCTGTACAGGCCATCAGGAATAGAGATAACAAATGCTACCTCCCATCTGTCATTCGCTCCCTAATTTCAAAAAATAGTCACATCAGGATTTGCTGGATTCCAGGACATGTTGGTATAAAAGGTAATGATGCGGTCGATAGCTTTTTTTTTTTTTTTATGTGACAGACTAGAGGCTTAGGGAAAGTCCCTTTGTACTGTCGACAATCTATTTTTTTCATATAGAGTGAATGTCGGACAGCAGCTCTAGCCGGAAGATAGAGAGAAGAGAAGGAAGTAACTGTCACAACCTAGCCACGATATTTTTATTCCACCTACTCACAACCATTTCGCGACTGTGACATCGGGGCGTCGAGAACAACTCGCTGGAGTGTTATGCCTCCTGAAACGAGTTGAATCTCATCAACCAACCGATGGCATGCGCTTGGTGGAGCGGGGAAGGACTAGGGGAGGCTATGACAGGGGAATCAGGAATGTAAAGAGGGAAGAAGAAAGAAGGAAAGTTAGGTGGGAAAGGCGAAGGACCGTGGCGCCGCCGGGATTCGAACCCGGGACCTCTGGGGATAGCAGTCAGGCGCCTTACCTCTAGACTACCGAGGCCCCCAAGCTTAGCCAAAAACGTCCCCCTCTCTGACGTTCATTCAGCAATTATACCCCCCTCAGAATCCTGTCTTCGCCGGTATGCACTAAATGCTTTTCAAAGGGCAGAACTCTCAAAATGGAATACCTCCACGTCTTTCTTACGCTTCCATATGACTACACCTTCGCCGGCCAATTACAATCCAAACCTTCCCAGAGCTAAAGCAGTTGCACTTTGTAGAATTAGACTTGGTCACACCCTTTTCTCCCACGGACATCTTTTCACTAAATCTGCGGCCCGCTCTTGTAATAACTGTCCAAACGCGCCAATTCTCACAGTCAGACATGTTTTAACTGAATGCCGTGAAACTGCTAACGCTATTGGACAATTCCCCGCACTCGATACCCTACTTGACACTTGCCAAGATCACAATAGCCCTCTTTTTAGTCTCTTGAGATCCCTAGATATAACTAACCTAATTTAAATTCCGCCAAATTTCAGCGCCTTTTGGACCCATAGTCCGTGCGCGCTTAACTTGGTCGGTTGTGCCTCTAGGCCTTCCTGCCTTTTAATAAAAAAAAAAAAAAAATTCTCCTACCCCCATACAGATTTAGAACCTTTAACATATTCCTAACACCATACATATAGTCCTGAAAATTTGTGATTGTGAATTTGTAATAGCTATGATAATATTTGTAAGATTTTAAACGAAAAAACGTGGAGCGCTTACATGATTGATGCGAATGATTTCTCAACCCAGCAACTCTCCACTCCTACTATTGTATATAGCATGCGATCCACGTTTTTTCGATTAAAATCTTACAAATATTTTCATAGCTATTACAAATTCACAATCACAAATTTTCAGGATTATCTGTATGGTTTTAGGAATATGTTTGAGGTTCTAAATCTGTATGGGGCTAGTAGTACCTTTTAGTTCGTTATAAAAACGTGCTACATTAAAAAAATGTTTATCTAAATAATTATTTTCTGCTTTTTAGTCTTGTGTGTGACATTTTGCAATCAATTTTTAACATCTTGATGATATTATGACGGATACATGCGGAAAATTGTTACCTAAGTCTACTAATAATATAACAATTTGAATAATTTTGAAATTCCTGAAAATTTAAATGAAGAAGTAAGCTAAATTTATTTTATTTTATTTTTATTTCAATAATAGCTGCGTCTCTTTTCTGATCTTTTTTACTATGTATTTCCACTCGTGAGTACTCGCAACTACTGTTTTACTGAAAAGCCTTGAGATGGCTCTTGATTGTATTTAACTGCTTTCTTCATATAAAGTACTCTATAAATTAAATTTCAATCGTAATTATCTAAAACTTTTATCTTTCATTTTACTTTAAAAAATTTACCGTATTAGTTTCCATTATGGAACTGGTGTCCATATTAAATTTTGAATTACGTCACATAGCTTATTGGTCCGCCATGGACCAAACGATAAATAGAGTATACTATATTGATTATGGTGTGCTACTTATCATACCCTTTCCCTTATATGAGTATACTATATTACTTATGGTGTTCTACTTATCATACTCTTTCATTCGATACCCATGTCGAAGGGGTTGTGAAGAAAATGGTAATCCGTCCTCTTGAGATAGCCGCCATGGACCAAACCATTATTGGGTCTACTTTATTGCTTATGGTTTTCTACATATCATACTCTTTCTTTTGCTACAGAATTTGAAGGGGTTGTGAAGAAAATGTTAACCCGCCCTCTTGAGATGTCCACAATGGACTGAACGATACATTGATTATAATATATTGCTTATGGTGTTCAACTTATCACAGCCTTTCATTTGATACCCATGTCTCGGGTGTTGTGAATAAAATGGCAATCCGCCCTCTTGAGATGGCCGCCATGGATCAAACGATAAATTGTGTATGCTATATTGCTTATGGTGTTCTACTTATCATACCCTTTCATTTGACACCTTTGTCTGACCCTTGTGAAGAAAATTGTAATCCGCCTCTTGAGATGGCCGCCATGGACCAAACGATATATTGAGTATACTATATTACTTATGGCATTCTACTTATCATACTCTTTCATTTGATACCCATCACGAAAGGGTTTGTGAAGAAAATGGTACTCCGCTCTCTTAAGATGGCCGCCATGGACCAAACGATATAATGGGTATTCTATATTGCTTATGGTGTTCTACTTATCATACTCTTTCATTTGATACCCATGTCGAGGGGGTTGTGAAGAAAATGGTATACCGCCCTCTTGAGATGGCCGACAAAGATCAAACGATATATTGAGTACACTATATTGCTTATGGTGTTCTACTTATCATACTCTTTCATTTGATACCCATGTCGAGGGGGTTGTCAAGAAAATGGTATACCGCCCTCTTGAGATGGCCGACATGGATCAAACGATATATTGAGTACACTATATTGCTTATGGTGTTCTACTTATCATACTCTTTCATTTGATACCCATATCGAAGGGGTTGTGAAGAAAATGGTAATCCGCGGTCTTGAGATGACCGCCATGGACCAAACGATATATTAAGTGTACTATATATTGCTTATGGTGTTCTACTTCTCATAGTCTTTCATTTGATACCCATGTCGAGGGGGTTGTGAAGAAAATGGTATACCGCCCTGTTGAGATGGCCGACATGGATCAAACGATATATTGAGTACACTATATTGCTTATGGTGTTCTACTTATCATACTCTTTCATTTGGTACCCATGTCGATGGGGTTGTCAAGAAAATGGTATACCGCCCTCTTGAGATGGCCGACATGGATCAAACGATATATTGAGTACACTATATTGCTTATGGTGTTCTACTTATCATACTCTTTCATTTGAAACCCATATCGAAGGGGTTGTGTAGAAAATGGTAATCCGCCGTCTTGAGATGACCGCCATGGACCAAACGATATATTGAGTGTACTATATATTGCTTATGGTGTTCTACTTATCATAGTCTTTCATTTGATAATCATGTCGAGGGTGCTGGGAGGAAATTGCTAATAGACCCTCTTGAGATGGCCGCTTTGGAACAATGGATATATTGAGTATACTATTTGCTTATGGTGTTCTACTGATCATACTCTTTCATTTGATACCCATGTCGAAGGGGTTGTCAAGAAAATGCTATACCGCCCTCTTGAGATGGCCGCCACGGACCAAACGATATATTGAGTATACTCTATTGCTTATGGTGTTCTACTTATGATACTCTTTCATTTGATACCCATCTCGAAGGGGTTGTAAAGAAGATGGTTATCCGCCCTCTTAAGATGGCCGCCATGGACTAAACGATATATTGCATATACTATATTGATTATGGTGTTCTACTTATCATACTCTTTCATTTGATACCCATGTCAAGGGGGTTGTGAAGAAAATGGTAATCAGCCCTCTTGATATGGACCAAACGATATATCGAGTATTCTATATTGCTAATGGTATTCTACTTATCATACTCTTTAGTTTAATACCTTAGAAAATGGTAATCCGCCCTCTTAAAATAGACGCCATGGACCAAACGATATATTGAGTGTACTATATATTGCTTATGGTGTTCTACTTATCATACTCTTTTACTTGATACCCTCGAAAATAGTAATCCGCCCTCTTGAGATTACCGCCATGGACCAAACGATATATTGAGTATGCTATATTGCTTATGGTGTTCTACTTATCATACTCTTTCATTTGATACCCATGTCGAGGGGGTTGTGAAGAAAATGGTAATTCGCCCTCTTGACTTGGCCGAGATGGACCAAACGATCTATTGAGTATACTATATTGCTTATGGTGTTCTACTTATCATCTTTCATTTGATACCCTAGAAAATGGTAATCCGCCCTCTTGAGATGGCCGCCATGGACCAAACGATATATTGAGTATTCTATATTGCTTATGGTGTTCTACTTATCATACCTTTCATTTGATACCCATGTCGAAGGGGTTTTGAAGAATATTTCAATCCGCACTCCTGAGACGGCCGCCATGGATATAAAGGTATATTGAGTATACTATATTGCCTTGTCATCGGTGCTAAAGCTGTATGCAAAATTTCTGCATGATAGGATATCCGGAAGTATTTGAAAAATCGATTGCAAAATTTGTTCCTTGAAGAAAAACGTAACCCGTCCCCTTGAGACGGCCTCAAGGATCTAACGGTATAATGAGTACCATATTACATTGTCATCGGATCTGAAGCTGTGCGCAAAATTTCAGGGTGATCGAGTAACCAGAAGTATTCAAAAAATCGATTGCAAGATTTGTACCGGCAAACAGACAGACAAGAAAGCGAGCTAATAAAAACGTTTTAAAAACTCTACATTCGAAACTATTATTAACTTCCCAGTATAGGAAGTTATTGTAATCGGTCCGAAAATCGAAATCGAAAATCTCGACGTGTTTTCATCTTTCAAGGTCCCAGGAGCATTTTAAGCAAAAAATTGGGAGGAAGTATATGTGTGCGTACGTACATATGTGGTCATAATTTCCTGCACGATATCGTGCGAACCAAAAAAGATATCGACTTCGTTGAGGTATCTTTCGAAGCGTATTAGCCGAAATATGATCTGAAAAGATTGTCATGAAATTCGGTCTAGCCGTTTTTTTAAGCGGCGTAAGTGATTTTTGTACATGCACGATATCGCGCGAGCTATAAAAGATATCGACTTAGTTGACGTGCCGTTCGAAGAGTATTAACCAAGATATGATCTGAAAAGATTTTCATAACATTCGGTCGAACCGATTTTTTTTGTTTAAACGACGTTTATGATTTTTGTACCTGCACGGTACCGCTCGAACTAAAAACTATATCGACTTCATTGAGGTGCCTAAAAAGAATATTAATGAAGAAATGCTCTGAAAAAAATTTCATAATATTCGGTCGGGCCTTGTTTACATAGAAAAACTTCGGCTAATTGTCAGAAAGACCTTAAATTGACAAGTTTTGCTAATATCTAATAAACTCGAAGACTCTTTTTTGGGTTCTGCACAGCAATAGCCATCTAACAAAACATCACCTGTCAAAATCCGACAACCTTTCAAAATCGTGCAAAACTTTCGTTATCCTTTTCAGATCAAGCTTACTACTATACATTGTACCATGACTTGTAAGACATGACGGACTAGTAGTACAAAGGGTGACTCCTAAGCTTCGTCTTGCCACAAAAAAAAAGCAGCGCGAATTTTTCAAACCTTGGATTAGCACTTTTTGACGGGGAAATATTTTCTACGCGTGATACATTTTCAGAAATTTGCGGTTCATCCCGGGATTTCCAGGAGTTACCGCAAAAATTGTTCTTTTTGTCAAGTCTGACAAGTACTTAACAGTTACAGTTTTGCTAATATCTCCGGAAAGCTTTGGAATTTCCAAATGAAGTCATTCGCTTCTCAGTTTGTCAACGGCGCTTCAGCCCGCTCAATACGAATTTGAACACAATTTGTTTATTTGCTAACGTTCGAGAAAAACAAAATTTCTAGAAATTTTGTTTAGAGTAACGACAATTATATTATTTGAACTAAGATTACTTTGTCCCCAGTTCTGATACTAGTCAATTTTCCACTAGTGCTAAACGTATAACTATTTTGTAAGAAGTCAGTTTATTCCACCTTCGTTCATCATACTGGGAAGTTAATCGTGTGGACCGAAGGGGTCAAACCCACATCCCAACTAGTTTTATTTTTATTTCAATATAAGTTGCGTCTCTTTTCTGATCTTTTCTCCTACTTTTTACTCTGACACTCTTTTACTGAAAAGCCTTTAGATGGCTTTTGATTGTATTTAAATGCTTTCTTCATATAAAATACTCTATAAATTAAATTTCAGTCGTAGTTATCTAAAACTCTTATCTTTCATTTTATTTAAAAAAATTTACCGTATTAGTTTCCATTATGTAACTGGTGTCCATATTAAATTTTGAATTACGTCACATAACTTATTTTATTCATAACGACATAGCCTATAGCGACATAGCCTACTAATGTTGCCCTTTCATTGTATTCTACTAATGATGCCCTTCCATGTCGAAGGGCTTGTAAAGAAAACGGGTGTAATGAAGAAAATGGTAATCCGCCCTCTTGAGATGGCCGCCATGGACCAAACGATATATTGAGTATACTATATTGCTTATGGGGTTCTACTTATCATACCCTTTCTTTTGATACCCAAAGGTTGAAGGTTTTATGAAGAAAATGGGAATCCGCCCTCCTGAAATGGCCGCCATGGATTTAAAGACATAGCTTATTGCATTGTGCTTATGATGCCCTTTAATTTGATACCCTTGTCGAGAGTTGTGAAGGAAATGGTAATCCGCCCTCTTCAGATGGCTGCCATGGACCAAACGATAAATAAAGTATACTATATTGATTATGGTGTTCTACTTATCATAACTTCTCATTTGATACCCATGTCTGGGGTGTTGTGAACAAAATGGTAGTCCGCCCTCTTGAGATGGCCGCCATGGACCAAACAATGTATGAGTATACTATATTACTTATGGTGTTCTACTTATCATACAGTATAAGTGTCTAACTCTGCGTATTATAGCGATCAGATCATAGTCTAACTCTGCGTATTATAGCGTTCGGTTATTTATTTTTCACTTCGAACATGAATCCTAGTAAAAATTGTTTTAAATGCGCTAAGCAATTATTCGCAGACGGTGTTTATTCGTGCTTTGTTTGCGAACGAAAATTCCATAAACGCTGCGCAGGTATCAGTGATAATACTGCTGCTGCTTTAAAGTCATGCGAAAATCTGGTGTGGCAGTTGTTGTGTGGTCCCTTTCCACACAGGATCCGTAGTGCCGCCTTTTGGGGGATGTCCGGACCCTTTGTTCTAAAGCACCTGCTCTCCCAAATTTGAATAAAAATAAAAAGTTCTTTCCTGAGGACCTTTGTTCTAAAGCATCGGCTCTTTTTTATTTTCTTAATACACTTTTGTTTAACACTTCAAAATTTTAGAAATAATCACGGACTGAAGGTCCCGTGAATCTTTTGATATTCTTCCGTTTTCTGAGTGAGAGCCCTGTTGGACATTCAAGCAGATCTATTAATAGGGGCCTCCCCACCAACCAAAAACGATCGGTTATTTCCAATCATTTCCAAGAAAACCAAAATCGGCGCTTCGCTTTTTGTTTCAGTTTTCCTCGAGGGTGATTGGACAGTCCCTAAGTGGGAGTTGCCTTTCGTAATTATTTACATACATATATGGAAAAGAAAAGTCTGCATTTATATTTCTTATGATGAACTATTTTTGGGGCACCAGAATGTTCACCCCGCGTTGAAATTCGACATTTTCCAGATGTCGCAATCTCAAGCGATTCAAGTGTGCAAGCGCACGAAAGTTGGCCAGAGGTAATTAACTCGCGCATAATTCACCGTCAGCACTCTTACTGCAGTGTTTTTGTCTTGGGTCGGTGACAAGGGTCTATGGCCGTACCCGCTGTGGTTGACTCGTGTGGTCATATGAAATCTATGGGTTGATGGTCAAGGCGTTGTATTGAATTACATGAAATATGAAATATTTATTGGGTATGGTCAAGATAGTTTGAATGGAATTCCTGCAAGGATTTGTTTGGTGGTGTTCTGTCTTCCTGTGTGTTCTGGTGTTCTGTTTTGACTGTGTATACTCACTAAGGAAATTAAGAAGTTGCAGGAGGATGTTCTTAGCTTAAAAACTTCCTCCAAAAAAATTTGTGCACAACCGGTGAAGGCTGTTAAAACGAAAATCTCGCTTCAACCTTCAACAGAAGTCCCAGACAGAAGTATCACAGAAGCAACGGTTGCAGAATCCGTTGTGCCAGTTGAGTCTGATGTCTCCATTACGCCTAATGCTCAACAGCTCAAATAGAGAATGATTCATCCCCAGCTATTGTTCCAACCGTGTCTGTTAACGCCGCCGCTAACAGCGAAGAATTGTGGACTACAGTCTCCCGTAAAAAAGTCCGTAAGGAGAAGAAGATTATTGGCAATGATACTAATTTTGCGGACTTTAATGTGATAAATAAGAAAAATGGTTGCATGTTTCCCGTTTTAGCTCCGAAACTTCTTCACGTGTAGTTAGAAGTTATGTTGCTTCCAAACTTTGTGTACACATTGATTCTGTAGTTTGCTACCCACTCATTAAAAAGGATGCCGCTAAATCTTCTTTGAAGTTTGGGAACTTCAAAATTGGTATTCCTGATTATTTACTGAAGAAAAGTTTAAACCCTGCGTATTGGCCAGAAGGCATACAGGTTCGCACATTTAAACATTTGTCAAAAAACGATGGGAACAGTCGCCCTACCACCGTCGAGCGCTTGGTAAAACTGCCGACAAAGTTTTTTTCAATTTCTACTATCAGAAGATTCGTGGCATGCGTTCAAAGGTTCATGACATTTTTCTAGGCATCTGTGAATAGCTTTGTTCCAGAACTCGAATGTGGGATCCGGCGGGAGTAAGAATTCACCCAATTTGTGTTTCTTTACTTTCTCATGACAGAAAAAGCGGAGAAATTTTCACTTCCCCTCGTGCAGGAATTAGCCGGAGGTTTTCGGTCCTGCGATTTCTTGCGAGGTGTCAATTGACAATTTTTTGTATGCATGTGGGTATCTTGAAAAGCGGCATACACATAGACAATCGAAATTTATGTTATCTTCTTCTTCATTTGCAGGAAATTGCCCAAAAAGTGTTTCTTTACTTTCTGGATTTTTGACAAAATTATCCCCACCAATCAAGTAAGTTTTTGCCCGACAAGTTTTTGCAGGAAAAGTACTGGAACAAACCTAAAGTGATTATGATGCTATTGTTTTGACAGAAACCTGGCTTACTAGAGACATTTTGAGTGTGTTCCGTAATATACTGGGAGCACTGTGATTTTAGACGTCATGCCAGTGCACTGCGAAGCACGTTCCGTTTAAAAAAGTTATACTGAACTAAGCAGTACATTTTTGTATACGGAACGAGCGCACAGTATACTGGCTCCGTCTCCATATTTTACTGCTCACGATTCAATTTTTTTACAGCCACAATGCACATCTGTCAAAACATGTTGAAACTACTGGGAGCACATTACCTCTTTCAAAGCAGTAGTCCCAGTAGTAAAAAGGGGAATATTCATGACGTCATGAATGTTCCCAGAGCACTGCGACAGGGCACTGTTTGGTGAAAACGGAACGACAAAACTACCACTGGTAGTACTGGCGCAGTGCTCCCAGTATATTACGGAACGCACTCTTTATCATCAGAATTCTTTGATGAGGAGAAATTTATTGTTTATCGCATGGATAGATGCGATTTAGCCACTGCTCTATCCCGTGGTGGCGGAGTTCTGATAGCTGTCAAATCGTCATTCAACTCTCAACGAATGACTCTTGGTCTTGAGGATGGTTTGATTGGACAGGTTTAGATGGGGCGGTGAATATAATCATCTGCGTTAGCTACATACCACCAGCTAGCAATTCTATGTTATATGAGATGCACTCTAACAACATACTGGGACTATTTGCAGAATGCACAGATGTAAATAATTTTTGGTGCTGTTTGGGCGATTTCAACTTGCGAATATCCACTGGATTTGGTCTCAGGAGGATAAATGTCTTATTCCCACTAATGTTACATCAAAGTGTGAAAGTATTATAGTGGATTCATTTCTTGGTTGCAATTTGAATCAAATTAATCATTTGTACAACGTGTTAGGTAGGATTTTAGATTTAGTATTCTTAAGTGCAGATTTAATTTTTAATGTTGAAGAAGCTTTTTGCCCTCTTTCTAAACCTGACTTTCACCATAAACCTATTATTGTTGATTTAAATGTTCTAAGCTTTACCAATTCTGTAGAGACTAATACTTATGTAATTGATTTTCCTAATGGTAATTATGCGAATGATTATTTTATGTCCGTATAACGATCTCGTAGTCAACTCTAATGACTTAAACCTAATTTATTCTAAATTTTTAAATGTAGTTCAGACTGGAATTAACAGATACATACCAATGGTAAGAAAAAGTGTTTACTCATCCGCCATGGTTTAAACGTGGACTGTTGAGGCTAAAAAATGCTAAAAACAAAGCACATAAATTGGTAAAAGCTAATCCAGCCAATATCTTATTTAACTCTAATTTTAAGCGATTACAGCGCGAGTATGATTTCCTTCATAGATATATTTGGGCGACTGAAGCAAATATAAAGCGTTTTGACACTTTATCTATATTTGGGCGACTGAAGCAAATATAAAGCGTTTTGACACTTTATCAATAAGAAGCGCTCTTCTTCTGGTTTTCCCTCACATATGGTATTTAATAATCGGTCTTGCTCGAATTTGCAGGAAAGCTGTGATTTATTTGCTGATTTTTTTGAGTCTAATTATTGTACTAGTTCTTCTCATCCGGGAGGTTCCGTGTTCAATAATCTGAACTCTACAGTTGATTTGGGTTGGTTATCCCTTAAGGCCGATGAAGTTGACTTTGGTTAGCGATACTTAAACGGGGACACATTCTATGGGTATGATATAATATCTAATTATTTTTTGCGAAATTGTAGTCCTTCATTAGCTCCAGCGTTAACAATAATTTTTAATCTTTCCTTGAAATTGGGTTAATTTGACTTTGCTTAAACAAAAGCTTCGGGATTTTGGTTTTCACTCATCATTATTTAGGTGGATCGATTCTTACCTTTCTGATAGAAAACAATGCTTATTGATTGATTCATTTACATCCCGTACGTTTACTGTTGTTTCCGGAGTTCCTCAAGGTAGCCATTTAGGACCACTTCTATTCTTAATTTACATTAATGACATAGTTAAAATTTTTTCCTTTTATCAATGTCTTTTGCATGCCGACGACCTGAAGCTTTTCATCTCTGCTCAAGATTATCGTGATTGTTTAAACTTTCAATCTGATCTAAATAAGCTAATAGAATGGTGTTCAAAAAATGATTTAGTACTAAACCCTAGTAAATGTAAAAGATTTTCGTTTCATCGTCGCGCGTCGTACTAATCCTTTTTCTTATGATTATGTAATTGGTAATTTAACTATTGATCATCCTTCGTGCATCAAAGATGTAGGAGTTGTCTTTGATGATAAGCTTGACGGCTCTTTGCATGTTGATTATATCTCATCTAAAGCGTGGAAAACACTGGGATTTATGAAATGCAACTCGCGTGATTTCCGCGACCATTATACGTTAAAGACATTATACGTTTCGTTAGTCCGTTAAATTTTAGAATTTTCTTCAGTGGTTTGGTGCCCGTTCTTATCCGTTCATATAAATCGAATTGAATCAATTCAAAAATCTTTCACGCGTTACGCCTTAGGTTCCGATGGAATTCCAGGTAGTAGGTTCCGATGGAATTCCAGCCCGCCTTCTTATAATGCAAGATGTCTGCTCTTCGGATTACAAACCTTGGAATCCAGAAGTAAAGTTTCTAGCATTATGTTTGTCAGAGATGTCTTGTGTTTTAAAATCTGTTCACCGGAACTTTTAACTTTATTTAATATTCATGTGCCTGGTGCGTCCCTTAGATGTAGTAATTTGTTGCATGTATCTTATCATAGAACAACCTATGGACAACACGAGCCCATTGCGTACTGTTCACGGAAATTTAATGAGGTCTGCATTTACATTGATTTGCACGAAAAGCGTGAAAAATTTAAAAGTATCATTATAAGTTTATGTACTTAAATTTCGCATAATTACATATGGTGAAAATAAAAAATTGCTTGTAATTGACATATTAGTTAATATTTAAAGTATTATATTTGTTTGCTAGTAGTCTGTAAGATTTTTTTCTGTAGACGAATAATAAACTAGTTGGGATGTGGGTTTGACCCCTTCGGTCCACACGATTAACTTCCCGGATTTTGACAAGTGATGTTTTGTTCGAAGGCTATCGCTGTGCAGAACCCAAAAAAGTCTCATTCCATCGAGTTTATTAGATATTAGCAAAACTTGTTAATTTAAGGCCTTTCTGACAATTAGACGAAATTTTTCTATTTAAACACAAAAGCCCCGACCGAATATTATGAAATTTTTTTCAGAGCATTTCTTCGTTAATATTCTTTTTTCGGCACCTCAATGAAGTCGATATAGTTTTTAGCTGGGCGGTACCGTGCAAGCACAAAAATCATAAACGTCGTTTAAACAAAAAAAAAAACGGTTCGACCGAATTTTAGGAAAATCTTTTCAGATCATATTTTGGTTAATACTCTTCGAATGGCACGTCAACTAAGTCGATATCTTTTATAGTTCGCGCGACCAAAAACCAAAAAACCGCTCGACCGAATATTATAAAAATCTTTTCAGATTATATTGTCGCTAATTCGCTTCGAACGGCACCTTAAGAAAATAATCAATATACTTCGTGGTTCGGGCGAAATCGTGCAGGTACAAAAATCACTTACGCCGCATAAACAAAAAAAAACGGCTCGATCGAATTTTATGAAAATCTTTTCAGATCATATTTCGGTTAATACGCTTCGAAAGACACCTCAACGAAGTCGATATCTTTTTTGGTTCGCGCGATATCGTGCAGGAAAAAATGACCACATCCGTACGCCCATACACACACACACACACACATACTTCCTCCCAATTTTTTGCTTGAAATGGTCCTGGGACCTTGAAAGATGAAAATACGTCGTAATTTTCGATTTCGATTTTCGGACCGATTACAATAACTTCCTATACTGGGAAGTTAATAAATAAAATACTCTTTCATTTGAAACCCATGTCGAAGGGGTTGTGAAGAAAATGGTAATCCGCCCTCTTGAGATAGCCGCCATGGACCAAACCATATATTGGGTCTACTTTATTGCTTATGGGTTTCTACATATCATACTCTTTCTTTTGATACAGATGTTGAAGGGGTCCTCACCTTGTATCTACACCTTGTCGCGGTGGTGAGGCTTCTGGCTAACTAAATCTGAATCTGAAATCCCAAGGTGGAAACTATCGTGCTGAGGGGATGTATGGTACTGCGTCAGTGTACTACTAACGATGGACTCCGAATACCAGGCGACTTTCGGTTTCAATGTAGCCTTCCTGTGGTAATGAGGATCTCTGCCATGGGTGCCTGTCTTTTCTCGCGCAACTCGTGGGATTCAAAATAGAGAAACTTACAAAATCCAATGAGGGTGGAGCACCTCCCAAAGCTCCAAACACAGCTAGGGCTTTTATAGTGCAACAAAGGGCGACTCCGGAAGATGGAAATCCCATCCATAGGAGCGGAAAGGCGGTGAGAACACCACCACCAAAGAGTGCTAAGAACCAAGAGCATCCTGGTTCTGAGCAACAAAGCGCGGCTCCTCAAGAAGGAAATCCAAATTCCGTTCCTAGAAGCAACAAAACGACAAGAGCACCACCAACAAAGTGTACCAAGGACCTAGAACACCTTGGGTCAGCGAAAAATGGCGAAGTGAGGGTGAGCACTTCGGCGACCACAGCGGAGGAGGCTCAATCATCCCCTTTTGAGAAATTAGGGGTAATGATATGATACCTAATGGAGTATGTCGACGCTAAGAAAAACGTCGAGCTCGCTATAAAGGAGAAA
This sequence comes from Thereva unica, assembly GCA_949987705.1. Lineage (NCBI taxonomy): Eukaryota > Metazoa > Arthropoda > Insecta > Diptera > Therevidae > Thereva > Thereva unica. The sequence continues at coordinate 128,923,223 of OX465281.1, forward strand.
ATTAGGTGGGTTAGGTCTACCTACATCAAGGCAAAGGAGGAAAAAATGACCCAGAAGAGGAGGAAAGAGCTGGTGAATACGTGGACTCAAACAGAAGAATTGCCGCAACAAAAAGGGAGCCGTTCAACCGGGGATGCTGGAGAGAAACGGCCCCAAGAGAAGATCAAAGAGCCGCGGCCGCCAAGCACCGTAGAGAGCTTAATGCTGTAAGCAGGCTAAGGGCAAAAATAGTTTCCACAGCGTCTGGCAAAAACGAATAGAACACACAGCTTTTCTATGAGTATGAAGGGTGCAGCACAATATGCAGACCACTCGACGATGAGGTCGCTGAGAGTGGCGACTCAATCAATCCAAGTTCTATTTCGTAGCCGTCGCCCCTCAAAGTTGCCTGGGCGGTGTGACATTCGATTGTGTTGCTATTCTCGTATGTTCCTGTGCGCGTGTGTAGCATTCGGATGACGATGATTACTCTTGTGTGTGCTTTTTAATTTGTGCGCACCGTCGCCGTCGCCCTTAGCATGTTTACAGCATAATGAGGAGATGCAGCAGCAACAGCACACCCCCAAGAGGAAAAAGGGAAAGACTCCCGAGGCAGTGGCCGAGCCAGCCCCGCTACAGGCGGCACGCCCGGTCGAAAGCGGGAGCAGGAACCCGGAAATCTCTGCCTGGAAGAAGGTGGAAAGGAAGAAGAGAAAGAAAAATAAAAGAAGGCTGAAAGAGGCCAACAAGCTGAGGCAAAGGACCCGGTCGGATGCCATTATCATCACGACCAAAAGGGAGGCGACGTACGCAGAGATCCTTCGCAAGGTGAGGACAGATGCCTCCCTGACGGAGCTGGGAAACTGCGTTAATAGAGTCAGGAGAACGCAAAAGGGCGATCTCCTGCTAGAGCTTAAGAGGGGAGATGCTAAGACCGGGGACTTAGAGCAGAAGGTGAAAGCATCGATAAACGGGGTGGCTGAGGTGAGAGCCAGTACTAATACGGTAGTGATCGAGTGTAGAGACTTGGATGAGATCACAACCAAGGAAGAGGTCTGCGAAGCACTGAGGAGCCAGCTGGGTTTGACAGTCCAGGAAAAGGATGTCCTCAGGCTAAGAGAGTCGTGGGGGCACACAGACAGCGCTTATAAGCTTGCCTGTTGAAGCTGCGAAGAAGGCTATCGCAGCAGGTAAGGTTCGAGTCGGCAGGGTGGTATGCCGAATGCGGGAGCGGGTATCGCTTAAACCGTGCTTCAAATGCATGAAGTTCGGTCACCTAGCGAGAAACTGCAGCAGCAGCCATGATAGAGCAAGGCTGTGCCGAGGCTGCGGAAAAGAGGGTCACAAGGTAAAGGAGTGTGACCAAGCTGCCAAATAATTTGTAGGGAAGAAGAGGGCAGGGATAGCGGGCACGTGACTGGAGGTAGTAGATGTCCGGCCTTCAAAGAGGCACGAGAAGCAGAAGAAGATAAGGTTCATACAGATAAACTTGAACCACTGTCAAGCGGCACAAGATCTGCTGGCACAGACAGTCTATGACATTCGCAATCGTCTGCGAGCAGTATAGAAACCTGCACAGCGGCGTCTGGATAAATGATAGCAGCGGCACGTCAGCGATATGGATGTGCGGGAGCCGAGCCATGAAAGATACCATGAGAAGCCCAGAGAATGGCTTCACGCGGGCAAAAGTAGGCGGAATACACGTCTACAGCTGCTATGCGGCCCCAAGCCTGACCCTAGACGAGTACGAGTCAATGTTGGAAAGGTTAGCCGCCAACGCGAGTCCCCATTACCCGGTAATATTAGCGGGTGATTTCAATGCTTGGGCTGTTGAATGGGGCAGCCGACAAACAAATGCAAGAGGGCGCATACTCCTAGAAGTATTCTCGCGACTAAACGTGGTGTTGGTCAACACCGGAGGCGAAAACACCTTCCAAAGGGGTGGGAGATCACCTGTAATCGACATCATTTATGACCTACAGTGGCGGGTGAGCGATGGGTACACGCACAGCGAGCACCAAGCCATCATCTTCGAGGTAGGTCAGGGTATAGAAAAGAGGAATCTTACGTACGGAACGGCTAGAGGATGGGCCGTTAAGAAACTCGACGCAGAGGTGTTCGAGGAAGTATTCCTGCATGATGCGAGGTCGGCAGGAGATGCCAGGGAAGAAGCAGAGCGATTCGAAGATTCGCTTAAACATGCATGTGATGTATCCATGCTTCGGCGCGCCGGCAATCGTCAACATCCACCAAACTTATCGTGGAACGCCGAGATCGACGAATGCCGAAGGACCTGCCTGGTGATGTACTAATCCTTTTTCTTTTGATTATGTAATTGTTAATTTAACTATTGATCATCCTTCGTGCATCAAAGATCTAGGAGTTGTCTTTGATAATAAGCTTGACGGCTCTTTGCATGTTGATTATATCTCATCTAAAGCGTGGAAAACACTGGGATTTATGAAACGCAACTCGCGTGATTTCCGCGACCATTATACGTTAAAGACATTATACGTTTCGTTAGTCCGTTAAATTTTAGAATTTTCTTCAGTGGTTTGGTACCCGTTCTTATCCGTTCATATAAATCGAATTGAATCAATTCATAAATCTTTCACGCGTTACGCCTTGCGTAGGTTCCGATGGAATTCCAGCCCGCCTTCTTATAATGCAAGATGTCTGCTCCTCGGATTACAAACCTTGGAATCCAGAAGGAAAGTTTCTAGCATTATGTTTGTCAGAGATGACTTGTGTTTTAAAATCAGTTCACCGGAACTTTTAACTTTATTTAATATTCATGTGCCTGGTGCGTCCCTTAGATGTAGTAATTTGTTGCATGTATCTTATCATAGAGCAATCTATGGACAACACGAGCCCATTGCGTACTGTTCACGGAAGTTTAATGAGGTCTGCAATTACATTGATTTGCACGAAAAGCGTGAAAAATTTAAAAGTATCACTATAAATTTATGTACTTAAATTTCGCATAATTTCATATGTATATGGTGAAAATAAAAAATTGCTTGTAATTGACATATTAGTTAATATTTAAAGTATTATATTTGTTTGCTAGTAGTCTGTAAGATTTTTTTCTGTAGACGAATAATAAACTAGTTGGGATGTGGGTTTGACCCCTTCGGTCCACACGATTAACTTCCCGGATTTTGACAAGTGATGTTTTGTTCGAAGGCTATCGCTGTGCAGAACCCAAAAAAGTCTCATTCCATCGAGTTTATTAGATATTAGCAAAACTTGTTAATTTAAGGCCTTTCTGACAATTAGACGAAATTTTTCTATTTAAACACAAAAGCCCCGACCGAATATTATGAAATTTTTTTCAGAGCATTTCTTCGTTAATATTCTTTTTTCGGCACCTCAATGAAGTCGATATAGTTTTTAGCTGGGCGGTACCGTGCAAGCACAAAAATCATAAACGTCGTTTAAACAAAAAAAAAACGGTTCGACCGAATTTTAGGAAAATTTTTTCAGATCATATTTTGGTTAATACTCTTCGAATGGCACGTCAACTAAGTCGATATCTTTTATAGTTCGCGCGATATCGTGCAGGTACAAATTCCACTTATGTCATTTAAACCAAAAAACCGCTCGACCGAATATTATAAAAATCTTTTCAGATTATATTGTCGCTAATATACTTCGTGGTTCGGGCAAAATCGTGCAGGTACAAAAATCACTTACGCCGCCGCATAAACAAAAAAACGGCTCCATCGAATTTTATGAAAATCTTTTCAGATCATATTTCGGTTAATACGCTTCGAAAGACACCTCAACGAAGTCGATATCTTTTTTGGTTCGCGCGATATCGTGCAGGAAAAAATGACCACATCCGTACGCACATACACCACACACATACTTCCTCCCAATTTTTTGCTTAAAATCTGGGACCTTGAAAGATGAAAATACGTCGTAATTTTCGATTTCGATTTTCGGACCGATTACAATAACTTCTTATACTGGGAAGTTAATAAATAAAATACTCTTTCATTTGAAACCCATGTCGAAGGGGTTGTGAAGAAAATGGTAATCCGCCCTCTTGAGATAGCCGCCATGGACCAAACCATATATTGGGTCTACTTTATTGTTTATGGTGTTCTACATATCATACTCTTTCTTTTGATACAGATGTTGAAGGGGTCCTCACCTTGTATCTACACCTTGTCGCGGTGGTGAGGCTTCTGGCTAACTAAATCTGAATCTGAAATCCCAAGGTGGAAACTATCGTGCTGAGGGGATGTATGGTACTGCGTCAGTGTACTACTAACGATGGACTCCGAATACCAGGTGTCGAAAAATTGCTTCGGGAGAGAAATTTACTTCTAAAAATATAATTAAAGATCCTCCAGTACAATTTAATGTTTTATTAAGATAAACAAAGTTATTCAAAAATCGATCTTACAAAAAAAGAAGTGCTTTCCTTTCAGCAGTCAAACTGAGAAGAGTTGTGTCATTGATACGAAATTATAATTTGTACAAGTGTACCAACAATGAAGTGTGAATAACAAGTTGAATTTTATAAAACCTTACAAATTTTCTACATCCTCCGGGCGGGCAAGAGCAGGTGACGATCCTAACTGCAATTCCAGAGGATAAAGATGTTGTATGGGTCTGCGAAAACGAGAACCATCAGCCAGTCTTATTTCGCAAGCTCGAACTCTGCCATCCCTACCAGGATAAACTCTTTCAACGATGGCCAGTCTCCAGAATAAGCGCGGAATCTTCGGTTCGTACATAATGACTACATCACCTTCAGTCAGATTAAATTGAAAGAGCTTCCGAGTAGCCTGGTGCAAAGATCGCAACTGTTGTAAGTACTCCTGACGCCACCTCTTCCAGAAAGCTGATATAGTTTTAAAACGGGTTTTCCACAATTCTCTAATCTGAGCACTGGAACTGGTCTTCTCCGGATCAGGATTCAAAGTAAGTTTTGAAGGTATAGATGACTGTAGGAAGTGCGAGGGTGTCAACGCATCTAAATCTCTGGGATCGTCGTTGGCATATGTCAAAGGCCGACTATTCACTATAAACTCTACCTCTGTCAAAATAGTCTGCATCTCTTCAAATGTTAAAGTTGATCGTCCAACTGCTAATTTTATACAATTTTTTATGGAACGCACCAGCCGTTCCCAAAATCCCCCCCACCAGGGAGCTCGCTCCACTATAAATTCCCAAGAAATTTTACTAGTTGCAACGTAATCCTGGAATTCCTTCATATATAAAATAACGGCTAATTGTTTTAACTCTTTGGCGCTACGTTTAAAGGTTCGAGCATTGTCCGACATTTTGGTATTGGGAACTCCTCTACGAGCGATAAAACGTCGTAGGCCTTTTAAGCAACTATCGACAGTAAGATTAGGCACCAATTCTATGTGTACTGCTCGTACTGCAGAGCAGGTAAACAGCATAATATAAGATTTCACTGTATGTGTATCATCCGGAAACCATTTGACAAAAAGCGGGCCAGCAAAATCCACGCCAACATGTTGAAAAGGTCGAGTAGCTACTAATCGGTTTCTTGGTAGTGGGGCAAAGGGTTGACTCGCTGGTTTACAAAACAAACGACGACAGATTGTGCAACTTCTCAAGATGGTTTTAATCATTTGCCAAGCACGAGGGATCCAGAATTTTTCTCTTAATCGGGTTAAAACGGAATTCACGCCACTATGTAATAACGTATCATGTGCATCAATTATTATTAATTTTACTATATGATTCGAACGAGGCAATATTGTTGGGAAGGTATTTTCGTAACTAGCTTCCATAAAACGTAATCGTGTACCTGCTCGCAATAATCCATTATCATCTAAAAATGGATTTAAGGTCATAATAGAGGAATTAGCTGGAAAGGGCTTCCCCGACTGCAGTGCTTTGATTTCAGCATCGTAATTATCTTTCTGAATATATTTCACCCAGAAGTTTTCAGCTAATTGTAATTCCCGGCCGATGAGAAATTTATTGGTTGTTATTGGGTGGCAGCGAGCGTGTCTGACAAATCTCTGTATGTAGGCAGTTACTTTCAAAAGTCGACGATACGAACTAAATCGCTGCACGTCCAAAGGAGCTCTGCTCTGAATGGTGTCAGTTTTGGCACGAATTTCTGAAGCAAACAACGAAAATAAAGTTGAATCATAAGTAACTTCTGGAGGACCATTTCCTGGCCATTTGTTTTCGGCATAAGATAACCAAGAGGGTCCGCATAACCAAGGGGTTGCATCGGCTGTAGTCTTTCCAAAAGCCTCTTTAGTTAAGTAATCCGCTGGATTCAATTCGCCAGGGCAATGTCTCCAATTCTCCTGCGCGGTATGCAGTCTAATCTCTCGTACTCTGTTAGAAACATAAATATTCCATCTTCTAATATCGCCATTAATCCAATGAAGAGTAATTTTAGAATCAGTCCAGAGAAAAATATTTTGTCTACTAACTTCCACACTTAAGTTATCAATTAAATATTTGCATAAACGGGCAGCAATAAGTGCGGCAGTAAGCTCGAGTTTAGGAAGCGTAAGTTGCTTATCTTCGCTTTTCAAAGGGGCCAAGCGATTCTTTGAGCAAACAAATTTCGTTGTTATTATGCCATCAGCTTGGAATCTCAAATAAGCAACAGCACCGTAAGCGACCGGGCTAGCGTCAGCAAATAAATGCAGTTGAATACATTGCGATACGGGTGTTATAATCATGCATCGTGGAAGGTACAACCTATTTAATTTACAGAAGTCTTGAAGGCATTTGGTCCAGGTACAAATAAGCTCAGATGGAATGCTTTCGTCCCATGACAATTTCAGACGCCAAAGTTTCTGAAACAAAATTTTTAGTTTAACAATAAAGGGAGCCAGCATACCTAAAGGATCAAAGATCCTAGCCATCAACTGCAGAACTATTCTCTTTGTCAGAAACGTATTATTAATGTTATCCATAAAAACTCTGGCAGGCTCCAAATCCACTTGAAGTTCATCCGTGATGCAGTACCATGTTATACCCAGAACCTTTTCCGATGGCGATTCCGCTTCTGCAATCTTCTCTCTGAGTACAATATTGTTCGAATTCCATTTTCTGATATTCATACCCGCTCGTTTCATTAGTACACATGATTGTAAAAACACTCTTTTAGCAAATTCTACATCGTCGACGCTCGTAACCAAATCGTCCATATAAAAGGATTTAGAAAGTTGCTGACAAACATCAGGAAAATTTGTAGATTCTTCTTTTAAATGTTTTTGAATTACTGCTCCCAGAAGACAAGGACTACATTTCACACCGAACGTAACCCGTGTCATCCGAAATTCTTGTACAGGAGGCAGTTTTTCAGTAGTCTCTATAGGCTGCTTAAACCAAAAGAACCTGTGTGCATCTCTATCATCTTGACGTAAAAGGATTTGCAGAAAAGCCTTCTCAATGTCCGCCACCAGCGCAACCTTACCTAGACGGAAGTTTAATAAAATTGTTAAAATATCGGGTAATAAATTGGGACCGGCATCCAAGTGGTCATTTAAAGAAGCACTGCCAGATGCACGAGCAGAAGCATCGAAAACTATACGTAGTTTTGTAGTTATTTTATCCTCTCTATAAACGGGACGATGCGGCATGTAATAAGTACGTTCTTTCTTTCCATCATTTTCAGGGTCAACAGGAACCATCTCAGCGACGCCCGAAGTAAAAAAATTCCGCATAGCATCATCGTAATCCATTAACCTTTTGGGTTCCCTTGACATCCTCCGAACTAAACCATTAAACCTTTGGAAGGCGCCTTCACGATAACTGCTTAAAGTAGTAGAAGATTCTGTCCATAGAAGACTGGCCTCGTACCGATTGTTCAGTCGTTTGATGTACTGATCCACTTTAAATTCCGATTGTTTGGACCCTGGCGGTGTTATCCCTAAAGTTTCTAGATCCCACAATTTCTGTATATCTTCTGGAAATGAGTCTGCTTGTAAAATATGCAGCAATGTTGCAATGTTGAAGAGAAACAGGTTCCGGAAGATTCCAATTCCGATAAACTCGCATTAACAAACGGTCCGTGAATAGTCCATCCCAGCTTAGTGTGGATCATCCGTGATTCGTTCAAATTTGCCAGATACTATTCGCCAGTAGAAATCCGATCCTATTAATATCGAAATACCTTCTTCAGGTTGGAAACATTTTCTTGAATCTGCAAGAACAAATTTTGAAAAACAAGAATCACTTGGATTAGGAATCGGCAAGGTGTCGACACAAATCTCTGGAACCACCACAGCTACCACCATTATTAAAGAATCGTCATGCTGACTACGAAGATATACTCTCACTCGTGAATACCACTGTACGGGTGTCTCTTCCGATGAACCAAAAGGTAGAATCCTGATATTTACTTGATCTACAATGGGTAAATTAAGTTTATTAGCAATGTTTTCGGTTATGTACGACCTTTGACTGCCACTATCAATAACCATTCTTACAAAAAGCGTCGCAGCTACAGAATTAGGTGAAGCAGAAATAAACACACTAGCCGTTTGTAAATAAATATTTGAAAGAAGAGAGTTTGTAGAACATAAATTCGTAGCAGGAGATAACGCCTTTAAATCTTTCGAATTACTGCGCTTGACGAAATTAGATTCACACACAGCAAGTACATGACGGCCATTGCATTTATGACAGCGTAACTTTTGTTTGCACTCTCTAGCGGTGTGCCCCCTTCTAGTACACTTAAAGCATCTTCCTTCACTGGCGAGCAGGCGCTTACGTTCAGCAATATTCATAGGACCTTCACACCTATCGGAATAGTGAGAACTGGCTTTACAGAATATGCAAACTTTCTGACCATCGGATGGAACTAGTAAGCCTGCCGCAGTTTTGAGTGATTTCGGTCGAACTGTCAAATTATCCCCATTTAACTCTCGTTCGTGCACTCCAGCACGCTCCAAGGCCTCTATCTCTTGCTTTAGAAATTTCAAAAGTGATTTAACGCTATTGTCGATGGCGAAAGACACTGTGCTACTACTAGAAACAGAAACGTTTGATTTCGCATCATTATCATCTTCGTCTTCCTGAATTATACTCCCTTTATCATGTAGACGAAAATAATCTACGCGTAGATCTTGAGGCAGCCTTTTTAATAAAATATTTTTTAAAATCACATAATAATTGTTAGAAGTAATCCCTAAAACAGCAAGAGATCGTGAACTGGATACAACCGCATTGTATAAACGCCTTAAGCCGGCAACGTCTAGCTTCGAAGAAACACTACTCAGCGACATTAACTTCTGCACCTGTTTATCTACTAGTCTTTCAGTGTCACCATATTCTTCTAATAAAAGTGAAATTGCGGCATCATAGCAAGATGCCGTGGGAGAAAACCCCGCAATGGAATTAGCTGCTTTACCACACAAAACTTATCACTAACCTTTAATGCCTTGTTTTCATGCACCAACGATTTAAACTGTTCCCAAAAGGGTAACCACTCTTGATAATCGCCCGAAAATTTCTTTAGTTCAATTTTGGGCAACTTGACAGATTGTTTCTCTTCACGTTGGGGAACTGGTACCGCAGCCGAAAAAATTGTCTGATCACGGAGGGCTTTAATTCTTTCTAAACGGACCTTTATTCTAGCAACAGAGCTAATAACTTTGGCTTTATAATCGGCGATTGTCTCACATTCTTTCTCGCATTCCTCAGCCTTCAAATTTGATGCAATATTATTGTCTGCTGATCTTAGATTTTCACCCGCATTCTGCATTCTGTTCAATAAAATTGATAGCTCTTCGATGATCTCATCAAAATTTTCACTATTTTCAAGCTTAGGTTGAGCTTCTGGTGATTTTAAATAGTCCAAAATAGTTTTTGACAATAAAGTAATTTGTCGTCGATAAACAGCTCGTGTAGCGTTGTCCATATTTTTAATATTGGCGAGTAGCACAAAAAAGAGGTTATATAACCTTTCTTAATTTTTATATGGATGTACGTGAGGCTTCGTTTTCCTTCTCACAAAAAGACCCGATATTTATCCCGGGTTTCGGCACCAATGTCGAAAAATTGCTCCGGGAGAGAAATTTATTTCTAAAAATAAGATCCTCCAGTACAATTTAATGTTTTATTAAGATAAACAAAGTTATTCAAAAATCGATCTTACAAAAAAAGAGGTGCTTTCCTTTCAGCAGTCAAACTGAGAAGATTTGTACAAGTGTACCAACAATGAAGTGTGAATAACAAGTTGAATTTTATAAAACCTTACAAATTTTCTACACCAGGCGACTTTCGGTTTCAATGTAGCCTTCCTGTGGTAATGCGGAGCTCTGCCATGGGTGACTGTCCCTTCTCGCGCAACTCGTGGGATTCAAAATAGAGAAACTTACAAAATCCAATGAGGGTGGAGCACCTCCCAAAGCTCCAAACACAGCTAGGGCTTTTATAGTCCAACAAAGGGCGACTCCGGAAGATGGAAATCCCATCCAAAGGAGCGGAAAGACGGTGAGAACACCACCACCAAAGAGTGCTAAGAACCAAGAGCATCCTGGTTCTGAGCAACAAAGCGCGGCTCCTCAAGAAGGAAATCCAAATTCCGTTCCTAGAAGCAACAAAACGACAAGAGCACCACCAACAAAGTGTACCAAGGACCTAGAACACCTTGGGTCAGCGAAAAATGGCGAAGTGAGGGTGAGCACTCCGGCGACCACAGCGGAGGAGGCTCAATCATCCCCTTTTGAGAAATTAGGGGTTATGATAAGAGACCTAATGGAGTATGTCGACGCTAAGAAAAACGTCGAGCTCGCTATAAAGGAGAAAATTAGGTGGGTTAGGTCTACCTACATCAAGGCAAAGGAGGAAAAAATGACCCAGCAGAGGGGGAAAGAGCTGGTGAATACGTGGACTCAAACAGAAGAATTGCCGCAACAAAAAAGGAGCCGTTCAACCGGGGATGCTGGAGAGAAACGGCCCCAAGAGAAGATCAAAGAGCCGCGGCCGCGCAAGCACCGTAGAGAGCTTAATGCTGTAAACAGGCTAAGGGCGAAAATAGTTTCCACAGCGTCTGGCAAAAACGAATAGAACACACAGCTTTTCTATGAGTATGAAGGGTGCAGCACAATATGCAGACCACTCGACGATGAGGTCGCCGAGAGTGGCGACTCAATCAATCCAAGTTCTATTTCGTAGCCGTCGCCCCTCAAAGTTGCCTGGGCGGTATGACATTCGATTGTGTTTCTATTCTCGTATGTTCCTGTGCGCGTGTGTAGCATTCGGATGTCGAAGATGATTATTCTTGTGTGTGCTTTTTAATTTGTGTGCACCGTCGCCGTCGCCCTTAGCATGTTTACAGCATAATGAGGAGATGCAGCAGCAACAGCACACCCCCAAGAGGAAAAAGGGAAAGACTCCCGAAGCAGTGGCCGAGCCAGCCCCGCTACAGGCGGCACGCCCGGTCGAAAGCGGGAGCAGGAACCCGGAAATCTCTGCCTGGAAGAAGGTGGAAAGGAAGAAGAGAAAGAAAAAGAAAAGAAGGCTGAAAGAGGCCAACAAGCTGAGGCAAAGGACCCGGTCGGATGCCATTATCATCACGACCAAAAGGGAGGCGACGTACGCAGAGATCCTTCGCAAGGTGAGGGCAGATGCCTCCCTGACGGAGCTGGGAAACTGCGTTAATAGAGTCAGGAGAACGCAAAAGGGCGATCTCCTGCTAGAGCTTAAGAGGGGAGATGCTAAGACCGGGGACTTAGAGCAGAAGGTGAAAGCATCGATAAACGGGGTGGCTGAGGTGAGAGCCAGTACTAAAACGGTAGTGATCGAGTGTAGAGACTTGGATGAGATCACAACCAAGGAAGAGGTCTGCGAAGCACTGAGGAGCCAGCTGGGTTTGACAGTCCAGGAAAAGGATGTCCTCAGGCTAAGAGAGTCGTGGGGGGCACACAGACAGCGCTTATAAGCTTGCCTGTTGAAGCTGCGAAGAAGGCTATCGCAGCAGGTAAGGTTCGAGTCGGCTGGGTGGTATGCCGAATGCGGGAGCGGGTATCGCTTAAACCGTGCTTCAAATGCATGAAGTTCGGTCACCTAGCGAGAAACTGCAGCAGCAGCCAGGATAGAGCAAGGCTGTGCCGAGGCTGCGGAAAAGAGGGTCACAAGGTAAAGGAGTGTGACCAAGCTGCCAAATAATTTGTAGGGAAGAAGAGGGCAGGGATAGCGGGCACGTGACTGGAGGTAGTAGATGTCCGGCCTTCAAAGAGGCACGAGAAGCAGAAGAAGATAAGGTTCATACAGATAAACTTGAACCACTGTCAAGCGGCACAAGATCTGCTGGCACAGACAGTCTATGACATTCGCAATCGTCTGCGAGCAGTATAGAAACCTGCACAGCGGCGTCTGGATAAATGATAGCAGCGGCACGTCAGCGATATGGATGTGCGGGAGCCGAGCCATGAAAGATACCATGAGAAGCCCAGAGAATGGCTTCACGCGGGCAAAAGTAGGCGGAATACACGTCTACAGCTGCTATGCGGCCCCAAGCCTGACCCTAGACGAGTACGAGTCAATGTTGGAAAGGTTAGCCGCCAACGCGAGTCCCCATTACCCGGTAATATTAGCGGGTGATTTCAATGCTTGGGCTGTTGAATGGGGCAGCCGACAAACAAATGCAAGAGGGCGCATACTCCTAGAAGTATTCTCGCGACTAAACGTGGTGTTGGTCAACACCGGAGGCGAAAACACCCTCCAAAGGGGTGGGAGATCACCTGTAATCGACATCATTTATGTGAGCGATTCAGTGACCAAGGACCTACAGTGGCGGGTGAGCGATGGGTACACGCACAGCGAGCACCAAGCCATCATCTTCAAGATAGGTCAGGGTATAGAAAAGAGGAATCTTACGTACGGAACGGCTAGAGGATGGGCCGTTAAGAAACTCGACGCAGAGGTGTTTGAGGAAGTATTCCTGCATGATGCGAGGTCGGCAGGAGGTGCCAGGGAAGAAGCAGAGCGAATCGAAGATTCGCTTAAACATGCATGTGATGTATCCATGCTTCGGCGCGCCGGCAATCGTCAACATCCACCAAACTTATCGTGGAACACCGAGATCGACAAATGCCGAAGGACCTGCCTGAAAGCGAAAACGAGAACTCAGAGAAATCGGAACCGTCCGGATTTCGATGAACTCCTTAAGAGATATAAGGAAGCGAGGTAAAGGCTGAAGAAGGCCATCGCTAGAAGTAAATACGAGCACTACAAAAGGTTGTGCCGAGAAGCAAATACGAACCCCTGGGGCGGAGCCTAAAAAATGGCCATGTCAGCGGTCAAGGGCAAGCGCTCTCCGCCGATCGCCTGCCCCGCGCTGCTCCAGAGTATTGTGCACGTTCTGTTTCCACAGAACGTACGCACCGTCGAACTACCCACCCTTCAGGTGGACCCAGAAGAGGTACCTGCGGTGACCGCAGATGAGATTCTGGAGGCTGCAAAAAAGGTAGCCATCAATAAGGCCCCTGTCATGGATGGCACACCAAATAAAGCGGCGAAGCTAGCAGCTTCAATAGCGCTAGACAGGTTCGCTGAAGTCTTCACAGCGTGCCTGAGAGAGGGGATCTTCCCGGAGCGATGGAAACAGCAGAAACTCGTGCTCCTACCGAAGCCGAAGAAGCCTTTATTCCTGAGCGGACATGGGGGGTATAGGATATACCTCCACCGCTTCGGCCACGATGATTCACCGTTGTGTCCGGTATGCCCAGGCGCCACTAACGCCGGAAAACATCGTAGACCATATGATGAGATCCGAGGAAAAGTGGAAGAAAGTGGAAGTAACCCTGAAGGCCATTCACAGAAAGTTAAGGCGAGAAGAAGCCACAAGAAATAGAGAAAGGCGAAGAAATGCCGAGAGTAGTAGCAACCCCTAAGGTACCTTCTAATATATTGCTTATGGTGTACAACTTATCACACCCTTTCATGTGATACCCATGTCTTGGGTGTTGTGAATAAAATGGCAATCTGCCCTCTTAAGATGGCCGCCATGGACCAAACGATAAATTGAGTATGCTACATTACTTATGGTGCTCTACTTATCATACCCTTTAATTTGATACCCTTGTCTGACCCTTGTGAAGAAAGTGGTAATCTTCCTCTTGAGATAGCCGCCATGGACCAACGATATATTGAGTATCCTATATTGCTTATGGTGTTCTATTTATCATACTCTTTCATTTGATACCCATGTCGAAGGGGTTGTGAAGACAATGGTAATTCGCCCTCTTGAGATGGCCGCTAGGAATCAAACGATATATTGAGTATACTATATTGCTTATGGTGTTCTAGTTATCATAATCTTGCATGTGATACCCATCTCGAAGGGGTTGAGAAGAAAATGGTAATCCACCCTCTTGAGATGGCCGAAATGGACTAAACGATATATTGAGTATACTATGGCTTATGGTCTCCTACTTATCATACTCTTTCATTTGATACCCATGTCTAGGGAGTTGTGAAGAAAATGGTAATCCGGCCTCTTGAGATGGCCGCCATGAATCTAAAGACATGGCCTATGGCATTCTACATATAATGCCCTTTCATTTGATACCCATGTCGAGGGGGTTGTGAAGAAAATGGTAGTCCGCCGTCTTGAGATTGCCGCCTTCGACCAAACGATATATTGAGTATACTATATATTGCTTATGGTGTTCTACTTATCATACTCTTTCATTTGATACCCATGTAGAGGGTGTTGTGAGGAAAGTGCTAATCCGCCCTCTTGAGATGGCCGCTATGGACCAAAGGATATATTGAGTATACTATTTGCTTATGGTGATCTACTGATCATACTCTTTCATTTGATACCCATGTCGAGGGAGTTGTCAAGAAAATGGTAATTCGCCCTCTTGAGATGCCCGCCATGGACCAAACGATATATTGAATATACTATATTGCTTATGGTGTTCTTCTTATCGTACTCTTTCATTTGATACCCATGTCGAGGGGGTTATCAAGAAAATGGTATACCGCCCTCTTGAGATGGCCGCCATGGACCAAACAATATATTGAGTATACTTTATTGCTTATGGTGTTCTACTTATGATACTCTTTCATTTGATACCCATCTAAGGGGTTGTAAAGAAGATGGTAATCCGCCCTCTTGAGATGGCCGCAATGGACTAAACGATATATTGATTATACTATATTGCTTATGATGTTCTACTTATCATACTCTTTTATTTGATGCCCATGTCGAGGGGGTTGTGAAGAAAATGGTAATCCGCCCTCTTGATATGGCCGCTATGGACCAAACGATATATTGAGTTATTGCTTATGGTATTCTACTTATCATACTCTTTCATTTGATACCCTAGAAAATGGTAATCCGCCCTCTTGAGATGACCGCCATGGACCAAATGATATATTGAGTATGCTATATTGCTTATGGTGTTCTACTTATCATACTCTTTCATTTGATACCCATGTCGAGGGGGTTGTGAAGAAAATGGTAATTCGCCCTCTTGAGATGGCCGCCATGGACCAAACGATATATTGAGTATACTATATTGCTTGTGGTGTTCTACATATCATACCCATTCATTTCGCACCCATGTCGAAGAGGTTGTGAAGAATATTTCAATCCGCCCTCCTGAGACGGCCGCCATGGATATAAAGGTATATTGAGTATACTATATTGCCTTGTCATCGGAGCTAAAGCTGTATGCAAAATTCCAGCAGAATAGGATATCCGGAAGTATTTGAAAAATCGATTGCAAAATTTGTTCCTTGAAGAAAACAGTAATCCGTCCTCTTGACACGGCCTCAAGGATCCAACGGTATAATGAGTATACCATGTTACATTGTCATCGAATCTGAAGCTGTGCGCAAAATTTCAGGGTGATCGGGTAACCGGAAGTATTCAAAAAAACGAATGCAAGACCGGACAAGCAGACAGACAAGAAAGCGAGCTAATAAAAACGTTTTAAAATATTCAAATAAATGGTACTAAATCAAAATATATATTGATTTCGGTAGTTCATGCACTATTATTACGAAGAGTGGAGCTCAAAGAATAGGTTTAAGGATAGGCGAAATGGATTGCGTCATAATAAGAGGTTATGGAAATGGCAGAACCAATGGCATAGGATCAGTAATTTGCACCATATTGATGAAGTTGAACTAGAAATTAAGGCAGTAGTTGTAGAAGATCATGAGCAAGACGTGCCAGCACTCATAGGAAGAACTTTTACGGAGAACCCGGAGATTTTAGTTACTAAAGATTACCACAAGCTACATTTTACGCGTACAGACAAGCAGGATGAGATGAAACAATTTCCCCAAGTTATCACAAGGCCACCATCATTAAAAATATGTAGCACTACGGGCGGCCGGAACTCAAGGGGTTCCGATGAACAATATGAAATTCGTGAAAACTATGACTGACGAGTATACAGGAAGCATTTATGTAGAATCCAGTATGAGATATAAAGAAGGTAGTGAATCATGCGTACCGCGTGCTATATTAAAAACAGATAGTGATAAAATAGTTTATGCTCCTTTCTTAAATCTTTCCGAACAAGATTTGATTATTAAGGCAGGAAAGACCTTAATGCCTACGTTGACAAACTACTGCGTGTATGAAGAAGATTTACCCGAACTAAATATCGAAGACATAAAAACTGGCCCAATTAATGCAGAAGAAAAGCAGAAACTAGTGGAGCTTTTACAGGAGTTTAGGAGTTGCATAGCTCAAAGTACCAAAGAGCTTGGTTGTGCGAAATCGGCAGAAATGGAGATACAACTGGATCACAATATACCTTTTTCTTACTGTCCGTACCGTATGGTCAGACAGGAACAGGATGCAGTGCATGAGATTATTAACGACTTAATTTCAAATAATATAATTTAAGAATCAAATTCCAACTATTCATCCCCGATAGTCTTGGTCAAGAAAAAGAATGGAGAGCAAAGACTTTGTATTGATTATCGGAAATTGAATACAAAGACAATTACCCGCTACCAAGAATTGACGACCAGATCTACCGATTGCAGGGGAGGGATTTTCTATACCAGTTTGGATTTGTTTGAGGTCGGGCTACTATCAAATACCGATGGCGGAAGACTCTAAGCGTTACACTGCAATTGTGAGAAATTCAGGACAATACGAGTTCAACCGCATGCTATTCGGATTAACTAACGCTCCAAGAGTATTTCAAAGGCTCATGAACATGATTTTAAGCGCAGTTAGTGACATTGCGTCTGTTTATTTGGACGTTGTGTTACTCCATGCGGAGACTATTCCGAAAGCTTTGGAAGGACTTAGAGAAGTATTAGGGATATTACGCAAGGAGGGACTCACATTAAACCTAACAAAGTGTCTTTCTTTATGACATCAATAACATTTCTTGGTTATGAAATTACCCAGCGCAAGGTTAAACCGGGTGCAGAAAAAACAAGAGCAGTAAAAGATTTCGCCGTACCTAAAAATGTCCACAACGTAGCCAATTCCTGGGACTTACGGGATATTTTCGTCATGTTGTTAAAGACTACGCAAACATAACGCTTCCCTTGACAATGTTAACTAGAAAGAATATCGCCTGGAAATGGACGGTCGAGGAAGAAAATGCATTTCGTACTCTCCAAAAAGCATTGGTCGAAAAGCCAATACTAGCTGTATTCAACCCTAAGGCCACCACCGAAGTGCATTTTGATGCCAGCTCAGCCGCTTAGGGGGGTATACTGCTGCAGAATCAAGAAGATACTAGACTGCATCCAGTCGCCTACTACAGCAGGCAGACTACCGATACCGAAAATAAGTTTCATTCGTATGAGCTTGAAACTCTTGTTGTAGTGGAGTCATTGAAGAAATTTCGATCATACTTGTTAGCCATGAATTTTACTGTGGTTACAGATTGTAATGCGTTAAGAGCTGCAAAAGAGAAAAAAGATCTCATTCCTCGAATTGCCAGATGGTGGTTACAAATCCAGGAGTATACTTTTAAGGTGGTCTACAGGCCGGGAAACAGAATGAAACATGCCGATGCATTAAGCCGTAATCCAGCTATTGAAGAAACAGTTATGAGTCAGTATAACACAAGCTGATTGGGTACTGGCAGGGCAACTAACCGACGATCAAATCAAAGAAATTCATCGGGTGTTGTCGCAAACACCGATAACGGAATATGAGAAAAATATTTATAAAAATTACGCTTTAAGGAATGGTCGTGTTATCGAATAACTGCAAGAGGAATACAGTGGGTAGTTCCGCGTGGCATGTGGCGTGGAGGCAGCAGGTTGTGAGAGCCGCGCATGAAGACTTAGGTCATTTCTCTATCGAGAAAACCTTATACCGTCTTTGTGAGAATTACTGGTTCCCTAGAACACGACAGTATGTAGAGAAGTATATTTCATGCTGCATACGATGTCTGTATAACAAAAGATTAGCAGAAAAGAAAGAGGGGTTTCTTCATCCTATTCCAAAAGAGCCAAAACCTATGAAGACAATTCACATCGATCATTTGGGATCGTTTCCCAAAAGTAAAAGAGGAAACCATCACCTGATTGTTATCATAGATGCATTTACGAAGTTTGCGTTCCTGAAAGCAGTGAAAACGACAAGGAAAGATGGGACGAAAATATACGAACAGTGCAGTTTGCAATCAACAATAACGTGAACAAAAGCACTGGAAGCACACCAAGTATGTTATTGTTTGGATTTAGACCAAGGAGCAATAACGACTCTATACTTACCGACGAAGTAACGCAAATGTCGGGCGTTATCGCAGATGCAACAGAAGAAAGGAGATTAGCTTATGAAAGGGTCATCAAGGAACAACAAAAGCAAAAACACCATTTTGATAAAAAGAAGAAAAAGGCTAGAGTTCATATTGTTGGCGAGAGTTTATATTGCTGGAGGGCGATATTGTTCTCATTGAGAAAAATGAACCAGCCGCGAATGTCAGCAGGAAGTTGCTTCCGCCCTATAGTGGTCCGTTTGTTGTTAAAAAGGTTCTACCAAACGATCGGTATATCATAGCATATATGACAGGATCATACAGATCAACCCGGAGCTATGAACAGACAGTCGCTGTAGAACACATGAAACCTTGGTGTTCAGGTGAAGGAGTTTCCGAAGAAACAGGTGATGAAAGCGACGAGGATGAGGTAGTGGTGTCCAGCGATGAACTTAACAGGATGGCCGAATGTAAGATTTTATGAAGGTTTGTATATGGCAACTCCTTTATAATTCTTCTTTTTGGTGCAAGTTACACTATCATTCATTTCGTTTATTACCCCCATACACAAAACCGGTCTTTTAGGCAAGGGGTCGCAGGGAAGTACAATTCATGCGTCTTATGACTCCTCACTTTTGAGCCAGAAAATTTGCCAGACTCACCCTCCCATTACACTAACATCGTACTCGGGGGTCTGCGAAAACTATGAGAAATTCCCCCTCTCATTCGCGTTTATTGCACAACTACAAACGCATCACAATATTTACACAAAATATATAGTTTAAAAAAACCAAAAAATACGCTTTTAATTTAAAACGAACTAAAAAATAAAAAATAATTTTTAATGTAAAATTTTTATTGCTCCAGCCAGTATATGGGAACAACCTACGTTTCGAAATGTAAAAAAGCGTGGGGCTCCTTACCTATTTCCTTATTTTATTAACATTGGAACTTTTCGTTTGCGCCCCACGCTTTTTTACATTTCGAAACGTAGGTTGTTCCCATATACTGGCTGGAGCAATAAAAATTTTACATTAAAAATTATTTTTTATTTTTTAGTTCATTTTAAATTAAAAGCGTATTTTTTGGTTTTTTTAAACTATATATTTTATTTTCTACTTTTTAGTCTATTATATGGTTTCTACCATTTTCTTGTCACCACGATGTTAGCTTTAAAATGGTGTCACACAATTGCAAAATTCAGCCGCCATCCTGGACCCGTCATCTTGATTTTTTTGCAAAATAGTCAGATTACATTGTCATCCAAACTAAACGTGTGTGCAAAATTTTAGCTCAATCGGAAACCGGGAAGTGGGTCAAATTTAACTTACAAGATTTTATTACATACATACATAGTTACAAGTGAAGCTAATAAAAGCGTATTAAAAATTTGGTGTCTGTCAAGAGGGTTTACGGACGATAGTTTAACGTGACAACGTCATGAGAAAACATTGATGAAATGATTGCATACTTTTATGAATAAAATTGAATCATTTATATTAAACTACCCGCGTGCGTTGCAACGCCTTTCAATAAAATAAGATTATGAGGACACAATCTGCGATAGGAAAAAGCTATAGTGAAAAAAAAAACAAATCTGGGAAAATTGAATTCGGGAGATGACCGCCATGGACCAAATGATATATTGAGTATACTATATTGCATATGGTGTTCTACTTATCATACTCTCTCATTTGATACCCATCTAGAAGGGGTTTTGAAGAAAATGGTAAACCGCCCTTTTGAGATGGCCGCCATGGACCAAATTATAAATTGAGTATACTATATTGCTTATGGTGTTCTACTTTTCATAGCCTTTCATTTGATACCCATGTCTCGGGTGTTGTGAAGAAAATGGTAATCCGCCCTCTTGAGATGGCCGCCATGAATCTAAAGACATAGTCTATGGCATTCTTCTTATAATGCCCTTGGTAGTGAAGAAAATGATCATCCTCCCTCTTGAGATGACCGCCATGGACCAAACGATATATTGAGTATACTATATTGCTTATGGTGTTCTAATTATCATACCCTTTCATTTGAAATCCATATCGAGGGGTGTGAAGATAATGGTAATCCAACCTCTGGAGATGGCCGCTATGGACCAAACGATATATATTGAGTATACTATATTGCTTATGTGTTCTACTTATCATACTCTCTCATTTGATACCCATCTCGAAGGGGTTGTGAAGAAAATGGTAATCCGCCCGCTTGAGATGATCGCCATGGACCAAACGATATATTGAGTATACTTTATTGCCTATGGTGTTCTACTTATCATACTCTTTCATTTGATATCCATGTCGAAGGTGTTGTGAAGAAAATGGTAATCCGCATTCTTGAGGTGGCCGCTATGCTTTTTCGTTTGCATTTCACAGTTTTCGTCAGTGTAATGTTCACTATTTTCTTATACACTGGCACCCAGTTAGGAGACAGTGGTTGGCTTGCTTTGCCTATTGTTGACAATTTGACAAATTTAATCTAATTAATATTGACAATTTTAATCAAATTTTTAAGATTACTACGATCAAATTTTTAAAATTACTTCGGGAGATAACGGGACATAACGGGACAATGAGTCATCATTTTTCGTGCATGCAGCCGGCGTTCATCGTTTTAATAGACGTTGTCACGTCAAAAAGAGGTCGAAAAATGAATGCTTCATACCAAAGCCTTCTATATTTACAAGCCATGCTGTAGGTGTGTGTGTGTGGTTGTATGAAGTCCCAACTTAAATTCGTGAAATATCGAAGTCCCATTAAAATCAAAGGGAAAGAAGTTTTCGTTCCGCGGAAAGTGCTGTTTCGAGTGCGATTTTATTGAAAATAAGAGCTATTCCATCAATGTAAAAAACGTACAATAATGCAAAAAGTACCCAATTTACCTGTCATAAATTTGCAATTTAAATAAATAGTGTTATTAATAAGATTTACGGGGTTTATGTTGGCAATGGAGAAAAAAATATTAAAATCCCTTTGATAACGAGGAAAACAAGTGTTTCGTGCCGCGGAAAGTTTTCTATTAATGAAAGTGCCGGGATTTTTTGTTAAAAATAATAGTTTTTTTATAAAGATAAAAGCAAAATTTTCGTTTATTACATTTATACATTACATTATTTACGTTACATTTATTATTTACATTATTATCACAACTTTATATTATGTAGTTAATAAATGTTACAATTAATGTCCATAATTTTTGTTTTTATTTGGTTTAAAGAAGATTTTATCCCCAAAAATTTATTCCCAATAAACGTACATAACCGCACTCCACACAGTCTGACAGCAAAATTGAAGTCCCATGCACCTTTGAATGTGAGTGTGAAATTTTGTTGTGCATGGCTTGTAAATATAGAAGGCTTTGCTTCATACACAAACCGTTTTGATGTCAGTATCGAGTGATGGATAGTGTAACTTGCACCTTTGTCCCGCTGTTATAAATATTTGAAAAGGGTGAGAGCATGTGCATGCGTTCGCAGGTAAAACTTGTGGCATTTTGAGTGTGATGTAAATAGTTATCTGTACATAAAAAAGCCTGTCTGGTTAATTTCTTTGTTGAGATTTCTTTGTTTGCTTATTAGTCATTATGTATTCTTTTGTTCGGTTATTAGTCATTATGTATTTCTTTGCTTTAAAATATGTAAATGCATTCTTGGGGGTAGGGGTAGCGCACTAATGCTGAAAATAGTTAGAAATGGTCATTCGAAAAAGTCCATTTGAATGAAAAGGTATTTTATTTTATTGGAATTGATCGAAAGTGTTTTTATTTTAATTATAGTAAGTCAATTTAATTATAGTGAGAGTACGATAGAGGTGAGTTATCTCATAGGGTTTAATGTTTCCCTGTGTGAATGTGTGTAGTTATGGTAGTTTTTCGGAATTAAGTTAGAATTGATTTCCTCGGTTGTTTTGTGTTGTTCGACAAGTGTCCATAAGGAATAATGCCTGTGCCACACTCCTGGGAGACCTATGTTAGTGTTCGCCTCTTTTGACATGGCAACGTCTATTAAAACGATGAATGCCGGCTGCATGCACGAAAAATGATGACTCATTGTCCCGTTATATCCCGTTATGTCCCGTAGTAATTTTAAAAAATTGATTGTAGTAATCTTAAAAATTTGATTAAAATTGTCAATATTTAATTAGATTGAATTTGTCAAGTTGTCAACAATAAGCAAAGCAAGCCAAACACTCTGTTTCCTAACTGGGTGCCGGTGTATAAGAAAATAGTGAACATTACACTGA
The DNA here is from genome assembly GCA_949987705.1 of Thereva unica. Lineage (NCBI taxonomy): Eukaryota > Metazoa > Arthropoda > Insecta > Diptera > Therevidae > Thereva > Thereva unica. Next base: position 128,946,111 of record OX465281.1, read on the forward strand.
CGAAAACTTTGAAATGCAAACCAAAACAGTTTCCTTGCGTTCCTGCTTGTGCTATTACCATTCACAAGTCGCAAGGTGGGACGTTTACTGTTATTGTTTATAAACTTGTACTCCTCGGAGCAACCACAACAGCTGGTGTACGTGGCGCTGAGTCGGGTAACGAATATAGACGGCTTGCACATCATCACGGAAAAAGATGCGCCTTTTATCTTCAAACACCGACGGGATGGGAACGACTCACAGACTACTCGAGATGTCCGTAACGAATACATTCGACTCCGTGGACACGCCCTTCAAACAATCACTTCAAAAGCAGTGAAATTTTGTGATGACGGTAACAACGCTGGGCAAACTGTAGTGACAAACCTTAATGTTCAGAGTTTGTCTGCGCACTTCGCCGATATTGAAACGGATCCCGTGATACCAAGAACGGATTATTTGGTATTGACTGAAACGTGGATGCGTGACAATTTTGATCCAGTTCCAATCAATAATTAATTATGAATGTATAACCAGGCAGAATAATCGATCGGATTCTGATACAAACGCAGCTGGTGGAGTGGCAATCTATCGAAAATTAACATCAACATCCACGGCCAAAGTTCTCCACGTTGAATTTACGGACACAACTCGTCTCATCAGAAACACAGGCGAGGTCTGCTTGGCTGAAATTACATGCTTCACTGCTGATACAACGTTTAAAATTGTACTTGGCGCAGTGTATATTCATCCTGGAGCAAGTGTCTCAAACATTAGTGTATTGCTGCACCAAGCATTCTTTCCGTACCTGCATAGCAGGCAGTATGTGCATCCGATCATGCAAGTTGATACCAATGTACTAATTCTTCTTTGTGGCGACTTCAACACAAACGTGAAAAATGATGATACATTCCTCAAATTCATGAAGGATATGTACAATCTCGAATGCACATCAGATGTTACTAAGTCAACAATGCTGAGAGGAACAACCCTCGATTTGACTTTTTCAAGGCACATTACACTTGAAACACTCCCATTTATTTCATACTTTTCCTATCATCGACCTATCCTTAACAGAATAACACAGATTGCAAGAAGTTAAATATCAGACATGTATAAAAGCTGTAAATGAATTTGTTACTACACATTGTTACTTGTAAATAATCTGTTCATTAAAGTAATAAACATATTTGAATCCATCAGGGCAAATAAAAGCTAATTTATCAATCAAAATGAATATTTCATTTCACTCCTTTTTGTATCCATACAAGATAATGATAATTTAATATAAACGATTCAATTTTATTCATAAAAGTATGCAATCATTTCATCAATGTTTTCTCATGACGTTGTCACGTTAAACTATCGTCTGTAAACCCTCTTTACAGACAACAAATTTTTTCACTGGGTGTCGATGGTTTTCTCCACCTTGAGGCTGAACGAATCGATACGTTAGGCACTCGTGATGGTGTTCTCCTTGTGCCTAAAAGTGGATGGTTTTCTCCACATGTGAGGCTAAAGGTATCGTCGTTCCACAGGCACTTGTGATGGTGTTCTCCTCGTGCTTGTGCGTGGAAGGTTTTCTCCACATGAAAGGTCAAAAGAGCATTGGCATAGGATAAAAGGTGACACCCTTGTCGAACGTGGTTGCGCATGTGCGTTGACTTTCGTGAAGACCTTAGTTGTATTTTCGAGTATTTTACAAAATACCAGGAAGGAAAAGGGCTCACGTGTTGTTTTCTTTTATAGGGAACTTGACGGTTGGCAGGGCGATCATCAGCCCATCATACGCCTAGGGTTCGGGAGAATAGTTGAGGAGTGGGCAAACATAACGGCACATGGCCATGGTTGGCGGTTTTCAGTGTTTTGACGGAATCGTGTTCATTACACTAAACTGCAACTAATTTCAATCTCAGACACTTCAAAAATCACTTTCATGTAATATTTTTTTGTTAGCAAAGTAACGGTTTCCCTGCAGAAAGGCATATGTCCTACGAATATTCATATTTTTTAACCATTCGTTAATGTGGATTTTCAAAAGGGCACGTATTTCATACAAAAAAGTTTTTAATCAACAATGGAAGTTCATTGCACCTCACCTGGGGCCCTAATTACATCGATTTGTATGTGCATCATAAAATGCACTAAAAATGCACTAAAATTTACCTCACTTTTGCCTCCCACGGCCCCAAAACAAGCCGTAGGGGGCACTATGACCCCTTAAAATTTGCGTAACAGTCCCTACTATTAGGAAAAAATACCAGAAAAATCCCCCCTTGCCTCTAAGGGGGCCAGGGAGCTACCCAAAAGGCTAAAAACAAAAAAAAACATGTCCAGTTGGGTTCCTGCAAAAGGACATGTCCCGTTTTGTTAAACCCTTGAATGGACATGTGTCCATTGTGTCCCTGCAAAAGGGCACATGTCCATTTTTGTTTTAATTTTTTCTCTTAAAGTATTAAACATATTTAAAAAATTTTTTTCCGTCTGAATGAGTTCAAATAGTAGCACAACCTACCATACTCATAAATAGTTAACGTGATCAGTTCAGAGGCAGAAACAGTTTTTTGCGATTTCTGAACAATTTGCAAAACTGGACATGTGCCGTTTTATTCGCCCACTCCTCAGTTGTAGTAAATAAAAAAAAAATCAGGTGCGGTCATGGGACCCCCGTCAGGAACGAAGTTCCTTACGATTTTTTTACAACTGCGAATGTAACTCCAAATAAAATCTGTATATTTTATTTATTTTTACTTCATACCATTTTTCAAGCAAATAATGTAAAGGATCGAATCAAATCAAAAATTTAATTTAATATTTTAGGAAAATATTTATTATAATATTAACATTCCAAAACTTTCCAATAAAAAATTTTAAATTTTATCACCAAATTGTAACATAGAAATTATTGGCTTATGATAACTATAATAAGATGCATATACTTCAGAATCAATTTTGTACAAGAATCTTGAAAAAACGGCATCAACTGTAGTACAGTATTTCGTTGTGTACTGTGCTGGATCATTATTCATACTCAAATTTAATGTGTGATAAAAAGGAAGTGAAGATTTTAAATTTGTCTTTTTCATTGAAGTTAATATTGAAGTCTCCAGATAATATTAGTGGAAGTTTATGACATAGTAATTTATATTCTCTCTCAGTATATTCTCCCGATTAAAAATAATTTCATGGTTAATTTCCTTACTAGCACGCACGCGCCCGCAGCTAGCACGCATAGCGAACAAACAGGCACGCCACAAAAGTACGTACTCTCCCGCCACAGGCACGCACGCTCCCGCCACAGGGATACACGCTCCCGCCACACGCACGAAAATCTCAAAATGTGCCTGATGACGACTTTACATACATATATAATACTCTTCTCCATCTTTTTTAAGAGGCGTAGAATTTTTATTCTAGGAAAAAAAAAATTTTTCTTTCATTTTAAATTTGAGTTTCGTGCGTACCAGCTGCATGCTAGCTGCGGGCTCGTGTTATTTTCACTCAGGCGTGCATGCTAGCTGCGGGCGCCGTGCGGGCTAGTGCATGCCAGCTGCGTGCTAGCTGCCGGTGAATTTCATTTTTACTCGTGATTTATAATATTCGTGCGTACCAGCTGCATGCTAGCTGCGGGCTAGTCTTCAGGCGTGAATGCTAGCTGCGGGCGCCGTGCGGGCTAGCGCATACCAGCTGCGTGCTAGCTGCGGGCGAATTTCATTTTTAATCGGGCTAACAGGGATCGATGAATAAATAATGTAATATCCTCAATCTTTTGATTTGGTGATATATAAACAGCTACAATAACTATTTCATGATCTTTTCTTATTTTACAATTCACTGAACAAATGTCTCCAACTGATGAATGTCTAGTACTCAATGCAGTCATGTTTGACAAAATAGTTTCCATATTTGGTTGGCAAATGTTGACACTATCTTTATAGTTTTGGTATATTGCGACCCACCTGCATGAATATTGTCTCGTTTATAATGAGAAATGCAATTGAAATTAGGAAGGATAATTTCTTCTTCATTTCTCATCTATGTTTCAGTAAGTAATAGAATATTACAATTTCCAGTAACTGGATCAATGAAATCTAAAATATGATTTTTTAAACTTTGGCAATTAAAAGTTAATACTGAAAGACCTATTTTGTTACAAATCATATCCAAAACCATTTGCGTTCTGGTCTGCAATGTGTTTAAAGATAATCTTTGAAATTCTTGCAGAAATTTCTCTGTTGATCTAGCTTGCTTTCGATTATGATAAAACTTAAATTTCGTTGGATCATCTTGAGGTGTTACAATATACAAATTTTCTATATTTGTTGCACGAGATAACGCAACGTATACAAGTTCTTGGGAATGATCTTTGCTGTACTCGTAAACAATTTCACTGAAAGTTCCACCCTGCGATTTATGTATGGTCATAGCGCAAGCCGCAATTAAAGGTGGTGTTCCACTTATCATACCCTTTCATTTGATACCCATGTCGAGGGAACTGTGAAGAAAATGGTAATCCGCCCTCTTGAGATGGCCGCCATGAATATAAAGACATAGCCTATTGCATTCTACTTATAATGCCCTTTCATTTGATACCCATGTCGAGGGAGTGGTGAAGAAAATGGTAATCCGCCCTCTTGAGATGACCGCCATGGACCAAACGATATATTGAAAATACTATATTGCTTATGGTGTTCTACTTATCATACTCTTTCATTTGATACCCATCTCGAAGGGGTTGTGAAGAAAATGGTAATCCGCCCTCTTGAGATGGCCGCCATGGACCAAATGATGAATTGAGTATGCTATATTGCTTATGGTGTTTCATTTATCATACTCTTTCATTTGATACCCATGTCGAGGGAACTGTGAAGGAAATGGTAATCCGCCCTCTTGAGATGGCCGCCATGGACCAAACGATATATTGAGTACACTATATTCCTTATGGTGTCCCACTTATCATACCCTTTCATTTGATACCCATGTCTCGGGTGTTGTGAAGAAAATAGTAATCCGCCCTCTTGAGATGACCGCCATGAATATAAAGACATAGCCTACTGCATTTTACTTATAATGCCCTTTCATTTGATACCCATGTCGAGGGGGTTGTGAAGAAAATGGTAATCCGCCGTCTTGAGATGGCCGCCATGGACCAAATGATATATTGAGTATACTTTATTGCTTAAGGTATTCCACTTATCATACCCTTTCATTTGATAGCCATGTCTCGGGTGTTGTGAAGAAAATAGTAATCCGCCCTCTTGAGATGGCCGTCATGAATATAAAGACATAGCCTACTGCATTCTACTTATAATGCCCTTTCATTTGATACCCATGTCGTTGGAGTGGTGAAGAAAATGGTTTACTTATCGTACTCTTTCATTTGATACCCATCTCGAAGGGGTTGTGAAGAAAATGGTAATCCGCCCTCTTGAGATGGCCGCCATGGACCAAATGATAAATTGAGTATACTATATTGCTTATGGTGTTTCACTTATCATACTCTTTCATTTGATACCCATGTCGAGGGAACTGTGAAGGAAATGGTAACCCGCCCTCTTGTGATGGCCGCCATGGACCAAACGATATATTGAGTACACTATGTTCCTTATGGTTTCCCACTTATCATACCCTTTCATTTGATACCCATGTCTCGGGTGTTGTGAAGAAAATAGTAATCCGCCCTCTTGAGATGACCGCCATGAATATAAAGACATAGCCTACTGCATTCTACTTATTTGATACCCATGTCCTGGGGTTGTGAAGAAAATGGTAATCCGCCCTCTTGAGATAACCTCCATGGTCCAAACGATATATTGAATATTCTATATTGCTTATGGTGTTCTACTTATCGTACTCTTTCATTTGATACCCATTTCGAAGGGGTTGTGATGAAGATGGAAATCCGCCCTCTTGAGATGGCCGCCATGGACCAAATGATAAATTGAGTATACTATATTGCTTATGGTGTTCCACTTTTCATACTCTTTCATTTGATACCCATGTCGAGGGCACTGTGAAGAAAATGGTAATCCGCTCTCTTGACATAACCGCCATGGACCAAACGATATATTGAGTAAACTATATTGGTTATGGTGTTCTACTTATCATACTCTTTCATTTGATACCCATCTCAAAGGGGTTGTGAAGAAAATGGTAATCGGCTTCTTAAGATGGCCACTATTGACCAAATGATAGATTGAGTATACTATATTGCTTATGGAGTTCTACTTTTCATAGCCTTTTATTTTGATACCCATGTCTGGGTGTTGTGCAGAAAATGGTAATCCGCCCTCTTGAGATGGCCGCCATGAATCTAAAGACATAGCCTATGGCATTCTCCTTATAATGTCCTTTCATTTGATACCCATCTCAAGTTGGTTGTGAAGATAATGGTAATCCGCCCTCTTGAGATGACCGCCATGGACCAAACGATATGTTGAATATTCTATATTGCTTATGGTGTTCTACTTATCGTACTCTTTGATTTGATACCCATCTCGAAGGGGTTGTGAAAAAAGTGGTAATCAGCCCTCTTGAGAAGGCTGCCATGGACCAAACGATAAATTAAGTATACTATATTGCTTATGGTGTTCTACTTATCATACTCTTTCATTTGATACCCATGTCGAGGGGGTTGTGAAGAAAATGGTAATTCACCCGCTGGAGATGTCCGCCATGGACCAAATGATATTTTGAGTATACTATATTGCTTATGGTGTTCTACTTATCATATCCTTTCATTGGATACCCATGTCGAAGGGGTTGTGAAGAATATTTCAATCCGCCCTCCTGAGACGGCCTCCATGGATCTAAAGGTATATACTATATTGCATTGTCATGGGAGCTAAAGCCGTGTGCAAAATTTCAGCATGATAAGATACCCGGAAGTATTTGTAAAATCGATTGCAAAATGTGTTCCTTGAAGAAAACAGTAATCCGTCCTCTTCAGGCCACGGCCATGAATCTGACGGTATAATTGGTATACCATAGTGCATTGTCATCGGAGCTGAAGTTGTGTGCAAAATTTCAGGGTGATCGGGTAACCAGAAGTATTAAAAAAATCGATTGCAAGATTTGTACCGGACAAACAGACAGACAAGAAAGCATAAGCATCTATCCTCGATAATGACCAATGCAAAAAGTGTGCACGTTCGTCATGCATGACACTTTGCATTATCATTTCTTCCTATAGCTATCGGTGCAAATTGATTCCAATTTCTAAAGAAAAACACTGCATTCTGATTTAATAAATTCACAAATTGCCTACTGGGATCGATACTCGCACGCATACATACACAAATTATCGCATTTTCTTACGTGACGATTTCTCCCAATTCACTCTACCCTCAAGCCGCGTTAAGGAACTTCGTTCCAAAATAGTTTCAAGGGTTTTTCCTTTATTTTGTATCAAACTGGTTTGCAATCGAAATCTACTAACGCACTTTCCAGAACATTGCATCCTGACTTGAAGGACATAACGTACTAACGGTGTAAGGGTTGAACTTGCCACATAAATAACGATAAATAACATCAAAAATAAAAATTATTTTATATATATCAATAGTAATGCAATTATCCGTAAAAATTTCAAATTTCTACGAACTAAAATACCAGAGAAAAAAATCTAAAAATTTGTCACCTTTTCGCAAGTGAAATAATCCCTTCAAATCCATTTCATTTCTCAAGATAATAAAAACATGATGCTTGTAGCCATTAAAGTTGTCTCACCCATTCAATAAATCATCATCATTTTTTCATCCTCCTTGCCCGCCTGAACAAAACAATCGGAATAAGCGCATAGGAATCTATTTTTAGATCTACATAAACTCAAAGCCGCAGCTTCTGATTTATTTTTTCAAATGCGCAAAGGGCTTTCACATAAACAAGAAAAAGTTTATTTCGGAAACTAACTATACATATATCGGAGCATAACACCCTGCGTTACTAACGCCCCCAGCTCGTGGTGCCGTAACTGGAAGTTAATTTGACTCGCGTTTGTCCATATCTACTTAGAATATAATCAATGTGTCAAGTTTATCAAAGCCAGCCGCGAGTATCTGCCCAAGTATGATTATAGCATTACATAACTTGATAAATCATTCATGGTCAGTCGAAAGCTTTAAAGAGTAATATTATTACAAACGATTCTAAGAGCTTGCGGCGTATTCAAGACCAGTTGTGTTTATTAGGTGAAACAGTGAACATTAATCTCGGAGTTGGCAGTGAACGTTTGCAGTTTTCAATTTATCATTTTGTTCTTTATTATTATCGATGGCGCAATATAATGAAGATGAACTTGAACCACCATCGTGGATGGACGAGCGCTTTTTGATAGAAGTTTTGAGCAATGCAGAAAACGATAAGAATATTACTGTAAGGTCGATTAGAGTACAATTCACGCATCATTTTCTTTTATGTACCTTACTAATCTCAAGGTTCTGTTTATACGTTTACAAATGTGCCATTATTTTGAGTAAAAATTTCTCAAATGTATCACTAAAAACCGAAGATTTATAATTTATAATGAATTTATGCTTGATCGGTAGGTTATTATGCACACAATCATGCCACGAAATAGTTTTGTAAAAAAAAATTAACAAAGTTATAAACAAATTAATTTTGAGAGCATTTTTATTTTGAAATTTTTTTGTAACCAGCCGAATTAATATTTTTTGTTCATCACAACGTCGTTGCTTAGATGAAAGATTGAATTTTAGGTATAATTGAAAAAAGTATAAAAAAAGTGAATATTTCATAATTAAATTACAAATGTTTAAAATTGTTAAACTACATCAAAATTTCTATTTAACAATGACATGTATTTGCTTATTCATCAACCTAAACTTAAAACGCGTTTTTGCATACAAAACGAATAGCAGTCGACGGCGCGGTGTGCAAACATGGCGTTGCATGGAGCGCGGTGCCCGGGGCGCGGTGGCCGGCGCGTGGTGCCCGGCGCGCGCGGTTTTCCTTGCAATGAAAAATCGCTATAACTTTGTTGAGAAAAGTGGCACGTGAGTTTTTTCAACGGATTATGATTCTGCATTTAATTTCCTATTGAAACATATTTTTTTTTTTAATTTTTACCTAGCGAAGAACATCTTTTTTTTTTTTTTCATTTTACATCTTATTTTGTTATTAACAATTATGAAATATTCACTTTTTTTATACTCTTTTCAATTATACCTAAAATTCAATCTTTCATCTAAGCAACGACGTTGTGATGAGCAAACAATATTAATTCGGCTGGTTACAAAAAAAAATTCAAAATAACAATGCTCTCAAAATTAATTTGTTTATAACTTTGTTAATTTTTTTTTTTACAAAACTATTTCGTGGCATGATTGTGTGCATAATAACCTACCGATTAAGCATAAATTCATTATAAATTATGAATCTTCGGTTTTTAGTGATACATTTGAGAAATTTTTACTCTTTATTATTGGATACAAATTCACAATTCTATGTATCATATTCAGGGAATTTTGCACTAATATGCTAATCCTTTAGGGAGTATTTTCTAGCCCCACTGAGATACAGGGTGTTTAATTTACTTAAACCTTAATAACTTCTAAACTTTTTATCGCAGAGCAACGTAATTAGCTATTTTTAGACAAAGCTTAGATGAAAAAGTACTAAAAAAAGTACGAAGTAGAGCCAATTTTAGCATTAAAATTGCTTATAACTTCCGGCCGTAGCAGAAAAACTTTTTGGGCAATTTTGAAAAAACAATTATCGGTTAACTGCGTATTTTTGGAGAAAAATGTGTTAGTTTTAATTTTAGTTAAAAAAAAAAACATACCTTCTAAACGGATTGACAGGTTTATAGACCAGTGCAGATACGCTTTTGAAAAGCCAAAAACTAGAAAAATTCTTAGCAGTATATGGAAGGTGGGAAAATTTAGGATAAATGCTACTTAAACAAGGAAAAATCGAGAGCACCGCAGCAGATGACCGGAAAGGGGGCGGGGGAGCCAAAATGTGAGTTTTAGGGGGTTAAACATGTTTTTTTGCGATTTCTGAGAAAAGTAGACCTCCTATCGAAAAACGTTAAATGTAAACGTTGTAGATAATTAAAAGATCTAGAGCTTTTGTTCAAACCATTTTTCGATATAACCTCAAAAAATGGAGAAAAACGTCAAAAACCGAGTTTTTCGTTTATCATTTTTATCTTTACAAAAATGATCCAATTTTAATGAAATTTGAGGGAAATGTAGATTTTCATGTTTCGAAAAGGCCCAATTTTTTTTCAAAGCGATTGGTTGTGTAGTTTTGTTTTTATGACCTTAATTTAAAAAAAAAGGCCCCATTTTCAATCAAAAAAGTTGGCGAACGAATTTTTGATTTTGAAAATTTTGAAGACGAGTTTTTTTTCGTTGAATCCTCTATTTTAAGATGGTGTAAAAAAATGATAGTGTCACAATAGAAAAACATCGATAAAAATTCGAAAACCCAAAAACATCCTTTTTCAAATATCGATTTTTCCGTTTTAGGCCAAAAAAAATATTTCTACTTATTCTGATGGCTTGTACATTAAAACTTACTGGGAGAACCCAGCACTCGACATTCGAGCACCATTTTATAAGTCTATAAGTCTTCAATAACAAAATTTTTCGAGAAGAATAAAACAAAATTGAAAAATGAAACAAATTTTTTATAGTTGGAAAAAGCAATGCCAAAAAACCAACTTTTATTATTTGCTAATGTCATATATTACATTTTATTGTATTACACTCTACTAGCTGCTAAATACAATTGCCCATGAGCAAAGACTATGCCGTGTTTAAATAATAAGTGTGTTCGCGTACTCGAGTGCTGTTATGTTGTAAATGAATTATTCAAACCTCATTTTTTTGGAGAGATGCTGTTCATCATGAAACAAACTCAACACATTTTTCAATCTCTTGAGAATCTTCAATAAAGTCATCGACTTCGTGAAGGTCCTCAAGCTCATCACAATCTTCATTATTAATAATCTCCTCCGAATCGCTGAGATCTTCTATTGGTTGATTTTCAGAATTTGAACAGTTGTTGGCTCCGGTACAATTGGAACATAAAAGGGAGCATTTTACTCCATGCTTTCGACAGCCACATCTTTTACTATCACAACCAGTTTCACAGCTGCAGCAGATAGATTTAAGCAAACTTTCAGGAATTAATTTCTTTTCGGTAAATTTAGGTGTTATTCCGTTTAAATGGTTTTTCCACCCCCAATCTGTAGCTTTCAGTTCGTTACCCAGCCAAGTCTGAATTTGAAAATAGACCCCGTAGCAGTGTTGTTCTGGTGCTCTCTCGGTTGGTGGTAGCTTTTCTAAATTGAACGAAGATCTTGCTGCAGCGGTTTGATACATTTCAAATCTTAATTCGTTTAAGGAAACAGCTTTTCTTATACACTTATTCAGAGACGCTATTAGCTTCAGTCCATTTTGAGCTATTGCTTGTTTGGCTGCATTTCTCTGTTAGAAAATTTCTGCCAGTTTTGATAAATTTTGGTTACCAAGCAGTAATTTTACGATCGTTTTTTTACTTTTCCCAGTAAAACTGGATGTCGTGACACAGTTTTTGCTGTATTATTTTGTTTTTTGTCTTTAATAAGTTGAATAATGTTTATTCTCGTGTTCTCATTTGAAACCGTTCGAACAATATTTTTGGTTTCATGAGTGCAGCTGACACCACATAAAAAACAACAAGTGCGAAAATCGAAGTCTTTTGCAGATTTTATAATTTCCTTACACGTCTTACTCGCGGGTAGCAAGTATTACCTATACGCATGATGAAAGAAAACCAGTGTAGACATAGATTAACTTGTAAAACCGGTTTTAATGCTTCTGAAGGAATACTAGTATAGTTACTCGCAATGGTACTTCATTTTTCCATCATCAAATATGTAGTATCAGATCAATCTTCTAACTATACCTTCATAAACTCAAAAAAATCATTTTATTAGGCAATAAATTAAATAAAAGAAGTAGCTCGGGCCGGCCTAAAACTGTAATTTTTCCCTTGCTTTCTTGGGTGAAATAATTGTTTAAACCAATTTTTTCACATCTGAAACTGTTACATGAAGCTCCCTTATAATATATTGCATTAAAACAGTTTTGCGCCACTCTTAAAGCTTTATGTCAAAGAGAGATAAAGAATTAGTGAAGTTTACGGAAAAATCGATATTTGAAAAAGGATGTTTTTGGTTTTTCGAATTTTTATCGATGTTTTTCTATTGTGACACTATCATTTTTTTACACCATCTTAAAGTAGAGGATTCAACGAAAAAAAACCCGTCTTCAAAGTTTTCAAAATCAAAAATTCGTTCGCCAACTTTTTTGATTGAAAATGGGGCCTTATTTTTAAATTAAGGTCATAAAAACAAAACTACACAACCAATCGCTTTGAAAAAAATTGGACCTTTTCGAAACGTGAAAATCTACATTTTCCTCAAATTTCATTAAAATTGGATCATTTTTGTGAAAGATAAAAATGATAAACGAAAAACTCGGTTTGTGACGTTTTTCTCCATTTTTTGAGGTTATGTCGAAAAATGGTTTGAACAAAAGCTCTAGATCTTTTAATTATCTACAACGTTTACATTTAACGTTTTTCGATAGGAGGTCTACTTTTCTACGAAATCGCAAAAAAACACGTTTAACCCCCTAAAACTCACATTTTGGCTCCCCCGCCCCCTTTCCGGTCATCTGCTGCGGTGCTCTCGATTTTTCCTTGTTTATGTAGCATTTACCCTAAATTTTCCCACCTTCCATATACTGCTAAGAATTTTTTTTTTCTCAAAAATTATCTGCACTGGTCTATTAAGGCTCAAACAGAACCAATCCGTTCCGTCCGTTTTTAAAAGTTGAAAATTTGATATCTCCATAAACTTTCTATGAGACAAACGGAGCGGTAGCCACAATCAAGCGTACGGAAGGTCAACAATAACAAAGAAAAAACGTACGAAGCGGACGGAACGGATTGGTTCTATTTGAGCCTTTAAGCTATCAAGATATAGAATGAATATTTCTCTAAAACATGATCCTAATGACGTTGCTCTACCATAGTTTAAGAGTTATTCAAGTTTAAGTAAATTAAAAAATTGTCCAAACGTTTTTCCTTAAACTTCCCGTATCTCAGTGGATAGGGCCGATTGTCCCATTCTCTAGAACAATTTATTTCTCCAAATATCTCCAGAGATCACACCTTAAAGGATAAGTATCTTAGGGCAAAATACCCTGTATAAATAGACATCATAAACCCTACTATTATTTAATGAATTTGACGCGCTTAGACATATGCATGTATGTAGCTTTCAAGTCTATGCCAGAAAATTTAAATTTAGTATCGCGATTTGTTTATCATTTTATTCTTACTAACGGTAAAGCCTAGTGCGGTGATCGGGTAAAATTTTTATTTTTACCATTTTTCTGGCAAAATGTTGCTCAAGTGTAGAATGGTAAAGAATAGTGGAAAGTTTTTTTCTTTCGGTCTTCTGTCCTTTCATTATAAATTGAATTGTATCAAAATAAAGCAAAATTTAATTTTAACACAAATTTTAACCATAGAATTTGATTGCCAACAAAAAATTAGCAGATGCCGTGCTGAAGCAAAATTTTGCCAGGGGTATTTTACATGCATTTTAAAGGGATGGCAATTTTGCCCGATCACCGTACTAACCTTAAAGCTTAAACTGCTATTACATCTGATTTGTAATAATTTCTGGGTTAATGTTGGATATAATGTCTTGAAATATGCAAAGTGGCAAAATCAAGTTTTGATGGATTAACGGACTAGTTTCTACAAAAATAGTTTCTGTATCTCATTGTAGGTCTGTTCGCGTACTTTTCTGGTTACCAGTTTTCTGGCTAAAACTTACACCAAGAGTGGGGGAAATCCTATCAAAAATCTGAAAAGTAAAAAAACGCGTGCGATTTAATATTTTATTTTTAGTGTACAAAAATTTACCCTTTATATTGCACAAATATTTTTTTTTTTTTTTAAATAAACAACGGAATAACGTCTTAGCGTCGTACTTAAACTTGAAAAATGGCAACTGAAAACAGATTCTGAGCTAAAACCTCTGGAACTTTCTGGCTGAAAGGGAAGTTAAATTTCCCCGCTTTTTGTAGCCCGACAAAGTAAACCAACAGAAATGTGGCGGTTTTTGTCACTTCCGGACGCCCGAGAAACCCCGCTTGCGAGTACGCGTACACACTTTGTATCTTGCTGGCTTAGTAAAATTAAGGGTGCAAGCTCATATTCTCGTGCCAAACTTAAAATAAGGGGTTATAAATATCACCGGATTCGTAGGGTTATAAATGTTCACACAAAACTTTTTTATTAACACAATTCAATAACAGACACAATTCTTAAAGTTCACTATTATCACTTGCAATTTAATATCTCACGCTATTAAGTTCTATTTATCGATTTTTAATTCACTATCTAATCACCACTTTTCGATTTGTTTGCTTTTCAAATAAAACTGACTAAATGCCGTTGTCACTGCTTTTATATATCCAAGGTCCTCCCTTATACAAGTTTCAGATCCTTCCACCATGGATTACGGTAACCATGGTACAATACAAGCTCATAAGAGAAAAAAGCTTTTGCCGTGACGTCACTCAGATCTTTTTCAAGCAGATTTGTATGGTATTAAATAGGTTTTAAATTAAAAAACGCTTATTTTAAGAGAAATATTTTTGCAATTTTTTATTTCTATTCTTTCGTTGTTGATTTTTAATATTATTATTTAAATTTTTAATTCTTCAATATAATCTACATCTAAACAAACAAAGAATTTACATTATCTGGTAAATTCACATGCTGTGCCTTTCTCAAAGGATTTTTTATATAATTTCTTTTTATTCTAATTTAGGTTTTATTATAATTTTGAAAAATGTTTTCTTATTCTGGAACTTTGCAACGCTTTTTTTTAATACGCTTTTATTAGCTTCACTTGTAACTATGTAATAAAATCTTGTAAGTTAAATTTGACCCACTACCCGGTTTCCGATTGAGCTGAAATTTTGCACACACGTTTAGTTTGGATGACAATGCAATCTGACTATTTTGTAAAAAAATCAAGATGACGGGTCCAGGATGGCGGCTGAATTTTGCAATTGTGTTCGCCGACCCCCCGACATGGGTATCAAATGGATGGGTATGCCAAATACAATACTATTAGCTGTGTAGCGTAATTCTAAATTCAAAATGGATATGTGTTAATTAGCTGCACTGGTAACTATGCAATAAAATCTTGTAAGTTAAATTTAACCCACTTCCCGGTTTCCGATTGAGCTGAAATTTTGCACACATGTTTAGTTTGGATGACAATGTAATCTGACTATTTTGTAAAAAAATCAAGATGACGGGTCCAGGATGGCGGCTGAATTTTGCAATTGCGTTCGCCGACCCCCCGACATGGGTATCAAATGGATGGGTATGCCAACTACAATACAATTAGCTGCGTAGCGTAATTCTAAATTCAAAATAGCGGCCAACACAAAATAGCGGAATGGCGATTACCTTTTTCTTTAAAACCCACTCGGTTTGGGTATCAAATGAAAGTGTATGAAGGAGTCTGATGATTGAGCCAAGTAGCATAAAGAGCTAGAGTTCATTAAATGATGTAGACTATGAGGTCCACCGAAGCCAAGGTGGGAAAAGTGCTGACTGATGCACCATTTTAAATCTAAGATGGTGGTGACAAGAAAATGGTAGAAGCCATATAATAGACTAAAAAGTAGAAAATAAAATATATAGTTTAAAAAAACCAAAAAATACGCTTTTAATTTAAAATTAGCTAAAAAGTAAAAAATAATTTTTAATGTAAAATTTGTGCTGCTCCAGCCAGTATACGGGAACAACCTACGTTTCGAAATGTAAAAAAGCGTGGGCGCTAACGAAAATTTCCAATGTTAATAAAATAAGGAAATAGCTAAGGAGCCCCACGCTTTTTTACATTTCGAAACGTAGGTTGTTCCCATATACTGGCTGGAGCAATACAAATTTTACATTAAAAATTATTTTTTACTTTTAGCTAATTTTAAATTAAAAGCGTATTTTTTGGTTTTTTTAAACTATATATTTTTTATTTAATATTTTTAAAAATTGAAGGCAATAGTCTGGAATTGAGAGTATAACTTTCTTCACTGAAATGTACTTACTGAACATATAATAGCGTTTTGAAACAAATTTTATTTTTGTCACACATTTCACTCCACAATTTCGATATTATCTTGATTTTTAGGAAACGTAAAATACTGAAAATTTGTTATTGCAGCATTGGGTTTCTTATTAACTTCCCAGTATAGGAAGTTATTGTAATCGGTCCGCAAATCGAAATCGAAATTTTCGACGTATTTTCATCTTTCAAGGTCCAGGAGCATTTTAAGCAAAAAATTGGGAGGAAGTATGTGTGTGTGTGTGTGCGTACGGATGTGGTCATTTTTTCCTGCACGATATCGCGCGAACCAAAAAAGATATCGACTTCGTTGAGGTGTCGTTCGAAGCGTATTAACCGAAATATGATCTGAAAAGGTTTTCATAAAATTCGATCGAGCCGTTTTTTTGTTTAAGCGACGTAAGTGATTTTTGTACCTGCACGATATCGCCCGAACCCCGAATGATATTGACTTACTTGAGGTGCCGTTCGAAGCGTATTAGCGATAATATAATCTGAAAAGATTTTTATTATATTCGGTCGAGCGGTTTTTTGGTTTAAATGACATAAGTGATTTTTGTACCTCCACGATATCGCGCGAACTATAAAAGATATCGACTTAGTTGACGTGCCGTTCGAAGAGTATTAATCAAAATAGATTTAAAAAGATTTTCATAAAATTCGGTCGAACCGTTTTTTGTTTTGTTTAAACGAAGTTTATGTTTTTTGTACCTGCACGATACCACGCAAACTAAAAACTATATCGACTTCATTGAGGCGCCGAAAAAAGAATATTAACGGAAAAATGCTCTGAAAAAAATTTCATAATATTCGGTCGGGCCTTTTTTGTTTAAATAGAAAAACTTGTCAGAAAGACCTTAAATTG
The DNA here is from genome assembly GCA_949987705.1 of Thereva unica. Classification (NCBI taxonomy): domain Eukaryota; kingdom Metazoa; phylum Arthropoda; class Insecta; order Diptera; family Therevidae; genus Thereva; species Thereva unica. The sequence goes on from OX465281.1 coordinate 128,963,126, forward strand.
ACAAGTTTTGCTAATATATAATAAACTCAATGGAATGAGACCCGTTCTAAACGAAGTGATCAGTGTGGGGTCTGCACAGCGATAGCCTTCTAACAAAACATCACTTGTCAAAATTCGACAAGCTTTCAAAATCGTGCAAAAATTTCGTTACCCTTTACAAACAGCGCGAATTTTTCAAACCTTGGATTAGCAGTTTTTGGCGGGGAATTGTCTTCTACGCGTGATACAGTTTCAGAAAATTGCGGCTCATCCCGGGATTTCCAGTAGTTACCGAAAATTTGTTGGTTAAGTCTGACAAGTACTTAACCGTTACAGTTTTGCTAATATCTCCGGAAAGCTTTGGAATTTCCAAATGAAGTCGTTTGCTTCTCAGTTTGTCAATGGCGCTTCAGCCCGCTCAATACGAATTTGAACACCCGCTTTAGTGCAGCGAACGAAATACGGAGGAAATGTTTGTTTTGCTAATGTTCAGGATAAACAAATTTTCTAGAAAAATCTTGTGGATTTACTACTATTATAGTGATTTGAACTAGCTTCTCTCGGGATTGCTTTATCATCAGTTCTGATACTAGCCAATTTTCCACTAGTGCTAAACGTATAACTATTTTGTAAGTCTATCTATTTCAGTATTCCATCTTCGTTCATCATACTGGGAAGTTAGTCGTGTGGACCGAAGGGGTCAAACCCACATCCCAACTAGTTATTATTATAAAAATAGACAAAATAAGAAACGGAAACAAAAACTGTTTTTGTCAACAAAAATTTCAATGCTTTGCGCAAAAATCTAACAATTTTGAGAAAATTTTTGTAGAAGAATAGTGTTTTTAAAAACAAAACATTGTCCCATCTCGAGTGGGTAGTTAAAAACAAACAAAATCTTTAAAAACAAAACTGTTTTTTGAAACTCTCTGTTTGGTGGAAACCCAGCATTACATTGCTTTAAACCATGATGATTAATTATCTTTAATATCTGTTCTTTATTTTTTTAATTTTATATTGATTATAAAAAATAATTTTGAATGAACGTCTTACAAACGAATTAACTTTCAAATGGTAGAGATAGAGAGTTAAAAGATGTTGATGACGTTAAAGCTTTTCAAGATGGAAACAGAGCTTTTCCTTATGAGCTTACCTTGTATTATTGTACCATGTACGGGAACATTCTTTTTCCGGAAACTTCGAACAGCTTTTTCTTTAATTACTGTTCATTTAAAAGGCTTGGTTCGCTTCCAGGAGCGTTTCTCACCGGATCACATATCCACAGACGCCCATGAATATTTCTATTTGCAATGTTCCATTTCCGCTGCGACCCCAGTGGGACTTGTAAGCTTTACATAAGTACTGAAAAGAGCACTTACCAGTAATGGGTAGGCCTTACTACACCCTTTACAGATGAGCAGTTCTTTAAGTACTCTAAGGTAAGTACTTATGTAACTGCTCTAAGGTAAGTAGAAAAGTAACGCCTTACCTCCTATGACATCGTGTGTAAAAATAAGCACTTCTATAAGGGGTATAGTAAGGCCTACCCCTTACGTGCTTATTTCAGTACTTCTGTAAGCTTACAGTTCCTACTGGGATATTTGCTCTCTCCAAGCCTATCAAAAATACAGACCTGGAAGTAGAGTTTTCCTTTGGGTAGTCTCAAGTTTTGAAATTATATCTCGTGCAGTATGTTTTCGGTTTGTAGTAAAAAGGCATAAATAATATATTTATTAGTGATTAGTTGTAGTACTTTATTTAGTAAATTAAATGAGTGAAATCAGTAATTAAGTGCCTTAACTGACTTTCCACTTTTTTAACTTTATTTTCAAAGTTATAAATATGGTATTTTATCCTTTTTTACTCTACATGGATTACCAGTGATTAGTTATTTAATGATTGAAGCAATTTATTTTAAAAACAAATGACTAAGAGTGTTTAAGTGTGGTTAAGGTGACCAATTTGTTTACATTCGCGGTGGTTTTTTTGTGTTTTTTAGGGAAAATATGTTGAATTTGCGTGGTAATCGAATTAAAAGTGATTTTAAAATGATTAAAGATTATTTTGGAAAAATTATGATAAATATATAGGGGAGAAAAATGTGTAGGAAGAAGTGCAAAAGTTATTTTTATTCATGTTGTGTGGTGGTAATCTCGCTTTCCTAGGAGTGGTTTTTGAAAGTAGACATAGATGCAAAACCACTCTCTTATTGCAAATAATATGTGGTTAAACTTTTGTGGCGATCAGTTGAATGGTTTGGGAGTTATTAGGGAACATACATGATAATGAAAATTAGTCTTTCTTTTTTTGTTATGTAATATTTAACATTTTCCCGATAAACGGTCAACTCCTCCTTCCTCTCAGTCTTGAGGTCCTGGAAATATATAAAAAATGAGTATAACTCTTCTTCTTTCTTCTTTGTGCCCCTTTAATCCCTCATGGGACATAGGGCGGAAACAGTTGCCCTCCAGCGGACTCTGTTTTGCGCGACAGCTCTCAGCTCTGACCAGGATCTCCCAGTTGTTGCGGCCTCTGCTAGTAGGGTCCTCCTCCACGTTGTTCTAGGTCTTCCAACTCGACGGGATCCTTGCGGGTTCCAGTCAAGGGCCTGTTTGGCTAGGTTTTCGTTATCGCGTCGCAAGGTGTGGCCAACCCAATTCCATTTCCTTCGCCTGATTTGGTCGTCTATCCTTTCTTGGCCGGCACGGCGCCATAGCTCTTCATTTGAAATTCTATCTGGCCAGCGGATTTTTAGGATACGACGCAGGCATCTGTTGAATTGGGTGACTTTCCATGTTTCGCAACCGTACAAAAGAACTGCCTTAACGTTGGAGTTGAACAGCCGCAATTTGGTGTTAGTTGAGATCTCCGTTGATCTCCATATGCGGAACAGGCATGCATATGCGCCTCGTGCTTTATTTATTCTGGAACTGACGTCTTCTTCTGTACCGCCATTTTCGGTAATAATGCTACCGAGGTAGCAGAATTTATCTACCAGTTCCACGTCACGGTTATTCAGTAGGTAGAAAATAATGCAATCACACACAAGCATGCTGGGATATTTTAGCCCCGCCCAAGACGGCCAAAACAGTCAACCGCGACGTACACCGACGTGGAACTGACCACGCCATGCATCGTCCTAGTACCCGAATTAACAACTCATACAACCATACACTTTCAACAAACACTGCAATTTTTAAATAATAATATTATTTTAAATTCTCACTAAAGAATATTTAAAGTACGACTAAGTTGTCTGGAATTCACTACAAGAATGAGCCCTCCACCCCATCTCTGCGGGGGTCCCCCAGGGCTCAATTTTATCACCGGCCCTATTTCTTATCTTTATAAATGACGTATTTTCAATCCCCTCCAACTCATTTCTCAGCATCGCTGACGAGTCGACTGTACCCTACGTTACTCTTACAGCTACGATACAAGACAGATCCTGTCTTGATGATCGTGAATCAGTGGCAGTTTCAGAGGGGGGTAATTCCCCCCCCCCCCTAAGATTTGCGTTCCCTTATTTACTTTTATTCTTAAAAATTACCAATATTACAAACAAACAAGTTAAGTGTATGGTGAATCTAGTCGGCGATCTATGACTGTGAATTTTTTCTCCTGGAGAGTCGTGAAAGGGACCGATACCCGTGACTTAAGCTAATATGGCACGCTATGTAAACAAACCGAAGTTAACTGCTCAAGCGCCGAAAGAGAAGTGATGAATTTCTTCCTTCGCACGGGTTCCTTTTTCTAAATATACGCGACATACGTTGATACTGTTATGCCCGATTCCACAGTGAACGCTTAAACTTCGAAGTTGAGTTAAGCTTCCGCTTAAATGTTTTTGGTGTTCCACAGTGGAGGTTTTTCTCTTAAACTGAGCTCAAATATCGCGTTAGCTTAAGCTGCCAAATTTGAGAGCTTAACTCTAAGCCGTGAGGCTTATCGTCGAGAAATGTCAATTTTGTGTGAGAAGTGATTGTTTTGGTTGTTGATTCTGTTCCGGCTTGTTTAAAGGAGGTGGGTCACAGCCCATATAAAATTACCCTAGGCCCGGCGCAAAAGAAAAGTATCTCAGATTATCGGCTATAATAAGTATTGAATTTCTGTATAGTTGTTATATCCCGTAACTGTGGCTAAGGTGTAAATAATGCTATTTCTTTTTATTCGGACGAAATGACTAATTAACCCTGTATTTTTGTAACGCCATCACTTATTTTCATGAATAAGGTATCAGTGTACGCAGAATACTCTCACCTATTTAAAATTGTAAAAGCGACGATACCACAGTACCAACTTCCAGAGTTATGAGTCGTCAAAGTCAAAATTTTGTTTTTTTTTAACAAAAATGTCACCTTCAACCACCTTTTTCTCCAAAATATTGTAGTTGTCGTAGGTGGGAAAGGGTTTATGATATAATATAAACTTCCACGATAACTTTTTGTTATTATGATTATAAATTTATTTATAATTTTTTATCCACTAAACTAAACTAACTACTTTAACTATTACAATGTTTTTTATTATTTTATTTTATCTTGGGGAGAGCCGTAATGCCACGCGGAGAAGTTCAGAACCGAGAATGCCGGAAATTGGCTATATCGATATGGACGGGGAAAAACGGCAAGATCACTGAACTTTCGTTCGGCGATCGATGGAGTGTTCCGACTGATCGTGCCGGAAGTTGTTGTGTGACATTGCGTAAAGTTTGGTAATTAAACTTTACGCGGTCACTACATACTCCCCCCCCCAGCGTAGCGTTAACGGAATGTTACCGCTTTAGACGGCTTAGCTTCGTTGCCGCGGTCACAACCGAAGGCTGGCTTTAGCCTGTCAATGGATATTGACTTGGTTGTGCCGTTCAATTTGACGACGAAGTGTTTTCGTAATCGTTTGATTACTTCATATGGGCCTTCGTATGGAGGTTCGAAAGGTTTTCGAACTCTGTCGACTCGTATGAAAACGTAGTCGGCGTTCTCCAGGGCTTCTGGCACGTAGACATCCTTTTGGACGGGTTGCCGAGGATGTATTGCCTTAATGTTCTGCATATGAGAACGAAGGCGAGAGAGGAATTCTGATTCTTCAATTGGACTCTCATCCGTTGGGATAGAAATCGAATTGGGAAGTCTCAGATTCTGACCGTATACGAGCTCGGCTGGTGAGCATTGTAAGTCGGTCTTAATTGCCGTGCGTATGCCTAACATGACAAAGGGCAAATCTTCACTCCAATGAGTAGTGTTGTCCCTTGCCATTAAGGCTGCTTTTAGTTGCCTGTGAAACCGTTCAACCATCCCGTTTGCCTGCGGATGGTAAGCGGTAGTCCGAATTCGATGAGTGCCGAGTAATTTGGCAACTTCATTGAACAGTTTCGATTCGAACTGCGTACCTTGATCGGTTGTGATCTCAAGAGGTACGCCGAATCGTGGGACAAATTCAGTGACGAATTTTCTTGCCACTGTTGAAGCTGAGATATCCCGAATTGGGTATGCTTCAGGCCATCGCGTGAATCTATCGACTATCGTTAAGATATAAGAGTATCCACGAGATGGGGGTAGGGGTCCCACTATATCCATATGGATATGGTCAAATCTATTATTTGGAAGTTTGAAAGCTTCCAATGGAGATTTGGTATGCCTTGAAACTTTGGACTTTTGGCAACCTAGGCATGATCGAGACCACTCATTGCAGTCTTTATTGATCGATGGCCAGAAGTATTTCTTGGTAACGGCTCGTCTTGTAGCGCGAATACCAGGATGAGAGAGACTATGTTCGGAGTTGAACGCTAGTCTGCGTAAGGAAGTGGGTATGTAAGGCTTAGGAATGCCTGTACTAGTCTCACACCACACTTGATGGGCGGTGAATGGTATTGGTGTGAACTAATTTTACCCGTGAGCCGTTGCTGGGGTGCTCTTGTAGAGACTTCAACTCTGTGTCACCTTGTTGAGCCTGAGCCAGTGTAGGCAGGTCGAAGGTGACCGAGTCGACGTTGTCGGTTGCTAGTGAGCGCGACAAGTAGTCGGCGACAACGTTTTGTTTACCAGACACATGTCTGATGTCTGTGGTAAATTGAGAGATTAGACCCAAATGTCTGGTCTGTCGAGGGGATCGTTCGGTCTTTGTGTGAAGGGCGCGAACCAGTGGTTTGTGATCAGTATAGACCACGAAATTGCGCCCTTCAACGAAATAACGGAAGTGTTTGATCGCTACATAGATTGCGAGGAGTTCGCGATCGAATGCAGAGTACTTCCGTTCGGTTGGTGACAGCTTTTTGGAATAAAAAGCTAGAGGTTGCCACCGATGACCGTTGAATTGTTCCAAAACGCCTCCGATTGCATAATCAGAGGCGTCAGTCGTAAGACTGTATTTTGCATCCTCGATTGGATGGTTCAGCAGAGTTGCTTCAGCCATCGAGGTTTTCACCTTGAGGAATGCCGCCTGACATTCTGCTGGCCAGTCAAAAACTTTATTGGCACGTGAGCGGTTGAGAAGGTCTCTCAAATGCTCGTTTATCGGCACCAACTGTTCAGCCAATTTTGGGATAAATCGGTGATAAAAATTCACCATTCCCAAAAACTTCTGGATCGATTTGACAGAAGTTGGAGGTGCGAGATCAACGATAGCCTGAACCCGATCGGAGGATGGAAGTATTCCATCCTTTGTGATGCGGTGGCTTAGAAACTTAATCTCTGTTGCACCAAAAACGCATTTCTCTAGCTTGATGGTTAAACCGAAGCTATCGAGGCGTTTAAAGAGCTCTTCGAGGTGAACGATATGTTCATCCTCGGTTTTACTGGCGATAAGTATATCGTCCAAGTATACATAAACGAAGTCGAGATCTCTCGTAACTTCATTTATGAACCTTTGAAAGGTTTGTGCTGCATTCCGTAGGCCGAATGGCATACGTGTAAACTCATATAGGCCGAATGGCGTAATGAGTGCAGTCTTATGCACGTCTTCTGGGGCGATTGGTATGTGATGGTATGCACGTACCAAGTCAACCTTCGAAAAAATTGTGCAGCCGTGAAGATTCACGGAGAAATTCTGTATATGCGGGATTGGATATCTATCCGGCACAGTGACAGCATTAAGGCGACGGTAGTCGCCGCATGGCCTCCAATCATGAGAGTCCCGTTTAGGAACCAGATGAAGCGGAGATGCTGCGGGGGACGACGAAGGTCGACAAATCCCCAATTGGACCATATGGTCGAATTCTAATTTTGCCACCTTCAGTTTCTCCGGATGGAGTCGCCGAGCGGTGACAAAAGGTAATTGCCCTTTGGTTACAATGTGGTGTTGCACATTGTGTTTAACCGGAAGGTTAAAATTGGGCGGTTTTGTTAACGAAGCGTACTTAATAGCTCTTTGTATATGCCAATAACTCGGCATGGAAATGTTTCGGGGTTGTAGTCGACGGTAGCGCACACGTTAATGCGAAACTTCGTGCGCTTGTCGACTAAATGCCGATATTCAAAATCGACGGACAATTTGAACTTCGTTAAGAAGTCCGCCCCGATAATGGCTTTAGTGGTGTCGGCTATAATGAAGTTGTAAACGTATCGTCGGCGTAAGCCGAGTTCGAGTTCAAGCAACTTTGTGCCGAAAGTTCGGATCAGTGATCCGTTGGCCGCGTACAGAAGGACGTTCGGGCTACCGTTATGGGCCGGGAACGCCTTGGCGGGAACAATTGAAACGTCAGAGCCCGAATCAATCAGAAAGTCCATCCGATTGTTGGTGTATCTGACGAATAAACGATATGAGCGGCCGGTTATATGCTCGCTCGCATCGATCCCCCACTTTAGTTTTTTTTATGGGTGGTGGCCTTTTTCTTCGCCGGTTTGGCTTGGCCACCACCGAAACTGCAGGGGGCCTTGCAGATGCGTGCCTCACTACCGTAACGGTAGTGAAAGTAGCACAGGCTACCCCTGGCTTGATTGGCCCCTTGTGGCCGATTGGCCGAGGGCTGTCGAGAGCCGCCCTGCCGATTGGCAGGTGTTCGGCTTCTCTGATTGCGCGGGCCACGATCGAGCTTGTCTAGCCGGGCCGTCAGTCTATTGATGGCGCTTTGCAGCGCCACCAATGTGGGCTCCGCGTTGGCTGGAGCTGCGCGGACGGCGGACGCGTATGAGGCGCCTCCGTGTGGAAGCACCTCCCATACCTTGTCCGCCGTGGCAGCGAGCCCGGCTAGGGTTTGGTCAGCAGCGGTGGCCAATGTGACCTGGATGGCCTGTGGAAGCCTCCGCTCCCACAGGTTCCGGATCAGGTCGTCATTGACTGCCGATGACCCGCCAGCCAGTGCCTTGAGAGCCTGGAGGAACTCGGAAGGTTTCTTATCTCCAGGCTCTTGCACTGACAGCAACTGCTCGAGTCGGCGTTTCTCCGAAGTGCCGTACTTCTCGAGCAGGTGCCGTTTAATATCCTCGTATGAGGAGGTGGCGTGGTCTACAGTGCTAAGCCGCATTGCCGTTACCGCCTCTTCCGGCAATGCGGCTATAACATTGTACACTTTTAATTTGTCTGACCTACAGCCCGCCAATTGAAACATAATTTCAGCCTGGTAAAACCAGGAGGCGGGCTGGTGTACCCAGAACTTTGGGATGTCGAGTTTCGACACGGAAGCGGCATTGACTTCCGAAGTTCTGGGCTTTGGTCCGTCCAAGTGCAAGGTCCCCATCTCCATGTGTGGAACGTCTTGTTCCATTACCGACTCTCCGGTTCTTGACATATTTCTTGATTTAATCACAAAGAGGTAATTACAATGGAATTGTATGTATATGTGTAGGAGACTACACAAAAAATTAAAGTATTTGAGTAAATAATTTGAAAGAAATGCACTTATATGTATACGTATTTTCAATATTTCATCTGTGTATAATATGTAAATTCGATAATGAGTGGGTATATATGTGTAAATGTGTAACAAAACCAAATAGAAATATATAACTTCTTATAACGTTTGAAAATAAAGCTTGTACTTTTACACTTATTTCCAATATATATAATGTGTAAATGCAATAATTTAATCTGTGTAAATATTTCTAAAAACAATAAAATATTATCCTATTACGTTTGAAAAATAAAAGTTTTACGTTCTTACTTATTTTCAATAATGTGGATTATGTTTAATTCACTAATAAATTGTTATATATATATAAGTAAATAAAAAAATCTTTTTATTTAATAAAAATTGTCCTTATATACGTATTTTCAAATATATATATTTTTTTTTTTTTTTTTTTTTTTTTATGTGGCAGTGCTAAGCTCAGGAGTCACCCTTTGTACTACTAGTCCGTCATGTCATTTGTCACGTCATGGTGCAATGTCTAGCAGTAAGCTTAGTACGGGGGGATGGGGAGGGGTATAGGTTAAGGATTAAAAGGTACGGGGGGGTATTGAAGAAGGTGGTGATGAACCCTGCGTTTGAACTCTTGGATGTTGAAGGAGCTCGGAAATACTGACTGCGAGAGGTTATTCCACAGTCGAGTTGTTCTGTTAACAAACGAATTCATATCTTGTTGAGTGCGTGAAAGGGGGAGTTGCAGGTGAAGGGAATGAGACGAGTGGGCTAATCTGGTGTTGCGGGTATAAGATTGCCGTGCAGGCAGGAGAGCGTTTAACTCGGAGGAGCAGTCGCTTTGATAGTAGCGATAAAATTTTGTCAGTGCTGCTACATTCCTACGGTGGCTCAAGGGGTCGATGGTGGAGCAGGCGGTGTCGTCATCAATTAACTTGAGTGCCCTTTTTTGCACCTTATCTAACCATGCTAAGGTTGTTATTGGTGCGCCGCCCCAAATGAGGGAGTTGTATTCGAGAAGAGGCCGAATGTAGGATTTATAAATAACAGCACGGGCCGATGTCTGGAGGAGGAACCTGCACCTCTTAAGAAATCCCAAGCACTGGGATGCTTGTTTGGCGATTTGGAATATATGGTCATTCCACCGCAAGTCTTTGGCTAATGTCACGCCTAAGATGTGTAGGGATGGGTCGGCCTTTACTTCCACGCCATCCACTGTCAAGGATGGTGATGTGTTGATCTTTTTCTTTGAAATAAGACAGTACTTGGTTTTGGAGGGGTTGAATTCGACACGATTCTTTTTTCCCCACTCTATAATAAGTTTAATGTCGTTATTAATAGAGTTGAACATTAGTTCGCGATCATCAAGACAGGATCTGGCATGAGTCTGTCTTGTATCGAAGCTGTACGAGTAACGTAGAGTACCGTCGTCAGCGAAGCTGAGAAGTGGGTTGCAGGGGACTGAAAGTAGGTCATTTATAAAGATGATAAATAGGGCCGGTGATAAAATTGACCCCTGGGGGACTCCCGCAGAGATGGGATGAGATTCAGATTTGACGCCATCCAATACTACCTTAATTGAACGGCCGGAAAGGAAACTCTCAACCCACTTATACAGAAGCGAGTCAATTCCAATAGCTTTGAGTTTAGCTAACAAGGCTGAGTGCCATACTCTATCAAAAGCCTTGGAGATATCCAAAGCAACCAAACTGGATTCACCAGATCCATGCAAACTTCGGCTGAGGTGCTCTGTAAGGCAAACTAAAAGATCACCAGTGGATCTTTTTTGTCGGAAGCCGTATTGTTTGTCGTTAATAAGTTGGTTGGATTCTAGATATCCCATTAGCTTTTTGTTGATTATCGTCTCCATGGTTTTGGAGAGAATAGAAGTAATTGCTATTGGGCGGTAGTTGGAGGGATCGCTGTAGTCACCTTTTTTCGGTATGGGCTGAACATGGGCAAGTTTCCAAGAGTCGGGATAAACTCCGGAGAAATGGTTAATAAATTCTGTATATGGTTAATAAATTCTAATATATATAATTGTGTATGTGTATATATGTGTAAATATTTTCCAAAAAAATATATATATGTATATGTGTGTATATGTTAGAATTTGAAATGTCAATTTTACGTGTAAAATTATTATCTCGTTTAATTTTTATTTAAATGTTATGAATTTTTCTTTAAAAAAAATATAGGCATAATTATGTTTTTTTTTGTTTTGCTGTTTTGGTTTCCGTCGTTCGTCGGTCAAAACTGCTTCCTTTGTTGTGATTGATATTCACCGCTTGAATAATCTTTTGTGTTAATGATGATTCAATATTTGCACTCTGCACCAAAAATGATGATTCAATATTTGCACTCTGCATCAAAAATGATGATTCAATATTTGCACTCTGCTTCTAAAAAAAAAACAAATCACGCTAATATTGCCCCTTGTTAAATAGGGACTTGATCACTCTGCGTGCTACTGATCATTACTGATAATTGAAATTAAACTTATGAATCCCTTAATCATCCGATCTTTGCACTATGCACATGGGGCTTTATTTAGCTATAAATGTGTTTTAAATTCTCTGAATTCACTCTGAATTGTGTTATCTGTAGAAACAAAACACTCGTTGAATGTGCCCTTTGTTAACTAAAAATCTGATCACACTGCGTGTAACTGTCTGGGGTCACCATTGTAGTTGTCGTAGGTGGGAAAAGGTTTATGATATAATATAAACTTCCACGATAACTTTTTGTTATTATGATTATAAATTTATTTATAATTTTTTATCCACTAAACTAAACTAACTACTTTAACTATTACAATGTTTTTTATTATTTTATTTTATCTTGGGGAGAGCCGTAATGCCACGCGGAGAAGTGCAGAACCGAGAATGCCGGAAATTGGCTATATCGATATGGACGGGGAAAAACGGCAAGATCACTGAACTTTCGTTCGGCGGCGATCGATGGAGTGTTCCGACTGATCGTTTTGATCGTGCCGGAAGTTGTTGTGTGACATTGCGTAAAGTTTGGTAATTAAACTTTACGCGGTCACTACAATATTCATAGTCGACTAATGTTTTTTTTTTCCAGAATAAGAAAGCTTGAAGTGTTTTCTATCAATAATGTCCAACAATTTTTATGCTACGGCCTTTACTTTCGAAGTTATAAGCAATTTATATACTAAGATTGGCGCTAATTTCGTACTTTTTTAGTACTCTTTTTCCTAAGCTTATGTCGGAAAAAACCAAGTGACAATTTTAAAGTCAAAATTGCTTGCAATTTCCCCAAATAAGGCCAGTAGTAAGTTGGTCTCATTGCGAGGTGGGGGTACTTGTGTGCGTGCACGTTCATACATAATATGCTATAGATAAACAGGCACTTCTAAATATTACACCAGATTTAATATTAAACAACTCACATGTCACTTCTGTAAAAAACACCAATGACACATACAGTGTCCTACAATAATCGCGCTTAATCTTTGAGCTCAGTTTTGTTAAGCGGTATGCAAAAATCATCTGTGAAACGGTCTTATTTTAAGCCGAAGCTTAAACCAATTTCTGAGGCTTAACAAAGCCACAGCTTAAGCTACGACTGTGAAATCGGGCATTAGTCTCTTTGATTTTAGGTGTGTTTTTTAAACCTGCTCTGTCCTGGAACATTAAAAAAACGCAAGGAACATTTTAATTTTCATTTGCATAAATTACGGCTGTGGACTTTTTCATTTCTTTTACCATTTTATAAAAATCTATCAATTTTTTGCGTTTTTTATTCAGTAAACAAAGAATTTATTTTATTTGTCAACTGCCAATTTAAAAAACGTAGGGAAAAGGGAAATTTCATTTATGTAAATTTAATTTCTCTTTGGCCTGGATACGGTTCTCAGTAATTGTCTGGGACAAGAATTTGTATGGAAGCTGTTCCAGGAAAGAACAGAACAGATTAAAAAACGCAGCAATTGTTAATCGTTACATCGTGTTACATTAAGAGAGCGCGAATCGCATAGACCAAGAGCCAGCGACGTATTTTGGGTTGTCATTTCATTAGTCATGAAAATTTCCACACTGAATCTTATACACCTGGTGAACAATAAAAGCTAGTTCTGGCAACCCCCAGTGGCCGGAATGAAGTACCCTAAAATTACAAAGGGGGTAGGAAATTAAGTTCAATTTTGATATAGTATTAGTCATGAATTTTCAGGAGATTATTTTTGATGGTATTCTCTATTTATAAAAATTATTGCCAGAACATTTCCCCGCCACCAAAGTGCCGCCAGAACGCTGTAAATATTCATTTAACAAAACGATATTTTTGTTATTTCATTATTAGTTCAGTCGACAGAGTCAGACTAAATGTTAACTCATGAAACCTTTTCTAAAAATATAGTTTTTCGTGAGTAGAATATGTTAAAAAAAGTTTCGGAAAATCGGTTGTACGCTACCCCTAAAAACAACCCCCTAAAAACAGAAAATTTCGTTTTTGGCTAATATCTCTTAAAGGGAAAGTCCTATCCTAAAATATTGTTACAAAGTTTGTAGATCAAAAAATGATATCATACATTTTCCCGTACGAATCGCTGTTCATGAGATATCGCCATTTTAAAGATTTAAAATACTCATCCTCTAATTCTCAACTTGTATAGGTCATCAGACGTTCAATAAATCCTCTGTTGCACTACATGGCTAATATTTTCAGGGGTGATTCCAGGATGGTTTTGAAGAGACAAATTGTTTTAGAAAGGGGGCTATCCCCACTATCCACTACGATACAGGGTGTTTACCAAAGAAAAAATGTATTTTTTTAATATCTACAAGATATGTAGGTTCAAAATATGACCAAACTGCTAAAATATTGGAATTTTTCTGGAAAAACGAAGAATATTGGGATTTAGATCCCACTTTTTAATTCCATATCGTGTAAACGGAGTCACTCAAGTTCCTGTTCTAATTATCATATAAAATAATACACATTTACCTAAAAGATGAATCTAATTACATTGCTCTACGATAATTCGTCTTGGAGTTATTCAACTTTAAGTAAATATTAAAAAAAAAAAGAAAAAAAAATTTTTAAGAAACTCTTTTCTTTACCTTAATATATTGATCAGTTGTGAACACAAAATTAATATAAATACTAAAAAAATCGACTAAAAGGTAAAAAATAAGAAGATTTTAAACAATATAAACTTTTAAATCAAAATGGAAAAAATCTCACACATTCCTTAAAGAAAAGCGTGGGGTGCGTTTTTATGAAACAAAATGCTCAATTAGTGAAAATTCGTAGCTGTCTGAAATGTTAAAATGTACTCACGGCAGTCATGTTTTTTTAAGTTCAGGTTGGTATGGGCGCCCCACGCTTTTCTTTAAGGAATGTGTGAGATTTTTTCCATTTTGATTTAAAAGTTTATATTGTTTAAAATCTTCTTATTTTTTACCTTTTAGTCGATTTTTTTAGTATTTATATTAATTTTGTGTTCACAACTGATCAATATATTAAGGTAAAGAAAAGAGTTTCTTAAAAATTTTTTTTTCTTTTTTTTATTTTTTACTTTTTAGTAACGAATAGCGTTAATTAATACATTACAATTTCCAAACTTTTAATTAGATTATCATGTTAATTAAGGAAACTTTTTTACATGTTTTGTATTTGTTTCTTTACAACAGTTCCCAAGTGCAGCCCAAAAATGCACAATTTGATGACCCCTCAAAAATCTAATAGCGCTCTACGTTTTTTTTTACATTTTGAAAGGTAGTGTACTCGCATATACTGGCTGGAGCAATAAAAACTAAAAACTGGAAACATATTTTTTTGCATCTTTTTAAATCATATTTTTATTTGCTATTGGTAGCTATGTTATGTCTTCCGCCATTTTTTAGTGAACGCCATATTTGATTTAAAACGACGTCATACAGTTTACTTTCTTACTCACTTTAATACACTTTCATTTGATATCCATACCGAGAGCGAAGTAAATAAAAGGGTAAACCGCCATTTTGTGTTGGCCGCCATTTTGAATTGAAATGACGGGACACAGACAACAGTATTCTAATTGTCACTCCCTTCCATTTGATACCCATGCCGAGCGCGTTGTAAAGAAAAATTGATCCTCTGTTTTGTGTTGGCCGCCACTTTTATGCCGCCATTTTTCTACTGCCATTTTGAATTTAGGATGACGCTAATTGTATTCAACTTGTTATAACCTTTCATTTGATACCCATATCGAACGAGTAGCTTGTAAAGAAAAATGTAATCCATCATATTTTTTTGGCCGCCATTTTTAATTTGGAACTATCATTTTCGTGTGTTTTCGTCGGAAATACACATGTCTGTTAATTTTTACCAATTTTTATTGAAGGGAAGTGAGTTTTAAGACTCTACATTGAGTAGAACGAATAATTCCAAGCATTTTTTATTAAAAATCGTTTTTTGTTACTCAACAACAAAATCAACAACAAAAAATGTAACAAAATGTCATATTCGTGTATTGTCATCGGGAATATGTATGCCTGCAAAGTTTCATCCATTTGCATTGAGTAAAAGGCGGTTAAATTAACGTTACAAGATTTGATGCTCCGAAGTGAAAGTAAAGAAAAGAGTTTAAAAATACATTTTTTTTCTTTCGTGAACATCCTGTATCGTAGTGGATGATGGATGGATGATGGAGTTAGGAAGAATAGAATTTTATTTTATTATTACATATATAAATTCCTTTTTATACAAATTATATTTTTTGATGACGATTGTTTTGTATTTATGGAATAAAAAAAATATTTCATTTTTTTTCTTTTTTTTAATTACCCCCCTAAGCTAGTTGGCTGGAAACGCCCTTGTCGTGAATTTATGTCCAATTCTATTAAAAACGACATTAATCTCATTCTAGAGTGGGGAAAGAAGAATCGTCTCGAATTCAACCCCACCAAAACCAAATACATACTGTCTTATTTCAAAAAAAGTTCAACACCTCAGCATCCTTGACCGTGGGTGAAGCTGCACTAATGGTCGACCCATCCCTACACGGCAAACTTATAACCGCAACACCAGATTAGACCACTCGTCTCATTCCCTCTACCGGCAACTCCCTCTTTCATGCACTCAATAAGATATGAATTCGTTTGTAAATGGAACAACTCGACTGTGGAATAATCTCTCGCAGTCAGTATTTCCGGCTCCAACAACATCCAAGAGTTCAAACGCAGGGTTCAGCACCACCTTCTTCAACACCCCTTCGAACCTTCATAACCCTTAACGTATTCCCCCCGTACTAAGCTTGCTGCTAGACATTGCATCATGACGACAAACGACATGACGGACTGGTATTACAAAGGGTTATTCCTGAGCTTAGCACTGCCACATAAAAAAAATTCCATATACATAAAAATTCTAATTGACGATTGATTTTTTATCTTTGTTTAAAAGGAAAATTTGTTTTATATTTGAATGAATGATATAAGGAAAATAATTAGAAATTGTACACATTTTACGATTGATGAAGTGATTTTTCTTTCTAGATCCATTCTGATTGGATTAATGTTGTTAAGAATTACAACAATAATTATTTCATCCTTTTTTGTGCATTTTGTGCGGTTTTTATCTGAAGTCGGTTTTTAAATTTTAAAGGGAGATATATAAAAAAAAATTATTAAGGTAGGTCTAGACGGCACCAATAGATCGTTGCATGTGAACTCAACTGTTCGGCTTGCACAATCTAAAATGTTTGCATTATACAAAATATGTCTCGGTGATGTTCGACCACTTGCTCTTCCGACCTTATCACAATCAATGTAACATAATATAACGCGTAGATAAGTATAAATATAATGCGCAATAACTAATGGCGGTAATTTTCACTCGTCATTTGCACTCAGTTTATTTACACAATTCGACTTGCGCCAGACAATTTAAAAAACTAAATCGTTGCGTATGAACCTGCCTTTACGATAAGTATGACATGCTGCCGTAGTATCGTTTAACCGACGATGTAGCGTACATATTGCGAGAATGATTCTTCTTTTCAAATCCATTCTGAGAAGTATAACACGCCGCCGCGCCATCGAAAAAAATCGAAGCAGTAGCTAAATAGTTTTTGCAGTAATGTATTTGCATATTTTCGGACGAATTAAAAAAAACTTATTTAATATGAAACAAAATTCTCCAGGAAAATTAAAAGAAATATTTATTGTGAAGTCGATAGCTTACTGCACTATACTCGTCATAAACTTTCATTTGATACCCATAACAAGGACATTGTAAAGAAAAAGTAAACCGCCATTTTGGGTTTTGAATGACGCCACATAGCGAAGTGTGTTCTACTTGTCACACGTGTGTTCTACTTGTTTTTGGCTAATATCTCTTAAAGGGAAAGTCCTATCCTAAAATATTGTTACAAAGTTTGTAGATCAAAAAATGATATCATACATTTTCCCGTACGAATCGCTGTTCATGAGATATCGCCATTTTAAAGATTTAAAATACTCATCCTCTAATTCTCAACTTGTATAGGTCATCAGACGTTCAATAAATCCTCTGTTGCACTACATGGCTAATATTTTCAGGGGTGATTCCAGGATGGTTTTGAAGAGACAAATTGTTTTAGAAAGGGGGCTATCCCCACTATCCACTACGATACAGGGTGTTTACCAAAGAAAAAATGTATTTTTTTAATATCTACAAGATATGTAGGTTCAAAATATGACCAAACTGCTAAAATATTGGAATTTTTCTGGAAAAACGAAGAATATTGGGATTTAGATCCCACTTTTTAATTCCATATCGTGTAAACGGAGTCACTCAAGTTCCTGTTCTAATTATCATATAAAATAATACACATTTACCTAAAAGATGAATCTAATTACATTGCTCTACGATAATTCGTCTTGGAGTTATTCAACTTTAAGTAAATATTAAAAAAAAAAAGAAAAAAAAATTTTTAAGAAACTCTTTTCTTTACCTTAATATATTGATCAGTTGTGAACACAAAATTAATATAAATACTAAAAAAATCGACTAAAAGGTAAAAAATAAGAAGATTTTAAACAATATAAACTTTTAAATCAAAATGGAAAAAATCTCACACATTCCTTAAAGAAAAGCGTGGGGTGCGTTTTTATGAAACAAAATGCTCAATTAGTGAAAATTCGTAGCTGTCTGAAATGTTAAAATGTACTCACGGCAGTCATGTTTTTTTAAGTTCAGGTTGGTATGGGCGCCCCACGCTTTTCTTTAAGGAATGTGTGAGATTTTTTCCATTTTGATTTAAAAGTTTATATTGTTTAAAATCTTCTTATTTTTTACCTTTTAGTCGATTTTTTTAGTATTTATATTAATTTTGTGTTCACAACTGATCAATATATTAAGGTAAAGAAAAGAGTTTCTTAAAAATTTTTTTTTCTTTTTTTTATTTTTTACTTTTTAGTAACGAATAGCGTTAATTAATACATTACAATTTCCAAACTTTTAATTAGATTATCATGTTAATTAAGGAAACTTTTTTACATGTTTTGTATTTGTTTCTTTACAACAGTTCCCAAGTGCAGCCCAAAAATGCACAATTTGATGACCCCTCAAAAATCTAATAGCGCTCTACGTTTTTTTTTACATTTTGAAAGGTAGTGTACTCGCATATACTGGCTGGAGCAATAAAAACTAAAAACTGGAAACATATTTTTTTGCATCTTTTTAAATCATATTTTTATTTGCTATTGGTAGCTATGTTATGTCTTCCGCCATTTTTTAGTGAACGCCATATTTGATTTAAAACGACGTCATACAGTTTACTTTCTTACTCACTTTAATACACTTTCATTTGATATCCATACCGAGAGCGAAGTAAATAAAAGGGTAAACCGCCATTTTGTGTTGGCCGCCATTTTGAATTGAAATGACGGGACACAGACAACAGTATTCTAATTGTCACTCCCTTCCATTTGATACCCATGCCGAGCGCGTTGTAAAGAAAAATTGATCCTCTGTTTTGTGTTGGCCGCCACTTTTATGCCGCCATTTTTCTACTGCCATTTTGAATTTAGGATGACGCTAATTGTATTCAACTTGTTATAACCTTTCATTTGATACCCATATCGAACGAGTAGCTTGTAAAGAAAAATGTAATCCATCATATTTTTTTGGCCGCCATTTTTAATTTGGAACTATCATTTTCGTGTGTTTTCGTCGGAAATACACATGTCTGTTAATTTTTACCAATTTTTATTGAAGGGAAGTGAGTTTTAAGACTCTACATTGAGTAGAACGAATAATTCCAAGCATTTTTTATTAAAAATCGTTTTTTGTTACTCAACAACAAAATCAACAACAAAAAATGTAACAAAATGTCATATTCGTGTATTGTCATCGGGAATATGTATGCCTGCAAAGTTTCATCCATTTGCATTGAGTAAAAGGCGGTTAAATTAACGTTACAAGATTTGATGCTCCGAAGTGAAAGTAAAGAAAAGAGTTTAAAAATACATTTTTTTTCTTTCGTGAACATCCTGTATCGTAGTGGATGATGGATGGATGATGGAGTTAGGAAGAATAGAATTTTATTTTATTATTACATATATAAATTCCTTTTTATACAAATTATATTTTTTGATGACGATTGTTTTGTATTTATGGAATAAAAAAAATATTTCATTTTTTTTCTTTTTTTTAATTACCCCCCTAAGCTAGTTGGCTGGAAACGCCCTTGTCGTGAATTTATGTCCAATTCTATTAAAAACGACATTAATCTCATTCTAGAGTGGGGAAAGAAGAATCGTCTCGAATTCAACCCCACCAAAACCAAATACATACTGTCTTATTTCAAAAAAAGTTCAACACCTCAGCATCCTTGACCGTGGGTGAAGCTGCACTAATGGTCGACCCATCCCTACACGGCAAACTTATAACCGCAACACCAGATTAGACCACTCGTCTCATTCCCTCTACCGGCAACTCCCTCTTTCATGCACTCAATAAGATATGAATTCGTTTGTAAATGGAACAACTCGACTGTGGAATAATCTCTCGCAGTCAGTATTTCCGGCTCCAACAACATCCAAGAGTTCAAACGCAGGGTTCAGCACCACCTTCTTCAACACCCCTTCGAACCTTCATAACCCTTAACGTATTCCCCCCGTACTAAGCTTGCTGCTAGACATTGCATCATGACGACAAACGACATGACGGACTGGTATTACAAAGGGTTATTCCTGAGCTTAGCACTGCCACATAAAAAAAATTCCATATACATAAAAATTCTAATTGACGATTGATTTTTTATCTTTGTTTAAAAGGAAAATTTGTTTTATATTTGAATGAATGATATAAGGAAAATAATTAGAAATTGTACACATTTTACGATTGATGAAGTGATTTTTCTTTCTAGATCCATTCTGATTGGATTAATGTTGTTAAGAATTACAACAATAATTATTTCATCCTTTTTTGTGCATTTTGTGCGGTTTTTATCTGAAGTCGGTTTTTAAATTTTAAAGGGAGATATATAAAAAAAAATTATTAAGGTAGGTCTAGACGGCACCAATAGATCGTTGCATGTGAACTCAACTGTTCGGCTTGCACAATCTAAAATGTTTGCATTATACAAAATATGTCTCGGTGATGTTCGACCACTTGCTCTTCCGACCTTATCACAATCAATGTAACATAATATAACGCGTAGATAAGTATAAATATAATGCGCAATAACTAATGGCGGTAATTTTCACTCGTCATTTGCACTCAGTTTATTTACACAATTCGACTTGCGCCAGACAATTTAAAAAACTAAATCGTTGCGTATGAACCTGCCTTTACGATAAGTATGACATGCTGCCGTAGTATCGTTTAACCGACGATGTAGCGTACATATTGCGAGAATGATTCTTCTTTTCAAATCCATTCTGAGAAGTATAACACGCCGCCGCGCCATCGAAAAAAATCGAAGCAGTAGCTAAATAGTTTTTGCAGTAATGTATTTGCATATTTTCGGACGAATTAAAAAAAACTTATTTAATATGAAACAAAATTCTCCAGGAAAATTAAAAGAAATATTTATTGTGAAGTCGATAGCTTACTGCACTATACTCGTCATAAACTTTCATTTGATACCCATAACAAGGACATTGTAAAGAAAAAGTAAACCGCCATTTTGGGTTTTGAATGACGCCACATAGCGAAGTGTGTTCTACTTGTCACACTCTTCCATTTGATACTCATTTCGGGGGCCGGGGAGCCCAATTGCAAAATTCGAATGCCATCTTGGAACCGCCATCTTGTTTTTTTACAAAATGATGAGATTGTTTTTTCATGCGAACTATACGTATGTGTAAAATTTCAAAAATCAAGTACCTACTACATTTGTTTACAGTACACACACATACAAATCAAGGAAATATAAGCTTAATTGCCATTGTAATTGGGAAAATCTAATGTAAACAATAAAATTCTTTGATTCTTCACCCACGTCATGGTATATTTTTTTATTCAATACGAACAATAGTTTTTGAGATACAAATCAAAACTATATGCCATAATTTCGTTATCATCGGTTTTTGTTCTGGAAGCAAATTTAGAGACGTATGCACGTCGAAAACTTGTTTCATATGAAACAAAATTCCCCGAAGGATATTAAAAAAAAATTATTATGACAAAAAAAAGCACCGCGCGCCGAAGAATCGGTCCCGCAGCCCACAGAGCCCCCAGATGAGAGTATTTCTCCCTAGCCCTCAGCGCCTTGGCAGATACTATCAGCCGTTGACTAATATGTTAATAAATCATTTCACAAAGAAGAAAAAGAGAAAAAGAAAACAATCTGCCCCGACCGACCAGGGCTTGAACCTGCAACGCTACACGCCGCTGGATCGAGGATCCAACAGCCTACGCACTCTCCCATCGGCCCTCTACCAGCTTTGCAACAATAAAGTAATTTGTTCGGTGCCTATGAAAAGTTTAGGTTGAACTAATTTTAACAGTTTTTTATGCCTAACTTCGAACTCCTTTATCAAAATGTCGAAAAAAATTAACGGGACCACCGTGGGAAGCTCCCCCTTCAAATGAAAAGCAAAAAAAGTTATTGGGTTACAAAGTTATGCGTGAACAGGACTACAAAATACCTACACGTCGAATTGAGTTACCTGCTCTTTTTTTGAAGTCGGTTAAAAAAAGGGTTCTAGGTCATCCTGTTGCAGTCTTCTTGTTAATACATACTTATTATTATCTTGTAAATACTGCGATAAGACCACTGGAATGGCATTTCACTATTCCAGTTGATTACTCTCTTTTGAGCATTTTTAAAAATTATTATTTTAAAAAACACGACTAAATTTACACAGAGCACAACTTGTGCTAACTCTACCAAATCTTCACATAGGCTCGTAGATTCCTCATGCTTACGTTCTTTATTAGTAGTAATTGAGAAATTTTCATAAAAAAGCTTCCCAGAAATCCATTAGAAATAGGAAATGAGCCTGAAGTTCCGAACGTTCGATCGAACAATTTTAGAAAAAAAAAAATTTTAATTTTGAAACTAATGGTTGGACCTTAAAAAACAAGAAAATAATTGAAGACCCTCGGGGAAAAACCAACTTAGTCCAAAAAATAAAATTCCAAAAAATAAAAGTTTTTTCCCTCATTCCCATGGACTCAGTTGGTACTGAGCCGAACCTTTTATTATTGCCCGTTCATTTTGTCAGGACTACGTTGATTTTTCCCCATAGTTAATACCTTGAATTGTAGTACACCTTAGCAGCCAATAGATTGAGCTGAATTCTCTGATTTTTGAAAAAGTGGACTAAGTTAGTTTTTTCCCGAGGGTCTTCAATTGTTTTTGACGTGACAACGTCTATTAAAACGATGAATGCCGGCTGCATGCACGAAAAATGATGACTCATTGTCCCGTTATGTCCCGTTATGTCCCGTAGTAATTTTAAAAATTTGATTGTAGTAATCTTAAAAATTTGATTAAAATTGTCAATATTTAATTAGATTAAATTTGTCAAATTGTCAACAATAAGCAAAGCAAGCCAAACACTCTGTCTCCTAACTGGGTGCTGGTGTATAAGAAAATAGTGAACATTCCACTGACGAAAACTGTGAAATGCAAACGAAAACAGTTTCCTTGCGTTCCTGCTTGTGCTATTACCATTCCCAAGTCGCAAGGTGGGACGTTTACTGTTATTGTTTATAAATATGTACTCCTCGGAGCAACCACAACAGCTGGTGTACGTGGCGCTGAGTCGGGTAACGAATATAGACGGCTTGCACATCATCACGGAAAAAGATGCGCCTTTTATCTTCAAACACGAACGGGAAGGGAACGACTCACAGACTACGCGAGATGTCCGTAACGAATACATTCGACTCCGTGGACACGCCCTTCAAACAATCACTTCGAAAGCAGTGAAATTTTGTGATGACGGTAACAACGCTGGGCAAACTGTAGTGACAAACCTTAATGTTCAGAGTTTGTCTGCGCACTTCGCCGATTATTTGGTATTGACTGAAACGTGGATGCGTGACAACTTTGATCCAGTTCCAATCAATAATTATGAATGTATAACCAAGCAGAATAATCGATCGGATTCTGATACAAACGCAGCTGGTGGAGTGGCAATCTATCGAAAATTAACATCAACATCCACGGCCAAAGTTCTCCACGTTGAATTTACGGACACAACTCGTCTCATCAGAAACACAGGCGAGGTCTGCTTGGCTGAAATTACATGCTTCACTGCTGATACAACGTTTAAAATTGTACTTGGCGCAGTGTATATTCATCCTGGAGCAAGTGTCTCAAACATTAGTGTATTGCTGCACCAAGCACTCTTTCCGTACGTGCATAACAGGCAGTATGTGCATCCGATCATGCAAGTTGATACCAATGTACAAATTCTTCTTTGTGGCGACTTCAACACAAACGTGAAAAATGATGATACATTCCTCAAATTCATGAAGGATATGTACAATCTCGAATGCACATCAGATGTTACTAAGTCAACAACGCTGAGAGGAACAACCCTCGATTTGACTTTTTCAAGGCACATTACACTTGAAACACTCCCATTCATTTCATACTTTTCCTATCATCGACCTATCCTTAACAGAATAACACAGATTGCAAGAAGATAAATATCAGACATGTATAAAAGCTGTAAATGAATTTGTTACTACACATTGTTACTTGTAAATAATCTGTTCATTAAAGTAATAAACATATTTGAATTCATCAGTGCAAATAAAAGCTAATTTATCAATCAAAATGAATATTTCATTTCACTCCTTTTTGTATCCATACAAGATAATGATAATTTAATATAAATGATTCAATTTTATTCATAAAAGTATGCAATCATTTCATCAATGTTTTCTCATGACGTTGTCACGTTAAACTATCGACCGTAAACCCTCTTTACAGACAACAAATTTTTTTTGGGTTCTGTACAGCGATAGCCTTCGAACAAAACATCACTTGTCAAAATCCGGCAACCTTTAAAAATCGTGCAAAAATTTCGTTGCCGTTTACAATCACCACGAATGTTTCAAACCTTTGATCAGCACTTTTTTGACGGGAAATTGTTTTCTATGCGTGATACAGTTTCAGAGAATTTCGGTTCACCCCGGGATTTCTAGTAGTTATCGCAAAATTGGTTCTTTTTGGTCAAGTCTGACAAGTACTTAACAGTTACAGTTTTGCTAATATTTCCGGAAACCTTTGGAATTTCTAAATGAAATCATTCGCTTCTCATTTTGTCAACGGCGCTTCAGCACGCTCAATACGAATTTGAACACCCGTTTTAGTGCAGCTAACGAAATACGGAGGAAATGTTTGTTTGCTAACGTTCAGGAAAAACTAATTGTCTAGATAGATACATATTATAGTTATTTGAATTAGCTTCTCTCGGGATTGCTTTGTCATCAGTTCTGATACTAGCCCATTTTCCACCAGTGCTAAAGGTATAACTATTTTGTAAGAAGTCATTTTATTCCATCTTCGTCCATCATACTGGCAGTTAATCGTGTGGACCGAAGGGGTCAAACCCACATCCCAACTAGGTTCAATTTATTGCTGAAAAAGATATTGTTTCGTTTTCTCGGTGAAAAAGATATTGTTTCGGTTTCTCGGTGAAGAACATATTGTTTCGTTTTCTGGCTGGAAAACATATCAGCCAGAAAACGAAACAATATGTTCTTCACCGAGAAACCGAAACAATATCTTTTTCACCGAGAAACCGAAACAATATCTTTTTCAGCAATAAATTGAAACAATATCTTTTTCACCTACATATTGAAACAATATCTTTTTCGTAAGACCCATCCATATATGCAACGTACTATATAAGTATTACAACGGTTAATACGAAATTCAGATACCGCGAAATCCTAATCCCGGCCCTACCATTTCGTGTTAACCGATTTCCACTGTATTATTCAGCTATATACCCCATTACGACCCGTCTGTCTTTGCTGAAAAAATATTTTTTTTAATCGAGTGAAAAATAGGCTCAAAATATGTCCAGAAATACTACCTCTTAAAGTCCTATAGAAATCGGATTACCCATTTTCGAGATTATAAACATACAGAAAGGCAATCAATAAAAGTGCTTAACAGCTCGAGCTGTGACCGTCAAAAAGTGGTGGACTTTTCTGAAAGGATGAAACCTGCGGGAATGATAGTATTTGCGAAGTCTATCTGCATTTCGAAAATCGGAGTAGAAAATGTATACATACATATTAGAGTGAAAACTTTCTTTATCAATACAATTGAACTCCCTAAAAAGCTCTATTTCAATAAAATATCCAGCGTCAGCTAAGTATAAATAACATTACAGGCAACCTTATCCACAGGGGGCAAACGGCTAACAAAGGCCTCGGAAAGCGGTGGTACCCGATTTGCCACCTCTGCCAAAACCCGAGAAAAGTCACTGCAGAAAAACACCTAGCAGACCTGTTACCAAGTCCTAATCCCACCTCCACGCGGTGCCCCCTGGGGTACTTTTTCGGAAGGAGCTAACGGGAGACGGGCGAATGGCGAACTCTCTGCGCCACAAAACAGAGTTTTAAGTCGGTTGGGCTGAGCGTTAACACCCCGCTCCCATAAAAAAAACACCATTTCTACGAATCGGCAAACAATGCTTCGGAACCGGATGGGCAACACGACGACGACCTTTGCTTTTCGAACAAGGACACGAATCGGATCATGGAATGTGAGAACACTGCTGAGGGACGGCTGGATGAAGTCCTCAACGAGATGAATCGATATAAAATCAAGATCATGGGACTTAGCAAGACCAGATGGTCCGATGCGAGGGAACATATCTGCCCAAATGGTGAGTCCTTTTTATATTATGGGAGAAACGAAACTGAAAGCCGTAGGAGTGGCGTTGGTGTAATACTCACCAAAGAAGCCAGGTCCAGCCTCATTAGATGGTCACCAATTTCTGAGAGGATTATTACCGTGCGCCTGCGTACCAGACTAAGAAGTACTACGGTAGTCCAATGCTATGCTCCAACTGAGGACGCTGAAGATGACATCAAAGACGAGTTCTATTTGCGGCTGAATGAGGTTTTTCGCTCTACTCCAAGGAGAGACATCATTGTATTAATGGGTGACTTAAACGCACAGATCGGCCCTGACAACACCGGCCTTGAACAAATAATTGGAAATCAAGGTCTAAGCCCAGCGCCGTAGCGAGGGTCTCGGGGGCCCTTGTGCAAGATTTCGTAAGGGGCCCTTGAAAATGAATTTCTAAAAAAAAGTGATTTCGAAGCCTTTTCGAAGTCCATTAAAAAAAGGGTTCGAAGGTCGTGAGAAATTGAAAACAGCATTATACTTTGGTTTAAACAATTTCTTTATTTCTCATATGTGTGCACAGACTTAATGCATGTAAATAATAAAATCATAAGCTCTCTAACAAAACAGCGTTCATTAAAAAAAAGGGTTCTCGAAAACATTTTCTATTAGATACTAATAAGAGCGTTCTAGAAAAAAAAGTTTCCCAGGGGCCCCTTCCATAAAAAAGTAGATCCAATTTTGTACAATGTTATAAAAACGTTATCGAATATCTTTTCTAGCTTATACTTTAAAACGAATTCTAAAAAAAAAATCTTCGGGGGCCCCTCAGGGCCGGGGGCCCTGGTGCGCCGCACCGCCTGCACATGCCTAGTTACGGCGCTGTCTAAGCCAAGTTACCAATAACAATGGTGAGCTTTTCGTTGACTTCTGTAGCTCCCACCAACTCATGGTAGCTGGAACTTACTTTTGTCACAAGAAGATACACAAAGAGACCTGGGTATCGCCCGATGGTAGGACGAGAAATCAACAAATATTAAACCAGCACAACGTTTCTGACGACACAAATATTGAAGAGCTGTGGAGGACGCAATATTGACGGCTGCGGAAACGAGCATCGGTTATGTCCAAAGAAACCAGCAACACTGGATCTCGGACACAACCTGGCAAAAAATAGAACGCAGGAGAGCCCTAAAAAATAACGTAAACTCTACAAGCGACCCTGAAAGACGTTACCAACTGGAAAGGGAATACTCCCAATTACACCGTTAGGTAAAGCGAAGTGTCCGGCATGATAAAAGGCAGCAGATAATGGAGCTCGCTGGAAAAGCGGAACACGCGGCAAACACAGGCAACGGTAAGGTGCTGTACCAAATTACTAAACAGCTCACGGGAAAGCACTCTACTAAAAAGCATGCCGTTAAGAGTGCAGATGGAAGGCTGCTGTGCAGCGACGAGGAGCAGCTCCAAAGATGGAGAGATTACTTCTTCGCCGCCCTGAATGGTTCATTTACACAGGAACCTCAGGAAACCAGCAACAATGCACAGCCTGTAAGAATCACCACCCGGGCCCCATCCAAGACGGAAATAGTAACCGCAATTCATGCGATGGCCAATGGTAAAGCAGCTGGAAAAGATCGCATCCCGCCAGAATTGTTGAAAGCCGACTCAAGCCTCATAGCAGATGCGCTTCAGCCAATCCTGGAACACCAGCATGGAACACCTGTACCTACCGGAGGATTGGACGGAAGGTATCATAGTCAAAATACCAAAAAAGCGGACCTAACAATATGCGACAACTGGAGAGGCATCTGTTTACTATCTACTGTGGGCAAAACTTTGTCCCATATATTACTATCTAGGATAAGTGAGGCAGTAGACCGCACGCTTAGGAGGCAGCAGGCCGGATTCAGGAAGGGCCGCTCATGTATTGATCATATCAACACCTTACGAATAATAGTGGAGCAGTCTACTGAATTCCGATCCCCCCTTTACCTTGCTTTCGTAGATTATGAGAAAGCGTTCGACTCGGTCAATAGGAGTTTTATATGGCAGGCACTACGGCGACGTGGACTGCCTGATAAAATAATAGAATTGATAAAAGCCCTATATAACAATTCCAAATGCAGAGTTCTCCATAATGAAAAATTATCCGACAGCTTCGAGGTGAGCTCAGGAGTACGACAAGGATGCCTACCCTCGCCTTTACTATTTCTTATAGTAATAAATGACATCCTTGTCGGCGCTCTAGATAGTAGAACAGGCGGCATACAATGGGGTTTGTTAGACCGTCTTAAGGATCTCGACTACGCAGATGATATCTGTTTGCTGGCCCACAGACACCAGGACATCAAAAACATGATTAACCATTTGGCAACAGAAAGTAGTCCAGCAGGCTTAAAGCTAAATCCAACTAAAACTAAAGAAATGCGGATAAATGCAAACACCATTGAACGGACTGCGCTGAATAACCGTGACGTGGAACTGGTTGATAAATTCTGCTACCTCGGTAGTATTATTACCGAAAATGCCGGTGCAGAAGAAGATGTCAGTTCCAGAATAAATAAAGCACGAGGCGCATATGCATGACTGTTCCGCATATGGAGATCAACGGAGATCTCAACTAACACCAAATTGTGGCTGTTCAACTCCAACGTAAAGGCAGTACTTTTGTACGGTTGCGAAACATGGAAAGTCACCCAATTCATCACAGGGCGCCTACAAGTCTTCATCAACAGATGCCTTCGTCGTATCCTAAAAAGACGCTGGCCAGATAGAATATCAAACTATGGCGCAATGCCGGCCAAGAAAGGATAGACGACCAAATCAGGCGAAGGAAATGGAATTGGGTTGGCCACACCTTGCGACGGGAAAACGAAAATCTAGCCGCAAGGATCCTGTCAAGTCGGAAGACCTAGAACAACTAGGAGACTACTACTAGCAGAAGCCGCAACAACTGGGAGATCCTGGTCGGAGCTGAGAGCTGTCGCGCAAAACAGAGTCCGCTGGAGGGCAACTGTTTCCGCCCTATGTCAGATGAGGGATTAAAGGAGCGCAATGTTATCCACAAAATCGTGCCAAAAAGAAACGAATTGCCTATAGTACGGTGAGGATATATTTAAGCAAATATAGATATTGAGATTGAGCTTTCTGGGGTGTACAATTAGAATGATGAAAAAAGATTTAACTCACTTTCCTTCAAGTTTTCGGTCTGATCAGATAGTGGGACCCGATAGTCGCATGAAAGTGAAAAGGTAGCCGCAAATATGCCTTACCTTCGCAGGCATTTTTACAGACAACTAGGATAAATAAAAAATGGTTATCATATTTCATAAAATTTAGGGAACGGAAAATTCATATCGCCAGTATGTAAGTATGCATATTAGTTGAAGTCAAATTTATGGACTCTTATAATTAAGTTGAAAAATTCTAGAAAAAATAATAGTTTTTCGATGCTTATATTATTAAATATACATTGAGTATAAAAACCCACCCCCTCGAAGACCCTTTGTTAAAAATAATTGCTTCTAGCTGAAGGACCGAGATTTTGCAAAAATATCTTGCATTTTCGGATTCAGCAGATCTAAATCTATAGAAATCATCCGGAAAATTCAAGCGACCCCTTTATGAATAACGAGCCCCCCTCAACCGCGGACACCGTACTCCGAGTCTGCCAAACTAAGCAAAAAGTGCTCGTTAAGAATCGCTTTTGGCAGAGAAAGTACACACTATGTATATTTATCTGCATCGTGCGCACCCATCGTTAAA
This sequence comes from Thereva unica, assembly GCA_949987705.1. Classification (NCBI taxonomy): domain Eukaryota; kingdom Metazoa; phylum Arthropoda; class Insecta; order Diptera; family Therevidae; genus Thereva; species Thereva unica. The sequence goes on from OX465281.1 coordinate 128,992,930, forward strand.
GAATAGAAAGAGTATTAAGTCGTTCAGAACCACTGACATATAATAATGGACTGCTCATCAGCAATTATTCCCATACAAACCGATGGCACCAAAAAGGTATAGTCAACTCATCCATAAGCCCCCAAACTGACAGAAGCACTCAGAAATAAAATCAGGTTAAATCAATTAGAAAAAAATAGACGGGTATAGTGATGTTTATATCTTTTGCGTTAAATCAATTAGAAAAAAATAGACGGGTATAGTGATGTTTATATCTTTTGCTCTTTTCCCCATAGACCCCCGGATTTTGACATACAGAATGTCAGTTGCTAAAACAGGCGTTAAGAACTTAAATCAGATACACATAAAATTTGCAAATTAATGAAAACAAGGCATTTTAAAAGGTGAAAAAGTGAAAATAGTGTTTATTAATTTTTTTAAACAAAATATTTGTGTTGTTTTAATGTTTTAAGTACGTATTTAACAAAATTTTAAATTTCAAAAGTGATTCCGGTGTTTACATGGAGTGAAAAAAGGTTTGTAGCCTATGGAACAAATTGGTGCCATGAAAAATTCCTCATGAGCAGTCCATTCTATATCTCAGTGTTCGGAATAATTTAAAAAATAAACTTCGACGCAATTTTTTTTACGACCCTTTTCTTTTATGAATGGAATTCTGAATTGATGGCCTATTTAGGCGCATTTTTTGGATAAAAAAGTTTGAGGGCGCGAAGTCTGGGCAGGGCGAGAAATCCCCCGGCACGGCACAAATCCCCCGGCCAGGCGCTGCTAAATTTCCATCACTTATTTTTATTTATTAGCAGCTTTTTTCATTAAATAAATGTATTTATTCCAAAACCGTGACGGTTATTTCCCCTGTTTAACGAACTTTTCAAAATAGCTCAAGAGTGAGACAGAAGAGCGAAAACTATACCTGTCTATTTTTTTCTAATTATGTTTATATCGCTGACATGCGCTGACGATTACAGTTCATTGGGATTTAACGTGGGAGTGAGGCAGGAATAGTTTTTGGTGCCATTTTTTTTGTATGGGATTTTGCTCATTTAGCAGTCCATTACTTTATGTCACATGGCATTAGCAATTCAATATTTAGTTCAACCTAAACTAGAGATACCGAATATTCGTCCACGCCCTGGGCCGAAGCCCCGAACGTTTCGAGCATAGAAAAATTATCACTGTAGATACGATCTTAATACTACCCCAGTAGGAATTCTAGGAAGGCCTTACCGATGAAGCACTGAAATAAGTTCTCATCTGGTAAGGGGTACCCCTTATTTTCTTGGTGCTAGATGAGCCCTTATATAGCCCATTACAAGAGAAGGCAGATGGTAAGGTGTAGTCCAGAATTATACCTAAACAAGTGAGAATCTGCTCGATGACTCAAGGGGGCTTTCCTGGAGTTTTCATAAATTTTATAGAAACAAAGAAAACGGGCAATTATATTCGTCGACATAACCCAGTAGGACTTGTAATGGCTATGGAAACGATTTGGTAATCACAATTCACAAACTCTAGACCTTACCGCACGCAATACCAACTGCATTACATTTACATTGCAATGTCCGCCCTGGTAAGGCCTTTCTTTTTACATTATACAGGTTTTTACATACAGGTCATTACATTTTGCATTACTTTGTATTAACTTCCGATTTTCACCAAAAAAATAATTGATTGAAATTTCAGCGGTTGCCAAAAGTCCTACTGGGAAAATGCGACATTGGCATACTCAATAGCGCGGCTCTCATTCGATACGGAGGACAAGCAGCTTTAGAAGTGGTTAGAATTTAGTTGGGGGACTGCTTAGGTAAAGCCACTCTCGGGCTTGGAAAGAAAAGGCATTTGTAAAAGATGAACAAAATAAAAGCATTTCGATACCGGATCACTTTTGCAATGTTCCATTTGCTGTTTAGCTGCTTCTTTTGAAATCTCAGCCTTCAGCCAACCTTAATCTTCTGCTTCTCAAAATAATTAGATTGGTTTGTTTTTATTAATAAATTCTTTATTTTAAACCGTTATAAATATCCAGAACACTTTTATTTTATTATTTACGTTATTTGAACTACACTGGTTATATTTTACTTTAATTTCTTTCAATAAATATTGTGATAAGAATTCTTATTTAGATACACAAAGTTCTATTTTCTATTTTTGTTAAACTGTCAAATCCTCGAAAATTTATTATTGTTTTTTTTAAACTTACTTAGCCGCAGTCGACTGGGTTTTTATCCCTCGTCTCCTTGGCTAAGTAAAACCGGAAGTAGTAGGACGATGTCCCTACATACTCCCCTCCCAGCGTAGCGTTACATGAAGTGTACCGAGCGAATTGATGCTGCTTCAACGCCTCGGTCACACTCAAAAGCAGGTTTTAGTCGATCGATAGTTATCGACTTATTTGTGTCATTTATGTTGACGACGAAATGTTTACGTAATCTTTTGATTACCTTGAATGGCCCTTCGTATGGTGTTTCAAAAGGCCGTCGGACGCGATCGGTACGTATGAAAACATACTCCGCGTTCTCTAAGGCGTTCGGCACGTACACATCATTTTGAACTGACTGTCGGGGCTGTGTCGCCGACAGACCTTTCATGTGTGTGCGAAGACGTGTTAGAAATTCTGAGTGCTCTATTGGGTTCTCATCCGTTGGGATGGAAATTGAATTGGGAAGCCTCAGATTCTGTCCATAGACAAGCTCTGCTGGTGAGCATTGTAAATCGGTTTTAATTGCCGAGCGAATACCTAATAAAACAAAGGGCAAATCCTCACTCCAATGAGTAGTGTTGTCCCTTGCCATTAAGGCCGCTTTCAGTTGTCTATGAAATCGCTCCACCATCCCATTTGCTTGCGGATGGTAGGCGGTAGTACGTATTCTATGCGTACCTAGAAGTCTTGTGACTTCATTGAATAATTTTGATTCAAATTGCGACCCTTGATCTGTTGTAATTTCAAGTGGTGCGCCAAATCTTGAGACATATTCGGTGACAAAATGTTTGGCCACCGTAGAAGCTGAAATGTCTCGCATTGGATATGCCTCCGGCCATCTCGTAAATCGGTCTACGATTGTTAGGATATATGAATATCCTCGAGATGGGGGCAGTGGTCCAACAATATCCATGTGGATATGTTCAAATCTATTGTTTGGTGTGTTAAAAGTTTCATGTGGAGATTTAGTGTGTCTCGAAACTTTAGATTTTTGGCAACCTATGCACGATCTAGACCAGTTGTTACAGTCTTTATTGATCGCTGGCCAAAAATATTTCTTAGTGATAGCTTGCCTTGTGGCGCGTATGCCTGGATGAGACAAGCTATGTTCAGCATTAAATGCTAATTGTCTTAATGTTGAAGGTATATATGGGCGTAATGTACCCGTGCTAATCTCACACCAAACTTCATGATTTGTGAAAGGAATTGGTGTGAGTATTAGTTTTACCTTCGAGCTACTACTGGGATGCTCTTGGAGTCGTTGTAACTCTTTGTCACCTTCTTGTGCTTTCGCCAGATGTGGCAAATCGAAGGTGATTGTGTCAACGTTGTCGGCCGCTAATGAGCGAGATAAATAATCTGCGACAACGTTTTGTTTCCCAGAGACATGTCTGATGTCTGTTGTGAACTGGGAAATTAGGCTCAGGTGTCTTGTTTGTCGGGGAGATCTTTCGGTTTTTGTGTGAAGGGCATGTATTAAAGGTTTGTGGTCAGTGTAGACCACGAAATTTCTTCCTTCAACAAAGTACCGAAAATGTTTTATTGCTGCAAAGATTGCGAGTAGTTCGCGATCAAATGCAGAATAATTTCGTTCAGCAGATGATAGCTTCTTGGAAAAGAAAGCTAATGGTTGCCATCTGTGACCGTTAAATTGTTCCAGCACAGCTCCGATAGCAAAATCGGAAGTGTCAGTTGTGACGCTATATTTAGCATCCTCTAGTGGGTGTATCAGCATCACTGCTGCAGCCATTGCGGCTTTCACGTCGAGGAATGCTTGTTGGCATTCTGCGGGCCAAGGAAGTTGTTCCTTATTTTTTGTTGTTGATGAACAATTGAGGAGTTCCCTCAAGTGTTCATTGATCGGTACTAGCAGTTGTGCTAGTTTAGGAATAAATCGGTGATAAAAGTTCACCATTCCTATAAATTTTTGTATTTGTTTGACTGTTGTTGGAGTTGTGAGGTCACTAATTGCTTGGACTCGTTCGGGTGATGGAAGGATTCCATCCTTGCCGATACTATGTCCCAAAAAGTTGATCTCACTGACCCCAAAAACGCATTTTGATAATTTTATTGTTAAACCAAAATTATCAAGGCGTTTAAACAGTAATTCGAGGTGAGTGAGATGCTCATCCTCGGATTTACTAGCGATAAGTATATCGTCTAGATAGACATAAACGAAGTCTAAGTCTCTTGTGACTTCGTTCATAAATCTTTGAAATGACTGGGCTGCATTTCTTAACCCAAATGGCATGCGAGTAAACTTAAACAGACCAAAAGGTGTTATTATGGCAGTCTTATGCACGTCTTCTTGTGCAATGGGGATGTTATGATACGCACGTACCAAATCCACCTTCGAAAAAATCGTGCATCCGTGAAGGTTCACAGAAAAATTGTGAATGTGCGGGATTGGATATCTATCCGGCACTGTGACTGCATTAAGACGACGGTAGTCGCCGCATGGCCTCCAATCATTTGTATCCCGTTTAGGGACCAGATGAAGTGGAGATGCTGCGGGAGACGACGATGGTCGACAAATCCCTAGTTGAACCATATGTTCAAACTCCAATTTCGCCACCTTGAGCTTCTCAGGATTAAGTCTACGAGCGGTAACGAAAGGTAATTGCCCATTAGTAACAATGTGGTGTTGCACATTGTGTTTAACCGGTAGGTTAAAATTTGGTGGTTGTGTTAATGAAGCGTACTTCATTAACAATATTTTATATTTGCCAAGATGTTGGCATTCAAAGCTCTCGAGTATATACTCACTAGTAGTACAGACATCAGTCCGCAGACTGGTCTGTGAGTCTACTAATTCTCGATGTTTAAAATCGAGAATGAGCTCGAACTTTGTGAGAAAGTCCGCACCGAGTATAGCTTTGTTGGTGTTGGCTATGATGAAATTGTGGATGAACCGTCGGCGAAGACCTAGGTTCAGTTCCAGCAACTTCGCGCCAAAAGTTTGGATCGTGGATCCATTTGCGGCCCGCAGAAGCAAATTAGGGCATGTTGTTTGTACCCTAAACGTGTGCTTGGGAACTAATGATATGTCCGCGCCAGAGTCGATCAGAAAATCGAGCTGATTGTGCTGGTCGCGGACAAATAATCTACACGAGCGTCTCTGCTGAGAGACGCCCGCGGATGAGGCGACTCCCCGCCAATTTAATTTTTTGTATGCTTGGCCCCCTTCATCTTGCGGTCCTTCTTGGCTGTAGAGCCCGGACCCTTAAATGCGCAAGGTGGGGTGCACCGTTCTGCCCCACTACCGTAGCGGTAGTGGTAATAGCAGAGCGTCCCCGGCAGTGCTTGTGCTGAAGCTTTGGGGACCGCTCCTCGATTTGTGGAATCCCTGGTCTCCGCCGATGTAGCCTTTGGTTGTTGAACCGGAGATCGGCTCCATCGCCTCTGACCAGAAGACCTTCCCGCCTGCTCCTGGCCTTGGCCCTGCCCTCTCCTCAACACAAGTGCCCGCAATTGCTGCACCTCGCGTTGAAGAGAGTGCACGGCCCGCTCCAGGGACGACGAGTTTCCCACCTCTGACACCTGAGCGGGGTTTGGACGGGCCGTAATTTCCCACACGGTATCCGCTAACTTCGATAGTTGCGCTAAGGACTGATCCGCGGATGCGGCAAGCACCACCTGGATATCTCTGGGAAGCCTGCGGTCCCAAAGACTCCGGATGAGCTCCTCCCCATCCCCGAGACAGTACCCTGCCAGACTCTGCAATCCCCTCAGGAAATCTGAGGGCTTGCGGTCTCCGGGCTCATGCGCCGCCAACAGCTGCTCGAGGCGGTTCCTGGTCGATAAACCATATCGTTCCAGCAACCGCCTCTTAGCCTCAGTATAGCTGGCAGAGCTGAGGTCCGGAAAGGCATGCAAGAGGATCTTGGCTGCCTCCGTCGGGAGAGCGGACACAATGTGGGATAACTTCGATTTGTCTGATGAGACCCCATTCAACGAGAATTGGGCCTCAGCCTGGTAGAACCAGACGGCCGGGTCGCTCTGGTGAAATTCGGGCAGGTTGAACTTTGCCGTAGAGGCTACTTCAACTTCTGCCCGTGTCCCATGTCGAGCCGGCCGCCCCTGTTCCAGGCTTGGTAATGAATCTTCCAAATCGAGGATGAAAGAGTCATTAATATTGTTTTGCATTCTGACTGACAAAAATAGAAGAAAATTAACACTCTATAAAACACTCCTTTCAACAAAACACGAATAAACCAAACTTTTAAAGGAGATAAATGAGATATAGGATAATAGACTATATACCCAACGGTGTTTTGATTTTATAGATAAATTCCTAAATTCCAATCAAATATTTATTCAAATCACAAATAATATTTCAAATCTGTATATATATATGTAATATGTATATAAAGTTAAATAAATCCGAATGCAATATATAAATGGATAATAACGAACAGAAAAGGTTAACACTTATCTTATTTTTAAACTATGGTTCAAACCCTTCTAAATCCTCTTCTTTTAAAATTTCAACTCTTGAAAAGTTTGAACAATAAACCACTTGATGGCAACTTTCACAGTTCTTAATTCTTTCTTCACCGGGGTCACCAATTTAGCTGCTTCTTTTGAAATCTCAGCCTTCAGCCAACCTTAATCTTCTGCTTCTCAAAATAATTAGATTGGTTTGTTTTTATTAATAAATTCTTTATTTTAAACCGTTATAAATATCCAGAACACTTTTATTTTATTATTTACGTTATTTGAACTACACTGGTTATATTTTACTTTAATTTCTTTCAATAAATATTGTGATAAGAATTCTTATTTAGATACACAAAGTTCTATTTTCTATTTTTGTTAAACTGTCAAATCCTCGAAAATTTATTATTGTTTTTTTTTAAACTTACTTAGCCGCAGTCGACTGGGTTTTTATCCCTCGTCTCCTTGGCTAAGTAAAACCGGAAGTAGTAGGACGATGTCCCTACAGCTGCCTTACTATACCCCTTACAGATGAGTAGTTCTATATGTACTCTAAGGTAAGTACTAAAGTAAGGCCTTACCTCCTATGACATCGTGTGTAAAAGTAAGCACTTCTGTAAGGGGTGTGGTAAGGCCTACCCCTTACCAGTAAGTGCTGATTTCAGTACTTCTGTAAGCTTACCTGTCCTACTGGGACAATAATATTTCCGGTGTTAACACAATTGCGCGCAATTCCATAAACGATTTGAAGCCACTCGATTTCGATTTTTTGTTTTTTATTGCTTTTCTCAAGAAATTTGTTCCCCGGTCCGGGCATTTTACCACAAAATTTCATACTAGTAAGTTGTAAATAATTTAATTCTAAACAAAAAATGTCCTTTCAAATTTTCTGATGTACCGTTTCGGAGATATAGTGGAAAAACCATTTGCACACGTTTTCCAAGATGGCGGCCAAATGAGGGGGGGGGGGTTAGAATCCCGAAAACTCAAACTTAAGCTCACACTGACCCCCCTCCCTACACATCCCAAAAATAAAACCTTGTCTTGCATTTTTGCAATGTTAAAGTACCATTTCCATGGGCTAGTCCCCTTTCATAATATTGTTGTTTTTGTTGTTGCTTTCCGGTGAAATTTGGATTCCTTTCATATAATTTTTAGTGATATGTGCGTTGTTTATGATTTGGTATTCGTCCGCCTAATGTGGGTTAACACACAAAGAAATTTTAGGGGTGGCGGCGACATTTAAAATACATGGAACAACATTTGCGCTGGCATAAACATCAGCCAGCGCGGAGAAATTAAATCTATGGGGACTTCTGCCGCAGGCCGCCGTAATCACCGTCGCCTAGCAAGTCGTTTGTTCATTTATTCTGCCGAACATTACAAAAGTGGCCGAAAAGCAGCCAAATATTTGTGGCATCTTTATAAACCACACCAAATTGATAATAAATTATCTTAGAAAAATGATTTATCATCTATTAAGTAATTAGTTCAAAAATTAGCTCGTTACTAACAAAACAAAATTAATTCAACAATATTCTTCAAGACATAATGCTCAACTTGATGCATTGCTGGATGCTAGGGTGTTTATTATTTTTAAATACATATATTATTTCACATGGAATTGCATCACTTTTATTTAAATCTTTCCGGCAAATATTTCACGTCACATTACTTCATTCGAGTATCAGTTGATTATATTACTGTTTTTAGTTAAATTAATTTTTTATATCTAGTTAGCATTGCGGTGGTGGAGGAGTAGCCACTTTCGGAGTTGAAATTTTTTATGATATTTCTTAACACCACCCTTATCAAGTACACTAAAACCCAGCGGGGCATAAAACCTTTAACTATAGTTTCCAAAATAATATTTTCTAGGGGGTGCGTTAAGGGGTGCCTTGTTATGGGCTTGAGATATTTGGTGTATTTTTTAACACCACTCTTCTTAACGAGGGACCATATTGTGCAGCGGGGTCTTCTACCGTCTTTAATTATATTACAAAAAAAACACCATTTGTGGTAGTTCCTAATACCACCCTTAATAAGTATGCAAAAATGCAGACTGGTCTAAAGCCTCTAACTATTTTTGTCAAAATAATCATTTCTAGGGGGTAGTTTAAGGGTGTCAAACGGGGATCTTATGAACTTGAAATTTTTTGTGGTAGTTCTTAATACCATCCTTAATAAGTACGCAAAAATGCAGCGGGGTCTAAAGGCTCTAACTATTTTTCTCAAAATAATCATTTCTAGGGGTGGTTTAAGGGTGTCACCCGGGGTTGTTATGAACTTGAAATATTTTGTGGTTGTTCCTAATGCCATCCTTAATAAGTATGCAAAAATGCAGCGGGGTCTAAAGCCCCTAACTATTTTTCTCAAAATAATCATTTCTAGGGGTGGTTTAAGGGTGTCACCCGGGGTTGTTATGAACTTGAAATATTTTGTGCTTGTTCCTAATACCATCCTTAATAAGTATGCAAAAATGCAGCGGGGTCTAAAGCCTCTAACTATTTTTCTCAAAATAATCATTTCTAGGGGTGGTTTAAGGGTGTCACCCGGGGTTGTTATGAACCTGAAATTTTTTGTGGTAGTTCCTAATACCACCCTTAATAAATATGCAAAAATGCAGCGGGGTCTAAAGCCTCTAACTATTTTTCTCAAAATAATCATTTCTAGGGGGTGGTTTAAAGGTGTCACCCGGGGATGTTATTAACCTGAAATTTTTTGTGGTAGTTCCTAATACTACCCTTAATAAGTATGAAAAAATGCAGCCGGGTCTAAACCCTCTAACCATTTTTCTCAAAATAATCATTTCTACTGCGTGGTTTAAGGGTGTCACTCGGGGATGTTATGAACTTGAAATTTTTATGGTAGTTCTTAATACCATCCTAAATAAGTATGCAAAAATGCAGCGGGGTCTAAAGCCTCTAACTATTTTTCTCAAAATAATCATTTCTAGGGGATGGTTTAAAGGTGTCACCCGGGGATGTTATGAGCTTGAAATTTTTTATTGTAGTTCCTAGTACGACCCTTAATAATTATGCAAAAATGCAGCGGTGTCTAAAGCCTCTAACTATTTTTCTCAAAATAATATTTCTAGGGGTGGTTTAAGGGTGTCACTCGGGGATGTTATGAACTTGAAATTTTTTGTGGTAGTTCTTAACACCATCCTTAATAAGTATGCAAAAATGCAGCGAGGTCTAAAGCCTCTAATTATTTTTCTCAAAATAATCATTTCTAGGGGGTGGTTTAAAGGTGTCACCCGGGGATGTTATGAGCTTGAAATTTTTTGTGGTAGTTCCTAATACCACCCTTAATAAGAATGCAAAAATGCAGCGGGGTCTAAAGCCCCTAACCATTTGTCTCAAAATAATCATTTCTAGGGGGTCGTTTAAGGGCGTCACCCGGGTATGTTATTAACCTGAAATTTTTTGTGGTAGTTCCAAATACCACCCTTAATAAGAATGCAAAAATGCAGCGGGGTCTAAAGCCTCTAACTATTTTTGTCAAAATAATCATTTCTAGAGGTTGATTTAAGGGTGTCACCCGGGGATGTTGTGAACTTGAAATTTTTTGTGGTAGTTCCTAATACCACCCTCAATAATTATGCAAAAATGCAGCAGGGTCTAAAGCCTGTACCTATTTTTCTCAAAATAATCATTTCCAGGGGGTGGTTTAAGGGTGTCAAACGGGGATCTTATGAACTTGAAATTTTTTGTGGTAGTTCTTAATACCATCCTTAATAAGTACGCAAAAATGCAGCGGGGTCTAAAGGCTCTAACTATTTTTCTCAAAATAAACATTTCTAGGGGTGGTTTAAGGGTGTCACCCGGGGTTGTTATGAACTTGAAATATTTTGTGGTTGTTCCTAATGCCATCCTTAATAAGTATGCAAAAATGCAGCGGGGTCTAAAGCCCCTAACTATTTTTCTCAAAATAATCATTTCTAGGGGTGGTTTAAGGGTGTCACCCGGGGATGTTATGAACTTGAAATTTTTTGTGGTAGTTCTTAATACCATCCTTAATATGTATGCAATAATGCAGCGGGGTCTAAAGCCTCAAACTATTTTTCTCAAAATAATCATTTCTAGGGGGTGGTTTAAGGGTGTCACCAGGGGATGTTATGAACTTGAAATTTTTTGTGGTAGTTCTTAATACCATCCTTAATAAGTGTGCAAAAATGCAGTGGGGTCTAAAGCCTCTAACTATTTTTCTCAAAATAATCATTTCTAGGGGTGGTTTAAGGGTGTCATCCGGGGATGTTATTAACCTGAAATTTTTTGTGGTAGTTCCTAATACTACCCTTAATAAGTATGAAAAAATGCAGCCGGGTCTAAAGGCTCTAACTATTTTTCTCAAAATAATCATTTCTACTGCGTGGTTTAAGGGTGTCACTCGGGGATGTTATGAACTTGAAACTTTTTGTGGTAGTTCTTAATACCATCCTTAATAAGCATGCAAAAATTCAGCGGGGTCTAAAGCCTCTAACTATTTTTCTCAAAATAATCATTTCTAGGGGGTGGTTTAAGGGTGTCACCCGGGGATGTTATTAACCTGAAATTTTTTGTGGTAGTTCCAAATACCACCCTTAATAAGAATGCAAAAATGCAGCGGGGTCTAAAGCCTCTAACTATTTTTCTCAAAATAATCATTTCTAGGGGGTGGTTTAAACGTGCCACCCGGGAATGTTATGAGCTTGAAAATTTTTATGGTAGTTCCTAGGACGACCCTTAATAATTATGCAAAAATGCAGCGGGGTCTAAAGCCTCAAACTATTTTTCTCAAAATAATCATTTCTAGGGGGTGGTTTAAGGGTGTCACCAGGGGATGTTATGAACTTGAAATTTTTTGTGGTAGTTCTTAATACCATCCTTAATAAGTATGCAAAAATGCAGTGGGGTCTAAAGCCTCTAACTATTTGTCTCAAAATAATCATTTCTAGGAGGTGGTTTAAGGGTGTCACCCGGGGATGTTATGAACTTGAAATTTTTTGTGGTAGTTCCTAATACCACCCTTAATAAGTATGCAAAAATGCAGCCTGGTCTAAAGCCTCTAACTATTTTTGTCAAAATAGTCATTTCTAGAGGTTGATTTAAGGGTGTCACCCGGGGATGTTGTGAACTTGAAATTTTTTGTGGGAGTTCCTAATACCACCCTTAATAATTATGCAAAAATGCAGCAGGGTCTAAAGAATCTAACTATTTTTCTCAAAATAATCATTTCTAGGGGGTGGTTTAAGGGTGTCAAACTGGGATGTTATGAACTTGAAATTTTTTGTGGTAGTTCTTAATACCATCCTTAATAAGTACGCAAAAATGCAGCGGGGTCTAAAGGCTCTAACTATTTTTCTCAAAATAATCATTTCTAGGGGTGGTTTAAGGGTGTCACCCGGGGTTGTTATGAACTTGAAATATTTTGTGGTTGGTCCTAATGCCATCCTTAATAAGTATGCAAAAATGCAGCGGGGTCTAAAGCCCCTAACTATTTTTCTCAAAATAATCATTTCTAGGGGTGGTTTAAGGGTGTCACCCGGGGTTGTTATGAACTTGAAATATTTTTTGCTTGTTCCTAATACCATCCTTAATAAGTGCGCAAAAATGCAGCGGGGTCTAAAGCCTCTAACTATTTTTCTCAAAATAATAATTTCTAGGCGGTGGTTTAAGGGTGTCATCCGGGGATGTTATTAACCTGAAATTTTTTGTGGTAGTTGCTAATACTACCCTTAATAAGTATGAAAAAATACAGCCGGGTCTAAAGCCTCCAACTATTTTTCTCAAAATAATCATTTCTACTGCGTGGTTTAAGGGTGTCACTCGGGGATGTTATGAACTTGAAATTTTTTGTGGTAGTTCTTAATACCATCCTTAATAATTATGCAAAAATGCAGCGGGGTCTAAAGCCTCTAACTATTTTTCTCAAAATAATCATTTCTACTGCGTGGTTTAAGCGTGTCACTCGGGGATGTTATGAACTTGAAATTTTTTGTGGTAGTTCTTAATACCATCCTTAATAAGTATGCAAAAATTCAGCGGGGTCTAAAGCCTCTAACTATTTTTCTCAAAATAATCATTTCTAGGGGGTGGTTTAAAGGTGTCACCCGGGGATGTTATGAGCTTGAAATTTTTTATTGTAGTTCCTAGTACGACCCTTAATAATCACCCGGGGATGTTATTAACCTGAAATTTTTTGTGGTAGTTCCAAATAGCACCCTTAAGAAGAATGCAAAAATGCAGCGGGGTCTAAAGCCCCTAACTATTTGTCTCAAAATAATCATATCTAGGGGTGGTTTAAGGGTGTCACCCGGGGATGTTATGAACTTGAAATTTTTTGTGGTAGTTCCTAATACCACCCTTAAGGGGGTCTTCTGCTTTCGCGCCCGGAATTTTAGTCTATTTTTGGAAATTGATTGTAAGGAAACTATACAAGATAATTGGAAAAAATTTTTTTTATTATTTTTGTACATGTTTAAACTTGAAAAATGACAAATGCCTTATGTGTGTGGTGAATCCTGCGCCTTTGAGAAGTGGACAAACTAGTACTGACGAAAGTGTCCGAGTAAACTTTGTGGTATGACTTCTACAAGTAATTTTCATCGGATCTGACTAATTTTTTTTTAACTTCTTCATAAAACACTTCTCTATGCTTCTCCGAGTACGATTTTTTTTATTTTTAAAATTTTTCAAATTATACGATTTTTTGTGAAAAGTTGTATTTTCAACCACGTTTTTTGACCTGTTGAGGGTCATAAAAAATGAACAAAACAAAATTTCAAAAATCGTACTCGGAGAAGCATAGAGAAGTGTTTTATGAAGAAGTTAAAAAAAAAATTAGTCAGATCCGATGAAAATTACTTGTAGAAGTCATACCACAAAGTATAAAAAAGGAGATTTTCGGGAAAATGCGTTTAAAGATAAAGCGCTACGCGGAAATGCTCGAAACGGCTGGAGGCGGCTATGTTTCCGGCTTCGAAAACCCAAGAAGGAATGTGTATTTCACGAAACCGTTTATAAGACGTATTCCTTATATCCTCTATATTCAAAAAATGCAACAAAAAAAATCGATTTTTTCAAACCGCGTAAGCAGAAGACCCCCTTAATAAGAATGAAAAAATGCAGCGGGGTTTAAAGCCCCTAACCATTTGTCTCAAAATAATCATTTCTAGGGGGTGGTTTAAGTGTGTCACCCGGGGATGTTACGAACTTGAAATTTTTTGTGGTGGTTCCTAGTACGACCCTTAATAATTATGCAAAAATGCAGCGGGGTCTAAAGCCTCTAACCATTTTTCTCAATGCAAAAGCCTCTAACTATTTTTCTCAAAATAATCTTTTCTAGGGGTGGTTTAAGGGAGCCTCCCGGGGATGTTATGAACTTGAATTTTTTTGTGGTAGTTCTTAATACAATCTTTAATAAGTATGCAAAAATGCAGCGGGGTCTAAAGCCTCTAACTATTTTTCTCAAAATAATCATTTCTAGGGGGTGGTTTAAGGGTGTCACCCGGGGATGTTATGAACTTGAAATTTTTTGTGGTAGTTCCAAATACCACCTTTAATAAGAATGCAAAAATGCAGCGGGGTCTAAAGCCCCTAACTATTTGTCTCAAAATAATCATTTCTAGGAGGTGGTTTAAGGGTGTCACCCGGGGATGTTATGAACTTGAAATTTTTTGTGGTAGTTCCTAATACCACCCTTAATAAGTATGCAAAAATGCAGCCTGGTCTAAAGCCTCTAACTATTTTTGTCAAAATAGTCGTTTCTAGAGGTTGATTTAAGGGTGTCACCCGGGGATGTTGTGAACTTGAAATTTTTTGTGGGAGTTCCTAATACCACCCTTAATAATTATGCAAAAATGCAGCAGGGTCTAAAGAATCTAACTATTTTTCTCAAAATAATCATTTCTAGGGGGTGGTTTAACTGTGTCAAACTGGGATGTTATGAACTTGAAATTTTTTGTGGTAGTTCTTAATACCATCCTTAATAAGTACGCAAAAATGCAGCGGGGTCTAAAGGCTCTAACTATTTTTCTCAAAATAATCATTTCTAGTGGTGGTCTAAGGGTGTCACCCGGGGTTGTTATGAACTTGAAATATTTTGTGGTTGGTTCTAATGCCATCCTTAATAAGTATGCAAAAATGCAGCGGGGTCTAAAGCCCCTAACTATTTTTCTCAAAATAATCATTTCTAGGGGTGGTTTAAGGGTGTCACCCGGGGTTGTTATGAACTTGAAATATTTTGTGCTTGTTCCTAATACCATCCTTAATAAGTGCGCAAAAATACAGCGGGGTCTAAAGCCTCTAACTTTTTTTCTCCAAATAATCATTTCTAGGGGTGGTTTAAGGGTGTCACCCGGGGTTGTTATGAACCTGAAATTTTTTGTGGTAGTTCCTAATACCACCCTTAATAAGTATGCAAAAATGCAGCGGGGTCTAAAGCCTCTAACTATTTTTCTCAAAATAATCATTTCTAGGGGGTGGTTTAAGGGTGTCATCCGGGGATGTTATTAACCTGAAATTTTTTGTGGTAGTTCCTAATACCACCCTTAATAAGCATGCAAAAATGCAGCGGGGTCTAAAGCCTCTAACTATTTTTCTCAAAATAAGCATTTCTAATGGGTGGTTTAAGGGTGTCACCCGGGGATGTTATTAACCTGAAATTTTTTGTGGTAGTTCCTAATACTACCCTTAATAAGTATGAAAAAATGCAGCGGGGTCTAAAGCCTCTAACTATTTTTCTCAAAATAATCATTTCTAGGGGTGGTTTAAGGGTGTCACCCGGGGATGTTACGAACTTGAAATTTTTTGTGGTAGTTCCTAGTACGACCCTTAATAATTATGCAAAAATGCAGCGGGGTCTAAAGCCTCTAACTATTTTTCTCAATGCAAAAGCCTCTAACTATTTTTCTCAAAATAATCTTTTCTAGGGGGTGGTTTAAGGGAGCCTCCCGGGGATGTTATGAACTTGAATTTTTTTGTGGTAGTTCTTAGTACAATCTTTAATAAGTATGCAAAAATGCAGCGGGGTCTAAAGCCTCTAACTATTTTTCTCAAAATAATCATTTCTAGGGGGTGGTTTAAGGGTGTCACCCGGGGATGTTATGAACTTGAAATTTTTTGTGGTAGTTCCAAATACCACCCTTAATAAGAATGCAAAAATGCAGCCTGGTCTAAAGCCTCTAACTATTTTTGTCAAAATAGTCATTTCTAGAGGTTGATTTAAGGGTGTCACCCGGGGATGTTGTGAACTTGAAATTTTTTGTAGGAGTTCCTAATACCACCCTTAATAATTATGCAAAAATGCAGCAGGGTCTAAAGAATCTAACTATTTTTCTCAAAATAATCATTTCTAGGGGGTGGTTTAAGGGTGTCAAACTGGGATGTTATGAACTTGAAATTTTTTGTGGTAGTTCTTAATACCATCCTTAATAAGTACGCAAAAATGCAGCGGGGTCTAAAGGCTCTAACTATTTTTCTCAAAATAATCATTTCTAGTGGTGGTTTAAGGGTGTCACCCGGGGTTGTTATGAACTTGAAATATTTTGTGGTTGGTCCTAATGCCATCTTTAATAAGTATGCAAAAATGCAGCGGGGTCTAAAGCCCCTAACTATTTTTCTCAAAATAATCATTTCTAGGGGTGGTTTAAGGGTGTCACCCGGGGTTGTTATGAACTTGAAATATTTTGTGCTTGTTCCTAATACCATCCTTAATAAGTATGCAAAAATGCAGCGGGGTCTAAAGCCTCTAACTATTTTTCTCAAAATAATCATTTCTAGGGGGTGGTTTAAAGGTGTCACCCGGGGATGTTATGAGCTTGAAATTTTTTGTGGTAGTTCCTAATACCACCCTTAATAAGAATGCAAAAATGCAGCGGGGTCTAAAACCCCTAACCATTTGTCTCAAAATAATCATTTCTAGGGGGTGGTTTAAGGGTGTCACCCCGGGATGTTATTAACCTGAAATTTTTTGTGGTAGTTCCAAATATCACCCTTAATAAGAATGCAAAAATGCAGCGGGGTCTAAAGCCTCTAACTATTTTTGTCAAAATAATCATTTCTAGAGGTTGATTTAAGGGTTTCACCCGGGGATGTTGTGAACTTGTAATTTTTTGTGGTAGTTCTTAATACCATCCTTAATAAGTACGCAAAAATGCAGCGGGGTCTAAAGCCTCTAACTATTTTTCTCAAAATAATCATTTCTAGTGGTGGTTTAAGGGTGTCACCCGGGGTTGTTATGAACTTGAAATATTTTGTGGTTGGTCCTAATGCCATCCTTAATAAGTATGCAAAAATGCAGCGGGGTCTAAAGCCCCTAACTATTTTTCTCAAAATAATCATTTCTAGGGGAGGTTTAAGGGTGTCACCCGGGGTTGTTATGAACCTGAAATTTTTTGTGGTAGTTCCTAATACCACCCTTAATAAGTATGCAAAAATGCAGCGGGGTCTAAAGCCTCTAACTATTTTTCTCAAAATAATAATTTCTAGGCGGTGGTTTAAGGGTGTCATCCGGGGATGTTATTAACCTGAAATTTTTTGTGGTAGTTCCTAATACTACCCTTAATAAGTACGCAAAAATGCAGCGGGGTCTAAAGCCTCTAACTATTTTTCTCAAAATAATCATTTCTAGTGGTGGTTTAAGGGTGTCACCCGGGGTTGTTATGAACTTGAAATATTTTGTGCTTGTTCCTAATACCATCCTTAATAAGTGCGCAAAAATGCAGCGGGGTCTAAAGCCTCTAACTTTTTTTCTCCAAATAATCATTTCTAGGGGTGGTTTAAGGGTGTCACCCGGGGTTGTTATGAACCTGAAATTTTTTGTGGTAGTTCCTAATACCACCCTTAATAAGTATGCAAAAATGCAGCGGGGTCTAAAGCCTCTAACTATTTTTCTCAAAATAATAATTTCTAGGCGGTGGTTTAAGGGTGTCATCCGGGGATGTTATTAACCTGAAATTTTTTGTGGTAGTTCCTAATACTACCCTTAATAAGTATGAAAAAATGCAGCCGGGTCTAAAGCCTCCAACTATTTTTCTCAAAATAATCATTTCTACTGCGTGGTTTAAGGGTGTCACTCGGGGATGTTATGAACTTGAAATTTTTTGTGGTAGTTCTTAATACCATCCTTAATAATTATGCAAAAATGCAGCGGGGTCTAAAGCCTCTAACTATTTTTCTCAAAATAATCATTTCTACTGCGTGGTTTAAGCGTGTCACTCGGGGATGTTATGAACTTGAAATTTTTTGTGGTAGTTCTTAATACCATCCTTAATAAGTGTGCAAAAATGCAGCGGGGTCTAAAGCCTCTAACTATTTTTCTCAAAATAATCATTTCTAGGGGGTGGTTTAAGGGTGTCATCCGGGGATGTTATTAACCTTAAATTTTTTGTGGTAGTTCCTAATACTACCCTTAATAAGTATGAAAAAATGCAGCCGGGTCTAAAGCCTCCAACTATTTTTCTCAAAATAATCATTTCTACTGCGTGGTTTAAGGGTGTCACTCGGGGATGTTATGAACTTGAAATTTTTTGTGGTAGTTGTTAATACCATCCTTAATAAGTATGCAAAAATGCAGCGGGGTCTAAAGCCTCTAACTATTTTTTTTCAAAATAATCATTTCTAGGGGGTGGTTTAAGGGTGTCACCCGGGGATGTTATGAACCTGAAATTTTTTGTGGTAGTTCCTAATACCACCCTTAATAAGTATGCAAAAATGCAGCGGGGTCTAAAGCCTCCAACTATTTTTCTCAAAATAATTATTTCTAGGGGGTGGTTTAAGGGTGTCACCCGGGGATGTTATGAACTTGAAATTTTTTGTGGTAGTTCTTAATACTATCCTTAATAAGTGCGCAAAAATGCAGCGGGGTCTAAAGCCTCTAACTATTTTTCTCAAAATAAGCATTTCTAGGGGGTGGTTTAAGGGTGTCAAACGGGGATGTTATTAACCTGAAATTTTTTGTGGTAGTTCCTAATACTACCCTTAATAAGTATGAAAAAATGCAGCGGGGTCTAAAGCCTCTAACTATTTTTCTCAAAATAATCATTTCTAGGGGTGGTTTAAGGGTGTCACCCGGGGATGTTACGAACTTGAAATTTTTTGTGGTAGTTCCTAGTACGACCCTTAATAATTATGCAAAAATGCAGCGGGGTCTAAAGCCTCTAACTACTTTTCTCAATGCAAAAGCCTCTAACTATTTTTCTCAAAATAATCTTTTCTAGGGGGTGGTTTAAGGGAGCCTCCCGGGGATGTTATGAACTTGAATTTTTGTGTGGTAGTTCTTAGTACAATCTTTAATAAGTGTGCAAAAATGCAGCGGGGTCTAAAGCCTCTAACTATTTTTCTCAAAATAATCATTTCTAGGGGGTGGTTTAAGGGTGTCACCCGGGGATGTTATGAACTTGAAATTTTTTGTGGTAGTTCCAAATACCACCCTTAATAAGAATGCAAAAATGCAGCGGGGTCTAAAGCCCCTAACTATTTTTCTCAAAATAATCATTTCTAGGGGTGGTTTAAGGGTGTCACCCGGGGTTGTTATGAACTTGAAATATTTTGTGCTTGTTCCTAATACCATCCTTAATAAGTATGCAAAAATGCAGCGGGGTCTAAAGCCTCTAACTATTTTTCTCAAAATAATCATTTCTAGGGGGTGGTTTAAAGGTGTCACCCGGGGATGTTATGAGCTTGAAATTTTTTGTGGTAGTTCCTAATACCACCCTTAATAAGAATGCAAAAATGCAGCGGGGTCTAAAGCCCCTAACTATTTGTCTCAAAATAATCATTTCTAGGAGGTGGTTTAAGGGTGTCACCCGGGGATGTTATGAACTTAAAATTTTTTGTGGTAGTTCCTAATACCACCCTTAATAAGTATGCAAAAATGCAGCCTGGTCTAAAGCCTCTAACTATTTTTGTCAAAATAGTCATTTCTAGAGGTTGATTTAAGGGTGTCACCCGGGGATGTTGTGAACTTGAAATTTTTTGTGGGAGTTCCTAATACCACCCTTAATAATTATGCAAAAATGCAGCAGGGTCTAAAGAATCTAACTATTTTTCTCAAAATAATCATTTCTAGGGGGTGGTTTAAGGGTGTCAAACTGGGATGTTATGAACTTGAAATTTTTTGTGGTAGTTCTTAATACCATCCTTAATAAGTACGCAAAAATGCAGCGGGGTCTAAAGGCTCTAACTATTTTTCTCAAAATAATCATATCTAGTGGTGGTTTAAGGGTGTCACCCGGGGTTGTTATGAACTTGAAATATTTTGTGGTTGGTCCTAATGCCATCCTTAATAAGTATGTAAAAATGCAGCGGGGTCTAAAGCCCCTAACTATTTTTCTCAAAATAATCATTTCTAGGGGTGGTTTAAGGGTGTCACCCGGGGTTGTTATGAACTTGAAATATTTTGTGCTTGTTCCTAATACCATCCTTAATAAGTATGCAAAAATGCAGCGGGGTCTAAAGCCTCTAACTATTTTTCTCAAAATAATCATTTCTAGGGGGTGGTTTAAGGGTGTCACCCGGGGATGTTATGAACTTGAAATTTTTTGTGGTAGTTCTTAATACCATCCTTAATAAGTATGCAAAAATGCAGCGGGGTCTAAAGCCTCTAACTATTTTTCTCAAAATAATCATTTCTAGGGGGTGGTTTAAGGGTGTCACCCGGGGATGTTATGAACTTGAAATTTTTTGTGGTAGTTCCTAATACCACCCTTAATAAGTATGCAAAAATGCAGCCTGGTCTAAAGCCTCTAACTATTTTTGTCAAAATAGTCATTTCTAGAGGTTGATTTTTAAGGGTGTCACCCGGGGATGTTGTGAACTTGAAATTTTTTGTGGGAGTTCCTAATACCACCCTTAATAATTATGCAAAAATGCAGCAGGGTCTAAAGAATCTAACTATTTTTCTCAAAATAATCATTTCTAGGGGGTGGTTTAAGGGTGTCAAACTGGGATGTTATGAACTTGAAATTTTTTGTGGTAGTTCTTAATACCATCCTTAGTAAGTACGCAAAAATGCAGCGGGGTCTAAAGGCTCTAACTATTTTTCTCAAAATAATCATATCTAGTGGTGGTTTAAGGGTGTCACCCGGGGTTGTTATGAACTTGAAATATTTTGTGGTTGGTCCTAATGCCATCCTTAATAAGTATGCAAAAATGCAGCGGGGTCTAAAGCCTCTAACTATTTTTCTCAAAATAATCATTTGTAGGGGGTGGTTTAAAGGTGTCACCCGGGGATGTTATGAGCTTAAAATTTTTTATTGTAGTTCCTAGTACGACCCTTAATAATTATGCAAAAATGCAGCGGGGTCTAAAGCCTCAAACTATTTTTCTCAAAATAATCATTTCTAGGGGGTGGTTTAAGGGTGTCACCCGGGGTTGTTATGAACCTGAAATTTTTTGTGGTAGTTCCTAATACCACCCTTAATAAGTATGCAAAAATGCAGCGGGGTCTAAAGCCTCTAACTATTTTTCTCAAAATAATAATTTCTAGGCGGTGGTTTAAGGGTGTCATCCGGGGATGTTATTAACCTGAAATTTTTTGTGGTAGTTCCTAATACTACCCTTAATAAGTATGAAAAAATGCAGCCGGGTCTAAAGCCTCCAACTATTTTTCTCAAAATAATCATTTCTACTGCGTGGTTTAAGGGTGTCACTCGGGGATGTTATGAACTTGAAATTTTTTGTGGTAGTTCTTAATACCATCCTTAATAATTATGCAAAAATGCAGCGGGGTCTAAAGCCTCTAACTATTTTTCTCAAAATAATCATTTCTACTGCGTGGTTTAAGCGTGTCACTCGGGGATGTTATGAACTTGAAATTTTTTGTGGTAGTTCTTAATACCATCCTTAATAAGTATGCAAAAATGCAGCGGGGTCTAAAGCCTCTAACTATTTTTCTCAAAATAATCATTTC
The DNA here is from genome assembly GCA_949987705.1 of Thereva unica. Taxonomy (NCBI): domain Eukaryota; kingdom Metazoa; phylum Arthropoda; class Insecta; order Diptera; family Therevidae; genus Thereva; species Thereva unica. Next base: position 129,014,462 of record OX465281.1, read on the forward strand.
TAGGGGGTGGTTTAAGGGTGTCATCCGGGGATGTTATTAACCTTAAATTTTTTGTGGTAGTTCCTAATACTACCCTTAATAAGTATGAAAAAATGCAGCCGGGTCTAAAGCCTCCAACTATTTTTCTCAAAATAATCATTTCTACTGCGTGGTTTAAGGGTGTCACTCGGGGATGTTATGAACTTGAAATTTTTTGTGGTAGTTGTTAATACCATCCTTAATAAGTATGCAAAAATGCAGCGGGGTCTAAAGCCTCTATTTTTTTCAAAATAATCATTTCTAGGGGGTGGTTTAAGGGTGTCACCCGGGGATGTTATGAACCTGAAATTTTTTGTGGTAGTTCCTAATACCACCCTTAATAAGTATGCAAAAATGCAGCGGGGTCTAAAGCCTCCAACTATTTTTCTCAAAATAATTATTTCTAGGGGGTGGTTTAAGGGTGTCACCCGGGGATGTTATGAACTTGAAATTTTTTGTGGTAGTTCTTAATACCTACTATCCTTAATAAGTGCGCAAAAATGCAGCGGGGTCTAAAGCCTCTAACTATTTTTCTCAAAATAAGCATTTCTAGGGGGTGGTTTAAGGGTGTCAAACGGGGATGTTATTAACCTGAAATTTTTTGTGGTAGTTCCTAATACTACCCTTAATAAGTATGAAAAAATGCAGCGGGGTCTAAAGCCTCTAACTATTTTTCTCAAAATAATCATTTCTAGGGGTGGTTTAAGGGTGTCACCCGGGGATGTTACGAACTTGAAATTTTTTGTGGTAGTTCCTAGTACGACCCTTAATAATTATGCAAAAATGCAGCGGGGTCTAAAGCCTCTAACTATTTTTCTCAATGCAAAAGCCTCTAACTATTTTTCTCAAAATAATCTTTTCTAGGGGGTGGTTTAAGGGAGCCTCCCGGGGATGTTATGAACTTGAATTTTTGTGTGGTAGTTCTTAGTACAATCTTTAATAAGTGTGCAAAAATGCAGCGGGGTCTAAAGCCTCTAACTATTTTTCTCAAAATAATCATTTCTAGGGGGTGGTTTAAGGGTGTCACCCGGGGATGTTATGAACTTGAAATTTTTTGTGGTAGTTCCAAATACCACCCTTAATAAGAATGCAAAAATGCAGCGGGGTCTAAAGCCCCTAACTATTTTTCTCAAAATAATCATTTCTAGGGGTGGTTTAAGGGTGTCACCCGGGGTTGTTATGAACTTGAAATATTTTGTGCTTGTTCCTAATACCATCCTTAATAAGTATGCAAAAATGCAGCGGGGTCTAAAGCCTCTAACTATTTTTCTCAAAATAATCATTTCTAGGGGGTGGTTTAAAGGTGTCACCCGGGGATGTTATGAGCTTGAAATTTTTTGTGGTAGTTCCTAATACCACCCTTAATAAGAATGCAAAAATGCAGCGGGGTCTAAAGCCCCTAACTATTTGTCTCAAAATAATCATTTCTAGGAGGTGGTTTAAGGGTGTCACCCGGGGATGTTATGAACTTAAAATTTTTTGTGGTAGTTCCTAATACCACCCTTAATAAGTATGCAAAAATGCAGCCTGGTCTAAAGCCTCTAACTATTTTTGTCAAAATAGTCATTTCTAGAGGTTGATTTAAGGGTGTCACCCGGGGATGTTGTGAACTTGAAATTTTTTGTGGGAGTTCCTAATACCACCCTTAATAATTATGCAAAAATGCAGCAGGGTCTAAAGAATCTAACTATTTTTCTCAAAATAATCATTTCTAGGGGGTGGTTTAAGGGTGTCAAACTGGGATGTTATGAACTTGAAATTTTTTGTGGTAGTTCTTAATACCATCCTTAATAAGTACGCAAAAATGCAGCGGGGTCTAAAGGCTCTAACTATTTTTCTCAAAATAATCATATCTAGTGATGGTTTAAGGGTGTCACCCGGGGTTGTTATGAACTTGAAATATTTTGTGGTTGGTCCTAATGCCATCCTTAATAAGTATGCAAAAATGCAGCGGGGTCTAAAGCCCCTAACTATTTTTCTCAAAATAATCATTTCTAGGGGTGGTTTAAGGGTGTCACCCGGGGTTGTTATGAACTTGAAATATTTTGTGCTTGTTCCTAATACCATCCTTAATAAGTATGCAAAAATGCAGCGGGGTCTAAAGCCTCTAACTATTTTTCTCAAAATAATCATTTCTAGGGGGTGGTTTAAAGGTGTCACCCGGGGATGTTATGAGCTTGAAATTTTTTGTGGTAGTTCCTAATACCACCCTTAATAAGAATGCAAAAATGCAGCGGGGTCTTAAGCCCCTAACCATTTGTCTCAAAATAATCATTTCTAGGGGGTGGTTTAAGGGTGTCACCCGGGGATGTTATTAACCTGAAATTTTTTGTGGTAGTTCCAAATACCACCCTTAATAAGAATGCAAAAATGCAGCGGGGTCTAAAGCCTCTAACTATTTTTGTCAAAATAATCATTTCTAGAGGTTGATTTAAGGGTGTCACCCGGGGATGTTGTGAACTTGAAATTTTTTGTGGTAGTTCCTAATACCACCCTCAATAATTATGCAAAAATGCAGCAGGGTCTAAAGCCTGTAACTATTTTTCTCAAAATAATCATTTCTACTGCGTGGTTTAAGGGTGTCACTCGGGAATGCTATGAACTTGAAATTTTTTGTGGTAGTTCTTAATACCATCCTTAATAACTATGCAAAAATGCAGCGGGGTCTAAAGCCTCTAACTATTTTTCTCAAAATAATCATTTGTAGGGGTGGTTTAAAGGTGTCACCCGGGGATGTTATGAGCTTGAAATTTTTTATTGTAGTTCCTAGTACGACCCTTAATAATTATGCAAAAATGCAGCGGTGTCTAATGCCTCTAACTATTTTTCTCAAAATAATCATTTCTAGGGGGTGGTTTAAGGGTGTCACCCGGGGATGTTATGAACTTGAAATTTTTTGTGGTAGTTCTTAATACCATCCTTAATAAGTATGCAAAAATGCAGCGGGGTCTAAAGCCTCTAACTTTTTTTCTCAAAATAATCATTTCTAGGGGGTGGTTTAAAGGTGCCACCCGGGAATGTTATGAGCTTGAAAATTTTTATGGTAGTTGCTATGACGACCCTTAATAATTATGCAAAAATGCAGCGGGGTCTAAAGCCTCAAACTATTTTTCTCAAAACAATCATTTCTAGGGGGTGGTTTAAGGGTGTCACCCGGGGATGTTATGAACTTGAAATTTTTTGCGGTAGTTCTTAATACTACCCTCAATAATTATGCAAAAATGCAGCAGGGTCTAAAGCCTGTAACTATTTTTCTCAAAATAATCATTTCTAGGGGGTGGTTTAAGGGTGTCAAACGGGGATCTTATGAACTTGAAATTTTATGTGGTAGTTCTTAATACCATCCTTAATAAGTATGCAAAAAAAGGTCGCATGCCAACAGTTACACAGGGGGACTAACACGCTGCTTTGTGCTCCGTGCCGAAACTGTGCTAAATACTGCTGGAAGCTCGACTACACCCTCCACGTGGGGCGACTGGAAACAGACTCCTGGCATGGTCATGTCTCTACCAGGAGTGCTGGCTAATGGTAGTCGGGCGGAGAGAAGAACACTCTTTAAAAAATCACCCCAGTCTAAGGTGAAACAGGATATGCCGAGAGACTCGTGGCCAAGGGGGTGCTTGGTCTCTAATATCCGAACTCTGGATACCTGGCGTCCTCCAGTTTCAATTAGCCTTCCCATAGTACACGGGCTCGCTATGGGTGACCTACTTTCCCGAATACTCGTGGGATCATACATGGATTCAAAAAATAAAAAGTATGAGCTCGATGCAGCTCCGACAGCATCATCCTCGTCAATTGTGACGATGGCCTCATCTCAAGTGTCTTTAGGGACACAAGAGATAGCAATTGCCTCAACTAGCGGAGCCATTGGGCACGCTAGCTGTGAATCAATTGCTTTAACGAGCGGAGCCATTGGGCACGCAAGTTTAAAACCTTCAACCTCGACCGGTGGAGCCATTGGGCACACCGGTTCTACAGACGGGTCGTCAGTCGCTGAAGATGAGTCTTTAGACGCAGAATCCGTCTGCAGCGCAGACTCGGTCAGTGTGTGTTCGGTCATTTCCGGAGCAACCACCATTGGCCGAGACTTAGATAAGATAGAGCTTGACAAACCCAGGTTTGTCAAACTCTCCAACCGCCAGAGGAAATGCTTCCAAGAAGCACTGGCAAAAGGCCTCTCCAGGGATACGGCCCTGGAAAAAGCTTTATCAAAGCCCTCCAAAAAAACTGAGCTGAAGAGAGTTCGCTCAGAGGAGGAAACTCCGGAACGTCCGGAACAGAAGAGGACCAAGACGGCCAAGGGGCCCACTCGTCCCACCTTTAGCCAGGTGGTAAGCAGTGTCAAGCTTGGCCTCATCTCGACAGACATGGTCAACTGCCCCCTGACACCTGAGCAAATGGCACAGTTGCAGGAGGCGATCATTGACGTCGTTATTGAAAAAGCGGGCGGTCAAGTCAAGCCGTCTTTCGAGGGGAGCTTCGCAAGAAGAGGCTGGCTGCTGCTGGTCTGCTCAAACCCTGATACAGCAGATTGGGTGAGGAGTAACGTCTCCTTCATTAAGAGCAAAAGTGCTCTTGATATCACTCTGGTGGAGGAGGGTAATTTCCCTCAAACCCACGTCATTCGTGGCTATTTCCCCCAGAGTGGTACCTTAAGCAACGAGAAAGTGCTGGCTACTATCGCTGCACAAAACTCGGTTCCCGCTGACAAGTGGAAAGTGGTCCAGAGGCGGGTAAATGAAAACACACTTCACTTGGTCATGGTAGTGGATACCGCTTCCATGACTAAGTTAATTAGTCTTAAAGGGAAAATCGCCTATCGGTTTTCTCATACCAGACTAATTCTCAAGGACAAAGATCCTTCGAAGAAGCAGCCACAAGGGCAGGGTTCGTCTTGTGACACTCAGACCACAGGGTCTGAATTAGCACCCCCAAATGCTTCTGCTGTCACCGAGGACTGCAGTAATGCCGAGGCCATAGGGCCATCTGACGGCGGAGCTGCTCTCACAACGACTCCAGGTCCATCTGGCGGTGTTCCAAATCCGGCCTCCGCATCTGCAGCATGCGCCAGGGAGCCTGTAGCAGAGCAAACTGCTGGGCGAACAAAGAACACACCTGCCGAACCTGGAGTCGGAGCACGGGGCAAATCAGCACCCCCCAAGGGCAAAAACGGTAGGACAAAGGGTCCTAGACAAGCCAAGAAGACCGGGCTTGTCAAACGCTCCTTGGAGAAAAAATGAGCGCCATAAGGGCACTCCAAGCAAACTTGCACCATGCGAAAGGGGCATCCTCCACCCTGTGCAAGACTTACGCGGAGAGGCACCTTACCCTTGCTCTCATTCAGGAGCCTTGGGTAACCGATGGTAAAGTCAGAGGACTTACCACTGGCTCAAGTAAACTAGTATATGATCGGAGATGCGGGGCGCCTCGCGCTGCCCTTTTAATTGACAATCGTGTCACTCATCTCTCCATTACTAACTTTATTTCCAGAGATCTAGTGGCGATCTCGGTTGCGGTTCCCACCGCCAACGGATTCCAAGAAATCGTTCTTGCGTCCGCTTACTTTCCGGGGGATGTAGCAATAGTGCCACCCCAGGAGGTTCAAGATCTCATTGAGTTCTGTCGCAAGACGAACCGGCAATTCGTCATCGGCTGTGATGCAAATGCTCACCACTCCATCTGGGGGAGTACCGATGTAAACCAAAGGGGTGAGTGTCTTCTAGAATTTCTTGTTATGAATAACATAGATATTGCAAATAGAGGATGCAAACCCACTTTTATCACTGCTAGTAGAAAGGAGGTGCTGGACCTCACCTTCACGAGCAGGCTTTTATCCGACAGGATTGAAAACTGGCGTGTTCTGGACGAGGCCTCACTGTCCGATCATCTGCACATTAGATTTGACATTGTGGGCCTTCCACATATCCGCGCCTCCTCTTTGGTTCCTAAGAAAACCAACTGGTCTAAGTTTCAGGGGCTTGTGGCCTCGAAATCAGACCAGCTTGCGGCTTCTATCAGCTCAGTGTATGAACTGGAGAATGCGGCCACGCAGCTTACTGATGTGCTGATCTCTTCCTACCATGACAGCAACACTGTTTCTTCCTTTCAGTCGTCGCGAAAAGTGCCCTGGTGGAATGACAGGTTAGCTGCAATGCGTAGAGATGTTAGGAGATTGTTCAATAGAGCAAAACATACCGGGCATTGGGATGAATATAGGTTCACCCTAACAGCCTACAACAAGGAGTTGAGACGTTCCAAAAGGATTGCCTGGCGGAAACACTGTGAGAGCATTCAGACTCTACCAGAGGCGACTAGACTCCAAAAGCTACTTTCTAAAGACTCCTTCAACGGAGTGGGCCTTCTCAAAAAGGAAGATGGCTCCTACACCTCTAACCATGAGGAAACCTTAAGGTACCTGCTCAGAGAGCACTTTCCAGGGTCAATCCTTCAGACCGCTTATCCATTGGATGCTGGGTGTAGTCATAGGACTATCCCAGACCGCTATTCCCGCAGTCTTTCAGGGAATATCTTCGACCGTGACAAGGTTAAATGGGCAGTGGCCTCTTTTCAACCTTATAAGTCCCCCGGAGGAGACGGAATTTTTCCGGCACTTCTTCAGAAGGGCCTTGACCTGATCATCAACAACCTGGTCTGTCTCTTTAGAGCCAGCTTCAATTGGGGATACATTCCAACCATCTGGAGGAAAGTCGTGGTGGTTTTTATCCCGAAACAGGGAAACAGACCCCTCGAGCTGCCTAAATCCTACAGACCTATCAGCTTAACCTCTTTTCTTTTGAAAACAATGGAAAGGCTGCTAGACCTTCATATTAGGTGCAAACTGGAGCTCACTCTCCCTCTTCATAGCTCCCAGTTCGCTTACTCAAAGGGTAAATCAACAGAGGTTGCTTTACACCACCTGGTCAGTAAAATCGAAAAAGCCTTCCTCGCTAAGGAAACTGCTTTATGTGCGTTCCTTGACATCGAAGGTGCTTTCGATAACACTGGCTATGATTCTATCTCTAGAGCACTGGCTCTCAGAAATCTGGATCCTCACACGATTGAGTGGATAAATGCCATGCTTGCAGATCGTGACATTTCTTCTACCCTAGGTGTCTCCACCATTAGTGTTAAGGCTATTAAGGGTTGCCCTCAAGGTGGAGTCTTATCCCCGTTACTCTGGTCACTAGTTGTGGATGAACTCTTGATCAAACTATCTGAATCTGGTTTCGATGTCATCGGTTATGCAGATGATCTTGCCATCATTGTCTCTGGGAAGTTTGACTTGACCATTACAGAGGTCATGAGAACGGCACTGCGAGAAGTTCAAAGATGGTGTACCAAGGAGGGTCTGTCAATCAACCCAAATAAGGCTGTCCTGGTACCTTTTTCCAAACGCTACAAAGTGGACCTAGGTCCTATCTGTATCCAGGATACCACAGTTGAGTATTCAGACTCAGTCAAATATTTGGGAGTAATTTTAGATAAGAGGCTGAACTGGAATGCTCAACTTGACTACGTCATCAGCAAAGCCACAAGGGCCATATGGGCCTGCAAAAGGCTTCTGGGTAAGACATGGGGTCTTACACCACAAATGATGTACTGGATGTACAATACGATCGTTAAACCTGTTGTCACCTATGCTGCTATAGTTTGGTGGCCCAAGACTAAACAGGTTACGTCGATCCTCAAGTGCAGCAAGCTGCAACGGCTTGCCTGCCTCTCCATTACCGGAGCTATTCGGACCTGTCCCACAGCTGCAATGGAAGCAATCATTGGATTGACCCCTTTGCATCTCTTCATATGGAAATCCGCCGCCATAAGTGCCTTGAGATTTCAGATCTCATCCAACTGGCCCCATACGGTCAAAGGACACATGGATATCCTTAAAAATATCCCAAGCATTTCCATCTGCCGCGTATCCGACCATATGGTTAGTCAACTGCGGTTCCAAAGGAAATTCAAAACAATTATCCCGGATCGCTCTGAGTGGGAGGAAATTATTCTTCCTAGGGATCCAAACCATCTCCACTGGTTTACTGACGGGTCAAAGATGGAACATGGTACAGGGGCTGGTGTCGCAGGACCCAACTCCAAGGTCTCGATTGCAATGGGTAAGTGGCCCTCTGTTTTCCAGACTGAAATACATGCCATTGCGACCTGCGCTAGGCTCAACCTTGAGAAAGGTCTGAAAGGCGCCAACATTAAAATCTTTTCTGACAGCCAAGCTGCCATCAAGGCACTCTCAACGTGGAAGTTTTCTTCCAAAATAGTAGCAGGGTGTTTTGACGTACTCCAGAGCCTGACCAGAAGAAACGAGGTCTCGCTCTGCTGGGTCCCCGGACACTGGGGTATCGAGGGAAATGAGGCTGCAGACAGCCTCGCGAGGGAGGGGTCTGAGACGTCGTTCCAGGGCCCAGAACCCTTCTGTGGCATCTCTTGGTCCACCTCCAAGTCTTTGATAGAAGAGTGGATTAAGAAAATAAACCTAGCCTATTGGGAGTCAGTCCCAGGTCTTAGACAGGCTAAAGATCTTATAAGACCCTTTGCCTTAAGGGGCACTATTACTCTAAACAGAGCGGACCTAAGGCTGCTGGTGGGCTATCTCACTGGCCATGTAGGACTGCGGTACCACCTCCACAACCTAGGTCTGTCTCAAGAGACAGAATGCCGACTCTGCTTGGAAGGCGACGAGACTTCCACACATATTCTTTGTGAATGTCCTGCTCTGATCTGGCTTAGAAGAAGAACGTTCATCAGAGAGTTCTTGAGCCCTGCCCAAGTCCGGTCTTCATCAATTAAAGACCTTCTTGCCTTCATTCGGAAGGCCGATAGTCTGTTCCGCTAGTGGGGTACGTAACACAATAGGCCTAACTTGGCCGCAGTGTTCACCACATGGGTTGCCCCCTCACTCCTTATAAAAAAAAAAAAAAAAAAAAAGTATGCAAAAATGCAGCGGGGTCTAAAGCCTCTAACTATTTTTCTCAAAATAATCATTTGTAGGGGGTGGTTTAAAGGTGTCACCCGGGGATGTTATGAGCTTAAAATTTTTTATTGTAGTTCCTAGTACGACCCTTAATAATTATGCAAAAATGCAGCGGGGTCTAAAGCCTCAAACTATTTTTCTCAAAATAATCATTTCTAGGGGGTGGTTTAAGGGTGTCACCCGGGGATGTTCTGAACTTGAAATTTTTTGTGGTAGTTTTTAATACCACCCTCAATAATTATGCAAAAATGCAGCAGGGTCTAAAGCCTGTAACTATTTTTCTCAAAATAATCATTTCTAGGGGGTGGTTTAAGGGTGTCAAACGGGGATCTTATGAACTTGAAATTTTTTGTGGTAGTTCTTAATACCATCCTTAATAAGTACGCAAAAATGCAGCGGGGTCTAAAGGCTCTAACTATTTTTCTCAAAATAATCATTTCTAGGGGTGGTTTAAGGGTGTCACCCGGGGTTGTTATGAACTTGAAACATTTTGTGCTTGTTCCTAATGCCATCCTTAATAAGTATGCAAAAATGCAGCGGGGTCTAAAGCCTCTAACTATTTTTCTCAAAATAATCATTTCTAGGGGTGGTTTAAGGGTGTCACCCGGGGATGTTATTAACCTGAAATTTTTTGTGGTAGTTCCTAATACTACCCTTAATAAGTATGAAAAAATGCAGCCGGGTCTAAAGCCTCTAACTATTTTACTCAAAATAATCATTTCTACTGCGTGGTTTAAGGGTGTCACTCGGGGATGTTATGAACTTGAAATTTTTTGTGGTAGTTCTTAATACCATCCTTAATAAGTATGCAAAAATGCAGCGGGGTCTAAAGCCTCTAACTATTTTTCTCAAAATAATCATTTGTAGGGGGTGGTTTAAAGGTGTCGCCACCTAATACCACCCTTATATATAGATTTTCGAGGGATACCGAATCAGACCACTATTTGCGGGTCCCTTTTCGTCCCTCTGCCTAGAGTCATCTTATTGGGGTTGCAGTGGGTTGTCCCATTGCTCCCTTACTTCGACTCCCCTAGTTATCGCAAGCAGCTGATTGAAAGGAGTCTGCCTCATGTCCTCCATCCAATGGAGTCCAGTTATGGCAGCCCTTTTCCTCGCCACCGCCGGACAGTGACACAGTATGTGTGTGGCCGTCTCAGGTTCCTCCAGGCACATCCGACAGGTGTCATCCTCCAGAATTCCCATTCTTTTTAGGTGATACCTGAAACATCCGTGTCCTGTAATCAGTGCCACCAACCATCTGAGGGTTCTCCTTTGCATATGCAGGATCCTTCTTCTGGCTGCGGTAATCGGCAACGTAAGCACCATCTTAGCCTGCCTACACGTGGTCATAGCGTCCCACCGTCTCCGGTGTTCCTCAGCGACCCATTTCTCGATGTAGTTCCTTACCAACCCTCTGCCAATGGCAGAGTATGGCTCCGGTCCCCAGAATTCCGAGGTTGACCCCGGTTTTGCCAGGTTGTCAGCCTTTTCGTTCCAATCGATGCCTGTATGTCCTCTAACCCAAGCTAGCGTCACGTTGTTTTGTTGCGCACACCTGTTCAGTTTTTGGACACATTCCAACGCCAGAGACGCATTAATCTCTGTCTGGTTCATGCGCTTAATCACAGCCTGATTGTCTAGTGCTATAAGGATACTTCTTCCCTGCACGTGACCCTCATTTATGTGATCCAGCGCGTGCAGCAGAGCAAGCATTTCCGCCTGGTAGACTGAGGTGTGATTCCCCAAAGCCAGAGAGCAGGTCAGATTTAAGTCCTCCGAGAAGACTCCCGCACCTGCTCTCCGTCAATCTTGGATCCGTCCGTGAAGATATATATGTCTTCCGGTCTCCCTTCGGGGAGCGTTCCGTTCTCTATGAGGGTTTTATGATACCTTTCGGTCACCCTCATTTTTGTGATCCCTTCCATGGGCATCATGAGCTCCCTAATCCCTTTAATGCGATCCAGGATCTTCATGTGCCCATATAAGGTTCCTGACGCCTGCCATGCGGCATCACGTCTCATCCGAATCGCTGAGGCTGCCGCAGTCTTCATCACCTGGAGATCTAACGGCAGCAGACCTAACAGCGCCTCCAATGCCGCGGCGTGTGTGGTGCGGAAAGCACCGCTCACACCTACGCAGGCCATTCTTTGCACCTTGTCCAAATGCCTCTTGACGGTTTTCTGTGTGGCTTTAGTCCACCAGACCACCGAGGCATAAGTTATGATGGGTCTCACCATCATGGTATATGTCCAGTATGCTAACCTTGGTGAGATACCCCACCTTAGTCCACATACTCTTCTGCACTGGTGAAGCACCCTTGTCGCCTTCTTAATCTTCTCTTCAACGTGGTATTTCCAGGTTAGTCGCGAGTCCAAGTATACACCCAGATACTTGACCATCCCAGACACCTTGATCCTCGATCCAAAAAGCATGAGGGGCTGAAAATCCAGATCTTTAATCTTCCTAGTGAAGATTATCGCGTCTGTCTTATTGGCATTTATGGTGAGGCCCTGTTCCGTACACCACTGCTCAACCACTTGGAGTGCATTCCTCATGATATCTGCCGTAGTGCTCATAAACTTGCCACGTGCCACAATCGCTACATCATCTGCATACCCAACGGTATGCACGCCCATTACCTCTAGCCGCCTGAGCAGAGTGTCCACAGTGATGTTCCACAGGAGGGGCGATAGGACCCCGCCCTGTGGGCATCCCTTGCTGACCCTCCCTCGAAGCCGCGAGTCTCCTGTCTGAAACCTTACCGCTCTGTTTTTCAGCATGCTGTCCACCCACCTTACAATCATGGGGCTGACCTCGCGCCTCACCAGAGCGTCTTTGAGTTTGTTGAACTGTATCTTGTCGAAGGCGCCTTCGATGTCCATAATAACGGCCATCGCTATGCCTCCGGTATACAGTTCCCCCTCGGCTACTCGTACCAGTTGGTGAAGTGCCGTTTCTGTAGATCTGCCAGCCTGGTAAGCGTGCTGGCTTCTACTTAAAGGGTGCCTCCTTAGCATAGTACTCTCCAGGTGGTCTGCCACCACTCTTTCCATTGTTTTCAACAGAAAGGATGTTAGGCTGACTGGCCTGGAGGACTTCGCCTCGGTGTAGTCCTTCTTGCCTAGCTTAGGGAGAAATACCACTTTGGTTTCCCTCCACACCGCCGGAATGTATCCTGTTGCTAGACAGGTAACGAATATTCCCCTAAGCCTGGGTGCAATGATATCTTTGCCCCATTGAAGCAGCGCAGGGAATATTCCGTCACGCCCCGATGTCTTGAAGGGAGAGAATGTGTCTATTGCACGTCTCACCCCTTCCTCCGTCACCACCCCGTTAGCCTCCTCTCGGTTCATCCTTGTAGCCATTCTGTTACGAATAGTCCAAGATTTACCCGAGATATAGCTGCCAGGAAAGTGAACTTCCATCAGGATCTTGTTGGTTTCCTCCAGCGTCTCCGTCATCCTCCCCGACGGGTCACGAACGAGTCCGACTTTGGAGACCGGGTCCCTGGAGATCATTTTCTGAAGTCTGCTGGCCTCAGATATGCTCTCCATGCTCGAGCAGAAGCAAAGATTATCTATTTCCAATAAGATGTGACACTCTTGATTTACTAACCTATTTACAATTCCTTATAACCACATCAACAAAAATCTCCTATTAGTTGAAAAAGAATAGCTACAGTGCTTTTTTTCTAATTAATTCCCTTATGAAAATTCCCATAAAAAAGAATGGATACGAAACAACATCACTTAAGTTACGCCCCACCCATAAAATGTGTACAATAAATAAAGTCACATTTTTTCATAATGCATTTTTAAAGGCGACCTGGAGCAATCGTCATGGTATTAGTTGTTCATTCTCAAGCAGTTCGCGTAATGTAAATCATAGGGAAATTGAAATAAAGGAAACACATGTGAAACCCCTCACGCATTATAACTTGAGAATTTTTCACCCCATCGTTTTAAAGGTGACCTGGAGCGATCGCACTCGTGTTAGTACAGATAACCAGCAAGGTTACAGCCTGATCCAAAAAAAATTTTAATATATAATAAGATTACGCCGTAAATTATTTCATTTTAATACAAAATTGTAACCGAATTATTTGAAGTATTTCTATTTGAAGTATTTTTAAAAATAGTAAACTAAAAGAGAGTGTTAGACGTTGCTTCTTGGTGCGGGTATAGTTTTCAAAGTGATTTTTAAGAATTTTTATAAGCGACCCAGAACCAACTGGTTCCTTTGCGTTGTAAGGACTGCGAAATTTCGGGGTAAGAAATATTGATTGCATTTAATTAGTTTTTAGAAATTATTTTATTCATTTTTTTACTCTCGAAATATTTTTAAAAATGGGTATGCACTATATTAAGTGTTTGGTGCCAAAAAAAATGACAGTTTAGAAATGAAATTTTTTAAATTACCGGTGAGAGCAATATGGGTTTGTGAAAAGCACTTCGATGAAAATATGCTTTCAAAAAAAAAAAAAAACAAATCGGTTAAAACGAAAGGCGTATCCAGTTAAACTAAGCGCTTCAAATTTAATTCCAAGAAGAAACTACTTCCAAAGTTATAATTATGGATAATACTTTGTTGGTCCGGCCAAAAAGTGTAGATACGCCACCGCCAATTAGTGTAACCACAATTCCGGCGAACGACGGCAAATTCGCTGTCAAAATTTTTAAAACCATTATGTGAAAGCGGAATTGCCCACAATTCCGACGGGCGACGATTTGCGAATGCGACGAAATTCGTCAGGTTAAAATAAATTCAAATTTTGTCGACAAGGGTGGCGATTTTTTATGTCATTGCAGTTTTCTAGTATCATAAACAGTTTTCGAGTTTTATAAGGCAAAGTAGAATTTTTAATTTAAATTATGGATCTTAATGAGTCCCTTATAGAACTTGTAAGAAATTATGAGATTTTGTACAATTTAAAAGATAAAAACTATTGTTGCTTTAAAGAAATGTTCCTCATCAATACTCTTCATTTTCTTGAACATTTTTTCAAAAAACCCATTTTCGTCTCTATCAAGATTTATTTCACGGACCCACCACCGTCGTTTTCTTGTTTTTAAATACCATTCGTAACTTTCCCAAATAAGTTGTAAAATTGAAATTATTTGTATTATTTTTAAGGTTTTTACGTGATCCATTTTTATTTAAAAAAACGTCGCCGCTGTTGTGCTTTAAGAACTACAGCGATGCAATTCGTTGAACATGACAACGAAATTTCGTCGTTCGTTGCCGTCGTTCGTCGGAATTGTGGTTATACCAAATTGCGGAAACTTCTACTACTACTATGTCGGGTAATCATAATGATAACGTGATATTTCCTACAACGCATAAATATACACAAACAGATAGTAAGGGAAAATTTACGGAAGATGACGTAACAAAATTGCGAAAGGAGTGCGACGATTTAAAAAAGCAACTTGACGAGTTGCGAAAGGATAAGGAAAGTGATGCTTCATTTATACAGAAAGCAAAACGCGTTTTACCTGGTGAATTAGCACGCATAATTGAAAACCACGTAAAAAATCTTCAACATACACCTAAAGGTTGGAGATATTCGAATAATTTTAAGAAATTTTGCTTAAGTGTATATTTTATAGCACCTTCCGCCTACCATTTTTTGGCAAATAATATGAATCTTCCGTCCAAAAGGACTCTATTGAGATTCATTCAAAACTGGCCCTCCGGTCCCGGTATCCACGAAGGCTTGTTCACTTCGTTAAAATTAAAAATTCAAAATTTACCGAACATGGCAAAAAAATGTATAATTTGCTTAGACGAAATTTCCCTTAAAACCAATTTATATTTTGATAAAAGCAAAGGAGAAATTATTGGTTTAAAAGATAATGGAAGTCAGAAAACTAAATTACCGGCTAATTACGCAATAGTTGTAATGGTGAAAGGGATTACGATTACGAACAATTGGTATGATATTATTTCGTTAATTCTGCTTGCCCCTCGAAAACCTTAGCTCAAATTATAGAAACAACTGTAAAACAGTTAGTGAAGGTTGATATGAAACCAAGGGTAATAATTTCGGATCAAGGAGGAAATTTCATAGGTCTTAACCGATTAAAAGGAATATCTTCCTTGAATCCCTATTTTTATGTGAATAATATTAAATTATATTACGTGTTTGATACTCCGCTTTTATTGAAATCTTTATGGCGGAACTTCATAAAGTATTACATAGTAATAGAAAATAATAGACGGGCAAGCTGGAAAGATGTTGAAGCTTTTTATTCTGTCGATAAAACTCGACCATTTAAACTGGCTCCTAAATTACGCGACGAAAACCTTTTTCCCAAACTAAAACCCCAAATTTCCTACAGAACCCATTTTTCCTACAGAACCACATTTTGCCCTAACTAAACCTACAAAAACGGATTCAGCAACAAAACCAGCTTTGGCCCTTACTGAAACCTCAAAAGTTGATTTGGCGTACTTTCTCTCAGCCAGCTTACTTTTTCAATTCCCCTCGATTCCTTACATTTTTCGTGACGGTTTCATATCTCTACACAGAATGCTTCTCTACCGCGTCAAAAAAAGTTTCACTTCAATACTATTCCAAAAGTCTGTGTCGATAGCAAAAGAACAATTTGTCCAGCAATCATCCATTAAAAAACTTACCACTTAGTGAAAACATTCGGCATAATTTCATACAATGAAGTAAAAACTAAGCTTCTGGCTAAGATAAGCTAAACTAAGCTTATTCCAAAGTTGAGTTTTTAATTGGCCATGTTTGACTTGCCTATGTGATTAAATTTAATTTTAAACCAAAAAATTTCATTAAATTATATGCGCACCCTGTAAAAATTGTGTTCATTTCCACTTCGTTCCTCATCATATTGCATCCTTTTCTTGCAAATGGCTTTTCTATCGCTATCTATTTCTTACAATTCCGGCAAGGTCGTTTAAATAACGGTACCAAGGTCAAAAATAGATAAGCGAAAACGTCGAGAGTGTCACATCTTATTGTAATAGATAATCTTTGAGCAGAAGTCCCTCCACGACTCCCTTTTCCGTCGTCGCAGAGTTTGTTTCATTTCTCTTTTCTTGGCTTTGTAATTCTCCCAGGCAACCGGGTCATTGCACCTCATCGCTTGGTTGAAAGCCCTTCTGACCTCTTTCTTCAGTTTCTCCAGCTCCCTACACCACCAGGGTGTGGGATCATGGTCATCCACTGACGTAAGAGGACACGCCACTCGAAAAGCGTTCTCTATCGCTGTCTGCAGGACATGCAACTGAGACTCTGCTTCTCTTGTGGTTTTCGGTGCCCTTGGCACGCGCTCCCCGAGATTCCTGCGCAACATTTCAGTATATCTAGACGTGTCCGTGTTGCGGGTAATTCTCGTTGTTCTAATTCCGTCTCCCCTGCCCGGGGTTCCGTACTCTATCTCAAATGAAATGGCTCTGTGATCTGACATAGTCGTCCGATCCATCACCTCCCAATTGGTCAATCTTGTCAACATCATTTCTAGGGGGTGGTTTAAGGGTGTCACCCGGGGATGTTATGAACTTGAAATTTTTTGTGGTAGTTCCTAATACCACCCTTAATAATTATGCAAAAATGCAGCGGGGTCTAAAGCTTCGAACTAGTTTTCTCAAAATAATAATTTCTAGGAGGTGGTTTAAGGGTGTCTCCCGGGGATGTTATGAACTTGAAATTTTTTGTGGTAGTTTTTAATACCATCCTTAATAAGTGTGAAACAATGCAGCGAGGTCTAAAGCCTCTAATTATTTTTCTCACAATAATCATTTCTGGGGGGTGGTTTAAGGGTTTCCCCCGGGGATGTTATGAACCTGAAATTTTTTGTGGTAGTTCCTAATACCACCCTTAATAAGTATGCATAAATGCAGCGGGGTCTAAAGGCTCTAACTATTTTTATCAAAATAATCATTTCTAGGGGGTGGTTTAAGGGTGTCACCCGGGGATGTTATGAACTTGAAATTTTTTGTGGTAGTTCCTAATACCACCCTTAATAAGTATGCAAAAATGCAGCTTGGTCTAAAGCCTCTTACTGTTTTTGTCAAAATAATCATTTCTAGAGGTTTGTTTAAGGGTGTGAGCCGAAGATGTTGTGAACTTGAAATTTTTTGTGGTAGTTCCTAATACCACCCTTAATAATTATGCCAAAATGCAGCGGGGTCTAAAGCCACTAACTATTTTTCTCAAAATAATCATTTCTAGGGGGTGGTTTAAAGGTGTCACCCGGGGATCTTATGATCTTGATATTTTTTGTGGTAGTTCTTAATACCATCCTTAATAAGTATGCAAAAATGTAGCGGCGTCTAAAGCCTCTAACTATTTTTCTCAAAATAATCATTTCTAGGGGTGGTTTAAGGTTGTCACCCGGGGATGTTATGAACTTGAAATATTTTGTGGTTGTTCCTAATGCCACCCTTAATAAGTGTGCATAAATGCAGCAGGGTCTAAAGCCTCTAACTATTTTTCTCAAAATAATCATTTCTAGGGGGTGGTTTAAGGGTATCACCCGGGGATGTTATAAGCTTGAAATTGTTTGTGGTAGTTCCTAGTACGACCCTTAATAATTATGCAAAAATGCAGCGGGGTCTAAAGCCTCTAACTATTTTTCTCAAAATAATCATTTCTAGGGGGTGGTTTAAGGGTGTCACCCGGGGATGTTATGAACTTTAAAATTTTTTGTGGTAGTTCCTAATACCACCCTTAATAATTATGCAAAAATGCAGCGGGGTCTAAAGCCTCTAACTAGTTTTCTCAAAATAATCCTTTCTAGGGGGTGGTTTAAGGGTGTCACACGGGGATGTTATTAACTTGAAATTTTTTGTGGTAGTTCCTAATACTACCCTTAACAAGTATGAAAAAATGCAGCGGGGTCTAAAACCTCTAACTATTTTTCTCAAAATAATCATTTCTAGGGGGTGGTTTAAGGATGTCACTCGGGGATGTTATGAACTTGAAATTTTTTGTGGTAGTTCTTAATACCATCCTTAATATGTGTGAAAAAATACAGCGGGGTCTAAAGCCTCTAACTATTTTTCTCAAAATAATCATTTCTACTGCGTGGTTTAAGGGTGTCACTCGGGGATGTTATGAACTTGAAATTTTTTGTGGTAGTTGTTAATACCATCCTTAATAAGTATGCAAAAATGCAGCGGTGTCTAAAGCCTCTAACCAGTTTTCTCAAAATAATCCTTTCTAGGGGGTGGTTTAAGGGTGTCACCCGGGGATGTTATTAACCTGAAATTTTTTGTGGTAGTTCGTAATACTACCCTTAACAAGTATGAAAAAATGCAGCGGGGTCTAAAGCCACTAACTATTTTTCACAAAATAATCATTTCTAGGGGGTGGTTTAAGGGTGTCACTCGGGGATGTTCTGAACTTGAAATTTTTTGTGGTAGTTCTTAATACCATCCTGTTGTTATGAGCTTGAAATTTTTTGTGGAAGTTGTTAATACCATCCTTAATAAGTATGCAAAAATGCAGCGGGGTCTAAAGCCTCTAACTATTTTTCTCAAAATAATCATTTCTAGGGGGTGGTTGAAGGGTGTCACCCGGGGATGTTATGAACTTGAAATTTTTTGTGGTAGTTCCTAATGCCACCCTTAATAATTATGCAAAAATGCAGCGGGGTCTAAAGCCTCTAACTAGTTTTCTCAAAATAACGATTTCTAGGGAATGGTTTAAGGGTGTCACCCGGGGATGTTATGAACTTGAAATTTTTTGTGGTAGCTCTTAATACCATCCTTATTAAGTATGCAAAAATGCAGCGGGGTCTAAAGTCTCTAACTATTTTTCTCAAAATAATCATTTCTAGGAGGTGGTTTAAGGGTGTCTCCCGGGGATGTTATGAACTTGAAATTTTTTGTGGTAGTTTTTAATACCATCCTTAATAAGTGTGAAACAATGCAGCGAGGTCTAAAGCCTCTAATTATTTTTCTCACAATAATCATTTCTGGGGGGTGGTTTAAGGGTTTCCCCCGGGGATGTTATGAACCTGAAATTTTTTGTGGTAGTTCCTAATACCACCCTTAATAAGTATGCATAAATGCAGCGGGGTCTAAAGGCTCTAACTATTTTTATCAAAATAATCATTTCTAGGGGGTGGTTTAAGGGTGTCACCCGGGGATGTTATGAACTTGAAATTTTTTGTGGTAGTTCCTAATACCACCCTTAATAAGTATGCAAAAATGCAGCTTGGTCTAAAGCCTCTTACTGTTTTTGTCAAAATAATCATTTCTAGAGGTTTGTTTAAGGGTGTGAGCCGAAGATGTTGTGAACTTGAAATTTTTTGTGGTAGTTCCTAATACCACCCTTAATAATTATGCCAAAATGCAGCGGGGTCTAAAGCCACTAACTATTTTTCTCAAAATAATCATTTCTAGGGGGTGGTTTAAAGGTGTCACCCGGGGATCTTATGATCTTGATATTTTTTGTGGTAGTTCTTAATACCATCCTTAATAAGTATGCAAAAATGCAGCGGCGTCTAAAGCCTCTAACTATTTTTCTCAAAATAATCATTTCTAGGGGTGGTTTAAGGTTGTCACCCGGGGATGTTATGAACTTGAAATATTTTGTGGTTGTTCCTAATGCCACCCTTAATAAGTGTGCATAAATGCAGCAGGGTCTAAAGCCTCTAACTATTTTTCTCAAAATAATCATTTCTAGGGGGTGGTTTAAGGGTATCACCCGGGGATGTTATAAGCTTGAAATTGTTTGTGGTAGTTCCTAGTACGACCCTTAATAATTATGCAAAAATGCAGCGGGGTCTAAAGCCTCTAACTATTTTTCTCAAAATAATCATTTCTAGGGGGTGGTTTAAGGGTGTCACCCGGGGATGTTATGAACTTTAAAATTTTTTGTGGTAGTTCCTAATACCACCCTTAATAATTATGCAAAAATGCAGCGGGGTCTAAAGCCTCTAACTAGTTTTCTCAAAATAATCCTTTCTAGGGGGTGGTTTAAGGGTGTCACACGGGGATGTTATTAACTTGAAATTTTTTGTGGTAGTTCCTAATACTACCCTTAACAAGTATGAAAAAATGCAGCGGGGTCTAAAGCCTCTAACTATTTTTCTCAAAATAATCATTTCTAGGGGGTGGTTTAAGGGTGTCACTCGGGGATGTTATGAACTTGAAATTTTTTGTGGTAGTTCTTAATACCATCCTTAATATGTGTGAAAAAATACAGCGGGGTCTAAAGCCTCTAACTATTTTTCTCAAAATAATCATTTCTACTGCGTGGTTTAAGGGTGTCACTCGGGGATGTTATGAACTTGAAATTTTTTGTGGTAGTTGTTAATACCATCCTTAATAAGTATGCAAAAATGCAGCGGGGTCTAAAGCCTCTAACCAGTTTTCTCAAAATAATCCTTTCTAGGGGGTGGTTTAAGGGTGTCACCCGGGGATGTTATTAACCTGAAATTTTTTGTGGTAGTTCGTAATACTACCCTTAACAAGTATGAAAAAATGCAGCGGGGTCTAAAGCCACTAACTATTTTTCACAAAATAATCATTTCTAGGGAGTGGTTTAAGGGTGTCACTCGGGGATGTTCTGAACTTGAAATTTTTTGTGGTAGTTCTTAATACCATCCTTAATAAGTGTGAAAAAATGCAGCGGGGTCTAAAGCCTCTAACTATTTTTTTCAAAATAATCATTTCTACTGCGTGGCTTAAGGGTGTCACTCGGGGATGTTATGAGCTTGAAATTTTTTGTGGTAGTTGTTAATACCATCCTTAATAAGTATGCAAAAATGCAGCGGGGTCTAAAGCCTCTAACTATTTTTCTCAAAATAATCATTTCTAGGGGGTGGTTGAAGGGTGTCACCCGGGGATGTTATGAACTTGAAATTTTTTGTGGTAGTTCCTAATGCCACCCTTAATAATTATGCAAAAATGCAGCGGGGTCTAAAGCCTCTAACTATTTTTCTCAAAATAATCATTTCTAGGGGGTGGTTGAAGGGTGTCACCCGGGGATGTTATGAACTTGAAATTTTTTGTGGTAGTTCCTAATGCCACCCTTAATAATTATGCAAAAATGCAGCGGGGTCTAAAGCCTCTAACTAGTTTTCTCAAAATAACAATTTCTAGGGAGTGGTTTAAGGGTGTCACCCGGGGATGTTATGAACTTGAAATTTTTTGTGGTAGCTCTTAATACCACCCTTATTAAGTATGCAAAAATGCAGCGGGGTCTAAAGTCTCTAACTATTTTTCTCAAAATAATCATTTCTAGGGGGTGGTTTAAGGGTGTCACCCGGGGATGTTATAAACTTGAAATTTTTTGTGGTAGTTCCAAATACCACCCTTAATAAGAATGCAAAAATGCAGCGGGGTCTAAAGCCCCTAACTATTTGTCTCAAAATAATCATTTCTAGGAGGTGGTTCAAGGGTGTCACCCGGGGATGTTATGAACCTGAAATTTTTTGTGGTAGTTCCTAATACTACCCTTAATAAGTGTGCAAAAATGCAGCGGGGTCTAAAGCCTCTAACTATTTTTCTCAAAATAATCATTTTTAGGGGGTGGTTTAAGGGTGTCACCCGGGGATGTTATGAACTTGAAATTTTTTGTGGTAGTTCTTAATACCATCCCTTAATAAGTGTGCAAAAATGCAGCGGGGTCTAAAGCCTCTAACTATTTTTCTCAAAATAATCATTTCTAGGGGGTGGTTTAAGGGTGTCACCTGGGGATGTTATGAACTTGAAATTTTTTGTGGTAGTTCTTAATACCATCCTTAATATGTGTGAAAAAATACAGCGGGGTCTAAAGCCTCTAACTATTTTTCTCAAAATAATCATTTCTAGGGGGTGGTTTAAGGGTGTCACCCGGGGATGTTATGAACTTGAAATTTTTTGTGGTAGTTCTTAATACCATCCCTTAATAAGTGTGCAAAAATGCAGCGGGGTCTAAAGCCTCTAACTATTTTTCTCAAAATAATCATTTCTAGGGGGTGGTTTAAGGGTGTCACCTGGGGATGTTATGAACTTGAAATTTTTTGTGGTAGTTCTTAATACCATCCTTAATAAGTGTGAAAAAATGCAGCGGGGTCTAAAGCCTCTAACTATTTTTCTCAAAATAATCATTTCTAGGGGGTGGTTTAAGGGTGTCACCCGGGGATGTTATGAACTTGAAATTTTTTGTGGTAGTTCCTAATACCACCCTTAATAAGTATGCAAAAATGCAGCTTGGTCTAAAGCCTCTTACTGTTTTTGTCAAAATAATCATTTCTAGAGGTTGGTTTAAGGGTGTCACCCGGGGATGTTGTGAACTTGAAATTTTTTGTGGTAGTTCCTAATACCACCCTTAATAATTATGCCAAAATGCAGCGGGGTCTAAAGCCTCTAACTATTTTTCTCAAAATAATCATTTCTAGGGGGTGGTTTAAAGGTGTCTCCCAGTGATCTTATGATCTTGAAATTTTTTGTGGTAGTTCTTAATACCATCCTTAATAAGTATGCAAAAATTCAGCGGGGTCTAAAGCCTCTAACTATTTTTCTCAAAATAATCATTTCTAGGGGTGGTTTAAGGTTGTCACCCGGGGATGTTATGAACTTGAAATATTTTGTGGTTGTTCCTAATGCCACCCTTAATAAGTGTGCATAAATGCAGCAGTGTCTAAAGCCTCTAACTATTTTTCCAAAATAATCAATTTTAGGGGGTGATTTAAGGGCGGCGTCCGTCCGGGGATGTTATGAACGTGAAAATTTTTAGGGTAGTTCTTATCACCACCCTGAGCAAGTGTACAAAATTTCAGCGGGGTTTAAGCCCCTAACTATTTTTTCCCAAAATACTCATTTCTAGGAAGTAAGTTAGGGGTAGGTGTATAATTCGTGATTAATAATTGACGGGTGATATTTTTCAAGACCTCCACTAACTCTCCCGTATCAAAAAAACAATTATTTACTTGTTTTTTAAAGTCCAACCGTCAGTTTCAAAACTTTCTAAAATCGTTCGATCGAACGTTCGGAACTTCAGGCTCATGAAAAATCTCCATTTTTGAGTACTAGCATAAAACCCGCGTGCATTGCAACGCCTTTAAATAAAAGCTGTTTATTATGTGCAATAATTTACTTCAACAAAAAAAAACAAACAAAAAAGTCAGCTGTTATTATCCCTATTATAGTGCATTTTTTTAATAAATATGATAGACAAATTGCTGCGTATAGCACCTCTGATCAACAAAACTGCAAGTTTTGAAGCAGAGATTGCCATGTATATGTCATCAAGAGAAGTGACATTTTAGGGTTTGTCGAACGTGGGTGCAAGAAATTATGAAGCAATCACAAATGAATATTAAATCAAGTGAATTTCGAGTCATTCATTTCTACGTGATTATAGGGATGACCTGTCAAAATTTCAGCCATTCAGCTTCAGAGGTTTGAGTTAGCCCCGTCCTAGTGGATGTCCACGTCATTATAGCCCGTCGAAATTTCAGCCCTATGGCTCCAGTCGTTCGGTATCCCCATTTCACCCCCTTAGGGAATGAATTTAGTGGATGTCCACGCCATTATAGGGATGTACTGTCAAAATTTCAGCCCTATAGCTCTAGCGGTTTGGATATACCCCATTTCACCCCCTTAGGGGATGAATTTCGAAAATCGCTTTATTGTGAATGTCCACGTCATTATAGAGATGCACTGTCAAAATTTCAGCCTTATAACTCCAGCGGGTTTTGGTTGACCCTATTTCACCCCCTTACGGCATGGCATGAATTTCGAAAAATCGCTTTTTAGTGGATGTCCACGTCATTATAGGGATGCACTGTTAAAATTTCAGCCGTATAGCTCCAGCGGGTTTGGGTTGACCCCATTTCAACCCCTTAGGACATGAATTTCGAAAAATCGCATTTTAGTGGATGTCCACGCCATTATAGGAATGCAGTATCAAAATTTCAGCCCTATAGCTCCAGCGGTTTTGGGTTGACCCCATTTTACCCCTTAGGGGATGAATTTCGAAAAATCTCTTTATAGTGGATGTCCACGCCATTATAGGGATGCACTTTCAAAATTTCAGCCCTATAGCTCTAGCGGTTTGGATAAACCCCATTTCACCCCCTTAGGGGATGAATTTCGAAAAATCGCTTTATAGTGGATGTCCACGCCATTATAGGCATGTTTTATTCAAGTATCCATTCAGCTTCTGTTCTAATAATTTTAAGTACAGTGTTTTTGGTTACGTCACAATTTGGATTCTCACTACTACTATGAAATACACTTGGGGAATTTGGATTGTCATATCACGTATGTATACACTGTACACAGAATCAATTTTAAAAACATAACCACACAAATTTTGTGATATTAAAAATTATTTTGAATATTTGTAAGACTATTAGTTAGGAGCTTATTCAAAAAGGAAGTCTCCTATAATAAGTTAATAAAAACCGTTATGTAATTATTTAACATGGCATAATAAAAAAATATAACTAGTTGGGATGTGGGTTCGACCCTTTCGGTCCACACGATCAACTTCCCAGTATGATGGATGTTGAATATTATGATTGGATATTTTAATAATAAATGAACAATAGGCAATATAGAATTTATGTATAATACCGAGAATTTGTCACAATTGTTTATCAATATTTTCGCTAAAATGTCAAACTAAATATGCGCACTTACAAGATTAGGTTTTAATGTGTTTCGGCACCTCAGTGAAATCGATATAGTTTTTAATTCGCGCGGTATCGTGCAGGTACAAAAATCACTTAAGTCGGGGTTGTGCCAAGATACATTTCAAATGTCAATTTGTATGGACAACACATTTCGAATTTACATTTCAATTTTCAGAGGTTTGTGTCTTTGGAAATGTAAGGAAATATTTTGAATTGTAGGGAAATATTATGCAAACATTCGTTTGACAGTTTGTCGGATTTTCGTTTTGTAGCTGTTTGTCATAATTAAATAAATGCTGTTAGTTTTCTAAATGGAAAATCATATTGCATTTGGCTTCAATAGTGCAACTTTCTGTTGATATATTGGCTATAAAAATAAGTACGAATGCGTGGAATCTCTGGCCCTAATGCGTTGCGAAATATTGAACTCTTGAGAACTGGTTGAATCCATTTCCATTGGACAATACCCCAAATTTTTGGAATTTTCAGTGGACGATGGTCTTCACCGTATAGCGTGATACATGAAAGCCTATACGGTAGACCGTTGCAGACTCTAATTAAAGTAAAATTAACAACTCAAATTTCGTGCAAAAATTGAATCATTTTTTTCCAAAGCTTGAGTAAATGTTTCTTGCATTCCACCCTTACTGGATGGATTATGCTCATGAAGCTCTTCCACTTCAACCATTCTAAACACATTAATATAGCCCTGGGCTACTTTAAAAGAAATTATTAAAAATTTTATAAGTAGCAAAATTTTGCTGTCATCCAAATAATAACAATTGTCAAATGAAATGCGTGAATTGTATTTTGGCACACTTTGTAATTTCGAAGTGTCCATGGTGAAAGTAGCAAATTCGGAATTGTATTTTGGCACCCACCCTAAGTCATTTAAACCAAAAAACCACTGGACCGAATATTATAAAAAATCTTTTCAGATTATATTGCCGCTAATACGCTTCGAACGGCACCTCAAGTAAGTCAATATCTTTCGAGGTTCGGGCGATATCGTGCAGGTACAAAAATCACTTACGCCGCTTAAACAAAAAAACGGCTCGACCGAATTTTATGAAAATCTTTTCAGATCATATTTTGGTTAATACTCTTCGAACGACACCTCAACTAAGTCGATATCTTTTATAGTTCGCGCGATATCGTGCAGGTACAAAAATCACTTAAGTCATTTAAACCAAAAAACCGCTGGACCGAATATTATAAAAATCTTTTCAGATTATATTGTCGCTAATACGCTTCGAACGGCACCTCAAGTAAGTCAATATCTTTCGTGGTTCGGGCGATATCGTGCAGGTACAAAAATCACTTACGTCGCTTAAACAAAAAAACGGCTGGACCGAATCTCATGAAAATCTTTTCAGATCATATTTCGGTTAATACGCTTCGAACGACACCTCAACGAAGTCGATATCTTTTATAGTTCGCGCGATATCGTGCAGGTACAAAAATCACTTAAGTCATTTAAACCAAAAAACCGCTGGACCGAATATTATAAAAATCTTTTCAGATTATATTGTCGCTAATACGCTTCGAACGGCACCTCAAGTAAGTCAATATCTTTCGTGGTTCGGGCGATATCGTGCAGGTACAAAAATCACTTACGTCGCTTAAACAAAAAAACGGCTGGACCGAATCTCATGAAAATCTTTTCAGATCATATTTCGGTTAATACGCTTCGAACGACACCTCAACGAAGTCGATATCAGTTTTGGTTCGCGCGATATCGTGCAGGAAAAAATGACCACATCCGTACGCACATACACACACACACACACACACACACATACTTCCTCCCAATTTTTTGCTTAAAATGCTCCTGGGACCTTGAAAGATGCAAATACGTTGAAATTTTCGATTTCGATTTTCGGACCGATTACAATAACTTCCTATACTGGGAAGTTAAAAATTTTAAACTATTAAATATAATAATAAATAAATATTAAATAAATATATTAAATAAAAGAATAACATAAAATAAAAATGTGTGAAGAAATAGTTTTTATTGGCAATATATATATATATATCCCTTATATATTGCTATGAAATGAGGGAAGACGGCAAAAATTAGTCCGACCCCATTTCATATTGGTGACCCCGACATTGGAAAACAAAGAAATTTTTCAAAAAAGAAAAAAGAAGAATCAAAAATTTTTATGAAAGAAAATTTAATCAAGAAAGAAATTATGAAGAAAATTTAAAAATTTTACGATGAAAGGAAGAAAAATCAAGAAAGAAATCCATTTGATGAAAAATATAAAGAAGAGGTTCATTTTTATTGAGGAGATCAAGTATTTATTTTAATTAAATATTTTTCTTTAATTCTAAAATTTAAATTGTACAGAATTTCTTACACAAAAGAAAAGAACATTACACTTACATAATTTAGTAGTGGTGACAATTCAATTTATTTCCTTTTGCAAATATTTTTTTTTTCAGGAAGTGAGAACTTGAATAAAAATTTCGGGAATTTATTTAAGTTTGAGTGTTAATCGACTCTTTTCGCGAACGTCCACGGTTGTTATTTTAAAGTATCGCAAAGTTTTTAAGTAAAGTCGAAATTTTATTGAACTTCTTTTTACGTGAGTTTTATTTAAAAAAATTGTGATTAATATGAGTGTCCATGGTGGTGATAGCGAGAGAATGCACGTTGATAGTGAGAATATCAGTGCATCGGCTGTTAAGCTACCAACTTTCTGGTCTCCATGCCCAGAAGCATGGTTTATTTTAACAGAAAGCCAATTTAACTCGAAAGGAATTAGACTGGATGAGACTAAATTCGAACATGTCATCCAAGCTCTTCCTTTAGAAATCATAATGAATATATTGGATTTCATTCAAAACCCACCATCGGAGAACAAATCCCAAGCATTAAAAACAACATTAATTCAAAGATTTACAGAGTCTGAAGAGAAAAAGTTTGAACAATTATTATGCAATTCTGAGATGGGAGATCGAAAACCATCGGAATTTTATAGATCAATGGAGATACTTGCGGGAACATCTTCGAATTTAAGAAAAGACCTAATTAGAAAACTTTGGATGCGAAAATTACCGCCTAGTATTAACATCGCATTGATGTCCTCTGGCAAACAAAACATTCAAGATATTCTAATGTTAGCAGATAAAATTTTCGAATGTTCCAGATTTCAGTATACTTCATCCATCAATGATTGTTCTTCAAATCCTTTTGTAAACCAAAAATGTATTAATATAAATAACATTGATTATGCTAAGAAGGTTAATGATTTAGAAAATAAAATCGAAAATTTAACAGATTTAATTAAGAAACTTACATTTAATAGGAATAATGAGTTTCATCATAGGTCAAGGTCTAGAAGTAGAAGCCGTGATAGATCTAAATACAATAATAATAATAATAATAAACCATTTTATTGGTTTCATTTTAAATTCGGCGACAAAGCTAAAAGATGTATTAAACCTTGCAACCAGTGTCTCCATATACACGGTAATTACCGTAGATGCACCGTAATCTGGTATTTATCTACCGTCAAGGTAATAATGTATTACCGTGTCATATATCACCGTATTACCATTATAAATTATGTTGTTGTAAATATTTCTTCATGTAATGCGTAAAACGAATCTCAGTCAGTCAACTTAACAAATTTTGTAATGGCAATACTGCTTTTGGTCGCCGGGGATCCCCCAATAACTAAAAGTCTATCTCCACTCATACATAAATAAAACTACCAACAAGTCTTGGCAATCTATTCTCGTCCGTATTTAAATATCGGAAGGAGTGTTTGTAAGCGTGATGGATGAATGACCTAAAATTACGTTGTGTTTTCTTCTAGTTACGACGCGTTACAAATACGTAGCAAACATTTAAATCTAAGAACTGTTTCAAGTTCCAGCTTTTATCTTAGAATAATCGCAATTTTAAAGTTATAGAGAGAGATTTTACGGTTTTAAGTTTAATATTTGTTTTCAAATGCCGAATGCGAGCGCATTTTCAGCCAAATCAATGATATCAAAACGAAAAAAAGAAACAAACTTCTAACCAAAACAATAAAAGGGAATATTTTCACTCAGCAATCAATTAAAAGAAATGGCAAAAACTGTGTGGATTTCAAACCAACTAGCGACATGTTGTCAAAAATGAATAAATCCATTTACGAAAAAGACACTGTCATGCTAGGAGAGTCTGATTCAGAATAATAATATGTTTCACAAGTTATTTAAATTTTCTTTTGTTAATAATTAAAACGCAAATATATTCAGACTTGATTTGGTTCATAATCTGGTTTTTTCCTTTGAAAAATTACACGGTAATTTACACGGTACACTTTTAACAGATTCACCGTAATTTTGGTAGAAACACCGTATTTTTACCCTTACAACACGGTAACTCTCGATTTACATATGGAGACACTGCTTGCAACTATAATAATCAAAAAAACTAAATATCCCTTCAGCGTGTTTTAAAAATAATACTCTAAAAAAATCTAATACACTTTTTATTTACGATAAAGAAAATAAACTTAAATTTTTAATTGATACAGGAGCTGAATTATCAGTAATACCGAATTCATATTGTGGAAAATGTAAGAGAAATCCAAATTTAATTCTTACGGCAGCTAACGGATCAATTATCCATACTTACGGAACAAAACTTCTTAAGATAGACTTTGGATTAAGACGAGATTTAACTTTTCCGTTCATTATAGCAAGCGTCGACAAACCTATTATTGGCGCAGATTTTCTTTCTGGATTCAATTTGCTGGTTGATCTTAAAAATAAGAGAATAATAGATGGTAACACCGAGTTAACAGTTAATGGAATCATGATTAAAACAGATTCTCCTTCACCCAGGCATTGTTCCTTTGATAGTGAATATGGTAATGTTTTATCTAGATTTCCCTCACTAACTCAACCTCCACGCTATGATTTACCTGTACGACATAATATAGTGCATACTATAACCACTAAAGGTCAATTACCATTTTCAAGACCTAGAAGACTCGACACTAATAAATTTAAAATCGCTAAATTAGAATTCGAGCACATGGTAAAATTAGGCTTATGCAGAACATCTTCATCATCAGTCTCATCAGCACTACACATGGTTCCAAAGAAAGATTCCACTGATTGGCGACCATGCGGAGATTACCGGAGACTAAACTCAATAACAATTCCAGACAGATACCCGATTCCTCACATTCAAAATTTTACGTTAAATTTGAATGGTTGTACCATATTTTCGAAGATTGATTTAGTGAGAGCTTATCATCACATACCTATGGCAGAGGAAGATATCTATAAGACAGCGATAACTACACCTTTTGGTTTATTCGAATTTACTCGAATGCCCTTTGGACTTAGAAATGCTGCTCAAACTTTCCAACGATTTATGGATAGAGTCTTAACTGGGTTGGAATTCGTTTTTGTCTACATTGATGATATATTGGTTGCAAGCAAAAAGAAGGAGGAACACAAGAAACACTTAGAGCAGGTGTTCGGCCGTTTAGAAGAATACGGAATAAATATTAACCCAGGGAAATGTCTTTTTGGTGTACATGAAATTGAATTTTTAAGTCACAACATTACGAAGGACGGGATTCTTCCTTCTGAAAATAGAATTAAATTCGTCCAGGATTTCCCTTCACCTACTTCCATTAAGCAGATTCAACAATTCACAGGAATGGTAAATTACTTTTCCAGATTCATTCCACGATTAGCAGAGTTGTTAAGCCCCATTCATATATGTACATTTAGTTAGGGAGCTTAAAAACCTAAGAGTTTAAAAAATTTTGACTGGACGGAAGAATGCGAAGACGCGTTCGTCAAAGTGAAGAAGGCTTTTATTTCGGCAACGTTATTAGTGTTGAAGTTGACGGTTGATGCATCAAACATTGCGATTGGAGCAATGTTGGAACAAATTAACAACAATGAAAGCGAACCTTTAGCGTTTTGTTCCAGAAAATTAAACAATGCAGAAATTAAGTATTCTACATTTGATAGAGAGCTTTTGGCAATGTACTCAAGTATTAAACACTTTAGACGTTTTTTGGAAGGTCGTGAATTTACAGTATTCACGGATCACAAACCTTTAACATCCGCAATTTGGACCAAAGCGGAGAGAAGTCCAAGACAAGCAAGACAATTAGACTATGTTACCCAATTCACCTCCGATATAAGATACATCAAGGGAGAATTAAATGTAGTAGCTGATACTTTATCACGGGTAACCGTAGAAAATAGCAATTGTGACGCGGTTAGCGAAGAACAAATAGATTTAAGCATTATCGCAGAAGCACAAAAGGATGATACAGAGTTAAAACAGTTGATTGAAAACCAAAATAAAAGTTCGAAATTCATTTTAGTGGAAACAGATGTACCTTTCTTAGAAAGTAAAATCTGATTAGAGTGTTCCACTAGTAGAGATCGTCCATTCGTACCAGAGATATTACGAAGAAGCATATTTGACAAAATCCATAACTTATCACATCCAGGAATACGAGGTACAAGGAAATTAATTACAAGAAGATATTTTTGGCCTAGGATGAATACTGATATTAATTTATGGGCGAAGTCATGTATAACGTGTCAAAAAGCGAAAATTCACAGACATACAAAATCTCCGATACAAAAATTCCAGATACCTATGGGAAGGTTTGAACACATCCATGTAGATTTGGTAGGCCCATTGCATCCGGTGGAAGAATTCGTATACTTGTTAACCGTAGTGGATCGATTCACCAGGTGGCCGGAAGTATACCCACTAAAGAGTATTACAGCCAGCATAGTAGTCAAGACATTGTATGAGCAATATTTTCCGAGATTTGGGATTCCATTGACAGTTACTACGGACCAAGGAGGTCAATTTGAAGGAAAACTTTTTGAGGAATTTTCAAAATTATTAGGAACCCATAGGATTCGAACAACAGTGTATCACCCACAATCAAACGGAATGGTGGAGAGGCTACACAAACAGTTAAAAGCATCTCTTAGAGCTAAGATGTCTAATCCGAATTGGTTGTTGCATATACCAGCTATATTACTAGGTTTAAGAACAACGGTTAAGGAGGATCTTAATTGTAGTCAAGCTGAATTAGTTTATGGTCAAACACTACGTATCCAGGGAGAATTCTTTGTGAGGGACCCACATCAAGTATCAGATGCAACAGACCTAGTAGAACAATTACGAGATCACATGAGGAACATCGTTCCAACTGATTCTCGGGATCAAAGAAGAAATTTCCATGTTCCAAAAGACTTAGAAGATTGCGAATTCGTTTTTTTTGAGGACAGATAGAGGTAGGGGATCCTTGCAGGATCCTTATGAAGGTCCTTTTAAAGTTATTAAGAGAAATAAAAAAGTTTTCACGATTGACGTCAACGGAAAAATAATGGTAGTATCAATTGATAGATTAAAACCCGCCTTTATTGAAAAAAAGGAAGACACTGAAAAACCAATAACTAGAAGTTCAAAGAAAAAAGTTTCATTTCGGTTATAAAATAAAAAAAATTTTCGTTTTATTCGAGTAATTAGATATTAAAATAAAGTATGATAGTACATTCATGGATGCTCGCGCTGAAGGGGGAGTTATGTAGCAGTCGCTACTTGTATATACGTTTTTCGTTGTAATAAGTTTTATTCAAGTATCCATTCAGTTTCTGTTCTAATAATTTTAAGTACAGTGTTTTTGGTTACGTCACAATTTGGATTCTCACTACTACTATGAAACTAGTTGGGATGTGGGTTCGACCCTTTCGGTCCACACGATCAACTTCCCAGTATGATGGATGTTGAATATTATGATTGGATATTTTAATAATAAATGAACAATAGGCAATTGTAGAATATATGTATAATACCGAGAATTTGTCACAATTGTTTATCAATATTTTCGCTTGTCAAACTAAATGTGCGCACTTACAAGATTAGGATGAAGAAAATGTATATAAAATTGATGTATTAATGTTTTTCGGAACCCCAATGAAGTCGATATAGTTTTTAGTTCGCGCGGTATCGTGCAGGTACAAAAATCACTTAAGTCATTTAAACCAAAAAACCGCAGGACCGAATATTATAAAAATCTTTTCAGATTATATTGTCGCTAATACGCTTCGAACGGCACCTCAAGTAAGTCAATATCTTTCGTGGTTCGGCGATATCGTGCAGGTACAAAAATCACTTACGTCGCTTAAACAAAAAAACGGCTCGACCGAATTTCATTAAAATCTTTTCAGATCATATTTCGGTTAATACGCTTCGAACGACACCTCAACGATGTCGATATCAGTTTTGGTTCGCGCGATATCGTGCAGGAAAAATGACCACATCCGTACGCACATACACACACACACACAATACTTCCTCCCAATTTTTTGCTTAAAATGCTCCTGGGACCTTGAAAGATGAAAATACGTTGAAATTTTCGATTTCGATTTTCGGACCGATTACAATAACTTCCTATACTGGGAAGTTAATACACTTGGGGAATTTGGATTGCCATATCACGTATGTATACACTGTACACAGAATCAATTTTAACAACATAGCCACACAAATATTGTGATATTAAAAATTATTTTGAATATTTGTAAGACTATTAGTTAGGAGCTTATTCAAAAAGGAAGTCTCCTATAATAAGTTAATAAAAACCGTTATGTAATTATTTAACATGGCATAATAAAAAAATATAAAAATTTTAAACTATTAAATATAATAATAAATAAATATGAAATAAATATATTAAATAAAAGAATAACATAAAATAAAAATGTGTGAAGAAATAGTTTTTATTGGCAATATATATATAGATATATATATATATATATATATATATATATATATATATATATATATATATCCCTTATATATTGCTATGAAATGAGGGAAGACGGCAAAAATTAGTCCGATGCCATTTCAATGCACTGTCAAAATTTCAGCCCTATAGCTCCAGCGGTTTTGAGTTGACCCCATTTCACCCCCTTCGGGGATGAATTTTGAAAAATCGCTCGGGATGCACAGTCAAAATTTCAGCCCTTTAGCTCTAGCGGTTTAGGTTGAGCGTTGTCTGTCAGTCAGTTACTTTTTATACAATAGAAAAAAAGTAAAGGAAAAAAATCCCCTTACAACTTATTGAACCCCATTTCGCCCCCTTCAACCCTTTTTTTTTCTCCATAAAAAGTAGCCTATCTCCAAGGTTAAAACTATGTCTGTAGAAAATTTCATTAAAATCGGTCCAGTGGTTTAGGCGTGAAAGCGTAACAGACAGACAGACAGAGTTACTTTCGCTTTATAATATTAGTAAGGACTTATAAATTAGCAACAGAGTGTATGTACATTGCCAAAAGATGAATGAATTAATTAAATATTGCTGTTTTTTTTTTTTAGATTTCGGAGTACATTTTCTCTCCTGGTTCCAACAAAGGAGATCATTTTGGTAGTTGCATGTACCGTGTAGCCTTAGTTTATAAAATTGGTAAGGGAAAGGAAAAACGAAAAACACTTATTATCAAGACAGAGCCAGAGGCGGAAGGTTTTAAAAAGGCGATTCTAAAAGAATCGGTTGCTTTCGATACTGAAATCAAATTATATAGCGAAATTCTTCCACAATTTTCAATAATACTAAGGGAGCATGGCGACAATACAACTTTTGGGCCCAGGTAAAATATTTATAAACTAATCGTTATTAAAGAGTTTAGATTTCATATATGTATTCATTTAATTAATTTATTAGGTTTTTAATTATACTTTTATTACTTTCAACACAGAATGCCGTACAGTTCAGTTAAACCCCGAAAGGTGCTCGTTTTTGAAGATTTAGTATTGCTGGGTTTCAAAACAATAAATAGAATGGTCACCTTTGAAGAATCGAAAAGCATTGTGCAGAAGCTTGCTAAATTCCACGCAATCGGTTTCAAACTTAATAACGAGGTATGCAATGGTTAGAAAAACGAAGCGAAAGCGAAATTGAAAGATTCCTGTAAAATTATCATATTTTCCAATTCTTCTATCTATCTATCCATATACATATATAAAAATGAATCATTGTTTTGTGTGGAATGATATTTGAAAAATTGGCTGTATGAAATGACTGATTGAAAGTTGTTTGGGTTAGAACACCTCAATACCAAGGTTTATATGCATAGTTTCCATGATTATGTGATTATGTAACGTATTTTCTTTTTCAAAGTCCCAATAGCATTTTAAGCAGAAATTTGAGAAGTATGTGTGTGGGTGTGGGTACGTATGTGAACATTTTTTCCTGCACGATATAGCGCGAACCAAAAAAGATAACGATTTCGTTGAGGTGTCGTTGGAAGGATATTAACGGAAATATGATCTGAAAAGATTTTTATAAAATTTGATCTAGCCGTTTTTGGTTTAAACTACATAAGTGATTTTTGTACCGGCACGATATCGCGCGAGTCATAAAAGATGTCGAAGTACTTATGGTGATTTTTATAATATTCGGTTGAGCGTTTTTTTGATTTTTAAGTGATTTTTGTACCTGCACGATGTTCTGTACCTGTGCTGAAAAAAATTTATAACATTCGGTCGGGCCATTTTGTTTAAATGGAAAAACTTCGGCTAAGTGTCAAAAAGAGCTAATATCTAATAAACTTGATAGAATGAGATCCGCTCTATACGAAGTGATCTTTTTTGGATTCTGCATAGCGATAGCTTTTTAACAAAACATCACTTGTCAAAATCCGACAACCTTTAAAAATCGTGCAAGAATACGTCACCTTTTACCACCATTACGAATTTTCCAAATCTTGGATCAACCCTTTTTTGAAGTTTAATTGTTTTCTACGTCCTACAGTTTCGGGAAAATACGGTTCATCTCGCGATTTCCAGTAGTTTTACCGAAAAATTTGTTCTCTTTGTTCAAGTTTGTACTACAAGTATTTGACATTAATTAGTTTTGCTAGTATTTTCGGAAATCTTTGGAATTTCTAAATAAAGTCATTCGTTTCCCAGTTTATCAGCGGCGCTTCACCACGCTCAGTACGAATTCGAACACCCGCTTTAGTGTACCGAACGAAGTATGAAGGAAATGTTTGTTTACTAACAAATTAGGAAGGAAAACAAATTATATAGAAAATCTTGTGAATTTACCACTATTATAGTCATTTGAGCTAGCTTCTCTAAAGATTACTTTGCCACCAGTTCTGATACTAGCCAGTTTCCCACTAGTACTAAACCCATTACTATTTTGTAAGAAGTTAGTTTATTCCGTCTACGCTCATCATACTGGGAATTTAATCGTATGAACTGAAAGGGTCAAACCCACATCCCTAGTCAAACTCACATACTAGTTTTTAATCGCATTAAATTGATATGATTTGTATGTGAATTCGGTTTTTTTTAATTGAATTAAAAAATAGCTAAATTGTTCTAAACAATTATTTAGATAAAAAAAAAACTTTTTAACGCCCGACCGTTTTTTCGTTTAACATCTTACAAATATTTTCATAGCTATTACAAATTCACAATCACAAATTTTCAGGACTATCTGTATGGTGTTAGGAGTATGTTTGAGGCTCTTAATCTGTATGGGGCTAGGAGAAATTATTTTAAGCCGCGTCTCCACCAGCCCGAACATGTTTGCCGAACAGTGTTCGAAAGACATTTGTGACATTTTGCAATCAATTTTTAACATCTTGATGATATTATGACGGATACATATTGTTCTGTCTTAACAAAAAGCCAATCCCAGAGGAGTCAACCTTTACCTTTAACTTTAAAAAGCCAACCTTGAGGAACTGTTAACCAAGCTCACTTCGGTCGATTTCAATTGGTTGCTCTCACCTAATGAGTTGGATGTCGATGTAGCCAGACTCCGTCCTGTATGAAACTTTCGCATCCTGTGTACCTATCGAGCAGTTAAAATCGTCCAGATCATCCCCACCGTGGTACAACAACGAGTTGAGACGTACCAAAAACCTGAAAAATAAACTCTGGAAAACCTACCTGAAGAAGAAAGACACTGCGAGTTTCGATGCATTTCTCAATTGCTATGACCAATTTCATGCTCTCTCCGAAACCCTCTATAAAGAGTACCTCAGAAACATGGAAGGTAAAGTGTATGGTGATCCCAGAGCATTCTTTCAATTTATCAACACGAAAAGCATGTGGCCAATCCGTCTCCTTGTCTAAGTCCTTGTCTTACTTCGAACTCCTCTGTTATAAGATTTTGGATTCTTATTTTCTCCAATGAGCTATTCTTTGCACATTTTATCAGTCGTACCAGCTTGGAGGGGACTCCTAATTCCGATAACATCTCATATAGCCTCTCTCCGTTTATTGAGTCATATGCCTGTTGAAAGTCGACAAATATCTGGTCTGGTATACATCTACAGTCCTTTCCCAGATTTTCCTCAGAATTTGCCTTAAGGTCAGCAGTTGGTCCAATGTTGACCTGTTTGTCCTAAAACCAACTTGATGTTCTCCTATAAGGCCTTCCGTTAAAAGCTGGTGCTGAGGAGTGAGATGCCTCTGTAGTTTTTGCAGTGTAATTTTTCTCCTTTCTTGTATATTGGACATATAATCACTTTCTTCCAGCCCTCTAGTATAACTTCTTCCTCCCAGCATATGAGTTCGTGTA
The DNA here is from genome assembly GCA_949987705.1 of Thereva unica. NCBI lineage: Eukaryota > Metazoa > Arthropoda > Insecta > Diptera > Therevidae > Thereva > Thereva unica. The sequence goes on from OX465281.1 coordinate 129,051,667, forward strand.
AGGTTCGTAATAGTTGGGGTCCTTATTCCTTTATCAGCTCAGCTGCTATTCCATCGGCGCTTGGCGATTTGTTGCTGTTTTGCCTTTTTACAGCTTTCCGTACCTCATCGAGTGTTGGTGGTTCTATTGAGACCAACATTCTATTCTTGGGGAATTACGAATGCCTCTGTCTGTGCATTCTCATTTAGTTCTAAAAATATTCTCTTCACCATTCCTTTATCCTCTCAGGATCTGCCAACCGGTTCCCAACTACGTCTTTGCAGATGTCCGTTCTTTGGCTGAAACTTATTGGTGATCTGTCGAATTCCTTTGTACTCTTGTCTAATTCTCCCTTCATTGAAGTCTTCCTGTATCTGTTAAATTCTCCTATTTATATATTCCCTCTTCTTCTTTCTGCAAAGCTTGTCTGCGATTTTTCTCTCTTCCTTTAAGACTTCCATTCTTGCTCTTGTTGGCCTTGCGATGTAGTCTCGGTGGCTCTGATTTCTTTCTTCAATTGCAGCTCTACAGTCCTGGTCAAACCAATCAATTCTAGTCTGTCTGGGGCCTCAGCCTAGTGCCTCTTCTGCTGCGCCCTTTATGCTGCTTTTGATTTGCTCCCATTTGTCGTTGATGTTGGCCTGTTCGTCTAAATCTCTCAAGTTTTATATGACAGCATGGTGGTAGGCATCTCTTATTTCTTCCGGTTTTAGCTTATCTATATCGTATTTTGGTTGAGTTTGCACTCTATGCGTTTTGGTTGCTATCCGGGTTCTCAATTTCACCTTGACTAGATAGTGGTCCTAGCCACAGCACCCTCCTCTCACTGTTCTTACGTCCAGTGTACTCGTGGCCCCTCTTCTCTCTATTAGGACGTGGTCAATTTGATTATTAGTTATCCGGTCTGGTGACTGCCACGTCATTTCATGAATATTTTTGTGCGGAAACATTATTAACTTACTACCATTGAGTTCGATCAATCTAATACCATTTTCATTGGTAACGTTGTGTAGGCCCTGTTTTCCTATGACTCCTAGGAAGTCATCTTCTTTTGCTACTTTGGCATTCATATCTCCAAGCACCATTTTAATGCCATTTTACGGTATTAACCGGATGGTGTTAGTTGTTGGTAGAATTCCTCTTTCTCCTCATCCGTTTTCTCTTCTGTTGGCGCGTAGACGTTTATAAGACTAATGTTAAGTAGCCTTGTTTTAATGCGAAGCGTGCATATTCTATTGCTGACTGGCTTGAAGTCCAGAATCAGTGATTTCATTTCCTTCTCTATGATGAATGCTTCTCCGAACTCTCTTCTTCCATTCGATGATCCGCTGGAGAGTACCGTGTTTGTTTTTAGATCCATTATGTGGGTGTGGGTCCATTTTGTTTCTTGAAGGGCTGTGATCTTTATATTATTTTTTTAGTATCACGCAGAGCGCCCGTTCAATGGAGCGTCCTCACGTTCCATGTTCCATGATCGGATCCCATATTTCGTTGCCTGAGTCGTTGCCGTTGAGTCCGTTTTGTCCGAGGGCTGCCTTGAGGATTCGTGACGGGTGGGTTTTTACTATGGAAGGTTGTCAGCCTGCCGCCCAACCTGGAGGACCAGTCCGGTATTTGGTTCGTTTTGAGGCGCGGAACACTCGCCTTTTACCCTCATAGAGCATCGAGGGGACACCCGATGTAAAATCTACATCTTCGTGGAGGTTGAGGTAGGATTCGTTAGCATATTGGAAAATCTTAGATCACGTAGAACTTAGATCGCAAATGGCGTTAACCAGGATTTATCTCTTTGATGTACCGATACCATCAAAGTTCCCTGAGGCCGTTGCTACCATTTGGCCCTCATTGGATAAAGGGCCGGCACACACATACTGGCACTGCGTCCACACCGCACGACAGCCGTGTGTCGGACAACATACGGAGAGAAAGTAAACAAATACAATTTTACCAATCAGTCCCCACCTGTCCGTATCCACACCGCGTCAAATTACTTGACTTTAGTTTTTGCTCGGTTTTGGTGCGGATACGTTGCGAATATGTGTGTCCCTGTTCTAATGCTATGGGAAGGGCTGAAAGACCCACATCCCCCACATTGATGGATGCTGCGGGTTCCATCTATTTCTTCCTAAATATCAAAACAAAAATCCTTCGAGATCACTTTCGTACATTTTATATTAACTATCGCACACCAGAAGGCCGCACCGGACCGCATTGCAGCGCACTGACGGATGGCTTACTAGGCGTATTTTTGCGGCCATGTCATGTGCTGCTATGCGGCCCGCTTGATTGTGCGTTGGAACACGCAGTTTACGGACTTGGTTGCTCGTGAATTTGCATTAACTATTATTATCTGCTGACTGATTCAATTATTGCCTTGCGGCATGGTCCGACTCGACTGCTTATGTGCTTTGGCGCAATTTTGCAATACGAAGCGCTGCGGCCTGTCGCGGTTGTAGTATGGACGCGTCTTAATGGAACAAATAAGTTATGATAAATTTAGGTAAGGAACTTACTCCTCTACCACTACGGTCGGATACAATATAAGTACCATAATTAAAATTTAATCAAGTCTTTACTGCATTCTTTACATCCTCAGAATTATTCCTTTTGTCGCTATCTTTAGCTGCGTTCTTTTTACACCGTGATCCCACTCAGATCATTAGCTTTCAAGCAAACCAACAACAACAACTTGATCCAAACAAAATTTGGATCAAAATCTGTGATACAAAAATATCTTGTGTAACAACCATATCCAAGACACATCTCATTGGAAAATTCAGAGCTTTCATAATTTTGTTCTGTTTTCTTTAATTTTAAGGGTTGGTAGCTCTGCAAAATTTGAATGATTGAAAGTTACCTTTTGTTAATTTTGGAAGTCAATTAAACATTTTTATAAATTCTTTTTAAATCAGAAATATTTTTAATAAGTTTTAGAGACTGATATAAATTGCGACAGAACATATCAAAAATCAGAACTACAACTGTAAAAAACTAAATTTCTTCCATGATCCAAGTCCGTTCTTTTATGCTCGGCTGATCTGATCTGGATCACGGTGTAAAAAGAACGCGGCTGTTGTGTACTTGTCGAATAATTTCTTCTTCACCTGTATATGGTGGAAACCAAACAGATACTATCTGCACCAGACATAACATAACTGCGGTCGCAGTTTTCAACTTAACTAATCGAACATGCACTTCTCGTGCTTGTATCAATTCGTCAACCCTTGCTAAAAGTCTCTAAAAGCATTTAAATGGATATTTTCCTACCTCAAAAAATAGTTTACTGTAAAAGACCAATTCTTCTAAGTCTTCCTCTTGGAATCAAAGTTTTAGCCAAGTGCCCTTCATCTTCCATCATAAGAGCGCTCAAAAAGACATTTCTTTTATAGCCTGGAGAGATTGTTTGGAAGTTTTGATGCATCCAACATGTAGTACAGACTACTCCGTCTGAATATCACTTGTTCCAAACTCTACAGAGCTTCCACAAGAGAAGCCTGTGAAAATTATTTGATGCAGTTTTTCAACCGTTTAAAAACATGCTTATAGTCGAGTAAACGAGGGTTTTTCCTTCTTAGTCCTTAGGAGCAGCTCCGATTTTGATGAATTTTTCAAGTTACACTTCTTTAGGCGCGTTGTGAAAATATTATGATAGTAAATTTTGAGGAATTCGCAACACAGGTATGCGCAACACAGGAATGCGAGAAGGCGTAAAACGGAGGATATGGGCCCACCCCTTCGCCCGATGGAAAGCAAGCATTTCAGCTCCCATTCTTCATGCGTACTAGGATTATCATTATTATGGGCATATGAAAATTCGTAGCCGTGCCGGCTCACGATGTCGAAGGGTGAGGGGGTTTTTACGCCGAGGCTGTGGAGGGAAATAAATTTCATGTTCGACTCATCAGCTAAGCGTGTTGGGTTTTTCGTGGGCAAAGGAAGATTCGTAGAGTTTCAGGCGCAAGCAGATTGGCTGCGCCAAACTGGCTGTGATTATATTTTTGTATCGTTGACTTACTTTTTGTCAGAGCTATTTTACCAGAATAGTACTTAATTTCTAGTTCACCCGTAGGCTGATGTTTTTGGGTGTTCCAAGTTTACTATTTATTCTTTATATTTCGTTTGGCGTGAGTTTGCCTTCACTAGCTATTTTTCTTACCAATTCATTCGGAGGCATTATGCCAAGTCTGTTTTGCGTTAGCTGGAGCAAGTATATTAGGATTGGTGTAATTTTCCCCTATTCATGTATTGGGTTATTGCCATGCCATTTATTTCCCGTTGCAATATAGAAGAAGGTACAGGGCCTAAGAATTTTCCTTTCGAAAGCCTGTAACTCATTCGCCACCGTTGGGGATATTGGACACCATACGGATAAGACTTCGGTTAGTACTGGTCGTACTATTGTCTTATAGAGCCGAATTTTCCAATTTTTCAGGCATTTATGTTTTTTGTATTGAACTAATTTATCATGGAAAAGGAAAATTTAGTTGAAAAGGTTCAGCGATATGAGGATGATTTGCCACAATTTTTTTTTCTTTTTCATCCAAAACTAATGCGATCCTTCCATCGCGCTACAGCCTAACCTTGGCCTTCTTCTAGACTTATAGAATCTAGCCTTGGCCTCCTTTAAAGCATTTCTCCAAGCTTGACGGTCTCTGTTCCGGATGTTAAGCATTGATGTGACAACCGTCACAGAATCTATCCATCTTTCATCTATCTAAATTTCTGATATCATGAGCCATTTTGGGATACGATTATCCTCCATCCTGATTACGTGGCCAGCTAGTCTCAGTCTGTTCATTTTTATTAAAGTTGAGAATTGTCAAAAATTTCATACAACTCGTTGTTGTATCTTCTTCGCCATATTCCAGTCTCTCTGTTTGGGCTGAGAAGTTTTTTCTCAAACCTGTTGACCACACTCCGCTGAACCGAGGATGCGACGCTCTACCCACTCCCCCATCGGCCTTCTGCCAGACTTACAACAATAAAGTAATTTGTTCGGTGCCTATGAAATGTTTATCAAGAAAATTATATTTTTGCACTTTTAATTAAGTAAATGTTTATGTTCTCCTGAGTCTCATTATTAAATAATATAATTTAGTGAAAAATAGAATCAAAACATGTTACACCGAAGTAAAAAAAAATTGTATTGCACCATTTTGCGGCCGAGGATTGAACCTGGTTCCCTGGGGATTGGATTCCAGCGCCTTACCTCTAGGCTACCGATATATGGACTTTATTAGAAATCTCTTTTTTGTTATTAAATATTCTTTCCAGACCATTTTCTCAGTTTTTGGTCTTTTGACCAAGAGCTACATTTTGAGATATGGCCCAAGTCTGTAGCGGCAGTACTTTCAGAGATGAAAGAAGGTCACAGACGGACAGACGGACAGAGCTTCTGTATAAGCTTTTTTTTTGAAAACGCTAAAAAATTGAAGCGAAAGGAGTTATTAATCGAAGCTGGCAACAAACGTGGTCTATACTCGAAAATAATAAAGAAAATCCCGTTCATTGTTTTCAATTGATCCAGGATGATGTTTGACACGCGAATACAGTTAGTGAAGCAACTGGTTTATTAAAACTTCTGAGACCAGGAGTTTATATTTTTATTAGAATTTTTCAATAAAATTTATAATCATATTGATATTTTGATCGCAATAATACAATCGCGTAATATTAACGGTGCTTCTGTTAGTAGAAGAGTACACATTTTCTGCCAATCAATTAATAAATTAGGAAATTTTGATCTTTCACCTCTACAAGTACAATGTGATAATGAACCCACATCTTCGTATGGGTGCGTACTTCTTATTTCCATTTGGTGCATTATAAGTACCAATGTAGCTAGCCGATTTAAAAATTATGAACATATTTTGCTTTCAATATTCTCAGTTCCACAGAATTGTTAAAACTGGAAGACAATATTCCTTTAGATAAAACTTTAATTTTGGTCAAATATATTTTATTCCTAGGTGAAGAAGTTCTGAAAAATGAGTTAGAACCTATGTATGGAAATTCAATGTTTTAAAAAATGACTTCTATTCAGGAGATATGTATATTCATTTTTGAACGAAAATAATATAGATGAGGCTTTTAAAAAAATTTCTATTTTATTAGAAATAATATTAACCACACACGTTTCAACAGCCGAATCTGAACGCCTATTTAATACTTTAAAAGATATTAAAACGTACAAATCCAGCACTATTTATCAGTGTCGGTTGAATTCATTGGCGGCATTATCAATATGTAATAAATATGTATATTCCCGAGATTCCAAATTTTAATAAAAAGCTATTAAATTGTTCGCACAGCAAAAGCCTAGGCCTAAATTTGATAGAAGCGAATAGAGTTAAATTCCTTTTTGTAAAATTTCTCAAGCCCCACCAAATTTAAGAGGCAGGAGCCTCCACTGGTGTTAGCAATATGAATGAGGTTCTTAATCGTTATGGGCTAGGAGAAATTAGTTCGTTTTAAAAATATGGAATATTAAGAAGTTATAGATTCAACCTTTAGCTCGGCAAAACCTTCTGGCTAGTTTTGGCCGAATCCGATTGGTTTGCCGAATATGTAATTTTTCGCCGAAGGTGGCTGCAGCCGAAGCCAAAGGTTTAGTGAGGCTCTAGGCACAAGTTATTTTTAGGTTATGGTCTTGGTCTTGAGTTCTTGGATTTACACGTCCCCGAAAGCGTTTTCTTACTTTTATTTTTTATCCCCACTATTCAATGTTACTGTCAAAAATCCCGAGATCTTGCGGGATCCCATTTGGCGTAAGCGAACAGCGGGAAAACAAGCAGTCAACTAACCCAATTTGACAGTGGTCTGACCTCAGGTTTTACTACGTACACATACAGGGATTTTATACTCGAGAGCCTTTCCTGTAATTCCCTATTCTAAGAAAAAACCCAATATGGTTTGCTTTGTTCATTAGTTTTCAGGACTAACAGAAGAGAAGAGAATTGGACAGCAAGCATTAAACGTCAAACCTTTTAGAACAACTTTGAATAGAAAATCTAATGAACGCTTTCTTGTACTTTTTTGTTCTGACAATTTCCGTTGTCAAAATTTCATATACACATTTGTCAAAACTAGAAAAAAACAACAACAAAAAAACCTTGTCCAAAACAGTCCCTAAAAAAATCGAGAACAAAAAATTAAAGCTTCGGACTCTTTAGAACAACTTAATGAACACCAGACTAGAACAATTTCGGACTAAGAATAACAAGTTTGATAACTAATGAACGCCAAAACGTGTACTTTTCTATCCTAGAATGTTTTAAATCGTTCTAATGAACAAAGCTATATTGTTCACATCATCCTGTCGCAAAAATATCATTCATTTGTGATCCCATATCTACTACATCATTTCCAAATTTTAGGAATTTCTTAAATATCTAGTATACCATTTCGGAGCTCGCTTTGAAACAGATTCTTCAAGAGATAAAATTCAATTTGTAGGGTTACCAATCATCAATTCGTACCTACACACAAGGAGTATTCGACATACCAGATGCGGAAAACACTGAGCTTTTTACAAGTGGCATCCCTACTTTAGTTCAAGAACTTCAAACTTTACCCGAGTTTGAGCAATATACTACGAAATTAGAAGCGATCAAAGACAAGGTTCTCAGTAAATGCTTTGGCGGAGTCGATAAGGATTCCAAAATGTTGGTGCTTAATCATGGGGATTTTCATTTAAAAAATATCATGTTCAAACTTGATGAAAAAGAACAAATAACAGAAAGTATATTAGTAAGTCAACTTTTCTATAAACTACAAGTAGAACTTTGATTGAATATTGTGTTTCATTTTCAGTTAGATTACCAAATGTCAAAATTTGGTTCAGCAGTCTTCGATTTGATTTATTCTTTATATATGGTGGTCGATTTTCAAACAAGATATAAGCATCGAGACGAGCATATTTATTATTACCATACGCAGTTTGTAAATGCTCTAAATACGATTGGGTATAAAGGAGAAATACCAAGTTTGCGCCAACTGCTTCAAGAAGTGGCAGATAATCGCCATTTGGGTGAGTGGAATTTGTATGATTTATTGCTAAAATAATTAAATTTATTATTGTAGAAATATTTCTTGTGGCTACATTTCTTCCTTTTCTAATAACGATGACAACTTCACCAAAAGACATTAACTCTGAAGATTTGAATGATACCGAAGCAAGGCGAGTGTATTATAAGAATCCATTGTATCACAAAGAACTTAAAGCTGCTCTTCCATATTTTTTACATAAAGGCTATTTAGATGACTGGTAAATAAAACTGATTTTCCAAAACTTCCCCTTAATAAAAGATTCCAAGTTTATAATTTCTTGTTAATGTATATTGTTATTATGAATAATATTCCAAATTAATAAATGCTAAAGATTTCATTTTTCTTGTTTCAATTCGCAAACAAACTTTATTTTTGATGTGAGACATATTTGCGCGAGTTAAGCCATCCATAATTACGTCACACGAATTTGATGATTTTTGGCCCCCCCCCCCCCCCGTCCTTGTCACAGCTGGTCACATTTGGGAGACCCCCCCTCCCTAGTGTGACGTCACATATTGTGCAATTTTGCATCTAGAAGTTATTAAACTAAAACAGCAGTTCCGAAATTAAATATATTTCTATTTAAATTATTTTTTAATAAAATTCGCGTAATGAGCAGTATTACTATATTTATATATATTAGACTAGCATAAAACCCGCGTGCCTTGCAACGCCTTTAAAAACTGTTTATTATGTGCAATGTTTTCCTTAAAAAAAAACCAACAAAAAAGTCAGCTGTTATTATCCCTAAAAAGGGTTTATTATAGTGCATTTTTTTAATAAATATGGTAAACAAATTACTGCGAATATCACCTCTCCTCAACAAATCTGCAAGTTTTAAAGTAGATTGGCATGTATATGTCATCAAGAAAAGTGACATTTTAGGGTTTGACGAACGTTCGTTAAGTTTGTTCGCCTATTTACGTGGATGTAAGAAATTATGAAGCAATCACAAATGAATATTAAATAAAGTGAATTTCGAGTCATTCATTTCTACGTGATTATAGGGATGCACTGTCAAAATTTCAGCCCTTCAGCTTCAGAGGTTTGGGTTAACCCCATTTCATCCCCTTAGGGGATGAATTTCGAATACTCGCCTCTTAGTGGATGTCCATGTCATTATAGGGATGCACTGTCCAAATTTCAACCCTGTAGTTCCAGTAGTTTGGTAAACCAAATTTTACCCCTTTAGGGGATGAATTTCGAAAAATCGCTTCTTAGTAAATGTCCACGATGCACTGTCAAAATTTCAGCCGTTTAGCTCCAGCGGTTTGGCTTAACCCCATTTAACCCCCTTAGGGGATAAATTTCAATCGTCCCAAAGTGGATGCCCACGTCATTGTAGTGATGCACGGTCAAAATTAGAGCCCTCCAGCTTCAGCGGTGTGGGTTAATCCCATTTCACCCCATTAGGGGATAAATTTCGAAAAATCGCTTCTTAGTGGATGTCCACGTCATTAAGGGGATGCACTGTCAAAATTTCAGCCCTATAGCTCCAGCGGTTTGGATAAACCCCATTTCACCCCCTTAGGGGATGAATTTCGAAAAATCGCTTTATAGTGGATGTCCACTCCATTATAGAGATGCACTGTCCAAATTTCAGCCCTATAGCTTTAGCGGTTTGTATAAACCCCATTTCACACCCTTAGGGGATGAATTTCGAAAAATCGCTCTTTAGTGGATGTCCACGTTATTATAGGGATGCACTGTTAAAATTTCAATTCTATAGCTCCAGCGGTTTGGATAAACCCTATTTCACCCCCTTAAGGGATGAGTTTCGAAAAATTGCTTTATAGTGGATGTCCACGCCATTATAGAGATGCACTGTCAAAATTTCAGCCCTATAGCTCCAACGGTTTGGATAAACCCCATTTCACCCCCTTAGGGAATGAATTTCGAAAAATCGCTTTTTAGTGGATGTAAACGACATTATAGGGATGCACTGTCAAACTTTCAGCCCTATAGCTCCAGCGGTTTGGGTAAACCCGCTTAGGGGATGAATTTCGAAAAATCGCTTCTTAGTGGATGTCCACGCCATTATAGGGATGCCCTGTCAAAATTTCAGCCCTATAGCTCCAACGGTTTGGATAAACCCCATTTCACCCCCTTAGGGGATGAATTTCGAAAAATCGCTTCTTAGTGGATGTCCACGCCATTATAGGGATGCATTGTCAAAATTTCAGCCCTATAGCTCCAACGGTTTGGATAAACCCCATTTCACCCCCTTAGGGCATGAATTTCGAAAAATCGCTTTTTAGTGGATGTAAACGTCATTATAGGGATGCACTGTCAAAATTTCAGCCCTATAGCTCCAGCGGTTTGGGTAAACCCCATTTCACCCCCTTAGGGGATGAATTTCGAAAAATCGCTTCTTAGTGGATGTCCACGCCATTATAGGGATGCACCGTCAAAATTTCAGCCCTATAGCTCCAACGGTTTGGATAAACCCCATTTCACCCCCTTAGGGGATGAATTTCGAAAAATCGCTTCTTAGTGGATGTCCACGCCATTATAGGGATGCACTGTCAAAATTTCAGCCCTATAGCTCCAACGGTTTGGATAAACCCCATTTCACCCCCTTAGGGGATGAATTTCGAAAAATCGCTTCTTAGTGGATGTCCACGCCATTATAGGGATGCAATGTCAAAATTTCAGCCCTATAGCTCCAACGGTTTGGATAAACCCCATTTCACCCCCTTAGGGGATGAATTTCAAAAAATCGTTTTTTAGTGGATGTAAACGTCATTATAGGGATGCACTGTCCAAATTTCAGCCCTATAGCTCCAGCGGTTTGGATAAACCCCATTTCACCCCCTTAGGGGATGAATTTCGAAAAATCGCTTTTTAGCGGATGTCCACGCCATTATAGGGATGCACAGTCAAAATTTCAGCCCTTTAGCTCTAGCGGTTTAAGTTGTGCGTTGTCTGTCAGTCAGTTACTTTTTATACAATAGAAAAAAATCCCCTTGAAACTTATTGAACCCCATTTCACCCCCTTCAACCCTTTTGTTCTCCATAAAAAGTAGCCTATGTCCGTCTCCAAGGTCTAAACTATGTCTGTTGCAAATTTCATCAAAATCGGTTTAGTGGTTTAGGCGTGAAAGCGTAACAGACAGACAGACAGACAGACAGACAGACAGACAGAGTTACTTTCGCATTTATAATATTAGTAAGGATTTTGAAATGTGACGTAACAAAATTTAGGACCCCCCCCACCCCTTGTCAAACAATGTCACACTTCGCCGACCCCCTCCCTCCCCCCTAACGTGTGACGTAATTTATGGATGGCCCCCTATGAAAATATTTGTAAGATTTTAAACGAACAAACGTGGGGCGCATGCTATAGACAATAACAAGCAGTGTAGAGTAGTTGGGTTGGGAAATCATTCGCACGTATGCGCCCCACGTTTTTGAAGTGAAACTTCTTTAGGGACGTTTGCTTAAAAAAATTTACATGAGAGTGAATCAATTTCATTCGCGTAACGCTCTCACACATGAAAAATCGTCAGAACTTTCGTATAACGATGGGAAATGGGGCGGACGGGGTACAAGAGACGAAGAAACTCGGGGCTGTGTGTGCAACAGTTAAAATACACTCTGCCTTAACGCATAAATTTTCTGGCATGTTAGCTACGTTGTCTCCCAGACTTTGCTTTATCTCATTATAGGAATACAAATTCACCATTTATTTGAGATTTTTCTTGTGGTTTGGTCATTGGCCGGGCTTATACCGCGGACACTTTGGAGTTGACTGATATGTTAGAAGCGGCATATACGACAAGAATTTTCGGCGCAGCCTGAGCAAGTGGATCTGCTTTTTGGCGTGGCCAAACATGTAGCACTGCCGGGAAGTTACGGTATAAGAACTTGAGATTTTCACCCTTGTCGAGCGGCATAAATTTACAACCTTCATATATTTTGTATGAACAAATCCATTTTAGGTATAATTTTTTACAATTAATGAATAATATTTAGTATATAGATATTGTGTAGTCATGTTTTGTGATATTTTACCTGTATTCCGGAGTACCAGGAATTTTTTTTTGCATTTTATGACAGGTACCTAATAAAAATAATAAATATTTGCGGTAGATCTGATTCAAAGGATTTTATTACCCTGATTATTCTTGGTATGGAATACTAATTGGTTTTAGATTAGGATAAGAGTACCTGCTCTTATTCCAAGACTTATTGGAGTCCCTTTTGATATTCCAAGAATAATATAAGGAAATATTATTTCCAGGTACCTAATAAAAATAATAAATATTTGCGGTAGATCTGATTCAAAGGATTTTATTACCCTGATTATTCTTGGTATGGAATACTAATTGGTTTTAGATTAGGATAAGAGTACCTGCTCTTATTCCAAGACTTATTGGAGTCCCTTCTGATATTCCAAGAATAATATAAGGAAATATTATTTTTTAGAATAATTAGGGTTATATTCTTATGATTCAATCAAGAAGGTATAAAAGAAAAAGTAACTTTGACAAGCATTTAATATTGCTTGAGGCTTTGTGCAGTGAAGATATTGTTAAAGATAAAAGTTATACTAATCATTATGAGTGATGAAGCTAGACCTAGTACCAGCCGCAGTTCAAGAACACGAGATTGCAGGTCGGTGTTATATAGTGACAAACCTATAATGTAGTAGTATTTCATAATACAATTTCCATATTTTTACAGATATACATGCGAAGAAATCAGTGGAATGCTCGAAAAATCTGATTCTGAAGACGAGGGAGAACCGTACTGTGCATCTGATGACGAAAGTTACGTACCACAAGTTTCAGCAGAGGAAGAGTCTGATATTGAACAAGAAATGATCATCGAACATGAAGAAGAATACGACTCAGACGAAAGTGTTGAAGATGAAAGTGTGTCTCCAAGTGTGGGTGATATATGGACTTCGAAGGATGGAACTCAATGGCGTAGTGTTCCACTACCCAATGCTCAAACAAGACGTCGTAATATCGTAAGACAAAAAGGTGGAGCTGCAGCAAACAGTAAGATGTATACAGCAAGAGAAATATTTAAAACAATCATGACTCCGGAAATGTGTGACATCATATTACGCGAAACAAATCGGAAGGGCAAGAGAGTTTGTGAGGATTTCAATAATAAACTGGTTCAAACGTTTCCTGTAGCTTCCAAACGGCCACCACCAAAAACATTCAAGCCATTTAGTGAAAGTGAACTCGACGCATTTTTTGGTATACTTATTTCTACTGGTGTGCACAAAGATAATAAAGTGAATCTGAACGATTTGTGGCAGGTTGATGCTCTACCTCTTATACGTGCAGCAATGCCTCGTGACCGCTTCAAGATGATGCTGAGATTCATCCGATTCGACAATGACATTACACGTGCAGAACGTTTGAAATCTGATAAAGCTGCACCAATACGGGACATCTGGACAATGCTGAACAGAAATTTGGAGAGAGCCTACAAGCCACATGAATGCATCACAGTCGACGAGCAACTATTTCCGTATAGAGGACATACCAAATTTACCCAATATATGCCTTCCAAACCGGCTAAATATGGGATAAAGGTTTTCTGGGTTTGTGATGCATCAAACGCATATCCGTTACAAGGTCAGCTTTATACTGGAAAACCAACAGATGGCCCTCGACAGGTAAACGTTGGTGAACGAACAGTTTTGGACCTAGTCAGCAAATACAAAGGTTCTGGAAGAAATGTCACCACCGACAACTTTTTCACATCTATGGAACTAGCTAAGGTATTGAACTCCTGGAACATGACGTTAGTTGGCACAGTAAGAAAAAATAAAAGGTTCCTGCCAAGCAACATGCAGGCCTCCAAAGAAAGGCCTATAAACTCGACGAATTTTGCCTACAATAATGAAGCAACAGTTTGTTCATATGTGCGAAAGAAGAACAAAGCAGTCGTGCTTCTATCAACCATGCACATGACGGGAGAAGTCGAAGAGACGCAAGCAGCCAAACCAGAGATAATAACATATTACAATAAAACCAAAGGCGGAGTAGACGTTATGGATAAAATGTTGGGAGAATATAGTGTCAAACGACGGACATTGCGTTGGCCTCTGGCATTTTTTTATAACATGATTGACGTCTCTGGGTTAGCATCGTACGTCATCTTCAGAGAACACAACCCACGTTTCTGCACAAAGGATCAACGAAGAAAGTTCCTCAAAGATCTTGCCACTCAGCTTTGTATGCCTGCAGTCGAAACTCGGAGTACAAACCGAATGTGTATGAGGAATCATTTCCTTCGATGTGCAGTGGAAATGGTGCTTGGAAAACGCATTCTGGTGACGTCAGAACCAGCGGCTGGACGTCAAGAACCTCATGGTAGTCGTGGAGCCTCCCCTGTCGTTGGTAGCTGTTATATCTGCCGAGAGCTGAAGAGGAAGCAGCGCAAAACTAGAAAGTCCTGTGTGGTTTGCCTTAATCCCGTTTGCGATGAACATTCACTACCAAAGACGACGTGCATTAATTGCGAAGAAAATCAATAAAATAAAAAAATCTTAATTATATTTTGTAAGGTACAATAAATTAACATAATCATTCAAAAAACGTTGATTCTTTTTTTTTCTTGCATTATCTTCATAGAAAATATATAAAGGTACAATTGTACCTATACCGCCATTTATAGGTGTAAAAAAAATGTGATCTCTTGATAAGTGAGGGGGTTGAGATATTTTTCTGAAATTTGACTTATGAAATCTAGGCCACAAAAGTAGAGATGTCAGAAAATATGAGGGCTCTATTGCTTCTGGGGAAAGAGCAATCAAAATTTAAAAACGCAAAAGTTACAATTGTACCTATTCAGCTCGACGAGGGTTAAAATACCAAACGATGTAAACAAATATGAAAAAATGAAAGAAGAAATGAACAATACATCTTTCTTACGTTTATTTTGTTATTGTCTATAATACAAAATACTTTTTGCACGCTTCAATTGATAAAACCGAAGCGGTTAAAACCATATGTCCAGAGTTTTAGGTGCTTAGAATACCAAAAGTGAGTGGTGAATTAAATGTGTGAGATGCACTTGTTTAAATTGGCACCCACTTCCCTTTTGGAGAGATGTGCTGGACCTTTCCCCTTTTTAAATTACAATTTTTTTAACTTGCACAAATTGACGAATCGTTTATGTCAAAACATTACACTGTTGTGAAAATCGTTTCTGATATGTTTCAGGGTCGCTGATTACGAAAATCGGGGTCCCACAGTCTTAAAATATGCATGTCACCTATAAATATGCTTACAAACTCCCTTTTTTAAGGGTTTTCGCCATAATTTTAATTATAATCAAAAACAATCCAATAAAATACATTTTTTGCAATATTTATATTCAAAAGTGGTTGATTTATAACAAAGCAATTTTATGATAAGGGATAATAGTAAAGGGTTGAAACTGTCCCTACCTCGTCTAAAAATATAAAGGTTTGAAAAAATGTTTTTTCAACTTTATGCTTCAAATTCGGTTTAATCAGCTAAAATAAATTATTTTCAACTACGCCTAGAAAGAAGAATTTGAAAAAAGGTTGATTGTTTTTGGCATTTCTTTTTGCTCCCTTTAAAATTAATTGGCTCCCTAAAAGATTGTATGGGACGAAGAAATCAGGTAATTGGCTAGGTGGCCATAAAGGGTGCCAATACCATACTCAAGTAGACTGGCTCTCGTTCGCGTAGGTAAAGCGGCTCGCGTAAGTAAAGCTTCATGGGATGTGGTTGGCGGACTGGTTGGTAAAACAATACTTGGGTTTTGAATAGTCTATGCCGATGCGGATGCAATTATTAATGATCATGAATGTAGCGGGAGCGGAGCATTCATACAGCTGGTGACATATCCAAGCGTACATGCGTTCAATTCGTTGATAAATAATATAGAAGTGTGTTCAGAATTAGCAATTTAATTTCTGACTCAATAAAAAGGTGCCGGAAGGGTGTGATTCAATAAAAGGATAACTTTTTCCAATAACCAAATTACTATTTATTCGTAATTAATTATTAGATTTTCTTAAATATAAATTCAATAAAAATTCAACAAATTGTCAAAATATTTCAATTCAATCTTAAATTCGCTATTAATTCGTGATTTAGTACTTGAAAATTCGTTAATTATTCTTTATTTGTTTGTAAATAAGAATTACCAAAATATTGCTTGCTCTGATAGCTTAATTGATAACGCCACCTATCTGTCAGATGACGATTGATGTTTCGCCTGATGTGTTCTGCAATTAGAACAGCCAGGAATAACCTTTGTGTTGCTGCACTCTGGTTTCGTTTCTTGGAAATCGCTTGGGATTTGCTTGCTGTTTGCGGCCTGGTTGCTGCTTGCTGCCCTGGTTGTGGCTTGCTGGACTGCTTTGCCTTGTTTCTTCGCAAATTCGTCCCTTTGTGGTTGGTTAGAGTAACTGCTGAAATCAATTTTGGTGATTAAGTTACTGCTGTATTAAAGACTTCAAAACTGTCTTTAATTCGGGCTTTACTGGGAAAAGACCTCAATTCTGTCTTTCCAGAATGCTAAGTTCGATACTTAGGCTTTGAAATTCCTTTATTGCTAAAACCTCAATACAGATTTTATCTTCTAGTTCAAGACTCTAGAAAGATTAAAAGCAATCTGATTTAACGCCGTCTGTGCGTCGGTATTTATTTCTCTTTGAATAATGGTTGAGGCTATTCTGTAGTAGGGGGCTTCGTTCTCGAAGTACATAATTTCGTGTTTATGTACTAGATCTGCGTGCGATGTCCGATCAGCTGTTCTTGTTTATCTTACGGCTGTCAAATGGGGTAAGTATTTTTATCTTTGTTTGTTTGAATATATATTAATTTTAGTTATATTTTTAGGTTTTTAAACGTAGATTCGGTGGGGGATGAACGAGGAGGAGCCAGCGGTCATTCCATTGGGGTTGACAGGTGAGCGTGTTTTTGGAATCTGTCGTGTATTTTTTAGTAATCTTTTTTTGTTTCCAGAATGTCGATTTGCCGACGGCATTTTGGCATCTTGATTAAATGGATTTTCTGATGGGTTTTTTTTTCATCGATTTGGACTTGGATTTTTCATTCTTGTTGTTTTAAAAGAAGGTAAGAACTTATATATATTTAACTTTTATATTTAACTAGCTGGGACCCGGTGCGCCTACGCTGCACCCATAAGTCAATAGTAAACAATAAAAACCATCCATTGACTTAATATTTTTCGAGATATGAATTTTACACAGATGAAATGCCTCAAAGAACATGGGTCTTGCGTCGGCTGCCATGAATCGGTATATTGAGTCTACTGCATTGCTTATTGTATTCTACTTATCATACCCTTTAATTTGATACCCATGTTGAGGGGGTTGTGAAGAAAGTGGTAATCCGGCCTCTTTAGACGGCCGCCATGGATCTAAAGATATATTTTGTATACTACATTGCTTATTGTATTCTACTTATAATCCCCTTTCATTTGATACCCATGTCGAGGTGGTTGTGAAGAAAGTGGTAATTCGGCCTCTTGAGACGGCCGCCATGGATCTAAAGATATATTTTGTATACTACATTGCTTATTGTATTATACTTATCATATCCTTTCATTTGATACCCATGTCGAGGTGGTTGTGAAGAAAGTGGTACCCCGCCCTCTTGAGACGGCCGCCATGGATCTAAAGATATATTTTGTATACTACATTGCTTATTGTATTGTACTTAACATACCCTTTCATTTGATACCCATGTTGAGGTGGTTGTGAAGAAAATGGTAATCCGGCCTCTTGAGACGGCCGCCATGGATCTAAAGATATATTTTGTATACTACATTGCTTATTGTATTCTACTTATCATACCCTTTCATTTGATACCCATGTCGAGGTGGTTGTGAAGAAAGTGGTACCCCGCCCTCTTGAGACGGCCGCCATGGATCCTAAGATATATTTTGTATACTACATTGCTTATTGTATTCTACTTAACATACCCTTTCATTTGATACCCATGTTGAGGTGGTTGTGAAGAAAGTGGTAATCCGGCCTCTTGAGACGGCCGCCATGGATCTAAAGATATATTTTGTATACTACATTGCTTATTGTATTCTGCTTATCATACCCTTTCATTTGATACCCATGTCGAGGTGGTTGTGAAGAAAGTGGTACCCCGCCCTCTTGAGACGGCCGCCATGGATTTAAAGATATATTTTGTATACTACATTGCTTATTGTATTGTACTTAACATACCCTTTCATTTGATACCCATGTTGAGGTGGTTGTGAAGAAAGTGGTAATCCGGCCTCTTGAGACGGCCGCCATGGATCTAAAGATATATTTTGTATACTACATTGCTTATTGTATTCTACTTATCAGACCCTTTCATTTGATACCCATGTCGAGGTGGTTGTGAAGAAAGTGGTACCCCGCCCTCTTGAGACGGCCACCATGGATCTAAAGATAGATTTTGTATACTACATTGCTCATTGTATTGTACTTAACATACCCTTTCATTTGATACCCATGTTGAGGGGGTTGTGAAGAAAGTGGTAATCCGGCCTCTTGAGACGGCCGCCATGGATCTAAAGATATATTTTGTATACTACATTGCTTATTGTATTCTACTTATCATACCCTTTCATTTGATACCCATGTCGAGGTGGTTGTGAAGAAAGTGGTACACCGCCTTCTTGAGACGGCCGCCATGGATCATTTTAGTTTCAATAGCGTCATGGCCTACCTATTGTTTGACAGCTGCGTAAATTTGAAATTTTCATTAAATGTAATGATTCAATTTAATGACAATTTTACTTTTGTCAAACAATAGGTAGACCATGAAGCTATTGAAACTAAAATGAAGTGAAAATTCCTAAAATTACCATTTTTTTGTTTTTTCAGGCAATTTTTTTAATTTTTCTCTCCGTAAGAACCATCCTCGTACTGCAACGAATCTTCGAAAAAAAAAATTAGTCCAATAGGTCCAGCCGTTCTCGAGTTTTGCGCTTAGCAACACATTTAGCGATTCATTTTTATATTATAGATTAATTCTTTTTTACTTGCAGGTACGAATTTCTTGTTGTTTTTTGTTGTGTAGTGCTGTTTTTAACTTGTGTGTTTTGTTTTTTTTGTGTACCTTTGTAGCTTGTTTGTTTATTTATAATAAAATTATCGGATAATGTAAAATTTGGTGTTTTATTTATTTATCCTTTTTGGTTTTTTAGTTTTCCTTTCAGGAGTTTGTTTTGGCTTTTTTTTCAGGTGCGATTTTATTTTAGTGTCGCCGGAACATTCTCCCCGCCTTGAAGCGTTAAGCTTCAAAGAAGTGTTTCGTGGAAGCCGATTAAGATGTTTTTGTTTTCCGGCGGAAACGCCATTGTACTATTTTCTCTTTAGGGTTCGTTGCTGATTGGTGAAAACACTACATACTTTTGTAATTATGATGTCTTTCTGCGTTTCGCGCGTTCAGTATCCAATACCTTTGTCTTAGCGTGTGTAACATTAGCTGCGTACCCCCGTGTAATGTCGTGCGATGTATATTGTCGATGATGAGCTTGGATAGGGGGCTAGTTTCTGGCAAGATAATGGGATGGCTCTCGGAGAATGTTGTATAGGCATTCTGAATGCGACCTCTTTCGCTGGATACTGGGAGTTTGGATTGGATCGCTCGTCTCTCCTCTTCAAATTCCTGGTTTTGGACGATTTTTATCCAGCACTTTAGGGCTGCTTGTATTTCTTCTGACGTAAGGTAGCTAGTTTGGGTATGGCAGGATGTTGATTTCGATGCCTTTAGCCAGTGTCGACAATATGTTGTTACTCGTTGCAATTTCGTCAATGATGACATAGGTAAATAGGTGGGAGTATTTTGCGTGCACTGATACCTTATTCATGAAGATATGTGGTGGCGTTACAAAAATACAGGGTTAATTAGTCATTTCGCCCGAATAAAAAGAAATAGCATTATTAACACCTTAGCCACAGATACGGGATATAACGACTATACAGAAATTCTATACTTATTATAGCCGATAATCTGAGATACTTTTCTTTTGCGCCGAGCCTGGGGCAATTTTGACCCACCTCCTTTGTTTTGGCTGCGTTGAATTACGTCTCGATTAGATTTATGAGTACAACCCCAGAGCTGCACACCATACATCCATATCGGCTTGAACATAGACTGGTATATTAGTCTTTTGCAACACAGGTTCATTTTGGAGTGATGTCCAATTAGCCAGTACATTTGACGCTGTTTTAATCCAAGTTTTTTGTCTCACGTGATGTTTCCAGTTCAGTCTTGAGTCTAAATGTAGACCAAGATATTTTGCAGATTCTGCCTGGGGTACTTGCACCCCATTGAGGTACGTGTGTAAGCTGTTGTTTTTGCGACGCAGCGTAAATGTCACATGGACTGATTTAACCTCATTAAGCTTGATTTTCCAATCTGTTGTCCATTTGCTAACATGATTCAAGGCTCGTTGGAGTTTTTCCACCGCTTTTGGTTGGGATACGTCTGTTGACATAATTACAGTATCATCAGCGAATGTTCCGATAAATGTGTTATCTGTTGTTGGAATATCCGCAGTATAAAGCAGGTATAGGAAGGGTCCCAATACGCTTCCCTGCGGAACTCCCGCTAATATCGGACAAAAGTCAGAATATGCTTCTTCATGGATGACCCTGAACTTGCGATTAGAGAGGTATGACTCAAGCAGTTGGCAGTAATTTTGTGGTAGAGTTTGCTCATCTTGTATATCAATCCTTCGTGCCAAACCCTGTCAAAGGCTTGAGCTACATCCAGAAATACGGCAGGGCAATATTTCTTTTCTTCTAACGCTTGCTCGATGACAGCAGTGATTCGATGGATTTGATCTATTGTGGAATGGTTATTCCTGAATCCAAATTGAAAATTAGGAATGTTTACTAACGGTTTCAGACGTTTTAGTAACAATTTTTCAAACAATTTAGAAATGATGGGAAGCAATGAAATTGGTCTATATGATGTTACTTCTTCATCAGGTTTGTCTGGTTTCTTCAGCATGATTATTTGGGCCGTTTTAAAACAGTTGGGCACATATTTTAAGCGTATGCAGGCATTAAATAAGTATGTGATCATGATGATGGCTTTTCGTGGAAGTTCCTTGAATAGACGGGGTGATATTTGTAACGGACGCCCTAAGGGAGCTATCTTATCCGCCCGGATGGTCAGAATCCTTCCAGGGTCAGTTATGGGTTACCTCTACACCACAAACAAGTCCTTACAACGGTCGCACTTGCTCCTGCATCTAGCATCCTTGCAGCAACAACCAATATGCCAGTGGCTACATGATTGACTTGCGTATACTTAAACAATTTCTTTTCTTTACGAATCATGAGTTCCCGACGTGTCAAAGTTTTTTATTGAGAGTAACTTCTCACAATGACAAAATTGGCATAATTAAGGTTGGGTTTTTTTTCTTTTCTCCAATGTTATTACTTTTATTATTTACCGTTTAAATAATCTAATTACTTCCAAAACATCATATAACAATTCACTTAATATCCGAAATAAGTAATTGACTGGGCTTTAGTGGAGACACAAGCAATTTTAATGGCAATGTTGCAAACAAGGAGGCAACCGATGCCACACAAAAACACAAAACAAAACAAAAAAAAAAAACAGAAAAAAAACCTTTTTCGAGAGAGTGGGAACGATGTGAACGGCAGTCGATTGTGAAATTTAAGACAGGACAGAACAACCCTGAAGTGACGCCGAAGTTTTTGCCTTGAAGACACGAGGGGCATCAAACGGAGTGAATTCCTTGTTGGAATACGGCTAAGTTTTGGTTGCCTAGCGGAACCCAGCGTGGGAATAAGTATTGTGCACGAGCCAGAAGGACGCCATTGATTACGGTAAAACCCCGAAGCCGCCAGATCAACGCAGCCCAAGAGATTCCGGAGAAGACGGTGATTATAAGGTGCTGCTGTTCAAGGGCTAAGACGGGCAAGAAAAGTCTTAATAGGACTCCTCATGAAGTTAATATTGGTCAGGTATTTATACTGTCTTATCACAAAAATCGAAATTGGAGCTGTGATTCTGCGAACAAAATCACGGAGATATCCGGCGCAGGCGGCAAATTTCCTGCAGGACAGAAGATTTGTATATCGTAGGAGTAAGAAGGGCAACACTATGTCAACGTTCTAGCGGTAAAATGTGTTCCGTTAGCCCATGCGGTGCCCAGTAAGGCGAATAACCGATTTGATTGCTGAAAATTAACGGAAGGAATTTACAATTTAGCTATAATAAATTTTTTTTACTTATTATCTTACAATAACCGTTTCATATAGTTAGTGTGGCGAATTAGATACTTAAGTGTCCCTAGCTTAATGCATGCATGAGCCCACCAATTTAATTTAATAATTTTTTTTATATATTGTTATATATTTGTTTTTTTTACATTTTTCATATTCAATGACATTTCGATTTAGGATATTTTGGGCATTTTAGTGAAATTAATTAAGTACGTGTCCCATAACCTCCCGAGACAAGAGGCGGCTCCGAATTAAATTATATTTTTTTGAGAATTTCGGTATTATTTTGGATATCTTGAGATCTCCGCCATTTAGGTATTTTAGTGATGATGCTGCTGCTTTATTGTTCCTCAACCGTCGGAGATATGGTGTAGATAAGTAAATAGTTTTCAGAGTTTTGCTGGCGGAGACGCTATCATATTAATGGGTACCCATATTTAGTTGATGCAGATATTCTGTAACAGTTTCAGATTTAAGCCAGTGAGGTACCTTAGCGATGCTAGTTAGACGTAAGGGCGGTCATTCTTTTCCTGAGGAGCACTGTTTCCTTTGATATACTCCCCTAGCCGTGTTTTTTTTTTTGTTTTTTTTTGGTTGTTATACTAGTGCACTTGTGTGGAAAAGCGAGATTGGTGTGAATGTGTTAAGTGACCTAGTATATTTGTGAAGCATGATTGCTGCGGTTCGATAGACCTCCAGTTGAAGGAGATCGATGGATTTAGCCTAAGGCTCTCAGATAGATTACCTTGCATTGGCGCGTAAAGAACAATGCCCAAAATAATAACGTATGTTCTAACTTACCAACTACTAGTATGTAAGAACTATTATCCATACATTACGTAACCCTCGAGTACTAAACTTGTCGGGGAGGTCCAGACATATAAGGAATTTTGCTAAGCCACAAGATATTAAGGTTCATTAGATTTGTTAAGAATGTATAAAAAGTAGACTAGGAATATAATGAGTAGGTTCGCGATATACGATCTAAGAGAGGAAAATTATTAAATATTGTTAAGCGATTACATATATTTTTTGTTAAACCACCAGACCTTGAGTTACAATAGAATTGACTAGGATGAATTAAAAGGAATAATAATGGATAGGATCCAATAGATTGAAAAGTGTAAATAACATTTTATTTTGAGAATAATAGATTGAAAAGTGTAAATAACATTTTATTTTGAGAATAATAGATTGAAAGGTGTAAACAACATTTTATTTTGAGAATAATAGATTGAAAAGTGTAAATAACATTTTATTTTGAGAACACCAAGAAAAAAAAGGAGTAAAATAGATTTTTGGGAATGGTGGTTTAAGTACGATACCCAAGGAGGGGAATGATTGTTTGATTTATGAATTGAAATAAATGTTAAGGGATATTCACTTGAAGCCAGGCGAGTTTTTTTTTTCACTCCGAGGTTTTTTTTTGTTTTGCTGTTTTGGGTTTCGTTTTTTTTTTCTGATAGCCGTTAGATTGGGTTAGGGTAAATTTTAGATTCAGGAGATACGGTCCGCTACATATGGAAGCCTAAAGGTAGTATGGGCCACCGCGGAGATCAGGATGTTCCCTTCCACACAAGGTAAGTGCCTTCCACATGTTTTTATTTTAGCCGATATAATGTGAGCCCTTGATGGGAACCGGTGACCAGTGACCACCTTATGTAACCTCGCGTTTTAACCCCCTTTCGTTGGCTTTAGATGGTTTAGTATCTCGCCCCTATCGCTCTTCTAAATTTTTTTCTATATAGGCACGAGTATTATTTTTCCGGATAACTGTCCCCATATTGTATTTTGCATCCCAGTCCTGCGAACCCCACCCCATCCGTCGAGCTAGTCTCTGCAACGCACGTCGTGCCGCCATCAGTGGCTGGGGATGAAACCGTTTAAGCGATACTTCCACGGAGGTCGAACCGTCTTAGCCACCACTTAGTTTGAACCCCCTTACTTATAATTTTTTTGTAACGATTGTCTTTGTGGCCTTCTTGGCAGCTCCCCCCTTTTCTTCGTGCTCTGGCACACAAAAAATTACCACGACAGTTATTATTACAAAAATGGCGCCCAACGAATGGGCTAGAGAGCTGATTCCCGATTTGATTCTCTAGTCTAACTTAAGGTAGCATGGAAAAGCCTGCTTGTCACTACGTGACATATTATCTTTTAATAGTCAGCATTTTAACTTTTTTGTCTTCTTCTTCAAGTTGTTCTTCCTTCCATGTTTACATCCTTCTAGTATTTCTCTTTCCTTAGCAAGATATATCCGCTGACATTTGATTATCTATTAATCAACATTTTTTTCCTCGTGGTATTGGCCAGCGAGAGGAGCCAGGAGTGGACTTCTTTCTACACAACATTTCACTTCCAAGTACAAGTCACTCCGGTGTCGGAGACGTGGGCGAAGGTACTTACCGCGGTGCCCTAGCCCTTATCACCTCTATTTTATTTCTCTTTACTATCCTTCTTCTCCTTCAACAACTTCGACTTTCTCCTCCTTCGGCGGTAGCCTCCTCAATTTCTTTTAAACTTCAAGTCCCTGTCTGGTATGTTCGGGATCTGGTTAACAGGCGTGTACCGCCTGACTCTGTGCGAACCTACCATGGCATTGGACACTACCTTTTCTTGAGCCTGTGCCCATAGTAGTATGGACGGGTGGATGTCCGGACGCCGGACCTGATCCGACCGGACTAACAGGCGTCCTATTGCCTGGCCCTGCGCCAGATGCGACGTCCTGATACCCACCAATCCCCGTTCGAGGACCTGTCAGTCGCTCCACCTTCCTGGACTCAGCAGAGTTGCTGACCAGTAGTGGCTGAGCGTCATAACGGTCTCCAATAATCCCTCAAGGAGGCTCCTATCAGTTCTTCTTTTCCTCTAGTGGTCACTGGAATCCGGTCGCCGTAGGGGTTGCCGGATATCGATTAATAGGAACTTCAGTTGTCGTTGGTGGCAGACATGGGTCTAACGCCACCCACATCTTTGGTCCCGCAAAGTGGAAGTATTAGGTGCTTCTGGTGACGTGGATGCCACTCAGTCCTGAATGCAGGCTGACTGTCGTCGGCGCCATCAGCCATCGTAGCCTTGGGAAGGACATCCCTTCCGTGGGGCCACAAACTCTTAACGTATAGCGACTTTTGGTAAAATTGTTTTTATTATTTTTATCTCACGTAATCTTCAAAATTGTTTTTTTTACTACTAAATGTTATAAGAAATTTAGTGAACTGAGTCTCACCAGCACATATATATTTGAAAAAAAAAAAAAAAAAGAATCTTTTGTTCTTATACTAAGTAAAGTGTGATACCTATATTATTTTCCTTTTTGCACGACTTATTCATATAAAATACATTGTATATAAAATACTGCCGGAGCTAGTGCAAAAGGTTATATAATTTTTTTTTGTGTTTGCGAAAAATTTTATTACTCTAGTTTTTTATTTAACCCTCCAGAAAATTGTTTTCGTATACCGGAGCCTCAAAATAAGTTGGATCTCTGAAATAACGAGTTTGTTCTTTATCGAACAATACGCATAAGCTTTACCCTAATTATTGTTTGAGTATAACCCTGAATCAACTTATTGTGACGTTACTGAATTAGTAGCCTTATTACTACTTACGTCCCACAAGTACAGTTATTACTACCATTTCGAGCAGTCCCAGTCTCCTTGCAGACTTGCGAGACACAGTTTACGCCCCCTTTCTTCTCTTTTTCAACCTAAAGTAAACTGGTAATGGGACCCAAAACCAATAAGGGCAAAGGGTTCATCGCCTCCTTCGGACGACGAAAGCCCCCACGACGAAGCCGGCGCCGGAGCGCCATCCAAAGAGCCTGACCGGGATGCCATTCTAGTAGCCCTGACCGAGCAGGTCTCAGCCTTACAACAAGAAGTAATGCGTATGATACAACGGCAGAATCTCTCCACGCGTGAGACAGCCCCTGACGGGACCTCAAGCTAGATTCGCCGCACCTCAATGCCAGGGGGAACTGAGCCCACTGACACTCTGCCGCGGGCCCCTAGCTTTAGTGGCCGTCCCAGCTTATATCATGATAGCACGGGACCCGCCAACCGTCGGAAGTCCCCAGTGCTATACTGGAACCTAAAATTTTCAGGCCGACCGGGAGACACCCCGGCCGAGGAATTCCTATATAGAATCGAATCCCGAGCGAGGGACGATGACGTCTCAAGCTTAGAATTAGTAAGAAATGTAGTGGCACTGCTGACGGAACCCGCGGAGGAGTGGTACTGGACCCAGTTTCGCCGACAACAACCCAGCCCTACATGGACTGACTTCAAAATGGGACTGGCTGATCAGTTCGGAGGAAGGCAAACAGACCACCAGATCATCAAAGAGATGATGGAGACGAAACAACATAGTCAATCGTTCGACGAGTATGCGTCGAAGATATTAGCCTTGGCAAACCGCCTGTCGCGCCCAATGTCCCCCGCGGAGTCGGTACACCTTGTTATGGAAAACCTAAACTCCACCTTAGGGTCGGCCATTATAGGGTCCACCTATGACAACATGCGCCAACTTTGCGAAGCGTGCATCCGCGTTGAGAGATGGCAAAAAGCTAAGAAAGAGGAAAGTCGCCACTCGCACCGAGTGCATGAATTGGACGACCTACACCCACAACAACCGGCCTTGTCTTATCCAAACTATATTCCTGACGCACCACCACCGGCTTTAGAAGAGATGAGGGCCGACGCAACTCCGCGTCGCCCGGTGACGTGTTGGAACTGTCAGCAAGAGGGACACTCGTTCTCTGATTGCCCTTCCCCGGTTCGGAAAATCTTCTGCTATAGATGTGGGCACCCCGAAGTCTACACCACTTCTTGTCCAGCCTGTTCGGGAAACCGAAACCTGGGTGCGAAGCCTCGGGGAGGTTCGCGCCCGACCTAGTCCCTGAAAGTTCCCCCTTTACACTTGATTTGTCCACCAGCTTGTCCGACGTCTCTGACCTGTCGATAATGGAATCTCTGCCAGAATTCCCTTCTCAACAGGCCAGAGCCTCTTTTATGCAGCGAAGGGCCAACTATCATCGAGTCCGAAAGCGAATCTTCAATGACTCCACCCAACTGCCACCAACTCGTAAAGCCCCGCGCATTCGGTTGTGTGCAATGGAAAAGCGGGCCCACGTTCAAAAGATCGTCGCCGCCGTGTTGCATGAGAACGGCGATGATCGACCTTTCGCCAACGTGCGGATCCAAGGTGCAAACATAACAGGCCTGCTGGACACCGGTGCAAGCATTAGCTGCCTGGGTAGAGGGGCAGAGTCGTTCCTCCAGGAAAACCCGGCAATTAAGCTATATCGCCTACGCGCCGATGTCCAAGTAGCTGACGGTACGCCTAAGAATGTCATCGGCTTCATTACCGTCCCCGTATCTTACGGATCGAGAATCATAACTATGACCCTGTATGTAGTTCCTGGCTTGGCCCAGAATCTTTATCTCGGCGTTGACTTTTGGAGGGCCTTTAGATTGGCCCCGCACATAATAGGGGAACTCCATCAAACACAACAACCGGATCCCAATAGTCATTACCTTGAGGAGTCCCGACAGGAGCGACTGAACCAGGCCCGAGCGCAGTTCCCGTCTTTTGACACCTGTGGGCTTGGTAGAACGCACCTGGAACAGCACGTGATCGACACTGGCGAGGCGGTGCCTATTAAGCAGAGACACTACCCTGTCTCTCCCGCCATTCAGGCCCTCATGTATGAGGAGGTCGATCGCATGTTGAGTCTGGGTGTGATCGAAGAGTCCAACAGTCCATGGAACTCGCCCGTGGTCTTGGTTCGCAAACCTGGAAAGATTCGCCTCTGCTTGGACTCCCGCAAGGTGAATACCGTAACCGTAAAGGATGCCTACCCACTGCCTCATGTAGACGGTCTCCTGGTGCGACTGCTAGACACTAAGTTCATTTCCGCAATCGATCTGAAGGATGCCTTTTGGCAAATCCCATTAGAAGCAAAATCTAGAGAAAAGACGGCTTTCACCGTCCCAGGAAGACCGCTGTATCAGTTTACAGTGATGCCGTTCGGGCTTTGTAACGCTCCGCAGCGCATGTGTCGCCTTATGGATAAGGTGATACCGGGTTCACTTAGAGAAAATGTGTTCGTATATCTGGACGATCTATTAGTGGTGTCTCCGGACTTTGAGACCCACCTCAAACTTCTAAAAATGGTCGCCGACTGCCTTCGTCGCTCCGGGCTGACAGTAAATCTGTCAAAGAGCCGGTTCTGCGTCAGGGAGGTAAAGTATCTGGGGTTCATCATTGGCGATGGGTCCCTGAAGACAGATCCCGACAAGGTGGCAGCCATCAGGGACTTCCCAGTTCCTAAGTCAGCCAAACAGGTGCGACGCTTTTTAGGCATGACGGGTTGGTATAGGCGCTTCATAGGCAACTATGCAAGCATCGCCTCTCCCATCACGGACTGCCTAAAAGGCGGCAAATTTGCTTGGTCTGACGAGGCCCAACAAGCCTTCATGGAACTTAAGAAGTTAATGATGTCTGCTCCTTTACTGGTCACCCCAGACTTCACCCGCCCCTTCTACATCCAATGTGACGCAAGCAAAACAGGGGTAGGAAGCGTCCTCTTCCAAAGACACGGCGATAAAGAACATCCCATCGCTTATTTCTCTAAGAAGCTCAACAGCGCCCAGCGTAATTATTCCATCACTGAACTCGAGTGCTACGCGGCGGTGCTGAGCGTTAAAAAGTTCCGGGCGTATGTGGAAGGGCAGCCTTTTACAATAATTACCGACCATGCCAGCTTGAGGTGGCTCATGAGCCAGACCGACCTAAACGGCCGTCTAGCGCGGTGGAGCTTAAAGCTGCAGGGCTTTCAATTTTCAATCGAGCACCGCAAGGGTAGTCAGAATGTGGTGCCGGACGCACTATCACGAGTCGACTGTGTCGATGAAGTGTCCTTCTGCCGTGACGTGGACCTATCATCCCCAGCCTTCAGATCAGCGGACTACCAACATCTCGTTGACAAAATCAGCAGAGATGCTGGGCAGTTACCTGACCTTCAGGTTTCGGATGGATACGTGTTCCACCGTTCGGCCCCACGGACTGGCGACCCCGAGACGGACGACCTGATCTGGAAATTGTGGATCCCTGCAGAATTGACCGCTCCCCTAATCGAGTCCGCTCATGAGCTTATTGGTTTTGGTCGAGTCCACTTTATTTAATTCCAATGTAATTCTTCTTTAAACTTTCAGACTTTTATTAACACGATTCGATTTGAACTTTCAGACTTTTATTCATTTATTTTTATAAATTGTTACACTTCTTAATATACATCACATTTATTGCTACTATTTTATTTAATATACTATATATTAACCAGCGCTTATTTTATTTTCTTTTATTGTAGAAACGTCAAGAATTTCTATTTTTAATTTATTTGACAAATCCCAATTTATTATTTTTACTTAGCTCCAGTCGACTAGGTTTTTATAACCAATCTCCTTGGCTAAGTAAGACCGGAAGTAGTAGGACGATGTCCCTACATACTTCCAATGTAATTCTTCTTTAAACTTTCAGACTTTTATTAACACGATTCGATTTGAACTTTCAGACTTTTATTCATTTATTTTTATAAATTGTTACACTTCTTAATATACATCACATTTATTGCTACTATTTTATTTAATATACTATATATTAACCAGCGCTTATTTTATTTTCTTTTATTGTAGAAACGTCAAGAATTTCTATTTTTAATTTATTTGACAAATCCCAATTTATTATTTTTACTTAGCTCCAGTCGACTAGGTTTTTATAACCAATCTCCTTGGCTAAGTAAGACCGGAAGTAGTAGGACGATGTCCCTACAAGCCCCCACAAGCTTCCCATGGCGGTGTCCACAAGACCCTTGCACGCCTTTGGGAAAAATACTATTGGCCCGGCATGACTAGCCAAGTGAGGAAATACATCGCGAACTGTGAAGTATGCAAAGAGACCAAAGCTCCAAACACACCCCTTCGGCCCCCTATGGGCAAAGCCATGGATGTGTGCCGACCTTTTCAATTCTTATATATCGATTATATGGGCCCTTACCCTAGAACCAAGAAAGGCTACACGGCTGTGTTGGTAGTACTAGACGCGTTTTCCAAATTCTGTTTCCTCCACCCGGTAGTTGGCGAGACATCCAAAGCCGCCGTGAATTTCCTTGAACATCAAATCTTTCACACCTTCGGAGTCCCCGAGGTGATATTCTCTGCTAATGGAAGTCATTTTACTTCCAAAGAATTCACGAAACTGTTGTCCGATTACGGCATCAAGCACCAACTCACCGCTATCTATTCCCCACAAGCCAACGCTTCCGAGCGAGTGAAACGCTCAGTTTTTTTTTTTTTTTTTTTTTATGTGGCAGTGCTAAGCTTAGGAGTCACCCTTTGTACTACTAGTCCGTCATGTCATTTGTCACGTCATGGTGCAATGTCTAGCAGTAAGCTTAGTACGGGGGAGGGATGAGGGGGGGGGGTATAGGTTAAGGATTAAAAGGTACGGGGGGGTATTGAAGAAGGTGGTGATGAACCCTGCGTTTGAACTCTTGGATGTTGTAGGAGTTCGGAAATACTGACTGCGAGAGGTTATTCCACAGCCGAGTTGTTCTATTAACAAACGAATTCATATCTTGTTGAGTGCGTGAAAGGGGTAGTTGCAGGTGAAGGGAATGAGACGAGTGGGCTAATCTGGTGTTGCGGGTATAAGATTGCCGTGGAGGCAGGAGAGCGTTTAACTCGGAGGAACAGTCACTATGATAGTAGCGATAAAATTTTGTCAGTGCTGCTACATTCCTACGGTGGCTCAAGGGGTCGATGGTGGAGCAGGCGGTGTCGTCATCAATTAATTTGAGCGCCCTTTTTTGCACTTTATCTAACCATGCCAAGGTGGTTATTGGGGCGCCACCCCAAACGAGGGAGTTATATTCGAGAAGAGGCCGAATGTAGGATTTATAGATAACAGCACGGGCCGATGGCTGGAGGAGGAACTTGCACCTCTTAAGAAATCCCAAGCACTGGGATGCTTGTTTGGCGATTTGGAATATGTGGTCATTCCATCGTCATTCCATTAGCTGCTATCCGAGCGTACCTAAAAGAAGATCACCGGAATTGGGATCTACACCTGTCTGCAATCGAAGGGGCCCTACGGAGTGCCCACCACATGTCCATTGATACCTCCCCGTATCAGGCCCTGTTCGGATGTCCAATGATCCTACATGGATCCGCCTACCCAGTACTGAAAGCCTTAGGTGCCCTGCAAGAGGGAGACATAACCGTATTGCCGGCTGTAGATCGATGGCAGTCCCGACGTGACAGGATAGAAAGACACTTGGCCGCGGCTCACGCGATGCATGAGAAGCACTACAATCTGCGCTGCAGAGTAGTCGAGTTCTCGCCCGGCCAGGTGGTTTACCGCCGAACCTTCCCCGTAAGCAACAAGGTCGAACGGTTTAGCGCTAAACTAGCAAATAAATTTATGAAAGCTCGCGTGAGGCGAAAGCTTGGGAGTGGGAGATATGAATTAGAAGACATGAAAGGGAAATCAATCGGCATTTTTCACGCCAAAGATCTCAAGGCCTGACGGGCTGAGTAGCGGAAGGTGACCTCGTGGAGCCCTCCACCTCCACCTCCGCGTATAGCCCCCCCCAGTAAAGTGTAAATAATAATACCCGTGTCAACAAATCTAAAGTCTTCCTGGTGTAGCGACTAGGATATGTCAATTTTTGGCCAAGTTATCGCCTTGCAGTTTATTAGCGGTGCCATATACTATGAAAAAAAAAGTAACCAAGGAACAAAATGTAAACGCATATAAACATCCCGTATAATTTTTATTCAAAATGACCTCAATATACAATAACTCACCAAGTAAGGGTGCCTCGACGTCGGTCATACGGACCTCCTTGTGAAGCCCGGCTAACTCATTCCGTAGAGCATGAGCCTCTGTCTCAGGTCAGGGTCGAGCCACACGTTGGGCAAACTTAGGACTCAGCGGGCTCCCGTTTGTTTTTTTTCGCGCCCCTTCTCCTCTAACGACATCGACGAGGCGCGCGTTGTAACGGACGCCCTAAGGGAGCTATCTTATCCGCCCGGATGGTCAGAATCCTTCCAGGGTCAGTTATGGGTTACCTCTACACCACAAACAAGTCCTTACAACGGTCGCACTTGCTCCTGCATCTAGCATCCTTGCAGCAACAACCAATATGCCAGTGGCTACATGATTGACTTGCGTATACTTAAACAATTTCTTTTCTTTACGAATCATGAGTTCCCGACGTGTCAAAGTTTTTTATTGAGAGTAACTTCTCACAATGACAAAATTGGCATAATTAAGGTTGGGTTTTTTTTCTTTTCTCCAATGTTATTACTTTTATTATTTACCGTTTAAATAATCTAATTACTTCCAAAACATCATATAACAATTCACTTAATATCCGAAATAAGTAATTGACTGGGCTTTAGTGGAGACACAAGCAATTTTAATGGCAATGTTGCAAACAAGGAGGCAACCGATGCCACACAAAAACACAAAACAAAAAAAAAACAGAAAAAAAACCTTTTTCGAGAGAGTGGGAACGATGTGAACGGCAGTCGATTGTGAAATTTAAGACAGGACAGAACAACCCTGAAGTGACGCCGAAGTTTTTGCCTTGAAGACACGAGGGGCATCAAACGGAGTGAATTCCTTGTTGGAATACGGCTAAGTTTTGGTTGCCTAGCGGAACCCAGCGTGGGAATAAGTATTGTGCACGAGCCAGAAGGACGCCATTGATTACGGTAAAACCCCGAAGCCGCCAGATCAACGCAGCCCAAGAGATTCCGGAGAAGACGGTGATTATAAGGTGCTGCTGTTCAAGGGCTAAGACGGGCAAGAAAAGTCTTGTGGGGTTTTTGTAATGATAACACTTGTTATTATTGTTAAAAACGTTTATTATTATAATGATAACAAATTATTAGAGTCGTATAGATTTATATATATATATATATATAACTCGATTTTATTCGCGTGAATTTTTATGTCGATATCGAAGCGGAGCACGAGGACCAGAGTGTCGGCACGAGGAGAAGAACGGTAAGTAGTGGAGATGCCGGAAAGTGGCTGTACCGATATGGACGGGAGAAAACGGCAAGATCACTGAACTTTCGTTCGGTGATCGATGGGAGTGTTCCGACTGATCGTTTTGATCGTGTCGGAAGTTGTTGTGTGACATTGCGTAAAGTTCGGTAATTAAACTTTACGCGGTCACTACAGTCTTAGTAGGACTCCTCATGAAGTTAATATTGGTCAGGTATTTATACTGTCTTATCACAAAAATCGAAATTGGAGCTGTGATTCTGCGAACAAAATCACGGAGATATCCCGCGCAGGCGGCAAATTTCCTGCAGGACAGAAGATTTGTCTATCGTAGGAGTAAGAAGGGCAACACTATGTCAACGTTCTAGCGGTAAAATGTGTTCCGTTAGCCCATGCGGTGCCCAGTAAGGCGAATAACCGATTTGATTGCTGAAAATTAACGGAAGGAATTTACAATTTAGCTATAATAAATTTTTTTTACTTATTATCTTACAATAACCGTTTCATATAGTTAGTGTGGCGAATTAGATACTTAAGTGTCCCTAGCTTAATGCATGCATGAGCCCACCAATTTAATTTAATAATTTTTTTTATATATTGTTATATATTTGTTTTTTTTTTTACATTTTTCATATTCAATGACATTTCGATTTAGGATATTTTGGGCATTTTAGTGAAATTAATTAAGTACGTGTCCCATAACCTCCCGAGACAAGAGGCGGCTCCGAATTAAATTATATTTTTTTTGAGAATTTCGGTATTATTTTGGATATCTTGAGATCTCCGCCATTTAGGTATTTTAGTGATGATGCTGCTGCTTTATTGTTCCTCAACCGTCGGAGATATGGTGTAGATAAGTAAATAGTTTTCAGAGTTTTGCTGGCGGAGACGCTATCATATTAATGGGTACCCATATTTAGTTGATGCAGATATTCTGTAACAGTTTCAGATTTAAGCCAGTGAGGTACCTTAGCGATGCTAGTTAGACGTAAGGGCGGTCATTCTTTTCCTGAGGAGCACTGTTTCCTTTGATATACTCCCCTAGCCGTGTTTTTTTTTGTTTTTTTTTGGTTGTTATACTAGTGCACTTGTGTGGAAAAGCGAGATTGGTGTGAATGTGTTAAGTGACCTAGTATATTTGTGAAGCATGATTGCTGCGGTTCGATAGACCTCCAGTTGAAGGAGATCGATGGATTTAGCCTAAGGCTCTCAGATAGATTACCTTGCATTGGCGCGTAAAGAACAATACCCAAAATAATAACGTATGTTCTAACTTACCAACTACTAGTATGTAAGAACTATTATCCATACATTACGTAACCCTCGAGTACTAAACTTGTCGGGGAGGTCCAGACATATAAGGAATTTTGCTAAGCCACAAGATATTAAGGTTCATTAGATTTGTTAAGAATGTATAAAAAGTAGACTAGGAATATAATGAGTAGGTTCGCGATATACGATCTAAGAGAGGAAAATTATTAAATATTGTTAAGCGATTACATATATTTTTTGTTAAAACACCAGACCTTGAGTTACAATAGAATTGACTAGGATGAATTAAAAGGAATAATAATGGATAGGATCCAATAGATTGAAAAGTGTAAATAACATTTTATTTTGAGAATAATAGATTGAAAAGTGTAAATAACATTTTATTTTGAGAATAATAGATTGAAAGGTGTAAACAACATTTTATTTTGAGAATAATAGATTGAAAAGTGTAAATAACATTTTATTTTGAGAACACCAAGAAAAAAAAAAGGAGTAAAATAGATTTTTG
This sequence comes from Thereva unica, assembly GCA_949987705.1. Lineage (NCBI taxonomy): Eukaryota > Metazoa > Arthropoda > Insecta > Diptera > Therevidae > Thereva > Thereva unica. The sequence goes on from OX465281.1 coordinate 129,086,793, forward strand.
GGAATGGTGGTTTAAGTACGATACCCAAGGAGGGGAATGATTGTTTGATTTATGAATTGAAATAAATGTTAAGGGATATTCACTTGAAGCCAGGCGAGTTTTTTTTTCACTCCGAGGTTTTTTTTTGTTTTGCTGTTTTGGGTTTCGTTTTTTTTCTGATAGCCGTTAGATTGGGTTAGGGTAAATTTTAGATTCAGGAGATACGGTCCGCTACATATGGAAGCCTAAAGGTAGTATGGGCCACCGCGGAGATCAGGATGTTCCCTTCCACACAAGGTAAGTGCCTTCCACATGTTTTTATTTTAGCCGATATAATGTGAGCCCTTGATGGGAACCGGTGACCAGTGACCACCTTATGTAACCTCGCGTTTTAACCCCCTTTCGTTGGCTTTAGATGGTTTAGTATCTCGCCCCTATCGCTCTTCTAAATTTTTTTCTATATAGGCACGAGTATTATTTTTCCGGATAACTGTCCCCATATTGTATTTTGCATCCCAGTCCTGCGAACCCCACCCCATCCGTCGAGCTAGTCTCTGCAACGCACGTCGTGCCGCCATCAGTGGCTGGGGATGAAACCGTTTAAGCGATACTTCCACGGAGGTCGAACCGTCTTAGCCACCACTTAGTTTGAACCCCCTTACTTATAATTTTTTTGTAACGATTGTCTTTGTGGCCTTCTTGGCAGCTCCCCCCTTTTCTTCGTGCTCTGGCACACAAAAAATTACCACGACAGTTATTATTACATATTCCATCGATTCCTGCTGCTTTTTTTGGATTAAGATTTCTGTCGATCACTTCGGCAACCTCCATTGGCGTGAACCTTTTAAAAACTTGATTTGGTTGATAAGTAGGTCTTATGTCAATATTGGATTGTATGTTATGAGGTTGGAACACTGTTGCAAGGTGTTGGGCAAAGAGTTCAGCTTTTTCGTTGTCTTGTCGACTGCCTTGAGCATTTCTTAGCGGTGATATTCGAGTTACGGGTCGTTTAAATTTTCTTGTTGCTTTCCACAATGAGTAGTCTTTATCCATTTCTGGACTCAGTCCGCTCAGGTAGTTGTCAAAGCATTCCTGTTTGTAATTTTTAATTAGTTTATTGACATAATTACTTACTCTATTGAACGCTGTTTTATCAGCAGGATTTCTGGTAAGATGCCATATTCTCCTTGCCTTTCTTCTTTGCTTGATTTGTTCTCTGATTTCGGCTGGGTATTTGATTTCACACTCTTCTTTGTCTTCTAATTCAGGAGTTGCTATGCTGGCTGCCATTCGAATGTGTTCAATGAAGTTATTTGTTTGTTGTTCCAATTCTTCATTACTTTTAAGCCTCACTTTTAAGCTGACCAGCTCTTCCAGTGTTTCTCTGAAGAGATCCCAATCTGTATACTTATTTGTGAGATTCTGCTTTTTCTTTTTCTTGATGATTGTCGCGCTTATTGACAGCAGAACGGGTGTATGATCATGAGTATAGCTGGAAGAAATACCTTTTATGATGAAGAAATCAAGAAGATCTGGAATCTTTGCTGCATCCGTTGGCCAATACGTGGGTCCTCGTGAAGACAGATAATCACACTTGTTTTCGTTAATAGCACTTAGAAGTTCATTTCCTTTTCCGGGTGAAATTAGTCTGGAACCCCATGCCGTATGCTTTATATTGTAGTCTCCGCCAATAATGAATCTTGGACCAAGTTTATTGAAGACGTTGGTAAATTGAGATTTCGTTGGGGTATCTCGTGGAGGACAGTATGCTGCCGCAATATTTAGATCTGCACCATAATATTTAATTGAAATAACCGTCGCTTGAATGTAATTTTCACGAATGTTTTCTTGTTGGTAATGTTTGATATTATTTTTAATTGGTACAGCTGATCCACCCCTAGCTCTTCCACTTGGATGGGTTGTCCAATAGGAATCGAATCCATTTATTTTGATATAACTTTTGTCAGAGAAGTGCGTTTCAGAAATCAATGCAATATCTATGTTGTTTGTATGGAGAAATAACTCCAGTTCCTGGGCTCATTGGTTGAGCCCATTTGCGTTCCATGTAACTATACGTAGGAACGAGTTAGTCATTTTTGTTTTTTCTGTCTTTTTTTGCTTGGCGGTTTGAAATTGATTTCCAAATTATCCACTCTTTCTGCTAACTGACTAAGTGTCTGTTGAATCTGACTGAGCATTTTAATGATATCATTATTAGGCTCGTTATTAATTCTGATGTGTTTGTTGCCTTGGTTTGGTTTATCATCAGATATTTTGCTGACTTGTGCATAAGATAATCCAACTGTAGAAGGTGTGGTTGTTGCTTGTGGCTCAGGTAATTTTTTTATTCGATGTACAACATTTGTTTTATCCTTGTGTTGACTTTTAATTTTATTCTGATATACTGGACATCCTTTATAATTTGCAGTATGCCCTTTTTGATGACAAAGAGCGCATGTTGGTGCGCTGCCTGGCTCTTTTTTGCATTGTTTCGTGTGATGGTTTTCGGCACACTTAACGCATTTACTTTGACGTCGGCAGAAGCTCTTGGTATGTCCGAGTTGTTGACAGTTCGTGCATTGTGGGATGCCCCTTGACTTTTTAGGTGGTTCAATTTTAACCACGCAATGTGCTAAATTCTTGATATTGTACACTTCTTTGTTGTTATCTTTTTGTTTTAAATCGACGTAAAACAGAGGAAAGGTTTTCCTGACTTTTACACCATCAATTTTGACTATCTTAAATATATTAGTAATAGCTGCGACTTCATGTCCCATTTTTTGTAAGTCTGCTTTAATTTCTTCGTGACTGATTGTTGATGGCAAGCCTCTAATGACAAATCTATATAATTTATCACTCTTTAGCTGAAAGGTGTGATATTCGATATTTTCTAGTTGATGACTGGGTTCTTTTTTTAATTCTTCCAGTAATTTTTTGAGATTTCTGTAGTCATTTTCGTTTTTTACGGTAATTTTAATATCACTGTTTGAAAGAGCCTTGAATTTGGTTGATTCTTTTGTAATTTTAAGTACCTTTTGTCGAAAGAGTTCAAAATTGTTGATGTTGCTCACATTTATTGGTGGAGGCAATGGTATTTTGTGGTTTTTCTGTTCATTGTTGATGTTCTCACTTTGATTAGTACTTTTTGGTGGCGTTTTTGTTGTTGTGCGCCTGCGTTTCTTGTTATTATTATCTAGATTGAGAAATTCCTTTTCCAATTCTTCCTCATCTGTGCAATATTCCTCTTGACTCAGATTATTGTTATTCTGGTAAGAAACTGGAAATTGTCGTAACAACCAATTAGAATTATTTGATTGTTCATGTTGGCTGGAAGTAGGCTGACTTTGGGTGGGAGGCAGATTATTAAGTCGTGCCTCGAGTTCAGTTATTTTTTTATTTAAATCATTTATGATTTGTTGCTGACTACTGCATGTGTTAACGAGGTCATCGTATGTTGCCATAGTGGTGAATATTGTTAATAAAATATTATTACACAATCACACACATTACATACAATTCACCTTACACTGCACTTTAGTATTTTTGTGAACTGTTTTTCTTTTCTTTTTATACTGCTCGATATACGCACGTGGCGGTAAACACGTCTATACACTTCAAAACCGTGCAAATGACTGATAAGATTGAATTGAACAAGAAAGCTGCAACATTTATTATAAAATTCAATACAAAGGATATTTCCTGCTCTGAAATTTTCAATTTATTGTTAGAAAATGTTGAAAAAAAATATAACAGCACATTTTTGGTTGAATTAATAAAATGATTCATTTATTTACGTTGTACTTTTTTCTTAAATTTTTTCGTCCTCCTTTTCATTGTAAAAAAATTGGTCACCTTATAAACAAAAATTCAAAGAAGGCCTCGAACGCAAACCAACACTTGCACATTGTAATGTTTAATAACTGAACTTAAACTGCAAGTGTTAATTCAAGTTTGAGCCCTTTTAACTTCCCAGTATAGGAAGTTATTGTAATCGGTCCGAAAATCTAAATCGAAAATTTCAACTTATTTTCATCTTTCAAGGTCCCAGGAGCATTTTAAGCAAAAAATTGGGAGGAAGTATGTGTGTGTGTGTGTGTGTGTGTGTGTGTGTGTGTGTGTATGTGCGTACGGATGTGGTCATTTTTTCCTGCACGATATCGCGCGAACCAAAACTGATATCGACTTCGTTGAGGTGTCGTTCGAAGCGTATCAACCGAAATATGATCTGAAAAGATTTTCATGAAATTCGGGCCAGCCGTTTTTTTGTTTAAGCGACGTAAGTGATTTTTGTACCTGCACGATATCGCCCGAACCACGAAAGATATTTACTTACTTGAGGTGCCGTTCGAAGCGTATTAGCGACAATATAACCTGAAAAGATTTTTATAATATTCGGTCCAGCGGTTTTTGGTTTAAATGACTTAAGTGATTGTTGTACCTGCACGATATCCCGCGAACTATAAAAGATATCGACTTAGTTGACGTGCCGTTCGAAGAGTATTAACCAAAATATGATCTGAAAAGATTTTCATAAAATTCGGTCGAGCCGTTTTTTTGTTTAAGCGGCGTAAGTGATTTTTGTACCTGCACGATATCGCCCGAACCACGAAAGATATTGACTTACTTGAGGTGCCGTTCGAAGCGTATTAGCGACAATATAATCTGAAAAGATTTTTATAATATTCCGTCCAGCGGTTTTTTAGTTTAAATGAGTTAAGTGATTTTTGTACCTGCACGATACCGCGCGAACTAAAAACTATTTCGACTTCATTGAGGTGCCGAAAAACATTAACACATCAATTTTATATTCATTTTCGTCATCCTAATCTTGTAGGTGCGCACATTTAATTTGACATTTTAGCGAAAATATTGATAAACAATTGTGACAAATTCTCAGTATCATACATATATTCTATATTGCCTATTGTTCATTTATTATTAAAATATCCAATCATAATATTCAACATCCATCATATTGGGAAGTTGATCGTGTGGACCGAAAGGATCGAACCCACATCCCAACTAGTTTTGAATTTTTGTTTATCCAATATTTTCAATCCAATATTTTTAGGTGTTCCCTCACTTTTGACGACACTCACTGTATATACATTCCCATGCGCGAACACACACACTTTTAATATAACACTAAGTTGTCCCTACAAAATTTAAGAAAAAATCTTTTTTCTACCACGGGCGTTTTGGTAACTTTTGGAGGTTTGTTACGTCCTCAGTGGGAAAAAAAGCATTCGTCACATAAGCGCTATCCAACAGTTCCTTGGGCCCAGGCCATAGCCCCAGCAGCGATAGCGCTCATGTGGCGAAAACTATTATTTCGGATCAGTTGCTTCTTTACTTAATTTTTGAATTAATTGCTTTTTCATCTTGGTTTTGAATGCCAATTCACCGTGGCTCAACGGATTGGTGAGCGACAAACCGCAAAAGAAATTAGTCAGTTTTTACTGGACTTTCATAGATCAGGTGCTCCAGCACCACATGAAATTATCACCGATGGATCTCGAGCTCTACAAAATGCTGCAGTCAATGTATATTCGAAGTATTCGAATATTGATGAGTATGCAGGTCATTTTGAAGATGATATAATTCAAACGCGCATTAGACAATATGTTGCTCATTTTATTAAACTATACGCTGATCTTCTAAAAACAACATCGCGAATAATAAGAACGATGTACATGGCAGCAATCGGAAAATTAATTAAAACATAAAACAAAAAACAAGCAGAAAGAGATGGTAAAAGAAAAGATGGGGAAGATACTGAATGTCGCAAAAAAAAGTGTGGTTGAAAAATCTTATAACAGGTAAGTGAAATATGGATGAAATCAAAAATGTAAAAATAATGATAGTGGTAATGTAGAGACATGTTTGTATGAAATACAGTTTTCACTGATATTTTACTTTACTAAAAAGTGAAAGAAACTTTAGTTCATATAAGATAATATCTAGACAATATAATATCTTTATTGTTAACGTCCCAGTATAGGAAGTTATTGTAATCGGTCCGAAAATCGAAATCGAAAATTTCAACGTATTTTCATCTTTCAAGCTCCCAGGAGCTTTTTAAGCAAAAAATTGGGAGGAAGTATGTGTGTGTGTGTGTATGTGCGTACGGATGTGGTCATTTTTTCCTGCACGATATCGCGCGAACCAAAACTGATATCGACTTCGTTGAGGTGTCGCTTATCAACCGAAATATGATCTGAAAAGATTTTCATGAAATTCGGTCCAGCCGTTTTTTTGTTTAAGCGACGTAACTGATTTTTGTACTTGCACGATATCGCCCGAACCACGAAAGATATTGACTTACTTGAGGTGCCGTTCGAAGCGTATTAGCGACAATATAATCTGAAAAGATTTTTATAATATTCGGTCCAGCGGTTTTTTGGTTTAAATGACTTAAGTGATTTTTGTACCTGCACGATATCCCGCGAACTATAAAAGATATCGACTTAGTTGACGTGCCGTTCGAAGAGTATTAACTAAAATATGATCTGAAAAGATTTTCATAAAATTCGGTCAAGCCGTTTTTTTGTTTAAGCGGCGTAAGTGATTTCTGTACCTGCACGATATGGCCCGAATCACAAAATATATTGACTTACGTAAGGTGCCGTTCGAAGCGTATTAGCCGATCTGAAAAGATTTTTATAAGATTAGATAAGCTAATCTGAAAAGATTTTTATAATATTCCGTCCAGCGGTTTTTTGGTTTAAATGACTTTAGTGATTTTGTACCTGCACGATATCCCGCGAACTATAAAAGATATCGACTTAGTTGATGTGCCGTTCGAAGAGTATTAACCAAAATATGATCTGAAAAGATTTTCAAAAAATTCGGTCGAGCCGTTTTTTTGTTTAAGCGGCGTAAGTGATTTTTGTGCCTGCACGATATGGCCCGAACCACAAAAGATATTGACTTACTTAAGGTGCCGTTCGAAGCGTATTAGCGACAATATAATCTGAAAAGATTTTTATAATATTCCGTCCAGCGGTTTTTTGGTTTAAATGACTTAAGTGATTTTGTACCTGCACGATACCGCGCGAACTAAAAACTACATCGACTTCATTGAGGTGTCGAAAAACATTAACACATCAATTTTATATGCATTTTCATCATCCTAATCTTGTAAGTGCGCACATTTAGTTTGACATTTTAGCGTAAATATTGATAAATAATTGTGACAAATTCTCGGTATTATACATATATTCTATATTGCCTATTGTTCATTTATTATTAAAATATCCAATCATAATATTCAACATCCATCATACTGGGAAGTTGATCGTGTGGACCGAACGGGTCGAACCCACATCCCAACTAGTTCTAACCACAATGAGAGTATTTTTACCAAGTTAAAAAACAAGTTAAAAATAAGTGTTTTAGTTTGAAAAAGTATTCAACTCAATTTGATGCTACACATCAAAAGTTATATAGCAGCTCAAGAATAATCTAAAGGCTCTCATAAATAGTTGTTGATTCCGCTTTAATTGGAAATTACTCCATCAACTTTAAGCTGCTATAACATTTTATGATACGCATGAAATTATCTAAATTGTTGAATTTTTTAATATACACAGAATTTGTCTATTTCGAGGAATAGAAAAATTTATTTCATAAAATTTTATATTAACTTTTATATATTTGGTAATCAAAAGTATAGCTCATAATCATTTAATATGTTGCAGAAACTGATATGGTTGATATAGAAAAGGTAATAAATCATGAATCGGAAAATATAACTGCTGATATTTATAATGAAGGTGATGGCGATCAGCAGAAAACTAGCACACCTAATAAATGGAGTTTATGGGGTACAAAATTGTATAACTTGGCATCAGAGTTTTTTACGGAATGGGGGGATGACTATAACCCTTATTTTCTGGACAATATTGCCATTTCTGAAAAATTACTTAATGATTTGAGTCATATTGTGGTATGGGGCAATATATTGAGCTCTAAATTTGATTTCGGAAGGATACCAGCAACTAGTGCTCGAGTAGAAGGCGAATTCAATAAAATTAAACTTCGTTTTGAAAAGACATTTGGGCATAGCGCTCGAATCGATGAATACGTAAACGAGGAAATAAATTATAGTTATGGCCGTGCTTTGCTTGATAATGCTGAGCTAACCAAATTTACAGAAACAAGGGTGGACACTAATCTAAATTCATCGCATTGTATAGTTTGTAAATTGAGCTTTGAACAGAATGAAAGAACTATGTGTACAGTTTGCATGGAAAATGCACATAAAACTAAATGTTGTGATGTAGTCAACGGACTAGCAGTTTGTCGAACTTATTTAGTTAGCAAATTTACGTCGAAAAATATTTCACTGGAAGAAGTTGAAAATTGGAGAGGACAAGGCTTCCCTAGAGCAAAGAAAAAAACATGTGACATTCAACTTTCTCCGGCAAAAGTTTTGGAATGCCCAGCCTGCAAATATTTGTCATAAGCCTGATGGAGCACACACTTGCATCGAATGCTCAAAATCAGTGCATTTGTTTCCCGAATGTTCAGTGCCAGTAGATGGAGAAGAGGAAGGTTACGGCGAAAAACGCCTTTGTGTAGATTGCTCACTTATGAGATCTCATAATATTGATAAAATGCAACAAAAGACCACGAAAAAAACCCCAAACCGACGATTAGCAAAATATCTTGGAGGAAGACCAGATGACGTAAAGGATTCTTTACTGTGGGATAAACATAAATGTTTTCTTAAGCCGGAATTACATTACTGTGTCGTGTTGGGTTGTGTTGCTGTGTGTCGTGATGCTACGCGTTTACATTTATATGGTGTGTAGTGTCGAATCGTGGCGCATTTAGTTTGCAAAATTTTCAAGTGAAGCTAGGTGATATGTTTTCATCCGACTCCGAGAGCGATTGAAAACCTAACATTTTTGTTATTGTCACAATTATGCGAAAAAAAGGAGAGGAAAAAGCGAAGATTTTGGGTCCACCCCATAAATAAGACTAGAGAGATCGAGGGTGAATTCCACACTCTATATAAAGGGCTGGAAACTGATGCTGAAAGATTTCAGCAATATTTCAGAGCCAGCAAATTGCAATTTCTTCCCAAGCAGCAGCTCTAACTGCTTGATCTTTATAATGCTTAGATTTTACATTATATAAAACCCTTGTGTATATAAATATCTAGTGGTGGCGAGAGTGCTTACTTCTTATAATGCTAGATGGCGCTACTAGTATCTATTTGAGAGTGGCTAAAACTTTCGTTACAAAAAGCTTTTGCATTATATGGGAATGGGAATAGAGCCTGGTGGGGTGGGATTTTGAAGTTGCTTTTGAAATTTAGAAATTCAAGGCCGATCTAATATGGCAGGGCGGCTTAAATGTCTCGAATTCAAAGAATTGTAATTAAAATTTGTACTAAGGGTATTTTGGGGCTACTAAATTCGAGTTCATCATCAACATTTTTAAATTCATGATAGCGGTCCCAGTATAGTCAAAATTTATCAACCAATACAAATTGTATATGTATTGTGGAAAATGATTGATTACTTATTACACATTTGCAAAAAATATTGGAAGTAGTATAGAAAGGGCTAAAAATAATTTTACAATAAAAATCTATTTAAAAACAATATGTATTATTATATGCATATATTAAATGAAATAACTGAAAATTCGATTCTTTTCTTACCTTTTCGAACAAAAAGCAGTTCTTTTAGCGATCTGGATTAGTGTTTTTTTTGTCACAATAAGAAAGAAATACATACAGTATATGTTTATATTTCGTTTATAACTATCTGCCTTGCAAAATCCTTAATTTTTATTGGCGCTTTATGCTTTTAGAAGATAGAATTCGGTTAATTTTTCGAGTATAAAATCTTATTAGCACTTCGATAGTAAATTTACGAATATCATAATCATGTTTGCTGCATAGAATATCATTCGAGGTTCCTGGAAGATTATTTATTAAGTAGTTCCTTAGTTTTGCCTTATGCTTGAATTGAATGATGCTTTTTTCAAAATAATTACTGGTTGCTTGAATAAAGCGTAAAAGCGATTTAGTGGGTAAAGTCAGGTTGCCATACTTGGAATCTGTCTTTTTCGTGTTATAGGCTCTTAGTTCAATCAAAACCAAATTAAGCTCTTCGTCATTTGAGCTAATTAAAGACTGAATACATTCAGAACATTTGTATTTTGTAGTTATCTTCTTTGCAACATAACCAGCAAAGTATGAAATAGCACTTCCCTCAAAGCATGATAGAAAAGCACGAATTTCGACATCTTCTTGTATTTCTGAGTTTAGATTTTCTCCCAGTACATTATCATTTTGTGTTACATTTTCTGTTGTATTTTCTTCCACAATTATCTCGCCAATAAAATCATCAATATCGTGATTTTCTTCGTCATTTTCTTCGCAATTTTCTTCTATGCATATTGGTCCTGTGTTTTCGGACAACAAAATAGTAGCATCGGAAATATCGTACCCTGTCTCAGAAGATGGTATGTAGTCCTGGAAAGCAACTTGTCTAATATTTCTTGAAAGCCTTAGAGCGGAAGGATTACGCTCGTAGTTTCCCTTATTACGCCGCAATATTGAAATACAATTCTCTAAAGGATCTGTACTAAATCTCGATGTTATAATGTATTCCTGAGAGTTTTTGATCAATTCCCATACGGACAAAATTCCATTTATAGTTTGAACCATACCATCGACAGAATAAGGCCTTTTCATTTTTCCTAAGTGAATCCATTTTTTATCCAGTTTCTGCAATTTCTTAAATTACTCAAAACTACTTCACCAGCATTTTCATTTGAAATGGCGTTTCTGTGAGGATTTCCTTGATATTTAATGACACTGTTTAAATTGTCAAATAAATCATTAATTCTACGAAAAGCTTTAGCTGTAGATTGTGCAGTTTCTTTTTCCGAGGATGTGAAAACATTAAGAGCTATTCCTAACTCTATTGCCGTTGAAACATTTGCACTAAATGCTTGTGTAGCTAACCCAACATTTAATTTATCAAATGGGTCCGGTCTAATGTGATTTTCCGAAAGATTGAAGCATACTTTCACAGTGCTATTTGTTTCTTGCTTAAAAATAGTCTCTAAAATACTCCAAGATATTACCTCAAATGCAATATCGGCTTTTAGTAAACAGTTCCTAAAACTTTTAATTAAATGCGGGACGTCATATAATAAAGCAACTTTTTTGTTGTTTATTGTAATCACTGACATATAGTAATGGACTGCTGATTGACAATGCTGAATGGCACCATTTTTCTCCAGAAATAGAAAACCTTTTTCATGTAAACAAAAAATTTTTCTTCGAATTTAGGCGGAAATAAGTGATAAGATGTCTGTTATAATTAATAGAAATTAATTTCCATCACTCATTTCTATTTATTAGCAGTTTTTTCATTAAATAAATGTATTTATTCCAAAACTGTGACAGTTATTTTCCCTGTTTAACGGACTTTTTAAAATAGCTCAAGAGTGAGGCAGAAGAACGAAAACTATACCTGTCTATTTTTTTCTTATTATGTTTACATCGCTGACATGCGCTGACGATTACAGTTCATTGGGATTTAACGTGGGAGCGAGTCAGGAATAGTTTTTGGTGCCATTTTTTTGTATGGGATTTTGCTCATTTAGCAGTCCATTACTATATGTCAGTGATTGTAATGCATGGGTTTTCAGAGCCACTCCCCATTTTATTGTACGCACTACGATTATTTGCTCCTTGCTCGGATGAAACGGCAACGACTTCAAATCCAATAGCAAAAAGGATATCTAAAGTTTTTAAAATAATTGATGCTATTTCTTCTCCATTTATTCTTCCAATGTAATATGCAATATTTTGCTTCCAATTGGAATTTAACCCACGAATCATAAATAAACATGAAGAAGATGCTATCTCCGAGAAACGTTCATTCTGTCCTAAATCTCTAAAGCTGTATATCAAATCCTCACGTGAATTATATTCTATTTCCATCTTAATAGCCATTTCGTCAAATAATAATACACACCTTTTATTTAATAACGACATGCTATCACTTTTTTTTAATAAATCAACTATACTAGCATTAATGCCAGGAGCAAAAGAAAATCGGCTATGCCATTTCATTAACGTAGATACGTGAGGCATATTAAAGCCAATATTCTGCATTTCTTTGTAGCAAGATGGTGATTTAAAATAAATTTTTTGAAAAAATTTCTGTTCATCTTCAGTCCACTTATTTTTCATTTTATGAAATAGCTGGCAGTTGACAAAAGTTCGAACAGCTGAACTTTTATTTTTTAATCGATCTTGCACTATTACACGACCTTTATCTTCATCTGAAATAGTGCAAGTCTTTTTCTCTTTTAAAATATGTTTAAATTTTCCTAGTTGAATTGGGGCCAATGTTGAAGTTCGATTTATCGAATCTAAACGAGCTATTTTCCGATCGGGTTCAGGAAATTGAGACGGAGATGGTGTTTTTCTTTCAGTATTAGATGGTATTTTATAATCTCTGATATACGTTTTTACATTATCTTCCCTATATAAAACCAGGGGTGGTGATGGTGGCGATTCGCCTTCGAAAGGATCTGGCAAAGTATTTGAAACAAAATCCGAAATACGTTTTTCTGATTTCTTTCGAGTGTATTCCCTGCATTTCGGAGCTGAAAAATTCGGCCGACAACTAGGATCTATATCATACACACTGCATTTGCAAAACGAATTTTCAAATGGCAGTGGAATTGCATCTCGGCCTAACAATTTTTTAGTCGAATGAGACCTTATATCACTCATTCGAAAATGTCGTTCACATATAAATATATTTTTTACATTTTTTGTTCGATTTTGAAAGTAATATTCCCCACCACAATGCAAAATCCATAGTTCCTTCCCACTATCAGCAGGAAATTTAAAAAAAACTCATTAGGGAACCGACGTTACAAACGCTTGGGCAACCTTTATAAAAACAAACGCTTCCTACAGGCATTTTGAAAGTACTTACATACACAAACATCTCACTCACAAACACATATATATTATATCTTATTATGTTTTTAAAACCGCTTTTTAGCATTAACTTCCTCTTCTTAAGCCCGAAATCGAACTGACCTCAATATCATAAACGAAGTCCAGATTGCAATTTTTCTTAATGGGTCTTTTTGGTTACGATTTTCAAAAAAAGTTTTTTTTTATGTTTTTTTAATTCCGTGTAAATTTTTTTTTAAATATAAAAAAAACATTTTTTATAATATTTGAACGTAAATAAATATACCCACAAATTTTCAAAACAATATTCTTTTTATTCTCATGAAAATAAAATGTTTAAAGAAAATGTTTTCTTTGAAAATCGTAACCCTTAAATCAAATATACATATATTTCATTCGTAAATGGTAAATGCTTAAAAAATATACATAAAGAACCTTGATACCTCTTTTACATAGCATAGTAAAACCCGTAAACCCCTGTGTATATACTTAAATAAGTTTAAAAATACAGCTTTTTTCAAAGCTTCCTTCAGGAAGTTTTGAAATTCAGCTTTTTTCAAAGCTTCCTTCAGGAACTTTTAAAATTCAGCTTTTCCAAAGCTCTCCTAACAAAATTTATCTACAGCGCCTCTACAATAAAAGGAGTAACTATCATGATTTCATTCTTGCCACCACTAGATATTTATATACACAAGGATAAAACTTCATATTCACGTATAATTTCAATTAGAAAATCCATATTTTCACTTGTTATATCCACATCCTAAAATAAATTATGAGGCCTGTCTTTCCACGCACCCGTTTACATCTTTGTGGTGTGTTGTGTAGCTATCCAGTGTTCTGACGCAGATCGAAGAAGCCCAGTCGGGAACACAACACACCACAACACACCATAGTAATGTAAACAGCTCCAATGAAATACATGGATTTGATTGCATCAGATAGCGACACAACACAACACGACACAATAATGTAATTCCGGCTTTATTCTGAGAAATGGAAATGATTTAACTCTTGCTAGAGTAAAAGTTCGCGGAAAGCAAGTCACGATAAAAAATACATGTGCTTTTGACGCTTTTTTTTCATTTGATAGATACTCGCTGGAGCAACAGATTTTTCAGTTTTCTTCGAAAAAGTGAGTAGATTTTAAAACAATAAAAAAATAGATTTTTTATACTCAATATGTTAAATTTAACTTCTCACGCCTGCAGAGGGTGTGATTCTAGCGCGATGAGCAAAGTAGGTTTTTTGCGATTATCATACTCGTGTACAAATTACCTGCTTCGCGCACTTGTTTCGTAATGTACTGTTTCCTGCAGCCATATCGAGATAATCTTATGAGTCCTATTGTTACACTCAAGCTGGGTGAGTAGGAAAAATACTCTTAAGACACGTTATTTTAAAAAGGGTTTACAATAAAATCGGCATCTAAACAAGGCGACAAATATGCGAACGCACGAGACACTAGGCACCAATTCTATTCTGAACGAACAAGGCCATAAACTAATAAAGCAGTAGCGAAGACTACAGACAAAAGAAGCCGCCTTCAAAGGGGCTCAAATACTAAATGTAGTCATAAAATCCCGACTGTAAAGAATATGCAGAGAAAATGATGGACCGGGACTTGTCAGTCCAAAAGGTCCAGGTAAAAATTTAGTCTTGTTTCGACTTTGGTGTTGTAAGTTTTCAAAGTGCCAGTGGAAGCTGAAATAATTTAAACTACCAGTGCGGTGCGATAATTTAGATTGCCAGGTGGGAGTAGTTTGATTGTAAACATAAGTGTGAATGTTAGTTGCGTGGTAGAATCTAGTAGTTTGATTGTAAACATAAGTGTGAATGTTAGTTGCTTGGTAGAATCTCGGTAAGTCCGGATTCTACTCAGATAAAGGTCGTGGGGTGGAATCGCGGTATGTTCGGATTCTACCCCGATGAGCGAATGCGGGATATGTGTGAATGGAGGTGGTGTGGTAGAATCTCGGTAAGTTCGGATTCTACCGCATTAAACCAAATTTAATGATAGGTGCGGGGACGGTATGCATGCGAATAATGCTAGGTTCGCCCCGCCCTATAAGTTGAATGTGAGGACCATCGGGTGTGGTAAGTCCGGCCCGTAGTCCATAAAAGAATGAAACCACTGAGTACGTTTTACTCATCCTCTCTTCTTCTTCTTCTTCCAGATTGTGCCAAAATAAGGACGACAACGCCCGTTTAATTATTGGATTCTAATGAAATATATGTGAAAATTAATAATAATAAAAAAAAAGAACTTTGAAGGAATTTTAATATAGTGTTTCCATATTTTTCATTACTATGTATATGTATATATGTGGCTGATCATTTGTTTTTATTATTAGTTACAACTATAGTTTCAGTTTTATTGTACATCAATAAGTAACACAGTAACTTACTTTACTTACTTTGTGCCCCTTTAATCCCTTATGGGACATAGGGCGGCAATTGTTTGCCGATTCGTAGCAATGGTGATTTTTATGGGAGCGGGTTGCTAACCCTCAGCCCAAGTAACACAGTAAAGGAGGCCTATATTTGTATGGCTTCCGAACTCAGATCACAATCAAAATGAGCATGTATAGAAGTAATTTCTAAGATGCTGAGCCAGGTCGTGTCGAGAATTTAACTTAATCATTGAGTGAGTAAATATACCGCGCAAGTTCAACAATCTGATGTCTTAAGGCATTACTACTCTACCATGACCATGAATAAATCTCAAGTAATTTTAATAAATGCCATGATGTGGTATATAAATTAAGTTCAACATTTAAAAAAATATTTGTTTAGTATTGTGTTGTGTCTATTTTAAATATTTATTTTCATATTCACTTCTTTCAAATTTGCCATTAGATAGAATACAAATTTTTCATAAAAAAATTTATTCTAAATAATTAATTTATATTTAGCTCCGAAAAAAGTTTATAATTGGGATAATGACTAAAAATATCCGTTAAAATATAAAGATCATAAAAAGTATTGGGCACGCTTTTTCTTTTGCGTCGTAAACATACATGACGAAGATGCAATGCACTGAAATTGCGCACTTCTTCGATAAAGAATATTTTTACTTAAATAAAGAAAAAATATGTGTCCAATATTATTTGAGAATCTTCTTGACAGATCATAGAATTCAAATTTCGATCCCAAGTACATCCAAAATATTAATCTTTAATTACGCTTAATTGAATTATCATAATTACAACTCTACTTCTTAAAAATAGGGCTTTAAAAAACGATCTCTAAAAGACCGATTTAATTTTTTTTTTTAGATTAAATCTACATATAGTATATAAAAATGGAACGGGATTTGTGTTCGGATGCTTAAAACTTGAAAACGGCTGGACCAAATTGTATACTTTCTTTGCAGGTTTTTTTCGTAATTGCTATGTGAAGGTTTAGAAAAAAAAACTGAAAAAATTCTCCACTGGTGGCGCTGTAGGCCCACATTTCGTTTTTCAGTTTAATTTGTAGCAACCAAAATTTAAAAAATAAATTGAAATATTGTGTCACTGGCGAAACCCCCTTTGAAAATTGTAACTTAGCATTAGACACCTCTTTATAAAATGTAATTATCAAATTCGTGGAAGGGAGTTCAAACACATGACCTCTTTAGCTGCGCGCGTCGTAAAGTAGGATTAGAGAACAAAGAGATTCTTGAATCAAATTTTATGCATAAAAAAGGTCACAGATGTAAGAGCTTCCTCGGAATGGTTTTATGACTTAGTGAGCCCTGTTTTTGCATTGCATTTTTTGATGTAATTAAAGTGCGATGCCGCAGGATTTGCAAAAAGTGAAAGTGTGGTATTGCATTTCTACAGGAACGGTTGAAGATTTAAAACCGGAAAGCAAAATATTTTGTGATCATTGCGATCATTAGAGATTGTTGTAAGAAAATAAAGAAAATTAATCTACACTAAAGAAAATTTGTTTTTTACAACGCTCTCGGTATGGATACCAAATAAAAGTGTATGATGAGTATCAATATGTCACCACACCATAGCGGTAGAAAACTAAAAATATTGTTAAAAAAAACTTAAAAAACGCTTTTATTTAAAAAAGAAACAAAAAGGAAAAAAATTATGTTGAATGGAAACTTTTTATTGCTCCAATATATATTGCCAGTATATATATAATATATGGGGCGCTAGCGAAAAGTTCCAGTGTTAATAGAATAAGAATATAGGTAAACTCTCACGTTTTTTACATTTTGAAAGGTAGGTTGTTTGACCAATATGAGAACAGGACAGTAGCAGAGTTTCACTCACATAAGGAAAAACAGCTCATTCTGTTTTAGATACCTATCGAAGAACACCATACGAAAAATCCTGCGTGGAACATATCTAAAAACCTGCGTGGAACAAATCTAAAGTTTTACAAGACTGCATGATACTTGTCTGGGAAAGTACCATGGCAAATAAAGTACCTATTAACAGAACAACGCGAGATTTAAGATGTAAAAACCAATTATTTTGAGGAGTAACTGTTTTATTGGCATAGATTTCGGCCAAATGTTGGCTGTCCGGACAGATATGTAGCCCGATGATATTGATGCATATCTGAAATGATCACTTATTTAGGGACAAATTGGAAAATGTCATTTAAAGCAAAAGATGAGAGTGCAATGAGAAAACTCAGAATTATTCTCCTCAATATAGGATATAGAAAATGTTCTGAGATTAATGAGAATCATGACTGTTAGCTGCTGGCTGTTGTTTGAAAGTTCGTAATAGACGCGGAAATTTTGATGAGCGACATTTATGACGAATTCGAAAATATCGACTCAACTACATACATAAGTCGACTCACCTCAGTAATACCTATACCACAAACGTTGTAATACTTACAAGCGAAACGTCGAACTTCGTTTACAAACAAGCGTTACAGTGGATTGTTAACCAGTGCCGTGCGGGCGGTATGACCGGAAACAACGAAAAAAAGGGGAAGCAGCAACTGCCCTGTTTAGGATGAAATCAGTAGTGTCGTCTTATAAGTTTGGCAATCTTCACAAGCCATGGGGCAAGTTCAGGATGCAAATTATCTGAGAAGGTCAAAATCTTCGCGCACAAGGTATATTCTGAATATAATTGGCTAGGTATCTGTTGTGCACGTAGTACAAAAGTTTTCCGATAGGTGATGATTATACTCGAATTTTAAAAAAAAGTTGAGGTAACAACTCTAAAATTTTTGGGTTTTACAGATATTTTTGTTTTATTAAAAGGCGTTGCAACGCTAGTGTTAATTATAATGTATAAAAATTCAGTGATCAGTAAAACCTATGTATATCAAAGCCTCTTGTACACTGTATTATCTACTTAATTTTATCTGTAAAAATTATGACTATACTATGAATTCGTTTGACATTTAATTTTTTATTTTAAAATATATTCTTTTAATTAACAATCAAACCATAGTAAAAAATGTACATTATCTCACATTGCTTAGCTTTTTCTACAACAGTAAATTTACCTTTAAAACTCTTACCGATTTATTTTTTATTTTATTGTTTTATTCCCTAAAAATGTGTATATTTCAGGTGAAATGTTGGGATGAAAAATTTTTCAAGCTCATAGTTGATATGATCGAAAAAGCCCTACGATCGCATTCATACGCTTTGAGAGCATCGATATTATCTGATTTTGAGCCCATTGTTGAATCAAAAATTATTCAAGGAACATTTCTTATGGATACGACGGTATATGTCGGATGGTTAGCAAGAAAAATTTTTGATAATCACCCAAGTTTAGAAGAAACTTTAACATGTAGCCAATGCAAACATCAGAGTGTAAAAACTTTAACAAGTACTTTGATAGAAGATGCTAAGCTATTAGAATACACGGCTGTGAAAACTTTGTACTACAAGCATGTTGTTTTAATAATAGCTATTGCGAAGAATGTGAAACTCTATATAGTGTTGAGCATAAAATAACAGGCATTGGTAAGTAAATCTAAATTTTTTTACAGTATTACGAGCTGTTTTCGATACAAGCAAGTAAAAGTTCCTTCTGTGAATGAGTATATATACTAGGGTGGCTCTTGTATTTAAAAGTCGGAAATTTCTACATGCTAACCCCTAGAATGGTTCTCTATATACCGTTAAAAATATCCTACAAAAATTTCAACTCAATTGGTTCAGTCTTACCCGTGCCGAAAACGGGGTAAAGTTTTGTAGGTTTAGGGTGGGTGCCAAAATACAATACCGAATTTGTTACCTTCACCGTGGACACTTCGAAATTACAAAGTGTGCCAAAATACATTTCCCGCATTTCATTGACAATTGATATTATTGAAGTGAAAACTTCTTTAGCCGCGTTGGGCAGTTTTTGATAGGGGAAAATGTTATGGGTTCGCGTCACCGACATGCTCATGACTGGCGCACGCGCTCAATCTATTATAATCAAAAACTTTTTGATTTTGAATAAAAAAATAAATCTGACCGCCTACTATTATTCAATTAAGTATCGAAAATAAAAACATAAAACCAGTCATTTTGACTGATGTGTTAAATATCTGTTTTCCAAATTTGTTTGGATCCTTGATCCTGAAGATGTCTTCAGACGATAACAAAAGAAAAAAAGGTCAAATGTTTTGCTTTTGTCAGAACCTCGTATGAAAAACGAAGAACCACTTGATGTTCCGAATATCAACTTTGTTGTAAGTTATAAAAGACCCGAAGTTCCAGCAGCAGGAGTAGCTATTTATCACAATACTCAAGATACGTCACACTTCATTACTTCATATATGGACATACATACTAAATTCACTAGAAGCATTGGTGTTAATGTTTCTGATATACATATGCGAAATATGCGTTACTCGTTGCAGTTCCGAGAATGGGCAATACATATTAATGGTTGCCGTTTATATTTCGCTTGGAAAATCTATGAGACAGATACAACAATTTTTATTCGAAAATTTGATGATTTATACAAAAGAAGGTTCTGAAATTCTCGAAAAAAGATTCGGCGAAAAATATGATAATGTACCGATGATTTTAAGTGGAGACTTCAATATTAACTTTGCAGATGATAAAAATCTACCATTAATTGAATTTTTAAATGCAACACTTAATTTAAATATGTCCAATGATCGGAAACTTAGTACTACCAAATATAAAACGACGATCGATGCGGTTTTTACGCGATACTTAGATAAATTTGAATCAAACATTTTCATTTCTTACTTTAGTTACCATAACGATTGTATCTTTTTTACAATAAGTGCTAATGAAATAGGATGGTCAAAATTGCTACAATTATTACACAATTTAAAAAATAGTTCTGAGATATCGGTTGAAGATGCAGCAGCATTAAATTTTATAGAAAAAAGTACACTTATTAATGAAGACGCAGTAATGAAAATACTGCAATCAAAAAGATTTAGTCCTTTCAAGAAATATAGAATTTTGTATTACTTCAAAAAAATCGAATTTCAACATCTAAGTTCTAAGTTTTCACTTCTATCGGCAGTCCCTATAACTGCCAATTTTTTTTTTTTAAACATGAATGACAGAATATTTTTCCACTCATAAAATTTTTAATAATTTCTTTTAAAGCAGTTCAGGGCTACATTAATGTTTTTGGAATGATGGAAGTGGAAGGGGTTCATGAGCATCATCCATCTAGTAAGGGTGAAATCAAGAAGCATTTACTCAAGTTTAAAAAAAAATTATTCAATTGTTGTACGGAAATAGATTTGTTAATTTTATTTTGATTGGCGATTGATGATTGCAAAAACTCGGGATATTGTACTCCAATAATCGTAAATGGATTCAATCAATTTTCACACGAGCTCATTATTCCACAACGCATTAGGGCCGTAGATTTCACGAATATCCTTTGCATGGTTAATAAATCAACAAGAAATTGTAAGTTGAAGTCAAAGGCAAGATGTTTGTCACCATTTATTAAAATAACATTTATTTAATTATGACTAACTGCTACAAAATCCAACAAACTGTCAAACGAATGTTTGGATAATATTTCCCTACAATTCAAAATATTTCCTTACATTTCCAGAGACACATATCTCCGAAAATTGAAATGTTAAATCGAAATGCGTTTTCCATATAAATTGACATTTGAAATGTATTATGGCCCAGGCCCTTATAAGGAAATTTTTATTAATCAACATTTTTGATTTCCGTCAAATTTTTTTTACGCACTCCTTAGACAAAATAAGCGAACCCGTATTTTTTCTTTTTGGGCAACATTTTCAAAAATACGGGGAATACAATAGTATTTTTTTCAATTTTAAAAAAAATACTATTGTATTCCCCGTATTTTTCAAAATATTGACCAAAAAAAAGAAAAAAATACGGGTTCGATTATTTCGTCTAAGGAGAACGTAAAAAAATTAGACGGAAATCAAAAATGTTGATTAATAAAAATTTCTTTATAAACTACAAAACTTTACCCCGTTTTCGGCACGGGTAAGACTGAACCAATTCAGTTGAATTTTTTGTAGGATATTTTTTCGGTATAGAGCACCATTCTAGGGGTTAGCACCACCAAAAATGTTAAAAATAAAATCGAGCATACAAATAAGGGCCACAAATTACATGCCCGTGTATCAAATAGATATTATTTTGTAGTATAAAAAGCGACAATTTCTCCTAATTTAGTAACAATAATTTAGTTTTGTTAATTCTCCCTCTCCCACGTGTATATCAAATCAAGTTAGCATATCTACTTTCAGGGTGTGTGCCAAAATACAATTCCGAGTTTGCTACTTTCACCACAGACACTTCGAAATTACAAAGTGTGCCAAAATACATTTCACAAATTGTATTATAACAAACTGTCAAAGGAATGTTTCGATAAAATTTCCCTACAATTCCTTACTTTTCCAAAGACACAAACCTTCGAAAAATGAATTGTAAAACTGAAATGCGTTTTTCATACAAATTGACAGTCGAATTGTAACTTGGTACAGGCCCTCAATCGCCATTCAAAAATATGGGAAACTAGTTTATATTAATTGTAAGTAAATTATTGATTTTATATGTTCTCAATATCACAAAATAAGTATAGGTGGTCTAGCTTGCTATCAGTTATCTCCTTCTTCTCTCATTAGGAACAGACTAAAATAAACGACACACTTTTAATAATTTTATTCAGATTTACATATCAAAATTAAATTATACTTATTATTAATTTTGTTGTAGGTGACGTTGTTATATTTGATGTATTTAATAAGCAAGATACAAACAACAAAATTGCCTTAAATAACTTGACAAAAAGACTATTAAATCCACTTGAGTCACACAAAAATTTACTTCTCCTAGGAATCATCGGGTATAATGGTCCTGGAGGGCAAGCTACGAGCAGAAGTACTGAATTTATTGGCCATTACATAGCTTATATTTACCGTCGAGGAAATACAGGATAGATGCTTTGTGATAACCTAAAATCAAAATCAGTTTTCGTAAAAGAAAGTGAAAAAATAGTCCCTAGATTAATCGTATATATTAATCAAGAAAAATAAATAGAAGGATTTTATTGCAAAATTTTGTTTCGTGTGAATCTATCAAATCTGACAAAAAGTGTGAGATTATTTTCCTTAGATTATGTAGGGAGTGACAACAAGCAAAAATCGCAGCTTTAATCATTATAATTTATTATGACTTTTGATTCTTTTACCTAATATCATCTAATTTTAAGAGTAATTGTTTTTTTTTATTTGAACTGAAGATAAAAACCTCAGAGCATTTTTAACTATTATTGATTAGTTTTTATTGGAATATACGGTATTTGCAAAGTAAAAACACACTACTTCCGATGAAAAAAAGTATGCAGGCAGATAACAGCATCGTATCATGGACATCAATTTCAATAAAATACTTTAATAAAGCCTCCTTAATATCATGCCACATTAAAAGTATATAATGTTGGTACATAATATTATTATACTTCAAATAATAAGTTTAATTTTGCTACGTATAAGTAATTCACAGTAACAGTAATATTGAGTGTCTAATATAAATAATATGCTACGCCGAAATAAAATGAAAATTTTGCCTTCATTAGATTTTGCTTTCGTTACTTTTTTTTGCGACTTCATTTTGAGGAACTAAAATGTATAAAATAATTTCTCCTAGCTCCATACAGATTTATAACCTCATATATATTCCTTACACCATACAGATAGTCCTGAAAATTTGTGATTGTGAATTTGTATTAGCTACGAAAATATTTGTAAGAATTAAAACGAAAAAACGTGGACGCATGCTATAGACAAAAGGAAGGAGTGTAGAGTAGCTAGGTTGAGAAATCATTCCCATCAATCATGTACGCTCAATCATGTATGTTTTTTTCGTTTTAAATCTTAAAAGATTAGTTTTTCGATTGGTCAAAATAATTGCAACCGATACAATTCAGTAACTAGAAAATATTAAATCTCGTCCGGAAAAAATATAATAAATATATAACAAGATTAATATCGTTCCATCCATCCAATGGCACTACAGCTCAAATTGAGCCTTGGCCTCCTCTAGAGCATTTCTCCAAGTTTGACGGTTCCATGAAGCAGTTCTCCATTTCCGAATATTCAGCATTGTCTCTGCTTCAGCCTTCACAGAGTCCATCCATCTCCTCCTGGGTCTACCTACTGGTCTATTTCCTGGAATTTCTGCCACCATAAGCCGTTTTGGAATACGGTTATCATTCATCCTGATTATGTGGCCTGCTAGTATTAGTCTGTTGATTTTTATAAACGTTGAGAATTCTGTGTCGTCAAAAATTTCATACAACTCGTTGTTGTATCTCCTTCGCCATATTCCATCCTCTCTCGTCGGGCCTATGATGCATCTGAGAACCTTCCTCTCAAACCTGTTGACTCGTTCCTCTATGTACTGGGTCATAGTCCAAGTCTCGCTGCCATAGCACAGTACTGGTCGTATTACTGTTTTGTATGCAATATTTGTTTTTGGGCATAAAAAGCTCTATTAGCCAGTAGTACTCGTCTAGTTATTTCTTCCTTTTCATCGTTTCTTTTTGTAATTGTAGACCCAAGGTAGACTGTTTTATCGACGACTTCTAGATTATGTTTGTCGATAGTTATATTTCTTCCCATTCTAAATCTTCCAACTCTGGATTGTTGCATCCCCTTTGTTTTCTCTTCGTTAATGTTCAGCCCTATGACCTTAGCCGCCTCTTTTAATTCGACATAGACTTTTTTTGCTTCCAAGAAGGATCTTCCCACGTCATCCGCATATCCAAGTAATTGTACAGACTGCGTTGCTATGGACGCACTTCTCTGTACTGACATTTTTCTTATCACCCATTCTAGGGCCAGGTTGAAAAGCATGGGGCTAGTCCATCTCCTTGTCGCACTTCGAACTCATCTGTTACTGCATTTTGGATCCTTACTTTCGTCGTACCAGCTTGGAGGGGACTCCTAATTCCAATAGGATCCTGAACAGCCTCTCTCTGTTTATCGAGTCATATGCCTGTTGAAAGTCGACAAATATCTGGTATATATCTACATATATTCATTTCACAGGTTTTCTCCAGAATTTGTTTTAAGGTCAGCAGCATTTTTGTTGCAAAGGTCAAGGTCAAGGCAAATTTAGTTTTTTTTTTTTTTTTAATTTACTAAAATTTGAATAACTCCTAAAGTAATTATCATGAAGTAGCCTAATTAGGCTCATCTTTTAGGTAAATGTGTATTCCTTTATTTGGTATAAAGCACAGCAACCTGAGTGGCTCCGTTCAAAAAATATAAGGCTCAAACGAATGCTTTGCATCTAGACCTGGCAGATTTCTTCGTTTTTCTCAGAAAATTCGTTAGTAACAGTACATTTTTTTTTGCTTTTCTGATGCACCAAACCATTACCTACAATATTTCCATACACAATAAGTGTACAAAATTTTTTCCCTAATCACCCTGTATCTTAGTGGATAGTGGAGATAGCCGCTGTTATGTATAAAAACTTGACATAAATTGGAAATCCTTAACGGAAAATTTTTTAAATTCAATAAAAAAAAAACAAAAAAAATAATCAAAAGTCCTAAACGGAAAATTTTAAAAAAATTATCTCACGACAAAATCCAAGTTGTAATAAGATACTTCCCTTCACGGGAAACGCCGAAGGCAAGAGCAACTTGAGCTTTTCGTCGGCGAGATAATTTTCGCAAACATTTGCAACCAAAATGTGGGAATCTAAAAGTGCAATACAGCAATTTTTACATGTTAAATTGCAACTATGCAATTACATGGGCACTTTTTGAGGGTAGCAAAATAATTTTTAAAAACGATACAACAAGTCTTGATTAAAACTTCGATCGCGGCGGACGTGAAAATAAAAAATAATTAATAAAAAAGTAAAAAACAAAAAAACGCGGTCGGTGGTGGTCGCGGTGGCACCGTGGCGGTTGCTTCGGCACCGCGGCGGCTGCCAGTGCAAATAATTGAAAATAAAAAAAAAACATTTGTTAAAACGGTGAAAGTTAAAACTAAACAAAACAAGAAAGAGTTTGTTTTATTTGTTATAAACAAAAATGAAAAAAAAAATCATTGTTAAAACATTAACAGTTAAAATTAAATAAAAGTTAAAATTAAATACTAAGAAAAAGTTTGTTCTTTTAATAACAAATGTAAGTTAATAAAAAAAAAGTGGTGCGCGTCATCTGGTGTGTTTTTTGACATGATAATGGACAATTAAATATGTAACAATTGGCGCAGCCGGTAGGATTTGGGTGCGCTAACTGCAAAGGCGTTAATACTGCTGGTCAAGGCTCCATTGACCTCTAACCCAAGGCTGAGCCTAACTTGGGGGCAGTGTTAGCGTCTACAACTACAGCGTGTAAAAAAATCCCAGATCCTCCAAAGAATCAACGCTCGGGGGTGATCAACAAAGTGCCTCTGCTCCAGGCGAGCAAGCATTCACCCCCAAATAATTTCATCGCGGGATTTTTAGTGGGCTTCATCCCTGCCCAGGACAAAGTCCAAAGACCAAAAAGAGGACGATGCAACCACAAACGCTCCTCCGACGTGGGATTAGTAAATATTTTCAACCTTCCAGTTCCAGAATTTCAACAACACTTCATCAAGGACTCCAACAGTTCAGTTCTTCAAGTGGCGGCGTCACCAGTCAAGTTTCATTTAATTTGATTTATTGTATGTAGTAAATTTCAATTTTTTAATTACTTCTCATACATATTATATATATAATAGTATATAACAGATGATATTTTTAATACTTTTAATACTTTAATTTGAACCCACAACACAATTTTGAGTTTTAAAGTGCGTATAAAAATAAATTTACCAATTAAAAAAAAATTAATAACAAACAGTTTAAGTATTAAAAAATAATTACATTGTGAAAGGTATGTAGCAGCATAATGGCGCGACCATTTATTGGGCGCCACTTATGCGAGGTGTCACCCCCTTAGCCATAAGCCCTGAAGAGAATGGCCAAGGAGCCAACACCATACATAAGAAATACAAAGAAAATCCGGACTCCTACGCCGGCCACACGGAGTTAGCTAGCTCGCCGGAGGGGTCGTGGGGTGTGTGGCTGGGATTTACCGAGGCTGGTTCACCACTTACCTGTATCGGTGCCACTTTGACTTTCATCCATAATTCTCCGATCGTCGCCTGAGCCGCGTCAACCCTGAAAAGCAATGATTCCCCCCTCAACCATTCCACCACAAAAAAATTTACCACTGGACCATTCTCATGATTATAATCATTTAATCTGGAAAACTAAACATAAACAGTACATGGAAGTTTAATACCAACAACACGGATTAGTTGCCCATGTCAAATAATCGTGAACGAATACAATAAAATAAAAAAAATACGAGTTACGTACTTTATGGATGTTACCACTAAAGTGCGCAGTATTGGCCAATACTCCTCACTTTGTACAGATGATAGTACAATCAACAGACGAGGAAAACAAAAATTTCCTGAACCAACAAAAAAACAAAATGTAATTATTACCGACAAGGAGCAACACAAATCACAACTAAGTATAAAGAATATTATCAAGTTAATACTAACTACTATTAATATTAAAATTGTTATTTTAGTAATAATTTTTTTTTTTTTTTTGTTTGTTTAAATTAAAGCAACAAGAAAGTTTTCTCTTTTTTTTTTTTTGTTTATATATTCTTCTGGACTGCAAGAATTTGTTGAACTTCTCCACCCCAGACAGTTAATTGACTATAGCTCTCGTCCTCAGTTTATATATATAAGTATAATATATTTTGTAAAAACGCCGCCTACGGGGTTTTCAGAGCACACGAAATTTCCCCCCCCTCTTTTTCTTCTCTATTTTATTCCTCTAACCAAAAAAAAAAACCCAACCACACAAACTCAATTAATTTTTTTTTTTTTTTTTTTTTTTTTAGACGTCCTCAGTCGCTTTTAAAGTTTTTCCTTTTTTTTTCTTTTTTTTTTGTAATTTGCGATCTGCGACCGAATTATAGACAAAAATCCTCCGTTTTTATTGAAATAATTCTTCTCCGCTGAATATTATCGATAACAAAGAAAAATAACTAAATATAAATTTTCTTTTATATACCGATTTTTGTGTTTCAATAGCAAAACAAAATGTACGTGAAACTTTCCTCCCGTCTGCGTTTTTTAATCCTTCTTGTTTTTTTTTTCTTCTTTTTTTTATTTTATTAATTTTTTACTTTTTTTGTGTTTTAATTAACCCACGAAAGCTACATATATTTTTTGATGTATGAAATTTTTACTTACTGCTGCACGGAATTTAAAAGGATTTTTATTGAATTCCGATGTAACATAAACTCTGGCTTTAAGTCCTCTTTTGTGGCTTCTTTTTTTCTCCCCCCCGTTGGTTGTGGTGTGTTGGTGGTGTAGAGCAGCCGTACGTCGTCGTCGTCTTCTTTCCTTTCTGATCTTCTCTCGTCGTGTTTTTTTTGTTTTTGATGATGAAGATTTATTATTTAGTCGTTCCCTTTGTTATTTTTTTTTTCTTTTTATTTAATTCTTACGAATATAGAACCGCGTTAATATACTTTTAATCAACGTGTTAATATCATTATTTTATAACACGATAATATGATATTGTAATTATGTGTAATTTTTAAGGACTGCTTACTGAAATTCTGTCCCACGAACTAGATAGAACTCTTTCCTTTCTTCAAAAAAAACTCCTTTCATTATTCATTTTTTTCCTCGCCTATCCTTTTTAAATTTTCCTTTTCCTCCCCAGTAATTTTACAGTAAATTTCCCCTTGCCTACAGGGTGATTTCCAAACTAAATTCCCCAGTCAAAATAAATTTTCCAACCGACCGTTACATACCCTCGGGTCCACAAGGCCGACTCGCGAGGCAGTGAGGAGCCGAAAAAAACGGTCGCCGTAGGTCTAATATGTTGGCGCCAATGTGGGACTCGACTCACGACCTGAGAATAGGAGTCTCATGTTCTAGTGAGCTAGCCGGGCATACGTGAACTAGTTGATAATATACGAACCGAGTGAAAAGCTAACTATAATTTAGGTTCATGCTTGCAACCGTAAGTTGCGATGGCCAGTCTGAAACATCTCCCGGAGAAATATTTGGAGTTGCGAATAACAGGCGGAAGACAATACCACATTGTCCCTCGACGGATATCAACAAGTCTCCAAACATTTCGTACAAACCCGGTTTGCTTTCGCTCCACCGGGCCAGTCTCCAGCAATACCACATTGCCTTTGACTCCCCCCGGTGAAACGATAGTCAAACTGTCTGCTGAGAGATATTCTCCAGACTGACCGAAGAGGAAGGACAGTGTGAGGAGTGTATACAAACCTGTTGACCGTTGGACAGTCTGCAGGTTCTCTCGGAAGAATATCTGGAAGGACAAGGATCCGGCTGAAGGCAATTCCATATTGTCCCCTTCCGGCTCCTCTAATCTTTCAGAAATTCTCGCCCGAACCAGTTTCCCCTCGCACCCTGGAGTCCAACTCACGCAATCCCACATTGCATGGAGTTCCCCCCAGTAGGACGACAGGCAACTAATTCGCCGAGGGAAACCTACGCCTGACCAAAAATCAAAAAGTGAAGAGGACCCCTTGAGGAAAATCAACGACGTATGTCTTTATGCTGGCACGACACCAGGAAATTCATGATGATCATACTGAGTGAAATTGTGCCGTAGATAGAGTATATCATGCACTGCTTGTATATTAAAGCTCTCCTCCACGTTTGGGAAGGGTGCATCGAATAGATGAGCCAGAGCTACCAAGAACAGTATGAGCCCCATTACCGAATATCAGTCACGCAAACACTTTCAATAATTTCGTATTACGGATCCGTTAATTATATATAAATTGCGGGAAATACGAGAAAATCAGGAATCCAGAGAAAACTGACATCAAGATGAAGAAAGGTTGGCGGCTGCTGCGCAAACTCTAGTGGGCTTAGTGTTAAATACGTCATCCACATCTGGATACTGTCCACTTTATTTGTGTCCAATTGTTGCTTCGCAAGTTCCGAGTTGAGATAGAAATAAATTTTCCGGCTTTAACAATATCCTTACAAACCAATAAAAAATTTCTCGCCGACCACTGACAATTTAAGCAGAGTTCCGCACAACTGATTTTGACTGATAAATATTGTAAAAGAACTTGGTTATGTTTAGACCACTAAAATCCTGATGATAAAATCGTTAATACTACAAATTCGTTGCATTTAAATTTGTAAAATTATATTTCCTTATTAAACTTTACCAAATAACCGTCTTAAAAACACATATATGTGTAGATCTGTTATATTTAATTTTACTCTAAATTAACGTATTAAAAAAATGATGGCGCCAACAAAACGATAATGAAAAATGCATTAGTTGACTTTTTTTCCGGGCGCCTTAACTGATCGTCGAAGGGTATGGGTACTTACGGCCGACAAGAACAACTCGACCCCTCGTAACCTACGACCATTCAGTCCGTCCTGCCTAAGTAGCCTCTGCAGCTCGGCCAACAGTAATCTAACTAGACTTCTAAAGGCACTACCCTTTTCGGGATTCATTGAATCCAGCAGCCCATATAATTTTGCTCCCATAACGCACAACGCCGGTTCCGCCACGCAACGATAGAAGATACCCTCTATTGCCTGACTTAACACCCAGGGATTATTCTTGAAATCGAAAAATATAGTTAGGATTCTCGACGCAATGGTATCGAACGATCCCGGAATATATGCTAACCTATTCATCACCTCGAAAAGATAACTCAATGCTGTGCCCTCGTCCAGTGAGTGTGACATGACAACCCGTTTAGCCTTAGGAACGAATTCCTTCGCAAACGGAGATAGAGTCGAAAATACATGTGGCCTTCTTAGCACCTTATGCCGGATGGGCAGGCCATAAAAGGTGCGACGGCCCGAGTCGGCCATTGTTATCTATGGTTTTAGCAAAAATTCCACAAAAAAACTAATTAATTAGGATATTTAATCGATAAAAAGTCTTGCAATTCATTAACACAAAAGGTTGCAATAAACAACTCAAATAGATAGTAACACTAGTGTGTGTATATCTCGAAGAATCAAAATCAACGCCGCTTAGTTTGTATAGACAGAACAATAAAAGTGTATTAGTGTGTATGAACAAATCAAATAACTATTGGTGCTATGGGAGGGTACCTCAAAAAAAATCAACAACGATTAGAGGGTAGCAATAAAACAATAAAAGTGTGTTAGTGTAGGTATATTTTAGTGTAGATAAGTGATTATATGCTTTAATTCAATCTCAGAGTGGAATGGTTGAGGCAGACGACCAACCCCTCAGGGCTTCCGCATGTCAATGGCCTCGACGCCAGTTGGTGAAGACTATGAAGCATAGTCATCACCAAGTGTCATCAAGGTCGCCGACACAGCTTCAGGTATACCCGGAACGAAGGACGGAAACGAAAATTCAAAATCGCATCGACACGAAAAGAAAGGAAACTTCTTCAAAAATAAAAAAAATTTGGGGGATCCGCTGTTCAACCACAACTGAGCTACCTTTCGGAAAATCAATCAGTTGGGAGGAACAGACGAGAAAAAACGCTTCAGGACAAAACAAAAAATAGAATTTAAAAATCTGAATGGACTTTCAGAAGGAACAAGGGGCGCAGTGGCAGGCGGTAACACGCCTGTTACCAGAGACGGTTAAGCCCTTGTACCAACTTCAACTTCCACCAGGAAAAATAATTCGAAGATCCTGTTCCAAGACCGACGCAGTGGCAGGCGGTATCACGCCTGATACCAGAGTCGCCGACCCTAGAAACAGGACAAGGATGAACCACTACTACACCTACACGCATAGCCAAGCGAACACCGCTTGTTAGCAGCCGTGCAGGTCAGCATGGCTCGAAGCTACTCCAAAACGAAGAAGTTACCGCTGAATAGAACGGGTAGGCCTAAAAGCGAAGACAAATAAAAATTCACCTAGAATTTGGACACAGATGCTGAAAAAAATTCGACAAGACAGACAAGGACTAAGGCTTCGCGGTACTACCTTAGCCCACAGCGAGCGCTGGGTAAAAGTGGTGAACCATAAACAAAAAAAATCAAAAGTTGTCCGTGAAGGCACAAGTGGTACTAAACACCAGAAAAATTTTAAACTTCAAGGTCCGTGTAGGACAGTCAACGGGCTTTAAAAGCTGCGTTGGGCGCCATTTATGTAGCAGCATAATGGCGCGACCATTTATTGGGCGCCACTTATGCGAGGTGTCACCCCCTTAGCCATAAGCCCTGAAGAGAATGGCCAAGGAGCCAACACCATACATAAGAAATACAAAGAAAATCCGGACTCCTACGCCGGCCACACGGAGTTAGCTAGCTCGCCGGAGGGGTCGTGGGGTGTGTGGCTGGGATTTACCGAGGCTGGTTCACCACTTACCTGTATCGGTGCCACTTTGACTTTCATCCATAATTCTCCGATCGTCGCCTGAGCCGCGTCAACCCTGAAAAGCAATGATTCCCCCCTCAACCATTCCACCACAAAAAAATTTACCACTGGACCATTCTCATGATTATAATCATTTAATCTGGAAAACTAAACATAAACAGTACATGGAAGTTTAATACCAACAACACGGATTAGTTGCCCATGTCAAATAATCGTGAACGAATACAATAAAATAAAAAAAATACGAGTTACGTACTTTATGGATGTTACCACTAAAGTGCGCAGTATTGGCCAATACTCCTCACTTTGTACAGATGATAGTACAATCAACAGACGAGGAAAACAAAAATTTCCTGAACCAACAAAAAAACAAAATGTAATTATTACCGACAAGGAGCAACACAAATCACAACTAAGTATAAAGAATATTATCAAGTTAATACTAACTACTATTAATATTAAAATTGTTATTTTAGTAATAAATTTTTTTTTTTTTTTTGTTTGTTTAAATTAAGGGGTTGCTCTGATTTTTGAGGCAAAAAAATGACTATTTTTGGATTTTTTTTTTTACAGAAAACCCTTATTATTTTTATATACAAAAGTTTTTTCATAGTATTAGATAACTTTAAGAGATCACAAAAAAAATTTTTTTTTATTTTTTGCCGTCATAAATAAATATGTAGCACGCGCTGAAGTTGACACCTCAAAAATAACATGGAAAACGGTTCCATCGATAGCTCCGTCCCCATTGGTCAGAATCAGAAAAGTGAAAAACGGTTTTGTTAAAAATTATGTCCTTTAGTTCGCTTATGTCAACATTAGTAAAAATTGCATCAAAAAAAAAAATTTAAGGACATTTTAGTGAAAAAACGTAAAAATGCAACTTTTCTGGCCCAAAATGGGAGGATAAAATACTAATAGTAAGATTTTGAAAAAAAATTTTACACAAGCGAACTCGACAACATCATTTTCGACAAATTGACGTAAGTGGTAAGTCAATATATTAAATAGTTTCTTTTGAATCGCTGGAACCGTTTTGAAAAATGGCATTTTGAGAAAAACGCGTTTAAAGTTTTTTTACTTTTCACTGTAGCCGAACTAACCGAAATAATGTAAGTAAATTCAAACGTATGTTTGCGTTACTATATACATATAGTGGCTGATGTTGTTATTTGCACGAATGCGTATGTATATTTTACATTCGTGTAGATAACAATAACATCAGGTACTATGTATATAAACTATACCAGTAGCACTACCACGCGCTGAACGTCCGGCAGAGAATCAGTTTTTTTGCACCTACAATACTGCATATAACTTTTTAACGAAAAATAATTTCGTCCTAATATTTTAGGAACGTATTCTACACATATTAATAAATATAAAAAGGCAAAAAAAAAATTTCTTTTTTTTTTAAACCAAAAATCAGAGCAACCCCTTAAAGCAACAAGAAAGTTTTCTCTTTTTTTTTTTTTTGTTTATATATTCTTCTGGACTGCAAGAATTTGTTGAACTTCTCCACCCCAGACAGTTAATTGACTATAGCTCTCGTCCTCAGTTTATATATATAAGTATAATATATTTTGTAAAAACGCCGCCTACGGGGTTTTCAGAGCACACGAAATTTCCCCCCCTCTTTTTCTTCTCTATTTTATTCCTCTAACCAAAAAAAAAACCCAACCACACAAACTCAATTAAATTTTTTTTTTTTTTTTTTTTTTTTTTTTGGACGTCCTCAGCCGCTTTTAAAGTTTTTCCTTTTTTTTTCTTTTTTTTTGTAATTTGCGATCTGCGACCGAATTATAGACAAAAATCCTCCGTTTTTATTGAAATAATTCTTCTCCGCTGAATATTATCGATAACAAAGAAAAATAACTAAATATAAATTTTCTTTTATATACCGATTTTTGTGTTTCAATAGCAAAACAAAATGTACGTGAAACTTTCCTCCCGTCTGCGTTTTTTAATCCTTCTTGTTTTTTTTTTCTTCTTTTTTTTTATTTTATTAATTTTTTACTTTTTTTGTGTTTTAATTAACCCACGAAAGCTACATATATTTTTTGATGTATGAAATTTTTACTTACTGCTGCACGGAATTTAAAAGGATTTTTATTGAATTCCGATGTAACATAAACTCTGGCTTTAAGTCCTCTTTTGTGGCTTCTTTTTTTCTCCCCCCCCGTTGGTTGTGGTGTGTTGGTGGTGTAGAGCAGCCGTACGTCGTCGTCGTCTTCTTTCCTTTCTGATCTTCTCTCGTCGTGTTTTTTTTGTTTTTGATGATGAAGATTTATTATTTAGTCGTTCCCTTTGTTATTTTTTTTTTTCTTTTTATTTAATTCTTACGAATATAGAACCGCGTTAATATACTTTTAATCAACGTGTTAATATCATTATTTTATAACACGATAATATGATATTGTAATTATGTGTAATTTTTAAGGACTGCTTACTGAAATTCTGTCCCACGAACTAGATAGAACTCTTTCCTTTCTTCAAAAAAAACTCCTTTCATTATTCATTTTTTTCCTCGCCTATCCTTTTTAAATTTTCCTTTTCCTCCCCAGTAATTTTACAGTAAATTTCCCCTTGCCTACAGGGTGATTTCCAAACTAAATTCCCCAGTCAAAATAAATTTTCCAACCGACCGTTACAGGTAATCAACAGAAAATGCAAAAAAATTTTGTGTGCTCAAATTTAAGAAAAGAATGAGAACTTATTTTAAATTTTGGTTGATAGTTCATGTTGTTTTTCTAGCCATATTATAATAATAACCCACACGGGCCATCTTAATTTCATTTAAACAAAATAAACAAATAAAATATTTCATAACTACTACGTACAAGAGCTAAAAAAAAATATTAATAAAAAACTAACAATAAGTAAGGGTATAATAATATGAAACAATTCTTCATCGTACTTATATTTTCAGTATACATTTTTTTTAAAGCGTCTAATTGTCTTAATTCTTAATATAAACAAGGATTTTTCAAAAAATATAGTAAAATAGATTTTATACACGTTGATATATAAGTATATTTACCAAAAGACTAAAACGAAAAGTTTAATACAACTTCTGTGGTCCAAATTTTTATTTAAGAGAATATTTTTTTTAAAAGGAGGTTTTAAATTATTTAATTGACCTCATTCTTTATGAATTCGAATTATTTTTTCTATTATAAATTATAAGTATATTTGACAAAAACCAAAAAATGACAAAACAAATACAAACGCATTTTTCTTGTCTTTTCCAATGTAAAGGATTTGCAAGCAAGATTGGTCGTTTTAACTAATTTAGTATCAAAATATAATAGAATAGAAAAGGAGTAAAAGCAATACTACAATGAAAAAAAACCACCGCCACCAACCGCGCTCGTTATATATATAAATAACATAAATAAACATGAATTAAATAACAAACTTAAATAACACTATAATTATATTTTGCATAACAAACATATATAAACAGATATGTTATATAAATAAAATAAATACTATATAAAAGCATATAAGCTACATAATTAACATACGTATAATGTAAAAAAAAAATAAACCTATGTAAAACCTATATACTATATAATAACCCTTGATTAATACTATATACTAAATAACAAACAAAGAATATAAATACTATAAAATAACAAACAAAGAATATAAATAAC
Organism: Thereva unica; assembly: GCA_949987705.1. Taxonomy (NCBI): domain Eukaryota; kingdom Metazoa; phylum Arthropoda; class Insecta; order Diptera; family Therevidae; genus Thereva; species Thereva unica. The sequence goes on from OX465281.1 coordinate 129,122,254, forward strand.
TATAAAATAATAGGTACAATATGTACCAAACATATATAAAAGCATATATACATATATAAAACATACATTCAGATTTAAAAACATATATACATGTATGAAAACATACATACATATATAATATACATTAATAAAAGCATAAATACGTATATATGAGTATAAAAACATATATAAAAACAGGTTACATATTTAGAAGCATTTATACATATGTACATAAGCACATACATACATGCATATATAAAAATTTATATAAACATATGGAACTATGAGTACAGATAATCCCATATAATCATATACATATTAAACATATATAAACATAAATATTATAAAAGCATCAGGTATAAACATAAAATACACATAACACATATTAACATATAAACTAAATAATAAATAAATGGTTAAAAAAAATTTTTAAAAAAATTCTTTTCATTAACTAAAAAATGTACTGAAAAGTAAAAAATAAAAAATATTTTAAAGAAAGCGTGAAATTTCAATTTTAATGAAAAAGTTAATTAAAAGAATGGCGCATTTTTCATCAAAAAATTTTGTTAGAATTTGAAATTAACAAAGCAAAAAATTGAGGTTTATTGTAAATCTCACGCGATTTACAGTTATATTTTCAATTTTTGATGAAAAATGCGCCATTCTTTTGATTAACTTTTTCATTAAAATTGAAATTTCACGCTTTCTTTAAAATATTTTTTATTTTTTACTTTTCAGTACATTTTTTAGTTAATGAAAAGAATTTTTTTTAAAAATTTTTTTTTACCATTTATTTTATTTTCTACTTTTTAGTTTATTATATGTATTCCGCCATTTTATGATGGCAATTCTATTAGATTTAAAATTACGTCACAGAGTTTACTGTATTCATTTGATACCCATGTCGTGGGCTCGGTGGAACATAATTGCAAAAACGGCCGCCATCTCGGAACCGTCTTCTTGATTTTTTTACAAAAAGGTCAGATTGCATTTAGTACTTATACATGATGAGTTGAACTCAAGTTGAACCCAAGTCTAACTACATGTAAACGGGAGTCGAGTTGGGTTAAGGTTGACTGAACTCGACTCACCTCTCTCTGCTACCTGGGTTTAGTTGAAATTATGCATACGGACATGAGTTCAGTATTTGAGTAGTTGAATTTAGTTGACAGCAGCATCTCTGTGTTTGTTTGTGATTTTTTGTAACGTGTATTGCTTCTTTATTATCAACTCACCCTTAACTCAACTATTCATCTCATCATTCATACACATTAACCACCCGAACTACGAGTGTGTGCAAAATTGGAAGTTGATCGGTTATATTTTCTACTTTTTAGTCTATTATAAGCTTTCCGCAATTTAGTGTTGGCCGCCATTTTGAATTTGGAATGACGCCACATTGCTTATTGTGTTCTACCTGTCATATCCTTTCATTTGATACCCATGTCAGAGGGCCGCGGAGCACAATTTCAAAAATCGGGCGCCATTTTGGAACCGCCATCTTGATATTTTTACAAAATGGCCAGATTGCATTGTCATCCAAACTAAACGTGTATGCAAAATTTCAGCTCTATCCGAAACCGGGAAGTGGGTCAAATTTAACTTCCAAGATTTGACGACAAACAGTGTGTTGGCCGCCATTTTGAATTTGGAATGACGCCACATAGCTTATTGTGTTCTACCTGTCATATCCTTTCATTTGATACCCATGTCAGAGGGCTGCGGAGCACAATTTCAAAAATCGGGCGCCATTTTGGAACCGCCATCTTGATATTTTTACAAAATGGCCAGATTGCATTGTCATCCAAACTAAACGTGTATGCAAAATTTCAGCTCTATCCGAAACCGGGAAGTGGGTCAAATTTAACTTCCAAGATTTGACGACAAACAGTGTAAGTGTTGGCCGCCATTTTGAATTTGGAATGACGCCACATAGCTTATTGTGTTCTACCTGTCATATCCTTTCATTTGATACCCATGTCAGAGGGCCGTGGAGCACAATTTCAAAAATCGGACGCCATTTTGGAACCGCCATCTTGATATTTTTACAAAATGGCCAGATTGCATTGTCATCCAAACTAAACGTGTATGCAAAATTTCAGCTCTATCCGAAACCGGGAAGTGGGTCAAATTTAACTTCCAAGATTTGACGACAAACAGTAGCACAATTTCAAAAATCGGGCGTCATTTTGGAACCGCCATCTTGATATTTTTACAAAATGGCCAGATTGCATTGTCATCCAAACTAAACGTGTATGCAAAATTTCAGCTCTATCCGAAACCGGGAAGTGGGTCAAATTTAACTTCCAAGATTTGACGACAAACAGTGTAAGTTAAATAAAAGAATTTAATAAATACATATTAATAAATGTATTACTATATAAGCTACATAAATAAAAATATATACACAACAAAATAAACCTTAATCATCAAATATACTATACAATAAGCGTAAATAAAAACATATATACTATAATATAAACATTTATAAACTATATACTAAATAATAATCATTTTTTAACATATTGCTAAATAATGAAAATTAATTAATATATTTACCAAAAAAAATCCATATAAACATTATTATATACCTACTATAAAATCAAACTAATGAACAATTATACTATATAATTAAGCCATACAAACGTATATACTATATAACCAACACCTACTAACACATAAATTAAATAGGAGAAACATATGTTTACACACATAAATAAATAAAAACATATATATTACATAATTTCCAAAAAAAAAACAAAGAGGTGTCAAGGGACACCGGGATGGAACGAAGTTCCTTTCGATTAATTAGTGAAGGAATTGTAATAAAAATTTTGTTTTTAAGTTATAATACTATGTTTTTATTATTAATAAATATAATGTAATATACTTAATCAGTAAGCTCAATTTTAGTAATAATTGGCTTGTGGTAACTGAAGTAGGAAACATATGTTTGGGATTCTATTTTATTTAAATGCCTTGAAAAAACTGCATCAATGGTAGTATTATATTTTGTTGTTGATTCTGCTGGATTTTTGTTTATTCTTAAATCAAATTCTTCCTCTAGAAACTGTAGTAATGGTTTTGATTTTTCATTACTGAAGTTGATGTTAAAATCACCGGCCAAAATGAGTGGAACTTTATCTAAATATTTGTTGTATCTGCTAAGTGTTCGAGATACATCTTTAGAATACTCTAGCAGTGCTCGATGAATGAACTCCTGAATATCTATTAACTTGTTATTTGGTGCGACATATATGACTGCCATGATTAAGGTAACGCCCTTTTCCATTACACACTCTGCTGCACATAAATCTGCAACACTTGTACTTGCAACAAAAGCAACAAAAACAAAAAAATAACAAAAAAAAAACAAAAACTCAACAAAAACAACAAAAGCAACAAAAACAACAAAAACAACAAAAACATCAAAAACAACAAAAGCAACAAAAACAACAAAAACATCAAAAACAACAAAAACAGCAAAAACAACAAAAATAACAAAAACGACAAAAACAACAAAAATAACAAAAACAACAAAAACAACAAAAATAACAAAAACAACAAAAACAACAAAAGCAACAAAAGCAACAAAAACCACAAAAACAACAAAAACATCAAAAACAACAAAAACTACAAAAATAACAAAAGCAACAAAAACAACAAAAATAACAAAAACAACAAAAACAACAAAAACAACAAAAGCAACAAAAAACACAAAAACATCAAAAACAACAAAAGCAACAAAAACATCAAAAACAGCAAAAACAACAAAAACAACAAAAATAACAAAAACAACAAAAACAACAAAAACAACAAAAATAACAAAAACAACAAAAGCAACAAAAGCAACAAAAACAACAAAAATATCAAAAGCAACAAAAACAACAAAAACATCAAAACAACAAAAACAACAAAAATAACAAAAACAACAAAAACAACAAAAACAACAAAAATAACAAAAACAAGAAAAACAACAAAAACAACAAAAGCGACAAAAACAACAAAAACAACAAAAACAGCAAAAACAGCAAAAACAGCAAAAACGACAAAAGCAACAAAAACAACAAAAGCAACAAAAACAACAGAAACAGCAAACACGACAAAAATAACAAAAACAACAAAACAACAAAAACAACAAAAATAACAAAAACAACAAAAACAGCAAAAGCAACAAAAACAACAAAAACAACTAAAATAACAAAAACAACAAAAATAACAAAAATTACAAAAACAACAAAAACAACAAAAACAACAAAAACAACAAAAGCAACAAAACCAACAGAAACAACAAAAACAACCAAAACAACAAAAATGACAAAACAAAAACAACCTGTATACACTCAAAAAATAATCGTCGCGACACCACACTGTACAATGCGAAATAGAAAGACGAAACGAAAATAACTGGCTTGCTTTCTATGAGAGAGAGAGAGAGAGAGAGAGAGAGAGAGAGAGAGAGAGAGACAGACAGACAGGGAAACATGCGCACGCTCACGGCACAACTATGTATACCAAAAAGTTTCGTTACAACTTTTGGTCTTAATTTTTTCCGTCTAGCCCCCTTTCGCAACGCGCGATAAGGAACTTCGTTCCAAAAAACAATATATATAAAAAAAAACTTTATATCAACTATATAATATACATAACTAACAACATATGAAGCTATGGAAACATATATACATATATAACAAGATATCTCGCTGTATGTACACATATATGCCTATATACTATAAATAACGCCCATAAACATATATTACCGCATAAACTTATGTTAGCATATATAATCTAATAAACATATATAATCTAATAAACATATAATATAATAAACATATATAAACATAGATGCTATATAACCATCATTTTTAAACATATATACCATATAATCAACATAGATAAACCATCATACAATACTATATAATCAAGGATATAACCATATACATATATAAACATATGCTAAGAAGCATAAAAGATACATATATAAGATATAAAAATATATAAGATATAAAAATATGTTCATATACAAGTATATAAATCAACTGCCTCCCCGTACCAAGTCCTTAGTATCTTTTTTTTTCTCTTCATTAAACAGAAAGTCGAGTAGAAACTTCCCAAAAAAAAAACTTAAAAATCTATTTGGTAAACATTTATCATGATTTGGCTCAATCTCCTCGTTTAGCGAGATGAAACTGATGCCATCGATTTCACTTAAAAAACCATCTCTGTTTTCATGTATGTCTCTTTTGCAATTAAATACACTCTTAAGATCTTTCGTTTACAATTTGTAAAACAAATCAAACTTAAAGATCGGAATTTTGATAACTTTAAGTAAACCAAATGAACCTAATTAAAAAAAAAAACCTTTTGACAAAAAGGCACTCTGAAGTTGCCAAGGAAACTTCAACTTGAAAACCAAATCCTTGCACCGTCCCATTGTGCAGAACATGTCAGAGATTCCTAACGATGGCCTGTTAGGAAACGACTTTCTTTCCAAAAACTGTAAAGTCGAAGGCCCAAACAAAACACTACGGTTTCCTCGCACGGAAATCAATCCAGTGGAAATAGCTATTCCATGCAATGTTACCACCAAGCCAGAAACTAGAGAGCAGCAGGAGCAAACCCAAACCAGGGAATCTCAACTCCTAGAAGCCGAGATAAACCCCGGTGGTGTCTCCCAGGTACCCTCAGAGAGGAATACCAGCTGCCTATCTCTAGATGGCTCAAGGTTGGAAAACAACCCCAACGACTATGAGACCAATTCAGGCAAATATAAGGTGGCATTGGAGAAATCCTTCCGCCTACCAAGCCGGTCTCAAATGGTGGTCCCCATTCCACTAAGGTTAGAGGAGGAAATGCTCTGTGAATCATACGAGCCGAGCGAAGGAGTATTTCTCGCCAATTCCCTCTTACAAACTGGAACAAGAACAGTGTTTGTTGGCCTCCTCAATGTTAACACCCAACCAGTAGTCCTGACGAGCCTAACTCCCACTCTCGCCCAACAACAGACTACACTACCAATCAACTAGCCCTCAACAACAACCCTAAAGCTGCTGATAGAATTTCGCTCAAACGCGGTGCGGACATTGACAGATAGAGTAAAGTGTGTGTATTGCAACGCGAACTAACGAGATGTGGCTTGAGCACTACGCACACACCGCGTAAGTTGCTTTACTTTCTACTTCTGGCGCGTTGCCGCGCGGTCCAGTGTAAAAAAGTTGTTTGTGTGTGTGTGTTTTGAGTCGTGTTTTGGTGTTGGTGGGCATTTTGTTTATGTTTTGAATCGTGTGCTGGTGAAGGGGATAAGAAATTTGTTGAATTTCATAATTATTTCGAAATTGTGGTGATGGAATTAATACCTAGAACAAATACAACTCCTGTAGGATAGAAAATTAATACGCAAATCATACAGCTTTTTCAATTTATTTCGTATCACGTCCACTTGTCACTTTGATTTTTAGGTTGTGTCAAAGTCGGTACGCGACACCAGCACGGCGACTTTGTGTCAGTGAAAAATCCGCGCACACCGCGAAGCCAATGTCCGCACCGCGTTTGAGCGAAATTCTATCACCAGCTTAAGCCTCTAACCAACGCTAACGACGCATACGAGTATCTGTCAGGCTCTGAACCAGTCGGCCTCAGGAACGCCCATACCTCCTCGTCCGCTAACGTAAGGCGCGAAAGTATACCCAAAAATGGTGCAATCCCGCATGGTATACCCAAGCAAAAATGGGCAAAATTCAAGTTGGGCAAAAAGGAAATAGAAAACAATTCCCTCCAATACCTATGGTACCTATTCTCGAATTATCACGATCTGGACGATCATCACTCGACTATATATTTCACAACTCTCAACCTACCCTCCCCACCCCTCATCCTTCGAGTACGAGAATCGCTCTACACCGTAGCGATTCTCTTGCTCCAGGGGGGAAGGAATGTTATGTATAAAAACTTGACATAAATTGGAAATCCTTAACGGAAAATTTTTTAAATTCAATAAAAAAAAAAAACAAAAAAAATAATCAAAAGTCCTAAACGGAAAATTTTAAAAAAATTATCTCACGACAAAATCCAAGTTGTAATAAGATACTTCCCTTCACGGGAAACGCCGAAGGCAAGAGCAACTTGAACTTTTCGTCGGCGAGATAATTTTCGCAAACATTTGCAACCAAAATGTGGGAATCTAAAAGTGCAATACAGCAATTTTTACATGTTAAATTGCAACTATGCAATTACATGGGCACTTTTTGAGGGTAGCAAAATAATTTTTAAAAACGATACAACAAGTCTTGATTAAAACTTCGATCGCGGCGGACGTGAAAATAAAAAATAATTAATAAAAAAGTAAAAAACAAAAAAACGCGGTCGGTGGTGGTCGCGGTGGCACCGTGGCGGTTGCTTCGGCACCGCGGCGGCTGCCAGTGCAAATAATTGAAATAAAAAAAAAACATTTGTTAAAACGGTGAAAGTTAAAACTAAACAAAACAAGAAAGAGTTTGTTTTATTTGTTATAAACAAAAATGAAAAAAAAAAATCATTGTTAAAACATTAACAGTTAAAATTAAATACTAAGAAAAAGTTTGTTCTTTTAATAACAAATGTAAGTTAATAAAAAAAAAGTGGTGCGCGTCATCTGGTGTGTTTTTTGACATGATAATGGACAATTAAATATGTAACAATGTCTGTAGAACAATTTTTTTCTCCAAACATATCCAGGAATCACCCCTGAAAATATTAGCCGCGTACTCCAACAAAGGATTTATTAAATTTCTGATGACCTTTACATGTCGGGAATGATAGAATATGAGTATTTTAACTTATTAAAACGACAATATCTCAGAAATGGCAATTCCTACGAGAAAATGTATAATATATTTTTTTGTAGATAATCGCCTAATCTACAAACGTTGTAAACACAATTTTCTGATAAGACGTACGGTTTAGCATATATTTGCAAAAAACTGATATGACCATTTGACCTTGAATAAAAAAGTTTGCAGTCGTTATGTATAGTAATGTTTTTTAGGATGTTCCAATTTTCAGCAACTTCCGAATTATCTTCCAATTATGGCGTTTTTTCGTCTATTTTGACTGGACTATAAGGCCTTCCGCTATAGGTTCTAATTTTTGTTTCACAATTCACAAGGATTGTGAAGGATTTGTAGCTGGTGCTGAGGAGTGAGATGCCTCTGTAGTTTTTACAAGTTACATAATTTAACTCCTTTTTTGTAGATTGGACGTATAATCGCTTTCTTCCAGTCATCTGGTATAGCTTCTTCCTCCCAGACGTTGCATATGAGTTCGTGTAAGTTCCTTAAGAGTTTCGGTCCTCCTTCCTTTAGTAGCTCAGTTGCGATTCCATCGATGCCTGGATTTGTTGCTTTTTTGCCTTTTCACAGCTTCCCGTACCTCATCCATTGTTGGTGGTTCTATTGGAATACTATCTTGAGGGATTACCATTGACTCCGCCTGTGAGTCTTCGTTTATTCTTTGGGTTGGATTCTGTTTAGATACTCTCTCTTTTTCTTTCTGCACAGCTTGTCTGCAGTTCTTCTTTCTAGCTTAAAGACTTCCATCCTTGCTCTTGTGGGCCTTGCGATGTACTCCCCAGAGCATCCAGGGGACACCCGATGTAAAATCTACATCTTCGTGGAGGTTGAGGTAGGATTCGGTAGCATATCGGAAAATCTTAGATCGTGTAGACCTTAGATCACAGGTGGCGTTACTCAGGATTTATCTCTTTGATGTACCGGCACCATCAAAGATCCCTGAGGCCGTTGCTACCATTTGACCCCGAATAATATAGTTATCTCCTTTTAAACGGGAGATATACATGTTGGCCAGCCTGCTTGATAGGTCGATTGGTAATAATCGTCCTGTGGCTCGTAAATAAACCGGCGACAAAATCGGTATTACGTGATTCTTTCAGCGACAAATTAGCGACCAAATATGGCGCAAACCTCGTTCCTCTATCACCTTTTAAATAGAAGATACGCATGTTGGCCAGCCAGCTTGATAGGCCGATTGGTAATAATCGTCCCGTGACTCGTAAATAAACCGGCGACAAAATCGGTATTAAGTGATTCTTTCAGCGACAAATTAGCGACAAAATATGGCGCAAACCTCGTTTCGCTATCACCTTTTAAATAGAAGATACGCCATGTTGGCCAGCCAGCTTGATAGGCCGATTGGTAATAATCGTCCCGTGACTCGTAAATAAACCGGCGACAAAATCGGTATTAAGTGATTCTTTCAGCGACAAATTAGCGACAAAATATGGCGCAAACCTCGTTCCGCTATCACTTTCCAAATAAGAGATACAATGTCGGCCAGCCAGCTTGATAGGTCGATTGGTAATAATCGTCCCGTGACTCGTAAATAAACCGGCGACAAAATCGATATTACGTGATTCTTTCAGCGACAAATTAGCGACAAAATATGGCGCAAACCTCGTCCGCTATCACCTTTTAAATATAAGATACGCATGTTGGCCAGCCAGCTTGATAGGCCGATTGGTAATAATCGTCCGTGGTTCGTAAATAAACCGGCGACAAAATCGGTATTACGTGATTCTTTCGGCGACAAATTAGCGACAAAATACGCCGCAAACCCCATTCCGTTATCTTGTTCAGATCAAAAGATACACTAGGTGGCCAGCCAGCTTGATTATCAAGCTAGCTTGCTCATCATTATTTAAACAATGAGATGAGCGACAAAATTATTTTTGACGTAACAAATTAGCAACAAATTAGCGACAAATTATAAACCTACACCAGTGTGCGGCACGACACTTTGGCCAGCTAGCTTGATATGCCTCATAATTGGTGTTAGAGGAGTTGATGTGCAAGAGCGGTGGTCCTCTCAAATTGTATAGGCTAAGGTGAAGGTGATTCAATGCGAATCGAACGAACGTACGTTGAACCGACTCAAATTTTCCAACATGCGAAGAATAGTGAGGAGACCAAACCTGGGACGCATATTAAAGTAAAGGTCTGACAAGCGAAATGTAGAGGTGTTTAGTGATCAGGGTGCTGTTAAATTCTTTGGACCACCTTTTTATAAAACCCAAGACTAAGCTGCTCTTGGAAGAAATATAGTTGATATGAGTAGAAAAGTCCAGCTTGGTGTAAAATCGAATCCCGAGATCTTTGACAAAATTAACACGGGGGACACCCTCACTAAAAAATGAGTAGTTATAAATTATAGGATCATGTCGCCTACAAAAAGTCATGACTTTGCATTTACTAATATTAAGAACCAGGTTGTTGTTAGCACACCAAGAGTAAAAGGTGTCGAGGTCGACTTGCAAAAGTTTGCAGTCCTCCATACTCTTTACGACGGTACAATTTGATGTCATCAGCATAAATCAGGATTCTGCAGTGTCTTAGCAAGGTAACAATATCATCAATAGAAAGAATAAAGAGGATAGGGCCAAGATGACTGCCTTGAGGGACACCGGATGACGCCTCAATGGTCGCGGATTTGGATCCACGGAAAAGGACTTGGTAGGTCCTGTCAGCTACGTAGGACTGGAACCATAATAGAAAGGCTTCAGGGAAACCTAACTTTTTTAGTTTGAAAAGTATAATGGAATGGGAAAGCTTGTCAAATGCCTTACTGAAATCAGTATAAACACAATCAGTTTGGGAACCGGAAACGAAGCCTTCACCAGCATGGGAAGCGAATTCAAGGAGATTGGTGGTAGTGGAACGAGCTGGAAGAAAACCACATTGGTTCGTAGAAATAAGTTTCTTGCAGATGGGCAAGATTGCAGAATAAATGATTGACTCAAAAAGCTTTGGTATGACAGACAGCTTGGCAATCGGTCTGTAATACGGAGTTCGGCCGTAGACAGCGAAGTGAACGGACGTGTGCTGGTCCGGTCCATCAAACACGCTCCACAAAATAAAATCAAAAAAACTTTTTTTTTCTTTGTGAAAAGTGAAAAAAAAAAACAATCAAAGCCCACAAAAAAACAACAACAACAAAACAATAGTGGAAAAAAATACGCGCGGCAGTGTAAAACGAAGGCCTCATCACCCTTTGTACAGACAAGCGACCGAAAAACAGCACAAGGAAGTTCCCTTTGCTTCCTACCCTCACTCGATTCTCGGACCTGCAAGTGTCGCACCCGAAATCTGTCGGTCGACGAATTTTGCCCCCTCTCAAAAGGCATAACCAGAGATAACATAATACTCCGTATAAAGATGTGACAGCTAGAACAAAAAACCCGAACGGTTTTTGCCTCGGTAGGCCTCTGAGATTGCCTCCCCCTTAGCAACATGCAACATATTCGAGTTTCTAGCTATAGTCCAGTAAATAGGTACTTTTTCTTTGCAAAAAATACCGCACGCGATTTTTTTTTACCAAATGTTTTTACATATTTTTATGAGCTTAAATTCAAAATGGCGTCATCCCCACCCTTATGCTTCACTTACAATGAAGGGAAACGCGTTTAATTCTATATCTCAGAAACTATGCGTTTTACGACAAAAATGTATATAATCTTTTTTGTAGATAAATAAGTGATTTAACTTTTTTGTTCAGAATTTTTTTTTGTAAAGTTAATATCTTCAGAGTTATAGTGCTTCAAACTTTATATATGACTTTCTTCGTGCTATATTTCGTTAACGGTTAGCCCGCCATAAAAAAGTCCTTCCTAAGACTTATAGAACACACAATTATCTATAATTTTTGCTTTTGTCATTTTTACATAGGGCTAATATTTCACGAATTATAGCGCTTTAAATGTCGCAAAACGTAAATTCATAAAAAAAATTCCTAATATCTTTTTCTTTCCCCGTTTCATTTCAAAACTGATTATATCGTGTGTTGAGCTTATCATTGCCCACATTTGTTGCCTTTACTTTTTTCTATAAAGTTGATATTTATGGATTTAATACACCTCAAATGTTAATTGTAACGACAGCAATACAATTATCTTCTAGGTTTGATTCCGTGGTCTTTGTCAGAGAAGACATACTATAGATCTCCTTGTTTTATGAACGTCAGGGTCTTCTAACAATATTTTCCTTCTAAAACCGGTCGTCGTATTCCGCAGTGCTTAAAATTTCCAAATATTGTTGCAAACAATATTCTCTTTCTTTACGCTTTCAGTGGTTGTGACACAACGTCTTCAATATACGGCATGGGGAAAGCAAAAGTTTAAGCTAAAGCGTTTCTTTATTGAGCTGTATGAAGGTAGCTCGTCAGAAACCAATATTAATTCACTTAGGTTCAAATGTTTTGGAAAATCGGCTACAAAAACCAAAGTGAACTTATCAGCTCTGCTTATAACTAAAGATGCTGCTCGACTTCACTCATTTCGAGTATATCATCAAGTGCAAACTTGGCTTAATAGTTATCAAGACCCAAAGGGGCTGGAAGCGAACAAGATTTGGCTTACAACCAGTCCCAATGACAATTGCTCCGGCACCAGAAAATTTATTAAAATTGATATCCTGCAAATGTAAGAAAAATTGTGGCGGTTCCTGTGGATGCAGTGGATGAAGTGGAGGAAATTGCGAAAATTGCGAAAATGTGACGAGGGATGCAAACCTCCTTGAAGACAATGAAATAAGTAAATGAGAACATTTGCGAGTTTTCAAGTCCCCCAGATATATCATTCGACGAAGAAAACGTCAAGTCATTAGATGGCAGCTTCATTGGTCTATCCGATTGTCAACCGACATCTTCGATATGAGGCTAAATAACATGTTATAGCATCATTGTTTCGTTTTCTTGTGGATTATGCCTACTGGGGCAACCACAATAAAAAAACGCGCCAAAAACTCGACCTCCACCCTGGTGTGAAAAGGGTTTGTACCTACGCCAACGAAATTTCTTAATTATTTGTATGAACATTAATGTGTATCTATATGAAACATTTGGCGCTGAATTGCGGCTTAAGTATAAATGCTAGAAAAAAATATTTAAAGTAAAATTTCTACGGAATTTTTTAACAAACAAATTTGTTGGTATAACTTGTCATCGTAAATAAATAGTTGACTAGATATTTGCAAAAAACCATTTTTAATAAACTTTTGAGGTGTAATAAATCCATAAATATGAACTTTATAGAAAAAAGTAAAGGCATCAAATGTTGGCAATGATGAGCTCAACACACGATATAATCGGTTTTGAAATGAAACGGGGAAAGAAAAAGATATTAGGAATTTTTTTTTATGAATTTACGTTTTGCGACATTTAAAGCGCTATAATTCGTGAAATATTAGCCCTATGTAAAAATGACAAAAGCAAAAATTATAGATAATTGTGTGTTCTATAAGTCTTAGGAAGGACTTTTTTATGGCGGGCTAACCGTTAACGAAATATAGCACGAAGAAAGTCATATATAAAGTTTGAAGCACTATAACTCTGAAGATATTAACTTTACAAAAAAAAATTCTGAATAAAAAAGTTAAATCACTTATTTATCTACAAAAAAGATTATATACATTTTTGTCGTAAAACGCATAGTTTCTGAGATATAGAATTAAACGCGTTTCCCTTCATTGTAAGTGAAGCATAAGGGTGGGGATGACGCCATTTTGAATTTAAGCTCATAAAAATATGTAAAAACATTTGGTAAAAAAAAATCGCGTGCGGTATTTTTTGCATTACGAAGGCCTTTTTTTCGACGTATTTACTGGACTACTACACAAGGAGGCGAAACGTGGTCATGGTCCGCAGCACAAGACATGCGGTGAGTTTGTGGATACGGAAGCTAGAATTTTAGGGGGGCAAGGAAAGGAACTGACAACAGAATGTTTCTCGCAGCATTGTCATCTTTCAAACATTTACGTCTAGCGCTACATTGAAGGATTTCCTTGATGCTTTGTATTTTAACTATTTCCTAGAACATTCAGTGTATTTTTTTAATGACTTCTAATTTCTCTTGATTTTAAATTTGTTTGCGATATTTTTAAAATAGGAACTTGGTTGAGGTTTTTTTTGGTTACGGATTTTCGATTTTTGAAGTGAAAACTTCTTTAGCCGCGTTGGGCACTTTTTGATAGGGGAAAATGTTATGGGTTCGCGTCACCGACATGCTCATGACTGGCGCACGCGCTCAATCGATTATAATCAAAAACTTTTTGATTTTGAATAAAAAAATAAATCTGACCGCCTACTATTATTCAATTAAGTATCGAAAATGAAAATATAAAACCAGTCATTTTGACTGATGTGTTAAATATCTGTTTTCCAAATTTGTTTGGATCCTTGATCCTGAAGATGTCTTCAGACGATAACAAAAGAAAAAAGGTCAAATGTTCTGCTTTTGTCAGAAACTCGTATGAAAAACGAAGAACCACTTGATGTTCCGAATTTCAACATTGTTGTAAGTTATAAAAGACCCGAAGTTCCAGCAGCAGGAGTAGCTATTTATCACAATACTCAAGATACGTCACACTTCATTACTTCATATATGGACATACATACTAAATTCACTAGAAGCATTGGTGTTAATGTTTCTGATATATGTATGCGTGTGCGGTTAGTAAGGAAATAAAACTGTTCGAGTTTATAATTAATTTTATTAGAGACGACCGTTCACGTCGCCGGTCGAGTAACAAGAGGGAAACAAGCGGTTTTTAACAATGCCAAAAAGGGAAGAAGCGGTTTAGTACTGCCACATCATTCCCCCCTTATAAAAAAATAAACTTATTTCTAAGGTATACATTCTGGTAAAGCAGTTAAATCAAAATATTTGTCTATACATTTACTTTTCCTTTATATTAAATCTATAATGTATTTTCTTTATACTTTTAAAGAAATCAAATTCATAATATATTCATAAATAAACTAAAAATTGTGTACATCTACTTTGTGTTTACTTAAATTCATGGTACATTTTCGCACATACATATGTATATAAAGAAATATAATTCATAACATATTCATAAAAAAAAATAATAAAATTCATAATATACATTTACTTTATGTTTACTTAAGTTCATTATAACCAGAACCTATCTTTCTTTTTGTACGCACTCCTAATTTTCATGTCTATATCTGCAAGTACTTTTTCATCTAAAACGTAAGCAGGCTTTAATCTGTCTATTGAAATAACTTGTACTTTGTCATTCTTCTGTATCTTAAAAAATTTATCGTGTTTTGCAAGGACCTTGTACGGACCTTCATATGGTGCATTTAAGGCTTTAATATCGATTTCTCGCCGTATAAATATGTACATGAGTGCACTCTTCCATGCCTTTTGGAATGAAGATATTATTTTGTTTATGAGGCTTTTTAACCTGTGGTTTGATCTTGCTGATTGTTTCTTGCAATTCTCTAGCAGTGGTGTTAGTAATTGCTGAATGCAAATTGTCTGTCGCTAAGAATTCACCTGGCAAACGTAGTGCTTGCCCATAGAGCAGGAAAGCAGGAGAAGTGTCTAAACTTTCGAGTAAAGCAGACCGTATACCTAAAAGTATCCAAGGAAGTGAATAATACCATTTTGGGGGTTCATTTAGCGCTTTAATTGCCGTTTTTAGTTGGCGGTGAAATCTTTCCACGAAACCATTTGCCTGGGGGTGGTATGTGGTAGTCTTTATATGATGATTGCCTAAAATATTTGACATCTCACGGAATAGGGACGACGTAAATTGAGTTCCTTGGTCTGTTGTTATAATATGCGGGACACCAAAACGTGCTATCCAGTGGTGAGGTTTGTGCAACATTTTCAACTATAATATTTTTAAGAGGTATTGCTTCTGGCCAATAGCAAAAGTGATTCTTAATGGTTAGGAGGTAAGTATAACCATTAGAAGGAGGTAGGGGACCTACTAAGTCCATATGTATGTAGGATTGCTGATTTGGTCACCCCTGAAATGGTTTAACGAACGCAGCCGCAAGCGGATGACAGAAGGTGTTGAGAAGAACCGGACTTGGTTTTTGGCTGTCATCAGAGCAGTAACGTTTCGAGACAAAGATATAGCAATAAAATAAAAGTTAAATTTCTAAATATCTTTTTATTTTTTTAACACTTTTTCCGCTCCCTGTTAAATCCCACAACTAAATTTGGGGGCTCAACCGGGATTAACAGGCAAAGAGCAACGAAAAGTGCTAAAATCGAGGATTTTAACCCCAGTGAACATTTAAGTGCAGGTGCCTCCATTACTGCAACAGGGTTTTCCAGAACCACATCACGATAAGTTTAGGCGGATTTAATTCAAGAAGCGAATAGGAGGAAAAGTGGAAAAAGCCTGGAAAATCGCAATAGTGAAAACAATAAGAAGTTGCGGTATATTTAGCGGCTATGGTGCATATGTGGAAGTGCAATAACGGAGACACAATAAGAAACCAGGAGAGAGAAGAAGGAGACAAAGGGAGAAGACCGTAAGCGAGACAGCGGTCACTTCGGATTTTGAGAGGGAAGTAATTTTTCTTTAAACTCGTGAAAAACAGACTTAACCTCTAATTTTAGTAATAATTAAAGAAAATCTTCGAATTGGTTAAATTTCATAATTTTCTCAACAAAAGTTTTTATAAAAAAAAAAACAAAAGCAGAAGAAGGTGATGCAAAAATAAGACGGCAGAGGAGACAGCTGGCACTGCGGATTCTAGAGGAAAGTATTTTTTCTTTAAACTTGAGTATGCGGACTTAACCGCTAATTTTAGTAACAACTAAAGTAAAATTTCCGAATTAGTTGGATTTCTTTCATTATTTCATAAAATAAGTTTTACAAAACAACCATTTAAGCTAAAATAGTTGATTTAAAATCAAGCGCCATTGAAGTGCGGAAATTGTGATAAAGCGATAAGACCGTAAAGCTGACAGTAAATTCGTTTAAACTCGTGTTTGCGGATTCAAATTCTAATTTTAATAAAAACCAAAGAAAATTTTCGAATTAGCTAGATTTCTTTAATAATTTCATAAAAGAAGTTTTATAAAACAAGCATTTAGGTTAGGTATTTACTGCAAGTAACAAGATGGGCAAAAGGAATGCGCTACGGAGACAGAGTACCGTTATTGAAAGGGATGAAGAGACTAATTCGTCGAGGGATGAAACCGCAATGTATCAGCAGATGATGAAAGAGTCAATGAGACAAATGGAAGTGCAAAACACCACCATGCGTACAATGTTGGAAAGTTTCGATAAACGAGACCGCGAACCTTCAAATAACAATCAGGCGAATAATGAGTCATGTTTAAATCATAGTAAATTTTCCTTTTCTGACATCGAGAATTCCCTTAATACTTTCAGTGGTCAAGATAATTACACTATTGACAAATGGGTGCATGATTTTGAAAGCGCAGCTTTTGTGTTTGGGTGGTCAGAACTACAAAAAGTCGTATTTGGAAAGAGACTCCTGAGTGGCACGGCTAAACTGGCAATTAGAAGTCAAGACGATCTCAACACATGGGAGCAGCTTAAGAATTTTTTGGGTGAAGAATTTAAAGAAAAGCCAAATAGTGCTCTAATTCATGACCAGTTAAGGAAGAGAAGAAAGTTACCAAATGAAACGCTTCATGACTATTTGCTAGCAATACGGGAGTTAGGAAACAGGGCTAACCTCGAAGAAACAGCATTAATCAAATACACGATTGACGGAATACCCGATGATGAACGAAATAAAGTCATGCTTTATGGTGCAAAGACCTTAGCAGAATTTAAGGAAAAGCTAGCTGAATACGAATCATTTTTGGAAAGAGTGCGAGCTAGATCCAGGCCATCAAATGCTCAAGGAAATCGGAGAAAACCGGAGGTTTCAGGCAGACCGCAGTCCAGGTGCTTTAAATGTGGAAGAATAGGTCATGTAGCAAGTAACTGTCCGGCGAAAGAGCAGGGTAACAAGTGTTTCTCGTGTAACCAATTTGGACACCAAAGTCCTGAATGTCCGTCCAAACGACAAGAAGACCGTAAGGGAATTGCATTGATGAAGAAGCCAAATTCTTTGCAAAACAATAGGTATAAAACAATTATCGCGAATAAACCTCTTCACTCTCAAGCTCACAGCGAAGAAATCGAAAAAAAGAATTTTTGAGAAAATGAGTCCACGAAGAAGAAGTCTATAAGAAGAAACCTAAAAAGAAGTTTACTTTGAAGTCTGCGAAGAAGAAATCTGCTTAAGATAGAAAGCCTACTAAGAAGTCCATAAAGAAGAAGCTTACGAAGAAGAAATCTGCTTAACAAAGAAAGTCTACGAAGAAGACCCTGCAGAAGGAGCTTAAGAAGAAGAGGCCAGAATGAAACGAGGTCCATTTCCCTTCAACGATCACATAACCAGTTTTTGATTCGCCAGGCGGTCGAATCGTCAGGAGAGCCGAGTGTAGGATTGCTGATTTGGTCACCCCTGAAATGGTTTAACGAACGCAGCCGCAAGCGGATGACAGAAGGTGTTGAGAAGAACCGGACTTGGTTTTTGGCTGTCATCAGAGCAGTAACGTTTCGAGACAAAGATATAGCAATAAAATAAAAGTTAAATTTCTAAATATCTTTTTATTTTTTTAACACTTTTTCCGCTCCCTGTTAAATCCCACATGTATGAGGTAAAATCTACCTTTTGGTATTTCGAAAGAGCCATAAGGTGATACTGTGTGACGAGTCACCTTACATTTCTGGCATTTTATGCATGTTTTTGCCCATAGGTTAATTTGCTTATTCATACGTGGCCAAAAATATTTAGAAGCGATAAGTTTGCGAGTGGTTCGAATACTGGGATGAGATAAATTGTGGAGTTTATCGAATATTGCCCTTCTTAACCCTTCAGGAACGTATGGTCTATTAGATCCGGTTGAAGTTTCACACCATATTTCTGTTTCTTCTACCGGTATGTAAATTTTTTGTAGTGAATATGAAGTTTTTGATTTTTTGTCGTCAACGTTTTCTATCATTGCTCTGAGTTCGTCGTCTGACGACTGTTCTATTGCTAAATACGGAATACTAAGAGGTTTATCTATAACTTCAATGAATGATCTCGAGAGAGTATCAGCAACAATATTTGTAACTCCTTTGACAAATCTAATGTCGTTAGTGAACTGCGATATGTAATCCAAGTGTCTAGTTTGTCTTGGGGATTTTTCGGAGTTAGAGAGTAGGGCTGAAGTTAAAGGTTTATGATCGGTGTATATTGTTAGCTCTTTGGTTTCTACGAGATGCCTAAAATGTTTGATTGCTAGAAACATTGCTAAGAGCTCCCTGTCGAATACCGAATATTTTTGTTCAGCTGGCTTGAGTCTTTTTGAAAAAAATGAAGGTTCCCAATTATTTCCGTTTTTTTTGCTGCAATACGGCTCCGACTGCATCACTGGAAGCGTCTGTGAACAAGCTTAATTGGGAATTATGATTAGGATGAACTAATAGAAGTTGGTTTCCAAAGCTGCTTTTTATATTTTTGAATGCAGTTTCATGATCTTCTGACCAAAGGAATTCGTTACTGTCTTTTGCTTTCTGTGTCTTTTTTGAGTTTGCATTCCTCAATATATCGTACAATGGAATCGATAATTGTGCTATTTTGGGTATAAACCGGTGGTAAAAATTTACCATACCCAAAAAAAGTTGCAGTTTCTTAACTGAGGAGGTGGAAGGGAATTCACGTATTGCTTGAATTCTTTCTTGTGAAGGGGACAAACCCTGAGGAGATACTCTATGGCCTAAGAAATCGACTTCGTGTACACCGAATACGCATTTATTGGGGTTAATATTGATACCGTATTCTTGCAAACGTGAAAATAAAATACGGAGGTGTCGTTTGTGATCTTCGGAAGACCTGCTTGCAATTAAGATGTCGTCCAGGTAGAAAAAAATGAAATCTAAATCGGAAAGAATCTGGTTCATGAATCGTTGAAAAGTTTGTGCTCCATTTCTTACGCCGAAAGGCATGCGGAGAAACTCAAATAAACCAAATGGTGTAATAACTGCCGTTTTGTAGATGTCTTCCTCCGCCACTGGTATTTGGTGGTATGTGCGGATAAGGTCTATTTTTGAGAATATTTTACAATCCTTTAGGTTTATATTGCAATCTTGTATATTAGGTAAGGGGTACTTATCAAAGATAGTTGCGGCGTTTAGTTGTCTGTAGTCGCCACAGTGTCTCCATTCATTTGGGGATCTCTTAGCGACCATGTGTAAAGGCGAAGCGACGGGGGAGGATGAAGGTTTACATATTCCTAACCGTATCATGGTGTCAAATTCTGCTTTCGCGATTTTGTATCTTTGAGGGTCAAGTCGTCTAGGACGGGCCGAAGGTAATGGTCCTTGCGTAGTAATGTAATGTACCACGTTGTGAGGTACCCTTTTGTTGAAATCTGGTGGAGAAACTAGTGACGGAAATTCTTTTAGTAATAAACCGAATTCATCCTTAATCACACACAATTTGGGAGAGAGTGAAGCGAAACGTCGTGTAATACCATTTACCGTGATTGCAGTTAACTTATCTAATAGTTTTTTTCCGCGGACGTCGACGAGTAGGTTATACTTGTACAAGAAATCGGCTCCCAGTATGGCATGGTCAACGCCTGCTACACAGAAAAAATGATCGAAAGTGCGTCCAAGGTTCAGGCCTAATGTCAAAAGTTTAAAACCGTATGTAGCAATCGGTGAACCGTTTGCTGCAGTAAGTCCGAATTCGGATTTATTTCTGAGAAAAGGATATTGTCGTTTAGGTATTACTCCGGTATCAATAAGAAATGAAATATTTGTAATATTATCGGTGATGAAGAGGCGGTAAGGGTTTTTGCTTGGCTTCGTTGCCGCTGTCGAAGCTGCTACTATTCGTTTTTTGTTTGTTTACCAGAGTTGTTCTTGTATCTGTTACACGGTGGGTTACATTTTGTGGCGTTGTTGCCAAAGCGCTTATGATACCAACATAAGTTAGAGTTTGTTGTGGAAGGGGTGTGATGCCTGAAATTATTTCGCGTGCGACTTCTATTTCTGAATCTTGGTTGCCTAAGCTCCAAGTTTTTTAAACGGGCTTCTAATCTGCTAAAGCGTTCTGTGGTATCATGAGGGTAGGTGGAGCAGTTTGCGTTTTGCTTTATAGCTGAAATGTGTGGACTAGCCGCTGTGTCGAAAATCTTATCCGCTATTTTAAATAACTCTTCTATTGACTGTGAAGTGTCTATAGCGATTAAACATGTTTGTATATTACTTGGGAGTTTATTAAGCCAAAGCTTTTTTAGAAAGGATTTGTTTATTAAACTATTGTCGCCCGCTAAGGATTCCATTCGCCTGTAAAGTTCAGAAGGCTTGGAATCTCCAAGATCCATTCTGTTTAAGAGAGCGTCTAACCTACGCTCTTCCGTGTCTCTACTCCTCAACAAAAGCTGTTCCTTTAATAATTCATATTTATTGGCTATGGGTGGGCGTAGCAATATATCTGCGACCAGCTCCATAGTTTCAGCGGATAAGGATGAAACGAGGTAATCGTATTTAGTGTTTGAGGTAGTTATTTTAAATTGAGTCTCTACCTGAATAAACCACAAATCTGGCCTATTTCCCCAAAAAGGCGGTATCTTTAAGCTAGACACGAAAGGCTTTACATCGTCGTCGACTGCATTTTCATCGCCGATATTGTCTTCGTTTTGTGCCATTTTTATTTATTAACGAGGGAAAATCGATAAAAGCTAAAAACGACCGTGTGTATCGGAAATTATTTCTATTGTTAAAATTGGTTATACGTTATGTTATTATACTTGCAGAAGTAAACACTTTAACTAGTGGGTATTTTCGATTTAAAAGATAATTTTAATTAATTGCCGAAAATATTTGTTTGCGCAAAAACTTAGAAAAAAAACTTAAGCTTAAACTTAAAAAAAACTTACTGATTTAAAATTTACAATTTGGAATTCCCTTTTTAAATTCTTTTATTTAACTTGCACTGTTTGTCGTCAAATCTTGGAAGTTAAATTTGACCCACTTCCCGGTTTCGGATAGAGCTGAAATTTTGCATACGCGTTTAGTTTGGATGACAATGCAATCTGGCCATTTTGTAAAAATATCAAGATAGCGGTTCCAAAATGGCGCCCGCTTTTATTTTACTTACACTGTTTGTCGTCAAATCTTGGGAGTTAAATTTGACCCACTTCCCGGTTTCGGATAGAGCTGAAATTTTGCATACACGTTTAGTTTGGATAACAATGCAATCTGGCCATTTTGTAAAAATATCATGATGGCGGTTCCAAAATGGCGCCCGATTTTTGAAATTGTGCTCCGCGGCCCTTTGAAATGGGTATCAAATGAAAGGATATGACAGGTAGAACACAATAAGCTATGTGGCGTCATTCCAAATCCAAAATGGCGGACAACACTTACACTGTTTGTCGTCAAATTTTGGAAGTTAAATTTGACCCACTTCCCGGTTTCGGATAGAGCTGAAATTTTGCATACACGTTTAGTTTGGATGACAATGCAATCTGGCCATTTTGTAAAAATATCAAGAAGGCGGTTCCAAAATGGCGCCCGATTTTTGAAATTGTGCTCCGCGGCCCTCTGACATGGGTATCAAATGAAAGGATATGACAGGTAGAACACAATAAGCTATGTGGCGTCATTCCAAATTCAAAATGGCGGCCAACACTTACACTGTTTGCCGTCAAATCTTGGAAGTTAAATTTGACCCACTTCCCGGTTTCGGATAGAGCTGAATTTTTGCATACACGTTTAGTTTGGATGACAATGCAATCTGGCCATTTTGTAAAAATATCAAGATGGCGGTTCCAAAGTGCGCCCGATTTTTGAAATTGTGCTCCGCGGCCCTCTGACATGGGTATCAAATGAAAGCATATGACAGGTAGAACACAATAAGCTATGTGGCGTAATTCCAAATTCAAAATGGCGGCCAACACTAAATTGCGGAAAGCTTATAATAGACTAAAAAGTAGAAAATATAACCGATCAACTTCCAATTTTGCACACACTCGTAATTCGGGTGGTTAATGTGTATGAATGATGAGATGAATAGTTGAGTTAAGGGTGAGTTGATAATAAAGAAGCAATACACGTTACAAAAAATCAAAAACAAACACAGAGATGCTGCTGTCAACTAAATTCAACTACTCAAATACTGAACTCATGTCCGTATGCATAATTTCAACTAAACTCAGGTAGCAGAGCTGAGTCGAGTTCAGTCAACCTTAACCCAACTCGACTCCCGTTTACATGTAGTTAGACTTGGGTTCAACTTGAGTTCAACTCATCATGTATAAGTACTAAATGTAATCTGATCTTTTTGTAAAAAAATCAAGAAGAAGGTTCCGAGATGGCGGCCGTTTTTGCAATTATGTTCCACCGAGCCCACGACATGGGTATCAAATGAATACAGTAAACTGTGTGACGTAATTTTAAATCTACTGGAATTGCCATCATAAAATGGCGGAATACATATAATAAACTAAAAAGTAGAAAATAAAATAAATGGTTAAAAAAATTTTTTAAAAAAAATTCTTTTCATTAACTAAGAAATGTCCTGAAAAGTAAAAAATAAAAAATATTTTAAAGAAAGCGTGAAATTTCAATTTTAATGAAAAAGTTAATTAAAAGAATGGCGCATTTTTCATCAAAAATTGAAAATATAACTGTAAATCGCGTGAGATTTACAATAACCCTCAATTTTTTGCTTTGTTAATTTCAAATTCTAACAAAATTTTTTGATGAAAAATGCGCCATTCTTTTAATTAACTTTTTCATTAAAATTGAAATTTCACGCTTTCTTTAAAATATTTTTTATTTTTTACTTTTCAGGACATTTCTTAGTTAATGAAAAGAATTTTTTTAAAAAAATTTTTTAACCATTTATTTTTTTAATTACTTTTTTGTGTGTTGTGATAGGTGGATGTTTTTATGTTGCTCTGGCTGGATACATTATGTTGCTCTGGCTAGATAGGTTTTAATATTCCTCTTTTTCTCTTCTATTAATAGCTGTTTATTTGTGTTGTATATTTTATTAGTAGCATGGTGAGAAAAAAAAGAAATGATTAGAAAAAATATTGAAGGTATATAAAAAATTATCTGTTCCGATGCTGCTGCTGTCAGTTTTTAGATTGTCCCAGTCGCTATTGTTTTTTTTTCTGTTGTTGCTGCTATTTCTGCTGTCAACTTATGATTTTTAGCTCACATTCCAAGTGTTAAAGAACTGCGTATGAGATTTTTCCCCTTTATCCGTAATTAGGAGCTGGTTGCAAAAAACGTGCCACTTGTTTTTACGATCGAATATTTTTGACAATTGATAGGCACATTAACCTTTAAACCCGGTGTTATTGTTGTTGTGTGATCACATTATATTAGAAATTTCTCCATGTAAGCGCACTTTGAACTAAAAAAAATGCACTTTTTACGAAATGAATTGAGTTTTGTCGGTTTAGTTTTATGTATGTAACTGCTTTTATTAACTTCGCCTCTTTAAGGCCCAAAAACAATTTTTTAATTCTTATTACGGTAATTTTTCACTTATTCTTTTGTTATTGGTTTGCCGCATGAACTTTTTTGTGTATTTTTTTTGTTCATTTATTCACTTAAATCTTCCATTTTTTTTAAAAAGCATTTTATATCCATTGTCATCCGGACTATACCTTTTACGCTATATTTTTACTAAATAATTTTGGCTGTCGATGGATGATTATTATGCCGATATTAATTTTCACTTTTGGACACATGATGATGGCCTGGGTGCCTCCTTGGCATCGTCGGTTTCGCCTTTGTTTCTTGTGTTAACTGTTTTTTTTTTTTTTTTTTTTAATTTGTTATTATTCCTTTTTTTTTAAATTACTTTTTGGTGTTTGTACTCGTTAAAAAAACTCTTTGTCGGGGTCACCAATATATGTGCGGTTAGTAAGGAAATAAAACTGTTCGAGTTTATAATTAATTTTATTAGAGACGACCGTTCACGTCGCCGGTCGAGTAACAAGAGAGAAACAAGCGGTTTTTAACAATGCCAAAAAGGGAAGAAGCGGTTTAGTACTGCGAAGCGGTTTAGTACTGCCACAATGCGAAATATGCGTTGCTCGTTGCAGTTCCGAGAATGGGCAATACATATTAATGGTTGCCGTTTATATTTCGCTTGGAAAATCTATGAGACAGATACAACAATTTTTATTCGAAAATTTGATGATTTATACAAAAGAAGGTTCTGAAATTCTCGAAAAAAGATTCGGCGAAAAATATGATGTACCGATGATTTTAAGTGGAGACTTCAATATTAACTTTGCAGATGATAAAAATCTACCATTAATTGAATTTTTAAATGCAACACTTAATTTAAATATGTCCAATGATCGGAAACTTAGTACTACCAAATATAAAACGACGATCGATGCGGTTTTTACGCGATACTTAGATAAATTTGAATCAAACATTTTCATTTCTTACTTTAGTTACCATAACGATTGTATCTTTTTTACAATAAGTGCTAATGAAATAGGATGGTCAAAACTGCCACAATTATTACATAACTTAAAAAATAATTCTGAGATATCGGTTGAAGATGCAGCAGCATTAAATTTTATAGAAAAAAGTACACTTATTGTCCTAATGAAAATACTGCAATCCAAAAGATTTAGTCCTTTCAAGAAATATAGAATTTTGTATTACTTCAAAAAAATCGAATTTCAACATCTCTGCCGTGCAAAGGACAAAAGACCTAAATGCAAAAAGCTCGATTTGAGTAAAACGCGTTTCAAGTGTTTTTTTGTTACTTTCTGTAAAATAAGAAAATAAAAATGAAGTTTTTTCAAATTATCTAAACTTAGATAATTTGAATAAACTTCATTTGCATTTTCTTATTTTACGGAAAGTAACAAAAAAACAACTTGAAACGCGTTTTACTCGAATCGAGCTTTTTGCATTTAGGTCTTTTGTCCTTTGCACGGCAGATCTAAGTTCTAAGTTTTCACTTCTATCGGCAGTTCCTATAACTGCCAATTTTTATTTTTTTATTTTCTGGTATTTCGGTATAACTAGAATGATTTTACAAACGAATTTAAGGAATTATTCTATATTTTATTTTATTTATAGAATTTTCGCTTTTGCCTTTAAATGTTGGATTTTGGCTTTAAGTAAGGTCTTTTGTTGTAGATATGTTGTGGGCGTAGATTTTTGGCCACAGTTTTTTGTAAAAAATACAAAAAAGTAGCATACCTTGGGGAGTTGTTTGCATCATCCAAAGTTGCAAAGCGCATAAACATGCTGAGCCATATCTGAAATTCTTTCGATTTCCAAAATCTGGGACAAGCCCTTTTCATAAATGCTTGTAAATTAACATCCCCGTCCACAATAAAAAATGCGTACGTCTGCTCAAAACATTGCGGTAGTAGTTGTTTTGGTAAAAGGGTAGAAATTTCTCAAGTGAGCTCATGATTTTCGACGTTGAAAGCAAAATTAAAACCAAGCTGCAAAAAATAATCTACTTGGTAGTCTCAAGTCACGCCATGAATATTTTTGGAAAAAATTAATTTGTTTATGAATAATGGTGGATTGAATATTTTGGCATCGATTGATTGTAAAATTATTTTCTCGTAAACGATACGATGAAAATTATTGAAAATTTGGGAAAATGTTGTGAAATAAATACGATTTACTTTAGTGTGCGGAACAACATAATAATTTATTATTGTTACTAATTTTTATCATTTTTTTATAAACAAATACTGATTTGGCCCTGTTCTCAATGCAATATTCGAAATTTTTTTCGAGGACTGTAATCTATGAAGAATCACGATTAAAATACCGTTTCAAACTTTTTGTGATCGCTCTTCGGGTTGGTAAAAAATACTATTGTTTATAGTCCACTCAAAACGCGAGGGGGGTGTTCCAAAATAACACCGTTAAGAAAATCGAACCCTAAAGGTTTTTGGGTTCGCTGATCACGAAAATCGAGGTCCCGCGGTCCTAAAATTAGGGGGTCACCCCTAAAAATGCAAAAAACACCCATTTTTAGGGGGTTTTCGCGATTACTTCAGTAATAATGAAAACTAATGCGATGAAATGCACTTTTTTTAATATTTATTTGCGAAGGTGGTTGAATTATACTAAATTAAGGCGAACTTTATGGTAAGGGGTACTCCTAAAGGGTTGAAACTACCCCTAAATCGACCATAAATGGCAAAAATTGTAAATATTTTTTTTTGTTTTCAAGTTTATGCTTCAAATTCGATTCTGGGCGTACTGTCAGGCAAAAATACATTATTTTCAACCCTTAAGGGGTTAAAACTACCCCTACTACCTATAATAAAAACAACTTAATATAAAAAAATTGCAAACATTTTTTTTTGCTTTTTGTTTGAAATTTGGCTCAAAAGGTATTATCAGCAAATTATTTTTTTCAACTCTTAATGGGGTAAAACTACCCCCACATTAAAATTGTAATTGGAACAAGTTTAAATTTATTGCTTTGCATTAAAATTTTATATTTAATGAAATATTATTAAAACATTTGGAAAATTGTTAACCCTCTTGAAGGAGTTAAACCTTAGGGGTACCCCTTACCATACAGTTCGCCTTAATTTAGTATAAATCAACCACATTCGCAAATAAATATTAAAAAAAGTGCATTTCATCGCATTAGTTTTCATTATTACTGAAGTAATCGCGAAAACCCCCTAAAAATGGGTGTTTTTTGCATTTTTAGGGGTGACGCCCTAATTTTAGGACCGCGGGACCTCGATTTTCGTGATCAGCGAACCCAAAAACCTTTAGGGTTCGATTTTCTTAACGGTGTTATTTTGGAACACCCCCCTCGCGTTTTGAGTGGACTATAAACAATAGTATTTTTTACCAACCCGAAGAGCGATCACAAAAAGTTTGAAACGGTATTTTAATCGTGATTCTTCATAGATTACAGTCCTCGAAAAAAATTTCGAATATTGCATTGAGAACAGGGCCAAATCAGTATTTGTTTATAAAAAAATGATAAAAATTAGTAACAATAATAAATTATTATGTTGTTCCGCACACTAAAGTAAATCGTATTTATTTCACAACATTTTCCCAAATTTTCAATAATTTTCATCGTATCGTTTACGAGAAAATAATTTTACAATCAATCGATGCCAAAATATTCAATCCACCATTATTCATAAACAAATTAATTTTTTCCAAAAATATTCATGGCGTGACTTGAGACTACCAAGTAGATTATTTTTTGCAGCTTGGTTTTAATTTTGCTTTCAACGTCGAAAATCATGAGCTAGCTCACTTGAGAAATTTCTACCCAAAAAGAAATTAAAAATAGGCTCAATACCTTCCTTGATATTTGTAAACTCTTCAATTAATGAATATGAGGAAAGGCTACAGTCAATTTTTCAGGGCAAAAGTATGAAAGCAGGAATCTAATCTAGGACTTGCAATTGCAGGATTTATCTGTTTTAGAGTCATAGAAGTAAGATAGTATTATAAGATAGAGTAAATATTTAGCCCGCAAAAATTTTCTGCAAACAATGTTTGGAAGATGAAAAAAAGTATGTTACAACCGCAAACGATAATTCTGGTTTGTTGAGGAAATATAAAGAGTTTGTAATAAAAAAAAACGAAAGACTTCAGGAATAAAAAAACAAGACCGAAATGGAGCACTTAAAGAAAATGTGTAAGAAAACACTCAATTATCATATCGATAAAACACCCTTTGTTTCCGCTGAAAGCAAAGCTTTTCGAAAATGATTTTAAAATGAAAAAGAGAAATTGCTAGCACAATGCATACATTATACCTATATCCTCTTCTTTTTAGAAATATATGAGAGAAATTTAATTTGCCCTCTATTCGGGCAATACAAAGATGGTTGCCTACTAAATGCATTCCGCCTAGTATAAATGAATATATGAAACCTTCCGGGAACATAAGTATATTGGAATGGTCTGCTGACAGGAGAGAATCCGTCTTGATTTAACAAAATTAAATATGTCGAATGGCAGACTTAAATTTTTAGAATTTTAAACAATCTTTAGATATAATTTTAATTTACTTACAAAATATATATCCGTCATATTGAAACATATTTAATTTTTAAATTTAAAAATTTGGTCTCGACAGAATTTAAGGCAATTTTATAACTAAACGAATAGTTTAACGAAAATATTCAAGTTTCATAAACTCCACGCTTGGGAATTATCGTTTGTTCAAAAAATTAGCTATTGGGGCACGCTGTGCTTGGCGTGGGGTATAATAACTTGAGAACATATTTATCTAGTTAACTAAAATTTTATGCACATGCAATTTACAGAGTTATTCATTCTGCTATTCTCGATTAGCAAATGGTGGCTGAACAAAATGGACTGAACACCTACGCAGGACCGGTTTTAGGTATTGTAGCGCCCCGAGCGAGATATTTTTATGCGTTCTTAACTTTTTTTAGGTACCTACTTATGTTATTATGCCCAAATTATACAATCACCCGAGTACAAATAAAAGATGGCCTTACAATGGGTGAGCACCGGCTGCTGGGGAGCACATACAGGCTCACGACGGCTAAACTTGATCAAAAGATTTAAATGGCCGAGTGCTGAGCAGTACATATTGGCATACGACGGTAAATTTGAACCAAACAAAGAATCTTCATAAAATGTATTGTTGAATGTGCATAATGGGAACATGATCATTTTCGTTGTGTACAAACGTCTTTTGGAGTGTTCAAGAGAAACAGCTCGCCAGACGTGGGTTTGTTTTTCAGGAAGTGTGTTGTACTAGCTGCTGTTGGTTTCTGTTTTAGTGGGGAATGTTCTTATTTCATGCCCAACGACTATGTTTTAATCAGGGTTGGTGTTCGCCCGTTGTTAGGCCATATAAGATACCATCGTCGTCGGCCAAACTTCGCGCAAATTGCGTTAACACAGAAAATATGATAATGGTAAGATAAGGCGGCATTATGCGTTAGTTCGTAAAAGCAAGTGGAAAGAAACAATTTATAGTTTTGATGCTACTTTTCCCATCTATAGAATAGTTTATCTATGGTATTATGAACAAATGGTATGCCACAACCCACAGTAATTTGTTATGTAATCTATTCCTGGGAAAACGAAAACCTTTTATTAAAAAATAAAGAAAAATAACGTACGTACATGCTTCCAATATAAATAAGCAAATTGCAATCAATAAACATTCCGGTCATAAACATTTAAAGTTCCGATTAAGTTGCGTTTATTACAAAACCGCGCAATAATTGGCTTTTTCGGAGGACGAGCCGGTTTTGTTTTTGTACATTAAGCCCATCTACTCTATTGAGTGAGCGAAGTATAGAAACTTCTATAAATCTCTTTTATGTTTAAACCAAAAAGAAGAAAATAATTACATGGATTCTCTTATACCTCTCTCAGTTGAATTCACAAGCAGGATTGGAGAGCTATGACACTTCCGAGGATACTCGTGTGGCTCTCAAAGGCTGCTATTGCCCTGCACTGGTTTATTGCTGGAAACTGAAGACAATAGTGGCAAGACTTTTACGTTTTTCCAATCACAAACTTTGTTTATATCCTGTACATATCCGGCGTTGTATGTTATTTTGTATTTTGGAGGTGTTATCATGTAATAACTAAATAAATTAACACATTACTGGATCTCGGCGGCACACCTTGGAATATTACCCCCTCGGGCCGTCGCCCGGGTTCGCCCCCTAAAGCCAGTACTGCACCTACGCATAGTAATAAAAGTAATTTTGCCTTTGAGAGACCGTCTGTCCGTCCGACTGTCCGTTCGTCTGTCCATCCGTCTGTGCCCGTTTCTTCTCGTCTGTACTGAACGCATTTATTTAGGGAGCTGACATTTTTTTACACGGCTTTCTAAAAAAATTGTAAATACTTTCATTTTCGTCTAGCCGTCTTAACATATATACATATATATATATATATAGATTTTCGAGGGATATCGAATCAGACCACTATTTGCGGGTCCCTTTTCGTCCCTCTGCCTAGAGTCATCTTATTGGGGTTGCAGTGGGTTGTCCCATTGCTCCCTTACTTCGACTCCCCTAGTTATTGCAAGCAGCTGATTGAAGGGAGTCTGCCTCATGTCCTCCATCCAATGGAGTCCAGTTATGGCAGCCCTTTTCCTCGCCACCGCCGGACAGTGACACACTATGTGTGTGGCCGTCTCAGGTTCCTCCAGGCACATCCGACAGGTGTCATCCTCCAGAATTCCCATTCTTTTTAGGTGATACCTGAAACATCCGTGTCCTGTAATCAGTGCCACCAACCATCTGAGGGTTCTCCTTTGCATATGCAGGATCCTTCTTCTGGCTGCGGTAATCGGCAACGTAAGCACCATCTTAGCCTGCCTACACGTGGTCATAGCGTCCCACCGTCTCCGGTGTTCCTCAGCGACCCATTTCTCGATGTAGTTCCTTACCAACCCTCTTCCAATGGCAGAGTATGGCTCCGGTCCCCAGAATTCCGAGGTTGACCCCTGTTTTGCCAGGTTGTCAGCCTTTTCGTTCCCATCGATGCCTGTATGTCCTCTAACCCAAGCTAGCGTCACGTTGTTTTGTTGCGCACACCTGTTCAGTTTTTGGACACATTCCAACGCCAGAGACGCATTAATCTCTGTCTGGTTCATGCGCTTAATCACAGCCTGATTGTCCAGTGCTATAAGAATACTTCTTCCCTGCACCTGACCCTCATTTATGTGATCCAGCGCGTGCAGCAGAGCAAGCATTTCCGCCTGGTAGACTGAGATGTAATTCCCCAAAGCCAGAGAGCAGGTCAGATTTAAGTCCTCCGAGAAGACCCCCGCACCTGCTCTGCCGTCAATCATGGATCCGTCCGTGAAGATATATATGTCTTCCGGTCTCCCTTCCGGGAGCGTTCCGTTCCCTATGAGGGTTTTATGATACCTTTCGGTCACCCTAATTTTTGTGATCCCTTCCATGGGCATCATGAGCTCCCTAATCCCTTTAATGCGATCCAGGATCTTCATGTGCCCATATAAGGTTCCTGACGCCTGCCATGCGGCATCCCGTCTCATCCGAATCGCTGAGGCTGCCGCAGTCTTCATCACCTGGAGATCTAACGGCAGCAGGCCTAACAGCGCCTCCAATGCCGCGGCGGGTGTGGTGCGGAAAGCACCGCTCACACCTACGCTGGCCATTCTTTGCACCTTGTCCAAATGCCTCTTGACGGTTTTCTGTGTGGCTTTAGTCCACCAGACCACCGAGGCATAAGTTATGATGGGTCTCACCATCATGGTATATGTCCAGTATGCTAACCTTGGTGAGATACCCCACCTTAGTCCACATACTCTTCTGCACTGGTGAAGCACCCTTGTCGCCTTCTTAATCTTCTCTTCAACGTGGTATTTCCAGGTTAGTCGCGAGTCCAAGTATACACCCAGATACTTGACCATCCCAGACACCTTGATCCTCGATCCAAAAAACATGAGGGGCTGAATATCCAGATCTTTAATCTTCCTAGTGAAAATTATCGCGTCTGTCTTATTGGCATTTATGGTGAGGCCCTGTTCCGTACACCACTGCTCAACCACTTGGAGTGCATTCCTCATGATATCTGCCGTAGTGCTCATAAACTTGCCACGTGCCACAATCGCTACATCATCTGCATACCCAACGGTATGCACGCCCATTACCTCTAGCCGCCTGAGCAGAGTGTCCACAGTGATGTTCCACAGGAGAGGCGATAGGACCCCGCCCTGTGGGCATCCCTTGCTGACCCTCCCTCGAAGCCGCGAGTCTCCTGTCTGAATCCTTACCGCTCTGTTTTCAGCATGCTGTCCACCCACCTTACAATCATGGGGCTGACCTCGCGCCTCACCAGAGCGTCTTTGAATTTGTTGAACTGTATCTTGTCGAAGGCGCCTTCGATGTCCATAATAACGGCCATCGCTATGCCTCCGGTATACAGTTCCCCCTCGGCTACTCGCACCAGTTGGTGAAGTGCCGTTTCTGTAGATCTGCCAGCCTGGTAAGCGTGCTGGCTTCTACTTAAAGGGTGCCTCCTTAGCATAGTACTCTCCAGGTGGTCTGCCACCACTCTTTCCATTGTTTTCAACAGAAAGGATGTTAGGCTGACTGGCCTGGAGGACTTCGCCTCGGTGTAGTCCTTCTTGCCTGGCTTAGGGAGAAATACCACTTTGGTTTCCCTCCACACCGCCGGAATGTATCCTGTTGCTAGACAGGTAACGAATATTCCCCTAAGCCTGGGTGCAATGATTTCTTTGCCCCATTGAAGCAGCGCAGGGAATATTCCGTCACGCCCCGATGTCTTGAAGGGAGAGAATGTGTCTATTGCACGTCTCACCCCTATCTCCGTCACCACCCCGTTAGCCTCCTCTCGGTTCATCCTTGTAGCCATTCTGTTAAGAATAGTCCAAGATTTACCCGAGATATAGCTGCCAGGAAAGTGAACTTCCATCAGGATCTTGTTGGTTTCCTCCAGCGTCTCCGTCATCCTCCCCGACGGGTCACGAACGAGTCCGACTTTGGAGACCGGGTCCCTGGAGATCATTTTCTGAAGTCTGCTGGCCTCAGATATGCTCTCCATGCTCGAGCAGAAGTCCCTCCACGACTCCCTTTTCCGTCGGCGCAGAGTTTGTTTCATTTCTCTTTTCTTGGCTTTGTAATTCTCCCAGACAACCGGGGCATTGCACCTCATCGCTTGGTTGAAAGCCCTTCTAACCTCTTTCTTCAGTTTCTCCAGCTCCCTACACCACCAGGGTGTGGGGTCATGGTCATCCACTGACGTAAGAGGACACGCCACTCGAAAAGCGTTCTCTATCGCTGTCTGCAGGACATGCAACTGAGACTCCGCTTCTCTTGTGGTTTTCGGTGCCCTTGGCACGCGCTCCCCGAGATTCCTGCGCAACATTTCAGTATATCTAGACGTGTCCGTGTTGCGGGGAATTCTCGTTGTTCTAATTCCGTCTCCCCTGCCCGGGGTTCCGTACGCTATCTCAAATGAAATGGCTCTGTGATCTGACATAGTCGTCCGATCCATCACCTCCCAGTTGGTCAATCTTGTCAACATCCGGTTGCTGCATAGAGTTATATCTATGACTTCCCTTCGTCTAGCATCGACGAAGGTTGGTTCTACCCCTCTATTTGCAATAACTAGATTGTTGCATTCCACAAATTCGAGCAAAGCCTCTCCTCTATGGTTGTCGTCGGTGCTTCCCCACACCGTGTTGTGTGCATTTACGTCGCAACCAACTATTAACCCTGTGCCTTTTTCGCCACAGGTAATAACCAGAATTTCCAACTCCCTGGTGGGCGGAGGATCTGGCGAATCGTACGGAAGGTAGGCTGAGGCTAGAATGAAAGCCCCACTTCCAGTACCTACGCGTACTGCTGTGAGATCTGGTGTGCACAAGTGCGGCAGTAAAACCGCCTGCACTCCGTGTTTCACCAGCACACACGTCCTCACTCTTTCATTCGCATTGGGAACGTACAGAGTGTCAAAGCTCCCAGATAGTCCCCTAATCCGACCCTTGTAGATCCAGAGTTCCTGTATGAGAGCAATATCCAGCTTCATCTCACCGAAGCCTCGCGTCATCATTGCTGATGCTGCTCTGCTATGGTGTAGATTCAACTGGCAAACCTTTAATTGCCGGAACTGGCCCACCTCCCGCCCAGCTGACGAGGATTCCATTTCACTGGTCCCCTTGTTCAGCTGCCTTTCAGGCCGGCTCTACCATTTCCTCCGGCTTGTCCTTCTGGAATCGCACGTAGGCAAGGTCCAGCCCGCAGTTGAGTTTCCCCCCTGCACGCCTGACCGCCTCCGCCTCCTCCTTCGGACACCATACGGTGAGAATGGTACCGCCGTTTTTCGCGTCACCATATCTGCCTATGCGACTGACCCTCCACTTAGAAGTGTCCGTCACACAGGCATTTTGACGGCGTAATCTGGCTAGGATGGTTTCCTTGCTCTCCGGCGAACCGGGAACTCGGATGATCATCCTCCTCACATCCTTAAGGATGTGAAGGCGCTCCACTCTCAGATTGACTCCTTCCCATAGGTCAGTCATCTTTCCGACAGCTTCGTACAGCCAGGCCTTGGATTTTTGGTTCACGCACCTGAGTGCAATGACCCCGTCCTCCAAGTCTACCTCGGTAATACCGATGTCGCCAGCGTTGTCAGGCAGAGAGTCTAGTGCCTTGAGCAGGGCCGCTTTAAAAACGGTTACCTGCTTCGTGCCCAGACCCTCCTCCCTTCCATCGTCGGTCACACCCAAATGGAGGTCACAGCCTGCTATGCCTGCGTAGGTATTCTCCGCCACAGGCTCCGCACGCACGACCCCCGAGACAGAATGGTTGACTCCTCCCTGTTTTACAGGTTGAGGTAGTCCACCCTTCCTTTCCCTGGCCTTATCCTCCCCTTCGACAGTAGAACCCACGGCTGAGGTGCAGAGACTTTCACCTCTAAACCTCTTCGAGGGTCCCACCTCCTCCGGAGTGGACTCGGCCGATCCCCCAACAGAGGAAGTTGCCTTCTTCTGTCTTTTGCGCTCCCTCTTCTTCTTCTGCTCCAGCTGCTTTTGCAGCCTCACTTCCGAGTCGGATTCCTGCGCTAACGTAGGCCCAGAGCCGGCTGACCTCTTGACACATTGCTGCATCGCATTGTCCACCTTCTCTGAGCATACCTCCAGGTTCAGCTTCACTAGCTCGCTCGCCGCCGCTTCTACGCTTTCCTGCGTGACTGCGTTGACATGCGAGTCGTCCACTTCCCTGTTCCTCGTAAGCAATAGATGGCCTCCCCCAGAATCCATGAGGCCGACCTCCGTAGAGGGTGGATTTCCCTGTCTTGCAGGTTTACCACCTGGGGTACAAATTTTCTTTGTTGTATCCATTGCTTTTAAGTATCTATCTTAGTCAGGGCGTCCTAACGGGACCACAAAGCCTCACCACCACGTCAAGGTGTAGATACATCGGTGAGGAGCCGTCTTAACATTGTTGTGAGACCAATTATAACTATTCTTCTTGTTATATTAAGATTGTAGATTTGAGTCTGAAAAGGGCTTAATTACATCACAATTTTTTTAGCTTTTTCGATAACCTAATACAAATAATACTTTAAAAATAATCTATATATGTACATATGTATATAAAAATGAATACATATTTATGTTGTGTGTAATCGAGGTTTGAAATATGAAATGACTGTTTGAGAGCTGCTTGTGTGCAATGGCGCTTGAAAAAAAAATTGTCGATATTCCTATTGGGGAATATTTTAGGTATTCGCATAAAATATACATACATACATATATGATTTGTATACGAAATCGGTTTGTTTTTTAAATGAAATAAAAAAAGTGAAATCGTTCTGAAAAAAGGAACGCAGCAGCTAGCAGGATAGTGGTGTCAAATTGTAAACGGATTAAACTAAACGTAGCTGGGCTTCCTTTTGAACGGGCTAAAATGGTTTGGACTAAACCATTAAAATAATATTTTCTTTGCTTCCCTTCTAGTTTTATTGAAGTGATATATTCAATCATTTCTTCCAGGAATTGCTTTACAAACCCTTCTCTTCTTAATCTGGCCTTAAAACTATTTTTACAAAATGGATTTTTGCTGTTTAAGCAATCTATTAATTTGTTTATTTCTGCAATGAATTCAGCTGTGGATTTCGCCTTGTTACTAGCTTTTCCAGAAAACACTCCCATTTTTTCAGCAGATTTGATTACTGCCGCACAAGTTTAATTGGACGCTTGCACAACTAACGAATCAATCATCTTTTCCCATTTATTTGGACTCTAATGTTTTCCGTAAGCTTATGGCTCATTTTTGTCACATTACTTTTCTCCATAGTAACCAACTCTTCTATGCATTTATAGTATGTAACTGGACCATCAATGGTACATAAATCAGCCTTCATCAAAGTATTCCTAATTGAGGTAGGTACATCATATAATGCACAATAGAGATTTTCAAAATGTGGCTTAAATGTTGTTACGCCTAATCGGAAGAAACAATTTCTATTATTTGGAACTTGTTCACATACCATACCACCTCTAATATTTTACACGTCATTAGAACAGTATTCTATCAATGCTTGTAATTTTTGTGATAAACTTTCCCCAGTGATACTGGTTTTTGTAACGTAGTATGCAATGATGAATTTGCAGTTGGATAATATTCCTCTTGCCATAAAGGCCGACATATGTACACGGTCAAGTTGGATATACATCCAGAATTTCATCAAACCCATAAGCGCAATGAGTTTTGATCGGCCGACCGGCCCACAATCGATAGTTTTGGTTGTACATCAGCCCTTCGATGTACCCGTGTACATGCAGAAAATATTTTCAGGCTCAATATTTGATTGTGGATAAAGGGCCTCTAAAACGGATAAATCCTGTATTTGCAAGTCCGAGATTAAATACCTGCTTTCATACGTTTGCCCTGAAAAATTGACTGTAGCCTTTAATCATATTCATTAATAAGAGTTTACAAATATCAAGGAAGGTATTGAGCCTATTTTTAATTTCTTTTTACCAAAACAACTACTACCGCAATGTTTTGAGCAGACGTACGCATTTTTTATTGTGGACGGGGATGTTAATTTACAAGCATTTATGAAAAGGACTTGTCCCAGATTTTGGAAATCGAAAGAATTTCAGATATGGCTCAGCATGTTTATGCGCTTTGCAACTTTGGATGATGCAAACAACTCCCCAGGGTATGCGACTTTTTTGCATTTTTTACAAAAAACTGTGGCCAAAAATCTACGCCCACAACATACCTACAACAAAAGACCTACTTAAAGCCAAAATCCAACATTTATAGGCAAAAGCGAAAATTCTATAGATAAAATAAAATATAGATTAATTTCCTAAATTCGTTTGTAAAATCATTCTAGTTATACCGAAATACCAGAAAATAAAAAAAAATCGAAAATCCGTAACCAAAAAAACCTCAACCAAGTTCCTATTTTAAAAATATCGCAAACAAATTTAAAATCAAGAGAAATTAGAAGTCATTAAAAATAATTATTTAGATAAAAAAAACTTTTTAATATAGCACGTTTTTATAACAAACTAAAAAGTATAAAATAATTTCTCCTAGCCTCATACAGATTTAGAACCTCAAACATATTCCTAACACCATACAGATAGTCCTGAAAATTTGTGATTGTGAATTTGTAATAGCTATGAAAATATTATTATATGCTCAACATATTTCCCAAGAAAGGACATTCACAAATACACATGGCAATCCCCCAGTGAAAGGTACTGCAATCAAATAGACCATATTCTAATAGACAGAAGGGCAGCTTCCAGTATCCTGCAAGTAAGAACCTGTAGGGGTGCAAACTGTGAATCGGACCACTTTCTAGTTAAAGCTAGATTCAGATGTCGGCTGTCCACTCAAGAAAGAAGAAACAGCAAACAAAAGAAATTCGACGTCGATCGCCTCCAAGAACAGCCCGTGTTGGAGAGATATCAGGAAACTCTAGCAGAAAGGATAGGTATAAATATTGAAGATACAGTCGAGGGAAAATGGATGAGACTGAAGACGGTACTGACAGATGTCACGAAGGAAACTGTAGGGTATAAACGCACAGCCAGAGCCAGTGACTGGTACGACGAGGAATGCAAAGCAGCTATAGAGGCCAGAAATAAAAATAGGAGAATATACATAGAGAGACCGACGAGGAGTAAGAAATTGAAATACGAGGAAACGAGAAGAACCGCAAAAAACATCTGCAGGAAGAAGAAAAGGCAATTCCTCAACAATCACATCCTGAGAGCAGAGGAAAACTTTGCCCAAAACAAACAAAACACGGGAAGCATACAGGGAAGTAAACTTCTTCAAGAAAGGCTTCAAACCCTCCTCCGGTATATGTAGAACAAAAGAAGGCACTATAGTCACAGGCAGCGAAGATGTAAAGAAAAGATGGAAGGAATTTTTTAGCGAGCTGCTGAACGCAAACGAGAGCATCAGACATGTACCAGAACCCCGTCTACAACATAACGATGACACCAGAGAAACAAATGTACCCACTCTGGAAGAAGTACAAAGTGCCATACGATCATTAAAAAATAATAAATCTCCAGGAATTGATAACATCCCAGCAGAGTTGATCAAACAAGGAGGCGAATCGCTCTCAGCAGCTATACACGAATTACTATGCTGCATATGGAGGAATGAAGAAATGCCTGAAGAATGGGAGCAAAGCATTATCTGCCCAATACACAAGAAAGGGGACAGATTCAACTGTGAAAACTATAGAGGCATATCTCTTTTAAGCACAGTATATAAAATAATGACCAATATAATTAAGACCAGACTGGAACCTTACGCAGAAGCTGCAATAAGTGAATACCAAGCTGGATTCAGAAGAAATAGGTCAACACTGGATCAACTTTTTACAATAAGGCAAATCCTCCGAAAATGCTGGGAATACAACATTGACGTGTATCAACTTTTCATCGACTTTAAACAAGCATACGACAGCATCGACAGGGAGCAAATGTATGCAACAATGCTGGACCTAAACATCCCCCTGAAGATAATAAAATTAACAAAAATGACAATGGAAAATACAAGATGTGCAGTCAGAATACAAGGAGAATTGACGGAGTCCTTCCCAGTCAAGCAAGGCTTAAAGCAGGGCGATGGGCTGGCACCCATGCTATTTAATATCTGCCTAGAAGGAGTAATTCGTAAAGTAAACATTGATGCGAACGCAACCCTGCTTAAC
The DNA here is from genome assembly GCA_949987705.1 of Thereva unica. Lineage (NCBI taxonomy): Eukaryota > Metazoa > Arthropoda > Insecta > Diptera > Therevidae > Thereva > Thereva unica. The sequence goes on from OX465281.1 coordinate 129,161,805, forward strand.
AAATCCAAACAGTTGGCAGGATATGCCGACGATATAAACTGCCTTGCAAGATCACTGTCATATCTTAGAGAAACATTTACAGAATTAGAAGATGGAGCAAAACATATAGGGCTGCAAATAAACGCAGAGAAAAGTAAGATTCTAATTCAATCAAGGGTGGAAAGAAGAAGAAGAAACCACAATACCACCTGGGGGGAATATAACTTTGAACGGGTAAACCAATTTAACTACCTGGGGTCCACAGTCAGCGAAGACAACGATGAAACGATAGACGTACAAAGAAGAATAAACGCCGCGAACAGAACATACTTCTCACTACTGCCAGTAATGAAATCCAGAGACATCCACAGAAAAACTAAAATAAGAATCTACAAAACCATCATACGTACAGTAGCTACGTATGGATGTGAAGCATGGAGTATCTCCCAGAAATCCGCAGACAAGCTGGATATATTTGAGAGGAAGGTTCTCCGAAGGATATTCGGCCCAATCAATGAAGACAATGCATGGAGAATACGCTACAATCACGAATTGTACGACTTATACAAAGAATGTAAACTTTCGACCCATGCCAAGCTACTACGTTTACGTTGGGCCGGCCATGTCCAAAGAATGGATGACTCAAGGATACCAAAAAAAGCCCTGTATCTACTACCAGATGGCAAAAGACCAGTTGGCAAACCACGGTTAAGGTGGGAAGATAATGTTAAGGCCGATGCAGCAAAACTGCTCAACACAAGAAACTGGAGACAAGCTGCGGAGCAGAGAGACGTCTGGAGGAAGAAGCTGATGGAGGCCAAGGCTCGAATTGGGCTGTAGAGCCATCGAAGAAGAAGAAGATGAAAATATTTGTAAGATTTTAAACGAAAAAACGTAGGGCGCATGCTATAGACAATAGTAAAGAGGGTAGAGTAGCTGGGTTGAGAAATCATTCGCATCAATCATGTATGCGCCCCACGTTTTTTCGTTTAAAATCTTACAAATATTTTCATAGCTATTACAAATTCACAATCACAAATTTTCAGGACTATTTGTATGGTGTTAGGAATATGTTTGAGGTTCTAAATCTGTATGAGGCTAGGAGAAATTATTTTATACTTTTTAGTTTGTTATAAAAACGTGCTATATTAAAAAGTTTTTTTTATCTAAATAATTATTTTCTGCTTTTTAGTCATGGGTGTGACATTTTGCAATCAATTTTGAACATCTCGATTATATTATGACCGATATATGCGGAAAATTGTTACCTAAATCTACTAATAATATACCAATTTCATTAATTTTGAAATTCCTGAAAATTAAAATGAAGAAGTAAGCTAAATTTATTTTATATGATTTTTATTTCAATAATAGCTGCGTCTCTTTTCTGATCATTTCCACCCGTGAGTACTCGCAACTACTCTTGCTCTTACATGCGAGTAAATGTACCTGTACCTGTAGTTACGGAATTAAAATTCACTTGTCCAAAATCGCCATTTGGGGATTGTCTCATATTATTTTTGACTTCTTCTTCTTCTTTGATCCGTTAGCTGGCGGTCCGAGCGGGACGGCCCCGCAACGGATACGCTGCTGTCGGTGCCGCTTTGAAAAATGCGGTTTCTTGCCTACTTTTTACGATCAATTCGGCAGGTCGACAACCCTCCTCCTTTCACACCCTGGACTTGGGACCAGGCGACGGCGGAGTTAAATTTTTGACTTACTTAAAAGCGCTTAGATGGCTTTTGATTGTATTTAACTGCTTTCTTCATATCAAAACATCTATAAATTAAATTTCAGTCGTAATTATCTAAAACTTTTATCTTTCATTTTACTTTAAAAAATTTACCGTATTAATTTCCATTATGTAACTGGTGTCCTTATTAAATTTTGAACTACGTCACATAGCTTATTTTATTCTACATTACATTTCCTTTCATTTGATTCCCTTGTCGAGGTTGTTATAAAAAATTAGCCAATCCACCTGTTTATGTTAGCCGTCTATAAATTAAATTTCAGTCGTAATTATCTAAAACTTTTATATTTCATTTTGCTTTAAAAGATTTACCGTATTAATTTCCATTATGTTGTAAATTCTTCTATTTATAATTTTTTTTATATACATAAATGAAATAACGTCAAAAATTGATTTTCCTTCTCCGCTTTACTCACAAGTACTAATAAGTAGAAAATGAACGAACATTCTAAAACAAATTAATACCAGATCTTTTTTGGTTACCAATTTCATTTATAAAAAAAATATGATCCACTTATGTTGCTGGAAGTCCTAGTTTTCGCATTCTGTCCATCTCTTTCAATGCATCTTCATTGCACGGTGTCTTGCCTGTGAGTTTTGAACAATCGAGCTCCTCTATTCTTAACCCTTCCAATGTTCTGACACGACTTAATGCGACATATGGCTGTCCTTTGGCAAATAATGCTGAACCCAGGTGTACAACAGCATGGTCTACTGTACATCCCTGAATTTTATGGACTGTGCAGGCCCAGCACAGTATTAATGGGAGCTGTGTTCGTTCTATTGTTCCATAGTTTCGTAGTGCCGAAAACTGTATTGTTTTCGACTTGATCAAATGAATTCTATCTCTGCCGAAGTCAATACGAACAGATGGAATGTCGGTATCGTACATCTGATCACGACAGAATAAAGGCCAAGAAATTTCAGTGATATTGCCCATTGCACCATTCACAAGTCCTTGCTCTATATTAATATTTGAGCGAAGCATCACTCTCGCTCCGTTGAAAATATCCAACTCCTTTTGTAATCCTCCAGTCTTGTTGATATCGCCTGACACAATGTTGTTCATGTTTATATTGTCGGCATTTCTTGTCGCATTCACCAGCACATCCTGAGCCCGAATTCTGAAAATTCGCACTCCTTGGGCTCGATATCGTTCAAGGACAGCGGTGTTGTGTGCATCAACTTGTGCACGAGTTGGATATATGCGAATTGCTCTATGGAAATCAAAATCGCCAGATGGCTCTATCAACATTTTTGACATCAGTATACCAAAATGTGGGGCCTTCAATTCACCTACGCGTAGAGCATTCAGAAGATCCGAAAATGTTGTGTCGCCTTGTTGTCGCATATTCTGCATCAACTCCACAAGGCTGAAAAGTCTCCACAAATGAAGTGCTGGAATAAATCTTGTAGGCTGGTGGAAAGCCTGAGCTCCTCGGATAGGTGGCAACTGAAAGAAATCTCCAAAAACCATAATGTTGATGCCTCCGAATGGTTCATTTTCCTTTTTTTTCAGTTGTCGCAATCTCGAATCGATCATGCACAGCATTTCGTATGAAACCATGGAAATTTCATCAATCGAATCGAATCGAATCGAATTCGATATACTTCCACTGATTTCGCAAGACCTTCAAATAGTTACCAGTAAGCGGTGCCAAATTTCCTACTATTCTTCCGTCTTTCTCAACTGGTAATTTCAATAATGTGTGAAGCGTTGTTCCACCAACAAGTCGTGCCGCTACACCGGTCAATGCGGCAATTTGAACTGCTTTCTTACCATAGCAGCGATTGATCTGTTCTTTTAGTGCATTGAATGTGAATGTTTTGCCAACTCCAGCACCTCCGGTGACAAATATTCTGATGCGACTCAGACTTCCATTCATTTGGTCCTCGATTCTGCGAGTAATGGTGTTGAATAATTCTCGCTGTTGGAAATTCATTGCAGCACACACATTTTGGAACTGTTCGTTTGTCATAGCCTTTTCAATAAGCTCATCTTCAAGCTCTGCCTCAACAATTTCTTCTGGATTTTCAAGAAGATTGAAAGCATGTGCTTGATTGAATGCAATTTCAAGTTGTCTATCCATTGCACGATGTATTTCGAGGTATGCATTTGTTCGTTTCAATTGGTCTTCTCGAGCAAGAAAAGCCTCACGTGCATTATTATGCTCATCAATTAATTCATCCTCCGAGTAAAATGGTACATATTGTACGAGCAGGCTATAGAAATAATTTCCCGGATCCGTCTGCATTTGAAAGAATGGCACTCGTACAACAGCTGTAACATTTCTTATTACCATTTTAGTGTTGTTTGCCAGCTTGATGAGCCTTCGTCTTGTTGGCGGCTCTTTCTCTTCTGCATCAATGCTTTCTTCATTATCTCCCGATTTAGTTTTATAAAATGGCTCAAATTTCATCGCAAATTCAAGTAGGCACATATTTGGAAAATCAAAACTCTGCTCTTGTTGCCTTGGACGATTTACATATCGCTCAAATATGTTTGAACAAAGTCCAATTGCCTGATTATCCTGAAATCTCAGCACTTTATATCGTTGATCAGGCTTTCTTGTATTCAAGAACACACACTTTCTTGAACTAGAACGAAGTGGAAGGTGGCAGAGTCGATAAACACATTCTGATGCGGAAACTTGTCGCTCCTTCAAAATCCGCATGCATGATTTAAAGAGCTTTTTCTCAATGTTATTTTCATCGCGACGAATTTGACGAATCGCTTGAGCTACACTTTCATTTACATCTGCTGGTTCCGTCTTTGAAATGTATTTGGCGTTGTAGTGAGCAACAGATTCGTTTGATCCGCATGGTTGTATGTCCATATTGGCATTCCAGAAGCCGAGAATTTGCTGATTATAATTATTGACCCATTTTTCATTCGTTGTCCGTTTTAAAGTGCAGAATCGTCCCCCATTTCGAATGAACCCGGCGGCACAATACGAGTTTGTTGGCATGGCTTGCGTGGAAAAGCAAATCGACATGTATCAAAGTTGTTCTTGTGACATGTATGGGTATGATGATGAATTTGGTTGCGTGTGATGAGTGCCCTTAAATATTGATCTTCGCTTGGCAAGCGGCATGAGATCACTTGGTCGATGTAAGTGAGTCCTTCTGGAGTTTCAAAAGATGGAGCATTTTCAATCCATACTACAAGGTGGACATGTGGACTTCCGCGGTTCTGAAACTCAATTCGTGTCCAGAAATCGATAACTTTTCCACTAAGGAGACTGTCATTCTGTTTGATCTGCTTCATGAACGCATCGACACGGCGGGAAAAATGTCGACACAACACAACGGGATATGATTCAATCAAACGCTGCACTTCACCAAGACTTAATTGGCTGGGATCTACATCGGGTCTGCCATCTGTAATCAAAAGAGCTTTGCGCATGTCAAGCCAATTCAAATCATTACAGCTCAAAGTAATAAACCAAGTGGGTGGACCAAGACAACGTATAAATGCAATCAATTCGTTATGAGCTGTTCTCCAATATGACGCCGTTCCTCTGAGATTCTTTAAATGTAAATGCAGGTCCTGCACAATATCTTCTTGCCCTCGTATAGCTACCACATGCATTGATTGTTGACTTCACTCGAAGATATTCAAACATCGAGAGTGCATAAAACAAATAGTCTGTTCTTTGGAAACGAGTATCCGAGCCAAGAATTCGGTGCTGGAAATAATCTAAAGGCGTAATTGTTACCGGGCGCTTCTCATTTAAGCCATTTTTTCCATATGGAAAGAGATAGAACCATGAAAATTCCTCGGCTTTCAACTCTCGATTGACATTCACAATATTGTCCTTAGTTTTTCGAACAATTTCGGTGATGTTCCTGCTTTCCACAAATTCATCATTAACATCTGGCTGCTCGTGATCAATTGGTGCCATTACAGATGTTTGCACAGGAATGAGTTGCGATTCTAATGGTGGTGGTTCTAGTTCATTTTTGATAGGAACTTCTACATCTACCTGAATCAACGGATGTGACTCTAAATGTTGCTGCATTGGTACAACTCCTTCTTTGACGACAACTTTGATGGCGTTAATTGAAAATTGTGCACCGGAATTTGAATGCACAGTTCGGCGGATAATACGTAGAAATTCGTCAATAGTATCGCATTCGATGACACAGGCTTTTCCATTTTGTGCTTCGCTTTTTCCCTTTGGTCCACATGAATGGGAATCGGTGAAATAAAACTTGTGTCATAATTCATGAGACCATATGTTCCAACAGCAGCGATTAAAATTCCAACATTATGTCCGGCTAACAATAAGTTAATCGAAGCTCTAAGATTTAGGAAACTAATTCCATCGTTTTCCCTGTCACATAAACTGCCAGCGAAGGCGGCATTCAAATCGTCATATTCAATAACAAACTCCTTGTCGAACATGAGGATGCCATTTTTTACAATATCAAGATTTCTTATTTCTAAATAGCCGCGGTCATCAATTGGAAAAGCACCTGGTTGATTTCTAGTTTCCAAATCAATGAATTCGTAAAATCCATCTCCTTCAATCATGTTGCCATTTAAAATATTTGTATCCCATTGGTTTGGTGGTAGGATAGCAGCACGAATTAAATTTGCCACAACCATGGTGAAACATTGGTGTCCAGCATGTCCGGATTTAAATATTTCGTCATTTCCTTGATGCCATGAAGCACGTACGATTCGCGATAAATTATTAATTCGCATGTAGTCATTGTAAGTTGGAGCATCAGTAACTTGTCCATTAGGTTCGTTTCGTCTATGTGTCTGAGCTGGAATTACGCGGATAACATCCTGCGTATTTAATCGCGCAAATCGATTTACTCGTACATCTTTGTACAATGGGTTATTTGCTATAAGCCAATCAAGAGCCTTGTAGACACGTTCTGGTAAAATATTATAATTTCTGGATGCATTCAAGTTCTCTAGAGTTTCCGTCACTACAACAATTCCTACATCTGTGCTCGATCGAGGAAATATTTCAGGTAGTTTTTCGCTGACTTCAAAGATATCTAGAGCAAATAATGTTGCATGCCCTTTGAAACCGTATTGACCAAATCTGCCTGGAAATTTTATCACTATGACATACGGAATGATGCGCTGAAGCAAATGTCGTTCTGGTTCAGTTAGTTCCGAAATTTCATCGGGGACATCACCGGGAATCAAGTTATTCCAATACGCCTTGGATGGAGCATGACTCTTTGAGCTCTTCAAGTGATTATAGCATCGATGACAAAGAAGTAAATCATTTTTAGTGACAAGTTCCGGTGGCAAATATGGCTTGGGCAAAATCAAACGATATTTCACTACCTGGGGCCAGTTCACGCAATTCGACGTCGACTGAAAACGACGCGTTAAATGTCGTTTTGGGTTCACGCAAGTCGACGTTTTATGTTTGACGTTTTAAAAGTGTCGTTAATCTTCTCGACGCCAGATTTGGCGTCGAATTCATTTATTGTTGTATTAAAAACAAGTTGTGGCGCCAATTAGAGCACAGCAGAAATAATTTTACACAAAACTTTTTACAGTTCTGAACGAGCAAAATGCAACAGAAAAAGAAAAATTATTAGTTGAAAAATAACAATTATAACTACTCCAAGAAGATTTAGATGTACAAAAATAAATTCAGAGCTGAGATTTTCCAATATTATTATGAATTTGTTTAATTAATTAATTTAATTACTCACATTATTGAAGTTTTAGTATTATTTGCAACTTGTCCCCCTTATGGATAATGTGAAAAGTGCACCGGTTTCTTTGGATTTTGCATAACTTTAGGAGAAATTATTTTGGGAAAACGACATTCGACACGTCGACTTACGTGAACCCAAATTCAACGTCGTTGAAATTAATGTCGTTTTCATAAAGCGTCGATGTCGACGTCGAGTGTCGAATTGCGTGAACTGGCCCCTGATTAGCGTAGCATTTTTTCTTGCAGATATCACAGCACTTGTCGCTAAACATGTTTATAGTTGCGTGAAAATCTGCCTCATGATCTACCCGTTGAGCATAAGCTTCACGGTGACATCGTAGTTTTGCTTCACGTTCCTGACTTGTCTCTCTAGCTCTTAATTCAGATTTTCTCAATCGATCTTGTTCCATTCGAGAGATTTGTTCTTGGGTGGTCTCAATCGCTCTTGTTTGAGCATGACAACGTGCGTCACTAGCAAGGCGAGAGATACGTTCTTCGGGTGTCTCATTCGCTCTCAGTGTAGCTTGTCGTATTCTTTGACTTTTGAGCCGGGAGATATGCTCATCAGCTGTTTCATTTGCTCTTGCTTGAGCACGTCGTTGCGCGTCATTGCCAACTCGAGAAGAATGGGCATCCACCGACTCGATTGATCTGATTTGATCAATTAGCTCCTTGGCATTTGCACGATGGACATTAGGCTGCTTTTCGGGAAGTTTTTCAGCTCGTCTACGCCGTTTAACTAATCTTGCAGACTTATCCGCTTCCGATTCCTGTTGAATTTTCTCTTGTCATTTACGCTTCTCCTTCTCAAGACGTCGCTTGATTTGGGTGGCTGTCTGCTTGACCATAGCAAAAATTGTCTTTAATGGACTACTCTTTATTAATGCTAATAAAATATACGTAGTACTAAAATAAAAATGCTAATAAAATATACGTAGTACTTGATATATAAGGGAAAACTAGGAGCACCTACCTATATATTACTTCACAATTTCTTTTCTTCTTGTTCTGGTTCTATTTTCAACAGTGGTGGCTCCTGCCTCTAAAATTTGGTGGGGCTTGAAACAAATCTTAAATCAGTTTCTGTCCAAACCTATTATCCTCCTTTTTATCTATACTAACCGTAAGCAATTTCGAAAACCTTTACTTTGGGATTTCTCGAATAACACTAATTTAAAATCAAATAGAAGATGCCTCCTTAATCGTCTAATTTGTCTCTGATGGACTACTCTTTATTAATACTAATAAAATATACGTAGTACTAGACATAAAGGGAAAACTAGGAGCACTTACCTATATATTACTTCACAATTTCTTTTCTTCTTGTTCTGGTTCTATTTTCAACAGTGGTGGATCCTGCCTCTAAAATTTGGTGAGGCTTGAAACAAATCTTAAATCAGTTTCTGTCCAAACCTATTATCCTCCTTTTTATCTATACTAACCGTAAGCAATTTCGAAAACCTTTCCTTTGGGATTTCTCAGACAACACTAATTTAAAATCAAATGGAAGATGCCTCCTTAATCGCCTAATTTCTAGTTTTCTTTCTAATGATAAAAGAGAAGTTTTCTTGAATAAATTATATATGTAAGTCATTTTAAGAAAACTACGAGAACCTACCTATATAATTTCCAAAAAATTTTCTCCAGAAATTGTCACTAAGGGGTCGTCCATAAATTACGTGAGGCGTTTAGGGGAGGGAGGGGGTCGAGCCGAATCTCACCAAATCTCACGTGGGGGAGTGGGGGGGTCTCGGAAAATATCACGTAATTTTTTTTTTGTTTTAAAGAAACAGTGTAAAATGCCGAGAAAACTGGGTTAAATTAAGTCAAACATGTTTCTCCACTAAAGACCTCCATTCACTTACAGGCCGCCGGTAGGCAGTGGCCTGTCAGACCAGGTCGACCAGCACGACTATGCTTGACTCAGTCTAACTGAGGGATGATACTTCAGATACCCGCCAGACAGGCCGTGTCATGCAGATGAAATCATGATTCTCTACAGACACACAGTTGAAAACGATGTTCATGGTCTCAACGAAAGCTTCAAGGCAAACGCGAGTGTGGATGGTTTTCACGCTTAGCTCGCGCCTTGCTTTCTGTTACGAGTGTATACACCGTGAATTCTTCCCCTCAATTCACGGCTCGAGAGTGAATAGAAGCTCAGATCTTCAGGCCCGAACTGACGATAAATCCGATTTTTGTCAGCTTTCTTGAGCTGTAGGCATTCTTGAACTTCAGGCCATACAGTTGGCGGCCGATGATTGTATGGCAATACTTGGCCTCAAGGCTAAAACTTTCAGGCCACGGCCTGCCGGCAAACTGTGTGTAAATTGGGCCCTTAAGATGTGGGTAAGGTAGGACACCCAAAAAAATTACTCGATTGTTTAGCCTCTAAAGGCTAGTCAAACGCGCGACTCGTCGAATGCTGCAGAGTACGACCCAAGCAATACTGAGCCGCGAAAAGGCCATTAGAATTTAGTGCTACAAGAAAGCACATGCCTAATTTTAGCGTAATGAAGTGTTGGGTGAGTGCTCACGTTTTGGTAGTTGTTTTTCCACCACAAGCAAAAAAGCGAGGAAGGGAAATCTTGTACCCAAACCCCCTGTTATGTTCCTAAAACGATATGAGTTAATTGTTAATTTTTAATAATAATTTGTGTGTACTTATCTGTCGTATTTATGTACGTGCCGTCTGCCAGAGCATCATACCGCTGATTAATCTTTTTTTATAGATTCCGGCCGAAGGAAGCGAATTCAGGGAGAGGTTCGGCGCATATCGCCTGGAAATAATAGGAGTCCGAATTTCCTGACAACCAAGATGTCCATGTGTTTGGTGATTCACCCAACCCTTCATTAACATCAATTGAATCTCCTAAAATGGATTATTATTATTATTATTATCATGATTATTTCTATTATAGCCTCTTGCGGTTAATTACCTACGAGTAGTACCGATGCTGTAAACGACCCGCAATCCTCAGCGTTAATCATAGCCCTCCATATGTACGGAAATAGTCAGGAGCTCCCATGATTACAAGTCCTGAAGCTCAGCACTCTGATCGCGCAGAAGGGAGATCATCAGGGAGTGCTCTAGATTTGGAAAAAAGGAAAAACTCTAGTTACCCGGAAAATCCGCCAGCATATCTTGAGCTGTCATGCTCAAGCTCCTTCGCCAATTGCGAGAATATGCTTGGTCGCTGAATTTTCCGAGGTGTAGTATTATGTTGCCCAAAAATTAGGGATTATTTCCCGAATATTTTTTTTATATTAATAATAACTAGCCCGATTTCAACCGGTCCAACCGAGTCCATCCGGTGGGGTGAGACGGTTGGAAAATGGTCCGAAACGATGGAGGGAACTTGTGAAATAGTGGGTTTTTCCCTATAAAAGTTGGGCCCTTGATGGATACTCGCTCTCTGTCAGTAGTGATTGTGCAGCAAGTGAAAAGTGTAATTACGGAGGTGATATATATTTTGGAGGAAAGTGACCGTTACAGCGATAGAGGATTGCGGGACGGATCAAACGGAAAAGTTAAGTCCTGTTTTTTTTTCGTATTTTATTTCATTTTATTTAATTAGTTTTTTTTATTAACTGCGGAATATTGCTTTTTTTTATTATTTAATTATCCTTTTTTAAATTGCATTTGATCTTGAATTGCCCTAGTAGTGTTGAAATTATATTATTTTTTTTTATATTATTACTTTATTGATTTTATTTTGAACGGAATTTATTTATAATAAACACCGAATTTTCCGAAGTTTTATTTTTTTGTTGTCTTATATTTTATTTTATTTGTTCTGAGTGGGTTCAAGCCCCACGCTGGCACCCAGGTTACAGGTTCGTAGTCCTTAAAACTACGTGGCGCCCATAATTTTACTTTTCCATGATCCGCGCCCAACGCTGAGTTTAGCCGAGCCGTACGTGCAAATTAGCACGTAACACCCCCCACTCACACAGATGAACTTTTTACACACCTTTCGCTAGATTTCACTACAGTTTCGTACACGGATTTTATACGCGAGGGCCTTTCCTGCAGTTCTACATTCAAACTCTGTGGTTACGACCGTAATTTTGTATTTTTAATGTAAATACTATGGATTTTATAAAATTTGAAAAATCTCACGTGAGATTTGGGGGGGGAGGGGTCGGGACAAATCTCACGATATCTCACCAAGGGGGAGGGGGGGTCGAAAAATCGCGAAAATCACCTCACGTAATTTATGGACGACCCCATATCAAAAAACCACCGCGAATGTAAACAATAATGGTCACCTTATCAATCAACACTCTTAAAATACACTTAATCACTCACTTCCCTCAGATCACTAAATAACTAATCACTGGTTATCCGCGCGCGATTTTATGCACTTTAATGAATATTTAATACTTATACTTTACAATTTGAACACTTTTTTTTAAACTTTGCTTTATTTTTTATATAATAAAATTGTAAATTATAAGTATTAAATAGTGCATAAAATCGGGCGTGGATTACCAGTGATTAGTTATTTAGTGATCTGAGGGAAGTGAGTGATTAAGTGTATTTTAAGAGTGTTGATTGAAAAGGTGACCATTATTGTTTACATCCGCGGTGGTTTTTTGAGTTAATTTAGCGAAAAAATGTTGAATTTGTGTCGTAATGAATTAAAAATGAATTTAAAGTGGTTTAAAATTATCATGGAATAGCTATTAAAATATAAGTACATAATTAAAAGTGAATTTCAAGTGATTTGAAATTATTATGGAATAGCTATTAAAAACATAAGTATACACAATATGAATAGCAATTACTTTTTGGCTTTCCCCTACAGATTTTTCTGCACTTATTTATTTAAAAATTATTCTATGACACTCTTTAATCACTTTAAATTCATTTTTAAATCATTATGACACAAATTCAACATTTTTTCGCTAAATTAACTCAAAAAACCACCACGAATGTAAACAAAAATGGCCACCTTATCATTTATCACTCTTAAAATGTACTTATAATCATTCACTTTTTTTAATTTTTTTTATTAAAACACTGGAGCACTAATTCACGCGCGATTTTATTAACTTTAATTTATATATAATGCTTTTTTAACTTACTTTATTTTAATAAATTTTTATCCGCGACGACACGAAATTTTTATCCACCACCGAACAAACTTTGACGTTTAGACAGACCCGGTCAAAGTACTACTACACACTCAAGCAGCTCAAAAGTTGTGCATGGCTTGTATATATAGAAGGCTATGGGCATACCCATCCATTTGATACCCATGTCGGGGGGTCGGCGAACACAATTGCAAAATTCAAACACCATCCTGGACCCGTCATCTTGATTTTTTTACAAAATAGTCAGATTGCATTGTCATCCAAACTAAACGTGTGTGCTGGCCGGGATTCGAACCCGAGACCTCTGGGATAGCAGTCAGGCGCCTTACCCCTAGCCTAGACTACCGAGGCTCCAAACATTGCAATAGGGAGGGTAATCAAGGCATATTTCTGTTTCGTTCATACTCTTTTGATTTTTGCATGACATGTATCGCGCGCTTGTTAATATTTTTTTTTCTCTTCTATCATATCTTTAACTCTTTTACTTGTCCTTGAGCTCCACCTAATCACTCTTGTTATTATTGCTCGCTGCCTATAGTAAGGCAGTTGCTGAGCTCTGGTCGTGCTCCGTCGCTGTACAATATTGTTTCGGGTTATCTGTGGTTTAACCCCCTCACCCCAAAAGGTGGGTAGAATATATTTCCTATTTTTTTAAATAATATTTCATCTTCCATTTAAATACAAAAAAATCAATATTTTTCAAATTCAACTTTAATTTATATAATATCTATTTAATCAAATTTCAAGCAAAAAGAAAAAAATGCAATCAAGTTTTTTTCATTTTTAAGGGGGACGCCCATATTGTAGAACTACGGGACCCCGATTTTCGTAATCAATGACCCACAAAACATAGGGAAGTCTTCATGTCATTTTTCATCCATATTCTCATTTAAAAACAAACTTTAACTAAATATCAAAACTGTTTTGATATGAGCACCGGCATTAAAATTTCGAACACCACACTTTCGTTCGAGAATCGATGCGATCCTCTCATTGGACATTATTTCATATATCTACTGCGGTATTCATTTGAAAAGAACATTTTAGAGTGCCAAAACCCAGTGCGGTGATCTCATGGGATTTTGGCCTGATATTTTGCGCGGCATCGAGCATTTAAAAAGTTAAAGTTTGTTTTTAAATGAGAATATGGAGGAAATGTGACATGAAGACTCCTCCCTATATGTTTTTTCTGCTTCGCCCTAAAAAATGAAAGAAAAACTTGATTGTAAATTTCTTTTTTGCTTGAAATTTGATTGAATAAATTATTTTCAAGCCGATTAAAGTTGAATTTGAAAAAAGATTGATTTTTTGACGTGACAACGTCTATTAAATCGGTTTAAGATAGGACGCGCGTGTGAAAATGTCCCGCACAATGTCCCGCACACAAAAAAAATCATATCTCCGCCCCCTACATGTTAGGGGGGTGGTTAATGGCTCAAAATTTTCGATAATTTATCCTCTACACGGGAAAAATACATTCATTCACCTTACTGACGTGACAACTTCTATTAAATCGGTTTAAGATAGGACGCGCGTGTGAAAATGTCCCGCACACAAAAAAAAATCATATCTCCGCCCCCATACATGTTAGGGGGGTGGTTAATGACTCAAAATTTTCGTTAATTTATCCTCTACACGGGAAAAATACATTCATTCACTTTATTGACGTGACAACGTCAATTAAATCGGTTTAAGATAGGACGCGCGTGTGAAAATGTCCCGCACACAAAAAAAATTTGCTTCGAAATATATAATTTTTTTTTTTTTTATTAGATTTTTTTTTTTATTAGGGGTAACCAACCAATGTCTGATTATATGTACCCCTAAGTTTTGTTTTAATCTTTACAAGTCATTTATTATTTTGGTGTCAATTAGGTACTTTTCTAACTTGATTATTTCATCTTTGTTATTTCCTAGGATTTCTTCGAGATTTGGTTTAATGTTATGTTTTCTTCTTGCGTTTTCGTATTTTGAACATTCGATTAATAGGTGTGTTACAGTGATTTGAGTGTTGCATGTGCTGCATATGGGTGGAGATTCTTTTTGTAGTATCCATTTGTGTGTGATATTGCTGTGGCCTGTTCTTAGTCTCGTTAGGCTAATTTCGAATTTTCTGTTTTGGTGGTTTGTTTTTTCCCATGGTTCTATTGTTTTTTTTATATTGACTAATTGGTGTGAACTTTGTAACCATTCGTTGTTCCATTGGGTTTTGATGAGTTTTTTTAATTCAGCAGTTATAGATTGATGTGGTGGTAGAAAATCTACATTGACTGTGTTGATTAAAGCTTCTTTGGCCGCCGCGTCTACTAGTTCATTTCCTTTGATTCCAACATGGCTTGGAATCCAAAGGAATTTAATTATTTTGTCTTGCAGTTGGATTTGATGGAGTAGGTCTCTTATTTTCCATATCATTGGATTTTTGCTGAAGTTGTTTTCTATTGCGTTTAATGAACTCAAAGAGTCAGTGATTATTATATATTTTTTTGTGTGGTTATTGGAAAGTACCATGTCTATTGCATGTTGGATGGCGTGTAGTTCAGCATCAAAACTAGTGTTATTGGGTGCGATACTGGTTTTCGTGGTTTTGCCGTCTATAATTATGGCGAACGCTGTGCTGTCATCTGTTTTGGACCCGTCGGTATATATTTGTGTGTATGACCTGAATTTGTTCAGTATTTCCAGAAATTGTGCTCTATATATTTCTGGGTTAGTATCCTCTTTTCTCCTTTCGGCTAATGTTTTTATGGTTTGATTGTTTTTTGTAACCCAAGGTGGGTATTTCGGTTGCAGTATTTGAAAAGGCATCGTCGGTTTATTGTAGTTTATGGATTGGATTGTTGTATTGAATCGGTTGCATAGTAGTTTTCTTGAATATTTGTTTGTTGAGAGGTCTAAACTTTCCTGTGACTGTGCTATCTTGTAGTTGAGGTGGGATGGTAAGCTTCTAATTTTTAAGAGGTAATTGGATTGAAGGATCTCTCTTCGAAATTTTAGCGGGATAATGTTAGCATCTACCTCCATACTTTTTACTGGAGTGGTTCTAAATGCTCCTGTAGCGATTCGTATTGCTGTATTTTGAATAGTATTGATCTGTTTTAGGTCTTTATTATTTGCGCTGTTATATACTATTGCTCCGTAATCAATAATAGGTAGAATTATTGATTTATATATTTTGAGGAGGGAGTATCTGTTTGTTCCCCATTGGGTGTTGGCGAGGCTTTTTATGATGTTCATGTTTTATGTACATTTATTTTTTACCTTTGTCAGGTGGGCTTTCCATGTGAGTTTCCTGTCAAAAGTTATCCCTAATATCTTAATTTCGTTTTTATATATTATTTCACTGTTTCCAATTGTAATCCTCGGGTTTGTAATTTTATATTTGTTTGTAAAATGGATGGCTGTTGTTTTTTTCGGGTGTAAAAGCAAAACCTGTTCTCTTTGACCAATTTTGTAGGTTTGTGAGCGTTTCTTGTAGTTTTTCTTGAATTAGCGTCGTCGATTTGTGTCTCATGTATATTACAAAATCATCTGCAGTTACTTGTAATGTCGTTGATTGCTATAAGAAATAGTGAAACACTCAATACAGAGCCTTGAGGTAAACCATTTTCCATTTCGTGTTCGTTGGATTGGATATCATTAATTTGAACTTTGAATTTTCTATCGTTTAGAAAATTCCTAATGTATTCTGCTAGATTCCCTTTGAGACCAACCTTTTTCATTATAGATAGTATGCGATATTTCCAGGTTGTATCATATGCTTTTTTAATATCCAAAGATACAGCGATTACATGTTCTTTATTTGTGAAAGCTTGTAGAATTTCTTGCTGCAGCATTACTGCGCAATCAATTATTGTGGAGTGGTATTTACGAAAAGCGCATTGAGATGGTGTTATTATTTCTCTTCTGTTTAGGAACCAAGTTAGTCTGTTTGTTACAATTTTTTCTAGGATCTTGGATAGGCACGAAGTTAGAGAAATTAGCCTGATATTGTCGATCTGGGATCGGTCGCGTCCTGGTTTTGAAATGGGAATTGCGAGAGATGTTTTCCACATTTTTGGAAATCTTTGTGTTGTAAAAATTTTGTTGTAGAAAGTTAATATTTGATTTAGAGCTTTGCAATCGAGGTTTTTTATCATATCATAGTGAATCTCGTCCGGTCCGGGTGTTGATTCTTTACATAATTTGAGCACATTTTTTAATTCGATTAATGTTATTTTTTGGTTGTATGGTTCAGTGTTATCCTTGAGGAAATCTATGCGAATGGTTTCGGTATCGGTTTTGTATTTTCTAAAGTTTTCTTCGTAATTTTGTGTAGAGGTAATTTTAGCATAGTGTTTAGCAATTAGTTCTGTTATATTTTCTTTATTACTGATGATGTTTATGTATGCGATGTTAGTTGTTTTTGTTTGACAGTTTATTTTTCTTATATTGTTCCATATTGTTGGTATAGGTGTTAGAAAGTTGATGTTCTGTACGAAATTTATCCATGATTCTCTTTTCGCTTTCCTGATAAGTTGTCGAGCAATAGCTTTAGTTTTTTGGAAGTTGATGAGGTTGGTTGTTGTGGGTTTTTTTTTATATTTATTCTGTGCTTTTTTTCTACATTTTATTGCGTTTTTTATGTTATTGTCCCACCAAGGGACCAATGGTCTCTTTGAAAATTGGGGGGTTTTCGGGATAGTTTTTATAGCTGCTTTTATTATTTGGTCTGAAATATATTCACATTCTTCGTCGATATCGTATGGTTTATTTTCTAATTGAACTAATTGTTTGAATTGTTGCCAATTGGCTTTTTTGATAATCCATTTGGGTCTTCTGGTTTCATGTGTTTTATGTTTATCGTGTTGTATTTGTATAGGGAAATGGTCACTATTGTGTAGGTCAGAGAGTGTGTTCCATTGGAATCTGTTTAACTGATGATTTATACTTAGTGTTAAGTCAATTGTACTTAATTTTGCTGTGTATGTAGTGAAATGAGTGGGTACGTTAGGTTTGTTTATAATGCCGATATTATGTTGGTGTATTAAACCTTCTACTATTTTTCCCCTGTAGTCTGTGCGTTCAGATCCCCATAGGGTATTGTGCGCATTGAAATCGCCTAATAGAAGAGTTGGTTTTGGCAATTGTGTGATGATATTACTTAGTTCTTTATATGAAAGGTGCTGCGCATTTGGTAGATATATATTGCAGATTGTTGTTTTTATTGGGTACTTGATTTTTATTGCTATAGTCTGATAGTTTGTTTGCAGTGGAAGTAGTTCATATGGAATGTTGTTTTTTATTGCTATTAGGGTACCCCCGCAGGTGTTCCCCCCACCGTTGTAGTCATTTCTTTCAATTGTATAGTTTCTCAAGTGAAAATGTTGTTGTGGCTGCAATCTAGTTTCTTGTAAACATATAACGAGAGGATTAGTCTCGTTTATTAATAGCTAGAGCTCTGGAAGTTTGGAAAATAAACCATTTAGGTTCCATTGCAATATGAAGATGTTTGTTTGATTGGTATCGGAAATAACGTTATTATCTACCATTTTCTTTTTGGTTTTCCTTTTGATTTTTTACTATTTGCTGACTGGTCTGATCGCGTTGATGCTTGATCTTCATTTACTCGTTGTATTTGGGTGTTTGTTGTGTTGATGGGAACGGCAAGTGTTAAAATTGGCATTTTTGGGTTAGGAATTATGTTTGATGTCGTTGTATCGAGGTTTTCGTTTGCTGTCGTTGAAGTTGTAGGGTTGATGGTTTTTGTCTGAGCTAAGTTTTCTTTTGTTACTGTGTTGATTTTTTTTATGTTCTCAGTTGTTTGATCAGTGTTTGCTTCTCTTTTTCTTTTTATTGACGTAGATCGTGCACGCGGTGTTCTGTTGGTTTTTTGATTTTTTTTTTGTTTTGTGTTCAAGGGGTATTGGAGATGCATAGGACATAGGAGATGGTAATGTAGGAAATTCTTCGTCGCTATCTAGGTCTATAAATCTGTTGTTTGTTATTCTGGAATACAAGTTATTCTTTTTTCGTGGATTTTCAAGAGCTGCTTCTAGATAACAAAGATTTCTTATCGCCATGGTTACATTTTATTTCCCTTTGCCTTAGTTTTTCTGGGCAATATTTATGTATTGCAATGTGAGCTTCTTTGCAGTTGCTGCATTTGGCAGGTTTAGTACATTTGTCGTGTTTGGGGTTTTCACTGCAGTTGATGCATACTTCCAGGCTCCGACAATTTTTCGTTATATGTCCATACTTGAAACCATTGATTATAGAGTAAGTAGATATGGACAAACATCTTTCAGGTTGTCTTGTTAGATGGCGCTAGTTACACTGAATTAAGTTTTAGGGCTGCAAATTTCTGTTGTAAACCTCTAAAATTAATGGGAATGGGTTTACAACATTAGTTTAATAATATTAATTTTTTATTAGTGCATAATAATCATAAAATAGACAATTTTTTTAATTTTGCTATTTTTTAGTAAAACATAAAAAAGCGGGTTTGCGCCTGAATTTAAAAAAGCATTTCAAAGCTCTTGACGCATGTTGGAAGAAAAAACAAAAGTTTCGGATCTAAAAATAGATTCCTGTGCGGGCATTCCTTTTGTTTTGATTTGGAAGGGGGTGGGTGGGCTGAAACTACGATGATTTCTTGGCCGGTGACTGAAATTTATGAATGAAGAAATTAATGAATGGGAAGAGAGATTTAATGGGAAATTTAACATCGTGTTTTTTTTATTTTGAGAAAAATTAAATAAGTTTGTTTTTAATAAAATTCTAGTTTTTTTGTATTGATTTTATTATTGCTTTTAGAACAAATTGAGCAAACTATTTGAAAATGTGAATATATGTATACATATTTGCGTGCAATAATAGAAAACAATAAAAAACTTTCGTTTAAAACCCTACTTCATATTTCTCAAGAGTGGTAGTCGTCAATGAAAAAAGAAGAGTTCCGATTTTGAAAGATTTTTTAAAATGTTTGTATTAAGGGTAATTGTTTACTTTATCAGACGCAAAAGTTCGCGCAATACTCCAAAAATGCGGTGAGTTTTTGGTGGGAGAATTAAACTGCTATTTTTTATAAAAATTACTTTTACAAAATTTTAACCCTGAATAACCAACCGGTGACCAACGGCTAATTCCAAAAGCAACATGCTCTGGTCAACCCCTTACAAAGCCTACCTCCTGCGGGAGTGCGGTGATAAAGTAAATAATTATCTAAAATTCTAAGAATTTTATATATATGTACATGTATATGAATATCCCACTCCACCACCCGTTCATTTAATTATGGTAGCTTCAATAAAACTACCCTTTTGCTTACTTCTGATAGTATCAAATTTTAAAAATTAATGAAAATAATCCAATTAGAAAAAAATAATTTAAATTATTAAGAACAAAACAGTCTGGATTCATTATTCAACTGGAAGCCTACCATGAAAAATTGAAAACCTATAATTAGTGGCGGGTCCGTCGACACAAAAACTCAGTTGTTGCAAACAAGTTGGAATTCTTGATGTTCAGGTTGCAACGAGAGCCAAACTTCAAGAAGAGAGATGTACACATATTGTGTAGCTATAAGAATGATGAGGGCTCACATGCTCTTGCTTGGGACGACCAGCTTTTTTAGTATGTATAAATTAATCGTTAATTTAAAGGCCTTCGTGATATTCAATATTCATCTTACTAGGTAGCTGGGCATGTGAGCCTTACAGCTAGCTATTCATAAGATTTCCCATTGAGTTTTATCTGTGAAACAAAGGAAAGCCGCTGGAAATGTGCGCAAAAACATTCCGTCGACATTGTCCGCACAAGGATTCCGCCGGCCATTTCATTCAAACATCAAAGTAAGACGGCAAAACCCTCTTTCCCACCATTAAACACTAAATGCACATCAGCCAGTTTCTTAACAAGTTCTTTAATACATATCTACAATATTTTCATTCAGTTTTACTATTTTTTTTGGTTCAAAGGTGAATTTTTTATTAAATGCTGGTCATTTTCTTAAAAGTTGTAGCTTTAAAAATTATTGAGTTGATTGAGTGGATAGAAAAGCCGCCTCTTTTTAAAACTGCATACATTTTTGCAGAAACTTGAGCGCATAGTTATGCGTGCAAATTCCTTTGCACAGGTGGAAAATTCGACGCTTTCTGTAAAACTGTAAAATTAACGCACATCGCAGTACTAAAGAACTGGTTTGAGAGCTTTATTTCTGGCCATTCAATTAAGGTAGTACGCCTTCGTCAATATAAGACAAGAACGGGCAAGACCTTGTCTAATAGAGTGTGAACTCTCATCCCTCGAAAAAATTGTACCATCCTTCCCTTTATCTCAGTGGCAAAAAGAATCTAATAGCTGACTCATCTCTTAACATCTTAATATACAAATCCACCAAAGCAAACAAACATTTGCTCGCCGGCAAAATGACGTCACGAAGAAAGTGCATATCGCAGCTATGCACATTTGGAACATCATCTTTTTACGTCATTATCACGTCAAGAGAAAATGCCTTTGGTGGACTCGTACTTTTAGACGTAATTTAATCTTCAGTGGCATTCCGTATTACAATATTGTTAAATCCGATTAGAAGACGAAGCAGCTTGTAAAATAAATGTCAATATTGTATAATATAAAATACGGTTTCGGCAGTTTCGGAAAAAATAACAATATTGCAATAGAAAATAAGGTCCCAGATCTGCGATGGAGTAATCACATATTCCAAATCGCCAAACAAGCTTATCAATGCAATGCTTATCAATTATCAGATTCCTGAAGAGATGCAAGTTCCTCCTTCAGCAGGCGGCCCTCTACAATCTACAAGTCCTACATTCCGCCTTATATGGAATTGTATTGAACATAACTCGTATATCTGGGCAGAAGTTATGTTCCCACGGCCACAACCCATACGACACATGACCCCAACCAAAAGTTCACGAGCCTTACGGCACAAGCCACCATCAATGACCTCGATACTTAGGGAGCATCCGGCTACCTAGATATTTAGTTAGCAATATTGTAACATTATTAATATTATTATTCTTTCATCTTTGGAAAAAATAAATTAACAGAGCTTCAGCCTCGGATTAGTCTTTATCAAAATGCGTCTGGTTGTAATTACAATAATTTGTTTAATAGTCCTCTCAATTTATTTTAACTCGTTATAAATCCCTAGTTTTTGTTGTAATAAAATACTATATATTTGTTTTTGACGGTTGCGTGGCGCGAACCTGTATTGCAGGTGCCCCAAAAACTAGCTTGCCTTGGCTGGAGAAGGTGCAAAACGAAGAAGGTGCATTGGCGATAGCACCCTTTTGCTCCTCTAGAGACCCTTCAAGCCACGGTAGTATTTGCAGCCCTCGCTAATTTTTACCGCTTTTACCTATGTACATGCACCTTTTTTCTCAAGACATCCAGCTCGGCCTATCGCAGGCCCACTACATATATAATACCTCCCCTTCGTTAATAAATAGAACAAACAGCCGGTGTTGTTGAAACCATATAACACCTCACAGATCAAACGCAAGGTTCATTGACATCTACGTATAAAAGGTTCACCATGCCACATAAATAGAAATTATTTATATATCTCAATAGTAGTACAATTATCCGTAAAAATTACTAATTTCTACGAATTCTATTTGTCATTCAAAACTCATTTAAAAAAATGGAATAATCCCTGAAAACCCATTTTAATTTTTTCAACTTAATAAAAAACCCTTGATGCCAAATTTCCCATTAAAATTATCTCGCCCATTCATTTCATTTCCTCATTGTAAAATTTCACCCATCAGCTACGAAATCATCATCATTTTTTCATCCTCTTTGCCCTTCCCTAACAAAACAATAGGAAAAAGCGCATAGGAATCTATTTTTAGAGCCACTAAACCCAAAGCCGCAGCTTCTGATTTTGTTTTCAAATGCGCAAAGGGCTTTCACATAAACCAGAAAAAGTTTATTTCGGAAACTAACCATATATAGCGGAGCATAAAACCCTGCGATATTAGCGCCCCCAGCTCGTGGTGCCGTAACCTGAAGTTAATTTGACTCGCGTTTGTCCATATCTACTTAGTATATAATCAATGCTTGAAACATTTGTAACACTGTTTTGTTGGTTGAATGTAAGTGTCGCATGGTATACGTACTTTATAAAGAAAAACGTGTTGAGGTGTTTTATTCCCGTAGAAATTTATTTTAATGGCTGTGGAATCTTCCCATTTTATTTTTCCATTTTCGTCCCTTGTTCTTTTTTTAAATCTTTGTAATGATTGAATTTTTATCTGGGTTTCAATTTCATTTATTAGCGTGTTTGTGTCTATGTCCAGGTCTATTCCTTTAATTATGGCAGATCTTGTAGTGAAGTTAATGGGTATGTACGCATTATAATTTTGCTGTTTCAGGGCTTCGTTTTGTGCTATTTTGTTGGCAACGTGGGCTCTGATTGTTTCCACAATGACGGTATTTCTGCTCACTTTTTTTATTTCGTTGATGTATGCTTTATACTCGTCGAAAATTTGCGTTATTGTCTTACCGATTTTTATTCTGCTAATTGGTGTTGTGCTATTTGACTTCACAATAACTTTATATATTCCCGGATCAATTGATTCGGGATAGAGGTTTATAATGCCATCTGAAGCAGATGACATTATGGTTTTTAATGATAATACTTTTTACACTTGCGTTTCGCTTCCTTTTACTTTGAAGTTCTTCGGGGAACTGGAAATATATAATTTATTAATTGAGAAAATAATACAAAACGTAATAACAGACGTTGTCACGTTCAAATTAATAGACGTTGTCACGTTAAAATACCGGCGTGATACTTCACATCCAAGACCATTAATTTTTTTTTTTGCATGGAACTTATTCTACCCTCCACCTTTTAAGGGGGTTAAACCGCACCTCAACCGAAACAAAATAAAAAATGCATTGACAAAAATTTCTTTTCCTAGATTAAATTTAATATTCTGGGGCAATATAGAAATTCCGTCCATCGAAGGGTTAACTGTCTTAAAAGGAAGTTGGAATAAGTTTCTCGATTTTCTTAATAATATTTCATCAAAACTAAAAGAAAAATGCTTAAAAATTTAAAAACAAAATTCACCTTAATCTGGGGTTAGTTTTAGATTTGAAAATAGTTTATTTTTACTGATAAAATACCTATTCAACCAAATTTCAAGCAAAAAGCAGAAAAAATTTAACGAGTCATGTACTAAACTAAAATTAGAACGAGCGATAAATCGAAGACAACTTCAAGCTTCTCAATAACTTGCCGAAAAGAAAAGAAAAGAATTTACCACTAGGAACTAGAAAATGGATGAAGGTTCCAGAAGTTAGATAAAGGTGGAGCTGGGATATAACAGCGACTTGCAGGCGCTGAGAGAGTCAGTTCTGATATGAAATATGATGAAAGTGTTCTAAAATGAGAACAGTGAAAAGTGGTGATTTAAAAGTGAATTATAAAGCCATAGATAGAATTTAATAGTGCGTGATATTAAATTGAAACTGATTACACAGTGAACTATAAGAATTGTGTTTGTTATTAAATTGTGTTTTGGTTTGTAATAAAAAAAAAAATTTTGTGTGGATAATTAAAAAGTGTATTCCTTAATTAATCCTGCGAATCCGTTAAGCCGTAAAAACTTAACAGTATTTTATTTTACTGTATATTGTATATTGAAAATACTATATGTTGAAAGATATGTTAATAATTTTCGTATTTTCTAACGGAACATAAATATTTTCTAAAATTGCATATAATTAAGACTAAAAAGTAAAAAATAAAAATATGATACATTTTTTTTTTCAAGAATCGCTTTTCTTTACCTTACTGCGAATAAACTACTTCAAAAATCAACTAAAAAGCAAAAAATAAAACGTTTCGAAAACTTTAGTCAAAATTTCCAAACAAATCTGTTAAAAAGACTTTAAAAAAGCGTTTAAAATCAAAATTAAGAAAATATCAGTCGGCTGAATGACAGGGGATGAGAAGGATTTGCGGAAAAACGATGCGAACATTTCGCAAATCTCGGATGGATTCGTACTGGAACACCATATAGTCTGTCTTTCATGTTACTCAGGTACTCCTTGTAGAGAGTTTCGTAGAGTGCGTGAAATTGCTCATGGCAGTTAATAAATGCACAGAGACTCGGAGTGTCTTTCCTCGTCAGGTAAGTTTTCCAGAGTTTATTCTTCTGGTTTTTGGCACGTCTCAACTTATAGTTTTACCAGGGTAGGGATGATCTGGACAGCTTAAGAGGCTCAATAGGTACACAAGATGCAAAGGTTTCGTACAGAACGGAATAAAATCTTGCAAC
Source organism: Thereva unica (assembly GCA_949987705.1). NCBI lineage: Eukaryota > Metazoa > Arthropoda > Insecta > Diptera > Therevidae > Thereva > Thereva unica. The sequence continues at coordinate 129,186,629 of OX465281.1, forward strand.
ATCGTCATCCAACTCATTTGAGGAAAGCAATCTATTGAAATCGATTGAAGTGAGCTTGGATGACAGTTCTTCAAGATTGGCCTTTTTTAAAATTAAAAGTAAATGGGGACTCTTCATGGATTAGTATATTGTTAAAGGCAGAGCAATAACTTAGAAGAAGAGGAGAGTGATAATTATCGATAGACGACAAGACTATTGAACTAGGTTCAACAATCATGTTGTCAGAGTCGGAGAAGAATACCAGATCCAACCGCCTTCCTAAAATATTATTCACACCACTCATTTGGTTCAGGCCGCATGAGAATAGGGAATTCAGAAACCTGGATTCCCTAAAATTAAGATTGTTTTCAGGGAGGTAGTTATCGTCGTCATCACAAGATACCCAATGAATATTGGATAAATTTAAATCACCTAAAAGTAGGATTTCGTCTTTAGAATCCATCATATCCTGGATATGAGTTATGCAGGAAATTAGGATATCAAAAAGGTATGACCTTTATCGTCAAGAGTGCTGAGCACATCAGGTGGGATGTAACAGCAGATCAACAAGACGTTATTGTGAGCAAGAGAGACTTTAAGAGCGAGAAGCTCAATGTCAAAAAAGTTGGAAAAACTAGGAAGCGCTATTGAAGAGCAATTGAGACGGTTACTACAGGCAAGTAGTAAACCACCTCCACGAGCCTCCGAGTCATTATATCTATCCCTCCGAAAAACTTGGAAGGAGGAGTCGAATAGGCATTGAGGATCCCACTATATAACCATGTTTCCGCACAGGAATGCTGAAAATATGAAAATAACTAATTTAATGTTGTCCTTACATTCTATTCTCGTTCCTTTAGGCTTTCAACTTCTTGTTGGCCAGAAGCAAGACTTACTTCATTGAGTCTTCCACTTGAAGTTCAAAATGTAGTAATAACAAGTCTTTCATCACTGCTGAGCAAAACTCAACGCAAACTTCGTGAACTCGGCGAGATAAAGCCAGATTCTCATAGTTGAGAGGTCTTGTGTAAATTTACAGAAGTTTCCGCTGTTTAGTTGTGTGCAAACGCGTATAAAAATGTTTCATTCTTTCTCTGATAGCCTGACATCGTCATTTGAAGAACTTTTGCATATAACTCTTCGACTTTCACTCATTAACCATATGAAGATGAAAGACTTGTTAATTTCTAGACTTTGGTTAAGATCTGCTTCTACCACTTTCCTTGTCATTGTAAGGAAAAAAGTTTCCATCGAAGAAAGCGCTTTCCCTCCAGCTCTTGGACAGCCTTTGGCAGTAATTCTTAGCAGTAGTAGTAGTAGTGAATCTTTATTAGAAAGGGAGCATTTTGAGTTTCTCTTGACAGTCGACAAACCAGGCTCAGTTTTACCTGTACCAGTGTGTTATGTTTTTATTTATAAATAAATATTGTATTTGGGTTTTAATATTTAATGAACTTTATTTAATTAGACTCGTGCGTACACAACCAGCGCTAGACCTGAACTACTCTTTATTCTTGAGTTACCAACTTAATTCAAAAGCTCACACTAGGTGGCAGTATATCATGACATCTCTCTTTTTCTTATATTTGTTTTATAATTCAAATACAAATTGTTAAAAATAAATATGGTAACTTATAAACTACTAGCATAAAACCCGCATGCCTTGCAACGCCTTTAAATAAAAACTGTTTATTATGTGCAATGTTTTCCTTCAAAAAAAAACAAACAAAAAAGTCAGCTGTTATTATCCCTAAAAATTTGTTGTCTGTAAAGAGGGTTTACGGACAATAGTTTAACGTGACAACGTCATGAGAAAACATTGATGAAATGATTGCATACTTTTATGAATAAAATTGAATCATTTATATTAAATTATCATTATTTTGTATGGATACAAAAAGGAGTGAAATGAAATTTTCATTTTGATTGATAAATTAGCTTTTATTTGCACTAATGAATTCAAATATGTTTATTACTTTAATGAACAGATTATTTACAAGTAACAATGTGTAGTAACAAATTCATTTACAGCTTTTATACATGTCTGATATTTAACTTCTTGCAATCTGTGTTATTCTGTTAAGGATAGGTCGATGATAGGAAAATTATGAAGTTAATGGGAGTGTTTCAAGTGTAATGTGCCTTGAAAAAGTCAAATCGAGGGTTGTTCCTCTCAGCGTTGTTGACTTAGTAACATCTGATGTGCATTCGAGATTGTACATATCCTTCATGAATTTGAGGAATGTATCATCATTTTTCACGTTTGTGTTGAAGTCGCCACAAAGAAGAATTGGTACATTGGTATCAACTTGCATGATCGGATGCACATACTGCCTGTTATGCACATACGGAAAGAGTGCTTGGTGCAGCAATACACTAATGCTTGAGACACTTGCTCCAGGATGAATATACATTGCGCCAAGTACAATTTTAAACGTTGTAGCAGCAGTGAATCATGTAATTTCAGCCAAGCAGACCTCGCCTGCGTTTCTGATGAGACGAGTTGTGTCCGACAATTCAACGTGGAGAACTTTGGCCGTGGATGTTGATGTTAATTTTCGATAGATTGCCACTCCACCAGCTGCGTTTGTATCAGAATCCGATCGATTATTCTGCCTGGTTATACATTCATAATTATTGATTGGAACTGGATCAAAATTGTCACGCATCCACGTTTCAGTCAATACCAAATAATCCGATCTTGGTATCACGGGATCCGTTTCAATATCGGCGAAGTGCGCAGACAAACTCTGAACATTAAGGTTTGTCACTACAGTTTGCCCAGCGTTGTTACTGTCATCACAAAATTTCACTGCTTTCGAAGTGATTGTTTGAAGGGCGTGTCCACGGAGTCGAATGTATTCGTTACGGACATCTCGCGTAGTCTGTGAGTCATTCCCATCCCGTCCATGTTTGAAGATAAAAGGCGCAACTTTTTTCTGTGATGATGTGCAAGCCGTCTATATTCGTTACCCGACTCAGCGCCACGTACACCAACTGTTGTGGTTGCTCCGAGGAGTATTTATAAACAATAACAGTAAACGTGTCCCACCTTGCGACTTGTGAATGGTAATAGCACAAGCAGGAACGCAAGGAAACTGTTTTCGTTTGCATTTCACAGTTTTCGTCAGTGTAATGTTCACTATTTTCTTATACACCGGCACCCAGTTAGGAGACAGAGTGTTTGGCTTGCTTTGATTATTGTTGACAATTTGACAAATTTAATCTAATTAAATATTGACAATTTTAATCAAATTTTTAAGATTACTACGATCAAATTTTTAAAATTACTTCGGGAGATAACGGGACAATGAGACATCATTTTTCATGCATGCAGGCGGTGTTCATCGTTTTAATAGACGTTGTCACGTCAAAAGGGTTTATTATAGTGCATTTTTCTAATAAATATGGTAAACAAATTGCTGCGTGTATCACCTCTGCTCAACAAATCTGCAAATTTTGAAGCAGAGATTGGCATGTATATGTCATCAAGGGAAGTGACATTTTAGGGTTTGACGAACGTTCGTTAAGTTTGTTGGCCTATTTACGTGGGTGCAAGAAATTATGAAGCAATCTGTTGGAATTTACCCGCCCCCTAAATACAGCACTGCAACACCAAATATCCCGAGCGGGATCCCCACGCAGTAGAGGAAGGATAACGGCAGCCCTAGCGAGGATGGAAGATCGAAGGCGATCGGGAGAAGAGAAAAAGTCAGTAGCCGAGCAGAACCCAGCGAGACAAGCTCGCTTAAAACCCAAATAAATTGAACTTAAAATCAAAATTTTATAATTGAATATATGTAAAAAATAGAAAATACCGTGTTTGAATCTAACTAGAAATATAGTCGAAGTAATAAAAACAAAAGGTGAACGATTAAGTAAATTTACGGTGTCTTTTTTGTAGTGCTTTTGGTGCTTTAATTCTCTTTCCAGATCCATCAAATCCCTCATCGGAAACCCCCGCAACCCCCCTTCAAGAAACATAAAATGGTCCTTCGAGCCGGATCTTCGGCACACCTGTAACTTCAAAGAATCACATGCATCATGGTGAGTAAAAATTTTCGCATTAATTTAATTGGCTGTTAGTATTTTAATATAAAACGCGTGCAGTGAAGTGATCAATATAAATTCATCACATGTAGGAGGTGAAAAATCCGTTTTTATTTAGATTGCCGATCGTGTTTTTTAAAACAAAGAAAAGGTATTCTTGCGTCTTAATCATTCATAAATCGGTCTTGGTGATCACGTTTGAATTCGAGCCCATTTTAATTACTGCTAACGTAATGTTTTTTGACGTGACAACGTCTATTAAAACGATGAACGCCGGCTGCATGCACGAAAAATGATGACTCATTGTCCCGTTATGTCCCGTTATGTCCCGTTATCTCCCGAAGTAATTTTAAAAAATTGATCGTAGTAATCTTAAAAATTTGATTAAAATTGTCAATATTAATTAGATTAAATTATTGTCAAATTGTCAACAATAAGCAAAGCAAGCCAAACACTCTGTCTCCTAACTGGGTGCCGGTGTATAAGAAAATAGTGAACATTACACTGACGAAAACCGTGAAATGCAAACGAAAACAGTTTCCTTGCGTTCCTGCTTGTGCTATTACCATTCACAAGTCGCAAGGTGGGACGTTTACTGTTATTATCTATAATATAAAAATAAGTCGGGTTTTCCTTCCAGACGCTATAATTAGAGAACGCACGATCCGATTTCCACGGTTTTGCATTCGTTGGAAAGGTCTCGGGCTCCGTGAGGTTTATAGCAAAAAAATTTCAAAAGCAGGCGCTTGGTCCATAGCAGCCATCTCAAGAGGGCGGATTACCATTTTCTTTACAACCCCTCGACATGGATATCAAATGAAAGGTTATGGTAAGTAGAACACCAAAAGCAATATAGTATACTCAATATATCGTTTGGTCCATGGCAGTCATCACAAGAGAGCAGATGACCATTTTCTTCACAACCCATTCGAAATGGGTATCCAATGAAAGAGTATGATAAGTAGAACAATATAAGCAATATAGTATACTCAATATGTCGCTTGGTCCATAGCGGCCACCTCAAGAATGCGGATTACCATTTTCTTCACAACACCTTCGAGATGGGTATCAAATGAGAGAGTATGATAAGTAGAACACATAAGCAATATAGTATACTCAATATATATCGTTTGGTCCATAGCGGCCATCTCCAGAGGTTGGATTACCGATATTTTCACACCTCTCGATATGGATTTCAAATGAAAGGGTATGATAAGTAGAACACCATAAGCAATATAGTATACTCAATATATCGTTTGGTCCATGGCGGTCATCTCAAGAGGGAGGATGATCATTTTCTTCACTCCCCCCTCGACATTGGTATCAAATGAAAGGGCATTATAAGAAGAATGCCATAGACCATGTCTTTAGATTCATGGCGGCCATCTCAAGAGGGCGGATTGCGATTTTCTTCACAACACCCGAGACATGGGTATCAAATGAAAGGCTATGAAAAGTAGAACACCATAAGCAATATAGTATACTCAATTTATAATTTGGTCCATGGCGGCCATCTCAAAAGGGCGGTTTACCATTTTCTTCACAACTCCTTCTAGATGGGTATCAAATGAGAGAGTATGATAAGTAGAACACCATATGCAATATAGTATACTCAATATATCGTTTGGTCCATAGCGGCCATCTCAAGAGTGCGGATTAATATTTTCTTCACAACCCCTTCGACATGGGTATCAAATGAAAGAGTATGATAAGTAGAACACCATAGGCAATAAAGTATACTCAATATATCGTTTGGTCCATGGCGATCATCTCAAGCGGGCGGATTACCATTTTCTTCACAACCCCTTCGAGATGGGTATCAAATGAGAGAGTATGATAAGTAGAACACATAAGCAATATAGTATACTCAATATATATCGTTTGGTCCATAGCGGCCATCTCCAGAGGTTGGATTACCGATATTTTCACACCTCTCGATATGGATTTCAAATGAAAGGGTATGATAAGTAGAACACCATAAGCAATATAGTATACTCAATATATCGTTTGGTCCATGGCGGTCATCTCAAGAGGGAGGATGATCATTTTCTTCACTCCCCCCTCGACATTGGTATCAAATGAAAGGGCATTATAAGAAGAATGCCATAGACCATGTCTTTAGATTCATGGCGGCCATCTCAAGAGGGCGGATTGCGATTTTCTTCACAACACCCGAGACATGGGTATCAAATGAAAGGCTATGAAAAGTAGAACACCATAAGCAATATAGTATACTCAATTTATAATTTGGTCCATGGCGGCCATCTCAAAAGGGCGGTTTACCATTTTCTTCACAACTCCTTCTAGATGGGTATCAAATGAGAGAGTATGATAAGTAGAACACCATATGCAATATAGTATACTCAATAAATCGTTTGGTCCATAGCGGCCATCTCAAGAGTGCGGATTAATATTTTCTTCACAACCCCTTCGACATGGGTATCAAATGAAAGAGTATGATAAGTAGAACACCATAGGCAATATAGTATACTCAATATATCATTTGGTCCATGGCGGTCATCTCCCGAAATCAATTTTCCCAGATTTGTTCTTTTTTCACTATAGCTTTTTCCTATCGCAGACTGTGTCCTCATAATCTTATTTTATTGAAAGGCGTTGCAACGCACGCGGGTTTTTGCTAGTTTAATATAAATGATTCAAGTTTATTCATAAAAGTATGCAATCATTTCATCAATGTTTTCTCATGACGTTGTCACGTTAAACTATCGTCCGTAAACCCTCTTTACAGACAACAAATTTTTTTCCCTTAAAATCAAAACCGTATGCGGAATTACCATTAACGGTAAGGCCGGCATACATGTGTTTCTCTTTGAGAGGAAGATCCCGTTTTTTTTTCTTTGCACGTGGTTATAATTATAGTTGTATTTTTCATTGCCAAAATTCCAATTTCTTTGTGCTTTGTTGGTGACAAAGTGAATAATTCAAGTTCATATTACGGTCCTTGAAAGTCATTTGATTTAGCTAATAAAACATAGATTTGAGTTTTTTTGTCGCTTTGAGCAAGTTACGTTATATATTTTCATCATTCTTGCAATTACAAACGGTTTTGTTTTTTTGTGGATGATTTATTGAAGTTTGTATTACAGTTCTCGTACATTACAAGCATTTCTTGGATAACAAAGATATTGTGGTTTTTTTGAACAAGGTGATCTTTGAATTTAAGTTCTTATAAATTACAGGTGCATTTATTTTAGTAATAGAGAATTTCTAAGTTTTTGCTTGTTGGTGGACAACCCGGAAATTTTATTACAGTTCAATTACAGTTTTCCCTAAATTAAAGTTACATTTTTGTTGATAATAAAGATTTTTGGTTTTCTTTTCTGAATAAGGTGATTGTGATTTCATTTCTCATAATTTGCAGGTACATTGGTTTTTAGTGGTGATATCTAAGTTTTTGCGGTGGACAAACGGAACCGTTAATTTTTATTCCAGTTTAATTACAGTTTCCATAAATTACAGTTGTATTTCGGTTGGTAATAGAAAATTGCATTTTTTTTCTAAAATATTTCGAGATTTGTGCGTCGATGGGATGATGAGTTTATTTTTTTTGAATATTTGATAACGGTGATAAGTTGCAAATCCCCCTTTTGTGTTTGAATTTTGGGATTGGTAATTACTCAGGTGCTTCATTTCTGATTGAAGGAGAAAGTCGGCATATGGTTTCGCGTTATAACCTTTGCAGTGTCCTGTTATTGCGATTTTTGTAGATTTGATTTTTTTTGGAAATATTGCGTTGTCCTTTCATCACAGCCCGCGCAAGTGACAGTTATTAATTAAATACAAGACTCCTAATATTTGTTCGTGAAACTTTACGTGTTTTTAAATTAGTTGGAAAGCACCGAGTTGTTTTTTTTAATTTTGTGGATTATAAATACCCAGATCGCTTCTGTCTAATTTTGGAAAAGGCCGGTATATAGTTTAATTGGGAACCTTTTTGGGTCCTGTTATGACAGTGTTTGATATTTTAGCGGCACATTGACGCTCTCTTTGTAAAGGTTATTCGGGATATACATAAGTACATCGTATATAGATTTCGTATGATCGCGTTTATACTAAATTACTCAAAATTCGAAAACGTATTACAAGTAGTTAATGATTCCATATTGAATCTTCCCCAAAGGCATTTTTTTTCTTCTAATTAAACGGGCCTACCCCCCTCAGCCGCCGAACAGTGTAGTTGCGTCTTAGAATGGTTTTTTGAAGTTTGGTTGATGCCCCCTGGATAATAGTTTTCGGTAGACGTAGATCGATTTATAATCGCCCTTGATACTGAGGTTTGAAGGTTGGAAAATCCAGTGCAAGTATTTTCTGATTTTCTTAAATAGTCCTCACACCCCCATTTAGTTTTTAATAGCTACAATTAGTTACGAAGAGTCCCATTTAAGCCAAATCTCGGCAAGTTTCCTTTGGAGAGGGTATTAGCGTTGTTGATCGTAAGATGTCGGAAGAATCCATTCCAGATCCACCCATGATTTTAACCCTAATCAGCAAGCAGGTCGCCTTGCAAGAACAAATCAACAAGTTTTGGAGAAATTATGAGAAAACTCCAAAGGTTAGATATACTGTTGGGTATATGCGTGGTCGTTTGTCCGCTTTAGACGCGTTGTGGGTTCAATATCAGACTAATGATACGAATATTGTCGCCATGGCCAATGAAAAGGATAAACGAGAGCAGGCATATTTGAGTGAAAATCAGTATAGCCAGCAGGAGGAGTCACACTTTGAGCGACGCGGTGCCTTATTAGACAAGTTAAACAGCCTTGATAAAGGAAATCAGAACAACCGACAATCGTCACGTTCTACGGCTGATTCTAAAGAGGGTAAGACATTAGATGTAAAACTCCCGCGTATATCTATTCCCAAGTTTAGCGGGGATTACAAAGATTGGGTTTCCTTTCATGATATGTTTGAATCTCTTATTCACAATCATCGCTCTTTGCCAGCGGTGCAGAAGTTGCACTATTTGAAGAGCAGTTTGGAAGGTGAGGCCGCTAGTTTGCTCAAACATTTGAGTTTAACTGACGAAAATTATCAAGAGGCATGGAAGATGCTTTGTGATAGATATGAAAACTCTCGTTTACTTATCACCCGCCAGGTACAAATTTTGCTTAGCCAAACCCCCGTAAACTCCGAATCGGCGTCTCAAATTCGTCGGCTCATAGACAATATAAGTGAATGTCTAGCGTCGTTAAGAGGTCTTAAGGTAAAAGTTAATGAATGGACACCAATCATAGTGACCCTGGTCGTCCAGCGCTTGTCGGTAGAGACGCGTAAATTATGGGAACAGTCTCTGGGTCCTGTCACTGTCTTTCCCTCTTTAGACACACTTATTGATTTCATTAATAGCCGAGTAAGAGCTTTAGAGTCTTCTCGAGAAATTATAGTTCCAAGGCGAAATCTCCCGGGCCACGGGGAGCTTAAGAAAGAAACAGGATCTTCGCACAGTGCACCATTTCGTCAGACTTTTCACACGGCCTACGGTTACAGCTGCCCGTGTTGCAGTTTAGATCATACCCTAAAGACGTGCCCCAGGTTTAAAGAAATGCATCCTTCGGCCCGAGTGTCTATAGTCAAAGGAAAGAAGCTCTGTTTCAACTGTCTGGCTACAAGTCACGGCGTCAAGCAATGCTCTAACAAAGGTGTTTGTTTTAAATGTGGATCGCGACACCACACTCTTCTACATTTAGAGAAGACTCTGAGTCCCCCGAGCAACCCAAAACAACGAACCCCTTCTCCTCTACGCCCCCCGACGATACATGCGAATTTTGTGGCTCAACTAGGATCCGACTTGCTAGCTACGGCCTTAGTGTCGTTACGGGACGACACCGGGGAATATTTAACATTTCGCGCGTTAATAGATCCAGGCAGCCAAGGTTGCTATATTACTACCCATGTCGTCCAAAGATTGCGTGCGAAAAAGCATCCATGGCCTGTCCATATTCGCGGATTGAATAATATGGAGAGTTCTTCAGCAAAGTACCTATATTACACAACTTCAGTTGAAATCGCTGCGAGATACGAGCTTCGTACTTAACTTGGATGCAATAATCCTTAATAGCTTAACTGAGGAGTGGGCGAACAAAATGGCACATGTCCAGTTTTGCAAATTGTTCAGAAATCGCAAAAACTGTTTCTGCCTCTGAACTGATCACATTAACTATTTATGAGTATGGTAGGTTGTGCTACTATTTGAACTCATTCAGACGGAAAAAAATTTTTAAATATGTTTAATACTTTAAGAGAAAAAATTAAAACAAAAATGGACATGTGCCCTTTAGCAGGGACACAACTGGGACATGCCCCGTTTTGTTAAACCCTTGAATGGACATGTGTCCTTTTGCAGGAACCCAACTGGACATGTTTTTGTTTTTTTTGTTTTTAGCCTTTTGGGGAGCTCCCTGGCTCCCTTAGAGGCAAATGGGATTTTTGTGGTATTTTTTCCTAATAGTAGGGACTGTTACGCAAATTTTAAGGGGTCATAGTGCCCCCTACGGCTTGCTTTGGGGCCGTGGGAGGCAAAAGTGAGGTAAATTTTAGTGCATTTTTAGTGCATTTTATGATGCACATACAAATCGATGTAATTAGAGCCCCAGGTGAGGTGCAATGAACTTCCATTGTTGATTAAAAACTTTTTTGTATGAAATACGTGCCCTTTTGAAAACCCACATTAACGAATGGTTAAAAAATATGAATATTCGTAGGACATATGCCTTTCTGCAGGGAACCCGTTACTTTGCTAACAAAAAAATATTACATGAAAGTGATTTTTGAAGTGTCTGAGATTGAAATTAGTTGCAGTTTAGTGTAATGAACACGATTCCGTCAAAACACTGAAAACGGCCAACCATGGACATGTGCCGTTTTGTTCGCCCACTCCTCAACTAGTATGTTACCCTCTAATCAAATCGAATGTTATGATTGGCCCCATATAGAAGGTCTCGCTCTGGCCGACCCCCGATTTTTTTAACCCAGCTCTATCGACATAGTCTTAGGTGCGGGTGTTTATGCCCAGATCATCTTACCGGAATTAAAGACAGGCGGTCAGGGAGCCCCCGTTGCCCTACGTACACGGTTGGGTTGGATAATTTAATTTTTGGTGAAGTTCCTCAAGTGAAAGATGAAACCCTACACGAAGCCCCCTGTATTCTCAGTGTATATAGTCATGTTGACTTACAAAATCAATTGAAAAGGTTTTGGGAGATAGAAGAAAACCCGCAACCCAACCCGTTAAGTCCAGAGGATAGTTTATGTGAGGAAATATATAAACAAACTCATTCCCGCACCTCGGAAGGGCGATATGTGGTAAAGTTGCCTTTCATTCCGTTATCCAAAGGCGAACCTCGTTTCGGAGAATCCCGCCAAATCGCCATCCAACGTTTTCATCACTTAGAAAAGAAATTCAGCCAAAACCCCGAATTGTATAAGACATATAAGGAATGCATAGAAGAATACCTTACCCTTAACCATGCACAGAAGGTCCCACCCCCATCAAAGGATGCTCCTACTTCCTCTTATTGTTATCTGCCCCACCATGCGGTAATCAAAACAGACAGTAGTACTACAAAGTGTAGAGTCGTTTTTGATGCCTCCTGCAAGACTTCTAATGGCCACTCGTTAAATTATAGATTGCTGACTGGACCTCGACTGCAGCAAGAAATTTCGCAGCTTCTCCTAAAGTGGAGGTTGAAGCGTTTCGTATTCTGTGCGGACATAGAAAAGATGTACCGACAGATCCTAGTTGAATCCCCAGATCATGAATTTCAGCGTATCGTTTGGCGAAACGACTGTAATTCACCCATTGAAGATATACGACTCCACACAGTAACTTTCGGTACGGCGAGTGCACCCTTCTTGGCGATTCGCACCCTTCATCAGTTGGCTCAAGATGAGGGAGACATATACCCAAATGCCGCGGAAATTTTAAGATTTGACACCTACGTTGATGATATTTACTCAGGCGCCGATACTTTGAATGACGCCTTGTCTCTACAGGAAGAAACCATATCAATGCTAACAGCTGGTCATTGTCACCTTCACAAATGGTCCGCTAATTGCCCCGATCTGCTAAAAAATGTACAGCCTGTTGATCGCACCCCAAATTCTCATGTGGTTAGGTGGTCAAAACCCTTGGCCTTTTCTGGAATTCCACTCGAGACCATTTCAGTTTTAAGATTCGTATGGATAAACCCCAACCCCCCTTTACCAAGCGAAAGGTCTTGGCATACATAGCTAGCCTCTATGACCCTCTTGGCTGACTAGCTCCAGTTATAATCCGCGCCAAAATATTTATCCAAGTCCTGTGGCAACATGGCCTCTTATGGGATGAACCTCTACCCCACGAGCTCGAAACTTTCTGGACCACTTACCTCAACACTCTACCGGCAATTGAGCAGATAGTTATTCCGCGATGGGTTAGTACTCATTCCTCATCCACGTTCCAGATACATGGCTTCTGTGACGCATCCGAGCGGGCGTACGCTGCGGTCGTCTACATTCGTGTGGAGCATGAATCCGGGATAAAGATCTTCCTGCTCAGTAGCAAAACCAAAGTTAGTCCCGTGAAAACTATAACCCTTCCCCGTCTTGAACTGTGTGGCGCCGTCCTCTTGTCGGAACTACTTAAAGCTATACGGAAAAGCATCCCCTTTGATGAGTCCCAGTTATGCACCTGGTCCGATTCCACTATCGTTTTGTCGTGGCTGCGAAAACCCCCAAATATCTTCAAGACATTCATTTGTAACCGACTCTGCACCATAAGTACTAATATTGGCGCCCCCAAATGGCGACATGTCCCTTCTTCTCAAAATCCTGCGGACTGTAGTAGTCGCGGTATCTCCGGAGAAGAACTTCTCCAACAAACGCTATGGCTCCAAGGCCCCTCTTGGTTAAAGCAAAATGAAGAGCAATGGCCTACGTCACCTCGGTACGTACGAGAGGAACTTGAGGCACAGGAATTGCGGCCTGTCAAATGTTTTCTAATTCACCCTGAGACGTCATATTTATACTCAGTCTTGGCCCGTTTTTCAAAGTTCAAGCGGCTCCTCCGAGTGACGGCGTATTGCTTCCGCTTTCTCCGCAAGGTCAAAAAGACATCGACCACAACCTCCCAAACTTTGAGATCGCTGTCTTACACGGAAATTGATCAGAGTCGCAAATTTTGGTGTAAGACCATTCAGTCACTTTACTTCAATGATGAAGTCAAGTCATTATCAGAAAAACGGCCTATCTCGGCACGCAGCAAATTGCTAAGCTTGAATCCTTGGCTAGATTCAAATCATCTACTTCGAGTAGGAGGACGGCTCAGCAACTCCACCTTACCCTTTAATGAGCGCCACCCTATTTTGTTGCCCAGAGCCCAGCAGTGGTCATTTTACTCAACTCGTCATTGAGCATGCACACGAAGAAACACTACACGGGGGACCTCAATTAATGTTGGCATTTTTGCGACAAAATTATTGGATTTTACGTGCTAGAAATTTAATAAAGAGGTGTTTCCATAATTGTGTCGTGTGCTTCCGGTTGCGAAAAACTAATCAGACACAAATCATTTACCTCCGGAAAGAGTTACGATTAGCAACCCGTTCACCTTTGTAGGAGTTGATTATACTGGCCATCTCGACATCCGAGGGCTGGACGTTGACATATTCTCCGTGCTCCGATATAGGGCAGCCATAATAATCAGGATGATGTGAATTTCATGGTGCTTTGGAATCTCGAGGGTATGTGGTTTGAAAAAAATAAGTTAGATTAGTAGGAAAAAAAGGAAAAAACTTCAACATACACATTCATATCCAGGTTATATAAAAAATTTCGCATTTGGCTTTCAAAAAAAATAATTCATAATATTACACGAAAATTAATCACATGTAGGGTCGGAAGATAGCGTTTTCATTTTATCGATCTCTTCAGCTTGTATGGGCTCATTACTTGGTAAAACACATATCTTAGTGATGGCACGTTGGATTTCTGCCGTACTGGTCTTAATTGTTACTACTCTAACGGAATTATCTTTACCGGGATATGTTTTTATTATGCGGCCTAACTTCCATCTGAAAGGTGGAATCCGTTCATCTTTAAGTATGACCAAATCTCTTACCTTAACATTACGTTCGCTTTGGCGCCAATTTGGGCGTTGTTGGAGACGAGCTAAATATTCAGTTGTCCATCGGTTCCAAAAGTCTTGTCGAAGTCGTTGTATGTATCGCCATCTTTCGAGGCCATGAATATTATGGTCGAGTAGGGCCTCTTCAGGCGGAGACAACAGAGGCTTACCAATGAGGAAATGGGCTGGAGTTAAAATTCCAAGATCATGAATATCATCGGACAGAGGACAGAGGGGCCGAGAATTTAAACACGCCCCAATCTGGGTAGTGAGGGTGATAAGTTCTTCGTACACAAAACTCGCATTTTTCGCGACACGTTTGAAATGAAATTTGAGAGACTTTACTCCAGCCTCCCAAAGACCACCAAAATGAGGGGAATACGGAGGAATGAAACTCCACTCGACACCGTTTGCGGAAAAGGTCTGGGCGGCTTCGGTTTCAGCCTGCTGTATAGCAGCCTTGAGTTCCGCATCTAGCTGGTTTTTTGCTCCCACAAAATTTGTACCATTATCTGAATATAATCTTTGGCATAATCCGCGACGAGAAATGAACCTCCTGAACGCTGCGAGAAACGAATTGGTGCTAAGATCACCGACAACTTCGAGATGCACGGCTTTGGAACATAAACATACAAAGATGACAATGTACCCTTTATATGATCGACTACCTCGAGTTCGACTCGCTCGGATGTCGAGATGGCCAGTATAATCAACTCCTACAAAGGTGAACGGGTTGCTAATCGTAACTCTTTCCGGAGGTAAATCGGCCATGATTTGTGTCTGATTAGTTTTTCGCAACCGGAAGCACACGACACAATTATGGAAACACCTCTTTATTAAATTTCTAGCACGTAAAATCCAATAATTTTGTCGCAAAAATGCCAACATTAATTGAGGTCCCCCGTGTAGTGTTTCTTCGTGTGCATGCTCAATGACGAGTTGAGTAAAATGACCACTGCTGGGCAACAAAATAGGGTGGCGCTCATTAAAGGGTAAGGTGGAGTTGCTGAGCCGTCCTCCTACTCGAAGTAGATGATCTGAATCTAGCCAAGGATTCAAGCTTAGCAATTTGCTGCGTGCCGAGATAGGCCGTTTTTCTGATAATGACTTGACTTCATCATTGAAATAAAGTGAATGGTCTTACACCAAAATTTGCGACTCTGATCAATTTCCGTGTAAGCCAGCGATCTCAAAGTTTGGGTGGTTGTGGTCGATGTCTTTTTGACCTTGCGGAGAAAGCGGAAGCAATACGCCGTCACTCGGAGGAGCCGCTTGAACTTTGAAAAACGGGCCAAGACTGAGTATAAATAGGACGTCTCAGGGTGAATTAGAAAACATTTGACAGGCCGCAATTCCTGTGCCTCAAGTTCCTCTCGTACGTACCGAGGTGACGTAGGCCATTGCTCTTCATTTTGCTTTAACCAAGAGGGGCCTTGGAGCCATAGCGTTTGTTGGAGAAGTTCTTCTCCGGAGATACCGCGACTACTGCAGTCCGCAGGATTTTGAGAAGAAGGGACATGTCGCCATTTGGGGGCGCCAATATTAGTACTTATGGTGCAGAGTCGGTTACAAATGAATGTCTTGAAGATATTTGGGGGTTTTCGCAGCCACGACAAAACGATAGTGGAATCGGACCAGGTGCATAATTGGGACTCATCAAAGGGGATGCTTTTCCGTATAGCTTTAAGTAGTTCCGACAAGAGGACGGCGCCACACAGTTCAAGACGGGGAAGGGTTATAGTTTTCACGGGACTAACTTTGGTTTTGCTACTGAGCAGGAAGATCTTTATCCCGGATTCATGCTCCACACGAATGTAGACGACCGCAGCGTACGCCCGCTCGGATGCGTCACAGAAGCCATGTATCTGGAACGTGGATGAGGAATGAGTACTAACCCATCGCGGAATAACTATCTGCTCAATTGCCGGTAGAGTGTTGAGGTAAGTGGTCCAGAAAGTTTCGAGCTCGTGGGGTAGAAGTTCATCCCATAAAAGGCCATGTTGCCACAGGACTTGGATAAATATTTTGGCGCGGATTATAACTGGAGCTAGTCAGCCAAGAGGGTCATAGAGGCTAGCTATGTATGCCAAGACCTTTCGCTTGGTAAAGGGGGGTTGGGGTTTATCCATACGAATCTTAAAACTGAAATGGTCTCGAGTGGAATTCCAGAAAAGGCCAAGGGTTTTGACCACCTAACCACATGAGAATTTGGGGTGCGATCAACAGGCTGTACATTTTTTAGCAGATCGGGGCAATTAGCGGACCATTTGTGAAGGTGACAATGACCAGCTGTTAGCATTGATATGGTTTCTTCCTGTAGAGACACGGCGTCATTCAAAGTATCGGCGCCTGAGTAAATATCATCAACGTAGGTGTCAAATCTTCAAATTTCCGCGGCATTTGGGTATTTGTCTCCCTCATCTTGAGCCAACTGATGAAGGGTGCGAATCGCCAAGTAGGGTGCACTCGCCGTACCGAAAGTTACTGTGTGGAGTCGTATATCTTCAATGGGTGAATTACAGTCGTTTCGCCAAACGATACGCTGAAATTCATGATCTGGGGATTCAACTAGGATCTGTCGGTACATCTTTTCTATGTCCGCACAGAATACGAAACGCTTCAACCTCCACTTTAGGAGAAGCTGCGAAATTTCTTGCTGCAGTCGAGGTCCAGTCAGCAATCTATAATTTAACGAGTGGCCATTAGAAGTCTTGCAGGAGGCATCAAAAACGACTCTACACTTTGTAGTACTACTGTCTGTTTTGATTACCGCATGGTGGGGCAGATAACAATAAGAGGAAGTAGGAGCATCCTTTGATGGGGGTGGGACCTTCTGTGCATGGTTAAGGGTAAGGTATTCTTCTATGCATTCCTTATATGTCTTATACAATTCGGGGTTTTGGCTGAATTTCTTTTCTAAGTGATGAAAACGTTGGATGGCGATTTGGCGGGATTCTCCGAAACGAGGTTCGCCTTTGGATAACGGAATGAAAGGCAACTTTACCACATATCGCCCTTCCGAGGTGCGGGAATGAGTTTGTTTATATATTTCCTCACATAAACTATCCTCTGGACTTAACGGGTTGGGTTGCGGGTTTTCTTCTATCTCCCAAAACCTTTTCAATTGATTTTGTAAGTCAACATGACTATATGCACTGAGAATACAGGGGGCTTCGTGTAGGGTTTCATCTTTCACTTGAGGAACTTCACCAAAAATTAAATTATCCAACCCAACCGTGTACGTAGGGCAACGGGGGCTCCCTGACCGCCTGTCTTTAATTCCGGTAAGATGATCTGGGCATAAACACCCGCACCTAAGACTATGTCGATAGAGCTGGGTTCAAAAAATCGGGGGTCGGCCAGAGCGAGACCTTCTATATGGGGCCAATCATAACATTCGATTTGATTAGAGGGTAACATACTAGTTAAGCTATTAAGGATTATTGCATCCAAGTTAAGTACGAAGCTCGTATCTCGCAGCGATTTCAACTGAAGTTGTGTAATAAACTTTGCTGAAGAACTCTCCATATTATTCAATCCGCGAATATGGACAGGCCATGGATGCTTTTTCGCACGCAATCTTTGGACGACATGGGTAGTAACATAGCAACCTTGGCTGCCTGGATCTATTAACGCGCGAAATGTTAAATATTCCCCGGTGTCGTCCCGTAACGACACTAAGGCCGTAGCTAGCAAGTCGGATCCTAGTTGAGCGACAAAATTCGCATGTATCGTCGGGGGGCGTGGAGGAGAAGGGGTTCGTTGTTTTGGGTTGCTCGGGGGACTCTGAGTCTTCTCTAAATGTAGAAGAGTGTGGTGTCGCGATCCACATTTAAAACAAACACCTTTGTTAGAGCATTGCTTGACGCCGTGACTTGTAGCCAGACAGTTGAAACAGAGCTTCTTTCCTTTGACTATAGACACTCGGGCCAAAGGATGAATTTCTTTAAACCTGGGGCACGTCTTTAGGGTATGATCTAAACTGCAACACGGGCAGCTGTAGCCGTAGGCCGTGTGAAAAGCCTGACGAAATGGTGCACTGCGCGAAGATCCTGTTTCTTTCTTAAGTTCCCCGTGGCCCGGGAGATTTCGCCTTGGAACTATAATTTCTCGAGAAGACTCTAAAGCTCTTACTCGGCTATTAATGAAATCAATAAGTGTGTCTAAACAGGGAAAGACAGTGACAGGACCTAGAGACTGTTCCCATAATTTACGCGTCTCTACCGGCAAGCGCTGGACGACCAGGATCACTATGATTGGTGTCCATTCATTAACTTTCACCTTAAGACCTCTTAACGACGCTAGACATTCACTTATATTGTCTATGAGCCGATGAATTTGAGACGCCGATTCGGAGTTTACGGGGGTTTGGCTAAGCAAAATTTGTACCTGGCGGGTGATAAGTAAACGAGAGTTTTCATATCTATCACAAAGCATCTTCCATGCCTCTTGATAATTTTCGTCAGTTAAACTCAAATGTTTGAGCAAACTAGCGGCCTCACCTTCCAAACTGCTCTTCAAATAGTGCAACTTCGGCACCGCTGGCAAAGAGCGATGATTGTGAATAAGAGATTCAAACATATCATGAAAGGAAACCCAATCTTTGTAATCCCCGCTAAACTTGGGAATAGATATACGCGGGAGTTTTACATCTAATGTCGGGGTTTCGAAGTGCTCTGCCTTTAAGCTACCCTCTTTAGAATCAGCCGTAGAACCTGATGATTGTCGGTTGTTCTGATTTCCTTTATCAAGGCTGTTTAACTTGTCTAATAAGGCACCGCGTCGCTCAAAGTGTGACTCCTCCTGCTGGCTATACTGATTTTCACTCAAATATGCCTGCTCTCGTTTATCCTTTTCATTGGCCATGGCGACAATATTCGTATCATTAGTCTGATATTGAACCCACAACGCGTCTAAAGCGGACAAACGACCACGCATATACCCAACAGTATATCTAACCTTTGGAGTTTTGTCATAATTTCTCCAAAACTTGTTGATTTGTTCTTGCAAGGCGACCTGCTTGCTGATTAGGGTTAAAATCATGGGTGGATCTGGAATGGATTCTTCCGACATCTTACGATCAACAACGCTAAAGCCCTCTCCAAAGGAAACTTGCCGAGATTTGGCTTAAATGGGACTCTTCGTAACTAATTGTAGCTATTAAAAACTAAATGGGGGTGTGAGGACTATTTAAGAAAATCAGAAAATACTTGCACTGGATTTTCCAACCTTCAAACCTCAGTATCAAGGGCGATTATAAATCGATCTACGTCTACCGAAAACTATTATCCAGGGGGCATCAACCAAACTTCAAAAAACCATTCTAAGACGCAACTACAATGTTCGGCGGCTGAGGGGGGTAGGCCCATTTAATTAGAAGAAAAAAAAATTAGCAGTTATAGGGACTACCGATAGAAGTGAAAACTTAGAACTTAGATGTTGAAATTCGATTCTTTTGAAGTAATACAAAATTCTATATTTCTTGAAAGGACTAAATCTTTTTGATTGCAGTATTTTCATTAGGACATTAACCAACTTATTAAAATATGTAGCACAAGTAACTGCGTCTTCATTAATTAGTGTACTTTTTTCTATAAAATTTAATGCTGCTGCATCTTCAACCGATATCTCAGAATTATTTTTTGAATTATGTAATAATTGTAGCAATTTTGACCATCCTATTTCATTAGCACTTATTGTAAAAAAGATACAATCGGGTTATGGTAACTAAAGTAAGAAATGAAAATGTTGGATTCAAATTTATCTAAGTATCGCGTAAAATCCGCATCGATCGTCGTTTTATATTTGGTAGTACTAAGTTTCCGGTCATTGGACATATTTAAATTAAGTGTTGCATTTAAAAATTCAATTAATGGTAGATTTTTATCATCTGCAAAGTTAATATTGAAGTGTCCACTTAAAATCATCGGTACATTATCATATTTTTCGCCGAATCTTTTTTCGAGAATTTCAGAACCTTCTTTTGTATAAATCATCAAATTTTCGAATAAAAATTGTTGCATCTGTCTCATAGATTTTCCAGGCGAAATATAAACGGCAACCATTAATATGTATTGCCCATTCTCGGAACTGCAACGAGCAACGCATATTTCGCCTGTATCAGAAACATTAACACCAATGCTTCTAGTGAATTTAGTATGTATGTCCATATATGAAGTAATGAAGTGTGACGTATCTTGAGTATTGTGATAAATAGCTACTCCTGCTGCTGGAACTTCGGGTCTTTTATAACTTACAACAAAGTTGAAATTCGGAACATCAAGTGGTTCTTCGTTTTTCATACGAGTTTCTGACAAAAGCAGAACATTTGACTTTTTTACGAAAGCATCATTTTTTAGATCAGCTGCATCTGAAGACATCTTCAGGATCGAGGATCCAAACAAATTTGGAAAACAGATATTTAACACATCAGTCAAAATGACTGGTTTTATATTTTCATTTTCGATACTTAATTGAATAATAGTAGGCGGTCAGATTTATTTTTTCATTCAAAATCAAAAAGTTTTTGATTATAATCGATTGAGCGCGTGCGCCAGTCATGAGCATGTCGGTGACGCGAACCCATAACATTTTCCCCTATCAAAAAGTGCCCAACGCGGCTAAAGAAGTTTTCACTTCAAAAAAATGCCTTTGGGGAAGATTCAATATGGAATCATCAACTACTTGTAATACGTTTTCGAATTTTGAGTAATTTAGTATAAAAGCGATCATACGAAATCTATTGTGATGATTATGCGCCATCTGTTTGTCGAGAGGATGAATCAACGATTTTCGGTTGTTTTCTGAACTAAGAATTTATGTACTAAACTAACGAGCGATAAGCGAAGACCACTTCAAGCTGGTCGAAACTTAAGGAAATAAAAGAACATACCACAAGGAACCAGAAAACGAAGGTTCCAGAAAGTAGACAAAGGTGGAGCTGCCTATAAAAAGCGCCTGGCAGCCGCTATCGGGTCAGTTTTGATTATAAAGGCGATACAAGTGTTTTAAAGTGAGAACAGTGAACAGTAGTGAAATAAAAAGCGATAATTAGAATTGAATAGTGCGAAATATTAAATTTGCTAGTGATTATAGTGAACTGGAAGAATTGTGTTTATTTTTAAATTGTGTTTGGTTTGTAATAAATAAGTTTTTTTTGGATAATTAAAAAGTGTATTCCTTAATTAATCCTACGAATCCGTTAAGCCGTAAAAACGTAACAATTGGTGTCAGAAGTGGGATTAATTAAGAGATAAGTGAAATAAGTGAACTTGAACAATAATTGTGATTGGAATTTAAATTTTGTGCGTGAGAAATAAGGACTTATTAATAAAATGGGTCGAAAGCTAGTGGACTTGCGCACTGTAGAGTTAAAAAAAGAATTAAGTAAACGCTCGTTGTCAACGGTGGGGGCTAAAAGTTCCCTAACCGCCTTGCTTCGAGAAGCTATGGTGAACGAGGGGAAAGATCCTGAAACCTACATGTTTGAAGGCGAGGTAGAAGCAGAGCCAGAAGAAGCAACAGTGAGTATGGCAGAGCTTTTTAAGACATTGATGGGGATAAAAGAAGCGCAAGAACGGTCATCAGCAGAGTTGAAAGAGGCACAAGAACGTGCATCAGCAGAGATGAAAGAAGCGACAGCCGAGATGAGGGAAGCGCAAGAACGGTCTTCAGCAGAGATGAAGGAAGCGCAAGAACGTTCGACAACAGAGATCAAGTCGGAAGTGTTGGCGTTAAAAGATGAACAGAAACTGTTAGCAGTAGCTCATGAACGCTCGTTAGCAGAACTCAAAGAGTCTATGGAAGAACAAAGAAACCAGATGGAGCAGAAATTCGAACTAATGTCACTCTCTGTTGACAAAAAGCTGGAAAATCTCGAATCTTCCATTAAAGCAAATGTAGAGAATGATCTGGAAAAGCTCGAAAATTCCATGAGAGAAAATGATGAAAAGTTAAAGATTGAGCTAGAATCGGTCAGAGCCGAGCTAGAAAGGGTAAAGATTCACCACCCAGCGACGGCATCTCACGAAGTCATCGGAGTTAGGAAACTGCAGCCTCCAACTTTCGACGGGCAAAGCCCATGGTCTACTTATAAGCTCCAATTCGAAGCAGCAGCAGAAGGCAATTGCTGGACTGAGGAGGAGAAAGCAACGGCCTTAACGTTGTCACTAAGGGGCACAGCAGCAGAAATATTGCAGTCAATACCAGCAGAACATCGCAACAGCTACAGGTTCTTAGTTCAAGCGCTGGAAATGCGTTACGGTGATCAACACATGCAAGAGGTTTATCGACTTCAACTTCGCAATCGACTTCAAAAGCCAGGAGAAACTTTACAACAACTATGCGCCGATATCGAGAGGTTAGTGCATCTGGCTTATCCTAGCTTCGGCCAAGACTACATCAACGAAGTAGCAAGAGAGGCTTTCCTTAACTCTTATGCTGACCGGGATCTACAACAGGCAGCCAGATTGGCCGGAAAGAAGAATACCGCAGAAGTTTTGGCATATGCTCTGGCATACGAGGCAGCGAGGCAAGCATCAAGAAGTGCAGTCCGCCTCAGAGAGATCCACACAACAGAGGATAGTTGCAACAGAATGAATGCAACGGAAGTACGCGGTCGACTCCGATGCTGGAACTGTAGTGAACCGGGTCATTGGCAAAGGAATTGCAGAAAGCGAAGGAGAGCAGAGTCTCCCGAAAATAGGAGTGGCGGAACTTGCTGTGAAAAATGCAGACATCGGCAGAAAGGTGACCAGAGGGAGGCCGAAAACAATGACTCCGTGTCTCCCCGCAAACAGCAGCAGGGAAACGAATAAAGACTAACTCCATGGGGCGGGAGTTAGTCGGGGAAATCGAAGCCCCCGGAGTCATCATCACCACTATCAAACAACTGCAGCGTAGTGGCAACAGCCTGGTCATCGAAGGAAAGATTGGAGCTGAAAAATGCACAATAACTGTAGACACTGGTGCTTCAAAATCTGTTATCTGGGCTGACATGGTCGGCAATAAATGGCTGAAAGACGCACGCCAATACAGACTGAAAACTGCAACAGGAGAGCCAGTACGATTACACGGGGAAATTATGTTGGATGTGGTTCTTGCTGACATTGGATTTTCACATTCGTTCCTGGTAGCTGATATAACAGACGAGTGTATTCTCGGTCTGGACTTTATGAAAACACATAAAATTCTACTGGACATTGGAGAGGAAGTACTGAGATATGACAACAAGGAGATTCCAATGGCCACAGGATCCACTTGTTATTCGCAGCTTAAAGTCGTCGCTCGTGAAGATACCGTGCTTCCTCCGTGTGCTGAGAAATTGGTACGAGCGATAGTCGGTGGTGATCCCGGGAGCTACCGATTTTACCTTATAGAACCAGAAAAAACGGAACAAAGCAAAAATATAGCAATTGGAAAATGTCTGGTGAGCATCGACGACAAGAAGGAGGTATTCGTGAGAGTGCTAAATACTAACGAACGAGAAGTACGATTGAAGAAGGACGTTTTGAGGAAAGGAGAACCGGCGGAACAGATTACATTAGTGGAGTGCGCTAACATCGAAACGGTTCCAAAACCAAAGCCAAAGGCCACGAAATTAGTAAACGCAGTGCTCTCAACTAGTTGTCTTGAACCAAAACAGTATCTCCAGGCAAGGAAATTAGTAGAGGATTTCAGTGATATCTTCGCCATGAGAGATGATGACTTCGGGAAAACGGACATGGTTCAACACAGGATCGACACCAAAGATGCCCAGCCAATTAAACAACCGCCGAGAAGACTACCACTAGCCAAGCGGGAAGAGGCAGCCGGTATGATTGAAGATATGAGAAGACAAGGCCTTATAGAGGAGTCGAAAAGCCCTTGGATGTCTCCCGTGGTTCTAGTCAGAAAGAAAGATGGCAGTACAAGATTTTGCGTGGATTATCGGCGGTTAAATGACATCACTAAAAAGGACAGCTACCCATTACCTCGTATCGATGACACACTGGATACTCTCTCTGGAGCTAAATGGTTTTCTACCTTGGATCTTAAGAGCGGCTACTGGCAAGTCGAAATTCACCCGGAGGACCGAGAAAAGACAGCCTTCTCTGTAGGAAACGGCCTGTGGCAGTTTACAGTCATGCCGTTTGGACTGTGTAATGCTCCGGCTACATTCGAACGACTGATGGAATGCGTCTTGCGAGGACTGACATGGAAGACTTGTCTGGTTTATCTGGACGATATCATCGTCGTTGGAAAAAGTTTCGAGGAACATCTGGGCAATCTGCGAGAGGTTTTCCAAAAGTTGAGAACAGCCCAACTGAAACTCAGCCCTAAAAAGTGCGTACTGTTCAGAGACCAAGTCAACTATCTCGGACATGTGGTTTCATCCAATGGAGTTCAAACAGATCCTGAGAAAATAACAGCAGTTAAGAATTGGCCCACACCGAAGGATAAACATGAACTTCGAAGCTTTTTGGGAGCGATAATTAGAATTGAATAGTGCGAAATATTAAATTTGCTAGTGATTATAGTGAACTGGGAGAATTGTGTTTATTTTTAAATTGTGTTTAGTTTGTAATAAATAAGTTTTGTTTGGATAATTAAAAAGTGTATTCCTTAATTAATCCTACGAATCCGTAAAGCCGTAAAAACGTAACACTATATACGATGTACTTATGTATATCCCGACTAACCTTTACAAAGAGAGCGTCAATGTGCCGCTAAAATATCAAACACTGTCATAACAGGACCCAAAAAGGTTCCCAATTAAACTATATACCGGCCTTTTCCAAAATTAGACAGAAGCGATCTGGGTATTTATAATCCACAAAATTAAAAAAAACAACTCGGTGCTTTCCAACTAATTTAAAAACCCGTAAAGATTCACGAACAAATATTAGGAGTCTTGTATTTAATTAATAACTGTCACTTGCGCGGGCTGTAATGAAAGGACAACGCAATATTTCCAAAAAAAATCAAATCTACAAAAATCGCAATAACAGGACACTGCAAAAGTTAATACGCGAAACCATATGCCGACTTTCTCCTTCCATCAGAAATGAAGCACCTGAGTAATTACCAATTCCAAAATTCAAACACAAAAGGGGGATTTGCAACTTATCACCGTTATCAAATATTCAAAAAAAAATAAACTCATCATCCCATCGACGCACAAATCTCGAAATATTTTAGAAAAAAAATGCAATTTTCTATTACCAACCGAAATACAACTGTAATTTATGGAAACTGTAATTAAACTGGAATAAAAATTAACGGTTCCGTTTGTCCACCGCAAAAACTTAGATATCACCACTAAAACCAATGCACCTGCAAATTATGAGAAATGAAATCGCAATCACCTTATTCAGAAAAGAAAACCAAAAATCTTTATTATCAACAAAAATGCAACTTTAATTTAGGGAAAACTGTAATTGAACTGTAATAAAATTTCCGGGTTGTCCACCAACAAGCAAAAACTTAGAAACTCTCTATTACTAAAATAAATGCACCTGTAATTTATAAGAACTTAAATTCAAAGATCACCTTGTTCAAAAAAACCACAATATCTTTGTTATCCAAGAAATGCTTGTAATGTACGAGAACTGTAATACAAACTTCAATAAATCACCCACAAAAAAAACAAAACCGTTTGTAATTGCAAGAATGATGAAAATATATAACGTAACTTGCTCAAAGCGAAAAAAAAATCGAATCTATGTTTTATTAGCTAAATCAAATGACTTTCAAGGACCGTAATACATATGAACTTGAATTATTCACTTTGTCACCAACAAAGCACAAAGAAATTGGAATTTTGGCATTCAAAAATACAACTATAATTATAACCACCGTGCAAAGAAAAAAAAACGGGATCTTCCTCTCAAAGAGAAACACATGTATGCCGGCCTTACCGTTAATGGTAATTCCGCATACGGTTTTGATTTTAAGGGAAAAAAACATTACGTTAGCAGTAATTAAAATGGGCTCGAATTCAAACGTGATCACCAAGACCGATTTATGAATGATTAAGACGCAAGAATACCTTTTCTTTGTTTTAAAAAACACGATCGGCAATCTAAATAAAAACGGATTCTTCACCTCCTACATGTGATGAATTTATATTGATCACTTCACTGCACGCGTTTTATATTAAAATACTAACAGCCAATTAAATTAATGCGAAAATTTTTACTCACCATGATGCATGTGATTCTTTGAAGTTACAGGTGTGCCGAAGATCCGGCTCGAAGGACCATTTTATGTTTCTTGAAGGGGGTAGCGGGGGTTTGCGATGAGGGATTTGATGGATCTGGAACACTGACATATAATAATGGACTGCTCATCAGCAATTATTCCCATACAAACCGATGGCACCAAAAAGGTATAGTCGCTCGCTCATCCATAAGCCCCCAAACTGACAGAAGCACTCAGAAATAAAATCAATTAGAAAAAAATAGACGGGTATAGTGATGTTTATATCTTTTGCGTTAAATCAATTAGAAAAAAATAGACGGGTATAGTGATGTTTATATCTTTTGCTCTTTTCCCCATAAGCCCCCGGATTTTGACATACAGAATGTCAGTTGCTAAGACAGGCGTTAAGAACTTAAATCAGATACACATAAAATACACATAAAAGGTGAAAAAGTGAAAATAGTGTTTATTAATTTTTTTAAACAAAATATTTGTGTTGTTTTAATGTTTTAAGTACGTATTTAAAATAATGTAAATTTCAAAAGTGATTCCGGTGTTTACATGGAGTGAAAAAGGGTTTTTAGCCTATGGAACAAATTGGTGCCATGAAAAATTTCTCATAAGCAGTCCATTCTATATGTCAGTGATCTGGAAAGAGAATTAAAGCACCAAAAGCACCACAAAAAAGACACCGTAAATTTACTTAATCGTTCACCTTTTGTTTTTATTACTTCGACTATATTTCTACTTATATTCAAACACGGTATTTTCTATTTTTACATATATTCAATTATAAAATTTTGATTTTAAGTTCAAGCTTGTCTCGCTGGGTTCTGCTCCGCTACTGACTTTTTCTCTTCTCCCGATCGCCACACAATCACAAATGAATATTAAATAAAGTAAATTTCGAATCATTCATTTCTACGTGATTATAGGGATGCACTGTCAAAATTTCAGCCCTTCAGCTTCAGGGGTTTGGGTTAACCCCATTTCACCCCCTTAGGGGATGAATTTCGAGTAATCGCCTCTTAGTGGATGTCCACGTCATTATAGGGATGCACTGTCAAAATTTCAGCCCTTCAGCTTCAGGGGTTTGGGTTAACCCCTTTTAACCTCCTTAGGGGATAAATTTCAAAAAATCGCTCCTAAGTGGATGTCCACGTCATTATAGGGATGCACGGTCAAAATTAAAGCCCTTCAGCTTCAGCGATGTGGGTTAACCCCATTTCACCCCCTTAGGGAATGAATTTCGCAAAATCGCTTCTTAGTGGATGTCCACGTCATTAAAGGGGTGCACTGTCAAAATTGCAGCCCTATAGCTCCAGCGGTTTGGGTAAACCCCATTTCACCCCCTTAGGGGATGAATTTCGAAAAATCGCTTTAATAGTGGATGTCCATGCCATTATAGGGTTGCACTGTCCAAATTTCAGCCCTATAGCTTTAGCGGTTTGGAAAGACCTCAATTCACCCCCTTAGGGGATGAATTTCAAAAATCGCTTTTTAGTGGATGTCCACGTCATTAAAGGGATGCACTGTCACAATTTCAGCCCTATAGCTCCAGCGGTTTGGGTAAACCCATTTCCCCCCTTAGGGGATGAATTTCGTAAAATCGCTTCTTAGTGGATGTCCACATCATTATAGGGATGCACTGTCAAAATTTCAGCCTTATAGCTCCATCGGTTTTGAGTTGACCCTATTTCACCCCCTTAGGGGATGAATTTCGAAAAATCGCTAGGGATGCACTGTCAAAACTTCAGCCCTTTAGCTCCAACGGTTTAAGTTTTGCGTTGTCTGTCAGTCAGTTACTTTTTATACAATAGAAAAAAAGTAAAGAAAAAAATCCCCTTACAACTTATTGAACCCCATTTCACCCCCTTCAACCCTTTTTTATCCAAAAAAAAGTAGCCTATGTCCGCCTCCAAAGTCTAAACTATGTCTGTTGCAAATTTCATCCAAATCGGTCCAGCGGTTTAAGCGTGAAAGCGTAACATACAGACAGATAGACAGAGTTACTTTCGAATTTATAATATTAGTAAGGATTTTTTATGAAAGTACAGTAAAGCTTTGTTTATAATTCGGCGAGATAATGAATGATAATGATGAACTCGGCGAGATAAAGCCAGATTCTTATAGTTGAGAGGTCTTGTGTAAATTCACAAAAGTTTCCGCTGTTTAGTTGTGTGCAAACGCGTATAAAAATGTTGCATTCTTTCTCTGATAGCCTGACATCGTCATTTGAAGAACTTTTGCATATAACTCATTAACCATATGAAGATGAAAGACTTGTTAATTTCTAGACTTTGGTTAAGATCTGCTTCTACCACTTTCCTTGTCAATGTAAGGAAAAAAGTTTCCATCGAAGAAGGCGCCTTTCCCTCCAGCTCTTGGACAGCCTTTGGCAGTAATTCTTAGTAGTAGTAGTGAATCTTTATTAGAAAGGGAGCATTTTGAGTTTCTCTTGGCAACAGTCGACAAACCAGGCTCAGTTTTACCTGTACCAGTGTGTTATGTTTTATTTATAAATGAATATTGTATTTGGGTTTTAATATTTAATGAACTTTATTTAATTAGACTCGTGCGTACACAACCAGCGCTAGACCTGAACTACTCTTTATTCTCGAGTTACCAACTTAATCCAAAAGCTCACACTAGGTGGCAGTATATCATGACATCTCCCTTTTTAAATTCTTTTATTTAACTTACACTGTTTGTCGTCAAATCTTGGAAGTTAAATTTGACCCACTTCCCGGTTTCGGATAGAGCTGAAATTTTGCATACACGTTTAGTTTGGATGACAATGCAATCTGGCCATTTTGTAAAAAATCAAGATGGCGGTTCCAAAATGGCGCCCGATTTTTGAAATTGTGCCACTGTTTGTCGTCAAATCTTGGAATTAAAATTTAACCCACTTCCCGGTTTCGGATAGAGCTGAAATTTTGCATACACGTTTAGTTTGGATGACAATGCAATCTGGCCATTTTGTAAAAATATCAAGATGGCGGTTCCAAAATGGCGCCCGATTTTTGAAATTGTGCTCCGCGGCCCTCTGACATGGGTATCAAATGAAACGATATGACAGGTAGAACACAATAAGCTATGTGGCGTCATTCCAAATTCAAAATGGCGGCCAACACTTACACTGTTTGTCGTCAAATCTTGGAAGTTAAATTTGACCCACTTCCCGGTTTCGGATAGAGCTGAAATTTTGCATACACGTTTAGTTTGGATGACAATGCAATCTGGCCATTTTGTAAAAATATCAAGATGGCGGTTCCAAAATGGCGCCCGATTTTTGAAATTGTGCTCCGCGGCCCTCTGACATGGGTATCAAATGAAAGGATATGACAGGTAGAACACAATAAGCTATGTGGCGTCATTCCAAATTCAAAATGGCGGCCAACACTAAATTGCGGAAAGCTTATAATAGTCTAAAAAGTAGAAAATATAACCGATCAACTTCCAATTTTGCACACACTCGTAGTTCGGGTGGTTAATGTGTATGAATGATGAGATGAATAGTTGAGTTAAGGGTGAGTTGATAATAAAGAAGCAATACACGTTACAAAAAATCACAAACAAACACAGAGATGCTGCTGTCAACTAAATTCAACTACTCAAATACTGAACTCATGTCCGTATGCATAATTTCAACTAAACCCAGGTAGCAGAGCTGAGTCGAGTTTAGTCAACCTTAACCCAACTCGACTCCCGTTTACATGAATTAGACTTGGGTTCAACTTGAGTTCAGCTCATCATGTATAAGTACTAAATGCAATCTGACCTTTTTGTAAAAAAAATCAAGAAGACGGTTCCGAGATGGTGGCCGTTTTTGCAATTATGTTCCACCGAGCCCACGACATGGGTATCAAATGAATACAGTAAACTGTGTGACGTAATTTTAAATCTAATAGAATTGCCATCATAAAATGGCGGAATACATATAATAAACTAAAAAGTAGAAAATAAAATAATTGGTTAAAAAAAATTTTTAAGAAAAATTCTTTTCAATAACTAAAAAATGTACTGAAAAGTAAAAAATAAAAAATATTTTAAAGAAAGCGTGAAATTTCAATTTTAATGAAAAAGTTAATTAAAAGAATGGTGCATTTTTTATCAAAAATTGAAAATATAACTGTAAATCGCGTGAGATTTACAATAACCCTCAATTTTTTGCTTTGTTAATTTCAAATTCTAACAAAATTTTTTGATGAAAAATGCGCCATTCTTTTAATTAACTTTTTCATTAAAATTGAAATTTCACGCTTTCTTTAAAATATTTTTTATTTTTTACTTTTCAGTACATTTTTTAGTTAATGAAAAGAATTTTTCTTAAAAAATTTTTTTAACCATTTATTTTATTTTAAATTCTTTTATTTAACTTACACTGTTTGTCGTCAAATCTTGGAAGTTAAATTTGACCCACTTCCCGGTTTCGGATAGAGCTGAAATTTTGCATACACGTTTAGTTTGGATGACAATGCAATCTGGCCATTTTGTAAAAATATCAAGATGGCGGTTCCAAAATGGCGCCCGGTTTTTGAAATTGTGCTCCGCGGCCTTCTGACATGGGTATCAAATGAAAGGATATGACAGGTAGAACACAATAAGCTATGTGGCGTCATTCCAAATACAAAATGGCGGAAACGTTATAATTGCGGAATGCTTATAATAGACTAAAAAGTAGAAAATATAACCGATCAACTTCCAATTTTGCA
The DNA here is from genome assembly GCA_949987705.1 of Thereva unica. Classification (NCBI taxonomy): domain Eukaryota; kingdom Metazoa; phylum Arthropoda; class Insecta; order Diptera; family Therevidae; genus Thereva; species Thereva unica. The sequence continues at coordinate 129,217,676 of OX465281.1, forward strand.
CACACTCGTAGTTCGGGTGGTTAATGTGTATGAATGATGAGATGAATAGTTGAGTTAAGGGTGAGTTGATAATAAAGAAGCAATACACGTTACAAAAAATCACAAACAAACACAGAGATGCTGCTGTCAACTAAATTGAACTACTCAAATACTGAACTCATGTCCGTATGCATAATTTCAACTAAACCCAGGTAGCAGAGCTGAGTCGAGTTCAGTCAACCTTAACCCAACTCGACTCCCGTTTACATGTAGTTAGACTTGGGTTCAACTTGAGTTCAACTCATCATGAATAAGTACCTACTAAATGCAATCTGACCTTTTTGTAAAAAAATCAAGAAGACGGTTCCGAGAAGGCGGCCGTTTTTGCAATTATGTTCCACCGAACCCACGGCATGGGTATCAAATGAATACAGTAAACTGTGTGACGTAATTTTAAATCTAATAGAATTGCCATCATAAAATGGCGGAATACATATAATAAACTAAAAATCTGGTTGCCTGTAAAGTCCATATACGGGCGAAGTTTTTACGTGACAACGTCTTCTCTTTCTGAACTTCTCTATACTGAAATTCAACTGTTTTTAATCTGGGTAATTCTGTAAAGGATAGGACGATGATATGAGAAATATGAAATGAAAGGAAGTGTTTCCATTGTGATGTGCCTTGCGAAAGTCAAGTCGATGATTGTTCCTTTTAATGTAGTTGACTTAGAAACATCTGATACGCATTCGAGATTGTACATATCTTTCATGAATTTGAGAAACCTGTCGTCAGTCTTCACATTGGTGTTGAAATCACCACACAGAAGGACTGGTATGCTAGAATCAACTTCCAGGAACGGATGCACGGACTGGCTGTTGTGAACATACGGATTGAGTCCTTGGGATAGTAACATTCCGATGTCCTGCAACCTAGCTCCTGGATGAATATATACAGCGCTGAGCACAAATTTTGAACATAGTATCAGCGGTAAAGCAAGTAACTTCAGCCAAGCACATGTCACCTGCAGTTACGATGTGACGAGCTGCGTCTGTAATCGCAATTTGGACTACTTTTGCTGTAGATGTCGATGATAATTTGCGATAGATCGCTACTCCACCAGCTGCGTTGGTATCTGAGTTTGTTTGATTGTTCTTTCTGGATATGCACTCATAATCCTTGATTGGAACTGGTTAACGATTGTCTCGCATCCACGTTTCGGTCAGTACTAAATAGTCAGATCTTGGTATCACTATATCCGTTTCCATGTCCATGGCGTGGGCGCTTAAACTTTGACAGTTGATGTTCGTCACGATAGTTTGTCCAGCGTCGGTAGCGTCATCACAAAATTTTACTGCTTTTTTGGTGATTGTGTTGAGAGGGTGTCGACCAAGTTGATTGTAATCATCGCGGATATCTCGCGTAGTGTCTGAGTCGTTTCCTTGTCGACCATGTTTGAAATTGAAGCAAGAATCCTTGTCCGTAATGATGTGCAAGCCGTTGATACTCGTTACGCGACTCATGGCCACATACACCAATTGTTGTAGTTGCTTGGGAGAGTACTTATAAACGATGACTTCAAATGTCCCACCTTGGGACTTGTGGATCGTAATGGTACAAGCAGGCACGCATGGAAACTGTTTTCATTTGCATTTCACTGATTTAGACAGTGTAATGTTAACAATCTTTTTGTACACTGGTACCCAATCGACGGACAAAGTATTTGGTTTGCTAAGCACATGTGGTCGACATTTTATTTTGGCTTTGGCACCCGTATTTTTGTCTGGGAACTCAAACCAAAGAGTGATGATATCATCTTTGGTTGGCGGCAAAGTTGTGCTTGTCGATGGACCTGCTGCGGCAGAATGGTCATCTGCGTTGGCCGGTTGACGTTCGATGTGTCGCAAGGTTCCAATAGCACCGTTAACCAATCCATCCGAAACATCGACGTTAGAGGTAATCATGTAAGGATACCCTTCTGCTAATGGCAACATGTATGGCAATCCGTCCGTATTGTTGTAAATGACAATAATCTAATCACTTTACTACAGTAGCGCTCAAGCAAACTGCACCACCCACAAATTTTATGATTTCCGTCAATTGCCTCAAGTAATTTCCAAGTAGGGTATGCTTACTACCTGAATAGTATAAAATAACCTCTAACAATTCTTTTAGCATCAATTGGTTATTGGTTTTAGTGCAGTGACGGACAAGTTTTAAAGGTTTTTAATAATATGGCAGGTTTTTAAATATATGGTAAAAAAGCCCCTTTTGGCAAAGAAAATGAAGCAAGCACGCATCCAGTGGGCGAAATACCACCAAAATTGGACATTAAATGATTGGCGAGACGTGATATTTTCGGATGAAAGCAAATTCAGTTTGCCCGGCTCTGATGGTACACACTACGTTCGTCGCAGAGTTGATGAGCGGTTCCAAGAAAAATGCACGCAGAGGACAACGAGAAGCGCCCTTAGTATCATGGTCTGGGGATGCTTTTCGTATGACGGTGTAGGACAGCTCAGCTTTATTGAAGGAACGGTAAATGCCAAAAAGTACCAGGAAATTTTAGAGGAGAGTTTCTTGCCATTTTTAGAAGACCACTTTTCGAGGCGATCATCGCTAATTTTTCAAGATGATGGTGGACCATGCCACACTGCTAAATCGGTAAGTAATATTTTTTTCTAATAATTATCAGTCTCGCCAATCATTTAATGTCCAATTTTGGTGGTATTTCGCCCACTGGATGCGTGCTTGCTTCATTTTCTTTGTCAAAAGGGGCTTTTTTACCATATATTTAAAAACCTGCCATATTATTAAAAACCTTTAAAACTTGTCCTTCACTGCACTAAAACCAATAACCAATTTTTTTTTTTTTTTTTTTTTTATGTGGTAAAGTCAAGCTTAGGAATTACCCTTTGTACTACTAGTTTGTCATGTCGTTCGAGTCATGGCCAGTCTCTAGTAGTAAGCTTGCTTTGAAGGATAGAGGAGAAGGGATAGGTTAGGGGTCTGGAGGGTGCGTGAGTAGGTGTCTATGGACCTTGCGTTTGAACTCTGAGATGTTATATGAGTTCGGAAACACTAACTGCGGGAGAGAGTTCCACAATCGAGTTGTTCTATTTATAAACGAACTACTAAAACGTAATGTGCGCGAAGGGGAGGGCTGAAGGGTGAAGGGGTGAGCCGAGTTGGCTAGTCTTGTGTTGCGGGAAAAAGATTGCCGTGGAGGCAGGAGGTTTCTAATTTCAGTGGAACACTCGCTATGGTAATAGCGGTAAAATTTGCTAAGAGCTGCAACATTCCTACGGTGGCTTAAAGAGTCGATGGAGGAGCAAAGGGTGCTATCGCCAATGAGTTTGATGGCGCGATTTTGCACCTTGTCCAGCCAAGCCAAGGTGGTTTTTGGGGCGCCCGCCCAAATATACGAATTGTATTCAAGGCGGGGCCGAATGTAGGACTTGTATATTGTAGCCAGAGCAGTTGACTGGAGGAGGAACTTGCATCTCTTGAGGAATCCCAGGCATTGGAAAGCTTGTTTGGCGATTTGGAATATGTGATTATTCCATCGCAGATCTGATGATAAGGTTACGCCTAGGATGTTAAGAGATGGGTCAGCCATTACATTCTTTTTGTCCACTGAGATAGAGGGACGGGTGGTGCAGGTTTTTGTAGAGATAAGACAGTACTTTGTCTTGGTTGCGTTGAATTCGACACGATTCTTGCGGCCCCAAGCAAGAATGAGTTCAATGTCCTCGTTAATAGAATTGGACATGAGTTCACGGTCGACGGGACAAGGTCTGGCACGTGCTTGTCTTGTATTATCAAAGGTGTGGGAGTAACGCAGAGTACCGTCATCGGCGAAACTGTGAAGTGGGTTGGAGGGGATTGAGAGCAGATCATTAATAAATATGAGAAAGAGGGTAGGTGAGAGAATAGAGCCTTGGGGGACGCCGGCCGAGATGGAATGAGGTTTGGATTCGACGCCATCCAATACTACCTTGATTGAACGGCTAGAAAGAAAGCTCTCAATCCAGTTCTTTAGAACTGAGTCAATACCAATAGCTTGGAGTTTAGACAACAGAGCGGGATGCCATACTCTGTCGAAAGCCTTGGAAATATCTAGAGCAACAAGACCAGACTCACCGAAGCGATGGATGTTTTGGTTGAGGGCCTCAGTCAGACACACAAGAAGGTCGCCAGTAGATCTTTTCGGTCTAAAGCCGTACTGCCTGTCGTGTAAAATTTGGTTGGATTCCAGATATTTCATCAGCCTTCTGTTGATTATTGTCTCCATGATTTAAATGGAGGGGTTGTGGAAGACGTAAAATTCTTCTTGATGGAAGTTACCAAGGACCAGAAGTTTTTGCTGCCTACGCGTGTGTTGAGGATCTTGTTCCTCAACTTGTCGTCGAATGACGCTTTGACCTTCCTGATGATGGAGTTACAGGAGTTCCTTGATTTCATATACTCACGCCGAAGTGACTCGTTTGGGGAACGTTTGTACGCTCTATAGGCGGCTTCTTTAGCGTTAATTGCGTTCATACATTCACCATTGAACCATCTATTTGGCCTAGGCTTTATAGATTTAGTGGAATGAGGAATGAACAAACACATTCCTGCTCGTATTATTTTTGTAATACAGAGCGCAGCATAGTTCGCACTGGTTCCTCGGAAACACAAGTTCCAGTCGGTTGCTTGGAAAAAGCGAATAAGTCCCAACCAGTTGGCTTTCCCATAGTGCCAGACAGTTCTTTTGGGGACTGTGCTGGTTGGGGTGGAGGATGGATATGGGAAATTAGCCCTGACTAGTTTGTGGTCCGAGTTGCCAAGGGGTGAGCTAACTTCGACGGAGTATCGAGATGGATGTGTGGTAAGGAATAGGTCAAGCAGATGAGCTCCGTGACCTTCAACATCCGGAACTCGTGTCGGACACTTCACGATTTGGTGCAAATTGTTTATATCTGCAAAGAGCTCGGCGTCTTTGCCAGAAACACTGGTGCCATTAGAGTAATTCAGCCAATTGGTATTATGAACGTTAAAATCACCCGCAACAATGATTTCACTCTCCGGATGGGAAAGTAAAAATCCGGAGATTCGTTCGGATATAGCATCGACGGCTAACGTTGAGGCATCATTACTTATATTAGGACTTCTGTAAAGAAAACAGAAGAATATGACGTGGCTACGAAGAATTATTTTAGCCCATATGTAATTGAATTCAGAAGATGTACTATTGTACACCTTCTGGAGAGCCACGTCATTCCTAACATACATGGCGACACCCCTATGGTCGGAGAAATTGTGCATTAAGCTATACCCAGTCACCTGAAATCGATCGAGATCAGTATCAGTGACTTGAGTTTCGCTTAGTGCGAGAATGGCCGGGGCGTGGATGTGTAGGTGGCACATCACATGTGAGAAGTTCGCAAGGAGACCCCTAATATTGCAAAAAACAATAGAAAAGTCTCTGTTTTTGTTTTGGGGCATCTCCTGCGCAAGGTCCATGACCTCATTTGTAGCTGGCTCCACCGGCGAAGCAACCATCGGGGCTAACGGGAGCAATCTTGTTGCAGTGTTATGCCTGCTAAAACAAGACGGCTCCCATCAGCTGGCCGACAAGTGCTGCAACGCCGGCGAAGTCTAGCACTGGGTGCGGGGAGAGTTGGAGAACGGGAAAAACTTACTGTCGTCCGTCAGTTTTTGTTGTTGGTCCGGTGTTGGTAATGTTCCCTTGACTTGATATTGACCACTTTGAGTTTTTTAACTGCACTTCGCACACTTCACTTAATTTGAAAATAGGAGCTTTTATTTATTGATGATTTGATTAATGATTTAATTTAGTTGGCTTTCACTGCACTGCTTCTTAGTTTTGTTTGATTTGGGATTAGTCTTCGTTTTTTTTAATGTGAAGGAAGAGAACTGGCTGCTTTAAATGACTTTATTTGGCTATTGGGTGCGAATTAAGAGGACCGACGGAAACGTCCGCACTACACGCCGGCCCAGTCCAGACTGTGAATTGATGCTAAAAGAATTGTTAGAGGTTATTTTATACTATTCAGGTAGTAAGCATACCCTACTTGGAAATTACTTGAGGCAATTGACGGAAATCATAAAATTTGTGGGTGGTGCAGTTTGCTTGAGCGCTACTGTATTTCATGACATACTCAGTAGACGAAAACTTACCGTACGTCGTTCATTGTGAATGGACGTCAGCATCTGAGTGTGACATGTTTTTCGTAAATGCCTCCCAACTGCACCGATTTATAAGACGTTGTCACGTCAAAAGTAGAAAATAAAATAAATGGTTAAAAAAATTTTTTAAAAAAAATTCTTTTCATTAACTAAAAAATGTACTGAAAAGTAAAAAATAAAAAATATTTTAAAGAAAGCGTGAAATTTCAATTTTAATGAAAAAGTTAATTAAAAGAATGGCGCATTTTTCATCAAAAAATTTTGTTAGAATTTGAAATTAACAAAGCAAAAAATTGAGGGTTATTGTAAATCTCACGCGATTTACAGTTATATTTTCAATTTTTGATGAAAAATGCGCCATTCTTTTAATTAACTTTTTCATTAAAATTGAAATTTCACGCTTTCTTTAAAATATTTGTTTTTTTTACTTTTCAGTACATTTTTTAGTTAATGAAAAGAATTTTTTTTTTTAATTTTTTTTAACCATTTATTTTTTATATTTGTTTTATAATTCAAATACAAATTGCTAAAAATAAACATGGTAACTTATAAACTATTTTTTATGAAAGTACAGTAAAGCTTTGCTTATAATTCAAATACAAATTGTTAAAAAATAAACATGGTAACTTATAAACTATTTTTTATGAAAGTACAGTAAAGCTTAATTGACATAGTCTTTCAAATACGATGGTGGTCTGATTATTCGACCAGATCTTGTTACATCAGTTTGTTGGTTTTGAACATTTTGGTTTGAGTTGTCGTTGACAATAATACTTTCGGTTGATCGTACAGGATTTTGCTCACTCGCATTTTGCAGAGTATCATTCTGTACAGTTTTTTTACACTCATTTTTATCACTCACTGTGTCATACAAATGTGAACGATTTCTTTCGAGTTTTCTACCGTTTGACAATTGCAACTCGTATGACCTTGGTCTGTTACAAATTTTTGTCACAATCGCTGGCTCTAAAGGCTTATCGACTTGTTTTCGCACATACACATTATCCGCTACATTTAAAGGTTTTAAATCGTGACTGTTCCTGTCATAATACAACTTTTGTTCGCTTTGACGCTTTAACAATTTTTTTTTACTAATCTATCCTCCTCACACACATTTTTCTTTACACCCAACGGAATTATTCCTCGCGTTTTATGACCTAACAACAATTCATTTGGCGATTTTATATCATTCGAAATCGGAGTATTTCGGTATTCTAAAAGTGCAAGTGTTGGATCAGTACTGCAGTGCTCTATCTTTTTGAACATAATTTTTATAGTATCTATATGACGTTCAACCATACCGTTTGACTTAGGATAGTTTGGACTCGAAGTCGCGTGTTCAAAATTCCACTCAGTTGCAAATTTTTTCATGTCTTGATTAACAAAATGAGTTCCATTGTCTGAATTAATTTTTTTTGGAATACCAAACCCTGCAAATATAGATTTTAATTTACTCACTATTGTTGCACCAAGCATATTTTCCAATTTTGCAACTTCCACGTATTGGAGTTCCCTCCAACCCACGTTAATCAACTTCTAGCTGAATGATTCCTTGTTTCGATTTTAACTTTTATTTTTAACACCAACTTTTAACTTTTAACTTTTATTTGGTATTAACTTTTATTGTACACTAGGAATGCTTATATTGTTCCTTATTAATTTACAATATGTTTTATATATACACTGGTTTATTTATTAATAGCTTTTTATATATTTATATATTCACGGAATCTCTATTTTCTTAGTTGTAGTCGAATCTTTTAAAAGTCAAAATCTTTTTTATATTTAATTGACAACTGGCTAATGTTTTTATTTTTTTCCATGACTTAGCCTTCGTCGATTATGTTTTTTGAAACATATCTCCTTAGCTAAGTAAGACCGGAAGTAGTAGGACGATGTCCCTACATACTCCCCTCCCAGCGTAGCGTTACATGAATTGTACCGAGCGAATTGATGCTGCTTCAACGTCTCGGTCACACTCAAAAGCAGGTTTCAGTCGATCGATAGTTATCGACTTATTTGTGTCATTTATGTTGACGACGAAATGTTTGCGTAATCTTTTGATTACTTTGAATGGCCCTTCGTATGGTGTTTCAAAAGGCCGTCGGACGCAATCGGTACGTATGAAAACATACTCCGCGTTCTCTAAGGCGTTCGGTACGTACACATCATTTTGAACTGACTGGGGCTGTGTCGCCGACAGACCTTTCATGTGTGTGCGAAGACGTGTTAGAAATTCTGAGTGCTCTATTGGGTTCTCATCCGTTGGGATGGAAATTGAATTGGGAAGCCTCAGATTCTGTCCATAGACAAGCTCTGCTGGTGAGCATTGTAAATCGGTTTTAATTGCCGAGCGAATGCCTAATAAAACAAAGGGCAAATCTTCACTCCAATGAGTAGTGTTGTCCCTTGCCATTAAGGCCGCTTTTAATTGTCTATGGAAACGCTCTACCATCCCATTTGCTTGCGGATGGTAGGCGGTAGTACGTATTCTATGTGTACCTAGAAGTCTTGTGACTTCATTGAATAATTTTGATTCAAATTGCGACCCTTGATCTGTTGTAAGTTCAAGTGGGGCGCCGAATTTAGGGACATACTCGGTGACAAAATGTTTGGCCACCGTAGCAGCAGAGATGTCTCGCATTGGATACGCCTCCGGCCATCTCGTAAATCGGTCTACGATTGTTAGGATATATGAATATCCTCGAGATGGGGGCAATGGTCCAACAATATCCATATGAATATGTTCAAATCTATTATTTGGTGGGTTAAAAGCTTCATGTGGAGATTTGGTGTGTCTCGAAACTTTAGATTTTTGGCAACCTATGCAGGATCTAGACCAGTTGTTACAGTCTTTATTGATCGCTGGCCAAAAATATTTTTTAGTAATAGCTTGCCTTGTGGCACGTATGCCTGGATGCGACAAGCTATGTTCAGCATTGAATGCTAATTTTCTTAATCATGAGTTGTGAGAGGAATTGGTGTGAGTATTAGTTTTACCTTCGAGCTACTACTGGGATTCTCTTGGAGTCGTTGTAACTCTTTGTCACCTTCTTGTGCTTTCGCCAGATGTGGCAAATCGAAGGTGATTGTGCCAACGTTGTCGGCCGCTAATGAGCGAGATAAATAATCTGCGACAACGTTTTGTTTCCCAGAGACATGTCTGATGTCTGTTGTGAACTGGGAAATTAGGCCCAGGTGTCTTGTTTGGCGGGGAGATCTTTCGGTTTTTGTGTGAAGGGCGTGTATTAAAGGCTTGTGGTCAGTGTAGACCACAAAATTTCTTCCTTCAACAAAGTACCGAAAATGTTTTATTGCTGCAAAGATTGCGAGTAGTTCGCGATCAAATGCAGAATAATTTCGTTCAGCAGATGATAGCTTCTTAGAAAAGATAGCTAATGGTTGCCATCTGTGACCGTTAAATTGTTCCAGCACAGCTTGGTGTGAAGTGTCAGTTGTGACGCTATATTTAGCATCCTCTAGTGGGTGTATCAGCATCACTGCTGCAGCCATTGCGGCTTTCACGTCGAGGAATGCTTGTTGGCATTCTGCGGGCCAAGGAAGTTGTTCCTTATTTTTTGTTGTTGATGAGGGGAGAAGAAAGAAGGGAAGTTATGTGGGTGGGAAAGTGGAAAAGGCGAAGGACCGTGGAGCTGGCCGGGATTCGAACCCGGGACCTCTGGGATAGTAGTCAGGCGCCTTACCTCTAGACCACCGAGGCCCCCGTTTGAAAACTTTTGCACGCCAAAAGCAAATGAGAGTGTGGACAGACACATTTTTTTCACACGGAAACAACAGCCGGGTGAAACATTTTCGTCATTTATCACGGACCTAAAAAAGTTAAGTAGTGTGTGTGGTTTCGGTGAGCTCCGCGACAGCTTGATTAAAGACAGCATAATTTGTGGCATAATTGATCAAGAAATTAAAACAAAAATGTTGCGTGAAGAAAACCTAACCCTTGACAAGTGCATCAACATTTGCAAAGCTGCTGAATTGTCACAAACACAACTAAAAACAATTGAAGCAGAAGCTAAAGTTAACAAACCAAAATCAACAAAAGCAAAAGAAAAAAGGCAAGCAGCAAGGAGGAAAAAACCAGAACGAGACAAAACAGAGAGGGGTATCGCAGTCGTTCCAGTCGTTCCAGCCAAACAGTTCCAAATTATCCCAACAAAGGGCAACGCAACAGCAGAGTCAGCAACAGCATAGCAAAGCCTGCCATCGTTGCAACAAATATCATCCGATGAACCAGTGTCCAGCCTGGGGAAAAAATGCTTAAATTGCGGTAAGCAGAATCATTTCGCGTATGTGTGTAAATTCAACAATGTAAACACAATTCAAAATGTCAGTGAAGAAATCGAATCTGTGTGCATTGGAAACATCTCAATCTCAAAAAGCGACAGTGATTGGTGCGAAATGATTCAAGTCAACGATAAATTCAAATTAGAGGTAAAGTTAGACACGGCCGCGCCTGTGATTTCATTTGAAAATCTAAGACTAGTCTAAGAAAGTTGTGTTCCGATGTACCTAACCTAGAAAAGTTCGACGCCGTTTTGAAAGCATATGGGGGGACGAAAATTCCAGTTATGGGAAAATGTTTTCTAAAATGTAAATTTGAGAATCGCAACCCCTCGATTCTTGAGTTTATTGTGGTTAAAGGATACACGAACGTTCCAACTGTTATTGGTTCACCGACTTTGAAAAAAATGAAACTTATTCAAAGGATTGATGTCATACAAGAAAGTGAAGTAAAAAGTAGTTTAAAAAAAGAGTTTGTTGACAAATATAAGAAAATTTTTTCTGGAATTGGCTGTGTTAAAGATTATCAGTATGACATCAAGCTTAAGGACGATGCGGAACCGAAAATTCTTCCATGCAGAAAAGTACCAGTTGTTTTGATGGATCCTTTAAAAAAAGAACTTGAAAAAATGGAGAAATTGTGTATAATTGAAAAAGTTCATGGTCCTTCAGACTGGGTTAATCAATTTGTTATTGTAAAAAAACTCATTTAAATAAAAGTATTAAAAGGGAACATTTTAAAATTACAAGTTTCGAAGAATTATGCTCCAAAATGCCAGGTGCGAAAGTTTTTTCTACATTGGATGCAGACAAGACATTTTGGCAGATACAACTAACAGAAAAAAGTTCACATCTTTTGACATTTAATACACCCTTTGGAAGGTAAAGGTATTTGCGCATGCCATACGGCATCATGTCAGCATCAGAAATTTTTCAGTCAACTTTTCACATGATTTTTGGCGATCTTGAAGGCGTCTTAATTTATGTTGATGATTTTATGGTATGGGGCGAAAATGAAAAACAACATGAAGAAAGGCTTGAAAATGTATTAAAAAGGGCAAAACAATCAGGTATTACATTTAATTTAAAAAAGTGTACATTTAGTGCTAATGAAGTAAAATATGTTGGGCATAATTTTTCAAAAGAAGGGATAAAAGTAGATGAAGAAAAAGTAAAAGCCATCACAAACATGGAACGTCCAAAGAATAAAAAAGAATTCTGAGTCGAGTCTGAGAGTCTTTTCTTGGAATGCTAGCATATGTTAGCAAGTACATTCCACATGTTTCACAAGAAACAGCACAGCTGAGAAATTTAATTAAAGGAGACGTCCCATGGATGTGGGATGAAAATGTTGAGCAAAGTTACCAGAGATTAAAAGATATTTTGATAAAAATCCAGTGTTGCAATATTTCGATGTAAACAAACCAGTTGCTTTATCTGTAGATGCGTCAAAAGATGGTTTAGGATGTGTGTTATTACAAAATAATTTGTCAGTCGCATATGCAAGTAAATCTCTGAATGATACTGAGAAATCGTATGCTCAAATAGAAAAAGAAACGTTAGCTATTTGTTTTGCTTGTGAAAGATTTTGTCACTACATTTACGGTAAAAAAGTAATTGTTGAAAGTGATCACAAACCATTACAGTTTATTTTCAAAAAATCTTTAAATGAATGTCCAGCAAGACTACTGAGAATGAGATTAAAATTGCAAAAATACGATTTAGAAATTAAATATAAGCCTGGCAAAGAACTTCTATTAGCTGATGCATTGTCTCGTAACTATTTGACAGTTAAAACACAAAAGGATGCAGTTTTTTTGTTACTAGAATCATTTCCAATTTCAATAGAAAAAAAAACAGAAATTTCAAAAAGTAACTCATGAAGACGACGAAATGCAGATGTTGATAAAATACATTCAAGAAGGCTGGCCAAACGAAAGTCAAAAAATACCAGATATTTTGAAACCGTACCACACGTTTGCTGATGAGTTATGTGTCATTGATGGTTTGATTTTCAAAGGTGATAGAATTGTTGTGCCACGGAAATTGAGAAGAGAATTGTTAAACAAAATTCACTATTGTCATCTCGGTATAGAAAAATGTAAAAATAGAGCGAGAGAGATAGTATACTGGCCAGGTATAAATCAACAAATAGAAAATATTGTAAACAGCTGCGACTCATGTATGAGATACAAAAAAGCAAATATAAAAGAATCTTTGTTACCACAAGAAGTTCCTAATGGTCCTTGGGAACAGTTAGGACTAGATTTGTTCGAATTAAAAAACTGCCACTGGCTTCTAGTCATTGATTATTATAGTAAGTACGTGTGTAGGGACATCGTCCTACTACTTCCGGTCTTACTTAGCTAAGGAGATATGTTTCAAAAAACATAATCGACGAAGGCTAAGTCATGGAAAAAAATAAAAACATTAGCCAGTTGTCAATTAAATATAAAAAAGATTTTGACTTTTAAAAGATTCGACTACAACTAAGAAAATAGAGATTCCGTGAATATATAAATATATAAAAAGCTATTAATAAATAAACCAGTGTATATATAAAACATATTGTAAATTAATAAGGAACAATATAAGCATTCCTAGTGTACAATAAAAGTTAATACCAAATAAAAGTTAAAAGTTAAAAGTTGGTGTTAAAAATAAAAGTTAAAATCGAAACAAGGAATCATTCAGCTAGAAGTTGATTAACGTGGATTGGAGGGAACTCCAATAAGTGGTGACCTCGACTCCCTAGTGGGGAGAAGAAAGAAGAAAGAAGAAAGAATAAAGAAGAAAGAAGAAAGAAGAAAGAAGAAAGAAGAAAGAAGAAAGAAGAAAGAAGAAAGAAGAAAGAAGAAAGAAGAAAGAAGAAAGAACAAGGAAGAAAGAAGAAAGAAGAAAGAAGAAAGAAGAAAGAAGAAAGAAGAAAGAAGAAAGAAGAAAGAAGAAAGAAGAAAGAAGAAAGAAGAAAGAAGAAAGAAGAAAGAAGAAAGAAGAAAGAAGAAAGAAGAAAGAAGAAAGAAGAAAGAAGAAATAAGAAAGAAGAAAGAAGATTAAGATAAGATTTTTAATTATCTTATATTTTTTTTTTTTTTTTTTTTATGTGGCAGTGCTAAGCTCAGGAGTCACCCTTTGTACTACTAGTCCGTCATGTCATTTGTCACGTCATGGTGCAATGTCTAGCAGTAAGCTTAGTACGGGGGAGGGATGAGGGGGGGGGGCATAGGTTAAGGATTAAAAGGTACGGGAGGGTATTGAAGAAGGTGGTGATGAACCCTGCGTTTGAACTCTTGGATGTTGTAGGAGTTCGGAAATACTGACTGCGAGAGGTTATTCCACAGCCGAGTTGTTCTATTAACAAACGAATTCATATCTTGTTGAGTGCGTGAAAAGGGTAGTTGCAGGTGAAGGGAATGAGACGAGTGGGCTAATCTGGTGTTGCGGGTATAAGATTGCCGTGGAGGCAGGAGAGCGTTTAACTCGGAGGAACAGTCACTGTGGTAGTAGCGATAAAATTTTGTCAGTGCTGCTACATTCCTACGGTGGCTCAGGGGGTCGATGGTGGAGCAGGCGGTGTCGTCATCAATTAACTTGAGCGCCCTTTTTTGCACCTTATCTAACCATGCTAAGGTGGTTATTGGGGCGCCGCCCCAAACGAGGGAGTTATATTCGAGAAGCGGTCGAATGTAGGATTTATAAATAACAGCACGGGCCGATGGCTGGAGGAGGAACTTGCACCTCTTAAGAAATCCCAAGCACTGAGATCCTTGTTTGGCGATTTGGAATATGTGGTCATTCCATCGCAAGTCTTCGGCCTTTAGTACCACGTCATCCACTTTCAAGGATGGTGAGGTGTTGAACTTCTTTTTGGAGATAAGACAGTACTTGGTTTTGTCGGAGTTGAATTCAACACGATTCTTCTTTCCCCACTCTAGAATCAGCTTAATGTCATTTATAATCGACTTGGACATTAGTTCGCGATCATCAAGACAGGATCTGGCATGAGTCTGTCTTGTATCGACGCTGTACGAGTAACGTAGAGTACCGTCGTCAGCGAAGCTGAGGAGTGGGTTGGAGGGGATTGAGAGAAGGTCATTTATAAATATGAGAAATAGGGCCGGTGATAAAATTGACCCCTGGGGGACCCCCGCAGAGATCGGGTGGGATGCGGATTTGACGCCATCCAATACCACTTTGATTGAACGGCCAGAAAGGAAACTCTCAATCCACTTTTGTAAAAGTGAGTCAACTCCAATAGCTGTGAGTTTAGCTAACAGGGCTGAGTGCCAAACTCTATCGAAAGCCTTGGAGATATCCAGAGCAACCAGACTAGACTCACCGGATTCATGCAGACTACGGCTGAGGTGTTCTGTAAGACAGACTAAAAGATCGCCAGTGGATCTTTTTTGTCGGAAGCCATACTGTCTGTCGTTTATGAGTAGGTTGGATTCTAGATATCCCATAAGCTTTTTGTTGATTATCGTCTCCATGGTTTTGGAGAGAATAGAAGTAATTGCTATTGGGCGGTAATTGGAGGGATCGCTGGAATCACCTTTTTTCGGTATGGGCTGAACATGGGCAAGTTTCCAAGAGTCGGGATAAACTCCGGAGAAATATGACAGGGAAAATAATTTGCGCAGAGGTTTAGCCAAAGGTGAGGCGCATTGTTTTAAGACGATAGGGGGTATATTATCGGGTCCAGTGGATTTGTTGGCATCGAGCTCTTTGAGGCACCTGTACACCTCGCGAGTCCTGAAAAAAACCCTGTCCATTGAATGGGCGTTACGCTCGGAAACAGGGGGTAGCACATCAGTTTCGGGTAAAGAAGAATTCGAAGCGAACATAGATGCTAATAAATTGGCCTTGGATTTGCTGTCTACTATTACCTTCTCATTGTGAATAAAGGAAGGGGTTGAAGTTGTAGTGAAATTCTTCTTGATGGAACTTACCAAGGACCAGAAGTTTTTGCTACCGGAGGTTGCATTTAGGAGTTTACTTCTCAATTTGTTGTCAAATAAGGTTTTGACTTTTTTGATGGCGGTTTTACAAGAATTCCTTTGTTGTATGTATTCTAAACGGAGCGATTCACTCGGGAAGCTCTTGTACGCTCGGAAGGCGGCTTCTTTAGTTTTGATTGCATTCATACACTCTCGATTAAACCATCTGTTGGGCCTAGGCTTCACAGATTTGGTAGAATGGGGAATGAACAAATGCATTCCTGCCTGTATGATCCGGGTGATACGGATAGCGGCAGAGTTGGCGTTTCTATTTCGGAAACACAGGTTCCAGTCTGTAGACTGGAAGAAATTAATAAGCCCCAGCCAATTGGCCTTCCCATAATGCCATACAGTTCTTCGAACTGGTTTGGGAGGGGTGGGAAATTCGAATGGGAAGTTAGCACTGATTAGGCAGTGGTCTGAATTGCCGAGAGGTGAATCAACTTCGACGGAGTAACGCGCTGGATGAGAAGTTAGAAAAAGATCAAGGAGATATCTTCCTTGACCAGCAACATCAGGGACTCTTGTGGGATGATCCACAATTTGTTGCAAGTTATTGATGTCTGCAAAGAGCTCGACGTCCTTGCCAGAAATACTGGTGCCATTTGAGTAAGTCAGCCATTTAACGTTGTGAACATTGAAATCACCCGCAACGATGATTTCACACTCAGGATTGGACGACAAAAATCCCGAGATTTGTTCGGAAATAGTATCAAAAGATAAAGTGGAGGCTTCGTTACTTATGTTAGGGCTTCTGTATAGGAAGCAGAAGAATATGACGTGGCTTTGGAAAATGATTTTAATCCAAAGATAATTAAAATCTGAAGTTGTGCTTGAATGTATTTTACAATAAGCCCACGTCGTCCCTAACATAAATGGCAATACCCCTATGGGGGGAGAGATTGTGCACTAAAGTGTACCCCGACACCTGGTAATAACCTAAATCATTATCGGGTGATATTTGGGTTTCACTAAGTGCGAAGATTGGGGGTTTGTAATTAGATAAGTGGCACTCAACAAAAGAGAAATTCGCTTGAAGTCCACGAATGTTACAAAAGTCAATACAAAAATTTGACTTGTAACGGGACTTCGGTTGCGCGGGCTCAGTCGCCACGTTTTCGGGGATATTTCCCGGCATTACATTTGCCGCAACCATCAGAGTCAATAAAATTTGTCCGCGTCAAAGTGTTATGCCTTTTGAGACGGGGCAAATTTTATCGACCGACAGATTTTAGCCGCGGCAACTGCAGGACCGAGATGCGAGAAAGGGTAGGGAGCAAGGGTACTTACTTGCGCCGTTCGTCGGTCCGGTCGTGTCTAGTGAAGGGTGATGGGCCTTCGCGTTAGACTGCGCTCGTTTTTTATGACACTGGTTTTTATGACACTGTTTTTTTTATTGTGTTTTTTTGTGCACGTTTTTAGTTTTTCCACAATTTTTTTTTTTTCAGTTCACAATTTGTTTTATTATTTTTTTTCTTCGGCGCGTTTTTCAGGGACCGGAACAGCACACGTCCGCACACTCTGCTGTCCTAAATTACATATATATATTTAAAAGATTAGTTATTTTAAATATTTAATTTCCAATTTTTGAGTTTTAAAGAAAATATTTGATTATTAATAGTTTTTTTTTCTTGTTTTGAATTTTGAAAAAGATTTCTTGGTGGTGAATTGACTGTTTATTTGATTCAGAAACAGTCCTTATTTTCTTGCTTGTTTCGACGTTGACGTTTGATTAAATGGAAAGGCATAGTTTTTTAGACAATTCCTTCGTTGTGGAAATGGAAGAATCCTTGAACAGCCTGGAGGAGGGGCTGCCGGATCGGCGTAGGGTTCGGGCAGAAGTTGACATAGCCTCAACGGCGAGATTCAATCTGCCCGAATTCCATCAGAGCGACCCGGCAGTCTGGTTTTACCAGGCTGAAGCACAATTCTCCTTAAATGCCATCACTTCGGACAAAACGAAGTTGTCCCACATTGTGTCCGCTCTTCCGACAGAGGCGGCCAAGATACTCTTGCATGCCTTTCCGGACCTCAGCTCTGCCAGCTATACTGAGGCTAAGAGGCGGTTGCTGGAACGATATGGTTTATCGACCAGGAACCGCCTCGAGCAGCTGTTGGCGGCGCATGAGCCCGGAGACCGCAAGCCCTCAGATTTCCTGAGGGGATTGCAGAGTCTGGCAGGGGACTGTCTCGGGGATGGCGAAGAGCTCATCAGGAGTCTTTGGGAGCGAAGGTTACCCAGAGACATCCAGGTGGTGCTGGCCGCATCCGCTGACCAGTCCCTAGGACAGCTGTCGAAACTGGCGGATACAGTGTGGGAGATCACTGCCCGTTGTTATGTACAAAAAAAAGTGCACGGGGCCGGTAAACGACCCGAGCACAAGTTCCAAGTGTAACCTGAAACGCCAAAGGAAATTGGCAACAAATATTTAGCGCAATTTGCCTTGCGAAATTAATAAACGAAAGAAAAAGGCTCGTAAGCAAATTGCGCCAGTTTCAGGCCACTTGAAGAAAAGCCGACGGGTGCGTTTTTCCGGCCGGCGACCTCAGCCTTGGGTCAAGCACCAGCAGGTGACTTTTGCACCTAGGTTGAAGGCCCGGAGGAAAAATGCAATCGAAGGACTTTTAAAAATAAAGTTTCGGAAAACTGAGGATCGATCAAGTGATCGATCGTAGAGTATTGTTTTAACGATCAACCGCGGCGGGCGCATCATTTTAGACAGAGTTATGTCTTTTTACCTTTATCGGCGGGCGTAGTGTTGTTTATAGAATTACAAATTGGAAATTTTAATTGTTTATAGTGGTTATTTTAAATACACTAAAAGAGAAATAATATAGTAGTGTTGTTTATAGAATTACAAATTGGAAATTTTAATTGTTTATAGTGGTTATTTTAAATACACTAAAAGAGAAATAATTTAGTAGTGTTGTTTATAGAATTACAAATTGGAAATTTAAATACACTAAAAGAGAAATAATTTAGTAGTGTTGTTTATAGAATTACAAATTGGAAATTTTAATTGTTTATAGTGGTTATTTTAAATACACTAAAAGAGAAATAATTTAGTAGTGTTGTTTATAGAATTACAGATTGGAAATTTTTATAGTGGTTATTTTAAATACACTAAAAGAGAAATAATTTAGTAGTGTTGTTTATAGAATTACAAATTGGAAATTTCAATTGTTTATAGTGGTTATTTTAAATACACTAAAAGAGAAATAATTTAGTAGTGTTGTTTATAGAATTACAAGTTGGAAATTTTAATTGTTTATAGTGGTTATTTTAAATACACTAAAAGAGAAATAATTTAGTAGTGTTGTTTTTATTAAAAAAAAAAATTATAGAACAATTGGTGAGTTATTTTCATACAACAATCTATGCGAGTTATTATAACACTACAATTGGCGCAGCCGGTAGGATCTGGGTGCGCTAACTAAAAAAGGTGTTAATACTGCTGGTCTAGGCTCCTTTGACCATCAACCCAAGGCTGAGCCTGACTTGGGGGCAGTGTTAGCGTCTGCACCTAAAATATCCCAGATCCTCCACGAATCAACGCTCTGGGGTAATCATCTATAGGTGCCTCTACTCCAGTCGCGAGCACGCATTTACCCCCCCAAAGTTTTATCAGCGAGGGACTTTCGCGGGCTTCATCCGTGCCCAGGATACGCCCTATGTCAGAGGGCCAACAAGGGGACTCCAGTCAGCTAGAAACTCCCCCACCGAGGGACCATCAAACAACAGCAGGCTTTTCAACCGCATCAACATCCAACGACACTCCACAGTTCAACCAGACAGACGACACTTCCACACCCACAACAACAGGATCACCCAGGAAACTGAGGAGCGGCACCCTATTAGGAGGACCAAACAAACAACAAGTAGGTTTTAAGTTAAGTTTAGATACAATTTTGAAGAGAGCGCTCGAGACAGGTGATATAAATATCACCGCGTGTCAGGCAGTAGAACGAGAGTCAAATAGAACTCGCAAAAACCGCCTGACACAAATAGAGAATTTAAAAAAGATCACCCTCAAATTTAGAGAGGAATTAGCTAATTTCCAGTCTCTCGACCGCCCTCTTCTAAGCGAAACGCCTATTTTAGATAATTTAGAAAGTAGTGATAAGAATTGTAAAACCGACGACACTCGTTCGCCTGCCGCCAGTTTTACCGAAGAACTTCTGAATTGGGTAAGCGTGTCCCTCACAGATTCCGAGGAGGACCTTACCCTAAAAGAGAGAAAGGAGTTCCTACTAGACACAGCAATGGCAGACGAATACATAAAAGTCGCCAAAATAACAGCACAACTGGTCCCATTATTTTCTGGCGGACAAAGTCCGACCCTGACGACCGAGCTGCAAATGTTCATAGGCTGTTGTCGTAGAGTTCTGCACTGTCTCACAGGGACTGAAAAGGAGGCCTTTGTTCAGATTCTCCCTACCAGACTTCGAGGCGACGCATACCAACTAATAGCCTCAAGTCAGCCAGCAAACTTCGAGGAAGCCGAAAAGCTCCTCAACCGCATTTATTTGCCTAGGGAAACTTATCAGGAATTAGTTAATAAACTAATAACACTCCGACAGTACCCTATGGAACCCCTCACAGCGTATACCACGCGCATAAAACAACAACTGTCTTTATGCATAGAAGCCGCCACAACTAAATACGGCGACGCAACAGCCCAAGTCAAAGTACAGTTAGAAGACTTTGCAAAAAGCGCATTAAAAGGAGGGATCAATAATCCACACTTATGCCAGTACTTGCTGGCAGCAGGCGATGACGGCCTGGATAATTTAATCCAAAAGGCCCTGGACATGGAGAGACTTCAGCAAACAACACTGAACATCCATGCCCAGTACCAAAGTCCATCAACCCTGCCAATGTACAGTCAAGGTGGGCCAAATATATCAACCCCCAACCTGTACAACAATCCATATACGCTGGCTTACAATAATGGTCCTTATACATATCCATCACAGACAGGCCTGAACGGCCCCACTCCTATGCAAACAATACCTCCACTCTACTCCGCCCAACACAACGCCGCCGCCATCACCCTGCCCAATACAACATTACAAGAACATAACACTCCACCCCAAGCAACACTAACTAACTACAATCTCCCCCTGCCCGATACACAACAATCAATTGCAACAAGTATACCTGTCCCTACCGCAACTACCACAGTACCTCAGGTGGCGCAAATAACGCCAACGCCTCAAAAACTTCAAGGCAATCCGTTGGCAAATGTCACCTGTAGCTATTGTCGAAACAGGGGGCACACATACGCCGATTGTATTAAAAGGAAAAATACTCCCTATTGCACTATTTGTAGAACGGCAAATCACGATGCACGGGATTGTCGCCGCCCACCAGAGCGCCCACGACCGAACTTCCCTAATAACGGTCGTTTCCCTGAACAGCGCCCTAATAACAATAATGGCGATAGACCATCACAATATAATAATAGTTATCAGCAAAATAATCAACAACAATCACTGCCCCGTTCACAACCGCCACATAATCAAAACCAGGTAAGCAACAACAATCGCCGAGTATTCAACATACGCCACACATGCGATTTCTGTGGAAGGCGGGGCCACCAGGCAGAAGACTGTCGACAAAGACAGCGATGGGAGAACTCACAATCGGGAAACTTCCCAGAGTCGGACCAAATACCCCCGGCCCGACAGTAAACACTAACAATAAACCAAATGGGGGACCTCAGGCCTCAACTGGTACAAACCCACTAGTAACTCTCCCGCTCGACATAAGCCTCCACGGCAAAACACAACTAGTGGTGGATACAGGCTCTGAGGTTACAATACTAAAAAAGAATAGGCTTCGACAAAATGTCACCATAAACCCTTCTCAAAAGTGCACGCTAGAAACGCCATACGGTAAAGGGAAGACTCTCGGAAGTTGCCAAGGAAACTTCAATTTGAAAACCCCAATTCCTTGCACTTTCCAAATAGTGCAGAACATGCCAGAGATTCCCAAAGATGGCCTTCTTGGAAACGACTTCCTCTCCCAGCACTGCAACGTTGAGGGTCCTAACAAAACATTACGATTTCCTCGCACGGAAATTAATCCGGAAGAAATTACCTTTCCTTTACAAACCAAAACCACCAAACCGAAACCTAGAGAGCAGCAGGAGCAAACCCAAACTAGGGAGTCTCAACTCGTAGAAGCCGAGGCGACCCCTGGTGGTGTCTCCCAAGTACCCTCCGAAGGGAATACAAGCTGCCAATCTCAAGATGGGTCAAGGTTAGATAACAACCTTAACGGTTTCGAGACCAATGAAGACCTAAGACAAAAGGTAATCCTAACGGAATCTATTTGTATCCCAGGCCGGTCTCAGATGGTGGTACCAATACCATTAAGTTTAGAGGAAGAAATGCTCTGTAAAGCTCAAGAGCCCTGCGAGGGAGTATTCCTCGCGAATGCCCTCTTACCTTCTGGAAACCCAAGAGTATTTGTTGGCCTCCTCAATGCTAACAACTATCCAGTAGCCCTAACGAGTCTAACTCTAACGCTCGTCCCCACAAATGGCTACTCTACAATACCACTCAATCCCAACCCTGCAAGTTCTAGCCCAAGGCTCTTTGTCAAAAAAGACAACGGCGAGTGCGGAAGACCGGTAACCAAAACCGGCACCCCACCGCTCAAAACAAGCCGCAAATGGCAGAAAAAACTAGGGGTCAAATTAAAACGGGGTCAAGAGCAGTGACCAGGAAGCCACAAACCTATTACACATCAGACACATATTCCCGGACCACGAAGACCCGGACGACCAAGAGCGTGCACAGCGCATTCAAAAAGTTGACGAGGAGCTCAATCTTGATCATCCACTAACGACCGAAGAGAAGAGGTCCATAAAGGAACTATGTCACGAATACATATTCCACTTAAAGGGAGATAAGCTCACGTACACAGACGCTATCTACCACGAAATCCCAATGGTCTATGACCAAATCATTAACCAGAAAATGTACAGACTGCCCGAGACACAAAGGCAGGTAATCAATGAACAGTTAGAAGAAATGTTGGACAACGATATAGTCCAACCCAGTAAGAGCCCATGGAACTCCCCCTTATTAGTGGTCCCCAAAAAGGCGGGCCCTAATGGAGAGAAGAAGTGGAGAGTAGTTGTTGACTTTCGAAAAGTCAACGAAAAAACCATAGGCGACGCATTTCCCCTGCCACGAATCGAGGATATTCTAGACCAACTCGGTCACTCAAGATATTTCACTACCCTCGACTTGACCAGTGGTTACCACCAAGTACTTGTGGAACCACAAGATCGCGCTAAAACAGCCTTCAGCACAAACTACGGCCACTATGAGTTCAAACGTATGCCGTTCGGGCTAAAAGGAGCCCCGGCTACGTTCCAACGGCTCATGAACTATGTCCTCACAGGCCTGCAAGGCCTCGAATGTTTTGTCTACCTGGATGATATCGTCATCTACGGTAAAAACCTTGAGGACCATAATACTAAACTTCGGAGAGTCTTCGACCGGTTGAGGGAAAATAACCTCAAATTACAACCAGAGAAGTGCCAATTCCTCCGAAAAGAAGTTGTTTATTTGGGTCACGTTTGCTCAGAGAAAGGAGCTCTGCCAGACCCACGAAAAACGGAATGCGTCCAGAAGTTCCCTGCCCCACGGACTATCAGGCAAGTGCAATCGTTCTTAGGCCTTGCCAATTACTACCGAAAATTCGTCCCAGATTTTTCAAAAACAGTCCGTCCCTTAACGAACCTTCTACGCAAAGGCGTAAAGTTTTCTTGGACACCAAAGTGTGAAGACGCATTCCAACAAATAAAAAATAACTTAGTATCCCCTCCACTGCTACTCTATCCAGATTTCGACAAGCCGTTTAACTTGACAACGGATGCGAGCAGTGAGGCACTCGGAGCAGTGCTCTCTCAGGGAGAAGTGGGAAAAGACCAGCTGTTGGTTACTTAGTTCCTGTAGGGGTGTGTTGGGCTTCTTAAAGGGGTTTCCACTTCACCAATTCACTATGATTTTTCTTTCAAATTCAAAAACGTTTATTTAAATTCAATTCAAACATTTATTCACTTCTTCCTTTAAATTCAAAATGTTAATTCACGCATTAAAAACAAATAAAAATTTACAAAAATCGGAGAATTAATTTAACATTGTTTCACATTCACTTAATTTCATAGACTGGTGGCCGAGATCTCTACTGTGTCTGCCCGATTGGGAATGTGATGCATTGCGTAGCGGTAGCCAAAAAGAACTGTTGTGTTGCTGCTGATCTCTGAATTGGAATCACCGGTGGCAGCATGGGATTATCCATAAGCATCCCAACGCTGTTTTCTGCTGCTTGTAGAATTGAGGCTGCGAAGCTGGATCGGAGGAAAACAGCCGCCTATGGCCATGCAACTGCAATCCTTTGGCGCTATTATTTCCATTGCTGCTGTTGTTTAATCCCATATCGCTAACGGGCTTGTAAAATTGCATGCCGCCGCTGCCGAGACACAGACGAGTCTCAGATATATGAATACGGCTCTAACATCCTCCGCCGCCTTGATATACTACTGAGTATATCAATTATTATGCTGGTATCCTCTTCAAAGGCAGTTGTGGTTTTCTTCAGGTGACAATATGACGCGTACGCGAGTGGAGCTGAGACGCGAATATATACGAACGAATCATTCGAACGAACGAAACGACACAAAGGGTTAGAGTTCAAATTTTAGTTCAATTTAATTTCACTATTGGGGTTTATATAAGTCTAATTCAAATACACTTTCATTTATCAATATTATTATTCTTATTTTTATCATTATTATAGGTTTTGTTATGGTTATTATTGTCCGAAATAGGTAGTAAGGCAAGTTTAGTTACAGGCCTTTTTAATGTTCCTGATTTTGTTTTGACTGCCACCACCCTAACTAGCCCATCATGTCCCGGGAATAACTCAGTAACTCGACCAAGTAACCACTGTGTTGGCGGAAGCCTGTCATCCTTGATTAAAACGATATTGCCAATCCTAAGGTTTTCTTGTTGCTGCGTCCACTTGGGTCGCTCTTGGAGTCTTGAAATATATTCTTGGGACCATTTTTTCCACATCTGATGGACTAGACGTTGTAAGTATTGCCAGCGAGTTAACAAGTGTGTTTTGACATCCAGAAGATTTGGCTCCGGTGGAGCGAGGAGAGAGTCACCAATTAGGAAGTGTCCAGGCGTCAAAACGGAGAGGTCAGTGGGGTCATCGGACATTGGACACAAAGGCCTCGAGTTCAGGCATGCCTCAATTTGTGCTAATACTGTGAAGAGTTCTTCAGACGTTAAGGAACCTTCACCTGTGCAACGCTTCAAGTGGTGTTTTAAGGATTTGACGCCAGCTTCCCACAAACCACCGAAATGTGGAGACGCCGGTGGGATAAAATGCCATCTGGTTCCTTGTGTTGCCACGAATGTGGCTGCTTCCTTTTGAGCACTTTCAAATGCTTGTTGGAGTTCGTCCCGCAACACTCTCTTGGCACCAACGAAGTTCGTTCCGCAATCCGAGTACATATCGGAGCATAATCCTCGTCTGGCTGAAAATCGCTTGAAAGCGGCTAGAAATGCTGCCGTCGTTTGGTCACTAACTGGTTCCAGGTGAATCGCTTTGGTACATAAGCAAACAAAAAGAGCGATATATCCCTTGTACGTCTTCGCGCCTCTGCCCTTGGACATTCGAACTTCGATGGGACCAGCGTAATCGACTCCGGTGTGCGTGAAAGCTCTAGTGATGGTAAGACGTGGTTTAGGTAAGTTCCCCATTAATTGAAAAGTACTGGTCCTCTTGTATCTGAAACAAGTGATGCATTCATGAGCAACCTGACGAAGTGTATTTCGAGCATGTGGGATCCAATATGTGCGCCTCAAGTATGCTGCCATTAATTTTGGACCTCCATGTAACGTCACCAAGTGCGCTTGCCTGATGATGAGACGTGTTAAGTGGTGTTTGGGGTGTAGAATGATCGGGTGTTTTGCGTTGTAGGGTAAATCTGCATGAAAAAGACGTCCGCCAACTCTGAGTAACCGGTCTTGGCATAAAAAGGGGGTTAACGTTATCAGAGAGCTTTTAGGAGAGATGGGTTTATGCTTCGTGAGGCGTGTGATTTCTAATGGGAACGTCTCCGCTTGAGCGTTCCTAATTAGTGCTATGAGTGCTAAGTGAATTTCATCGGCTAGTAGTGGCACGTTTTCTTGTGTATTCTTCGGGTACTTCCTACGTTCTATAAAACGTTGTATAAAACGTAGACACAATGCTACGATTTTCAATAATCGGGGTAGTGTTGAGAAATTTTGAATGGTGAATGGTTGAACAGTTTCTGTTAAATGCGCGCTAACCTTCATTTCATGCTGCGTTGCTGGAATATTAGATAGTTTAGATGGCCACTTATCTTCTGCTAAAGCTAACCATTTTGGCCCTTGCCACCAGATTGAATTTGTAACTAATAAAGCTGGTAAACAACCTCTTGACCCACAATCGGCAGGATTTTCACTGGTGTTTACATATTGCCAAGAACTGCAATCGACGTACTCTTGAATCATGGCGACGCGGTTACTTACGAAAGTTTTCCATTGATTAGGTCTACCGCGGATCCACGATAGAGTGATCATAGAGTCTGTCCATGTAAAGGTTTCCCAATTTTTTGAAGCGAAGGTTTCTTTAATCCTGTGTATGAGTTTCGCTAATAAGGCTGCTCCACATAATTCCAGCCTTGGTAAAGTGACGGGTTTTACCGGGGCAACTTTCGATTTTGCGGCTAACATCGTTACTTTAATTTCATCGTCTTTGCTTACTGTGCGAATGTATACTACTGCGCAATATGCAGTTATAGACGCGTCGCAGAAACCGTGTAGTTGAATCTTGTTGACGTCTGTCTTCATGCCAATCCATCGAGGGATTTCAAAGGATTCTAATAAGTGCAGTTCGGATTTTAGTTTCTGCCACTGAAGAGAAATATGTGAGGGTACAGGGTCATCCCAGGAACTTCCAGCTAACCACAGTTGTTGGATCATGATTTTTGCCAAGATTACAATTGGCACCAGCCACCCAATGGGGTCGAACAACTGTGCGATTTGTGATAGGAGGCTACGTTTGGTCAACTGCAAATGTTTATCCTTTATAGACACCTTGAAAGTGAAACAATCATCCTTCGGACTCCAATAGAGTCCTAAGGCCTTGATAGAGTCGTCCTCATTAATGGTGCATAAATCCTTGGTTTCTCTGTCATTTTCGGGTATTCGTTGTAGCAACGGGGTACTATTGCTAGCCCATTTACGTAGATGGAAACCTCCGCGAGAAAGCATAGTTCGTAATTGTTCTTGGATTGCTATCGCCTCAGTCTCGGTGTCAGCCCCAGACATGACGTCATCAACATAAAAATCATTGAGCACCACTGGATAAGCAAGTGGAAAGTCGTTACATTCATCGTGAGCAAGTTGCCGCAACGTCTTGATGGCTAAATATGGTGCGCAAGAAGTTCCGAATGTTACGGTCGTTAGTTCGTAATGTCGCACGGGTTCGCTGGGAGTGTTTCGCCACAGAATACGTTGGAAGGGAATATCTTCTTCTGCAACCTGAATTTGACGGTACATTTTGCATATATCGGCGGCGAAAACGACTCGATGTCTTCTCCAACGCATGATGATAGAGATGAGATCTTCTTGAAGCTTTGGCCCAGTTAATAGAGTGTCATTTAATGATACGCCGTTTGTTGTTTGTTGTGACGCGTCAAAGACTACTCGAAGGCTGGTTGTGCTACTCTCCTTAAACACAGCGTGGTGTGGAAGGTAATTAACCTGCAGTCCGATTGCTCCATCTTGCCTTCTTTCTGGTTCTGAAATGGTTACAGGTCTCATATGTGACAGAGTAAGATATTCATTGAGGCACTGTGCGTATTGTTGGTATACTTCTGGTTTTTTATTGAGTGTCCTCTCCATACTGTAGAGCCGTGAAAGTGCCGCATTGTGCGACTCTCCTAGCACAGGTCGTGTTAGATTCACAAAGGGTAGCCTCACCTCATATCTTCCATCTGGAAATCGACGATGTGTTTTATCATAAAAGTCCTCGCATTCTCGCTCTTCCTTAGTGAATGTCCTGTGTTCCGTGAGACTTTCGATCTCCCAAAATCGACGTAGCAACTCATCTGTCTGTATAAAACTGTGTAGAGATGTGACCTGATTTTTGGCACGGCGTTCCTCTCGATCGTTCATAGGTCCGAAGATGATCCATCCAAGATGGGTGTTTTGTGCAACCGGGGCATTCTCCGCCCCCTTTTGGAGTCCTTCCGTCACTATTTGGGAATACACATTGACTCCGAGGAGAATATCAATTTTGCCGGGTGTGTGAAAAGTTGGATCAGCAAGTGGCAAGCCATGTAGGTGTTGCCAAGATTCTGGTCTACTTATGGGTTGTGTAGGGTGCACACCAGTTAAAGATTTTAATACATATGCCTAAACGTGATGTAAAAGCTTGGCATGCATGGACTGGAAGTGAAGGGACACTTGGCTTGAGCAAGTTCCGACCGGAATTTCTCCAACACCAATAACGTTCATAGCTGTTTTATATTTACGTAGTTGACATCGTTGAACCGCGTTTTCGGTTATAAAAGATCCCTGTGATCCAGGATCTATAAGTGCGCGCAATGTATGGAAGCCGGTTGGGGTAGTGGCTCTAATCAGAGCAGTAGCTAACAGCGTCTGGGAAGATGGGTATGGTTTACTCAAGTATAATGACGTGAGCTTGTCTTCTTGATGGGGTTTGTTGATGAAATGATTAGACATGGCATTTTCTCCTTGTGTTGTGTATACACTTGTGTCGGGTGTGGCTCCATGCAATAAAGTGTGATGTCGTTGTCCACAATGATAACATGTTTTGGGGTTGTTGCAGCCTTGAGTCGGGTGGCTAAGAGCGAAGCAGTTCTGGCATATGGGTTTCGAAGTTACAAACTTCTTTCGTGCTTCAGGTTTCATATTTAGAAACTCCGCACATTGCCGAAGAATGTGACCTTTATGGCACAGAAGACAGGTGGACGACCTTTGTATGTGAAATGAACGCGTTTCCTTCTTTATTTTGTGGGGGTAATTGTGTGGGTTATCAGAGTTTCCCTTCAGAGTTTCTAAAGTTCGAAAGCGAGACTCTAAAAAATTTAAAAGTTCGCGTAGACCGGGAATCTCCCTGCTGTTTTCTAAAGAGCGTTCCCACAATTCTCGAGTGTTTGCTGGAAGTCTTTGTACAGTTAGGTAAATAATTATGGCGTCCCATTTGTCCACTTCAATTTTCAAATTACGCAACGAGTGTAAGCATTCGTTGGTGGTGTCTAATAATTTTTTAAGGGCTTCAGATGATTCATATTTAATAACATTTTGTGACGTTAAGATCTTTAAATAATTGTTCACAATGATCCTTTTATTGTCGAATCTATTGTTAAGTAAATCCCACGCGGGTTCATAATTACCGTCGCAAATATCTAAATGTCGCACCAGTCTCGCTGCTTCACCAATTAAATTTGTTTTTAAAAAGTACATCTTTTGCACCTTTGGAATGCTTTCATTGCTATGAATGAGGGTGGTGAACAAATCGGCAAATGATCGCCAGTCTGCATAGCAGCCAGAAAATTTTGGGATTTCAACTCGAGGTAATTTCACCTGTGAAATCGATGTATGTTCACCAGAAACATGGGAGGTACGATGGACTTCAATAGATTGGGGGGTGGCAGTGTTGTGTTCTACTTCATCATTGCTAATCACTGTGAATTTATCTAAAGCGTCCGTAAGTTCTCCCAGAAACCCTGAATAATAAGCCTCTACTACTTCAAAAAAATTGTCCGTAAAATAACGCGATTGTCTTTCCGAATCCGTTGCATATAAATCGATTGCACGACTATTTAAACAAAACTTATTCCAACTTGCTTTAATACTGTCAATTTTTCCTCTTATAATACCCTTTGTTCTTCTTTCTTTTGGTAATTTAACATAACTTGTCCGAAACGTTTCTAATTCTTTTTTCAAACTGTATTGTTCCGCAATTAATACATTAACACTAGGGTTTTTGGGTTCTGGGGAACTCGTGGATTCACTACCGTTATTCATGGTTTACTTTTACCGTTTTCACAATATATCATGTAATATTAAAAAAAATATGATTCAATATTTTAGATACACACCAACAAAAAAAAATAATTTTTATATCTTTATTATATATTTTATTCAAATTGCTTGAATTATTTATTTAAAAAAAATGTTCCGTGTATAGTTGCACCTTTCAGGTTAAAATTTTCATCAATATATTATGTTATGTCTTCATCAATATATTATGTATATAACTTCTAATTTGTTAATTTTATATGCTCACTTCCACCAGGTTAGTGTATAAAATGTCTTGTTACCTTGTATGGTACCGTTACCATTCCACCGTTACCGACTCCAGCTCCACGTGTATCGATCGCGTGCGAAATAATTATATGTTTTACCTGGGATGTGTTGTTATCGATAGCGCCGAAATCCGGCTCGAAGGACCATGTTGGTTACTTAGTTCCTGTAGGGGTGTGTTGGGCTTCTTAAAAAAGGGGTTCAGCTTCTTTAATACATTAAGTCCTGTAGGGGTGTGTTGGGCTTCTTAAAGGGGTTTCCACTTCACCAATTCACTATGATTTTTCTTTCAAATTCAAAAACGTTTATTTAAATTCAATTCAAACATTTATTCACTTCTTCCTTTAAATTCAAAATGTTAATTCACGCATTAAAAACAAATAAAAATTTACAAAAATCGGAGAATTAATTTAACATTGTTTCACATTCACTTAATTTCATAGACTGGTGGCCGAGATCTCTACTGTGTCTGCCCGATTGGGAATGTGATGCATTGCGTAGCGGTAGCCAAAAAGAACTGTTGTGTTGCTGCTGATCTCTGAATTGGAATCACCGGTGGCAGCATGGGATTATCCATAAGCATCCCAACGCTGTTTTCTGCTGCTTGTAGAATTGAGGCTGCGAAGCTGGATCGGAGGAAAACAGCCGCCTATGGCCATGCAACTGCAATCCTTTGGCGCTATTATTTCCATTGCTGCTGTTGTTTAATCCCATATCGCTAACGGGCTTGTAAAATTGCATGCCGCCGCTGCCGAGACACAGACGAGTCTCAGATATATGAATACGGCTCTAACACCAGCCTATTGCCTACGCAAGCCGCACCCTAAACAAGGCAGAACGCAACTACTCCACCATTGAGAAAGAGTTGCTGGCAATAGTGTGGGCTGTGAAAAACTTCAGGTGTTATCTATTGGGTCGGAAATTTACGGTCTACACGGACCATAAACCCCTCAAAGGCGTTTTCAACGTCAAAGACCCAACTACTCGACTAGTGAGATTCCATCACAAGCTGTCGGAATACGACTGCACTATCGAGTACAAACCGAGAAAATATAATACAAATGCTGATGCACTCAGCCGTATACCACAATTCGCAGAGGAGCCAAAAACCTTCACGGTAGAGGCCCAAGTTCACCAACCCGGAAAACACCCCCAAACAAAACAAGGAGAGACGCCCAAGCAATGCAATATTATCACCAGGGCACAGGCAAAAAAGCAGAAAGATGACGAAAAAGACAAACGAAATACGTCTCTAGAAGCCCCCCACTCAGAGGAAGGGCCCAAACCGCCTGAGATCGAAAATGAAACCCCAGAAGACCCTTCCAAGGACGACCACCTCAAAGGGAACAAGAAAGTTGAGGTCATTACAAGCCAGGAGGAAATAAATACAATCCTAAAAGATTACCACGACTCCCCCTTCGGTGGACACCAGGGAGTCGTGAAAACCTACAACCGTATTCGCCAAAAATATTGGTGGAGAAGTATGTTCCGCGATATCTCTCGCTACATAAGAAGGTGCAAGAAATGTCAAACCATGAAAGCCTCTAGACAATTCCGAATGCCCATGGTTATCACGGACATTGCTGAAAAACCCTTCGATAAAGTCTATTTAGACATAGTAGGCCCCCTGGAAGAAACACATTCGGGAAACAAGTACATCCTAACCTTCCAGGATAACCTAACAAAATTCGTCGACTGGTATGCCATTCCCAATGGGGAAGCTCACACGGTAGCACAAATTTTCTTCGACGAAATCGTCACGCGCTATCGCATACCAAAACAAATAGTCACCGACCAGGGATCAAACTTCCTGAGCGACCTTTTCAAGAGCGTTTGTAGGCTGTTAAAAGTTAAGAAACTCCAAACTTCTGCGTACCACCCTCAGTCTAATGGAGCACTAGAACGCGCACACAGGCCCTTAATAGAATACTTGCGCACCCTCGTAGACGAGAGCCCCCAAAGCTGGGACAATTTTCTTCGGACAGCAGCATTCGTGTACAACAACAGTATACATAGTCTAAGATCCGGTATAAGAAATATATACCCTCATCTGTTATTTGATGATGACAACTATTATATGATAGATAATATATACATTGATAAAGCGCACATGGGTTGCCTAGCTAAATCGCGTACCGAAGGTGTTAAATAAAAGATATTGTAATTAACTTATTTGGGCCAACTACCCTCATTTGTTAATCATAAAATTCGACCATTAACTGACAGAATATGACACAAAGAAGAGGAAAAATAGGGGTTGCCTGATTTCTGCCGGGCCCAATTGTGGGGTTGCCAGGTATAAACAGGTAAGCAAGCGTAGATAATATACCCTCATCTGTTATTTAATCAATTTTTTTATGAAATGAAAGGTTATTTCATTCTCTATCCAATAGTATTGGGTTGCCTCAGCAAAAGTGTGGCACAACGAAGGTTGCCTAGATTTTAGAGTTCTTCTGAAAGAACTCTTTTTCCGATTGTGTGAGCGCAGCTGCATTGATCAAATTAGATTAAATATTAATAATGATTTTTTTTATTCACACATTAATTTAACAGCAACAACAACAATTATGGAATGCAAACTATATAAAAACTTATTCCGACTCTGACTCGTCAGAAGTACCTACCTATCTCAAAATGTATTTCCATTTCTTCATCGCTCTCATTTTTTTGAATTTTTTTGAGAATTTGCTCAACTTGTAAGGGCGTTGGATCACCTACGAACCACGTTGACTTTAAATAGTTATCAAAAACCCAACCGCATTCCCCAGGACGCATTTTGACGAAGTTCCGCTTTTGTGAAATTAATCAACTAAAGCTCGAGTTGCATTATCATTGTTTCCGTAAGAAATATGGAATCAAGCGATGCCGTTCGTTGCAGAGCCGTCGCTTTGTTTTTCTGCGCCCGGTGCAGAATGCCATATTGCGCCCCTTCCACTGATTCTCGCTACAAGGGATGTTGTGCTTCTCATTCCGTTTATTTATCTCTTTTAACAAATCACGAAACTTGAAGTTATATCAATCCCAGTAAACAGCAGTACGCATTACAGAACCATCGGAATAACTGTTTCCTTTGGGTGAGTTGATATAGCGCTTTCTAAAGAATTTTCAAAAGCACTCCAGACAGTAAACATTTTTCTTTCACTCGGTGGATTTTGCCACTCAATTTTTAGTTCTGATTCAAGAAGACGAATGTCTGTTTCTTCACTTTTTGGGTAATAAAATTTATAAAATTTATAAAAATCTGGAAGCTAAAATCTCGGGTAAGTTCCGGGGAAGTAAAATTTCCCCACTTTTTATTACATGACAAAGTACATGGACAGAAATTCGTGAATTACTGGCGCCCGCTCGATCCACATGAGTTCGGACATCGATATACTCGATGTACCTCGAACAACGGTACGGGATGCCTTTAGACGATATCAGGAGACTAGCTCAAATACCCGGAGGTCAGGTCAAGGCAGGCATTATTACACTTCCAACCGAGATGACCGCTTTATTGTCACCAACGTGTTGAGAGATTGAGATTTTCACAGCTACTGAAGTTCGTACGCGTCTCTTTGAGATCAGAAATGTTAGTGCAAGTGAACGTACGATTAGAAGAAGATTGGCAGAAAGAAATTTAAGGGCTTTTCGTCCAACTTGTGCCACACAGCTTTTCCCACAGCACCGTAGAGCTAGGCTTGGTTTTGCGCAACATTATTGTTGATGGAGCAGTGGAAGGACGTACTGTTTTCAGATGGGGGCAGAATAGCTTTAAGAGGTCCAGGTGGGCGTCAGCACGTCTACAGACGTAAAAATGAGAGATTTGCTCCCTGCGCTATAACCAAAACAGTAGGTTATCAAGGTGAATCAATAATGATTTGGGGAGGTATCTCCTTAGAGGTACCGATCTTGCCATTAATACACCACACAATACCTTAATGAGGTCGATATTCAAACTTTGTCATGGCCATTGCGTAGTCTTGGTCTTAATCCAATCGAACACGTTTGGGACAACCTTAAAGGGCGGGTTCGGACAAGAGTACTAGCACTTATTACTCTAGGAGAGCTCAAGACCGCTGACGAATATTTGGGACGTCGTGGAGCCCAAGGCGGTAACACTAATTATTAAATTTGCAGTCAATGACAATAAATTTCGGGTTTCTTTAAAATAATCAGTCAACAAAAGGCTCTAAAAAATCGATTACGAGGAATAAAATTTTAAGGAATCATTTTTTTTGCCATCAAGATTACGAAAAATGTGACGGTTTCCGGACAAACTACAAGAATTTTTTTTAAATTTTAATTTCTAAAATTGCGCCCCTGACCAGTTGCGCCCGGTGAGAGTGCACCATTTGCACCTATTAAAGCGCCGCCTCTGGTTCGTTGTCCATGTACAAGTTTTGCTAAGGCCAGTGCGCCTGCAAAATGAAGAAGAGCGAAAAAATGCGAAAACTCTACGGATCACAGAGGACAAAAGTTCAAGATCCCGCTGATGTCTGGTCCTTCGTCTTGGCACTTCTATATTTTTAGAAGATTTCTTGCCTGTAAGAAGGGAATACCTTGTCATTCCTTGTCCTTTTTGCTGACGTCACCTGTAAGCACAATAAGAGATTAGCCATATGCAGTTCAATTACAAAAAACAGCGTTCTGTCGTGATAGTATTGCATGAAAGTGAGTAGAGTAATCAACCGTATGTTCCCGTTGACAGTTCTTTCATTCTTCTCTGCACTACATTTTCGAATATATATTGCTCTTTGTTTGACATGGCTAAAGATGGAATAGTCAATAGTACATAGGTGGCTTATCTCTGTGCTCTGCGGTTCTCTATAAAAGAAATCGTTACTGCATCGCATAATTCATTCCCTTGCTAGTAAAATAATACTAGAGCTCGTGTTATAAATACGGAAATGTTTAACTCAACACGATTCTTGTGGGACTACATTAAAATTGCTCTAGAATCATCCTTTGTGTCACTAGTCCGTCATGTATCGCATGTTTCAAAAAAACATATGGAACGAACAAAAACAAAGAACAAAAAAAATCGCCTTTCAGAAGAACTCTAAAATCTAGGCAACCTTCGTTGTGCCACACTTTTGCTGAGGCAACCCAATACTATTGGATAGGGAATGAAATAACCTTTCATTTCATAAAAAAATTGATTAAATAACAGATGAGGGTATATTATCTACGCTTGCTTACCTGTTTATACCTGGCAACCCCACAATTGGGTCCGGCAGAAATCAGGCAACCCCTATTTTTCCTCTTCTTTGTGTCATATTCTGTCAGTTAATGGTCGAATTTTATGATTAACAAATGAGGGTAGTTGGCCCAAATAAGTTAATTACAATATCTTTTATTTAACACCTTCGGTACGCGATTTAGCTAGGCAACCCATGTGCGTTTTATCAATGTCTATATTATCTATCATATAATAGGTGTCATCATCAAATAACAGATGAGGGTATATATTTCTTATACCGGATCTTGCACTAACACGAGGGGACAAAACTAACCCCCATGGATTGCCTCTACGGCTTTACAGCCGACGTCCCATCCAATTTAAAACGAGAGCCAGAACCTATATACAATCACGAAAGTTATTACCACCAACTCCGGTATAAATTACAAAAATCATATGCACTGGCACGTAAGAATCTACTCGCCAGTAAAAACCGCTCCAAAAGATATTATGACGGGAAGGTACGACCTCTAACACTACACGTAGGAGACAAGGTTCTACTACACAACGAGGCGCGCAAGAACAAATTATCCCAAATATGGATTGGACCCTACACAGTGGTCGCAGTCCCCAACTCAGTAAACTCCACAATTAAGATGAATAAGAAACAAGTAACGGTCCACAACAACCGCCTAAAACCGTTTCATGAAACACAACCTTAGTCGGAGTAAGACTGGTTCGGCATACAACAATACACACTAACTAGACAGATTATGCAAAGCCTAACCGTACGACCACATAACTCCTACCGCAACCGAACTAATTCCCTAACTACATTCTCGTTACAGCGCAAAATGAGGACGCTGATAACACTATTGCTTCTACAAGCAACATTAGCCGACCAAAACGTATCCCCATACACGTTCTCCCCAATCAACGCGACTGGGGTAATATACGAATATTTAGGAGAGCTATGGCTATATAACGATGTGTGGAACATTATCACACGACCTCCAAGAACTAGACACCCAAACAACCCTGGTGGAACAGGCGGCCAAAACCGCCAAACAACTATGCAACGAAACCATACTACCACTATGCGGAGCTCAACAGGCCCACATCCACACCATCCTGGAACACGTAAAAAGACGCACGCACACCATACAAGAAATGCTACCCAAGAGTAGAACCACGAGGTCTATGTTCGATGGCATTGGCCACGCCTTACACTACTTGATCGGCACTATGGACGAAAACAATGAACGAGAAATATATAGTCGAATAGGAGAACTGGAATCAAACCAAAAGGCCCTTGCGGACCTAGAAAAATTGCAAATAACAGTGGTCAACAATACACTCCGGAAGATCCAGGCGCCACTGGCGACCCTCCTCGACCGACAACATAGGATCACCGAGCAGATCCGAGCCCTAAATAACGCAGTAGATGGCAGGGAAAAAGACCAACTACGACAGGGACTAGTAACCAACCTCCTGTTTCAATTAGTGGAAATCGAATCCAGGCAAAGAACCCTATTGGAAATAATACTAACCAGCCGAAACAATAGGATACAGTATTATTTCCAATAGGGTTCTTTGCCTGGATTCGATTTCCACTAATTGAAACAGGAGGTTGGTTACTAGTCCCTGTCGTAGTTGGTCTTTTTCCCTGCCATCTACTGCGTTATTTAGGGCTCGGATCTGCTCGGTGATCCTATGTTGTCGGTCGAGGAGGGTCGCCAGTGGCGCCTGGATCTTCCGGAGTGTATTGTTGACCACTGTTATTTGCAATTTTTCTAGGTCCGCAAGGGCCTTTTGGTTTGATTCCAGTTCTCCTATTCGACTATATATTTCTCGTTCATTGTTTTCGTCCATAGTGCCGATCAAGTAGTGTAAGGCGTGGCCAATGCCATCGAACATAGACCTCGTGGTTCTACTCTTGGGTAGCATTTCTTGTATGGTGTGCGTGCGTCTTTTTACGTGTTCCAGGATGGTGTGGATGTGGGCCTGTTGAGCTCCGCATAGTGGTAGTATGGTTTCGTTGCATAGTTGTTTGGCGGTTTTGGCCGCCTGTTCCACCAGGGTTGTTTGGGTGTCTAGTTCTTGGAGGTCGTGTGATAATGTTCCACACATCGTTATATAGCCATAGCTCTCCTAAATATTCGTATATTACCCCAGTCGCGTTGATTGGGGAGAACGTGTATGGGGATACGTTTTGGTCGGCTAATGTTGCTTGTAGAAGCAATAGTGTTATCAGCGTCCTCATTTTGCGCTGTAACGAGAATGTAGTTAGGGAATTAGTTCGGTTGCGGTAGGAGTTATGTGGTCGTACGGTTAGGCTTTGCATAATCTGTCTAGTTAGTGTGTATTGTTGTATGCCGAACCAGTCTTACTCCGACTAAGGTTGTGTTTCATGAAACGGTTTTAGGCGGTTGTTGTGGACCGTTACTTGTTTCTTATTCATCTTAATTGTGGAGTTTACTGAGTTGGGGACTGCGACCACTGTGTAGGGTCCAATCCATATTTGGGATAATTTGTTCTTGCGCGCCTCGTTGTGTAGTAGAACCTTGTCTCCTACGTGTAGTGTTAGAGGTCGTACCTTCCCGTCATAATATCTTTTGGAGCGGTTTTTACTGGCGAGTAGATTCTTACGTGCCAGTGCATATGATTTTTGTAATTTATACCGGAGTTGGTGGTAATAACTTTCGTGATTGTATATAGGTTCTGGCTCTCGTTTTAAATTGGATGGGACGTCGGCTGTAAAGCCGTAGAGGCAATCCATGGGGGTTAGTTTTGTCCCCTCGTGTTAGTGCAAGATCCGGTATAAGAAATATATACCCTCATCTGTTATTTGATGATGACACCTATTATATGATAGATAATATAGACATTGATAAAGCGCACAT
The DNA here is from genome assembly GCA_949987705.1 of Thereva unica. Classification (NCBI taxonomy): domain Eukaryota; kingdom Metazoa; phylum Arthropoda; class Insecta; order Diptera; family Therevidae; genus Thereva; species Thereva unica. The sequence goes on from OX465281.1 coordinate 129,255,601, forward strand.
GGGTTGCCTAGCTAAATCGCGTACCGAAGGTGTTAAATAAAAGATATTGTAATTAACTTATTTGGGCCAACTACCCTCATTTGTTAATCATAAAATTCGACCATTAACTGACAGAATATGACACAAAGAAGAGGAAAAATAGGGGTTGCCTGATTTCTGCCGGACCCAATTGTGGGGTTGCCAGGTATAAACAGGTAAGCAAGCGTAGATAATATACCCTCATCTGTTATTTAATCAATTTTTTTATGAAATGAAAGGTTATTTCATTCCCTATCCAATAGTATTGGGTTGCCTCAGCAAAAGTGTGGCACAACGAAGGTTGCCTAGATTTTAGAGTTCTTCTGAAAGGCGATTTTTTTTGTTCTTTGTTTTTGTTCGTTCCATATGTTTTTTTGAAACATGCGATACATGACGGACTAGTGACACAAAGGATGATTCTAGAGCAATTTTAATGTAGTCCCACAAGAATCGTGTTGAGTTAAACATTTCCGTATTTATAACACGAGCTCTAGTATTATTTTACTAGCAAGGGAATGAATTATGCGATGCAGTAACGATTTCTTTTATAGAGAACCGCAGAGCACAGAGATAAGCCACCTATGTACTATTGACTATTCCATCTTTAGCCATGTCAAACAAAGAGCAATATATATTCGAAAATGTAGTGCAGAGAAGAATGAAAGAACTGTCAACGGGAACATACGGTTAATTACTCTACTCACTTTCATGCAATACTATCACGACAGAACGCTGTTTTTTGTAATTGAACTGCATATGGCTAATCTCTTATTGTGCTTACAGGTGACGTCAGCAAAAAGGACAAGGAATGACAAGGTATTCCCTTCTTACAGGCAAGAAATCTTCTAAAAATATAGAAGTGCCAAGACGAAGGACCAGACATCAGCGGGATCTTGAACTTTTGTCCTCTGTGATCCGTAGAGTTTTCGCATTTTTTCGCTCTTCTTCATTTTGCAGGCGCACTGGCCTTAGCAAAACTTGTACATGGACAACGAACCAGAGGCGGCGCTTTAATAGGTGCAAATGGTGCACTCTCACCGGGCGCAACTGGTCAGGGGCGCAATTTTAGAAATTAAAATTTAAAAAAAATTCTTGTAGTTTGTCCGGAAACCGTCACATTTTTCGTAATCTTGATGGCAAAAAAAATGATTCCTTAAAATTTTATTCCTCGTAATCGATTTTTTAGAGCCTTTTGTTGACTGATTATTTTAAAGAAACCCGAAATTTATTGTCATTGACTGCAAATTTAATAATTAGTGTTACCGCCTTGGGCTCCACGACGTCCCAAATATTCGTCAGCGGTCTTGAGCTCTCCTAGAGTAATAAGTGCTAGTACTCTTGTCCGAACCCGCCCTTTAAGGTTGTCCCAAACGTGTTCGATTGGATTAAGACCAAGACTACGCAATGGCCATGACAAAGTTTGAATATCGACCTCATTAAGGTATTGTGTGGTGTATTAATGGCAAGATCGGTACCTCTAAGGAGATACCTCCCCAAATCATTATTGATTCACCTTGATAACCTACTGTTTTGGTTATAGCGCAGGGAGCAAATCTCTCATTTTTACGTCTGTAGACGTGCTGACGCCCACCTGGACCTCTTAAAGCTATTCTGCCCCCATCTGAAAACAGTACGTCCTTCCACTGCTCCATCAACAATAATGTTGCGCAAAACCAAGCCTAGCTCTACGGTGCTGTGGGAAAAGCTGTGTGGCACAAGTTGGACGAAAAGCCCTTAAATTTCTTTCTGCCAATCTTCTTCTAATCGTACGTTCACTTGCACTAACATTTCTGATCTCAAAGAGACGCGTACGAACTTCAGTAGCTGTGAAAATCTCAATCTCTCAACACGTTGGTGACAATAAAGCGGTCATCTCGGTTGGAAGTGTAATAATGCCTGCCTTGACCTGACCTCCGGGTATTTGAGCTAGTCTCCTGATATCGTCTAAAGGCATCCCGTACCGTTGTTCGAGGTACATCGAGTATATCGATGTCCGAACTCATGTGGATCGAGCGGGCGCCAGTAATTCACGAATTTCTGTCCATGTACTTTGTCATGTAATAAAAAGTGGGGAAATTTTACTTCCCCGGAACTTACCCGAGATTTTAGCTTCCAGATTTTTATAAATTTTATAAATTTTATTACCCAAAAAGTGAAGAAACAGACATTCGTCTTCTTGAATCAGAACTAAAAATTGAGTGGCAAAATCCACCGAGTGAAAGAAAAATGTTTACTGTCTGGAGTGCTTTTGAAAATTCTTTAGAAAGCGCTATATCAACTCACCCAAAGGAAACAGTTATTCCGATGGTTCTGTAATGCGTACTGCTGTTTACTGGGATTGATATAACTTCAAGTTTCGTGATTTGTTAAAAGAGATAAATAAACGGAATGAGAAGCACAACATCCCTTGTAGCGAGAATCAGTGGAAGGGGCGCAATATGGCATTCTGCACCGGGCGCAGAAAAACAAAGCGACGGCTCTGCAACGAACGGCATCGCTTGATTCCATATTTCTTACGGAAACAATGATAATGCAACTCGAGCTTTAGTTGATTAATTTCACAAAAGCGGAACTTCGTCAAAATGCGTCCTGGGGAATGCGGTTGGGTTTTTGATAACTATTTAAAGTCAACGTGGTTCGTAGGTGATCCAACGCCCTTACAAGTTGAGCAAATTCTCAAAAAAAATTCAAAAAAATGAGAGCGATGAAGAAATGGAAATACATTTTGAGATAGGTAGGTACTTCTGACGAGTCAGAGTCGGAATAAGTTTTTATATAGTTTGCATTCCATAATTGTTGTTGTTGCTGTTAAATTAATGTGTGAATAAAAAAAATCATTATTAATATTTAATCTAATTTGATCAATGCAGCTGCGCTCACACAATCGGAAAAAGAGTTCTTTCAGAAGAACTCTAAAATCTAGGCAACCTTCGTTGTGCCACACTTTTGCTGAGGCAACCCAATACTATTGGATAGAGAATGAAATAACCTTTCATTTCATAAAAAAATTGATTAACCCTTCGTCGGGCGCGCTCCTAAGCGGAACAAAATCAGGCGCACCCGGCCTGAGAGGCCACATATATTTTAGCCCCCCCGCTCCTCCCCCTAATCAATTTTAACTCAAAAGACCGGAAGGGAATCCTTCGGTAGGATCTAACGAAAGCAAATATTCCGAATTGAACGGAAAAGAACGAGTTTATTGAATGGAATGAAGCTTTAACTAAAACAAGCAAAATTACTAATTTCACACAAAAGCGTTTTCAAAATTGCACGAACCAAGTACCTTAAAAGTAAAAAACTCAAAAAAAAAATAGTACATAGTATACTCCTGAGGTGGGACCATCATTTTTCGCCACAGTCGTGGGCAGAAACCGACGTTTAGTTTTCCAAAGCAGCAGCTGAATAACAGGTCTGGCATAGCGAATTTAAGTGGTGCGCCTCTGAGCCAAACAAAACCAGGCGCACCCGGCCTGAGAGGCCACATATATTTTAGCCCCGCATCACCCCCTAATCAATTGGAAGTCAAAACATCGGAAGGGAATCCTACAGTAGGATCTAAGGAAAGGAAGAATACCAAATTTATCGTGGAATCAAGCCATTTTGCCGTCAGATAAGTGGTTCTGGATCGTTATCAGGCGCACTCGGCCTGAGAGGCCAGGGTTAGAATAGCACTTAATTTCTCAAGATATCGACGAACTTTACCTAGAGCAGGTCTACTTTGAGTATAACGAGCGATTGCAATAAAAATATCTTGAAAAATTCATCTTCGAAAGTTTTGACGCAATCGGGCGCACCCGGCCTTACAAGCCAGGGGGGGCCTAGGCGAGCCGGGTGAAAGGGGACGGCGGGCTGGAGTAGGGATTCTTACTCACCGTCCCGAGTCAGGAAACTATTGGGAAGGGCACCCCGCTCTGATGCCAGGGGTAGGAGGCGCGTCTAAAAAAGTGTTTTGCTGGCCTCTCAGGCCAGCCGCGCCCGACGGAGGGTTAAATAACAGATGAGGGTATATTATCTACGCTTGCTTACCTGTTTATACCTGGCAACCCCACAATTGGGCCCGGCAGAAATCAGGCAACCCCTATTTTTCCTCTTCTTTGTGTCATATTCTGTCAGTTAATGGTCGAATTTTATGATTAACAAATGAGGGTAGTTGGCCCAAATAAGTTAATTACAATATCTTTTATTTAACACCTTCGGTACGCGATTTAGCTAGGCAACCCATGTGCGCTTTATCAATGTATATATTATCTATCATATAATAGTTGTCATCATCAAATAACAGATGAGGGTATATATTTCTTATACCGGATCTTAGACTATGTATACTGTTGTTGTACACGAATGCTGCTGTCCGAAGAAAATTGTCCCAGCTTTGGGGGCTCTCGTCTACGAGGGTGCGCAAGTATTCTATTAAGGGCCTGTGTGCGCGTTCTAGTGCTCCATTAGACTGAGGGTGGTACGCAGAAGTTTGGAGTTTCTTAACTTTTAACAGCCTACAAACGCTCTTGAAAAGGTCGCTCAGGAAGTTTGATCCCTGGTCGGTGACTATTTGTTTTGGTATGCGATAGCGCGTGACGATTTCGTCGAAGAAAATTTGTGCTACCGTGTGAGCTTCCCCATTGGGAATGGCATACCAGTCGACGAATTTTGTTAGGTTATCCTGGAAGGTTAGGATGTACTTGTTTCCCGAATGTGTTTCTTCCAGGGGGCCTACTATGTCTAAATAGACTTTATCGAAGGGTTTTTCAGCAATGTCCGTGATAACCATGGGCATTCGGAATTGTCTAGAGGCTTTCATGGTTTGACATTTCTTGCACCTTCTTATGTAGCGAGAGATATCGCGGAACATACTTCTCCACCAATATTTTTGGCGAATACGGTTGTAGGTTTTCACGACTCCCTGGTGTCCACCGAAGGGGGAGTCGTGGTAATCTTTTAGGATTGTATTTATTTCCTCCTGGCTTGTAATGACCTCAACTTTCTTGTTCCCTTTGAGGTGGTCGTCCTTGGAAGGGTCTTCTGGGGTTTCATTTTCGATCTCAGGCGGTTTGGACCCTTCCTCTGAGTGGGGGGCTTCTAGAGACGTATATCGTTTGTCTTTTTCGTCATCTTTCTGCTTTTTTGCCTGTGCCCTGGTGATAATATTGCATTGCTTGGGCGTCTCTCCTTGTTTTGTTTGGGGGTGTTTTCCGGGTTGGTGAACTTGGGCCTCTACCGTGAAGGTTTTTGGCTCCTCTGCGAATTGTGGTATACGGCTGAGTGCATCAGCATTTGTATTATATTTTCTCGGTTTGTACTCGATAGTGCAGTCGTATTCCGACAGCTTGTGATGGAATCTCACTAGTCGAGTAGTTGGGTCTTTGACGTTGAAAACGCCTTTGAGGGGTTTATGGTCCGTGTAGACCGTAAATTTCCGACCCAATAGATAACACCTGAAGTTTTTCACAGCCCACACTATTGCCAGCAACTCTTTCTCAATGGTGGAGTAGTTGCGTTCTGCCTTGTTTAGGGTGCGGCTTGCGTAGGCAATAGGCTGGTGTTAGAGCCGTATTCATATATCTGAGACTCGTCTGTGTCTCGGCAGCGGCGGCATGCAATTTTACAAGCCCGTTAGCGATATGGGATTAAACAACAGCAGCAATGGAAATAATAGCGCCAAAGGATTGCAGTTGCATGGCCATAGGCGGCTGTTTTCCTCCGATCCAGCTTCGCAGCCTCAATTCTACAAGCAGCAGAAAACAGCGTTGGGATGCTTATGGATAATCCCATGCTGCCACCGGTGATTCCAATTCAGAGATCAGCAGCAACACAACAGTTCTTTTTGGCTACCGCTACGCAATGCATCACATTCCCAATCGGGCAGACACAGTAGAGATCTCGGCCACCAGTCTATGAAATTAAGTGAATGTGAAACAATGTTAAATTAATTCTCCGATTTTTGTAAATTTTTATTTGTTTTTAATGCGTGAATTAACATTTTGAATTTAAAGGAAGAAGTGAATAAATGTTTGAATTGAATTTAAATAAACGTTTTTGAATTTGAAAGAAAAATCATAGTGAATTGGTGAAGTGGAAACCCCTTTAAGAAGCCCAACACACCCCTACAGGACTTAATGTATTAAAGAAGCTGAACCCCTTTTTTAAGAAGCCCAACACACCCCTACAGGAACTAAGTAACCAACATGGTCCTTCGAGCCGGATTTCGGCGCTATCGATAACAACACATCCCAGGTAAAACATATAATTATTTCGCACGCGATCGATACACGTGGAGCTGGAGTCGGTAACGGTGGAATGGTAACGGTACCATACAAGGTAACAAGACATTTTATACACTAACCTGGTGGAAGTGAGCATATAAAATTAACAAATTAGAAGTTATATACATAATATATTGATGAAGACATAACATAATATATTGATGAAAATTTTAACCTGAAAGGTGCAACTATACACGGAACATTTTTTTTAAATAAATAATTCAAGCAATTTGAATAAAATATATAATAAAGATATAAAAATTATTTTTTTTTGTTGGTGTGTATCTAAAATATTGAATCATATTTTTTTTAATATTACATGATATATTGTGAAAACGGTAAAAGTAAACCATGAATAACGGTAGTGAATCCACGAGTTCCCCAGAACCCAAAAACCCTAGTGTTAATGTATTAATTGCGGAACAATACAGTTTGAAAAAAGAATTAGAAACGTTTCGGACAAGTTATGTTAAATTACCAAAAGAAAGAAGAACAAAGGGTATTATAAGAGGAAAAATTGACAGTATTAAAGCAAGTTGGAATAAGTTTTGTTTAAATAGTCGTGCAATCGATTTATATGCAACGGATTCGGAAAGACAATCGCGTTATTTTACGGACAATTTTTTTGAAGTAGTAGAGGCTTATTATTCAGGGTTTCTGGGAGAACTTACGGACGCTTTAGATAAATTCACAGTGATTAGCAATGATGAAGTAGAACACAACACTGCCACCCCCCAATCTATTGAAGTCCATCGTACCTCCCATGTTTCTGGTGAACATACATCGATTTCACAGGTGAAATTACCTCGAGTTGAAATCCCAAAATTTTCTGGCTGCTATGCAGACTGGCGATCATTTGCCGATTTGTTCACCACCCTCATTCATAGCAATGAAAGCATTCCAAAGGTGCAAAAGATGTACTTTTTAAAAACAAATTTAATTGGTGAAGCAGCGAGACTGGTGCGACATTTAGATATTTGCGACGGTAATTATGAACCCGCGTGGGATTTACTTAACAATAGATTCGACAATAAAAGGATCATTGTGAACAATTATTTAAAGATCTTAACGTCACAAAATGTTATTAAATATGAATCATCTGAAGCCCTTAAAAAATTATTAGACACCACCAACGAATGCTTACACTCGTTGCGTAATTTGAAAATTGAAGTGGACAAATGGGACGCCATAATTATTTACCTAACTGTACAAAGACTTCCAGCAAACACTCGAGAATTGTGGGAACGCTCTTTAGAAAACAGCAGGGAGATTCCCGGTCTACGCGAACTTTTAAATTTTTTAGAGTCTCGCTTTCGAACTTTAGAAACTCTGAAGGGAAACTCTGATAACCCACACAATTACCCCCACAAAATAAAGAAGGAAACGCGTTCATTTCACATACAAAGGTCGTCCACCTGTCTTCTGTGCCATAAAGGTCACATTCTTCGGCAATGTGCGGAGTTTCTAAATATGAAACCTGAAGCACGAAAGAAGTTTGTAACTTCGAAACCCATATGCCAGAACTGCTTCGCTCTTAGCCACCCGACTCAAGGCTGCAACAACCCCAAAACATGTTATCATTGTGGACAACGACATCACACTTTATTGCATGGAGCCACACCCGACACAAGTGTATACACAACACAAGGAGAAAATGCCATGTCTAATCATTTCATCAACAAACCCCATCAAGAAGACAAGCTCACGTCATTATACTTGAGTAAACCATACCCATCTTCCCAGACGCTGTTAGCTACTGCTCTGATTAGAGCCACTACCCCAACCGGCTTCCATACATTGCGCGCACTTATAGATCCTGGATCACAGGGATCTTTTATAACCGAAAACGCGGTTCAACGATGTCAACTACGTAAATATAAAACAGCTATGAACGTTATTGGTGTTGGAGAAATTCCGGTCGGAACTTGCTCAAGCCAAGTGTCCCTTCACTTCCAGTCCATGCATGCCAAGCTTTTACATCACGTTTAGGCATATGTATTAAAATCTTTAACTGGTGTGCACCCTACACAACCCATAAGTAGACCAGAATCTTGGCAACACCTACATGGCTTGCCACTTGCTGATCCAACTTTTCACACACCCGGCAAAATTGATATTCTCCTCGGAGTCAATGTGTATTCCCAAATAGTGACGGAAGGACTCCAAAAGGGGGCGGAGAATGCCCCGGTTGCACAAAACACCCATCTTGGATGGATCATCTTCGGACCTATGAACGATCGAGAGGAACGCCGTGCCAAAAATCAGGTCACATCTCTACACAGTTTTATACAGACAGATGAGTTGCTACGTCGATTTTGGGAGATCGAAAGTCTCACGGAACACAGGACATTCACTAAGGAAGAGCGAGAATGCGAGGACTTTTATGATAAAACACATCGTCGATTTCCAGATGGAAGATATGAGGTGAGGCTACCCTTTGTGAATCTAACACGACCTGTGCTAGGAGAGTCGCACAATGCGGCACTTTCACGGCTCTACAGTATGGAGAGGACACTCAATAAAAAACCAGAAGTATACCAACAATACGCACAGTGCCTCAATGAATATCTTACTCTGTCACATATGAGACCTGTAACCATTTCAGAACCAGAAAGAAGGCAAGATGGAGCAATCGGACTGCAGGTTAATTACCTTCCACACCACGCTGTGTTTAAGGAGAGTAGCACAACCAGCCTTCGAGTAGTCTTTGACGCGTCACAACAAACAACAAACGGCGTATCATTAAATGACACTCTATTAACTGGGCCAAAGCTTCAAGAAGATCTCATCTCTATCATCATGCGTTGGAGAAGACATCGAGTCGTTTTCGCCGCCGATATATGCAAAATGTACCGTCAAATTCAGGTTGCAGAAGAAGATATTCCCTTCCAACGTATTCTGTGGCGAAACACTCCCAGCGAACCCGTGCGACATTACGAACTAACGACCGTAACATTCGGAACTTCTTGCGCACCATATTTAGCCATCAAGACGTTGCGGCAACTTGCTCACGATGAATGTAACGACTTTCCACTTGCTTATCCAGTGGTGCTCAATGATTTTTATGTTGATGACGTCATGTCTGGGGCTGACACCGAGACTGAGGCGATAGCAATCCAAGAACAATTACGAACTATGCTTTCTCGCGGAGGTTTCCATCTACGTAAATGGGCTAGCAATAGTACCCCGTTGCTACAACGAATACCCGAAAATGACAGAGAAACCAAGGATTTATGCACCATTAATGAGGACGACTCTATCAAGGCCTTAGGACTCTATTGGAGTCCGAAGGATGATTGTTTCACTTTCAAGGTGTCTATAAAGGATAAACATTTGCAGTTGACCAAACGTAGCCTCCTATCACAAATCGCACAGTTGTTCGACCCCATTGGGTGGCTGGTGCCAATTGTAATCTTGGCAAAAATCATGATCCAACAACTGTGGTTAGCTGGAAGTTCCTGGGATGACCCTGTACCCTCACATATTTCTCTTCAGTGGCAGAAACTAAAATCCGAACTGCACTTATTAGAATCCTTTGAAATCCCTCGATGGATTGGCATGAAGACAGACGTCAACAAGATTCAACTACACGGTTTCTGCGACGCGTCTATAACTGCATATTGCGCAGTAGTATACATTCGCACAGTAAGCAAAGACGATGAAATTAAAGTAACGATGTTAGCCGCAAAATCGAAAGTTGCCCCGGTAAAACCCGTCACTTTACCAAGGCTGGAATTATGTGGAGCAGCCTTATTAGCGAAACTCATACACAGGATTAAAGAAACCTTCGCTTCAAAAAATTGGGAAACCTTTACATGGACAGACTCTATGATCACTCTATCGTGGATCCGCGGTAGACCTAATCAATGGAAAACTTTCGTAAGTAACCGCGTCGCCATGATTCAAGAGTACGTCGATTGCAGTTCTTGGCAATATGTAAACACCAGTGAAAATCCTGCCGATTGTGGGTCAAGAGGTTGTTTACCAGCTTTATTAGTTACAAATTCAATCTGGTGGCAAGGGCCAAAATGGTTAGCTTTAGCAGAAGATAAGTGGCCATCTAAACTATCTAATATTCCAGCAACGCAGCATGAAATGAAGGTTAGCGCGCATTTAACAGAAACTGTTCAACCATTCACCATTCAAAATTTCTCAACACTACCCCGATTATTGAAAATCGTAGCATTGTGTCTACGTTTTATACAACGTTTTATAGAACGTAGGAAGTACCCGAAGAATACACAAGAAAACGTGCCACTACTAGCCGATGAAATTCACTTAGCACTCATAGCACTAATTAGGAACGCTCAAGCGGAGACGTTCCCATTAGAAATCACACGCCTCACGAAGCATAAACCCATCTCTCCTAAAAGCTCTCTGATAACGTTAACCCCCTTTTTATGCCAAGACCGGTTACTCAGAGTTGGCGGACGTCTTTTTCATGCAGATTTACCCTACAACGCAAAACACCCGATCATTCTACACCCCAAACACCACTTAACACGTCTCATCATCAGGCAAGCGCACTTGGTGACGTTACATGGAGGTCCAAAATTAATGGCAGCATACTTGAGGCGCACATATTGGATCCCACATGCTCGAAATACACTTCGTCAGGTTGCTCATGAATGCATCACTTGTTTCAGATACAAGAGGACCAGTACTTTTCAATTAATGGGGAACTTACCTAAACCACGTCTTACCATCACTAGAGCTTTCACGCACACCGGAGTCGATTACGCTGGTCCCATCGAAGTTCGAATGTCCAAGGGCAGAGGCGCGAAGACGTACAAGGGATATATCGCTCTTTTTGTTTGCTTATGTACCAAAGCGATTCACCTGGAACCAGTTAGTGACCAAACGACGGCAGCATTTCTAGCCGCTTTCAAGCGATTTTCAGCCAGACGAGGATTATGCTCCGATATGTACTCGGATTGCGGAACGAACTTCGTTGGTGCCAAGAGAGTGTTGCGGGACGAACTCCAACAAGCATTTGAAAGTGCTCAAAAGGAAGCAGCCACATTCGTGGCAACACAAGGAACCAGATGGCATTTTATCCCACCGGCGTCTCCACATTTCGGTGGTTTGTGGGAAGCTGGCGTCAAATCCTTAAAACACCACTTGAAGCGTTGCACAGGTGAAGGTTCCTTAACGTCTGAAGAACTCTTCACAGTATTAGCACAAATTGAGGCATGCCTGAACTCGAGGCCTTTGTGTCCAATGTCCGATGACCCCACTGACCTCTCCGTTTTGACGCCTGGACACTTCCTAATTGGTGACTCTCTCCTCGCTCCACCGGAGCCAAATCTTCTGGATGTCAAAACACACTTGTTAACTCGCTGGCAATACTTACAACGTCTAGTCCATCAGATGTGGAAAAAATGGTCCCAAGAATATATTTCAAGACTCCAAGAGCGACCCAAGTGGACGCAGCAACAAGAAAACCTTAGGATTGGCAATATCGTTTTAATCAAGGATGACAGGCTTCCGCCAACACAGTGGTTACTTGGTCGAGTTACTGAGTTATTCCCGGGACATGATGGGCTAGTTAGGGTGGTGGCAGTCAAAACAAAATCAGGAACATTAAAAAGGCCTGTAACTAAACTTGCCTTACTACCTATTTCGGACAATAATAACCATAACAAAACCTATAATAATGATAAAAATAAGAATAATAATATTGATAAATGAAAGTGTATTTGAATTAGACTTATATAAACCCCAATAGTGAAATTAAATTGAACTAAAATTTGAACTCTAACCCTTTGTGTCGTTTCGTTCGTTCGAATGATTCGTTCGTATATATTCGCGTCTCAGCTCCACTCGCGTACGCGTCATATTGTCACCTGAAGAAAACCACAACTGCCTTTGAAGAGGATACCAGCATAATAATTGATATACTCAGTAGTATATCAAGGCGGCGGAGGATGTTAGAGCCGTATTCATATATCTGAGACTCGTCTGTGTCTCGGCAGCGGCGGCATGCAATTTTACAAGCCCGTTAGCGATATGGGATTAAACAACAGCAGCAATGGAAATAATAGCGCCAAAGGATTGCAGTTGCATGGCCATAGGCGGCTGTTTTCCTCCGATCCAGCTTCGCAGCCTCAATTCTACAAGCAGCAGAAAACAGCGTTGGGATGCTTATGGATAATCCCATGCTGCCACCGGTGATTCCAATTCAGAGATCAGCAGCAACACAACAGTTCTTTTTGGCTACCGCTACGCAATGCATCACATTCCCAATCGGGCAGACACAGTAGAGATCTCGGCCACCAGTCTATGAAATTAAGTGAATGTGAAACAATGTTAAATTAATTCTCCGATTTTTGTAAATTTTTATTTGTTTTTAATGCGTGAATTAACATTTTGAATTTAAAGGAAGAAGTGAATAAATGTTTGAATTGAATTTAAATAAACGTTTTTGAATTTGAAAGAAAAATCATAGTGAATTGGTGAAGTGGAAACCCCTTTAAGAAGCCCAACACACCCCTACAGGAACTAAGTAACCAACAGCTGGTCTTTTCCCACTTCTCCCTGAGAGAGCACTGCTCCGAGTGCCTCACTGCTCGCATCCGTTGTCAAGTTAAACGGCTTGTCGAAATCTGGATAGAGTAGCAGTGGAGGGGATACTAAGTTATTTTTTATTTGTTGGAATGCGTCTTCACACTTTGGTGTCCAAGAAAACTTTACGCCTTTGCGTAGAAGGTTCGTTAAGGGACGGACTGTTTTTGAAAAATCTGGGACGAATTTTCGGTAGTAATTGGCAAGGCCTAAGAACGATTGCACTTGCCTGATAGTCCGTGGGGCAGGGAACTTCTGGACGCATTCCGTTTTTCGTGGGTCTGGCAGAGCTCCTTTCTCTGAGCAAACGTGACCCAAATAAACAACTTCTTTTCGGAGGAATTGGCACTTCTCTGGTTGTAATTTGAGGTTATTTTCCCTCAACCGGTCGAAGACTCTCCGAAGTTTAGTATTATGGTCCTCAAGGTTTTTACCGTAGATGACGATATCATCCAGGTAGACAAAACATTCGAGGCCTTGCAGGCCTGTGAGGACATAGTTCATGAGCCGTTGGAACGTAGCCGGGGCTCCTTTTAGCCCGAACGGCATACGTTTGAACTCATAGTGGCCGTAGTTTGTGCTGAAGGCTGTTTTAGCGCGATCTTGTGGTTCCACAAGTACTTGGTGGTAACCACTGGTCAAGTCGAGGGTAGTGAAATATCTTGAGTGACCGAGTTGGTCTAGAATATCCTCGATTCGTGGCAGGGGAAATGCGTCGCCTATGGTTTTTTCGTTGACTTTTCGAAAGTCAACAACTACTCTCCACTTCTTCTCTCCATTAGGGCCCGCCTTTTTGGGGACCACTAATAAGGGGGAGTTCCATGGGCTCTTACTGGGTTGGACTATATCGTTGTCCAACATTTCTTCTAACTGTTCATTGATTACCTGCCTTTGTGTCTCGGGCAGTCTGTACATTTTCTGGTTAATGATTTGGTCATAGACCATTGGGATTTCGTGGTAGATAGCGTCTGTGTACGTGAGCTTATCTCCCTTTAAGTGGAATATGTATTCGTGACATAGTTCCTTTATGGACCTCTTCTCTTCGGTCGTTAGTGGATGATCAAGATTGAGCTCCTCGTCAACTTTTTGAATGCGCTGTGCACGCTCTTGGTCGTCCGGGTCTTCGTGGTCCGGGAATATGTGTCTGATGTGTAATAGGTTTGTGGCTTCCTGGTCACTGCTCTTGACCCCGTTTTAATTTGACCCCTAGTTTTTTCTGCCATTTGCGGCTTGTTTTGAGCGGTGGGGTGCCGGTTTTGGTTACCGGTCTTCCGCACTCGCCGTTGTCTTTTTTGACAAAGAGCCTTGGGCTAGAACTTGCAGGGTTGGGATTGAGTGGTATTGTAGAGTAGCCATTTGTGGGGACGAGCGTTAGAGTTAGACTCGTTAGGGCTACTGGATAGTTGTTAGCATTGAGGAGGCCAACAAATACTCTTGGGTTTCCAGAAGGTAAGAGGGCATTCGCGAGGAATACTCCCTCGCAGGGCTCTTGAGCTTTACAGAGCATTTCTTCCTCTAAACTTAATGGTATTGGTACCACCATCTGAGACCGGCCTGGGATACAAATAGATTCCGTTAGGATTACCTTTTGTCTTAGGTCTTCATTGGTCTCGAAACCGTTAAGGTTGTTATCTAACCTTGACCCATCTTGAGATTGGCAGCTTGTATTCCCTTCGGAGGGTACTTGGGAGACACCACCAGGGGTCGCCTCGGCTTCTACGAGTTGAGACTCCCTAGTTTGGGTTTGCTCCTGCTGCTCTCTAGGTTTCGGTTTGGTGGTTTTGGTTTGTAAAGGAAAGGTAATTTCTTCCGGATTAATTTCCGTGCGAGGAAATCGTAATGTTTTGTTAGGACCCTCAACGTTGCAGTGCTGGGAGAGGAAGTCGTTTCCAAGAAGGCCATCTTTGGGAATCTCTGGCATGTTCTGCACTATTTGGAAAGTGCAAGGAATTGGGGTTTTCAAATTGAAGTTTCCTTGGCAACTTCCGAGAGTCTTCCCTTTACCGTATGGCGTTTCTAGCGTGCACTTTTGAGAAGGGTTTATGGTGACATTTTGTCGAAGCCTATTCTTTTTTAGTATTGTAACCTCAGAGCCTGTATCCACCACTAGTTGTGTTTTGCCGTGGAGGCTTATGTCGAGCGGGAGAGTTACTAGTGGGTTTGTACCAGTTGAGGCCTGAGGTCCCCCATTTGGTTTATTGTTAGTGTTTACTGTCGGGCCGGGGGTATTTGGTCCGACTCTGGGAAGTTTCCCGATTGTGAGTTCTCCCATCGCTGTCTTTGTCGACAGTCTTCTGCCTGGTGGCCCCGCCTTCCACAGAAATCGCATTTGTGGCGTATGTTGAATACTCGGCGATTGTTGTTGCTTACCTGGTTTTGATTATGTGGCGGTTGTGAACGGGGCAGTGATTGTTGTTGATTATTTTGCTGATAACTATTATTATATTGTGATGGTCTATCGCCATTATTGTTATTAGGGCGCTGTTCAGGGAAACGACCGTTATTAGGGAAGTTCGGTCGTGGGCGCTCTGGTGGGCGGCGACAATCCCGTGCATCGTGATTTGCCGTTCTACAAATAGTGCAATAGGGAGTATTTTTCCTTTTAATACAATCGGCGTATGTGTGCCCCCTGTTTCGACAATAGCTACAGGTGACATTTGCCAACGGATTGCCTTGAAGTTTTTGAGGCGTTGGCGTTATTTGCGCCACCTGAGGTACTGTGGTAGTTGCGGTAGGGACAGGTATACTTGTTGCAATTGATTGTTGTGTATCGGGCAGGGGGAGATTGTAGTTAGTTAGTGTTGCTTGGGGTGGAGTGTTATGTTCTTGTAATGTTGTATTGGGCAGGGTGATGGCGGCGGCGTTGTGTTGGGCGGAGTAGAGTGGAGGTATTGTTTGCATAGGAGTGGGGCCGTTCAGGCCTGTCTGTGATGGATATGTATAAGGACCATTATTGTAAGCCAGCGTATATGGATTGTTGTACAGGTTGGGGGTTGATATATTTGGCCCACCTTGACTGTACATTGGCAGGGTTGATGGACTTTGGTACTGGGCATGGATGTTCAGTGTTGTTTGCTGAAGTCTCTCCATGTCCAGGGCCTTTTGGATTAAATTATCCAGGCCGTCATCGCCTGCTGCCAGCAAGTACTGGCATAAGTGTGGATTATTGATCCCTCCTTTTAATGCGCTTTTTGCAAAGTCTTCTAACTGTACTTTGACTTGGGCTGTTGCGTCGCCGTATTTAGTTGTGGCGGCTTCTATGCATAAAGACAGTTGTTGTTTTATGCGCGTGGTATACGCTGTGAGGGGTTCCATAGGGTACTGTCGGAGTGTTATTAGTTTATTAACTAATTCCTGATAAGTTTCCCTAGGCAAATAAATGCGGTTGAGGAGCTTTTCGGCTTCCTCGAAGTTTGCTGGCTGACTTGAGGCTATTAGTTGGTATGCGTCGCCTCGAAGTCTGGTAGGGAGAATCTGAACAAAGGCCTCCTTTTCAGTCCCTGTGAGACAGTGCAGAACTCTACGACAACAGCCTATGAACATTTGCAGCTCGGTCGTCAGGGTCGGACTTTGTCCGCCAGAAAATAATGGGACCAGTTGTGCTGTTATTTTGGCGACTTTTATGTATTCGTCTGCCATTGCTGTGTCTAGTAGGAACTCCTTTCTCTCTTTTAGGGTAAGGTCCTCCTCGGAATCTGTGAGGGACACGCTTACCCAATTCAGAAGTTCTTCGGTAAAACTGGCGGCAGGCGAACGAGTGTCGTCGGTTTTACAATTCTTATCACTACTTTCTAAATTATCTAAAATAGGCGTTTCGCTTAGAAGAGGGCGGTCGAGAGACTGGAAATTAGCTAATTCCTCTCTAAATTTGAGGGTGATCTTTTTTAAATTCTCTATTTGTGTCAGGCGGTTTTTGCGAGTTCTATTTGACTCTCGTTCTACTGCCTGACACGCGGTGATATTTATATCACCTGTCTCGAGCGCTCTCTTCAAAATTGTATCTAAACTTAACTTAAAACCTACTTGTTGTTTGTTTGGTCCTCCTAATAGGGTGCCGCTCCTCAGTTTCCTGGGTGATCCTGTTGTTG
Organism: Thereva unica; assembly: GCA_949987705.1. Classification (NCBI taxonomy): domain Eukaryota; kingdom Metazoa; phylum Arthropoda; class Insecta; order Diptera; family Therevidae; genus Thereva; species Thereva unica. The sequence goes on from OX465281.1 coordinate 129,272,531, forward strand.
TGGGTGTGGAAGTGTCGTCTGTCTGGTTGAACTGTGGAGTGTCGTTGGATGTTGATGCGGTTGAAAAGCCTGCTGTTGTTTGATGGTCCCTCGGTGGGGGAGTTTCTAGCTGACTGGAGTCCCCTTGTTGGCCCTCTGACATAGGGCGTATCCTGGGCACGGATGAAGCCCGCGAAAGTCCCTCGCTGATAAAACTTTGGGGGGGTAAATGCGTGCTCGCGACTGGAGTAGAGGCACCTATAGATGATTACCCCAGAGCGTTGATTCGTGGAGGATCTGGGATATTTTAGGTGCAGACGCTAACACTGCCCCCAAGTCAGGCTCAGCCTTGGGTTGATGGTCAAAGGAGCCTAGACCAGCAGTATTAACACCTTTTTTAGTTAGCGCACCCAGATCCTACCGGCTGCGCCAATTGTAGTGTTATAATAACTCGCATAGATTGTTGTATGAAAATAACTCACCAATTGTTCTATAATTTTTTTTTTTAATAAAAACAACACTACTAAATTATTTCTCTTTTAGTGTATTTAAAATAACCACTATAAACAATTAAAATTTCCAACTTGTAATTCTATAAACAACACTACTAAATTATTTCTCTTTTAGTGTATTTAAAATAACCACTATAAACAATTGAAATTTCCAATTTGTAATTCTATAAACAACACTACTAAATTATTTCTCTTTTAGTGTATTTAAAATAACCACTATAAAAATTTCCAATCTGTAATTCTATAAACAACACTACTAAATTATTTCTCTTTTAGTGTATTTAAAATAACCACTATAAACAATTAAAATTTCCAATTTGTAATTCTATAAACAACACTACTAAATTATTTCTCTTTTAGTGTATTTAAATTTCCAATTTGTAATTCTATAAACAACACTACTAAATTATTTCTCTTTTAGTGTATTTAAAATAACCACTATAAACAATTAAAATTTCCAATTTGTAATTCTATAAACAACACTACTATATTATTTCTCTTTTAGTGTATTTAAAATAACCACTATAAACAATTAAAATTTCCAATTTGTAATTCTATAAACAACACTACGCCCGCCGATAAAGGTAAAAAGACATAACTCTGTCTAAAATGATGCGCCCGCCGCGGTTGATCGTTAAAACAATACTCTACGATCGATCACTTGATCGATCCTCAGTTTTCCGAAACTTTATTTTTAAAAGTCCTTCGATTGCATTTTTCCTCCGGGCCTTCAACCTAGGTGCAAAAGTCACCTGCTGGTGCTTGACCCAAGGCTGAGGTCGCCGGCCGGAAAAACGCACCCGTCGGCTTTTCTTCAAGTGGCCTGAAACTGGCGCAATTTGCTTACGAGCTTTTTTCTTTCGTTTATTAATTTCGCAAGGCAAATTGCGCTAAATATTTGTTGCCAATTTCCTTTGGCGTTTCAGGTTACACTTGGAACTTGTGCTCGGGTCGTTTACCGGCCCCGTGCACTTTTTTTTGTACATAACAACGGGCAGTGATCTCCCACACTGTATCCGCCAGTTTCGACAGCTGTCCTAGGGACTGGTCAGCGGATGCGGCCAGCACCACCTGGATGTCTCTGGGTAACCTTCGCTCCCAAAGACTCCTGATGAGCTCTTCGCCATCCCCGAGACAGTCCCCTGCCAGACTCTGCAATCCCCTCAGGAAATCTGAGGGCTTGCGGTCTCCGGGCTCATGCGCCGCCAACAGCTGCTCGAGGCGGTTCCTGGTCGATAAACCATATCGTTCCAGCAACCGCCTCTTAGCCTCAGTATAGCTGGCAGAGCTGAGGTCCGGAAAGGCATGCAAGAGTATCTTGGCCGCCTCTGTCGGAACAGCGGACACAATGTGGGACAACTTCGTTTTGTCCGAAGTGATGGCATTTAAGGAGAATTGTGCTTCAGCCTGGTAAAACCAGACTGCCGGGTCGCTCTGATGGAATTCGGGCAGATTGAATCTCGCCGTTGAGGCTATGTCAACTTCTGCCCGAACCCTACGCCGATCCGGCAGCCCCTCCTCCAGGCTGTTCAAGGATTCTTCCATTTCCACAACGAAGGAATTGTCTAAAAAACTATGCCTTTCCATTTAATCAAACGTCAACGTCGAAACAAGCAAGAAAATAAGGACTGTTTCTGAATCAAATAAACAGTCAATTCACCACCAAGAAATCTTTTTCAAAATTCAAAACAAGAAAAAAAAAACTATTAATAATCAAATATTTTCTTTAAAACTCAAAAATTGGAAATTAAATATTTAAAATAACTAATCTTTTAAATATATATATGTAATTTAGGACAGCAGAGTGTGCGGACGTGTGCTGTTCCGGTCCCTGAAAAACGCGCCGAAGAAAAAAAATAATAAAACAAATTGTGAACTGAAAAAAAAAAAATTGTGGAAAAACTAAAAACGTGCACAAAAAAACACAATAAAAAAAACAGTGTCATAAAAACCAGTGTCATAAAAAACGAGCGCAGTCTAACGCGAAGGCCCATCACCCTTCACTAGACACGACCGGACCGACGAACGGCGCAAGTAAGTACCCTTGCTCCCTACCCTTTCTCGCATCTCGGTCCTGCAGTTGCCGCGGCTAAAATCTGTCGGTCGATAAAATTTGCCCCGTCTCAAAAGGCATAACACTTTGACGCGGACAAATTTTATTGACTCTGATGGTTGCGGCAAATGTAATGCCGGGAAATATCCCCGAAAACGTGGCGACTGAGCCCGCGCAACCGAAGTCCCGTTACAAGTCAAATTTTTGTATTGACTTTTGTAACATTCGTGGACTTCAAGCGAATTTCTCTTTTGTTGAGTGCCACTTATCTAATTACAAACCCCCAATCTTCGCACTTAGTGAAACCCAAATATCACCCGATAATGATTTAGGTTATTACCAGGTGTCGGGGTACACTTTAGTGCACAATCTCTCCCCCCATAGGGGTATTGCCATTTATGTTAGGGACGACGTGGCTTATTGTAAAATACATTCAAGCACAACTTCAGATTTTAATTATCTTTGGATTAAAATCATTTTCCAAAGCCACGTCATATTCTTCTGCTTCCTATACAGAAGCCCTAACATAAGTAACGAAGCCTCCACTTTATCTTTTGATACTATTTCCGAACAAATCTCGGGATTTTTGTCGTCCAATCCTGAGTGTGAAATCATCGTTGCGGGTGATTTCAATGTTCACAACGTTAAATGGCTGACTTACTCAAATGGCACCAGTATTTCTGGCAAGGACGTCGAGCTCTTTGCAGACATCAATAACTTGCAACAAATTGTGGATCATCCCACAAGAGTCCCTGATGTTGCTGGTCAAGGAAGATATCTCCTTGATCTTTTTCTAACTTCTCATCCAGCGCGTTACTCCGTCGAAGTTGATTCACCTCTCGGCAATTCAGACCACTGCCTAATCAGTGCTAACTTCCCATTCGAATTTCCCACCCCTCCCAAACCAGTTCGAAGAACTGTATGGCATTATGGGAAGGCCAATTGGCTGGGGCTTATTAATTTCTTCCAGTCTACAGACTGGAACCTGTGTTTCCGAAATAGAAACGCCAACTCTGCCGCTATCCGTATCACCCGGATCATACAGGCAGGAATGCATTTGTTCATTCCCCATTCTACCAAATCTGTGAAGCCTAGGCCCAACAGATGGTTTAATCGAGAGTGTATGAATGCAATCAAAACTAAAGAAGCCGCCTTCCGAGCGTACAAGAGCTTCCCGAGTGAATCGCTCCGTTTAGAATACATACAACAAAGGAATTCTTGTAAAACCGCCATCAAAAAAGTCAAAACCTTATTTGACAACAAATTGAGAAGTAAACTCCTAAATGCAACCTCCGGTAGCAAAAACTTCTGGTCCTTGGTAAGTTCCATCAAGAAGAATTTCACTACAACTTCAACCCCTTCCTTTATTCACAATGAGAAGGTAATAGTAGACAGCAAATCCAAGGCCAATTTATTAGCATCTATGTTCGCTTCGAATTCTTCTTTACCCGAAACTGATGTGCTACCCCCTGTTTCCGAGCGTAACGCCCATTCAATGGACAGGGTTTTTTTCAGGACTCGCGAGGTGTACAGGTGCCTCAAAGAGCTCGATGCCAACAAATCCACTGGACCCGATAATATACCCCCTATCGTCTTAAAACAATGCGCCTCACCTTTGGCTAAACCTCTGCGCAAATTATTTTCCCTGTCATATTTCTCCGGAGTTTATCCCGACTCTTGGAAACTTGCCCATGTTCAGCCCATACCGAAAAAAGGTGATTCCAGCGATCCCTCCAATTACCGCCCAATAGCAATTACTTCTATTCTCTCCAAAACCATGGAGACGATAATCAACAAAAAGCTTATGGGATATCTAGAATCCAACCTACTCATAAACGACAGACAGTATGGCTTCCGACAAAAAAGATCCACTGGCGATCTTTTAGTCTGTCTTACAGAACACCTCAGCCGTAGTCTGCATGAATCCGGTGAGTCTAGTCTGGTTGCTCTAGATATCTCCAAGGCTTTCGATAGAGTTTGGCACTCAGCCCTGTTAGCTAAACTCACAGCTATTGGAGTTGACTCACTTTTACAAAAGTGGATTGAGAGTTTCCTTTCTGGCCGTTCAATCAAAGTGGTATTGGATGGCGTCAAATCCGCATCCCACCCGATCTCTGCGGGGGTCCCCCAGGGGTCAATTTTATCACCGGCCCTATTTCTCATATTTATAAATGACCTTCTCTCAATCCCCTCCAACCCACTCCTCAGCTTCGCTGACGACGGTACTCTACGTTACTCGTACAGCGTCGATACAAGACAGACTCATGCCAGATCCTGTCTTGATGATCGCGAACTAATGTCCAAGTCGATTATAAATGACATTAAGCTGATTCTAGAGTGGGGAAAGAAGAATCGTGTTGAATTCAACTCCGACAAAACCAAGTACTGTCTTATCTCCAAAAAGAAGTTCAACACCTCACCATCCTTGAAAGTGGATGACGTGGTACTAAAGGCCGACCCATCCCTACACATCTTAGGCGTGACTTTAGCCAAAGACTTGCGATGGAATGACCACATATTCCAAATCGCCAAACAAGGATCTCAGTGCTTGGGATTTCTTAAGAGGTGCAAGTTCCTCCTCCAGCCATCGGCCCGTGCTGTTATTTATAAATCCTACATTCGACCGCTTCTCGAATATAACTCCCTCGTTTGGGGCGGCGCCCCAATAACCACCTTAGCATGGTTAGATAAGGTGCAAAAAAGGGCGCTCAAGTTAATTGATGACGACACCGCCTGCTCCACCATCGACCCCCTGAGCCACCGTAGGAATGTAGCAGCACTGACAAAATTTTATCGCTACTACCACAGTGACTGTTCCTCCGAGTTAAACGCTCTCCTGCCTCCACGGCAATCTTATACCCGCAACACCAGATTAGCCCACTCGTCTCATTCCCTTCACCTGCAACTACCCTTTTCACGCACTCAACAAGATATGAATTCGTTTGTTAATAGAACAACTCGGCTGTGGAATAACCTCTCGCAGTCAGTATTTCCGAACTCCTACAACATCCAAGAGTTCAAACGCAGGGTTCATCACCACCTTCTTCAATACCCTCCCGTACCTTTTAATCCTTAACCTATGCCCCCCCCCTCATCCCTCCCCCGTACTAAGCTTACTGCTAGACATTGCACCATGACGTGACAAATGACATGACGGACTAGTAGTACAAAGGGTGACTCCTGAGCTTAGCACTGCCACATAAAAAAAAAAAAAAAAAAAAAAATATAAGATAATTAAAAATCTTATCTTAATCTTCTTTCTTCTTTCTTATTTCTTATTTCTTATTTCTTATTTCTTATTTCTTATTTCTTATTTCTTATTTCTTATTTCTTCTTTCTTCTTTCTTCTTTCTTCTTTCTTCTTTCTTCTTTCTTCTTTCTTCTTTCTTCTTTCTTCTTTCTTCTTTCTTCTTTCTTCTTTCTTCTTTCTTCTTTCTTCTTTCTTCTTTCTTCTTTCTTCTTTCTTCTTTCTTCTTTCTTCTTTCTTCTTTCTTCTTTCTTCTTTCTTCCTTGTTCTTTCTTCTTTCTTCTTTCTTCTTTCTTCTTTCTTCTTTCTTCTTTCTTCTTTCTTCTTTCTTCTTTCTTCTTTCTTCTTTATTCTTTCTTCTTTCTTCTCCCCACTAGGGAGTCGAGGTCACCACTTATTGGAGTTCCCTCCAATCCACGTTAATCAACTTCTAGCTGAATGATTCCTTGTTTCGATTTTAACTTTTATTTTTAACACCAACTTTTAACTTTTAACTTTATTTGGTATTAACTTTTATTGTACACTAGGAATGCTTATATTGTTCCTTATTAATTTACAATATGTTTTATATATACACTGGTTTATTTATTAATAGCTTTTTATATATTTATATATTCACGGAATCTCTATTTTCTTAGTTGTAGTCGAATCTTTTAAAAGTCAAAATCTTTTTTATATTTAATTGACAACTGGCTAATGTTTTTATTTTTTTCCATGACTTAGCCTTCGTCGATTATGTTTTTTGAAACATATCTCCTTAGCTAAGTAAGACCGGAAGTAGTAGGACGATGTCCCTACACACGTACTTACTATAATAATCAATGACTAGAAGCCAGTGGCAGTTTTTTAATTCGAACAAATCTAGTCCTAACTGTTCCCAAGGACCATTAGGAACTTCTTGTGGTAACAAAGATTCTTTTATATTTGCTTTTTTGTATCTCATACATGAGTCGCAGCTGTTTACAATATTTTCTATTTGTTGATTTATACCTGGCCAGTATACTATCTCTCTCGCTCTATTTTTACATTTTTCTATACCGAGATGACAATAGTGAATTTTGTTTAACAATTCTCTTCTCAATTTCCGTGGCACAACAATTCTATCACCTTTGAAAATCAAACCATCAATGACACATAACTCATCAGCAAACGTGTGGTACGGTTTCAAAATATCTGGTATTTTTTGACTTTCGTTTGGCCAGCCTTCTTGAATGTATTTTATCAACATCTGCATTTCGTCGTCTTCATGAGTTACTTTTTGAAATTTCTGTTTTTTTTTCTATTGAAATTGGAAATGATTCTAGTAACAAAAAAACTGCATCCTTTTGTGTTTTAACTGTCAAATAGTTACGAGACAATGCATCAGCTAATAGAAGTTCTTTGCCAGGCTTATATTTAATTTCTAAATCGTATTTTTGCAATTTTAATCTCATTCTCAGTAGTCTTGCTGGACATTCATTTAAAGATTTTTTGAAAATAAACTGTAATGGTTTGTGATCACTTTCAACAATTACTTTTTTACCGTAAATGTAGTGACAAAATCTTTCACAAGCAAAACAAATAGCTAACGTTTCTTTTTCTATTTGAGCATACGATTTCTCAGTATCATTCAGAGATTTACTTGCATATGCGACTGACAAATTATTTTGTAATAACACACATCCTAAACCATCTTTTGACGCATCTACAGATAAAGCAACTGGTTTGTTTACATCGAAATATTGCAACACTGGATTTTTATCAAAATATCTTTTAATCTCTGGTAACTTTGCTCAACATTTTCATCCCACATCCATGGGACGTCTCCTTTAATTAAATTTCTCAGCTGTGCTGTTTCTTGTGAAACATGTGGAATGTACTTGCTAACATATGCTAGCATTCCAAGAAAAGACTCTCAGACTCGACTCAGAATTCTTTTTTATTCTTTGGACGTTCCATGTTTGTGATGGCTTTTACTTTTTCTTCATCTACTTTTATCCCTTCTTTTGAAAAATTATGCCCAACATATTTTATTTCATTAGCACTAAATGTACACTTTTTTAAATTAAATGTAATACCTGATTGTTTTGCCCTTTTTAATACATTTTCAAGCCTTTCTTCATGTTGTTTTTCATTTTCGCCCCATACCATAAAATCATCAACATAAATTAAGACGCCTTCAAGATCGCCAAAAATCATGTGAAAAGTTGACTGAAAAATTTCTGATGCTGACATGATGCCGTATGGCATGCGCAAATACCTTTACCTTCCAAAGGGTGTATTAAATGTCAAAAGATGTGAACTTTTTTCTGTTAGTTGTATCTGCCAAAATGTCTTGTCTGCATCCAATGTAGAAAAAACTTTCGCACCTGGCATTTTGGAGCATAATTCTTCGAAACTTGTAATTTTAAAATGTTCCCTTTTAATACTTTTATTTAAATGAGTTTTTTTACAATAACAAATTGATTAACCCAGTCTGAAGGACCATGAACTTTTTCAATTATACACAATTTCTCCATTTTTTCAAGTTCTTTTTTTAAAGGATCCATCAAAACAACTGGTACTTTTCTGCATGGAAGAATTTTCGGTTCCGCATCGTCCTTAAGCTTGATGTCATACTGATAATCTTTAACACAGCCAATTCCAGAAAAAATTTTCTTATATTTGTCAACAAACTCTTTTTTTAAACTACTTTTTACTTCACTTTCTTGTATGACATCAATCCTTTGAATAAGTTTCATTTTTTTCAAAGTCGGTGAACCAATAACAGTTGGAACGTTCGTGTATCCTTTAACCACAATAAACTCAAGAATCGAGGGGTTGCGATTCTCAAATTTACATTTTAGAAAACATTTTCCCATAACTGGAATTTTCGTCCCCCCATATGCTTTCAAAACGGCGTCGAACTTTTCTAGGTTAGGTACATCGGAACACAACTTTCTTAGACTAGTCTTAGATTTTCAAATGAAATCACAGGCGCGGCCGTGTCTAACTTTACCTCTAATTTGAATTTATCGTTGACTTGAATCATTTCGCACCAATCACTGTCGCTTTTTGAGATTGAGATGTTTCCAATGCACACAGATTCGATTTCTTCACTGACATTTTGAATTGTGTTTACATTGTTGAATTTACACACATACGCGAAATGATTCTGCTTACCGCAATTTAAGCATTTTTTCCCCAGGCTGGACACTGGTTCATCGGATGATATTTGTTGCAACGATGGCAGGCTTTGCTATGCTGTTGCTGACTCTGCTGTTGCGTTGCCCTTTGTTGGGATAATTTGGAACTGTTTGGCTGGAACGACTGGAACGACTGCGATACCCCTCTCTGTTTTGTCTCGTTCTGGTTTTTTCCTCCTTGCTGCTTGCCTTTTTTCTTTTGCTTTTGTTGATTTTGGTTTGTTAACTTTAGCTTCTGCTTCAATTGTTTTTAGTTGTGTTTGTGACAATTCAGCAGCTTTGCAAATGTTGATGCACTTGTCAAGGGTTAGGTTTTCTTCACGCAACATTTTTGTTTTAATTTCTTGATCAATTATGCCACAAATTATGCTGTCTTTAATCAAGCTGTCGCGGAGCTCACCGAAACCACACACACTACTTAACTTTTTTAGGTCCGTGATAAATGACGAAAATGTTTCACCCGGCTGTTGTTTCCGTGTGAAAAAAATGTGTCTGTCCACACTCTCATTTGCTTTTGGCGTGCAAAAGTTTTCAAACGGGGGCCTCGGTGGTCTAGAGGTAAGGCGCCTGACTACTATCCCAGAGGTCCCGGGTTCGAATCCCGGCCAGCTCCACGGTCCTTCGCCTTTTCCACTTTCCCACCCACATAACTTCCCTTCTTTCTTCTCCCCTCTTTACATTCCTGATTCCTCCTGTCATAGCCTTTGCTAGTCTTTCCCCGCTCCACCAAGCGCATGTCATCGGTTGGCTGATGAGATTCAACTCGTTTCAGGAGGCTTAACACTCCAGCGAGTTGTTTCTCAAATGCCCCGATGCCAGAGTCGCGAAATGGTTGGAAGTAGGTGGAATAAAATATCGCGGCTAGGTTGTGGCAGCTCCTTCCTACTTCTCTGTCTCTTTCTACTCTCTATCTTCCGGCTAGAGCTGCTGTTCGACATTCTATACGGAAAAATAGATTGTCGAACAGTACAAAGGGGCTTTCCCTAAGCCTCTAGTCTATCACATAAAAAAAAACGCGTTTAACACTGTTTGTAGTACTTTTCTATCTGCGTCCGACAAGCGTTTTGAATCTGTCGAACGCCTCATCACCAATTATATGAAGTAGAACTGCGACCTGTCGTTCAGCGGGCTTCGCATCGTATCCTGACGCCTTCATGTAAAGTTCAAAACGTTGTTTCCATTTTCGCCAATTTTCCTTCAGGTTGCCGTCAAAAGAGAGGGCCGCTGGTGGTCGCATGGATGTATCCATTTTTCTAATTTCTTCTTTTTGGTCGGGTTCGTAGGCCTCTAAATTTGGTTGTAAAACTGGTGGATGTCTGAGTGGCGTCCGAGGGAAAACTTGAAAGCCTGTCTAAACCTGTTGATCTATCTAAAAAATGGCCGCGCTTCGTTACCTTCCATACCGCGTGCCGAGAATCTTTCAATGATTTTACTGCATCCCTCCTCCGCTCCGTTTTTATTTTCAAAACGACTGCGCCATGTTATTTTTTTATTTATAAATAAATATTGCGTTTTTATATAAATATTGCACTCGTGCGTACACAACCAGCGCTAGACCTGAACTACTCTTTATTCTCGAGTTACCAACTTAATTCAAAAGCTCACACTAGGTGGCAGTATATCATGACCCAGTGGAATTAGTCACTGTTATCAGGCCTTCTGTGAAGCTATCCAATTCATTCTACGGCAACTTCGGGAATGGACATCGTGTTCTGGGTCTCCAGTTGGTAGTTGATGACAGTCCTGTGAATGCATTAATAAATAAAATTTAATTATTCTTTAAAGAAAATACTCAGTTGGAAGCAGATATTCCATCTTTTAAAAACTACCAGAAACTTCAATGTGTTTTAACTCTAATAATATAAATGAATTTGCAAACAACACATTTTAAAGTTCTTTGCTTCGATTTTTCCAAAACTTTCCTTTTTATTATTATTTTTATAATCTTTACTAGCTGGAACCCGTTGCACCTCGCTGCACCCACCGGAGAAAAATAAAGGGACAATTGCTTGGCCCCTACGTTCTCATATTCAATTTCACTGACCCAGGCCTTATTTTTACCCAGATGCAAGCCTCTTCCCGTATTGCAGAAGCCCTAGCCGTATACTCAAACTTCCAGAGGAGGGGGGTTTCTTTTATTTTTATCAACTGTATATAAATTCCACATTTCCGTTTCTCCTTACCACCTTCCCAAAAAGAAAACTTGTTAATCAATTCTTAACCAATTGCTTGGAGAGCTTCAGGATATACTTTGTTCAATGTTTTCCCATTTGTCAAGATTTTACAATTTTCCAACTCTTGAATCACCTGCATACAGCTAACCGGCAAATGACACTTTTGTGGCAAAACTCTTCCGCCATATTGGCTCCGCAATTTTGAATTTATATGTTTCATTTATAGATTCGATATTTGCTATGTTATAAAACCCCAGATACTTACTTTTATTAGAATCGGAACAACTTTCGCCGCCCATAATGAAGCTACCATTTTTAATTTATAAGGTTTGACCACAAATTCCTTATTTGCGACCTTAAAAACTCCTAGATACCTACTTTCATTGGAACCGGAACAAAATTGGAAAATTCAACCATATTACCGCGGCCATTTTGAATTTCGGTAAAAATTCGGAGGCCATTTGGAATTTTTCAAATCCGGGTTTCGAGGTGAGTCATAGGAGACCACCTCGGACCTTCGAGCTTTCGAATCTCTGCGATGATTTTTAGCGAGGCTATGGGGTTTGAATCCTAATCCTCATAGGAATAATTGTAAAGGAAGTTTTATTGAATAAACTATTATTTATTATGTGTTAACCCGAAGACTGTATAATCATAACTAAAGGTACCTTTACATTATATGACTTGTCATATGACTTTACTGTCAATGAAGTCAAACCTAACAATGACATTTGTTTTTGACATGACATACGACATTCTGTCAAATTTTGTTTTGAATATTCTCTGTTTTGACTTGATTTATCATATGATTTTTCTATCAAAATTACAAGTTGATAATCTATCTTGCTTCGTATTGTGTTCACAGTTAATTTTGACAAGTCATAACAGAAATATTCAAAGCAAATTTTGACAGATAGTCGTATGACATGTCAAAAACAAATGTCATTTGACATTTTATGTTAGCTTTGACTTTATTGACAGTAAAGTCATATGACAAGTCATATAATGTAAAGGTGCCTTAAACGTTAGCCCTAACTATAATGGTCTTAAGATACTTTAAGATTTTTTACGCTCCTATGAAATGTCATAATTTCAACTATAATGGCCTTAAGCAATCTTTCGTTAACTTTTCCAATCTTTCGTCAAGTCTTTAATGTACGGTAACGAGCGTACAAAATCTTAAGCAATCATAAGAAAAGTGTAATTTTCTTTAGTGTTTCTAGTTGCAGAAAACGTTTTTTTGCAAAATGAATAATTTGGAGTTATTAAATAATTTAGCGTTATTAGTGAAATTGGTAGAAGATGTGAAAAAAAAACCTAGATCGTGTTGTGTAAGAAAAATAAATAGAGACAATAAAAAAACAGTTTTGAACTTATTCAATCAGTTCTTCATTAAAATTATTGTTAATTTCCATTTTTTTAATTTACTGGACGCTTTCCCAGACTCGATTTGTTTACCTTTTACAAATGTCAAAACGTCTTAAGGCTATTATAGCTGAGCTTAAGATTTGACAGATAGTTAACCAGTCTTAAGACAATTTGACGAAGAAAAATATGATGTCTTAAGATCATTATAGTTAGGGCTGTTAAAATATATCAATAGCCCTAACTATAATGATCTTAAGACATCATAAGATTCTTCGTCAAATTCTTTTAAGACTGGTTAATTAACTGTCAAATCTTAAGCTCAGCTATAATAGCCTTAAGACGTTTTGACATTTGTAAAAGGTAAACAAATCGAGTCTGGGAAAGCGTCCAATAAATTAAAAAAATGACGAACTGATTGAATTAGTTCAAAACTGTTTTTTTATTGTCTCTATTTATTTTTCTTACACAACACGATCTAGGTTTTTTTTTCACATCTTCTACCAATTTCGCTAATAACGCCAAATTATTTAATAACTCCAAATTATTCATTTTGCAAAAAAACGTTTTCTGCAACTAGAAACACTAAAGAAAGTTACACTTTTCTTATGATTGCTTAAGATTTGTACGCTCGTTACCGTACATTAAAGACTTGACGAAAGATTGGAAAAGTTAACGAAAGATTCCTTAAGCCCATTATAGTTGGTATTATGACATTTCATAGGAGCGTAAAAAATCTTAAGGTATCTTAAGACCATTATAGTTAGGGCTATTAGTTGCTTATCCTAAAATTAATATCTAAATTTGGTCTAAAGTGAAGTCTTAGAATACAAAACTACAGGAAGGGCCCTCGCCCAATTAAAGCGTAGTGAAATTCGTTTTGGATGAGTGCCCACGCTTTGGTGGTTGTTTGTACACTACAAGCGTAAAAACCGAGTAAAATAGAGGAGGGGCAAGAGCGAGATAAAATTATGAGTAATCTAAAATAAAATCTTGCCCCCACAAATGAACTTTTTACACGGCGTCACTCCGAAATCTAATCAGCTGATCTTCTTGAATTTTGCGTTGGGTCATTTAATGTAAACAAAGAAATTCAAGCAAATAACATTTACATTATTTGGACAATTTAACACAGTGATTCACTATTTATTAATGTAAATATTTAATATGTGTGTTTAAGCACTATTTTATTTAGCACATTCACCTGAAGAACGATTTTTCTCGGGCATATTTCCATTTATTCCTGCATTAACAAACTGCACACTTCATTGTTCTTTTTTTCACAGAAAACTCACTCGATAGAACTTTAATCATACTTTAAACTATTCTTTATACTTTCTTTCCTTTTTTAAGTTAGTTTTGATAATAAGATTTCAGATAACTTTATAAAAAAACTCGTCTTAAAAAAGTATTCAACCGAACGCAGGAACACAAGCAGCTAACTAACCCAATTTGACAGTTGACTAACCCCCAGATTTCACTACGCTCACATACAGGGATTATACACACGAAGGCCTTTCCTGTAGTTCTCTATTCTAAGAGTGAAGTATTTTAGTTTCGTTTGTGTACAGTGGTTTTTCTGTAACATGTTGTTGTGCATGACCGTTTTAAACATGTTGATGGCGCTGAACAACCTTTACAATCATCTTCGCCACAAAGCTCTTCATGACAGCGCCATCTAAGTGTGGCTTTAGAAAGCAATATAACAGCCTATGTTTCATTTTATACAAAGTGCGTTTTTCTTTGCGGATTTCATACACTCCGCGACAATTGTTTGACCTCACCCAAATATTTTGCAGTTCTTCAAAATTGGTTTATTCCAGAAATCTGGGTTTATTAATTGTGTTAACCTGAAAAGTTGGTAAACTTTTGCCGAAATAAAAATAAATTACAATACACTCAGAAATTTCTAGAATTTTTGGCTAATATGCACTGCGACAACTGTTTAACCTCACATGCAAATTCAGGTGTAAAATAATAAAAGAAGCAGGTAATTTTAAAAAAAGCAAACGTGGTTTCTAAGTGTTATAATATTTATTATTCAATAATCAGTATTTCCACCATTTCGGTTTATAACTTGAAACATTCTTCTTGGGAGAGAATCATATAAATTGTGTAGTAAAGATGTCGGTACTTCGTTCCAGGCATTTTTAATAGCTGTTATTAGCTCATCCGAGGTATTATACTGCTGACCATTTGGAAAAACCCTTTTTGCTAGCCATCCCCACAAGTTTTCAATAATATTAAGGTCCGGTGACAAAGAAGGCCAATCCAAAACTTCACTATTTTCTTCCTGAAACCAAGTTCTGACCACTCTGGCTGTGTGAATTGCTGCGTAGTCATGTTGAAAAATCCATCTACCGCCTTCCAGTACTTCCTGTATTTTTGATTTAGGGTCTGTGCCAAAATAGCAATTCAAATGTCAATTTGTATGGAAAACCCATTTCATTTGGTAAATTTGAATTTCGACGGTTTGCGTCTATGGAAATGTGTAAATTATTATAAACATTTCAGTTTTTACTTTAATCAAGTCAGCCGTTAAATAAATTTAAAAAAGCCAACAAGTAATAACAATAAAGGAAAAATGGAAATGCAAGAACGGCTTAAAATAATAAGTTTGTTCTTTAGCTA
The DNA here is from genome assembly GCA_949987705.1 of Thereva unica. Classification (NCBI taxonomy): domain Eukaryota; kingdom Metazoa; phylum Arthropoda; class Insecta; order Diptera; family Therevidae; genus Thereva; species Thereva unica. The sequence continues at coordinate 129,287,656 of OX465281.1, forward strand.
AACGGAGATGGGCTTTACAAATGTTTCAAGGAAAATATTATGCAAACAAAAACAACAAAATATTATGCAAACGAATGTCTGATTATTTTAATATCAAGTGGAAATAGATTTACAGTTAATTAATTTAAAAAGTTAATATTTAATTACACCAAAGAATAAAAACAAAACGTAATTGGAAACCAATTATTATTATTTTTTTTTGTTACACACTCGCAAGGAGACAATGGGCCTTTTCAATAATGCAGGTTGCGTGCGCAATTGACTTTTTCAGCTACACACTCTCAATTGCTGAATAAGTCAATTGCGCGCGCAACCTGCATTATTGAAAAGGCCCAATGTTTTTAGTTTTGCAGGAAGAAACTAAAAAAATATTGCAATCAGGGATAACGCTCAATCATTTATTTATAAGAAAGAAAATAAATCTAACAATCGAATCTAACATAATAAAATTTTAATAAATTTTCTACAAATGCTGTTTCTCCGTCCATTTTTACTTAAAAGTTTTTAATTGTCATTGAAATGTGTGAATTGTTATTTTGGCACACTTTGGGATATCGAAGTGCCCTGGGAAATGAGAAAAATTCGAAATGGTATTTTAGCAAACGGCCTTAGTCGTAGAAAGCAGGTCTTTGTACTTTTCTGCAGTTTGTCTGCCGCTAAGGACCACCATGTCTACAGGACCATAGTTCAGTGGCGGTTCCTCTTTGGAAGCAAAGAAAGCACTGCTTCCCTTGACCAAATAGACAACTTCCAAAAAAAATTAATTTAAATATATCAAGATTAATCACAAGAAAAATCTTAATATATTTTCTCCTCTGGAAACACTAAAGCTGGAGATATTACAGCTTCCCCATGATGTGTTAGGTCATGGTCATGATATGAGCGGCGAGCGGCAGAGTGATAATACTAATCTATAATATAAAAATGAATCGCTAAATGTGTTGGTAAGCGCAAAACTCGAGAACGGCTGGACCTATTGGACTAATTTTTTTTTTTGAATATTCGTTGAAGTACGAGGATGGTTCTTACGGAGAGAAAAATTTAAAAAATTGCCTGAAAAAACAAAAAAATGGTAATTTTAGGAATTTTCACTTCATTTTAGTTTCAATAGCTTCATGGCCTACCTATTGTTTGACAAATGTAAAATTGTCATTAAATTGAATCATTACATTTAATGAAAATTTCAAATTTACGCAGCAGTCAAACAATAGGTAGGCCATGACGCTATTGAAACTAAAATGATCCATGGCGGCCGTCTCAAGAGGGCGGTGTACCACTTTCTTCACAACCACCTCGACATGGGTATCAAATGAAAGGGTATGATAAGTAGAATACAATAAGCAATGTAGTAGACTCAATATACCGATTCATGGCGGCCGACGCAAGACCCATGTTCTTTGAGGCATTTCATCTGTGTAAAATTCATATCTGAAGGAAAGGTCTCGGGCTCCGTGAGGTTTATAGCAAAATTTCAATAGAAAAGCAGGCGTTTGGTCCATAGCAGCCATCTCAAGAGGGCGGATTACCATTTTCTTTACAACCCCTCGACATGGATATCAAATGAAAGGGTATGGTAAGTAGAACACCAAAGGCAATATAGTATACTCAATATATCGTTTGGTCCATGGCAGTCATCTCAAGAGAGCAGATGACCATTATCTTCACAACCCCTTCGAAATGGGTATCCAATGAAAGAGTATGATAAGTAGAACAATATAAGCAATATAGTATACTCAATATGTCGCTTGGTCCATAGCGGCCACCTCAAGAATGCGGATTACCATTTTCTTCACAACACCTTCGACATGGATATCAAATGAAAGAGTATGACAAGGAGAACACCATAGGCAATATAGTATACTCAATATATCGGTTCGTCCATGGCGATCATCTCAAGCGGGCGGACTACCGTTTTCTTCACAACCCTTTCGAGATGGGTATCAAATGAGAGAGTATGATAAGTAGAACACATAAGCAATATAGTATACTCAATATATCGTTTGGCCCATAGCGGCCATCTCCAGAGGTTGGATTACCATTATCTTCACACCCCTCGACATGGATTTCAAATGAAAGGGTATGATAAGTAGAACACCATAAGCAATATAGTATACTAAATATATCGTTTGGTCCATGGCGGTCATCTGAAGAGGGCGGATGATCATTTTCTTCACTACCCCCTCGACATTGGTATCAAATGAAAGGGCATTATAAGAACATTGCCATAGACTGTGTCTTTAGATTCATGGCGGCCATCTCAAGAGGGCGGGTAACCATTTTCTTCACAACACCCGAGACATGGGTATCACATGAAAGGCTATGAAAAGTAGAACACCATAAGCAATATAGTATACTCAATTTATAATTTGGTCCATGGCGGCCATCTCAAAAGGGCGGTTTACCATTTTCTTCACAACACCCGAGACATGGGTATCAAATGAAAGGCTATGATAAGTAGAACAATATAAGCAATATAGTATACTCAATATATCGTTTGGTAAATGGCGGTCATCTCCAGAGGGCGGATTACCATTTTCTTCACAACCCCTTCGAGATGGGTATCAAATGAAAGAGTATGATAAGTAGAACACCATATGCAATATAGTATACTCAATATATCGTTTGGTCCATAGCGCCATCTCAAGAGGGCGTATTAATATTTTCTTTACAACCCCTTCGACATGGGTATCAAATGAAAGAGTATGATAAGTAGAACACCATAGGCAATATAGTATACTCAATATATCATTTGGTCCATGGCGGTCATCTCCCAAAATCAATTTTACCAGATTTGTTCTTTTTTCACTATATCATTTTCCTATCGCAGACTGTGTCCCCATAATCTTATTTCATTGAAAGGCGTTGCAACGCACGCGGGTTTTTGCTAGTCTATAATATAAAAATGAATCGCTAAATGTGTTGCTAAGCGCAAAACTCGAGAACGGCTGGACCTATTGGACTAATTTTTTTTTCGAATATTCGTTGAAGTACGAGGATGGTTCTTACGGAGAGAAAAATTAAAAAAATTGCCTGAAAAAACAAAAAAATGGTAATTTTAAGAATTTTCACTTCATTTTAGTTTCAATAGCTTCATGGCCTACCTATTGTTTGACAAATGTAAAATTGTCATTAAATTGAATCATTACATTTAATGAAAATTTCAAATTTACGCAGCTGTCAAACAATAGGTAGGCCATGACGCTATTGAAACTAAAATGATCCATGGCGGCCGTCTCAAGAGGGCGGTGTACCACTTTCTTCACAACCACCTCGACATGGGTATCAAATGAAAGGGTATGATAAGTAGAATACAATAAGCAATGTAGTATACAAAATATATCTTTAGATCCATGGCGGCCGTCTCAAGAGGGCGGGGTACCACTTTCTTCACAACCACCTCGACATGGGTATCAAATGAAAGGGTATGATAAGTAGAATACAATAAGCAATGTAGTATACAAAATATATCTTTAGATCCATGGCGGCCGTCTCAAGAGGCCGGATTACCACTTTCTTCACAACCACCTCAACATGGGTATCAAATGAAAGGATATGTTAAGGAGAATACAATAAGCAATGTAGTATACAAAATATATCTTTAGATCCATGGCGGCCGTCTCAAGAGGGCGGGGTACCACTTTCTTCACAACCACCTCGACATGGGTATCAAATGAAAGGGTATGATAAGTAGAATACAATAAGCAATGTAGTATACAAAATATATCTTTAGATCCATGGCGGCCGTCTCAAGAGGGCGGGGTACCACTTTCTTCACAACCACCTCGACATGGGTATCAAATGAAAGGGTATGATAAGTAGAATACAATAAGCAATGTAGTATACAAAATATATCTTTAGATCCATGGCGGCCGTCTCAAGAGGCCGGATTACCACTTTCTTCACAACCACCTCAACATAGGTATCAAATGAAAGGGTATGTTATGTAGAATACAATAAGCAATGTAGTATACAAAATATATCTTTAGATCCATGGCGGCCGTCTCAAGAGGGCGGGGTACCACTTTCTTCACAACCACCTCGACATGGGTATCAAATGAAAGGGTATGATAAGTAGAATACAATAAGCAATGTAGTATACAAAATATATCTTTAGATCCATGGCGGCCGTCTCAAGAGGCCGAATTACCACTTTCTTAACAACCACCTCGACATGGGTATCAAATGAAAGGGTGTGATAAGTAGAATACAATAAGCAATGTAGTATACAAAATATATCTTTAGATCCAAGGCGGCCGTCTAAAGAGGCCGGATTACCACTTTCTTCACAATCACCTCAACATGGGTATCAAATGAAAGGGTATGATAAGTAGAATACAATAAGCAATGTAGTAGACTCAATATACCGATTCATGGCGGCCGACGCAAGACCCATGTTCTTTGAGGCATTTCATCTGTGTAAAATTCATATCTCGAAAAATATTAAGTCAATGGATGGTTTTTATTGTTTACTACTAGCTGGGACCCGGTGCGCCTACGCTGCACCCATAAGTAAATAGTAAACAATAAAAACCCTCCATTTACTTAATATTTTTCGAGATATGAATTTTACACAGATGAAATGCCTCAAAGAACATGGGTCTTGCGTCGGCCGCCAGGAATCGGTATATTGAGTCTACTACATTGCTTATTGTATTCTACTTATCATACCCTTTCATTTGATACCCATGTTGAGGGGATTGTGAAGAAAGTGGTAATCCGGCCTCTTTAGACGGCCGCCATGGATCTAAAGATATATTTTGTATACTACATTGCTTATTGTATTCTCCTTAACATACCCTTTCATTTGATACCCATGTTGAGGTGGTTGTGAAGAAAGTGGTAATCCGGCCTCTTGAGACGGCCGCCATGGATCTAAAGATATATTTTGTATATTACATTGCTTATTGTATTCTACTTATCATACCCTTTCATTTGATACCCATGTCGAGGTGGTTGTGAAGAAAGTGGTACCCCGCCCTCTTGAGACGGCCGCCATGGATCTAAAGATATATTTTGTATACTACATTGCTTATTGTATTCTACTTATCATACCCTTTCATTTGATACCCATGTTGAGGTGGTTGTGAAGAAAGTGGTAATCCGGCCTCTTGAGACGGCCGCCATGGATCTAAAGCTATATTTTGTATACTACATTGCTTATTGTATTCTACTTAACATACTCTTTCATTTGATACCCATGTCGAGGTGGTTGTGAAGAAAGTGGTACCCCGCCCTCTTGAGACGGCCGCCATGGATCTAAAGATATATTTTGTATACTACATTGCTTATTGTATTCTACTTATCATACCCTTTCATTTGATACCCATGTTGAGGTGGTTGTGAAGAAAGTGGTAATCCGGCCTCTTGAGACGGCCGCCATGGATCTAAAGATATATTTTGTATACTACATTGCTTATTGTATTCTACTCATCATACTCTTTCATTTGATACCCATGTCGAGGTGGTTGTGAAGAAAGTGGTACCCTGCCCTCTTGAGACGGCCGCCATGGATCTAAAGATATATTTTGTATACTACATTGCTTATTATATTCTACTTAACATACCCTTTCATTTGATACCCATGTTGAGGTGGTTGTGAAGAAAGTGGTAATCCGGCCTCTTGAGACGGCCGCCATGGATCTAAAGATATATTTTGTATACTACATTGCTTATTGTATTCTACTTATCATACCCTTTCATTTGATACCCATGTCGAGGTGGTTGTGAAGAAAGTGGTACCCCGCCCTCTTGAGACGGCCGCCATGGATCTAAAGATATATTTTGTATACTACATTGCTTATTGTATTCTACTTATCATACCCTTTCATTTAATACCCATGTTGAGGTGGTTGTGAAGAAAGTGGTAATCCGGCCTCTTGAGACGGCCGCCATGGATCTAAAGATATATTTTGTATACTACATTGCTTATTGTATTCTACTTATCATACCCTTTCATTTGATACCCATGTCGAGGTGGTTGTGAAGAAAGTGGTACACCGCCCTCTTGAGACGGCCGCCATGGATCATTTTAGTTTCAATAGCGTCATGGCCTACCTATTGTTTGACAGCTGCGTAAATTTGAAATTTTCATTAAATGTAATGATTCAATTTAATGACAATTTTACATTTGTCAAACAATAGGTAGGCCATGAAGCTATTGAAACTAAAATGAAGTGAAAATTCCTAAAATTACCATTTTTTTGTGTTTTCATGCAATTTTTTAAATTTTTCTCTCCGTAAGAACCATCCTCGTACTTCAACGAATATTCGAAAAAAAAAATTAGTCCAATAGGTCCAGCCGTTCTCGAGTTTTGCGCTTAGCAACACATTTAGCGATTCATTTTTATATTATAGATTGACTTATGTGTGCAGCGTAGGCGCACCGGGTCCCAGCTAGTACTCTATAATAATAATAATAATACTCTCCGCTAATTCGAGACGTTAAATTTTTCTGGTGCCGCTCTTATCGCATGGGGAAGCTGTAATATCTCCAGCTTCTTCGCCACGGAAAATTAACCTGAAAACCCCAACACATTCAATTTTATTGAACTCATACTAACGCAAAGGTTTGCGTTAATACAGTACCCTCAGAAGCTGAGCTAAACGCAGCTTCTTCGGAACCAAACAGGCGGAATTGAGAAGTCGAAGATAGAGACATTTTCTATATCCACCAAATTCTCTTTGTTTTTTGGTTTCGTTTTCTGGTAATCTCTTCTGGCTTCGAGCGATATTAAATTGGCTCTTAAAATTTTGCTTTGAAATTTTGTTTTTGACTCTTGAAATAGGAAATTTCGTTGCATATTTGAGTGAAGAAAAAAGAGATCGAGGATAAGTGAAGTTTCTCTTTTACTATTGCTTACTCTAATGGGGTGGCGGGCGGTGTGTATTGAAATAAGCTGATACATTTGTAGCTTCCATTATACTTGTTATGATCCTTCTTAGTGATGATTTAAAGCAGTTAAAGGGATAGTGAATATTTTTATGAATTGTATTTTTGAGTACGGGCTGCCTGAAGTGTTTTTTTTGCAAGGATTTTTGAAGGTAATGATTGTTGGTGAGGGTGCACGGTTTTATTATAACTATTTTTTTGGGCTTTGAGCCAAAATTATGCATATTGTGATGATTATGCGCCATCTGTTTGTCGAGAGGATGAATCAACGATTCTCGGTTGTTGTCTAAATTAAGAATTTATGTACTAAACTAACGAGCTATAAGCGAAGACAACTTCAAGCTGGTCGAAACTAAAAGAAACATAGAACATACCACAAGGAACCAGAAAACGAAGGTTCCAGAAAGTAGACAAAGGTGGAGCTGCCTATATAAGAGCGCCTGGCAGCCGCTATCGAGTCAGTTTTGATTATAAAGGCGATACAAGTGTTCCAAAGTGAAAAGTGGTGATTTATAGTGAAATAAAAAGCGATAATTAGAATTGAATAGTGCGAAATATTAAATTTGCTAGTGATTATAGTGAACTCTAGGAATTGTATTTGTGTTATTAAATTGTGTTTTGTTTCGTAATAAATAAATTTTGTGTGGATAATTAAAAAGTGTATTCCTTAATTAATCCTACGAATCCGTTAAGCCGTAAATTCGTAACAAATGGTGTCAGAAGTGGGATTAATTAAGAGATAAGTGAAATAAGTGAACTTGAACAATAATTGTGATTGGAATTAAATTTTGTGCGTGAGAAATAAGGACTTCTTAATAAAAATGGGTCGAAAGCTAGTGGATTTGCGCACTGTAGAGTTAAAAAGAGAATTAAGTAAATGCTCGTTGTCAACGGTGGGGGTTAAAAATTCCCTAACCGCCCTGCTTCGAGAAGCTATGGTGAACGAAGGTAAGGATCCTGAAACCTACATGTTTGAAGGCGAGGTAGAAGCAGAGCCAGAAGAAGCGACAGTGAGTATGGCAGAACTTCTTAAAACATTGATGGTGATGAAAGAAGCGCAAGAACGGTCATCAACAGAGTTGAAAGAAGTCCAAGAACGATCATCAGCGCAAGAACGTGCATCAGCGGAGATGAAGGAAGTGCAAGAACGTTCAACTATAGAAATCAAGGCGGAAGTGTTGGCGTTAAAGGATGAACAGAAATTGTTAGCAGTAGCTCATGAACGCTCGTTAGCAGAACTCAAAGAGTCTATGGAAGAGCAGAAGAACCAACTGGAGCAGAAAATCGAATCATTCTCCCTTTCTGTCGACAACAAGCTAGATAACATGAAAGAAAATGTAAGGAATGATCTGGAAAATCTCGAATCTTCCATCAAGGCAAATGTGAGGAATGATCTGGAAAATCTCGAATCTTCTATTAAAGCAAATGTAGAGAATGATCTGGAAAAGCTCGAAAATTCCATGAGGGTAAATGATGAAAAGTTGAAGATTGAGCTAGAATCGGTCAGGGCCGAGCTAGAAAGGGTAAAGATTCACCACCCAGCGACGGCATCTCACGAAGTCATCGGAGTTAGAAAACTGCAGCCTCCAACTTTCGACGGGCAAAGCCCATGGTCTACTTATAAGCTCCAATTCGAAGCAGCAGCAACAGGCAATTTCTGGACTGAGGAGGAGAAAGCAACGGCCTTAACGTTGTCACTAAGGGGCACAGCAGCAGAAATATTGCAGTCAATACCAGCAGAACATCGCAACAGCTACGGGTTCTTAGTTCAAGCGCTGGAAATGCGTTACGGTGATCAACACATGCAAGAGGTTTATCGACTTCAACTTCGCAATCGACTTCAAAAGCCAGGAGAAACTTTACAACAACTATGCGCCGATATCGAGAGGTTAGTGCATCTGGCTTATCCTAGCTTCGGCCAAGACTACATCAACGAAGTAGCAATAGAGGCTTTCCTTAACTCTTTTGCTGACCGGGATCTACAACAGGCAGCCAGATTGGCCGGAAAGAAGAATACCGCAGAAGTTTTGGCATATGCTCTGGCATACGAGGCAGCGAGGCAAGCATCAAGAAGTGCAGTCCGCCTCAGAGAGATCCACACAACAGAGGATAGTTGCAACAGAATGAATGCAAGCGGTCGACTCCGATGCTGGAACTGTAGTGAACCGGGTCATTTGCAAAGGAATTGCAGAAAGCAAAGGAGAGCAGAGTCTCCCGAAAATAGGAGTGGCGGAACTTGCTGTGAAAAATGCGGACATCGGAAGAAAGGTGACCAGAGGGAGGCCGAAAACAATGACTCCGTGTCTCCCCGCGGACAGCAGCAGGGAAACGAATAAAGACTAACTCCATGGGGCGGGAGTTAGTCGGGGAAATCGAAGCCCCCGGTGTCATCATCACCACTATCAAACAACTGCAGCGTAGTGGCAACAGCCTGGTCATCGAAGGAAAGATTGGAGCTGAAAAATGCACAATAACTGTAGACACTGGTGCTTCAAAATCTGTTATCCGGGTTGACATGGTCGGCAATAAATGGCTGAAAGACGCACGCCAATACAGACTGAAAACTGCAACAGGAGAGCCAGTACGATTACACGGGGAAATTATGTTGGATGTGGTTCTTGCTGACATTGGATTTTCACATTCGTTCCTGGTAGCTGATATAACAGACGAGTGCATTCTCGGTCTGGACTTTATGAAAGCACATAAAATTCTACTGGACATTGGAGAGGAAATACTGAGATATGACAACAAGGAGATTCCAATGGCCACAGGATCCACTTGTTATTCGCAGCTTAAAGTCGTCGCTCGTGAAGATACCGTGCTTCCTCCGTGTGCTGAGAAATTGGTACGAGCGATAGTCGATGGTGATCCCGGGAGCTACCGATTTTACCTTATAGAACCAGAAAAAACGGAACAAAGCAAAAATATAGCAATTGGAAAATGTCTGGTGAGCATCGACGACAAGAAGGAGGTATTCGTGAGAGTGCTAAATACTAACGAACGAGAAGTACGATTGAAGAAGGATACGGTTTTGGGGAAAGGAGAACCGGCAGAACAGATTACATTAGTGGAGTGCGCTAACAACGAAACGGTTCCAAAACCAAAGCCAAAGGCCACGAAATTAGTAAACGCAGTGCTCTCAACTAGTTGTCTTGAACAAAAACAGTATCTCCAGGCAAGGAAATTAGTAGAGGATTTCAGTGATATCTTCGCCATGAGAGATGATGACTTCGGGAAAACGGACATGGTTCAACACAGGATCGACACCAAAGATGCCCAGCCAATTAAACAACCGCCGAGAAGACTACCACTAGCCAAGCGGGAAGAGGCAGCCGGTATGATTGAAGATATGAGAAGACAAGGCCTTATAGAGGAGTCGAAAAGCCCTTGGATGTCTCCCGTGGTTCTAGTCAGAAAGAAAGATGGCAGTACAAGATTTTGCGTGGATTATCGGCGGTTAAACGACATCACTAAAAAGGACAGCTACCCATTACCTCGTATCGATGATACAGTGGATACTCTCTCTGGAGCTAAATGGTTTTCTACCTTGGATCTTAAGAGCGGCTACTGGCAAGTCGAAAATCACCCAGAGGACCGAGAAAAGACAGCCTTCTCTGTAGGAAACGGTCTGTGGCAGTTTACAGTCATGCCGTTTGGACTGTGTAAAGCTCCAGCTACAATCGAACGCCGGATGGAATGCGTCTTGCGAGGACTGACATGGAAGACTTGTCTGGTTTATTTGGACGATATCATCGTCGTTGGAAAAAGTTTCGAGGAACATCTGGGCAATCTACGAGAGGTTTTCCAAAAGTTGAGAACAGCCCAACTGAAACTCAGCCCTAAAAAGTGCGTACTGTTCAGAGACCAAGTCAACTATCTCGGACATGTGGTTTCATCCAATGGAGTTCAAACAGATCCTGAGAAAATAACCGCGGTTAAGAATTGGCCCACACCGAAGGATAAACATGAACTTCGAAGCTTTTTGGGACTTGCCACCTATTATAGGCGTTTCGTCAGGAATTTTGCCGACAAGGCTAAGGAATTACATAAACTGACAGAAAAAGGAAAACCATTTATCTGGACAGAAAAGTGCGAGGAAAGTTTCAACACACTAAAACGAGGACTTTGCCAAGCACCAATACTCACATACCCGAAGCCAGGCGAAAGATTCATATTGGACACAGACGCGAGTAATGTCGGGATTGGTGCAGTGCTATCACAAAACTTCGACGGACAGGAAAAGGTCATAGCTTATTACAGTAGAGCGCTGTCAAAATCGGAACGGAATTACTGTGTCACAAGACGGGAGCTATTGGCAATCGTGGACTCAACTAAACACTTCCACAAGTATCTCTATGGGCAAAACTTCATCCTTCGAACGGATCATGCAGCATTAAAATGGCTGATGCAATTCAAAAACCCTGAAGGACAAGTGGCAAGATGGATAGAGAGACTTCAGTCCTACGACTTCAATATAAACCACAGAAAGGGAAGAAACCATGGAAATGCAGATGCACTCTCCCGGCGACCATGCGTACCAGACTGCAAACATTGTGGACGTATCGAGGAAAAGTGTCAAAGGACGACAGTTGAGCCAACGACAGGATGGGATGACCAGGGACTCCGAGACGCCCAACGCGACGACCCGGATATTTCTTCAATTCTGACATGGAAGGAATACGAGGAAAAGCCTGAATGGAAAGACATTGCTGAGAGGAGCGAGACCCTGTAGAGCTATTGGGCCCAATGGGATTCGTTGTACATTGAGCGAGGAGTATTAAAGCGCAAATGAGAAACCGCTGACGGTACCTCTCATCGAATGCAGGTATTAGTCCCTCGCGTTAGAATAAGGGATATTCTCGAGGAGTGTCATAACGGCGCATCAGGAGGACATCTGGGAGTCAATAAAACTTTGGCAAAAATAAGAGATAGATTCTATTGGCTTCACATGCGAGACGATGTTGCAGACTGGTGCCGTAAATGCACAACTTGTGCCAGCAGCAAGGGCCCTCGGGTAAGAACAAAAGGAGAAATGCAGCAATACAACGTGGGAGCCCCATTTGAAAGAATCGCAGATGTGGCGGGACCTTTTCCAGCATCAGACCGAGGGAATCGTTACATTTTGGTGGTTATGGACTACTTCAGTAAGTTGCCCGAAGCATATGCCATTCCAAATCAGGAAACAATCACTGTTGCAGAGGAATTAGTGAACAATTGGATCTGCAGATTTGGTGTTCCTCATGAGCTTCATTCTGACCAAGGGAGAAATTTCGAATCTCAAGTTTTTCAAGAAGTATGTAAGATACTCGGAATGAAGAAGACCAGGACGACGCCCCTTCATCCCCAATCTGATGGAATGGTAGAACGATTCAACAGGACAATGCTAGAGCACTTAAGGAAAGTCGTTAGCGAACACCAGCGCGATTGGGACAGTTATATCCCTATTTTTCTAATGGCATATCGGACAGCAGTTCATAATTCCACAGGACAAACCCCTTCTAGTTTGATTTTTGGAAGACAAATCCGGCTGCCAAGCGACTTGAAATTTGGGACACCTGTGGAAAGCAACGAATCTACTGGCGGTTATACAGGTGAACTTCGTGATAGACTTGCCGATATCCACCAGCTCGCAAGGAGGAATCTCAAGATAGCCAGTGACAGGATGAAAACAAGGTACGACCTCCGAGCAAACTGTAGCGGATTCCAGGAAGGTGACCTCGTTTGGCTGTTCAACCCTCGAAAACGGAAAGGCAAGTCTCCGAAACTTCAGCGTCAGTGGGAGGGGCCCTATAAAATCCTAACACGGATCAACGATGTGGTCTACAGGATTCAACAAGGAGCCAAAGCAAAGAAGAAGATTGTGCACATAGACAGGCTGTGCCCATATCATCAGCCGGATCCAGGATGGACAACTGTTCGGGACGAACAGTCCTAAGAAGGGGGCAATGTGATGATTATGCGCCATCTGTTTGTCGAGAGGATGAATCAACGATTCTCGGTTGTTGTCTAAATTAAGAATTTATGTACTAAACTAACGAGCTATAAGCGAAGACAACTTCAAGCTGGTCGAAACTAAAAGAAACATAGAACATACCACAAGGAACCAGAAAACGAAGGTTCCAGAAAGTAGACAAAGGTGGAGCTGCCTATATAAGAGCGCCTGGCAGCCGCTATCGAGTCAGTTTTGATTATAAAGGCGATACAAGTGTTCCAAAGTGAAAAGTGGTGATTTATAGTGAAATAAAAAGCGATAATTAGAATTGAATAGTGCGAAATATTAAATTTGCTAGTGATTATAGTGAACTCTAGGAATTGTATTTGTGTTAATTGTAATTGTGTTTTGTTTCGTAATAAATAAATTTTGTGTGGATAATTAAAAAGTGTATTCCTTAATTAATCCTACGAATCCGTTAAGCCGTAAATTCGTAACAATATGTATGAAAAATTAAATGAGATGAAAGTAGTAGTTGCAGTTTTTCAACGGATTTTCTTTCGACGCTTCAACAATGAAATGATTTTGAAAACCTTTAGAATGAATGTAAGTTGCTTCAATAACTTGCTGGCGCTGATACACGGACACCAATCGAAACGGAATACCAAAAATTCCACTGATTTTTTTCCACCCTTTTTTATATATACATTTTAGGTTTTCCTTAACCAACTCGATTAATTTTTCCTCAAAATCCATGATTCTTGAGTTGAATTTAAATTATCGGACAACTGACTTCGATTTTCCAAACAAATTAAACCGTCGCGGTTTCGAATATCAAATATCATTTGATTGGATTTCGAGGCCGAGGCTGCCATTGTGTTAATAAGTACTGGCACGTTTACATTTGATTCTGAGAGACACCGGCTTCGATTGTGTCACGACCTTTACGGGGTTGGTTGCTAGAACTAGAAAATAGCCATTTCGTATAGTATTCGATATAACTAACATGTTCCAAACCTATTTTTTTTAGACTCCAAACACTTCGTTATGTTTTGATTACCTGACTCCACTATAATGTTATTTTTCAGTTTTTTATTTAAAGGTTTCGATACTTTTACTTTTAACGTTCGCCTTGCGCGTTGCTTCCCTTATCCTGAATTTTACGAACCGCCACTGCCATAGTTAGGTACAGCCCCCCATATCATTACACCTCCTATTCGGCTGTGTCTCCTCGCTAAAAATCTCTGATGCTCCCGTAGATCGTAGAAATAATAGCAAAAACCATCTGGACCCTCCAATGAAAAACGTTTTTCATCAGAAAAGATGACTCTTCTCCCTTTAGTGGTCCAAGACATGTGGTTTTGTGCAAATAGAAGCCGATTTTCTTTATACCGCTGAGTTAGCATGTGTTTCTTTTTCGATCGTCGACGTTGAAGCAGTGGAGAGGATTTTATTACTCTCTGTATAGTGCGTACAAATGCTGAACTGCCCGATTTTTCTTCTTTTTCCCGAGCTGACAGCGATGAATTAGAGGCTTCTCTTAAAATACTGCCCCGTTCTCTTTCTGTAGTGGCTGTTTTCTTCCCTCCTTTTTGACGTTTTCCCTAATTCTCGGAATCATTTACATAATTATTAACAATACAGGGACTTCTACCAATTCTCCGTGCAATTTTCCTATTTTATAGGCCTTCCTCAATAAATGCTTTAATTTTACCAATTTCTTTTGCGGTCAGTATTTTTCCTTTTCTCATTTTAATTAAAAATTCTGCTAAAATAACTTTAAATTAAATCACTGGCACTAGGTAGTCTTAACTCTCCGATACGTTAACACAAATGAGATGAGGTTAAACAGTTGTCGCAGTGCATATGGGCAAAATTTAGAAAAAAATTCTAAGAATTTCTCAGTGTAATTTAACTATATTGTTATTTCGGAAAAAGTTAACCAATTGTTCAGGTCAACACACATAATAAACCCAGATTTCTGGAATTAACCAATTTTAAACTAGTTGGGATGTGGGTTTGATCCCTTCGGTCCACACGATCAACTTCCCAGTATGATGAAAGAAGATGGAATAAACCGACTTCTTACAAAATAGGTATACGTTTAGCACTAGTGGAAAATTGGCTAGTATCAGAACTGATGACAAAGCAGTCCCGAGAGAAGCTAGTTCAAACAACTAAAAATTTCTTTTTATTATAATAATTATTTGAATTTAATTAATTTGATATGTTTCACTCGTGTTTACTTTGATATCAAAAATATCGTTACAGTGGCGCCATGCATTCCTGGACTAGAAAATATCGCCCAATGGAACGTAGCCGTTATATTTCTCTCTTTTATCGCCCTTTTATCTCTTTATTAATAATTTTAGACACATTTTCAAGTCTTTTTGGCAAGTATTGTTGCCAATTTAGCAGGTATTATTGGTGTCTTGCTCACCAATGGGAAAAGGTTCCTTTGTTATTAAAACACTGGAAGTCCAATCGAATATTTCTCTATTTTACAAAGTTGGTCACTGGTCCTTGAACCGGCATTAAATGTCCGTTGCTTCGGCATCGGTGTCAGCAAAGACGGCGGTATCGTCGGCGAACATTAAGTCGGTTACGAAGTTGTTGCCGTCGTACCTAACTCCGAGTCGTCATTCGATGCTTCACGCATAATCGCGTCGATCACAACGTTGAAGATAAGTAGCGAAGCAACGTCTCTATGTCGGACACTTGAACCGGAACTCCTCGGATAAGTCACTTCTAATATAATACTTACTTGAAGTGCCGTTCGAAGCGTATTAGCGACAATATAATTTGAAAATATTTTTATAATATTCGGTCGAGCGGTTTTTTGGTTTAAATGACATAAGTGATTTTTGTACCTGCACGATATCGCGCGAACTATAAAAGATATCGACTTAGCTGACGTGCCGTTCGACGAGTATTAACCAAAATATGATCTGAAAAGATTTTCATAAAATTCGGTCGAACCTTTTTTTTTTGTTTAAACGACGTTTATGATTTTTGTACCTGCACGCTACCGCACGAACTAAAAACTATATCGACTTCATTCAGGTGCCGAAAAAAGAATATTAACGAAAAAATGCTCTGAAAAAAAAATTCATAATATTCGTTCGGGCCTTTTTTGTTTAAATAGAAAAATATCAGTTCTGATACAGAAAGACCTTAAATTGACAAGTTTTGCTAATATCTAATAAATTCGATGGAATGAGACCCGTTCTAAACGAAGTGATCTTTTTTGGGTTCTGCACAGCGATAGCGTTCGAACAAAACATCACTTGTCAAAATCCGACAACCTTTCAAAATCGTGCAAAAATTTCGTTACCCTTTACAAACAGCGCGAATTTTTAAAACCTTGGATTAGCACTTTTTGGTTTTAGCACTTAATTGCGGTTTATCCCGTAGTTTCCGCAAAATTTGTTCTTTTTGGTCAAGTCTGACAAGTACTTAACAGTTACAGTTTTGCTAATATCTCCGGAAAGCTTTGGAATTTCCAAATGAAGTCATTCGCTTCCCAGTTTGTCAACGGCGCTTCAGCACGCTCAATACGAATTTGAACACCCGCTTTAGTGCAGCGAATGGAATACGGAAGACATGTTTGTTTGCTAACGTTCAGGAAAAACAAATTCTCTAGAAAAATCTTGTGGATTTACTATACTACTATTATTATCTTTTTGTATAATTTATTTACCGTTTTCGTATATTTACTTTAAAAAACACTTTTAAATATGTAATTAATCCAAGTTTATTTAACCTTAAAAAAGAAAAAGCCCACTACTTTTAAGTACATAGTTAAAGCTCGCACACCTGGCAAAAATACTCACAAACAAGAACAAGGGATTTGCAGGTACTGGGAGTATTATGGAGTTGTTAAAAATAATATATGGCAACCCATAACCCATACCAGTAATCCTTTGTAATTTAGAAGTTATTGTATTTTACTTATGAAAGATCTATCGGTAAATCTGAATTTGAAGATCAGTTGAAATCGAACCGTGAACCGAGAAGATCGAACTTCGCTCTTATTTTCAATAAATACTCTTACATCTAAATTCTATTGTTTTACTCGAATATCCCTAGGATCTATTCTTTGTATCAACTTTTTGTTTCATGGTGCCGAAACCCGGGATATTTAAGTTATTGGCAAATTTTAATCGTAATTGAAAATAATTTGGAAGATCACATAACGGCGGTTCCGGCTAAACAATCGAATCAGCAAACGGTATGGAAATTACTTATCGGTCTTCATGTCGCGCGCAAGTAATACGTGTTGTTAATGACGTGAACAAATGTTTAAGTACGAATGCTATACCTAAATCTCCAAGCGATATCAACGAGCAAGTAGAAGAAGATTTAGAAGTTTTTCTCAAGCGGCTGAAAATTGCACACGAAAATTTATGCAAGGCTAATGAAGCAGTAGCAGGTCTAGACGATAAAGAAAATCAAGTAAAGGAATACGATGCTATTCTTGATTATGAGGATAAGGCTATATCAGCTCTAGCTCGGTTGGAAAAACGTCTTTCGCAATATTACGCATTAAAGGGCTCATCAAATAGTGGTTATCGAACCAACGGAAATGATAATAAACAACTCAATAGTCAAGAACGGCTGCCTAAAATCGAATTAAAAAGATTCAGTGGCAATATCAATGAATGGCTCCCATTCTGGGAGCAATATAAAATTTCCATCCATGACAATACTTCTTTAAGCGCTGCAACAAAGTTTAATTATCTTCAGTCCCTGTTATCAGGCAAGGCTGCGGCTGCCATAGCGGGGTTTACACCCACCGAGATGTGTTACACCGACGCTATCGCATTATTAAAAGAGCAATTTGGAAACACGGACAAGATAGTGGAACGTCTGATGCATGAACTTGTGTCACTAGCACCAGTTAAATCAAAGATCAACGCTCCTGCTCTAAGAAATTTGTATAATTTTGTTACATCCACTATACGTTCTCTTGCGGCTTTGAATGTGCCGTCCAGGCAATATAACATGATGCTGAGGTCGATCGTATTACGGGCTCTTCCTGCTGAAATGAGAGTGGAGTTTTTTCGCAAATCATCTAACGATGACGGTGATACAATAAATGCAGCTGAGACATTAAATAGTACGGCATTGTGTGATGGTGATCAAAATATCCGGAAGCTGTTAGCTTACATCAAGAGCGAAGTCGAAGCTTTGGAAATGGCAGAAGCTTCTCATATAGGTGAACGACAAGAAAGTAATACGAAAAGGGGGAACACATCTAGTGGAAGTAAAACATATACTGCAGCTGGATTAATGACGTCGAGCCCTTCCGTCAAAAGATGTATATTCTGCACATCTAGTGAACATTTATCCCCTGAATGCAACAGCTCACAAACGGTTGATGAACGCAAACAAATATTGAGAAAAAATGGTTGTTGCTATAGGTGTACCAAAGGTAATCATTCGTCAAAAGATTGCAGAAGTAAAAGGTTTTTGAAGTGTAAGAGGTGCAATGGCCAGCATGCATCGGCGATGTGCGATCCATCCTTTAAGGTAGCTACAAAGAAAGGTCAAAATGTACGCGTTGAAAGTGATAAGAATCAAGGAAATTCTCTTAATTTAGTAGCAACGAACGATCAGCTGTGCGACGTTTTTTTGCAGACGGCATGCGTTTACGTGGGTGCACCTAACACCAATAGTCATGTGTTTCTTAGGCTTGTGTTGGATTGTGGAAGCCAAATGTCATTCATAACAGAAGACGTGTCTCGTAATTTGAATCTCCCAGTCGTAGGTTCTCACCGATTCAGTGTTGTGCCCTTCGGATCTGGTAAGAAACCACAGGCATGTTTATATAATAAGGTCAGGGTGCAATTACAAAGCCAATACGATCAGAAGAAAGTGGAGGTAGAAGTGATCGAAGTACCAGAAATCTGTTTGGACTTCTTGACAATTCCGAACCAAAACAACGTGATGTATAGAAATATGGAATTAGCAGATGCTCGTATTCATGGAATAGCTCCTCTGCCTGGTCTAAATTTATTAATAGGTGCAGATAATTATTGTAAAATCGTTACTGACGAAAGGATTCCATTATCAGAAAGTCTATTTGCAATTAATACTGCGTTTGGTTGGACTTTATTGGGTCCTGCTTTGAATAATGAGGTCTGTACTGCCAATTTTACTAACGTTGTATCTTTTTTCCTTGACATTGATAAGGCTTCTGATTTTAGCAATTTTTGGAGTCTAGAAGCGATCGGTATTAATTCAGAAACTCCCAAAAATGAATGTTTCACAGACGATTTTATAAAGAATTGTATAATTCCACATGGAAACCGCTATGAAGTCCAGCTTCCGTGGAAATCGGAGAACATCACTCTTCATGACAATAAGGCCAATGCATCAGCAAGATTAAAATCATTAACGAGAAAGCTTTTACGGGACCCTTGTAAACTCGAAGAATATGACCAGATAATTAGAAATTATATGAACGATGGATTCGCAGAAATGGTTCCATCATCTGCTTGTAATAACCGTGTATAGAAGTTTTCAAACTCCGTGACACAAATAATTTGAAGGGTTCTGCGCACCTCGTTGCCCAATTTCATAAAATTTGTTCTATCATTTCCCCTCTTTTAACTTAAAAAGGCAACAAACGCAGAAAAAACTCAACAAAATAATTTGGGAAGGGATGTGCGCATGCCGGATGAATAAAGTTAAGTAATCTTTATATGTATTGAGCAGAGCTTTGAAATACATGTAAAACTCCTGCTCAACAAAGGCAGTTTATCCATCGTAATAAGCATAATTTTACTATAATTATGCTAAATATTTCCCATCCCTAAATTTAAAATAAATTAAAAGAATTGCTGGAAAAAATTCTTTTAAAGATATGAGCATTTTCATTCATAAATTGAGAGTTCTCCGCAGCCGCAAGCAACACAACCTCCCCGGGCAGAAGCGCGCTTGCGACTGGCGGAAAATGTCAAAAATCTAGTAATCAAAGTGATAAAAACACAAATATCGTATTTTTTAGTAGAAATTACTACAAATTATTTCTATGGCATTTGTGTAAAATATAAAAACCTTAAAATAAAAAAAATATATAAAAACGGGTGTTTTTCAGTCATAATTTGTAATTTTTTTAAATAATCATCGAAGTCCCAGAAAAATACACCTCCCTTTAGCAATACGCAGTCGCGACTGATTACATGGCAGCAAGTGATTTGATAGGAGGAGTTAAGTGAAGCTTTTGTCTGAACTTTTTAACATTTTTAAGAGCTTAGCTGGGGAAGATGCGCGGGATGTCACGAGGTTTGAAAACGTCTATATATTATATGCCACATCGCGGAGTGTATAGGGAAGATAAAAGCACCACGCGATTAAGGATTGTTTTCGACGCGTCCTCACATGATAAGGGTGTCACGTCACTCAACGACCATCTCTGGTCTGGAGAGAGTCTGAACACTGAATTGTACGCGATGTTATTGAACTTTCGATTAGGACATATAGCTTTAACTGCGGATATAGAGAAGGCGTTTCTTCAAATATGTCTAGCCGAACCTGATCGAGACGTACATAGATTTTTGTGGTATCGAGACAATTGGGAAAACATAACTGAAACGTCAACGGTGTGTGAATATCGCATGTGCAGGGTAACTTTCGGCGTAACGAGTAGCCCGTTCCTTCTAGCATCTACAATACATAAACATTTACAGAAAATGCAAGATCGATTTCCGGAAGTATGCGAAATTCTCAAAAGATCATTTTACGTGGATGATTTACTTGTAAGCATGAACGACATCAAGTTAGCGAAGAAATTGTATCACCAATCAGTAGAGGTGATGGGCAGTGCTGGAATGAATCTACGCAAGTGGAAAACAAACTCCAGGGACTTGAAGGAGGTATTTATCAACGAAGCAGCGAATAATGAACACGGAGATAGGAATAAGGTGCTCGGATTAGTATGGTGGACGTCTTCAGACGAAATTGCTATTGAATTTTCAGCTATAAGGAGTCTTCCGGAATCCGATTATTTTGGAACAAAGCGGAACATTTTGAAGATGCTTTCTCGGGTTTACGACCCGCTGGGAATTTTGGGGCCATTTACGATTAGGTTGAAGTTGCTCTTCCAAACTACGTGGAGAATCAAAACGGATTGGGACACGATATTACCAGACGATTTATTGAAGACTTGGACGAAGCTGCGTAAAGAATTTCCTCATTTGGGAATTATATCTGTGCCAAGATGTGTTCTCGAGTACGATTTAAACGAAGGCGATGACGTCTCTTTACATGTATTTGCCGATGCAAGTCCTCGCGCGTATGGTGCAGTAGCTTATGTAAGACATCGATCTAATAAAGGCAACATTTCGGTCAGATTCCTTTGTTCTAAAAATAGGATAGCTCCCTTAAGTGAAAATGGTTCGTCCGAATTATCATTACCGAAGATGGAACTGACGGCAGCGTTGGTCGCTGGAAGGCTTCAACACTATTTAAACAACACATTAACAATTAAATTTCAACGAACGTTCCTCTGGTCAGATTCCAAGATAGCTATTTACTGGATAAAAGGTGACCCCTCTAGATGGAAGCCCTATGTGAAGAACCGAGTTACCGAAATTCAGAAGCAGTGTATAAATGCTGAGTGGCGACATTGCCCAGGGAGTGAAAATCCAGCAGACTTATTAACTCGAGGTATCACCGCTATAAACTTAGTAAACTCCTCTGTTTGGCTTTCAGGTCCAATGTTTTTATGGGATGAATGTCAAAACTGGCCATCTCCTGATGATGTAAGTGACAATAATATTGAATCCCTAGTAGTGTTTTTCCAATCCACTATGATCAGTCCCTTACAAGATGAAACACAACCGTTGTCGTTATTAGATTTAGGAAAATACAGCAGTCTTGGAAAACTTCTTCGAATAACTGCATATATAATAAGATTTGTTAACAAGCTGAAGAAAAAGGAACGACATTTGCAAGAAAAAGACAAATACAGTATGCTGAATTTCACCGAGGTATCAGCCGATGAAATGCGTCTAGCAGAAATTTATTGGATTAGGTATACTCAAGAACAGGTCTATAATTTAGAAATCAAGAGTTTGAAGAATGGAAAAGTTGTTGAGCACACATCAAAAATAGCGACACTAAACCCTTTTTTAGATGATAACGGACTATTGCGAGTAAGTGGAAGAATAGAGCAAGCAAATTTTAACTTCGACTTAACACATCCGATTATTTTACCTAAGCATGGAGCCTTTAACGAACTTATAATCAAGGATCGACATTTCAAGCTTCCCCAGCAAACCAAACTTTCCGAATTCCTACAACTCGAAAGATTTTCGAAAGCAATACAACAACAAAAACTAAAGCTTTTTATGTGGCGATTAGTCGAAACTAAATCGAAAAGAATTCGGAAAACAATTTCGCAACAATGTCACGACGAAGCCGGTAACAAATTTTCTTAACGAAGTAGGCCAGAAATCGGAACACTTGTCTTAACTTACATCGTGTGTCAAAGTGAAGTGCGCAAGTGCATTATTGTGAAATTGAACTTTGTTGTATTTTTGTGAGTATTTTTTAAAAGTGTGTTTTTTAAATAGCAAGGTAATAATAATTGTTTCAATTCCATTTAAGAGTTACGGAAATTCCCAGCAAACCAAACTTTCCGAATTCCTACAAGTCGAAAGATTTTCGAAAGCAATACAACAACAAAAACTAAAGCTTTTTATGTGGCGATTAGTCGAAACTAAATCGAAAAGAATTCGGAAAACAATTTCGCAACAATGTCACGACGAAGCCGGTAACAAATTTTCTTAACGAAGTAGGCCAGAAATCGGAACACTTGTCTAACTTACATCGTGTGTCAAAGTGAAGTGCGCAAGTGCATTATTGTGAAATTGAAGTTTGTTGTATTTTTGTGAGTATTTTTTAAAAGTGTGTTTTTTAAATAACAAGGTAATAATAATTGTTTCAATTCCATTTAGGAGTTACGGAAATTCGTATATTTTTCCCGAATTCGCAATAGAATTCTGAACAAATTCGGAAAGAAAAATATATGAAGGGGTTGACACGACATCGTTAAAGAATTCTTTTCGAAATCGTTACGAAATTTAGTAAAGTAAATGGCGTGAAGCTTTTATTAGGGGTAAAAAGCTTTGCTAAATCATTACTAAATTTCGTAACGATTTCGAAAAGAATTTCTTTAACGATGTCGTGTCAACCTCTTCATATATTTTTCTTTCCGAATTTGTTCAGAATTCTATTGCGAATTCGGGAAAAATATACGAATTTCCGTAACGAATTCGTTAAGTTATCTTAAAGATTGGTTTGCTGGGTCATCACGGCGGGGTAGAGTTAGTGCTTTCTCATATACGACAGAGATTTTGGATGATTAAGGGTAGGCAAACGATTAAACGTATTATAAGTAGATGCCTAATATGTAAACGCTTACGAGGAAAATCTGCGACCGAAGCATTTGCTCCATTACCAAAGGAAAGGATTAATTTTGCGAAACCATTTCAGACCACCGGAATCGACTTTGCGGGTCCTCTTTACGTCTCAAAAAATGAAAGCAGAAATAAGGTATATATTTTGCTTCTCACCTGTGCCGTTACTCGAGCAGTTCATTTGGAGCTGGTGCCAAATATGTCCACGGAGACCTTCATTCAGGCGTTGCGCCGTTTCATAGCCCGAAGAGGAGTTCCCAGCATCATCTATTCCGATAATGCAAAGAGCTTTCGTAGAGCTAACATCGAGCTTAGAGAGTTGGAGAAATTTGTTAATACGAAGGATTCATATTCCTTTATGACATCGCAGGGCATTGAGTGGAGATTTATCATTGAACGAGCGGCATGGTGGGGAGGTTGGTGGGAACGGCTTATAAAAACTGTTAAGGATGCTCTAAAGTTAACCATTGGTAAAAGGATCCTAAATTATGATCAACTTCATACCTTACTTACCGAGGTCGAAGCTACTATAAATTCCAGACCGATTACATATATTTCCGATGACCCCTCTGGATTGCAGGCTTTAACACCGTCTCACTTCCTTCTTGGTGATTCGACTCATCTTCCAACCGTAGGTAAATTTCCAATTAATTCAATTAATAATAACGATTTAGTGGAGATGTGGAAGAGACGTCAACAACTTGCAGCGGTATTTCGAAAGCGTTGGGTCACGGAATATCTTCAACAACTCCGATCGGCACACCATTCCCCGAGGATGTTTTCAAGAAGCGTCAAGGCTGGTGATGTAGTTTTAATTCATGATCAGGCAGTTCCTCGATTATTCTGGAAGATGGGAGTTATCGAAGGGCTTTATCCTGGTCGAGATGGAAAAACGCGTGCATGCGAAGTTAGAACATCGACTGGCATACTGCGACGACCAATCCAATTACTTTACCCGTTGGAGGTGCAATAAGGGTTGTTAAGGCGGGGCGGAGGATGTTAAAAATAATATATGGCAACCCATAACCCATACCAGTAATCCTTTGTAATTTAGAAGTTATTGTATTTTACTTATGAAAGATCTATCGGTAAATCTGAATTTGAAGATCAGTTGAAATCGAACCGTGAACCGAGAAGATCGAACTTCGCTCTTATTTTCAATAAATACTCTTACATCTAAATTCTATTGTTTTACTCGAATATCCCTGGGATCTATTCTTTGTACCAACTTTTTGTTTCAGGAGTAGAGATTCTAGTCCAATGGAACGCAGCTAATTGTAACTTCAAATGATAGCAGCTTTTTTAACTAGGCGGAGCATATACGGGCTCGAGCCACTGACACAGGGAGACTACACAAGGAGTTAAAACTCTTATGGGGAAAATAACCGGAAATGGATGGGTAGCAGAAACTAAACTTCCAATACATTTTTAGCCACAGATTTCGCCTAAAGCTGACGTGCCCCACATGAAGTAAGCTGAATTTTACCCGAAAATGGAGCAATGTAAAAAATTCATTGGAAATTAATTAAAATTCATTGAAAAATCCATAAATTGATCAAATACGAAAAATCGCATCGATATAAATCTAATTTAGAAGCTGATTTTTCAAGTTAGGCGTAAACATAAAATATCTTAATAGTTAACGAACTTTTCCATCAACCGGATGAATATAATCCGTCATTTTTTTCGGGTACTTGTGACTGTGGCGCCCTCATTAATCAAACGAAAATTGACAACACGGAGTTGGTACTCCTTGTGTAGTGTCCCTCCACTGACATAATAGTAAGATATGTATGGGCTGTTTCACACGAGCCGACGGCCAACCAACAGAAATCGGCTGTTATCGTTCATTCCCTTTTGAAACTCGACGAAAAGTCGCATGGGTTTTCACACGGGCCAATTTTTCAAACCAACTCTACGTCAAAACGCTTTGTTTTGTCTTTTGTTGTTTTGTCTTTTCTCTTTCTTTTCTTTTTCCCAAAGGGCTGTTTCACACGAGCTGACGGCCAACCAACAGAAATCGGCTGTTATCGTTCATTCCCTTTTGAAACTCGACGAAAAGTCGCATGGGTTTTCACACGGGCCAATTTTTCCAACCAACTCTACGTCAAAACGCTTTGTTTTGTCTTTTGTTGTTTTGTCTTTTCTCTTTCTTTTCTTTTTCCCAAAGGAATAAAAAACAACAACAACCACACAGCTGTCAAAAAGTCGTATCGAAAATCGTGTGAGAAAGTTGAATGGAAAAATCTTTCCTCCCCATCGTCCTCTCGCACCCTCTTCTATACAAATGACGTTTTCATACGATTTCTGTTGGTTGGCCGTCGGCTCGTGTGAAACAGCCCTATGTATAATAATATATGTCAGTGGCTCCAGCTCTTGAGATTTTCTAGCTTTCGAACACTCATGGCATGGCAACGTTGTACATATAGGGTGTGTTTCTTTAGGCCCATTTTACACGACGAAACACGAAACAGAAAGTTTCGCTCAGTTTGATGGCGAGACGTGAGAGAGGGCTTGAGAGAACACGTGTCCCCCCAAGCCCTTTCTCACCTCTCCCCATCAAACTAAGCGAAACTTTTTGTTTCGTGTTTCATCGTGTAAAATGGGCCTTACTCATTCCATAGAAGCAATAGAATAAAAAGAATACTTGATGGAATATTCGGAATAGAATGAATAAATAAACGCACCGGGAATGACAGTAAACAAACTGAAGAAAAATTGTTATTTATGCAAAAGAGTTGTGTATTTTAAAAATATCGTAGGACCTATATATAAAACTACAATAAGATGAGACATTATGTGACCATTTAAAATTAATATTATCGATATCCGAAATTATTATTATTAGAAATACTTTTAAAAATTATAACAAATAAATAATTACCAAGGTCCATGGTTACCGCTTTCTTGCCAAATGACACAATTATGATAGTAGTATATTTATATTATATTAGTAAGGTTAATTCCCTTTTTTCTTAAAGTGTTCCACCTCAGGAGGTAGTTTAAAAAGAATACATTCCGAATATTCCGAATGAATAAAGAAACGCTTCATCTGTCAATTCGAAACTCGGGAATGAATAAAGAAACGCATTTTCGGTCTATTCCTTCTACGGAATGAATAAAGAAACACACCCATAATGTACATATATAATTATTCTATACCCTTCATGAACTTCGTTTTTTCTTTCATTTGTTCTGTTCTTTTTTCAGCAATGGTAGTCGGCATTTCCTGTTGGGGCAAGTGTTTGTTTGTAAATTAAGATTAAAAACTACCAAATGTATAAAGCTTACTATTGGCTTCTTTCTTTTCTTTTTCGTTTTCCATATTCTATACTCAAGTCTCTACCTAGGAATAACTTTTTTTTAGGGTAATATTCCACAAAATAGTAACTCATTCGACACAATCATTTTTTTACGGCAATGGCAATCATTGCCGTGGCCTCTGTCGATAGTTTGCCCGTGGAGACCCTGGATTAGTTGATTCTTTATGTTTTGTGTGTTGCACACCTGCTGGAGAAAGAACTGTCACATTTTTTAGTTCCAATTCAACTTATCAAAGGCCATTCGATAAAAGTTGTATTAATTCCACCATGAAGATGGCCGACGGTTCTACGATTTTGAGAAGAAATAGGCCAGGAACAAAGGCGAAGGTATACATGAAACCATAGTAGAAATTTTGTTTGACATTAGTAGCTATTATGTTATTTCACATTCACACAATTGGTCGTGGCTCTTGGATAATTCGATGGATGGGCTTGGCTGTCATTAATGACGCTGTCAGCTATTATAGATCAATCTTGTTTTTGTAAATTAAGATTTTCCTAACAATGTTATTTGTTTTTAGGATTTCTGCCGTTGGCCAGATGAGCCCCTTGAAGAAATGGATAGCACCTTGGCCGTGCAACAATACATACAACAACTAATTAAAAGGGACCCTTCTAATGTTGAGCTTATTTTGACAATGCCTGAAGCACAAGATGAAGGAGTTTGGAAATATGAACATCTGCGGTGAGTCAATAAAATCTGTAGATTTCTTTTCGGTATAATCTGGATATTCTTTGATGAATTTTTGACAATTGTCTAACATATTTATTTATTAAAATATAATTTGTGTTCCGTCCGATTTGGGTGGTTAAGCAAACAACAAAATAATTTCTTTTAATACCTAAAGATGTAATTCAATACTCATGGGGTTATCGAAATAATCGTCTTGTTTTGTTGCTTATTTTTATTCAAAGTTCAAATATTTCCCTTATTACAGCATTATATGACTTCGAAACTAAAAATGGCCATATAAGAATTTAATCAGGAGTTGTGAAAATTATTACATCGTCGCTTAAGAACTGATACCGCTTTGAAACATTTTGCTATTTTGACACGAGTTTAAAACAGTTTGGTCGGTTTTAAACAAAAATATAAAGGAGGTGGGTCACAGCCCATACAAAATTACCCCAGGCCCGGCGCAAAAGAAAAGTATCTCAGATTATCGGCTATAATAAGTATTGAATTTTTGTATAGTTGTTATATCCCGTAACTGTGGCTAAGGTGTTAATAATGCTATTTCTTCTTATTCGGGCGAAATGACTAATTAACCCTGTATTTTTGTAACGCCATCACATATCTTCATGAATAAGGTATCAGTGTACCCACCATACTCCCACCTATCTAAAATTGTAAAAACGACGGTACCACAGTACCAACTTCCAGAGTTATGAGTCGTCAAAGTCAAAATTTTGTTTTTTTTTAACAAAAATTTCACTTTCAACCACCTTTTTCTCCAAAATATTCATAGTCAACTAATGTTTTTTTTCCCAGAATCAGAAAGCTTGGAGTGTTTCCTATGAATAATGTCCAGACAATTTTTATGCTACGGCCTTTACTTTCGAAGATATAAGCAATTTTAATACTAAAATTGGCGCTATTTCGTACTTTTTTAGCACTCTTTTCTCCTAAGCTTATGTCGAAAAAAACCAAGTGACAATTTTCAGGTCAAAGTTGCCTGCAATTTCCCCAAATAAGGCCAGTTTTAGCATTTAAATTGTTTATAACTTCGAAAGTAAAGGCCGTAGCTTAAAAATTGTCTGGACATTATTCATAGGAAACACTCCAAGCTTTCTGATTCTGGGAAAAAAACATTAGTTGACTATGAATATTTTGGAGAAAAAGGTGGTTGAAAGTGAAATTTTTGTTAAAAAAAACAAAATTTTGACTTTGACGACTCATATATCTGGAAGTTGGTACTGTGGTACCGTAGTATTTACAATTTTAGATAGGTGGGAGTATTCTGCGTACACTGATACCTTATTCATGAAGATATGTGCTGGCGTTACAAAAATACAGGGTTAATTAGTCATTTCGCCCGAATAAGAAGAAATAGCATTATTAACACCTTAGCCACAGTTACGGGATATAACAACTATACAGAAATTCAATACTTTTTATAGCCGATAATCTGAGATACTTTTCTTTTGCGCCGGGCCTGGGGCAATTTTGACCCACCTCCTTTCCACAAATATCAAAAAAACCACTAGTATCGAAAATTGTTGATTTTGCTCGTACATTGAAACTTACTTCACTTAATGCTCCTTTAATCCCTCAGGGGACATAGGGCGGAAACGGTTGCCCGCGAATTATGTGTTGTGTGACAGCTCTCAGCTCTGACCAGGATCTCTCAGTTGTTGGGGCTTCTGCTAGTAAGGCTCTCCTCCACGTTGTTTTAGGTCTTCTGACACGACGGGATCCTTGCGGATTCCAGTGAAGGGCCTGGACTAGATTTTCGTTTTCGCGTCTTAAGGTGTGGCCAACCCAATTCTATTTCCTTTGCCTCATTTGGTCGTCTACCCTTTAATAGCCGGCACGGCGCCATAGCTCTTCTTTTGAAATTCTATTTTGCCAGCGGATTTTTAGGATATGACGTAGGCATCTTTCGATGAAAACTTGTAGGCGCTCTGTGATGAATTGGGTGACTTTCCATATTTCGCAACCAAACAAAAGAACTGCGTTAACGTTGGAGTTGAACAGCCGCAATTTGGTATTAGTTGTTGAGATCTCAGTTGATCTCCATATGGGGAACAGGCATACATAAACGATTCGTGCTTTATTTGAGTTATTCGTTTTCAAAAGTTGTCTTATCCCTTGAATTAAATATTAAGATATCAATGTTCTTTTGATTTAATTCACAAAGTAAAGCAGTAAAGTTGGTAGTTTTTAGTTGCCAAAACCTGTAAATCATAAGTAAAAGATAAGAGAGTTGTAATAGAAAATAATTTGGATAAGACAAGTAATGTAACGTCATTACGTATAATAATAGTCGATTGTTTATGTCTTAGGGTATTAAGTAACTAAGACGTTCCTGGGTTTTTATTGCAGGAATCGGTCAATGGGACATTCAAGAAGAAAAAAACGCAGAGTGCTATTAAATTAGAGGGTGGATATTGGAGATAGGGGTCAAAATGGACTCTTTTTGGTTTTTGCAATATGTATATCTCGCAAACGAAGCATAGAATTGTATAGAATTAAATTTCCCATGGAAATGGCTTATTTAAAAAATGTGGAAAAAAATTGTATGTCAAAAATTCGATGTTTTTTTTGCTTCTTTGCCTTTATCTTTTTTGGGGTCTGATATAGGTATATGTATTGCTTTATGAAAAAATGTAGATAAAATTTCCTATTTCTTTTAAAATGCTGGGTCACAATTCTTGGTTAAATATTGACTGAAATATAGCCACTAGAACATGCCTTTTTTTATTTTTACCTCAAAAGAGAGACTTAAATCTAAAATGGCTAAAAAGTGAAAAAGTGGACCACAGCGGAATCAGTCCCAAGGAATTTATAAGAAAACTTTCGGAATCACAAAAAAACATGGCCACCGGAGATATCGCGTTTTTCCCGAGTTTTTATTGTATCTCGGTTTCTATAGGTCATACAATCCTGTGTGAGGGCTCAAAATGTTGACAGATTTCTTTAATAAAAATCCGTGAACGTCTTAGTTCCTTCCTATATGACATCATAATCATTAGCCTAATAAGACAAGTTTTGAAATGTCAATACAGGTCCTATCCGATAAGACGAGTTATGAAAATTCTTACTATAGCTGGACATAAAAAAAAAACAAAAATTGACTTTAAAACCTTTATTAAAAAAGCCCGTGCTAATTCGGTAACAGGGAATCCAAATCCAATATTGTATTCAGTACAAAAAAAAGGTACGCTTAACTTCTTTGTTTGAAAATATCTCATTATATAGTTTAAATAATTTTGTTACATTCAAATCACTGCTTAGGTGTGTAGTTTTTGAGCGGCAGTAGTTCTATCAATCGTCTCACATTGGTATGCAGAGTCATTAAGGATAAATCAAAACTCGCCTTATGTTATTTTTATGGATATGGCGAGTTTTGAATTGACAATATGAGAGGATAACGCTAGTTTTGAAACGGATGCTACTTTTTGCCGTGCTATAACTTCGACATTAGGCAAGTTTCAATAAACAGATTTGAAAGACTCACAAAGTGTACCATAAACAACGATTTACCATTATCAACTCAGCTTGTGTCATAGGATGGATAAGACGAGTTTTGAAACGGAATGACTTATTTATTCTGGAACTAACGTCTTCTTCTGCCTCGCCAATTTCGGTAAAAATACTACCGAGGTAGCAGAATTTATCTACTAGTTCCACGTAACGGTTATTCAGCGCTGTCCGTTCAATGGTGTTTGCAGTAATCCACATTTCTTTGGTTTTAGTCAGATTTAGCCTTAAGCTTGCTGGACTACTTTCTGTTGCCAAATGCTTAACATGTTTTTGAGGTCCTAGTGCCCTGGACCAGCAAACAGATACTATCCGCGTAGTCGAAATCCTTAAGGCGGTCTAGCAAACCCCATTGTATTCCGCCTGTTCTACTATCTACGCCGACAAGGATGTCGTTTATAACTTTACAGGGTGGCGATTCTTCTGGAAATTCTGGAATGTCAAATTAGTTTGAAAATCATTAATGTTCTCAGAATAAAATTTCAAGTTTTACGAAAATAATACAATATGGCAATATATGTATATATTTTATGCTGCCATCTATGGAAGTTAATTGAGCAAACGGTAATTTGTTCTACGAATCTAGGATAAATTCAAAAACTCACACTGCAGGAATCAACTACAGACAACAAGATGTATATATGAAGAACACAAGTAATTTATTAACAGCAGCTAATGTTAATGTGAGAATAGGTACTGGTCGCTCTGAAAAAATTAAAATCTGTGAAAGACATCGACATTCTCCATCTTCGTAGTTGCAGTTACATGTTTAAAAGAGATCAAGAGATCATCAAACTACAGGAACGTTCACCACTTAAGTACAAACTAACCAAAGCTGTGACATGTTTTGATCCGAGCATTGCTTTGAATCAGGTTGTCGCTGATAAAAGGTTACAAAATCTGTTAACTGTGCTTGTTGAAAAAAGTAGATTCAACAGTTCAGGTCCTGATGCTGCAGCTAGATTTTAAATGTATATGTGCCCTTTCTGGAGTTCAAAAATCATTTAAGAGTTTTCAACGAAAGATCAACGGGTTGACCACTTTTGACATCAAATTTTTCAAATTTTATCAATATTGCAGATTGTTTCCTTCCTTTCTTATGGAAATGCACGAGGTTTTTCTGTGAACAAGGAGGAAAACATGAAAGAAGAAACCATAACTGCAAGAAGAACAGTTTTAGTTTTAAAAAAGCATTTTATTTATTTCCTTACTATCTATCTTAATATAAATTTAACTAATGTTTAAAGTTAATTATTCTAGCCTATTGTAATCTATCTAACTTACTGGCCCTCAGCAGGCACTCTAAATTAATCTATGTCTTAAATTTAACTTATGCCTTTCAGCTAAGACTTATCTGATATTTAATTTAATTTATAAAAAATAAGAAGATCGGTATAATGTAAACTCTAAGAAAAATTTCAAAAAAAAAATTTAGATACAATCTACGACGCTGTGACAATTCTTGGAGGTATGAAAAATATCAAGATATGTAAAGACATGATCCTTGCGATTCGAAATGCTCATTAGCATTACGTAGAGGCAATGGAGAACTGTTGGCAGGTGCAAAAAAACGAAGAATCAGTATTGGCGAAAAAAAAGCAGCACTGTAAATTAGAGAAATCGAAGCAAAGAAGTCAAGAAGAAGCAGAGTTCAACACGCAAAATTGGAATTTGGTATTTGAGACGTTCTTATATGAAACTAGTGGGATGTTGTGCCTAGAGACTAGCCACTAATTACGCTTTTCCATGGTATTCTTTCTGTTGAATAACACCAGACTGGATGGTATGTTCTCCTGAGTATCATTATTAATTATTATAATTTAGTGTAAGATTCAAAACATGTTCCAACGAAGTAACAAAAAAAATTGTATTTCACCATTGCGCGGCCGAGGATTGAATTTGGCTCCCGGTATAGGATTCCAGCGCCTTAGCTCTAGGTTACCGATACAAATCATGTTCCACCGGAGTTAAAAACAAATTATATTTCACCATTGCGCGGCGAGGATTGAAGTTGGTTCCGCGGGATAGGATTCCAGCGCTTTAGCTCTAGGCTACCGATTCAAAACGTGCTCCACCCAAGTAAAAAAATTATATTTCACCATTGCGCGGCCGAGGATTGAAGTTGGTTCGCCGGGATAGGATTCCAGCGCTTTAGCTCTAGGCTACCGATATATGTACTTTATTAGAAATTTCTGTTTTGTCATTAAATATACTTCCGGTTGGAATTTCCAGACCATTTTATCAGTTTTAGGTCTCTTGATCAAGAGCTACAATTTGAGATATGGCCCAAGTCTGTAGTGACAGTACTTTCAGAGATGAAAGAAGGTCACAGACGGACAGAGCCTCTGTATAAGCTTTTTTTGAAAAAGCTAAAAATTTGGAACCTTTACAAATTTTCGATTTGTTAACAAGAGTAAAGGACAGAGTACTCGGCAACGATTCCACTTTTGCCAAAAAAAAAGTATAATCGAAAAAATATATATTTTATATTTCTAAATATCTCAGCACCAATCAAAGTAAGAGCGAGTACATGCCTTCTGGTGAATTATCTGGTATATGCTTTATAAAAACTCACAGTGCAAATTTTTTTATATAATCTTCAAAGATCCAGTAAATCAAAGGAAAATCGTTGTGAGTATTCGCCAAAGTGATGCCAAAATCAAATACAAACAAGTTTTGACGTGTAGATAAAATAAGGATTATCTATTTAAAGTATTTTGTGCTAACAAAGTGAAAGTGGTGGCACCCGATTTGTCACTTCTGTCAAGACCCGAGAAAAGTCACTGCAGACGAACACCTAGCAGACCTGTTAGCAAGTCCTAATCCCACCTCCCCGCGGTGCCCCCTGGGGTACTTCTTCGGAAGGAGCTAACGGGAGACGGGCGAATGGCGAGCTCTCTGCGCCACAAAACAGAGTTTTAAGTCGGTTGGGCTGAGGGTTAGCAACCCGCTCCCATAAAAAACACCATTGCTACGAATCGGCAAACAATTGGCCCTATTCTGATTCTCACTTTCACGGCGAGTGACAATCCAAGACACATTTTCAAATAAAAAGTGTAATGTAAAATTGTGTCTTGGGTAGTCACTCGCCGTGAAAGTGAGAATCAGAATAGGGCCCAATGCCTCGGAACCGGATGGACAACACGACGACGACCTTTGCTTTTCGAACAAGGACATGAATCGGATCATGGAATGTGAGAACACTGCTTGCTGAGGGACGGCTGGATGAAGTCCTCAACGAGATGAACCGATATAAAATCAAGATCATGGGACTTAGCGAGACCAGATGGCCCGATGCGGGGGAACATATCTGCCCAAACGGTGAGTCCTTCTTATATTCTGGTAGAAACGAAACTGAAAGCCGTAGGAGTGGCGTTGGCGTAATATTCACCAAAGAAGCCAGGTCCAGCCTCATTAGCTGGTCACCAGTTTCTGAGAGGATTATTACCGTGCGCCTGCGTACCAGACTAAGAAGTACTACAACTGAAGAGGCAGAAGATGACATCAAGGACGAGTTCTATATACGACTGAATGAGGTTTTTCGCTCTATTCCAAGGGGAGACATCATTGTTTTAATGGGTGACTTAAAAGCACAGATCGGCCGTGACAACACCGGCCTTGAACACACAATTGGAAACCAAGGCCTAAGCCAAGTTACCAATAACAATGGTGAGCTTTTCGTTGACTTTTGTAGCTCCCACCAACTCATGGTAGGTGGAACTTACTTTTGTCACAAGAAGATACACAAAGTGACCTGGGTATCGCCCGATGGTAGAACGAGAAATCAGATAGATCACGTGGCCGTCAGCCGCAGATGTTCAGGGGAGCGGATACTGGAAGCGACCACCATTTGGTTGTAGCAACTATTCGCCTTAAAATCGCCGCAATCAGAAACATTCAACAAACTGCTAGAACCCGTAGACGGTTTAACGTAGACCTCCTGCGGGAAAGCGTTAAAAAGCGGGAATTTGCTGGAAACCTACAAGACCTATTAAACCAGCAAATCGTTTCTGAAGACACAAATATTGAAGAATTGTGGAGTACGACGAAGGGCGCGATATTGACGGCTGCGGAAATGAGCATCGGTTATGTCCAAAGAAAAACCAGCAACACTGGATCTCGGACACAACCTGGCAAAAAATAGAAAGCAGAAAGGCCCTCAAAAATAACGTAAACTCTACAAACGACCCGGAAAGACGTCACCAATTAGAACGGGAATACTCCCAATTACATCGGGAGGTTAAGAGAAGTGTCCGGCGTGATAAAAGGCAGCAGATCTGTTTACTATCTACTGTGGGTAAAATTTTGTCCCATATATTACTATCTAGGATAAGTGAGGCAGTTGATCAAACGCTTAGGAGGCAGCAGGCCGGACTCAGGAAGGGCCGCTCCTGTATTGATCAAATTAACACCTTGAGAATAATAATGGAGCAGTCTACTGAATTCCGATCCCCCCTTTACCTTGCTTTCGTAGACTATGAGAAAGCGTTCGACTCGGTTAATAGGAGCTTCATTTGGCAGGCACTACGGCGACGTGGACTGCCTGATAAAATAATAGAATTGATAAAAGCCCTATATAACAATTCCAAATGCAGAGTTCTCCATAATGGAAAATTATCCGACAGCTTTGAGGTGAGCTCAGGAGTACTACAAGGATGCCTACTTTCGCCATTACTATTTCTTATAGTAATAAATGACATCCTTGACGGCGCTCTAGATAATAGAACAGGCGGCATACAATGGGGTTTGTTAGACCGCCTTAAGGATCTCGACTACGCCGATGATATCTGTTTGCTGGCCCACAGACACCAGGACCTCAAAAACATGTTAAACAATTTGGCAACAGAAAGTAGTCCTGATATCGATATCGCGCGAACTATAAAAGATATCGACTTAGTTGACGTGCCGTTCGAAGAGTATTAACCAAAATGTGATCTGAAAAGATTTTCATAAAATTCGTTCCAACCGTTTTTTTGTTTAAGCGGCGAAAGTGATTTTTGTACCTGCACGATATCGACCGAACCACGAAAGATATTGACTTACTTGAGGTGCCGTTCGAAGCGTATTAGCGACAATATAATCTGAAAAGATTTTTATAAAATTCGGTCCAGCGGTTTTTGGTTTAAATGACTTAAGTGATTTTTGTACCTGCACGATACCGCGCGAACTAAAAACTATATCGACTTCATTGAGGTGCCGAAAAACATTAATACATCAATTTTATATACATTTTCGTCATCCTAATCTTGTAAGTGCGCACATTTAGTTTGATATTTTAGCGAAAATATTGATAAACAATTGTGACAAATTCTCGGTATTATAGATATATTCTATATTGCCTATTGTTCATTTATTATTAAAATATCCAATCATATATTCAACATCCATCATACTGGGAAGTTGATCGTGTGGACCGAAAGGGTCGAACCCACATCCCAACTAGTTTTAGTTTCCACCAGAAGAACAAATATAAAAAAATTATAACAATCGGAGGTGGTGAGGTCCAAACCGTTAGTTGGTTTGATATGGAATGACCCGGTTGTAATATACTTTTTTTTCATCTTCCAAACATTGTTTGCAGTATATATTTACCGGTTCAATATTTAACTGTTGATAAGGGGACTCTAAAACGGATAAATCCTGTAATTGCAAGTCCGAGACTGAATTCCTTCTGTCATACGTTTTCCCTGAAAATTGAGTTGACATGAAGCCTTTCCTCATTTTCATTAATTGAAGAGTTTACAAATAACAAGGAAGGTATTGAACCTATTTTTAATTTGTTTTTACCAAAACAATTACGATCGAATTGTTTTGAGTAGACGTACGATTTTTATTGTGGGCGGGGATTTAACTTTACAAGAATTTATGAAAAGCACTTGTCCCAGATTTTGGAAATCGAAAGAATTTCAGATTTGGCTGAGGACGTTTATGCGCTTTGCAACTTTGGGTGTTACAAACAACTCTCCAGGTTGTGCGACTTTGTGGCATTTTTTATAAAAATTGTGTCCAAAAATCTACACCCACAATACACCTACAACAAAAGCCAAAACACAACATTTTAAGCCAATAGCGAAAATTCAGCTAAAATAAAATAAAGAATAATTACCTAAATTCGTTTCTAAAATCAATCGAGTTAGTCAATACCGAAATACCAGAAAAAAAAGTCGTAACCAAAACCTCAACCAAGTACCTATTTTAAAAATATCGCAAATCCTCTCACCAAGAATTTGAAATCAATTGAAATACACGGAATGTTCTAAGAAATCGTTAAAATACAAAGCATCAGGGAAATCCTTCAATGTAGCGCTAGAGGCAAACGTTTGAAAGTTGACAATGTTGCGAGAAACATTCTGTTGTCAGTTCCTTTCCTTGCCCGCCTAAATTTCTAGCTTCCTTATCCACAAACTCACCGCATGTCTTGTGCTGCGGACCATGACCACGTTCGCCTCCTTGTGTAGCTGGAAATTCTAAGATGTTGCATGTTGCTAAGGTGGAGGCAATCTCAGAGGTCTGCCGATGCGAAAAGCGTTCGGGTTTTTTGTTCTAGCTGTCGCATCTTTATACGGAGTATTATGTTATCTCTGGTACCACCTCAATCACTGCACCACCACTTACCTGCATGTGAATATCCTCTCATCATCAAGGCGAACGAGAAGCATTTATACCGAAGTGAAAGATCCCTGATAACTAAAGTTCGGGGCAAGATCTATCGCCCGCTGCTATGCCATTAACGGTTCCTTAATACATCCTCCTAAACCAAACAATATAACCCCGAATCCAAAAACCAAACCGAGATTAACAATTCACTCCAAAAACTCCAAACAAAAATTAATGGGTTAATTGATACATTAAATTTTTTTTATTTTTTTTTATTTTTAATAAAAAAATTTATTGAGCTTCATAACAAATTACAGATATCTTCACAAATTATGTTTTTGCTGACTTTACAGTATGTCTGAGCTGTTACATTATTTCTACTACGTAGAGTGGAACCGTAGTTCCCATAATCAATTTTAAATTCAAGTTTACTAGTGCATCTATTTAGTCGGCGTAGTGTCTGCTCATTGACACCGCCACCTCGCTTTGCCTTTGTGGCTTACAAATAAGTTTATAAGAGGTAAAATAAATAAATGAAATAAAATAAAAATAACAATTCTAATCACAGTGGGAAACTTATGAAGTCTTTATGACTACATACTTATACTGATAAATTTATTTATCATTGCTTAGGTACTAATGGTCCATGGGATCTACATTATTATTATTGCTATGCTAGTTTATGCTAGTTTTCTTGCATATAAATAAAGTAAAAGTAGCCTTAATATTATAGAGATTTACAGTGTATCCTAAAACTAGTTTTATGTTTAGTAATATGAAGAAAACAAGATGCATTTTAAAAGTCAAATCAGTCATAAAATAGTACCACAACATCAATTTTGTTCGTCAGCTGGTACAACTGGTCAGCTTCTTACATGACATGTGTTCTGGGAGTAGAAAACTGGCATAAATTCATCTACTTCTACATCGGGTTGGAGGAGATTCTGGAAGTCTTGTCTGATCATTTGGAGCGGTGATAGGTACGTGGGCCCTACCTCCGGTTGGCCATGTACTAACTCTTGGATGAGTTCATTTGGAGGCGTACTGATGTTAGCAAGTCTTTTTTGCATGAGAATAGTGAGGTATTGCATGATTGGTGTAATCCTCGCTTTCCCGTACAAGAATTTGTTTGAATACCATTTGTTTACCTCTTTCATGTATAACGAAGTGCAATGCCTCAAAATTTTCCTTTCGAGAAGCTGTATTTCCTTTGCCGCCGTCTGTGAGCAAGTGCACCTAATTGGGAAGGCATATCCCATGATAGGCCTAAGCATTGTTTTATATGATAGGAGTTCGGTTTTAATGTGTGGAGTTCTCGAGTTGATGAGCGGTTTTAACGCTGCAACAGCTGCCCTGACTTTTTTTATTTTCATCCTTACGTGTGGGTTCTACTTCCATCTGTGGTGAAACAGTACTCCTAAATATGTGATGGTATCACTCGGTCCAATGCGATGCTCATTTATGCAAATGGATATTTGCTTTGATTCACTAGGGGCACGTCTATGACCCTTCATAGCTGGATTTCTGATGCATATTAGCTTACACTTATTTTGGTTGATATCAATGTTCCAATCACGATAATAGCTAGCGATGCGGTTCACCTGTAACTGTAGGGCTCCAGCAGCAACCATCGGCGATTCATTGGTTGCCCAGATTAGGGTATCATCTGCATATTGGATGCAAGAGGCACCGAAGATGTCTGTGTGCGGGAAGTCGCAGACGAAAATATTGAAAAGTTTGGGAATAGACCCCTGCGGGACTCCAGAATTTATTGAGAATTTCTCGGACGAGATTCCACCAAGCTGGATAGAAGCGGTTCGATTGATGAGGAAGCTATATATCATTTTGGAGATACGGAAGGGGCAGTCCAGGCTGTTGATCTTATAAATTAAACCTCTATGCCAAACTCTGTCAAAAGCTTTTTTTAGATCAAGCGCGCACATAACCGTACATTCTTTTATTCTTATTTTTTTTATAATGCTCTCCTGCAGATAAAGCAGCGCATGCTCTGTAGAGTGCTCTCTTTCAAATCCAAATTGGAACTTTGGAATAACCTCATTATCCGAAAAGAAATCCTCTAAGTTCCTTAAGATAATCCTTTCAAGCAGTTTTCTCACATTCGAAGGGAGGGATATTGGCCTGAGATCATCGGGTGTTTTGGCTTTCCCAGTTTTAGGGATGGGGACGATCTTTGCCTCCTTCCACGCCCTTGGAAAGTAGCAGTTGCACATGCAGTTATTGAGAATAATCGACAGATACTTGGATACAGTGCTCCTACTTTTTTTAGGAGGAAGTTTGAAAATTTGTCACTTCCCGCAGATCTCTTATTTTTGGAAGATCCAATGAGCATTTCAATTTCTGACGGGGTAGTAAAGTAATCTCTTCTGTCCACCGGGTTTTCCGCTCGGTTAAGCAATGAGAAGGTTAAGAGAGGAGCAGCCTCCAAATCAAACATGGACATTACTTCCTCTATGTGGGCTTCTAAGTTCTCGTTGCTGGATTTCCTATTGTTGTTAAGCGACCTGTCAAAGAAGTTTCGCAGTTCCAGCACTTTCTCAGAATTATCTGTAATTGTTGTTCCGTTAACCACCAGGGGCGAGGTGGGGATACCCGATTTCCTTGTACCAATTAATTTAGAGACTTCCTTGAAAGCTTGGGGCCCAGGTTTTATTTTTAATAACTCCCGTTTGTACCAAGTGTTTACATCATTCCTTGCGTTTTCGCGAATTAGTGTGTTGAGACATCTTATTCTGGCTCTTATTCTGGAAATGCCTTCAAGGCTTACACCCAGCTCATTCTTAACCTGAACAGTTTAAGTGTAAGAGTCGACAGGAATTTGTACCTCAGCATATTACGGGGCACCACGTGTGCATGTGAGTCGGCGCACTCCTGCAGGGATATGGTAAAGTCCTTGATATAGACCTCGATTTCTTCATTTGTTAAATTCCTGTCCGTGGGTACGTCAGCTAGATCTAGTTTAGATTTCAAGTCTCTATTGAAAGCATTCCAGGCTGTGTTCTTGAACGAAGTAGTGAACTGCTGTTCTGTTTGCTCGAGGACAGTAGAAAAATTGGTAAAAGTGAGCGAGACTCCAAAGTGGCCCGACGGGTAAGCGAAAGTCGAGCAGACGGCTAGATCTGAGCCTGGCAGGTTGGAGGACACTATGAAGAAATCCAGGAACGAAGCGCCCCTCGGGGAGGTCGGAGTGTCTGAAGCTATAATGTTCATCCTCAGGAAGGCAGAGTCGTGAAACCAGTTATGCAACCTTTTCCCGTTGGTATTGACTACGGCATCCCCCAAAATGGATGCCTAGCGTTGAAATCACCCCCAATGATGAATTTATCATAAGTAATTAATAAGGTCTCTAGCCTTTTGAGTTCATTCATTAGATTGTTGTCTGCGTTACATGGAATGTAGATCGCACCAAGAATTATCCTTTCCCTTGTACCCAATGTACAACAGACTAGACCGCATGAGAACGAATTGGATATGAATTCCACAACCGATCCCTTTAGGTTTTCGCCCAGAGCTACTGCAGTTCCTCTGCCAACGTCATTTCTAAACAAATTATATCCATCAAGTCTAGGTCGATTATGCGGACGGAGCCTTGTTTCTTGGATAAACGCCGCTTGAGGTTTTAACATCTTTAGTTCCTGCTCCAACGAGGTAACTCGATCATTACCCCGGAGAGAATTCACATTGATTGAGATGGCCCTTAGTTCTTCTCTTGCAGGTCACGGAGGAATTTTTTTTTTTTTTTTTTTATTTTATTTTATCGCCAAGCAAGGCACTTAAAACAAATGGATTACATTAGATACAAAAAATACGTAATAATTAACGTAAAAGGAATTGCAAGTAGGCATTCAATCGAAGTTGTTGTTTTAATTGGCAGTACATCGGCCAGAATTTTTCTAACTTCATCATTACAAATCCCACCGGAGCACCAAAGAGCCTGTGCGACTCGTTCATAAATTCTCCGAGGTAGTTCGCCTGGTTTCCGCTCGCGACTTGAGCATATGATTTCCCGGGTATACGAACTGCATATTCCATGTGTATCCTCCTGGACTCCCTGGCTTGACTTAGACGGTTCTTATTCATCTCTATTTTTTTAGGTACGCTTGGAAGTTCGGGCAGCCCCAAAATTCGCAGGGCGCTCGCCTTCACAGTTGGCACATTTCGGCTTCACGCCTTTATTAACGGCCTCCTCACGTTTGGGGCATTTATCTCTGCAATCACATCCGCACTAACGGAAAGCCTTAAATCGATCTCCGACAGCTGTGAAAATCAGCTGAGTGTTATCAACAAGTCCGTCGAATCAGTACAGCAACGAGTCTCCAAGGCAGAACAGCTGATAGCGGACTTCTCGACTGATGTGAAGCTCACAAACAACCTACTCGCTTCAACTAAGTCTGGCGTGGATGACCTGCATCGTCATCAGAGGTTGAGTGACGTAATTGTTCGAGGAATCTCCATTAAACCCGATGATAATCCACTCAAATTTATCAAAAGCATAGCTGCGAAAGTGGACCATCAAATGTCTCCCTACGTTGATGCTTTCCGACTGAAGCGGGGCAAAAGCAGTAGCAGGGACATTCCAATCGTCGTAAAATTATCCAGCGAGCGTGAAGCCAAGGCTTTCATGTCTGCGCTGAGAAAATCAAAAAAATATAAATTCCCTCTTAATGAACTGGAGGGCTTTACAGCCGACTCTCCTGTTCACATTAATGAGAGCCTATGCCACTAAACAACGAATTACTGCGAGCAGCCTTGGAATTACGCAAAATGGGGATTTTGGCTGCGGTCCGGGATGGCCTAGTACACATTAAACGCACTAGACATGACTGCCCGATTGTTGTGCGTGATCTATCCGAACTGGAGTGTCCATCCATCGAAACGTTGGAGTCGAGGAGTGTCAGCATTTGATCCTACTTAATATTATTATTATTATTTTCATTTTTAATATTTTCTAATTTTTTTTTTCTCCTCTCTTATATTTAATATTTGCAATTTCTTTTTTTTTATTTTCATTATTTTGCTTTGTTTTATTGTTTTTGTTATGCTTTGTTTTAATTTTATTTACATTTTATTTTATGTTTCCTTTTTTATGCTAGCTTTAAGTGTTTCGCCTAGTCTTCTTCTTCTATTTTTCTTCTTTCTTCCTAATTTTTCACCTTTTCTTTATTTTCTTTTTCCGTGTGTGTTTTGGCTTCTGTGGCTCTGTTGCTCATTTTTTAATGATGAACTCCCCTGATAGAGTGTACAATGAAGGAACGCTACTAAATATTCTTTGCTCCTCCTCCTCAGGGCTGAATATATGTACCTTCAATGCAAGAAGTTTGAGGAATAAAATAGATGAACTGAGATGCATTTTTGATAACACTAAATTGCATGTTATTGTAGTCAATGAGACGTGGCTTAAACCAGAAGTCCCAACTTCTTATGTCTCCTTGCCTACTTTTTCTTTGCATCGAAATGATCGCTTGGGTCGTACTGGGGGTGGTGTTGCTATTTATGTCACCACCTCTCTCTCCTCAAAAGTACAATTCGAATTTATCGCAGTAGAAATAAAATCATCCCTTGACAAATGTGTTATTATAAGTGTCTACTGTCCACCTAATGTGTTTACTCCTGATGTTGCTGGTAACTTTTTTGATCTTGTCTCTAGGCTTTCCCGTCATTACGATAATATAATTGCTGCTGGTGACTTTAATGTTGATTTACTGAAGGCTAATGAACGTGCGAATAAACTCAAGTACTTCTTGGGGTCATTGGATCTACGTATTCTAAATCAACTGCCCACATTTTTAAACTGCCGTAATCCAACGCTCCTTGATGTACTCACTGCTACCTCCACCAACTCAGTGTTAAAACATAACCAAATTTCTCCCCCCAGCTTCTTTGATCACGATATTCTCTTCCTTTTTTCGAAGCTCTTTTTCTTCGTTAAGAGTTGGACTATCATGCACTATAAGTTAAAATTGGAGTTTTTCAATTTTATGTACAAAAAACTCCACCGCAAAAAAGACAGTTTTTTTTGCCGCAAAAAAGACAAGTTTTTTTACTGCAAGTTTTTTATTTCATTATTTTTCGACTCTAAACTACTATTCTATATAAGTTTATATTCTTTTTAGAGAATAAATAGGTAATTTGGTCATACATTATATAAATGTATATTGAATCTAATATCTCACACTTTTATAGGAATAATTTGTTTTTGGTTGATCTATATGAAAAGTTGTTGAAGAGTTGCATGTTGTATTTTGAAGTGTTGGGTTTATTTAAATGGTTTAACGTTCGTGGTTTTTAGAGAATAAATAGGTAATTTGGTCATACATTATATAAATGATAATAAAAGTTGGTTTTTTGGCATGGCTTTTTCCAACTATAAAAAATTGTTTCATTTTTCAATTTACTTTTATTGTTCTCGAAAAATTTTGTTATTGCAGACTTCTAGAGTTAAATTAAAAAAAGCTATAGAAAATGGCCCTCGAATTTCGAGTCCTGGATGCGGCTATTTGCATTAATTTTAAATATTTTAACGTTCAGGCAATTTTGGTCATGTATTTTGAATCTAATGACACCAACTTTTATAGGAATAGTTGGTTTTTCATTATTGGTTGATAAAAGTTGAATTTACAAGCTTTGAAATGATTTTAAATATTTAAACGTTAGCTGCAGCGAGGCGCA
This sequence comes from Thereva unica, assembly GCA_949987705.1. NCBI lineage: Eukaryota > Metazoa > Arthropoda > Insecta > Diptera > Therevidae > Thereva > Thereva unica. Next base: position 129,331,715 of record OX465281.1, read on the forward strand.
CCGGGTCCTAGCTATCCAAAATACAGAAAATAAGCAGTTCATTGCGACACTGCATCTGTGTATGAAAATTCATATCTCGAAAAATGATATGTCAATGGATGGTTTTTATTGTCGCGATCAACATGTCAGATCCCTAATAGTTTCACATTTTGTTATTTGGAATCAAAATACCAAAAAATTGCCTTTTTCAAACTCCCTTACGGTATATTAAAATGCTTCACCTGATTACTACTATTGGCTTATGGGTGCAGCACAGGCGCCGGGTCCCAGCTAGTTTATATAATAAAAATTGATTCGAACAACCAGAAATTACTACAGCGCGAAAAGTTAGAAGTGGCCGCTCACCAAGTAAACATTCTACGTAAAAGATGAAATTGCACATAATCCGTGCTGTTGAGACGTCAATAACAACTTGTATGTATGTAGTACAGTAAATATTGAACAACAATATGTCTCAAATTCACAGGTATTTAACAAAGGAAAAGGCTCCGTTATTTAAAAAAATGTCTTCGCTGTTGACGGTCGTACGGTTAATTTATTTTATTTTAAAATTAGTAAAAAGAATATAAACTTTGATTGAATAGTAGTTTAGAGTCGAAAAATAATGAAATAAAAAACTTGCAGTACAAAAATTTGTCTTTTTTGCGGCAAAAAAACTTGTCTTTTTTGCGGTGGAGTTTTTTGTACATAAAATTGAAAAACTGCAATTTTAACTTATAGTGCATGATAGTCCAACTCTTAACGAAGAGAAAGAGCTTCGAAAAAATGTCCTACGAGGTCGAGAAGCTGTAGACGAAGGATTTTACGAAAACGCTTTTTTTTACATAAATCGAAATTTCACCCATATTTTGCAAAATTTCGAGCCAAAAAAAAAATAATGAGTTTTCAGATTGCCAAAAGCAACATTTTTACCAAATAAAAAGTTTCTAGGTCGCATCAATAAAAAGAAAAAAATAAAAGAAAAAGAAGCGATTTTTAGCGGTTTTTAGCATTTTTCTCCATGTATAAGACACTAACCAATATTTTGTACCACATCAATTGAAAGATAATTTTAATACCTATAACTTTATAATTTAACTTTTTCGGATCCGAGCTCAACTTTTTGTTTTATTGGCGAAAAACCGGTTTTTTGACTTTTGCGAATTTTTTAGGTTAAGTTCGCCAATGCAGTTCCGTAAAAAAAAAACGCTATCATTCTTCAAATTAAGTGTTCTACACGCCCATATTTTTTTTTCCTGCCTTCAATTGTCTGGAGAATTTCCGTAGATTGATTGGACTAATAGGCCAAGGCTCGGATTCTAGTCAGTTCCCTACTATCTACTCCCGGAGCAAGTTTAACTATGAAGTTTCCCAGATTAATATCTCTCAGGTGGGGTCTTTTTCACCTTAATGGTTTAACCCAACTAATTTTTAGATTCTCATTAGCTATCATGAGTTCGTTAAGTACCTCTTCAGGGAGGATACTGCTCGTTAGACCCTTTATAACGAAAGTCTCCCCCTTTTCTTGTTTAGTGGTGAAGGAAAAGGCCTCGGAGGCTCTGACCCCCTCCATTATAGCATTATGCAGCTGTTTATCGTCTACAAAGATCTTGCATTTCCCAAAATTAATCCTCACGACTTTGAAGTTAGTCTTTTTTTAGTGACCTGCACAATTCGTAAATAGTAGAGGGCTTGGCTCCCGTTAAAAAAATAGGACACCAGTTTATTTTCGGCTTCGTATTCGTTTCTCCTTTTCCCCCATTAGAGTTAACATTGGCCTTCACATGTTGGTCGGACGATGGCTCAGCCAGTAGGCTAAAGCTATTTTCATCTATAAAATGTGAAATATTAGTACAACCAACCTACAAAGGCTCCCAGAAAGCTTATGCTTTAGGAGGTGTAATGTGATGACAGAACAAAAAACCGAAAATATGTTCAATTGGATTGATAACAACGTAAAAAAAATTATAAAGTAATATTGAAAACTCTTGTCAAACGCAAAAACACAAAAACAATAGGTAATAATAATATACATACTAGAAACTCAAGATATATTGCAAATGAAAAAAAGAAAGTTAAAAAAAAGTTAATATTAATTAAAAGTGATGAAGTATTGGCTTTCATTCATTGATCCTCCTTTGGTTTGTAATGGTTGCTTATTCCCCTAACGTCCTAATTTCATCCGCCTGTCAAGAGCCAGTATACCAGGAAAGAGTAAAAAGTTTTTGTTTTAACTTCGTTTTGAGAAGGTACTCATCTGCTATACAAATACGGGGCTGTGGTCATCACACGCTGTTCAAATCATCTGTTCTCCGATATCCGAGGTTACTACCCTATAACAACCTACGAATACCTTATTTTTGTTGTGTTGCTGGAACGTTTATCGCTCCAATAAATCGATACTACATCCTATTGATTGCTGTGCCTATGGCCTCTTCACAAGGCTGGTGCCTCACAAGGCTGGTTTGGCATATTCCACCACGTTAGTTCAGCTGCTTCCTTCTTCCCCTAAGTATTTTTTCTTGGGTTTCTTTGCGCGTGCTGAATCAAGATATGCTCCTGGCTGGTAATTACCGAACTCAAAAATAATTTCCGTTTTCGTTTTTTTTTTTAAATTCTGGTTATTCGTACCGCCAAATATACTTTTCGAATTTTAAAGCAAACCGCGGTCGATATTTACTTATGGAAACAACCGTACACATTGACTACACAAAACATGGCTTGCGTACCTGTTCAAAAAAACCAGGGATCGTAAATAACTGTTATATTTGTATTTTTGACTTAAAAAATCAAATAGTAAATGTTGTCTGATTTGCATAAAATTTATACTGGACACTCAGAATAGCGAGTTCTACGCGGTGGTGGGGTTACTTTTAAATTGTAGATTTTTATTATAAAAGTCAAGTTTAATAGTTAAAATTAATTTTAAATTTTTAAATAAAAAATAACAGTTATATTTAACTAAAAAAGTTTTAGGTCATTAAAAACACTTATTTTTGTTTTTTATTTGAAAAGTCTTTCAAAACTGTTATGAGATGACTTTTATTTTTAAAATCAACAATAACTGTTAAAAAAGACTTTTATTTTTTTCTGTCTTGCATAAAAGTCTTTTTAAGATTTTTATTTTTCCAGTTTTTCTATAAAAGTCTTTGAAGACTTTTATTTTTAAAATATAAAAATAAAAGTCTTTTGCGGAAACAGATAAATAGTCCATTCAAAACGTTAAGAAAATCGAACCCTAAAGGTCTTTGGGGTCGCTGATCACGAAAATCGGGGTCCTGCGGTCCTAAAACATGGGCGTCACCCTTAAAAATGCAAAAAAAACACCCCTTTTTGGGGGGTTTTCGCGATTATTTCGATAATAATGAAAACCAATGCAATGAAATACTCTTTTTTAATATTTATTTGCGAAGGTGGTTGATTTGTCCAGTGTTGGGCAAAATTTAATCTGATTGATGATTAGTGATTGCGACTAAAAGCTGTAGTCTGTAATCATGATTAGAGATTGATATATTTAATCAGGGAAGTAATCAGTTTAGGTGATTGATGATTGATCAATTTCAACCGCAATCATGATTAAATGATTAAAATTTTAGATTAAAAATGAATTTTTTTGGAGATGTTAAGTTTTAACGTTGGATTTCTATTCTTTAATGTTTTATTTGAATATTTTATTTTGTGAATCCGTCAGTTAAGAGTTTTGTGGTCAAAAATTTGTGAAGTGGGAATAATTTTGGCAATTGTGCTCCGATTGCACTGAAAATCGGCCCAGAATTCTTACATTTAAGTACTGTAATTTTAAAATTATCTTTTATATTTTATTAGTTCATTTTAAAAAGCATGTTTGTAGTTTTTGATGTGAAAACTTTTTAGGCACGTTGGGCAATTTTCCGTCACGGTCATTTTTTATGCGTACCGTGGGGAAAATTTTCCTTTGGGGATTTCAGTTTTTATTGTATGAGTTAGTACTATGTACTACGTAATATATACTATGTTTTATGTACTAAGTGTGTACTATGTATTAGGTACTATATACTCGGACTATGAACTGTGCGCTATGATTATGAACTATGTATTATGCAGTATGTACTACGTACTGTATACTATAAACTATGTATTATCTACTATGCACTATGTACAAGGTATTGTGTACTATGTATTATGTACTAGGTATTATGAATATATAGGACATAGCTCTGTTGTATTTTGTACTATGTAGTAGATTGTATGATTAGGTACCATATACTCTGAGCTATGTTCTGTGTACTATTTATTATGTACTAGGCATTATGTACTATGTATTATCTATACACGGTATATTATGTATTACGTACTAAATATTAAGTACTGTGCACCATAAATTATTAACCATGTTATATCTATTATATACCATGTACTACGCACTATGTATATTGCTATGAACTATGTATTATGTACTATGTATCAGTGTTGGGCACAATCAACTAATTTTTTAATCAGGCCAATAATCATGATTAAAACCAATAATGAATGAGGATTAATGATTATGAAATCTATTCTAAACCTGGATTGTGTTCCCATTGTATTGAATATCAGTATCGGGAGGTTTTAAGGGCTCCCAATAACGAATTTGTTGTCAAAATGGCGGACGAATTTTGGGAAATGTGTTCCGATTGTACTGAAATTCAGTATCGGGGGGTTTGAAGGGTTCCAAATGACGAATTTGTGGTCAAAATTTTAAAATTCAAAATTTCGGACGAGTTTTAGCAAATGTGTTCCGATTGTACTGAAATTCAGTATGGGGGGGTTTTAAGGGTTCCAAATGTCGGATTTGTGGTCAAAATTTTAAAATTCAAAATGGCGGACAAGTTTTGGCAAATGTGTTCCGATTGTACTGAAATTCAGTATCGGGGTTTTAGGGGTTCCAAATGACGTATGTGTGGCCAAAATATTAAAATTCAAAATGGCGCATGACTGCTAAAAGCCAACAAAGCCTACTATAGTCTGTCAAGGCTCTTTAAATCCAAGCATCTAACTATAACGTCTAAACTTTTACAATATAAGACGATGGTCTTAGCTGTACTCACATATGCATCTGAAACGAGGGTGCTTAGCAAAAAGCACTCAAACCTCTTAGCCGTGTTCAGGAGGAAAACACTTCGGAGGATTGTTGACCTCGTATGGGAGTAAGGACAATTCCAGAGAGTCTACAATGACGAGATTTACGAGCGCTTTCGTGATATGAATGTTGTAAAGAAAATAAAGCTCGGTAGGCTGCGGTGGGCAGGTCATCTAGCTCGTATGAGTGAAAATGAGCCTGCTCGTTAGTTCTCTGCGGTAGGACCTATGGGGTGCGATTGCGAAGGAGACCCAGCCTTCGTTGGAAGGGTGGTGTAGACCAGGACGCTCAGAGCTTAGGGATGCCAAACTGGATGACACCGGATCAGAATCGGGACCGGTGGAGAGGACAGTTGCGAGAGGCCAGGACCGGATCTCGGTTGTAGAGCCGACAAAGAAGAAGAATTTAAACACAAGTGGGTCTCTGAATCTTGGAGATGAAATACCTCGATTAAAATGAGACTTCCAAATTTTACTAATTATAATACCTTGGCACGTTATTTACCATTATGTTGGATTGAATTTCAATACAACCGGAGCACAATTGCCAAAACCAGTCCGCCATTTTGAATTTTAATATTTTGACCACAAATTCGTTATTTGGAACCCTTCAAACCTCCACATACTGAATTTCAGTACAAGCGGAACGCATTTGCCAAAACTTGTCCGCCATTTTGAATTTCACAATTTCGATCACAAATCCGACATTTGGAACCCTTCAAACCCCCCCATACTGAATTTCAGTACAATCGGAACACGTTTGCCAAAACTCGTCCGCCATTTTGAATTTTAAAATTTTGACCACAAATTCGTCATTTGGAACCCTTCAAACCCCCCAATACTGAATTTCAGTACAATCGGAACACATTTCCCAAAATTCGTCCGCCATTTTGACAACAAATTCGTTATTGGGAGCCCTTAAAAGCTCCCGATACTGATATTCAATACAATGGGAACACAATCCAGGTTTAGAATAGATTTCATAATCATTAATCCTCAATCATTATTGGTTTTAATCATGATTACACTGGTCTGCATCATTTTTTTCCTTTTCAATTTAATAGTCGTATTCTAAGTATTTTTTCGCACTGAATCCGAATCCGTTGGCCAAATTGCCTTATCACGTCAGGATTTTGAGCAATCCTAACCTAAAAGTGCCAAAAAGCGCGTTTTTTGCACTTTTGCCCGTTAAATATCTCAAAACTATGGAATGATAGGGCAAATCGGACAACGGGATCGTTTTCAGCATGCCAAAATCTACAGAAAACCATGTCGAAAGCGTGAAATTTGAAAAAACTTTTTTTTGTAATACTGAAAAGAAAAACTTCGGTGCAACGATGATATCATGTGTTAATGAAAATCGCCGATTTCGCGCCAATAGAAATCCAACGTTAAAACTTAACATAAAATTCATTTTTAATCTAAAATTTTAATCATTTAATCATGATTGCGGTTGAAATTGATCAATCATCAATCACCTAAAATGATTACTTCTCTGATTAAATATATCAATCTCTAATCATGATTACAGACTACAGCTTTTAGTCGCAATCATTAATCATCAATCAGATTAAATTTTGCCCAACACTGGACAAATCAACCACCTTCGCAAATAAATATTAAAAAAGAGTATTTCATTGCATTGGTTTTCATTATTATCGAAATAATCGCGAAAAACCCCCCAAAAAGGGGTGTTTTTTTTGCATTTTTAAGGGTGACGCCCATGTTTTAGGACCGCAGGACCCCGATTTTCGTGATCAGCGACCCCAAAGACCTTTAGGGTTCGATTTTCTTAACGTTTTGAATGGACTATTTATCTGTTTCCGCAAAAGACTTTTATTTTTATATTTTAAAAATAAAAGTCTTCAAAGACTTTTATAGAAAAACTGGAAAAATAAAAATCTTAAAAAGACAGAAAAAAATAAAAGTCTTTTTTAACAGTTATTTTTAATTTTAAAAATAAAAGTCCATTTTAATTTTTATTTCGGACAGAAAAAAACAAAAATCTTTAATAACAGTTTTAAAAGATTTAAAACAATACTAGGCAAAAATTAGAATTAAAAATAACTTTTATTATTTTTGGTAAAATTTAACTGTTACTGTTGTCTTAAATCATATATATTTCAAAATAATTATTATTTTTTGATTTTTTCGATATAAGTTATAACAGTTACGATCCCTGAAAAAAACCTATCTTCCTCCAAAAAAATTCCAATCCCAAAAAACAAATGCTTTTTCGTTTTCCAAAACTAAACTGACTTATTTTTTTCCTTTCCCCCAAAGCATCCCTTTTTTCCGAAAAAAAGTCCTTGACTTTTTCAAAAAAATTAATTTCCTTCATAACTCAGTAGTTTCAAAAAAGAATATTGCCTGTAAATTTGCTATACGCCAAATTTCTAGCCGGGGATAGGTCCGCCGTTACAATCTAATTGTATAAATGAGGAGTCAAAGTCCACTATTTGCAGATATCAAAAAATTTGAACTGCAAGCCGTTTATTTCTCATGGTATTTAGGAGCCTTTCCATACAAAATACGTCGTATGTATATAGATTTTTAATGTCAAAAATAATTTTTAAAAACCGACTTCAGTAAAAACCAATCCTTTGATGCACAAAAACGGATGAAATAATTTGCTGTAAAGCAAAACAAAGTAAATTTCTATGGACTTCTTGGCAGCAAAGCAAAGTAAATTCAGCAAGAGTTAACCAGTTAACCCTTCTAGCACAGAAGGCGCACTTTTCAGCTAAGCATGAAAATCTATATATGCATACACATACATACATATATATATACACATATATATATATACATATATAGAGTTTCCCTTCTAACACAGAAGGCACACTTCCCAGCAGGGCTGAGAAATATTTACCACTGCCGTGGCTCAGCTGAGACATGCAAACATAAAATATTAGTAACATGTAAATAGAACACAAATCCTATCTCTAAAAAGAGATTGAACATAAATTAAAATAAAAAGTAAGGGCATCCAACATGTAACCCACCAAACAACATAAAATGTAAGCAATCACGTGAGATTAAAAAGACTCCTTTTAAGGACATCTTTACCAATACTCACGTTAAACACATTAATATTGTTGTTCACGTTAATGAACATGCGATTGACAGGTTCGAATCTGCCGTAATTCGTATTAGAAGAGTTGATTTGTAAGAGAGGTGGTCCTCTTAGATTGTAACGACTCACTCTAAACGATGCACGGCGACCTAGAAAACCTGAGTCAACCTTTCCATTAAGGAGCTGATGAACAAAAACAACATCGGCCACCTCACGGCGCTTGTGAAGAGAGCTTAAGTTAAGTAACTTAAGCCGAGATTCATAAGATGGAAGAACTAATGGGTTTTCCCAAGGAAGATGATTCAGTGCGAATCGAACGAACCTTCGTTGGACCGATTCAATAGTTCTAACATGCACAGAGTAGTGAGGAGACCAAACCTGGGACGCATATTCGAGTGATGGTCTGACAAGAGAAATATAAAGGTGTTTAGTAATCAAGGGGTTGTTAAATCTCGTCTTCTTGGCAGCAAAGCCAAGCCAATAGGAACAGTATTAAAATTGCTGCAGCAATTTAAACCCGTAATTTACAGCACGGTCCGATGGCTGCAATAAGAATTTGCACCACTTAATGAAATTCTTAGATCTTATGGGATAGGTCATCCATTACTTCTACACTAAGCACTGACACGGATGAAGAGATGTTGCAGATTTTCATCAAAGCCTTTTATCTCTGGCACACATTCTGAGTTTGTGAAATGCTCAGCACAGCTCGTCTATCTTTGCATACTTTTGTTCTGGCCACCTTGGTCGTTCTTACCCCAGTAGGACCGGTAAGCTTACAGAAGTACTGAAATCAGCACTTACTGGTAAGGGGAAGGCCTTACCACACCCCTTACATAAGTGCTTATTTTTACACACGATGTCATAGGAGGTAAGGCCTTACTTTAGTACTTACCTTAGGGTACTTATAGAACTACTCATTTGTAAGGGGTATAGTAAGGCAGCAAATGGAACATTGCAAAAAGAAATGAGCCGTTTTCTTTGAAAATGGTGTAAGTCCATTTTTGACAAAAAGTTAGTTAATGATAAAATTGAATGTAATCTGCTATGAACTTTTTATCTCTAAACAGTTTCCAAAAAAATCTTTCATAATTTTGCCAAAATAAATTTACCTAGTTAATGAAATTGCAAATATAATTTCTTTGAAAGTGATGTAAGTCCACTTTCCGCAAAGACAATAATTTGTTTAAAAATTATGCTACATAATTTCTCTACTTCATTTTTATATGTGTGGCAGCACAGTTAATAGCATAAAAGCTTTCCGTTCGTTCACTGAAATTTCGGTTCTTCCCCGGTTTATTGCAGTTAAAGAAGTTACGTACGAATTTTTAAAAAAGAATTCAAGTTGCACTTTCACCAGCCGCGGAAAATGTGATTTTCTAAATTTAAAAAAAAAACATGTAACAATGCGGAAAATGCAAGCATCACAGAAGAACATGATGTTCATTTAAAGAACGCTGAATTAACAAGAAACTATATGCAAGAAGATAAGATTTTGGCATCGCAAAATCCAGATAGATATTTCGCTTTTTCTTTTGACATGCAGAAGCCATTACCCTACCCGAAGTTATCTGTGTCCATTGCATATTATAAACGTAATATGTACGTTTTAAATGAGGGATTTCACAATTTTCATGATGATAAAGTTAGTATGTATGCATGGGACGAAACTATTGCATCTAGGGGTGCCCAAGAAATTGCTTCTTGTTGCTTGAAACATTTGGAAAATGTAACTACCCAACAAAATGTAATAGCTTACAGCGATATGTGTACTGGACAAAATAGGAATTTAAAATTGGCTTTAACATGGCTTAAAGCTGTACAATCATCCCAAAATACCATAGAAATTATAGATCATAAATTTTTATATTCTGGTCATTTTTATCTTCCAAATGATGCCGATTTTGGAACTATAGAGACGTCCATAAGAAAAAAAATTTACTGTATATTCCCACAGATTATTATACCATTATACAACAATGCCGAAAACATAAAAAGTTCATTTTACATGAAATGAAACGAGATGATTTTGTTTCAACGAAACCACTTGAAAATGCAATTCTACGAAGACGAAAAAATACTAATGGTGAAGAGGTAAATTGGCTGAAGATATGTTGGGTAAGGTTTTTAAAAAACAAACCATATACAACCCCTTACCAGAATACAGTGGGTGGCCAAATTATTATACTCAAGCAAAATTTTCTGTATTTTTGTATTATCTTATTTGAACATATTTCAAATATAATAGAACATTTGCAACTTCAGTTTATTCCTTATCTATACTAAAAATAATAAAAAAAAAATATTTTAATATTTAGTAACTCTTCCTTTTGCTGCTATTGCAGCTTGGATGCGACGTGGCATACTTTCAATGCATGATACAGCTACCTGTTGCAGTTTCGGAGTATTGTGCCATGCTTTGATTATGTTTTCAATCAACTCTCTTTTATTGGTTACAATTTTTTCTTTGGCTATTTCAGTTTTAAGGACTGCCCACACATTTTCGATGGGATTCAGGTCAGGGGAGTTACCAGGCCAGTTCAATGTGTTGATATTATTATCTTTTAAATATTTGGTGATATATTTGGCCTTGTGACAGGGTGCAGAATCATGCATAAATATGAAATTTCCATCTGGGAACCATTCTGCTGTCTGTGGGGCCAGTCTTTCCATCAAAACTTTCTTGTACTTGTACTTTTATTACAAAAAAAATCAGTTGAGTATAATAATTTGGCCACCCTCTGTAGTTCGCCCAAACGTTTTTGAACGAGAGTAAAAATTATTCTGACAGAATTAGACCGTTACCTAAAGGGGTGATTAGATACTTTTATGAATGAAAAATATTATTTATTGTATAACAAATAAAATGTTTTTTATTCGGTTCGAATATTTTTAATAATAGTAAAATAATTAACAAAAATAAAACTAATTTCTATATCATAATACTTCGCCCACGGATTTTTCATACCAAAACAGTTCGCCCACTGTATTTTTCACCACTTTGTCACGTCGCCCTTCGCCTTGATCACATCGGACATCCTCCGTGGCATCGTGGCGACTAAATTTTCACACTCCTGTGGTGCGATGGAAATCCAGGTGTCCCTCAGAGTTGTTTTTAGGCTTTCCACGGTCCTAACTGGTTCCTTCTTAAGGATTTTCTTCATTTTGCCCCATAAGGATTCAATGGGTGATAGATCTGGACTGTTGGAAGGCCACTCCATCGTGGGGATATTTTTGGCAGCAAGCCAAGCCTTTGTACTCTTAGCTGTGTGACAGAAGGCACCATCCTGTTGGAAAATAAACTCCCCTTCAGGAGATTGCAGAGCTGCAATCGAGGGTAGTAGTGCATTTTCTAGGATGTTTTGGTATCTCACAGCGTTGACAGTACCATCGATAATTTGAAATTCTCCTGTACCCGTTGCGGACATACATCCCCACATCATTACTGATGCAGGGAACTTGGATTTCCGACGCAAACAGTCGGACCTGTAAGCTTCATCGGATTTCCTGACAACGCGAGAGGATATGCTATCGAATTGCAGTTCAAACCTAGACTCGTCTATCCATATAATGGATTGCCACTGCCTAGGTGTCCAGTTCAAATGTTTTTTCGCGAAGTCTAATCGCATCTTCTTCTGGCGCTCCGTCAAAAAGGGTTTGTCTTTGGGCTAACAATTTCAGAGATAAGAATTAGCGATGCCGTAACGAACATAATCAAATGTAAACATACCTTATAAAAACTATACCCCAGAGCTTTGATCCTCCTATAACAAGTCATGTCAGACACATCCTTTCCAATTCTGTCTGACCACTTTGATCTTAGTTGTGTGGTCGTGCAATGACGATTTTCCTTAATTATTTTTCGAAGTGCACGATCATCATATTTCGTTGTAGTTTTTTTTCGTCCAGTTTTTTTCTTTTCCTCAATAGTACCGAAGGTTTTGTACAATTTAATGATGTCACGGACGGTAAAGCGTGATATCATTAATTCTTTTGCTATTTGGCATCCTGATTTACCTTCAGTATGTTTTTTTAAAATCAGTTCTCGAATTTCAATCCCTAGACTTTTACCACGAGCCATAGTTGAACTTTTAATGTTACAAAAGCGGAATTATTATTGAAAGCTCACAGCAGGTGCCGTTAATTTAGTCGCCACGATTCCACGAAGGATGTCCGATGTTATCAAGTCCAAGGGCGCCGTTATGAAGTGGCTAAAACTGCAGTGGGCGAACTATTTTGATATGAAAAACCGTTGGCCGAACTATTATGATATGGAAATTAGTTTTTTGTTTGTTTATTATTTTACTATTATTAAAAATATTCGAACCGAATAAAAAACATTTTATTTGTTATACAATAAATAATATTTTTCATTCATAAAAGTATCTAATCACCCCTTCAGGTAACGGTCTAATTCTGTCAGAATAATCTTTACTCTCGTTCAAAAACGTTTGGGCGAACTATTCTGGTAAGGGGTTGTACAATGCTTTATAAAACTTCATTTGATGAAAATGCGGATTTCAAAACACTAGATTTAACGCCCAGACTTGGAAGACCACGAAAATTTGAAAATATAATACTACCACCTTTATATCATCACGCCAGGCCCATCACAACCGAAAAATTCAACGATATGATGGATCTATTACCTTATATTCCTCCAATACATCATGACTACTTTCTCATAATGAAAAAAATTAAAAATGGAACATATTAATATAAAGTTGAATTTAATATAATTTTAAATGTATTACCTGAAGAAATATTGAAATAAAGCCTTTTTATTTTGTTTTAATTGAAATCCCATATTTAATACTTCATCAATGCATGATTTTCATATTTTGTTGACTTTGAAAGTGGTGTAAGTCCATTTGAGATCATCAAAAGTAGCAATTTCTTTTAACTAATACTTTAAAAACGATCACATTTATAAAATTAAATCAATTTAATATTTAAAAAACATAACATGAGCGTATTAACATATACAGTCGGGGAAATAATTATAAAATCGTTAACGCTTTTTCTTTTAAAATGCATGTTTCAACTTATTATTAAAAACTTTGAAAACATATGAGTTAGTATCACCTTTCATTTTAAAGAAATCAGATAAGGGTGATATATGTATGTATTAATTGAATTTTATTGAAATATGGGTTTAAAAATATAAATTGAGTCAGGTTGTAAGGGAAATAAATATAAAATCTATAACACAAATGAGATGCTCCTACTTCCATAAGGGAATTTGAAGACATGTAACGGTACTTATCATGAAGGGTCTAAATGGGGAAATAATTCCAAGAATTTCCCAAAATAAAACTGAAGCCCAGGAACTTTTGTGGATATGGATAAGAAGATATTGGAAACGATTTTATAATTATTTCCTCTACTGTACCAATATTTTTCAATACATTCAAATGCAAACCCTTAAATATCCCCATATCATATAAAGTGGACTTACACCACTTTCAAAGAAAACGGCTCAAATATTCATGGGCGCCTGTGGATATGTGATCCGGTATCGAAATACTTTTATTTTGTTCATCTTTTACAAATGCCCTTTTTTCCAAGCCCGGGAGTGGCTTTACCTAAGCAGTCCCCCAACTAAATTCTCCACTTCTCCAAAGCTGCTTGTCCTCCGTATCGAATGAGAACCGGGCTATTGAGTATGCTAATGTCGCATTTTATGTCGACGAATATAATTGCCGGTTTTCTTTTTTTCTATAAAATTTATGAAAACTCCAGGAAAGCTCCCTTGAGACATCGGGGAGATTCTCACTTCTTTGGGTATAATTCTGGACTACACCTTACCATCTGCCTTCTCTTGTAATGGGGTTTGTAAGGGCTCATCTAGCACCAAGAAAATAAGGGGTACCCCTTACCAGATGAGTACTTATTTCAGTGCTCCATCGGTAAGGCCTTCCTAGAATTCCTATTGGGACTCTATACTTCGTTAGTTGTGTGTGTGGATATATGAACATCACTGCTGAGCAAAACTCAACACATACTTCGTGAACTCGGCGAGACAAAGCCAAATTCTCTCTTTACGATAAAGCAGAATAGAAAAGGAAAGAAATTTGAATCAGCTGTTTTCTTTCATAAATCAAAACAAGCGAGCCAATATGCACCAATACATTAAGTTTATCCCCATATAAACCCATAAAAGTTTCCGCTGTTTAGTTGTGTGCAAACGCGTATAAAAATCTTGCATTCTCTCTTTGATAGCCTGACATCGTCATTTGAAGAACTTTTGCATATAGCTCTTCGCCTTTCACACATTAACCATATGAAGATGAAAGACTTGTTAATTTTTAGACTTTGCACACAGCACGCCAACACAGTTTTCACAATTTTTCGTTTTATCTCTATCTTTTATTTCAGCGTCCTGGTGATGCCCATTGTCTGAGCATGACACCATGAAGATTGTAAGCTATGTTATATTTTGTGTGCTTTGTGCTGTGCCTTGTGGCGAGTGTGTCAACTATGCAGTGTGCGTTTTCGGGTTGATTATCGTGCCGTTGCGAATTGTGGAGAAAAAACGAAGCGAGTATGCTCTATCCACTGTGCACTGTGTTCATTCAGTTGTGTGTTTTTTTCTCCTGCGCTAGAAACTAGCCAGAAGATGACTGTTAAAGATCAGTCGTAGCAGCCCTTCTTACTGTTCGAGCAGTAGACACTCTACAGTACAATTGGTTGTTGGGGAAATTTTCGCTTGCTTCGTTTTTTGGGTTTTCCGTCATTAACAAAAGAAAATCGGCTTTTTATATGTTCAGTTTTGCTATGAGATTGGAAGAAATAAAACGTTTTTAAATTAGTCCTGGTGCTGTTTAATTTTTTATAAGGCAAATATTCTTCAACCATTGGCAAATATTCTACAAACATTTGGCGCTCGAGCAGGGACTCTTTAAGAGTATATACGTATAAGCGTGAAGTGTCGCGCACGTAATTAATTCACAACACAATGGAAAAATTAAAAAAGCAAAGAAGCACTATTAAAGGAGGACTAACACGGTATTGCAATAACAGTGAGAAGATTTTTCATGCAGCTACCAGCAACATACATGACGTCGAAGCAATAATGGAATTGATTAGACAAAGGTTCCAAGAGTTCAACCTGGTCCAGGACCAGATTGAAGCCGACATGTCAGATTTGGAATTGTGTGAGGAAGCGGAGCATCGACAAACAGTTGAGACTCAATACATCAACGCCATAAGCAAGTGTAAAGAAAAATTAAGTGAGCTCACAGCTAGTGGACGAGATCTAAATCAGGCTCAAGCGAACACACCCAGCGTAACCTTGGAAACACTAGTCTTGAACCAAAGCCGGCTAACCACAATAGTCCAGCCACTTACAGAAAATCCTACAACATCCACTTCAACATCAACTACAATTGAAACACAGCCTTCGATGAAAATGCCAACCATCACTATTCCTCCGTTTGATGGGGATTATAAGGAATGGCCCTCATTCCATGACATATTTCAATCAGTAGTCGACAACAGTAAAATATTATCACCCGTACAGAAGTTCCAGTACCTTAAAACTTCACTACGGGGAGACGCTGCGTCAACATTGAAACATTTGACAATCACAGAGGCGAATTATACGGCTGCATATGAGCTTCTGAAAAGAAAATATAATAAGAAAGGATATATATATAATAGATTCTCATTTAAAAACTATAATGCAGAGTGAAAGTATTAGATATTCAACTGCTGAAGGTTTACGAACCATTTTAAATCTGTTTAACGAATCAGTAGCAGCCATGACGGCATTAGGACTTCCGGTGGAGCGTTGGGACCACTGGTTAAATTTTGTCCTGGTGTCGAAACTAGACAAGGAATCGGAACAAATTTGGAGAAGACAAACAGCTACGGTAGATGATCCTACATTCAATGACCTAACGACATTTCTGGACGACCGCATTTATGAGTTAAGTGTGATACATAATCATCAACCAAGAGTAGCAAAACTTCAACTAAGTCACATTCAGAAGGGCAAGTCCACGCATACAGTAACCACGATAACATGCAGCATGTGCAAAAGAAATCATTATCTTTTCACCTGCCCTCAATTTACACACTTGTCACTTTCAAATCGTGAGGCCTTCATCAAGAAACACGGTTTTTGCTTCAATTGTATCAAAGGCAAGCTAGTCCGGGCGCTGGAGCATTTCCAGTGGTTTTGGCGTGATGTAACGGACTTTTTTGGTGGAATCGGTCAGAAATGATATCCTCAACAATATTTAGGGGGTGCGCAAGCATGAAACTCCCAGGAAAACTTTTGGTAGCCCAAAAACTGAAAAGTTCACTAAAAATTCCCTGTTTTTTGGCCTTTCTTGTTAAATATCTCTTAACGAAGGCTTCTAGACGAAAAATTTGTTGAGCATGTTTTGTTCGTTATTGAATTTGCTAAAACTTACCCTTAGGTGGATTTTCGAAATTTGAATTTTTGCATTGTAAAATAGCCGAAAACCGCGAAAAAAAGTACCTCACTTTAAAGTTAGCACAAGGAAAGGAGAGACCATTATCTTCCAATTTAATTCTGGAATTAGATAGTTAAAGGCATGATTAACTTATATCCAAAACCCGATCACGGTCGGTCAAATAGTTTTTGCATAATGAATTTTGCAATTAAGTGAATTTAAAAAGTTAAATTTGTTACTGCGCCAAAAGAAAAACTCCCATGTTGGTCCTGATTTTTTTACGTATGCTCTAAGACTCTCTTTACAATATCCAATCATTAAAATTCTGGTTTTTAAATTTTTTTTATGGTTTTTAATTTTTTTAAGATTTTTGACAAAAAACTGCAACTAAGGCGTTTTTTCCACAAAAATTGCTAACTCGGCGACGCCAGGAATGCTAGGCGCGTTTCAAATTCGCTCGAAAAAGGACTCAGTTTCTATTGCACCAATTTAACTGCTTTTTTTTATATTTCAAAAAGGAATCAAAATGGTTTAATTTTACTGGATGAATCGATATGGACAAATTTTTTTCAGACTAGTAGAGGCCGAGTAGTTGCTTAGAGCGTGGTGTTAGTACAATTGTACAATACAAAGGATGTCATTGTGAGTTTCTAGACTAATATTCATTCAGCAGCAGAAGAGCCGGTTCTTCAAGTTAATCTACACTGGTATTCTTTCATCGCGAGTAACTTCAGCGGGAAAACTAGCGCGGGGTTACTTTTGTAACCCAAGAATTCTTTAATGATTTGTGTAACGGCCTGCATGGTAATCGAAAAACCCTATTGGAAATTTAGGAAATTGGAAGTCTTACATTGTAATGGCTAGGTAAGCAACTAGCTAATGACTTGTGGAATATATTAGTTGGAGATGTAATGTGCTTTTATTATTCTTTGTCTTTGTTTTGTCGAAGCCTCTTTTCTTGAGTTTATTCCGACAAAGTGCAGTCAAAAAGATTTCTTGTTGGTAAAATCCTCACCAAATGTAGCAGAAATGGAATGGTAATTTCGGAAAGCAATGCTGAAAAGAGTAGCAGTAATTTATCCTGCATACCTTACATGGTAATATACGAGTATGTATTCAATTAATACATTTCACCTCTGAAATAAGTCTTCGTCTATAATGCCTACGATATGTACTTACCACCCTAGGACTCCCTATGTAAAAGTAACCAGCTTATTACCACCTCGCAAACCTAGTCATTACATTTCCCGCTGGGACTTACTTGACTTTACACGGAAATATCGATGTTCGTGTCGATAAATTATACTTGCAGAGCCCGAGTAAGAGTAGGCGAAAGCGAATAAAGTATAGTATGCTTTAAGTTGTCAAGCCGAAATTTTCTCGTGAGCAGGTTATTACAGTTCCCTTACGCTAATTCCTAAAATACCGGTTCTACTACTGCCGAAGAAATACTGCTGTAGATTGGGGAATTCACTTCAGTAAGTACTATTTTATTTTTATACAACTTCAAATATAAGGTCGACATTATAAACTAAGGTCCGATATACCGCTCATTAAATAAAACAGCACTTGAGATCGTAAAAATCTTCGTGGCACGACTCGTTTACAATGAAAGGGTCTTCTTGCTTTTTTGCAGCTCGAATTGGGAAATTTAAACTGACGTTTTACATATCGTTCAATGAGTGAATGGGCCTAATCACCCTCATTCTGGGTGTGCCCTTTGATAAAAAAGATTTTGGGTTAATTATTTTATGCCAAGGCATCGTACTGCGTATGACTGACCGATGACCGTTTGACTTGTCCCAAACATACCATTCAACTAGGACTTAAATGCAATAAAGTTCGTTTGTAATAGGTTTTGATTTAAAAATAATCATTACGTTGTCATTATAAGAAATACGTAGGTACCTACCCCATACTTTTAGAGGGTCTTGGATTTTCGTCGACATTTATGATACATGCTCATATTCTATGTCTACTACTACCTACTATGTTGGTTGGCTGTTGTCCTTTAGAGCCATTTTACAAAATAACTTCCCACCATCCATCCAATGGCGCTACAGCCCAAATCGAGCCTTGGCCTCCTCTAGGGCATTTCTCCAAGTTTGACGGTCCCTTGCAGCATGTCTCCAGTTCCGGATGTTGAGCATTGCCTCCGCGTCAGCCGTCACAGAGTCTATCCATCTCCTCCTTGGTCTACCTACTGGCCTACTTCCCGAAATTTCTGATGCCATAAGCCGTTTTGGGATACGGTTGTCCCCCATTCTGATTACGTGGCCGGCTAGTCTCAGTCTGTTGATTTTTATTAAAGTTGAGAGTTGTGGGTCGTCAAAAATTTCATACAACTCGTTGTTGTATCTTCTTCGCCATATTCCATCCTCTCTGGTTGGGCCTATTATGCATCTGAGAATTTTCCTCTCAAACCTGTTGACTCGTTCCTCTATGTCCTGGGTCATAGTCCAAGTCTCGCTACCATAGCACAGTACTGGTCGTATTACTGTTTTGTAGAGTGAGAGTTTCGTTTTCCTGTGTACAAATCTTGAGTGTAGGATTTGTTTTTGGGCATAAAAGGCTCTATTAGCCAGTAGTATTCGTCTGGTTATTTCTTCTTTTTCTTCATTTCTCTTTGTGATAGTAGACCCAAGGTAGACTGTTTTATCGACTACTTCTAGGTTATGTTCGTCGATGGTTATATTTCTTCCCATTCTAAATCGTCCTGCTCTGGATTGTTGCATAACCTTCGTTTTTTCTTCGTTAATCTTCAGGCCTATGTCCTTTGCCGCGTCCTTTAATTCGACATAGACTTCTTTTGCTGCCAAAAAGGACCTTCCCACGATGTTTACGTCATCCGCATATCCAAGTAATTGTACCGACTGGGTAGCTATTGATGCATTTCGCTGGACTGACGTTTTCCTTATCACCCATTCTAGGGCCAGGTTGAAAAGCATGGGGGCCAGCCCATCTCCTTGTCTAAGCCCTTGACGTACTTCGAACTCCTCTGTTATAACATTTTGGATCCTCACTTTCGCCAGTGAGCTATTTGTGGCGCATTTGATCAGTTGTACCAACTTTGAGGGGACTCCCATTTCCGATAGGATTTCGTATAGCCTCTCTCTGTTTATTGAGTCATATGCCTGTTGAAAGTCGACAAATATCTGGTATACATCTATATTCCTTTCCCAGGTTTTCTCCAGAATTTGCCTTAAGGTCAGCAGTTGGTCCGATGTTGACCTGTTTGTCCTAAAACCAGCTTGATACTCTCCTATAAGGCCTTCCGCTATAGGTTCCAGTTTTTGTTTCACAAGTATTGTGAAGATCTTGTAGCTGGTGCTGAGGAGTGAGATGCCTCTGTAGTTTTTGCAGTTTAATTTATCTCCTTTCTTGTATATTGGACATATAATCGCTTTCTTCCAGTCCTCTGGTATAACTTCTTCCTCCCAGATGGTGCATATGAGTTCGTGTAAGGTTTGTAATAGTTGGGGTCCACCTTCCTTTAGCAGCTCAGCTGCTATTCCATCGGCGCCAGGCGATTTGTTGCTGTTCTGCCTTTTTACAGCTTCCCGCACCTCATCCAGTGTTGGTGGTTCTATTGAGATGTTATCTTGGGGAATTACAAATGCCTCTGTCTCTGCATTCTCGTTTAATATGGAGATAGGGTTCAATAGGTTCTGAAAATAACTTCCCACGGGGAATCGCAATTGAGAGCAAAAGAGGAAGCAATCATAACAAGTTCAGTGTGCTTTCAATGTAAGTATTTCGAAAACTGACAAAAATGATTGTGAGAAGAGTGGCATAACTATAACGCTGTGACACAAGTACGACAGTAATGACCCCTAAAGGCTCGTGAGATATGTACGTAGTAACGAACAGTCTAATAACTGTTTTGCAGTCGAAAACTCTTAGAAAGTACATTGCACGTATAGTAATAACTACAAATGGGGCCTTTTTAAGTTATGATATTGTTTTATTTAATGAGCGATATTTAACTTCTGTTTGCAGTGCTATATGAGTCACGTGGGAGCGTCTTGAATTTACTTGTTAGCGTAATAAATGGACCGAAATATTAACTTTTCATCGTATTTAAATTTTTTAGGGGCTAAATATCAGTATCTTAAAAATGGACAATCAAGAGGAGCTCTGTCTGATTTTTAATAGATCTCTATATACAGGCGAAATTCGAAAAGTGACTTCGAGCCATGTAGGAAATTTTATAAAGGCTAGCATTTTGCGACTGGACAAAAAACATCAAACTTCAAATATATGCATTATGACCCTAATGTCTCCAACTTTTATAGCAATAGTTGGTTTTTCGTTAAGGGCTAAGAAGAGTGTAATTTTGAAGATTATATATTACATGGCAAGCACTTGTTTTGCGATACAGAGTTTATACTCTCCAAATGTATTGAAAACTTTTTCACCGTGCAGCCCTGAGTTCTGAGTACAAAATCACAATTTTATTTATACACGGCACAATACAACGCTCTAAATTAATTAATTTTACACAGCACAATTTTGCAATATGCGACATTAAAAGGTAATAAAAGTTGGTTTTTTGGCATTGTTTTTTCCAACTATAAAAAATTTGTTTTATTTTTCAATTTAATTTTATTTTTCTCGAAAAATTTGGTTATTGAAGACTTCTAGATTTAAATTCATAAATGGTATAGAAAATTGCCCCCGAATTTCGTGTGCTGAGTCCTGCTATTTGCAATAATTGTAAATGTTTTAACGTTCATGGCTTTAACAGAATACGCAGATAGTTTTGGACACACTTCAAATTAATGCATTTTTATTCTAATGTTCCAAAATTTTTAAGGAATAGTTGGTTTTTCGTTAATAGTTAAGAATAGTGATGTACAAGAATGGTCATTCAGTTTTCTCTTCCAAGCTTCTCGCTGACTGGCTAGAGTCCTCCAATTTCGTACGCCCAACAGGTGTTCAGCGTCTGTATCACCGATTATGATTCCCTTATATCTGATTATCATTTTATCTGATTCTCCACATACCGTTTACGTTTAATGGTCCAATAATGTGTCTTAAGATTTTTCTCTCAAAAGCTCCTAATTAGTTTGCGACTTCAGGCCTTATAAGAGATTTGTATAGTTCAAATTTAGTTTTCCTGTATAACAATCTTGATTGAAGTACTTTACGCAGTGAATAAAAAGTTTGATTGCCCTGTTGTATTCTGCTTTTAACTTCCTCCAGCTCGTCGTTTTTTGACGACACTATTGTTTCTAGGTATTTAAAGCTGTTCCCTACCTCTATATTGGTCTCGAAGTCTTGCCTTCGGCTTGTACATTAAGCAAAACCAAGAATAAGACTACCACTTACAAGGGAAGTCTCTTTGGTGTCAAACGCGAGCTGGGTTACATTTTTTTTCTGGTTCTTCTTATCAAAACAAAGCTAAAAATGTATATCACAACCCCTATCTTTTTGATATTTTGTTTATACCGAAAATTCTGTTTTTGGCTAATATCTCTTAAACGGAAAGTCCTACCATAAAATATTATTTACAAAGTTTGAAGATCATGCGATTATCTACAAAAAATGATACCATACATTTTTCCGTACGAATTGCCGTTCAAGAGATATCGCCGTTTTAAAGATTTAAAATATTCATATCCCCCTAATTCGCAACTTGTATAGGTCATCAGACGTTCAATAAATCCTCTGTTGGAACAATTAAAAAATCGGTATAAACAAAATATCAAAAAGATAGGGGTTGTGATATACATTTTTAGCTTTGTTTTGATAAGAAGAACCAGAAAAAAAATGTAACCCAGCTCTGCGCGTTTGACACCAAAGAGACTTCCCTTGTTAGCCATGCTCGCAAGACCAAGACCAAGGCTTAGCCGTGCTCGCAAGACTAAGGCCAAGACTATATTAGTTTTGTCTTGTTCACTAGTTATGAAGATTTTAATTTTGAAGTTTTGGATTTATTTTAAATGTTTTGATGTTCCGTGCAGCAAGCCGCACCACGTCCGAGCTAGTAACAACAAAAAAATTCAAACAAAATTCGGTAATTTTTCTAATTTGTTTAAGAAATTATGTTTAACAATATTTTATTGAAAGTTGTGCTCAATAGAAACTGAGTCCTTTTTCGAGCGAATTTGAAACGCGCCTAGCAATTCCCGGCGTCGCCGAGTTAGCAATTTTTGTGGAAAAAACGCCTTAGTTGCAGTTTTTTGCCAAAAATCTTAAAAAAATTAAAAACCATAAAAAAAATTTAAAAGCCAGAATTTTAATGATTGGATATTGTAAAGAGAGTCTTAGAGCATACGTAAAAAAATCAGGACCAACATGGGAGTTTTTCTTTTGGCGCAGTAACAAATTTAACTTTTTAAATTCACATTGCAAAATTCATTATGCAAAAACTATTTGACCAACCGTGATCGGGTTTTGGATATAAGTTAATCATGCCTTTAACTAATCTAATTCCAGAATTAAATTGGAAGATAATGGTCTCTCCTTTCCTTGTGCTAACTTTAAAGTGAGGTACTTTTTTTCGCGGTTTTCGGCTATTTTGCAATGCAAAAATTCAAATTTCGAAAATCCACCTTAGGGTAAGGTAAGTTTTAGCAAATTCAATAACGAACAAAACATGCTCAACAAATTTTTCGCCTAGAAGCCTTCGTTAAGAGATATTTAACAAGAAAGGCCAAAAAACAGGGAATTTTTAGTGAACTTTTCAGTTTTTGGGCTACCAAAAGTTTTCCTGGGAGTTTCATGCTTGCGCACCCCCTAAATATTGTTGAGGATATCATTTCTGACCGATTCCACCAAAAAAGTCCGTTACATCACGCCATAACCAAAAGTAATGGCTTTCACTGCTCTAGCGCCTGGACTAAGCATCTAGTGAAGGACTGTCGTTCTACAATCAACTGTCAGATATGTTCCAAGCGTCATCACTCGTTGCTGCATACAGGCACCCAACCACTTTCTTCAAATGCACCCTCATCATCATCAGCGGTGGTCAAGGTAACTTCCATCACATCGGCATCAAAGAATGATGCATCAGTTCCACACGATGCATCTCCAGTGCAACAAGCGTATTCTTTGGTGAATCACTGAACACAAAACATACTTCCAACAGCAATTATTCTCGTTAAGGATAGCTACAACAACTATCAAACATGTCGTGCGTTATTAGACTCCGGGTCGCAATTAACGTTAATATCAGAATGCTGTGCCCGAAGGTTAAATTTGAAACGCACAAATGCTATTATAATCATAAATGGGATTGACGGCGAAGATTCTAAGGCAACCTGCACCCGTGGTAGTGTTAATCTAACCCTTAAATCAAGATTCACTGAAGAGATCTTCATGACAACAGGGTATATCCTCAACACGGTAAGCAGTTATCTACCATCAGCACCAATATCATCATCATCTATTCAACACTACAAATCGATTAACGAGTTAGCAGATCCATATTTCGACCGTCCATCCAAGATTGACATCATTATTGGGGTAGACATTTTCTTCAAGTCCTTTCAACAGGAGTCATCTTCATCTGTAAACTCATCCTCAACAGCGCTCCAAACGGCTTTCGGTTGGATTATAGGAGGCCAAGCTTCTCAACTTCACCCTCCTCTATGTCTACATGTTTCACAGAACATAGACCAAACACTACGATCTTTTTGGGAAATCGAGGAACCTACATCATCAATCAAATTGCAGCCAATGGATCAGGAATGTGAAGAACAATATCAACAAACAGTGCAACGTCTGCCGTGCGGAAGATATCAAGTGAGACTTCCTTTCAAGCACAATCCGAGATTGCTTGGATATTCAAAACAGCAAGCAATAACACGACTTTTTTCCATGGAGCGTCGGTTCATCAAAAATCATCAATTCGCGTCTCAATATAGACACTTTATGAACGAATATTTAACATTACAACATATGGAAACTTCAAGTCTCGGATCACACTCTTCGGAATTCTTTCTCCCACACCATGGTATTGTCAAGGCTGAAAATATCACAACAAAACTAAGAGTCGTTTTCGATGGTTCTGCTCAATCATCCACAGGGTGCTCACTGAACGACATTCTACATACCGGTCCAAAAATACAAAAGGAGCTGTATGATATTCTTCTTAGATTCCGTACTGGCAAAATTGGATTCGTGGCAGATATGATAAAAATGTATCGCCAGATAGCTGTGCATCCAGAAGATCGGCGTTATCAGAAAATAGTGTGGAGGCCATCAACCGGGGAAAACATTCAAGAATACATGCTTACCACAGTGACGTATGGAACATCATGTGCACCTTTTCTAGCCCTGAAAACCTTACAGCAATTATATCAAGATGAAGGATTATCACACCCACTCGGATCACAATTATTACAGAACAATGTTTACATGGACGATCTAATGGTTTCTTCAGACTCTATCAACGAAGCGATTAGGTACATACAAGGATGACTTAGTGTCGCTACTCAAAAAGGCCCACTTTGAATTACATAAATGGTCATCAAACTCTATTGAAGTTTTACGAACCATCTCCAAAAGTCTTGTGAGCTGCGAAGACAAGTTAACTATTGACACCCTCACTATCAAAACCCTCGGCTTAATATGGCGACCATCAAAAGATGCCTTTTCATTCAGAGTTCATATTGAGCACAATCGTGTTCCTACAAAACGTCAAGTGCTGTCGATTATAAGTCGAATTTACGATCCACTAGGACTTTTAGCTCCCTACACCGTCAGCGCTAAATGCATCATGCACGAACTATGGATAGCTGGAATCTCGTGGGATGATCCATTACCAGAATCTTTGGAAACGAAATGGAAAAGTGTGCTCTCGTAACTCCAACAGTTGGCCCTAATTGAAATTCCTAGATGGATTGGCACCTCAACGTCCACTAATCTTGAGCTTCATGGGTTTTGCGACGCTTCGGAACGCGCGTATGGAGCGGTTATTTACGCACGCGTCGCCATGGATAATAGAGTGAAGGTCCAAAGCATAACCGCTAAAACGAAGCTAGCACCGATTAAACAAATCAGCATTCCCCGACTGGAACTATGCGGAGCACACCTGCTGGCTAAATTAATGAAGAGAAGAAAAGCAGAACTACACATCCCCAAGATCACCTGCACAGGCTGGACAGACTCTACAGTGGTTTTGTCATGGCTAAGGCCCCCTAGAAAATGGACAACATTTGTAGGAAACCAAACGTCACTCATATTAGAAACGCTACCCATCGAAATGTGGAATCACGTTCCTTCGTTAGTGAATCCTGCAGACATGGCTTCTCGGGGATTCAAGGAAGCGATATTGCGGGCAACAAACTGTGGTGGAATGGACCAGACTTTCTGCAAGCCGCAACCCTTCACAACTTGATACAACACTGGAGCAAAAAAAGGTAGTCGCTCATGTAACGGCACAGGTCCCAGAAGATCTACTCCTACGATATTCTTCCTATATGCAGTTAATTCGAATAGTCGCATACATATTAAGGTTCGTATCTAATGCACGAAATAAGTCAACCAGGAATTCGAGCGAATTTCTGTCAACACAAGAATTGCAATCAGCTACAAGTACGGTGATAAAAATCACGCAACACTCATCCTTCCCACATGAGCTGAGTATCATCAAAGCAGGTAATCAAGTTTCACCAAAATCCCGAATATCATCGTTTGATCCCTTCTTGGATCAACAGGGTGCGCTCAGGGTGGGCGGACGCTTAAGACACGCTCATTTACCATACGATCAACGTCACCCAGCTCTACTTCCCAAGGAATCACCGTTAAGTCGTCTGATTGTATCATATTATCATTTGAAATTGTTACACGGAGGAGGAAAATTACTGGAAGGAAATATCAAATTGAAAATTTGGATATTGAGGCTCAAGGACCTGGTTCGAAAGGTGGTTCAGAACTGCGTAATTTGCATCAGGCATCGAGCAATAGGACATCAACAGAAAATGGGAGATCTTCCGGCATCACGACTCTGCATCGGGAAACCGTTTACTCATACCGGCGTCGACTACGTTGGCCCTTTCTCGTTACGGACCTGGAAGGGCAGAGGGGCCAAACAAGCGAAGGCTTGGAACGCTCTTTTCATCTGCATGACAACTAAGGCCCTGCACCTCGAGATGGTCGACGATGTATCGACAGAAAGTTTCATAGCTGCATTCAAGCGATTTTTATCGAGACGAGGAACAGTAACCGTCATGTATAGTGATAACGCAACAAATTTTCATGGAGCTATTAGAAAACTATCTGAAGTCAATCAACACTTCCAAGATAAACATCAGCGTGAAAAAATATATGGATTTCTAGCGGAAAATCAGATTCAATGGAAGTTCATTACTCCTGCGACCCCCCACTTTGGAGGCCTGTGGGAGACCGGCATACGCAGTGTTAAGTTTCACATGAAACGCATCATTGGGGCTCATTTAACCTATGGAGAATTTTACACGTTGTTATGCGAAATCGAAGGAAATTTAAATTCCCGCCCATTAACAGCGTTAACGGACAACCCTGAAGACCTGGAAGTTTTAACGCCATCTCACTTTCTCTGCGGCGGACCCTTGCAGCAACAGGTCGAGATTCCGCTGAACGAAGACGCAAAGGACTTCAAAACGCGCTGGCTATATGTCCAATCATTGAAACAACAATTTTGGAAAAGGTGGCAGCAAGACTACCTGTCAACACTACAGCAAGATCAAAAATGGATTAAACCGTCAACCAACATTAAGATAGACGACATGGTTCTCATAATGGATACTCATCTTCCAGCAGGAGCCTGGGCCTTAGGACTTGTGATCAAAACAAATCCTGGTAAGGATCAGTTTGTCCGCGTTGCAACCATCAAAACGCAGAATGGAATCATTCAACGCCCAATAGGGAAGTTGGCGCTTCTACTCCCAAATTCCAGCATTGAAAGGGCCCCAGGACCTTTCAAGGTGGGCGGAATATATTAAAGATCAGTCGTAGCAGCCCTTCTTGCTGTTCGATCAGTAGACACTCTACAGTAAAAGTTGTTGTTGGGGAAATTTTCGCTTGCTTCGTTTTGTGGGTTTTCCGTCATTAACAAAAGAAAATCGGATTTTTATATGTTCAGTTTTGCTATGAGATTGGAAGATATAAAACGTTTTTAAATTAGTCCTCGTGCTGTTTAATTTTTTATAAGGCAAATACATATTCTTCAACCATTGGTAAATATTCTACAAACAATGACAATTAATGAATAGTGCCACGAGCGAGCAATAATAATAAGAGGGATGAGCTAGAACAAATTTTCAAAAATGTTTCGTTGTCCTTGAGATCAGCTGATAAAAATTTCAATGCGAGTGAAAAAGTCAAAATATCACAGAAGTAATATCTATGATAAAAGGAGGCAGCATTACTTTCACAATACACGCCAAAGGCTAGAAATTAACAAGTCTTTCATCTTCATATGATTAATGAGTGAAAGGCGAACAGCTATATGCAAAAGTTCATTTGTTTTGATTTATGAAAGAAAACAGCTGATTCAATTTTCTTTCCTTTCCTGTTCTGCATAGTTTATCGTAAAGAGAGAATCTGCCTTTGTCTCGCTGAATTCACGAAGTATGCGTTGAGTTTTGCTCCTTGCTCTTTGCTTGAACAAATTTTCAAAAATGTTTCATTGTCCTTGAGATCAGCTGATAAAAATTTCAATGCGAGTGAAAAAGTCAAAATATCACAGAAGTAATATCTATGATAAAAGGAGGCAGCATTACTTTCACAATACACGCCAAAGGCTAGAAATTAACAAGTCTTTCATCTTCATATGATTAATGAGTGAAAGGCGAACAGCTATATGCAAAAGTTCATTTGTTTTGATTTATGAAAGAAAACAGGTGATTCAATTTTCTTTCCTTTCCTGTTCTGCATAGTTTATCGTAAAGAGAGAATCTGCCTTTGTCTCGCTGAATTCACGAAGTATGCGTTGAATTTTGCTCCTTGCTCTTTGCTTGAAAGAGCCATGGGACTTCAATTTCCCTGTCAAACTTCGGTGAGAAGTGCGGTTGGGCCTTTCCACACTAGTATTCTGTATTCATTATGCAAACGGGTTTTTTAGGAAGGGGGTAAGAGAATCAAGGAGAATTCTCTACAAAAAGTGATGAACTTGGAGAGAAATGTGCAGCACATTTCAAACCTATTTCTCGGGCTTCAACTCACAGAGACACAGTTGGGGGGGTCAGAAATTTTCAAGCACTAAATTCGAAATGAAGCACACGCACACAATCAAGTACTTAATCGGAATATGAATGGTTACGCCGCTGCAAGAATACAGGGGTGGAAATCGCGGTTGTTGTCAATCCAGCTTGCATACTGCATACAGAATACTAGTGTGGAAAGGCCCGTTATGTGCGTTTATTGGGAATGAATTCGGAAAAATCACTGCTGCTTTCATCTTTTTATCAGATTGTTGACCTATTGCGTTCGTAAATTTTGACCCTTTTTTCTCCAAAATAAAATTAATTAAAACAATATTTACTTGAAACAATTTTATTTGGTTCTTAAATGAAATCTCGAACATATATCCACATAACTTTTTGTTCAATACAGCAATATTATATTTTAAAATTAAAAATTTCTTAAAAAGAATCTTATTTAAACAAACGCACTAAAAATTGACTTAAGATAGAACAATACAAAACTAACAAAAGAAAAATTTTGTTTTCATTTCACGATGTTCACTTCATATCCGTTTTATTTCCTTGATATTGTCTCTAATAAGTACTGCACCTGTTTCAAGTATTATTGTACTCAGAAATAGTTTTTATTATAACAGAAAAAGAAAATACCTTACATAGCAACAGACAACATCTTGGTACTTGAATTCTCCAGGGTTCTCCAGATAAGTCGGCGCCTATTCTTAAAAATGCCTTAATTCTGCATTTCGGTCTTGCAAAGTTCTGTTAAGGGAACTTTCCTCGTAAATATTTTTAATTTGTTTATCAAAATCCACTTTAAACACAAGTCTCTTTTAATATGATGTATATCATATAATATGAATAAAATAGATTGTTGACAGGATAAAGGGCCTTTCCTGTGACTCTAGTCTTTCACATAAAAAAAAATATATATATATATATTGCTATTAAATAAGTTAGCTGCAACATATATCATAATACGTTTAGATATACATATATTCTGAGAACAAAACGGTCCGCTTTCACTAACATAAATCCCGCAAACAAATCCTATTAGTAGCGAATTATTTTAATTGCTATCTTATCACACTTATTTTGAGCACTTTTTGCACATTTGCACGTTTCTTTCTTTAACTATTATTTTTAATAAAACCTCACTCGTAACATCACTTTCCGCGTCACGAAAACTTTTTTAATGGGATTTTGACATTTCACGAATTGAAGTTGGGACTTCATACAACGACATACTAACACCTACAGCATGGCTTGTAAATATAGAAGGCTTTGGTACCGACACGTGCTCTGTTCCGATGTTGCTTCCATTTGAATGTAAACATTCCATTAGGGAGAGGAATCAAGCAAAACATTTCTGTCTCGTTCATACTCTTGCGCTTTTTGCATAAAAATTGCGCGTTTGTTAATAATTTTTTGGAGTTTTTCCTTAATGTTATTGCTTATTGTTCCACCTAATCACTCTTGTTAGAGCAAAACACCTTGTATTTTGTGATAGCTCACTGTGTTGACTCACTCAAGTGAGTGAGCGAGAGTGTGCTGGCGTGTCATGTGAGGTGTCATTTTACCCTGGTCTAGTGGTGTAGCTGCAGTCAGTGATCTTTCGATTATCGCCAATTGTCGCAAAGCCGCGAACCCTATTTTATGATATTATAACAACCTATTTAATGTATTGAAACAGTTATAAATCTACTAAAAAAATTAATAATATATTTTTTACAGGCAGTTTTGCATGGAATTAAATGGTCTAGCAGTTCGACTACAGACTCAGTGCTTCCCAGCCACATGTACTCAAATGACCGCCACCGAACAATGGATTTTTCTTTGTGCTGCTCACAAAACACCAAAAGAATGTCCTGCCATTGATTACACTCGTCACACATTAGATGGGGCTGCCTGCTTACTAAACAGTAACAAATACTTTCCAAGCAGGTAATATTCAATAATATTTTACCGCATAATTTTATGAACAACATTTGTAGAGTATCAATCAAAGAATCATCAGTCGCTAAGTTAGGATCAGTTTGTCGACGGGTGTACAGAATATTCTCACATGCGTATTTTCATCACAGAAGAATTTTTGACGAATTTGAGGCAGAAACTTTTTTATGTCACCGTTTCACACATTTTGTAACTAAGTATGATCTCATGTCTAAGGAAAATTTGATTGTTCCAATCAACGAGGAAGAAAATCCTACACCCGGCGAAAGTGAAGCTTAAACATTCACCGACACAAAAACATATAACCTAAATATATAAAAAAGTCGAAACACAATAAAACAAATAGGAACAAAAAGCGAATATTCCTGAAATTAATCAAAAGAGAACTTGTGTAATTTCATTTTCACATTTCAACTCGTCTTATCTAACTAATAATTCACTTTAAAGTGCTTCATTTTAAATGTTATTAATTTATTTAATCAGTGTTTTAATGTTTTAAAGTAAAACAAATTGAAATTTATTTGTTAGGAAGACGAGAATGGTAATGATTTTTATCCCACTAAATAACAGTGAAAGCCTGTTTCCATATTATATCCTGCCGAATGTGAAATTGTATTGTTGTCTAACGCGTGATCTGAATTTGAGAATACCTGAGCTAAAAGTTCTACGGAAACAATAAAAATAACTCAATTAAATTTCAAAAAGTAAATAAAAGATAAAGTTTAAAAATAAATTTATGTATGTAATCTCATATATCGTTTTATTTTAATTGTTTTCTTTACAATCCATTATTCAGTTGTCAACATAAAGAACAATAATAATATTTGACACATTCAATGGTCTTAACACTTCGGAGTTGTCCGAGTGATTACTGGAGTCGTATTTGGTTGTTAATTTTCTCTAAGTTTTATATTTGGCACTACCACCGAATCGACAGAAAAGTGCGGCCATACAAAACCATAAAATGAGTGTTGAAAGTTGGGCTGCGGGTAAGCAATCCGCTACCATAAAAAAACATCATTGCTACGAATCGACAAAAAATGTCTCGGAACCGGATGGATAACACGACGACGACCTTTGCTTTTCGAACAAGGACACGAATCGAATCATGGAATGTGAGATCACTGATTGCTCATGGATGGCTGGATGAAGTCCTCAACGTGATTATTATTATTATTATTATTATAAGGAATGAGGGGGTAACCCATATGGTGAATACTGCGGTCAAGTTAGGCCTATTGTGTGCGTACTCCACTAGCGGAACAGACTATCGGCCTTCCGAATGCAGGCAAGAAGGTCTTTAATTGATGAAGACCGGACTTGGGCAGGGCTTAAGAACTCTCTGATAAACGTTCTTCTTATAAGCCAGATCAGAGCAGGACATTCACAAAGAATATGTGTGGAAGTTTCATCGCCTTCCAAGCAGAGTCGGCATTCTATCTCTTGAGACAGCCCTAGGTTGTGGAGGTGGCACCGTAGTCCAACATGGCCAGTGAGATAACCCACCAGCAGCCTTAGGTCCGCTCTGTTTAGAGTGATAGTGCCCCTTAAGGCAAAGGGTCTTTTAAGATCTTTAGCCTGTCTAAGACCTGGGACTGACTCCCAATAGGCTAGGTTTATTCTCTTAATCCACTCCTCTATCAAGGATTTGGAGGTGGACCAAGAGATGCCACAGAAGGGTTCTGGGTCCTGGAACAACGTCTCAGACCCCTCCCTCGCGAGGCCCTCGATACCCCAGTGTCCGGAGACCCAGCAGAGCGAGACCTTGGGCCGGTTCGTGTATGTCGAAAACGAACTTTTTTTTTCGTCTCGGGTTCGCGTAAGTCGAAAAAATTGAAAATTTTCGTCTGAAGCCGGCGAAAGGCACTCGAAAGGTCTTGGGTTATCGAGTTTTTGCACTAGGACACGAACAATTTTCTTTCGACTTACGCGAACACTAAAATTTTCATCGCCAAAATTTTTCGACTTCAATTTTTTTTCGTTCGATTATCGTCGTTCGCCATACACGAACCGGCCCTTGTTTCTTCTGGTCAGGCTCTGGAGTACGTCAAAACACCCTGCTACTATTTTGGAAGAAAACTTCCACGTTGAGAGTGCCTTCATGGCAGCTTGGCTGTCAGAAAAGATTTTAATGTTGGCGCCTTTCAGACCTTTCTCAAGGTTGAGCCTAGCGCAGGTCGTAATGGCATGTATTTCAGTTTGGAAAACAGAGGGCCACTTACCCATTGCAATCGAGACTTTGGAGTTGGGTCCTGCGACGCCAGACCCTGTGCCATGTTCCATCTTTGACCCGCCAGTAAACCAGTGGAGATGGTTTGGATCCCTAGGAAGAAAAATTTCCTCCCACTCAGAGCGATCCAAATAATCGCTCTGAATTTCCTTTGGAACCGCAGTTGACTAACCATATGGTCGGATACGCGTCAGATGGAAATGCTTGGGATATTTTTAATTATATCCATGTGTCCTTTGACCGTATGGGGCTAGTTGGATGAGATCTAAAGTCTCAAGGCACTTATGGCGGCGGATTTCCATATGAAGAGGTGCAAAGGGGTCAATCCAATGATTGCTTCCATTGCAGCTGTGTGGCAGTTCCGCATAGCTCCGGTAATGGAGAGGCAAGCAAGCCGTTGCAGCTTGCTGCACTTGAGGATCGACGTAACCTGTTTAGTCTTGGACCACCAAACTATAACAGCATAGGTGACCACAGGTTTAACGATCGTATTGTACATCCAGTACATCATTTGTGGTGTAAGACCCCATGTCTTACCCAGAAGCCTTTTGCAAGCCCATATGGCCCTTGTGGCTTTGCTGATGACGTAGTCAAGTTGAGCGTTCCAGTTCAGCCTCTAAATTTACTCCCAAATATTTGACTGAGTCTGAGTACTCAACTGTGGTATCCTGGATACAGATGGGACCTAGGTCCACTTTGTAGCGCTTGGAAAAAGGTACCAGGACAGCCTTATTTGGGTTGATTAACAGACCCTCCTTGGTACACCATCTTTGAACTTCTCGCAGTGCCGTTCTCGTGACCTCTCTATGGGCAAGTCAAACTTCCCAGAGACAATGATGGCAAGATCATCTGCAAAACCGATGACATCGAAACCAGATTCAGATAGTTTGATCAAGAGTTCATCCACAACTAGTGACCAGAGTAACGGAGATAAGACTCCACCTTGAGGGCACCCCATAATAGCCTTAACACTAATGGTGGAGACACCTAGGGTAGAAGAAATGTCACGATTTGCAAGCATGGCATTTATCCACTCAATCGTGTGAGGATCCAGATTTCTGAGGGCCAGTGCTCTAGAGGTAGAATCATAGCCAGTGTTATCGAAAGCACCTTTGATGTCAAGGAACGCGCATAGGACAGTTTATTTAGCGAGGAAGGCTTTTTCGATTTTACTGACTAGTGGGATTCCGTAAGCTGTGGAATTGACATTGACATAGAGATTGTCATAGAGATTGACAATCTATAAATATTTTCACATCGATAAAATTTTATATTTCATAAGATGGCGCTGCAATCGCTTATGGGCATTGATATCTCGTGCTGCCACATTGATATTTCGTATTCTGTAAAATTACACATTGATATTTTTATCACCCACATAGATATTTTTATCGACAGCCATTTATGCTGTGAAATTCAAAAGAAGCGGTTGTGAAAAAAATTTTTTTTAATAGAATATGAATCAAAAAAGAAGGACGAATGGCCAACTTGAATGCCTTATTGATTTTTTATTTATCAATAAGGATTTGGCCAGAAATAAGCTGTCCGGACCAGCAGCTCATGAGGAGTACACAAAAAAGTGGTCTGAAATAACAACGAAGCTGAATTCATTGGGTGGGCCAATTAAAAATGCTGATGGATGGCGTCAGTACTGGAGGGACACTAAGTGCCAAGTTTTAAAAGCAGCCAGAGCAGCAAAAATATATGCCTCTGGCACGGGTGGGGGACCAAAAGGCAAAGATTTGAGCCCAATGGACGAGAAAATGTTAGAAATTTGTGGCCAATCAGCAGTTGAAGGTGTAGGAGAAGTAAGGGAGATTTTAGGGTTTACTTCTGCTATACCTTCCTCTGAATCAGCTGATGCAAATGCTGAAGACAATGTGGTAGATGTTGCAGAGGTAAGATTTTTAATATAACAATAAAAATTAAATAATTGAATTTTTTTTTAAATTTCAGGTAAATGAAAATATACCAAGCGCAACCACATCTATTTTTAGATCAGCTGTGCGAGCACTTCAAGACGAAGTTGAAGAACCAATAATTGTAAGATTATTATTAAAAATAATTCTAAAAATCATATAATAAAGTATTGTTGTTTTTTAAAATATTAGAATATCGGAACACCACCACCAAGAAAAAGATTGAGATTTGGAAGTGAATCTGATAACAAGATGGACAAGCTGCTGGATATGAACAAAGAAAAAATAATTATTTTGAAAGAAATTAATAATAATTTATTGTCCATATCTAAATCGTTAGAAATTTTAGCTGACAGTGCAAAAAAAAGAAATAATTAAATATATTTTAATGTAAAACAATTAAAGTGTTTATTTATTTAAAATAACTATTTAATTCCAATCAATACAAAATATAATTTTAAATTATGTAAATTGGTTCAGTATAAACCAAACCCAACAGTACACGGATTTCTTCATTGAAAATTCTTGATGGCGTATTATTATATATATATTCTTCTTCTGTCTCATCTAGGGGAAATGGTTCGTTATCTATTATTTCCACATTTTCTCGAATACACATATTGTGTAGGGCACCACATACAATTATTATTTTTGCAACCTTGGATGGTTCATAGCATAGCACCCTTTCTCTTATCAAGCAACGAAATCTTTGCTTCAAAACCCCAATACATCGTTCGACGCAGTTACGAGCACTTATATGTGTTCGGTTGTACAGCTTTTCTGCATCTGTGTTGGGATTTTACATTGGGGTCATTAGCCATGGTTGCAAAGGATTAATTAAATTTTATATCTAGAAGCCATGATGTTTCACCTCTAGCATGCTTATCTAATAAGTGGGTACGAATGCCACTTGTACTCCATATAGCACTATCACGTGTTGCACCTGGAAATTTGCTGTTCATTGACATTATTTGTAAGTCGTAATTGCAAATCTGAAATATAAATATTTAAAATACTTGTTAATAAATAAGATATAACTTTCTTACAATTTGTGTATTCATAGTGTGAAATCCTTTTCGGTTAACGAAATTCCATTCCTCAACTAATAGTCGCTCTATGTCAGTGGTGTTGTCGAGCCGGAACGCTCCGGAACGTCGTTCCGGTACTTCCTTTTTGGACAGGAACGCGTTCCGGAACTAAAGATGATTTCTGATAACGAGAATTGGCTGACGTATTAAAAAAAATTAAAAAGAATTGCTGATTTTTTTTCTAATTTTTGACGAATTTTTATATGTATTATCATAGACAAATAAAAGGGAAGATGTTCCATTTCAAATAAGAAAAGTGTGCACTTTCCTGATGAAAGAGCTTTTCTATTGCTGAGAGAGCTGCACTATTAATTGAGAATATCCATTAATAACCATAAAGTATAATTTCCACTTCATATTTTTAAATTTGTTACTATTTTACATCTTGAAATCTTGCAAAACGCAATAACTTTCATCTGAATCTTAACGAAAATTAAACATTTCCCAATCTGAAAAATAAACTATCTGAAAAGTCTGACCTGAAAAAACAAAATTGTAACTGCCTCCAAATGTGCAATTGATTTTTGTCATTCAAACAAAAATCAAACAGCTGTTTTCTTATTCAAATAGATCCGCCAACAATTTTATCCCTTTAATAAAATTTTCCTAGAAAAAACAACATTCTTATACTCGTATATATGTATGTACGTATGCTGATATTTCATAAATAAGAAAACCTGTAAAAAAGCGCAAACGCAAACAACTCGACCATTCTCCCATGCTCCCATCCATCCCTAACATTTTCTTTTCATTTAGTTTTACTCTCTCCAAATATGAAACTTACTCAAGTCTCTTGACAGTGCCACCGAAAATAATGATTTAGCGGGGGCAGCTTTCGTTTGGAGGAAGCTTAAATGGACGAAATAGGAAAGCTCTTTCATCAGGAAAGTGCACACTTTTCTTATATGAAATGGAACATCTTTCCTTTTATTTGTCTATGGTATTATTATAAACAAGGGTTTGGACCGAACCCGAACCGGAACAAAAAGCGGAACGAACCGACTTGTTTTTCCGAACCGTGAACCGGAGTCCGGAACGTTTTTTTTTCTGTATTGGTAGATGAAATTCCCTGTAGTTTTTACATTTCCCACCCTTAATGTAAGAACTTTAGTATGTATGTATGTGAGTAAATTTGGGACATGAGACCGCACAGAGCGGCCGCCTACCCAGGATCGGCCCTGTCAATATAATTATATATACGCGTTCCGGTAAAAAAAAAATTAGCACAACACCACTGCTTTATGTATATATGTTCCATCAATAGCACCTATAACTCCACTAAAACCAGTTTTTTCCATAAATCGTTGTTTGCATGAATTAATTTCTGCATTTGATCTTGGAAAATTAAAATATTTGCCCACAAAATATTTATATGCCACTTCTGTAACCTCTTTAACACATCTAGACATCATAGTTTGACTAATTCCTATATTGAAGTCTTGACCAATCCCTCGTTGATAGGAGCCTGTAGCATAAAATCGCAAAGCTGCTAATAACTTCAGTTCTAAATTAACAGCTGAAAAAAATAACAAATTTTGTTGAATAAAAATATAACAAAGAAAATTTTTTAAAATTCATATTGAACTGTATTTATTTACCTGTTGATCTCCGAGGTTGTTTCATGTATGGAATTATATTTTCCAAGAACTCATTAGCCAAGGAATGGTTTAATCTAAACAATTCGATGAAGCGTCTTTCCGGTAGATCAAATGCTAATTTTTTCTTTCTTAATAAAATCCTTTCCATCTTCAGCTTCTCGTTTTTTTTTATGCTGCTCATTTTCTACTTCACTTAAATACACGATACCTTCCATAATTATAATTTTAAAAACACAATTAAACTTTAAACTATTAATTTCAAACTGCGAATTAATAATAATAAACAAATTTTTTTTGTTGACACAATATTTAGCATCATAATGTCAAAAATATAGTTCAAGAAGTATTCTAACAGATGTCGCACAAAGCGCATAAAAGGGAATAGAGAAATATTTTTAAAGCTGCCAATGTGGTTATAGAATCAGCATATTTTTACACATTGATATCTCGCATTGACATATCTCGATGTCTATGTCAATCTCAATGTGCTTACGGAATCCCACGGCAGGTGGTGTAAAGCAACCTCTGTTGATTTACCTTTAGAGTAAGCGAACTGGGAGCTATGTAGAGGGAGGGAGAGCTCCAGTTTGCACATAATATGAAGGTCTAGCACCCTTTCCATTGTTTAAAAAAAAGAGGTTAAGCTGATAGGTCTGTACGATTTAGGCAGCTCGAGGGGTCTGTTGCCCTGTTTAGGGATAAAAACCACCACGACTTTCCTCCAGATGGTTGGAATGTATCCCCAATTGAAGCTGGCTCTAAAGAAGCAGACCAGGTTGTTGAGGATCACATCAAGGCCCTTCTGAAGAAGTGCCGGAAAAATTCCGTCTCCTCCGGGTTGAAAGGAGGCCACTGCCCATTTAACATTGTCACAGTCAAAGATATTCCCTGAAAGACTGCGGGAATAGCGGTCTGGGATGGTCCTATGACTACACCCAGGATCGAATGGATAAGCGGTCTGGAGGATTGATCCTGGAAAGTGCTTTCTGAGCAGGTACCTTAAGGTTTCCTTAAGAGGTGTAGGAGCCATCCTCCTTTTGAGAAGGCCCACCCCGTTGAAGGAATCTTTAGAAAGTAGCTTTTGGAGTCTAGTCGCCTCTGGTAGAGTCTGAATGCTCTCACAGTGTTTCCGCCTTTTGGAACATCTCAACTCCTTGTTGTAGGCTGTTAGGTGAACCTATATTCATCCCAATACCCGGTATGTTTTGCTCTATTGAACAATCTTCTAACGTCTCTACGCATTGCAGCTAACCTGTCATTCCACCAGGGCACCTTTCGCGATGACTGAAAGGAAGAGACAATGTTGCTGTCATGGTAGGAAGAGATCAACATATCAGTAAGCTGCGTGGCCGCATTCTCCAGTTCATACACTGAGCTGATAGAAGCCGCAAGCTGATCTGATTTCAAAGCCCCAAGCCCCTGAAACTTAGACCAGTTGGTTTTCTTAGGAACCAAAGAGGCGCGGATATGTGGAAGGCCCACAATGTCAAATCTAATGTGCAGATGATCCGACAGTGAGGCCTCGTCCAGAACACGCCAGTTTTCAATCCTGTCGGATGAAAGCCTCCTTTCTACTAGCAGTGATAAAAGTGGGTTTGCATCCTCTATTTGCAAAATCTATGTTATTCATAACAAGAAATTCTAGAAGACACTCACCCCTTTGGTTTACATCGGTACTCCCCCAGATGGAGTGGTGAGCATTTGCATCACAGCCGATGACGAATTGCCGGTTCAGGGAACCGAAGTTTAAACGACACCCCACTTAACCCAGATGGGAATGCCCTTAGCACCTATAAACTGGTTATGAGAAAAATCAACTCAAGCTCGATCCGGGCTGAGATGGACCACAGCAACAGTGTGCCGTAATATTCACACAATATGGACACCTTTGGACGCAAAGCGTTCGAAATCTCTTGTTCAGCTAAACAAAAAAAGAGATGACTTTCCTTGGCTCACCTTTCCTTGATGGATTGAGTGAGCTGCAAAATACTGGTGTTCGTGACCTCTGTCACTCCAAATGGCCTGAATTTTGGCATCACAATGTATCAATTTACCGTGTGGAGATTTTGTGGCGTATAATAATTCGATTACAACAAAGTGCAAATACTTCATGCTCTTACACAATTAGGATTAAAACAAATTCGGTGAGAAGCCTCTTTAGTGTGGTGTCAGTCCTTTAAAATAAAGACAGTTTTCAGTTAATTTACTTAAAAATTTCGCACTCCACGTACACAATAGTTTAATTGAGACCTTTTGAAGAAAACACATGAAGATATGTGATGCAGAAATATTGTTTTCTCTTTAAAACAAAATAGAAATCTTAAATGAAAGTAACTTTGATTTTGTAATTAAAATGCAAAAAAAATGTATGTATAATGTTCTGTTTTTATATTTTTATTATGTACTTATTTATTTAATTTTTGTTTTTGATTTTAGATTAGGTATTAAATATCAAACTTTATTTAACGCTCTATATGCAAATTAAGAAGCTCCACTAAATTAACTGAGTGAGTTTTTAAGCTCTTGAATCTGAAAAAATAGAAACCATTAAACAATCCTAAACCAAAAGTAACAAAAAACCACACCTCCAAATCCTTTTCATAAATCTGAGTCAGAATATTATCAAGGGTCTCTTGCATACGTTATCTTAATGTTGCATTCTGTATAGAAGAAAACTCTTGAGATTTCTGGGCTTGTTGCATCATTAAATTATCACACTGTCTGCGAAGCTCTTGTATTCTATTATTAACTTGATCGCGTGAAATTTGCGGCTCCGAAGAATCATTATCCTCGAAATCTTGCTAAAGTCTTATTCTGTTGATTCTAAAAATATAAAAAGCGACTTTCCACACCATCTCTAAAGGTATCGCTGTAGGGCGCGTTAACTAATTATTTGTAATGGCTGGTTTCCCCAATAGGCCTATTACCATTTTTATGAAATTAAAAAAAATACGCAGTGTAGAATTATGTAATACAAATATAAATATAAAAAATAAAAACAAATCTTCAAATTATTTTCATGCAACTATTAAATATATATATATGTAACTGTCTGGAGTGGGTGTGCCATAGCACGACGTCGGAAGATAAACACATCTCAGTAAAGGATGCGCAAGACTCACCTTACACAAAAAAAGTTAGAGAAAGGGGCAGAAAGAGGGTGGCTGGGCAGGCTTGACCGCCGAGGGTGATCGCCGAAATGTGAAGCATCCGCTGCACCGATCGTCGGCACGACGTACGGTGCGCAAACTATCTCGCCGGATGGGGTGGGGTTCGCGGTACAGGGATGCCGAAGGGTGACAGTTTAACAAACGAAGAACTCGTGCCTAAATACGAAAGAATACGTAGAGAGGCGGTGGCGGAATAAAAAAACCTACCGAGGCCAACAAGAGGGGGCCAGTAAACAGGGGAGAGAGATGGTCACCGGTTACGCTGCCATTTACAAGGGGGAACACAAAGTAACAATCTTGTTATAAATGGTAAGCACTTACCTTATTGAGGGCATCCTACGTCCTGGGGCCTCACCCCCCCCTAGTGCATCTTCAGCCGACAATCTTCCCGGGTTTATTAACTTCCCAGTATAGGAAGTTATTGTAATCGGTCCGAAAATCGAAATCGAAAATTTCAACGTATTTTCATCTTTCAAGGTCCCAGGAGCATTTTAATCAAAAAATTGGGAGGAAGTATGTGTGTGTGTGTGTGTGTGTATGTGCGTACGGATGTGGTCATTTTTTCCTGCACGATATCGCGCGAACCAAAACTGATATCGACTTCGTTGAGGTGTTGTTCGAAGCGTATTAACCGAAATATGATCTGAAAAGAATTTCATGAAATTCGGTCCAGCCGTTTTTTTGTTTGAGCGACGTAAGTGATTTTTGTACCTGCACGATATCGCCCGAACTACAAAAGATATTGACTTACTTGAGGTGCCGTTCGAAGCGTATTAGCGACAATATTATCTGAAAAGATTTTTATAATATTCGGTCCAGCGGTTTTTTGGTTTAAATGACTTAAGTGATTTTTGTACCGGCACGATATCGCGCGAACTATAAAAGATAGCGACTTAGTTGACGTGCCGTTCGAAGAGTATTAACCAAAATATGATCTGAAAAGATTTTCATAAAATTCGGTCGAGCCGTTTTTTTGTTTAAGCGGCGTAAGTGAATTTTGTACCTGCACCTTATGGCCCGAACCACCAAAGATATTGACTTACTTGAGGTGCCGTTCGAAGCGTATTAGCGACAATATAATCTGAAAATATTTTTATAATATTCGGTCCAGCGGGTTTTTGGTTTAATTGACTTAAGTGATTTTTGTACCTGCACGATACCGCGCGAACTAAAAACTATATCAACTTCATTGAGGTGCCGAAAAACATTAATACATCAATTTTATATACATTTTCGTCATCCTAATCTTGTAAGTGCGCAAATTTAGTTTGACATTTTAACGAAAATATTGATAAACAATTGTGACAAATTCTCGGTATTATGCATATATTCTATATTGCCTATTGTTCATTTATTATTAAAATATCCAATCATAATATTCAACATCCATCATACTGGGAAGTTGATCGTGTGGACCGAAAGGGTCGAACCCACATCCCAACTAGTTATTTCTGTGATTCATTAGTTGCGATTCGTAGTATATTTATGGTTTATTCAGCGTATATTTCATTTAGTTCATGTTATTTTATATTAAATTTTCAATTTTTTTTGTTATTATTATATGTGGTTAGTATTATAGTTATTGTTTATTCATTATGTGTTTAGTTTATTTCATTTTATTTTATATGAAATTTTCAATTTTTATGTTACTATTATATATATATATATATATATATATATATATATATATATATATATATATATATATATATATATATATATCTTACTAATATTATAAACGTGAATGTTTGTATGTATGTTTGTTACTCTTTCACGCAAAAACTA
Organism: Thereva unica; assembly: GCA_949987705.1. Classification (NCBI taxonomy): domain Eukaryota; kingdom Metazoa; phylum Arthropoda; class Insecta; order Diptera; family Therevidae; genus Thereva; species Thereva unica. The sequence continues at coordinate 129,374,164 of OX465281.1, forward strand.
CTGAATGGATTTTAATGAAACTTTACAATAATATAGCTCATATATCAGAATAACATATAGGCTATAATTTATAAAAAAAAATTCAACATGGCCGCCGAAAACTCAAAATGGCCATGCAAATTGTGTTCCGATTTCAATGAAAGTTGGTATATAGAAAGTTGGTATATAAAAATGGTAATTTTAGGAATTTTCACTTCATTTTAGTTTCAATAGCTTCATGTCCTACCTATTGTTTGACAAATGTAAAATTGTCATTAAATTGAATCATTACATTTAATGAAAATTTCAAATTTACGCAGCTGTCAAACAATAGGTAGGCCATGACGCTATTGAAACTAAAATGATCCATTGCGGCCGTCTCAAGAGGGCGGTGTACCACTTTCTTCACAACCACCTCGACATGGGTATCAACTGAAAGGGTATGATAAGTAGAATACAATAAGCAATGTAGTATACAAAATATATCTTTAGATCCATGGCGGCCGTCTCAAGAGGGCGGGGTACCACTTTCTTCACAACCTCCTCGACATGGGTATCAAATGAAAGGGTATGATAAGTAGAATACAATAAGCAATGTAGTATACAAAATATATCTTTAGATCCATGGCGGCCGTCTCAAGAGGGCGGGGTACCACTTTCTTCACAACCACCTCGACATGGGTATCAAATGAAAGGGTATGATAAGTAGAATACAATAAGCAATGTAGTATACAAAATATATCTTTAGATCCATGGCGGCCGTCTCAAGAGGGCGGGGTACCACTTTTTTCACAACCACCTCGACATGGGTGTCAAATGAAAGGGTATGATAAGTAGAATACAATAAGCAATGTAGTATACAAAATATATCTTTAGATCCATGGCGGCCGTCTCAAGAGGCCGGATTACCACTTTCTTCACAACCACCTCAACATGGGTATCAAATGAAAGGGTATGTTAAGGAGAATACAATAAGCAATGTAGTATACAAAATATGTCTTTAGATCCATGGCGGCCGTCTCAAGAGGGCGGGGTACCACTTTCTTCACAACCACCTCGACATGGGTATCAAATGAAAGGGTATGATAAGTAGAATACAATAAGCAATGTAGTATACAAAATATATCTTTAGATCCATGGCGGCCGTCTAAAGAGGCCGGATTACCACTTTCTTCACAATCCCCTCAACATGGGTATCAAATGAAAGGGTATGATAAGTAGAATACAATAAGCAATGTAGTAGACTCAATATACCGATTCATGGCGGCCGACGCAAGACCCATGTTCTTTGAGGCATTTCATCTGTGTAAAATTCATATCTCGAAAAATATTAAGTCAATGGATGGTTTTTATTGTTTACTATTGACTTATGGGTGCAGCGTAGGCGCACCGGGTCCCAGCTAGTATATATATATATATATATATATATATATATATATATATATATATATATATATATATATATATATATATATATATATCCTAGCTGGAACCCTGTGCGCCTCGCTGCACAAATAAGCCAATAGTATGGCGTGCGCCAAAACAATTGGGAATCTCAAAATCGATGGGCACTGAGAGTCTCAAATCCCGGGATGCAAGTACATTCGTAAAGAAAAGTGTAACTCCGTTCGTTTAAAAACCCAAATCACTTGCTCATTTATATCTCTAATCACAATTCAGCGGTCTCACTGCCACACTTGTCGTGGTCAGATGCTATGAGGGAGTGTTTTTGCCCGTAAATGAATTTCGAAGAAGAAATTACAATGCACGTCCGCTTGAACTTTATCCATACACGAAATTTTAATGGGTGTGAAATTGTCAGTTCGCCGCCTGTGCTTATATTTCCAATTCTTTTGGTACGCGCTATAGCTTCCGTTTATTTTGCAGTTGAGGTGATAAGAATTTTAATATACAGTAGGAGCCATTTTCGTATTTTTGATTCCGAATAATATCGATGCTATCGATTGAAATTTCGCTATTTGAAACGACCAAAAGTTGGTTTTTTCAATACTGTTCCATAGATGTGATGCTTTCAAGCATGCATCCGTTCAGCTCATTTGCAGGCTTTGATCGAAGTATACCAGGCAAAGTTGAGCAAGTAGTGTCAGAGCGCCTACCATGGATTAGGTTTTCCTCGGAAATCTTGAAAAGCCCTGTCATGCGCTTCGACCGATTTTTTATAGGCCATGGTGCATTCGCTCCAAAATAATAATTTTGCACGGATGTGGCAATACGGGAGTTTTTACTGATGTTACATGTAGGTGTTTCTCTCTGGTTCAAATTCAATAGGAACTTGGGTGCTCAATACACTAAACATCCACCATCAAGTAGCGTTGATGCAATTCCCGATGATGTCACACTTCACACTATGAATGGAGACAGTTAATACGTTCAATAAGCAACGTTTGGCAACATTGGGCGAACTTTTCAAACATTTAACGGCATGATAAAGAGTAATTTTTCCGTAAGAAATATGAAAAAAAATATGTCAGTAGGTATGGGGACGGTTGAGCCTGGGAACCAGGTCAAGGTCACCGCCCATCGAATCTGGGTCAAGGTCAACCACCTGTTGGAGGCCATGGATCTAGGTCACGGGGTCTACGACCGTGGGACTGGTTTGCTTGGGCGGGACCTGGGTCAGGGTCGGTCGGTGGCTTGGGATTCGGTGGGGACGGGCTCGGCTTGGGACTCGGTGGGGACGGGCTCGGCTAGGGACTCGGTGGGGACGGGCTCGGCTAGGGACTCGGTGGGGCCGGGCTCGGCTAGGGACTCGGTGGGGACGGGCTGGGCTGGGCTGGGGACCCGGTGGGGGCTGGTAGGTACTTGTTTATGCTGTGGCGGAAGCTATCGTCCGACACGGCGGCCTCTAGTTTGGTTTGCAGGTGCGGCGAGGGACTCGGCAGGGGCTTGGTTTGTCTGTGGGGGACTCGACAGGTGTGGAGTGGAAAGTGCGCATGACTGCAAAGCTGACGCGTGGTCATTTACCTCTACGCACTAATGGGCCGTTGTGGTGGAACTTTCACTCTGCAAGCATGCAAGCATTGGTTCCTATAGGAGCTCAAAGCGAAACCTGAAAAACGACTAGGGAGTGATCATAATAAAAACAATATGGTACTTGTTAAACATTTTTATTTTACTCTCTAAAACCGGATTTATTATTACACTCAGTTGTGAAATTCTGTTTTTAAATCTAAATGTATTCACTGCATACTGCTCCCATGGTCCTTTCCTGCTTTGTCTGTATGCGAAACTCCATACTACCATATATTTAACTTGTGGGTCTTCATTGAAACTTATTTTCTTCCTCATATCTGCTCGTGGAAATAATAATGAATTGCTAAAACGAATAAAATACCAGCTAAAAATTTCATAGTGTTAAATGTACAAAGTATCATTTTTGATTTAGGTTGTTCTGTAAGTGGTGCTAGCTGATCTTTGAATCGTCCGCATTCGTCTTTCCTATTAACATAGATACAGTGTGGTGAACGATGTCTATGATCGAAATCTACATCCGATGCACAACTCATAGCATTTATCTGCAGAGAACAAAAGTAACATTGAACACGGTCTTTAATGTTTGTGTAAAAAAATCCACTTTTCGCTAGCTGGTCTGCTGTATCTAAGTCTATTGCTAGATTATCGAATGTTTTCAAACGATCGTATTCTTGTTTCAAGTTTAACATTTTGAATGAGTGTAACAGGTTTTATATCACGTCTTTTATATTAATCCAAGTATTGTGTTTTGATGGAAAACCAAGCCACTTCACTAGAACTTGATTACCGCGTCTTTTTATAACCTTTTCTACTAAATATACATCAGGGTTTTTCACAGGAGCTATTTCTGGTTCATAGAATCTACCTTGAATTATATTTCCTTGGTAATCTTCGAGAATATATGTTGTCGGGTAAACAGGTTTAACTTCTTTTATTTTAAATATCTCTGTGGACCAATTAGGTGTATAGCCTTTTTCGAATACATGCTTATATCTACTTATACGGACAAAATCACCTTCTTTGTATTTAGACTTTGATTTTATTTTAGGTTGTTTATACACGGATAATAAACGTTTTTCGTTACGCGGCCCAACATCTACAGGTCTCATCTTAATCGTACGATGTTTTGTTGTATTGTAGTCATCTGTCAACTTGGTCAACATGCTAATCCAACGATAATTGCCATTCATGCTGAATTCTTTCCACATCATATTTTTCAACGTTCTGTTAAATCTTTCTACAATTGAGGCTTTCAAAGTACTGTAGCTGGAATAATGGTTTATTTCGTAATCTTTCATCAGTTGACGAAACGGTTTATTAAAAAACTCTTTTCCATCATCGGTTTGTAAGTTTCTTGGAATGCGTCCTGTATTAAAAATCGACTTCACTGCTTTTACAACTTCTGATGCCTTTTTAGATTTTAAAGGTCGTGTCCATGCATACTTTGAAAAGCTATCAATCACAGTGAGAAGAAAACGAAACCCATGATTTTCTGATGAGTAAGAACCCATTTCGACCAAGTCTGCCTGCCACAAATCATCTATACCTTTGGTAGTGACATGTCGACGTTTAAAATTTTTTCGCGCTGATTTATGCAGTTCGTTGATTATCTGTCTTCTGCTCATTGTACGGAATGTATAAATACCTGCGTTGAATGACCAGTTTATATACAAAGCAAGAATGATCAAGTTTAATCACCCATTTACAATGATGGTTGCGGGGCCTTCGGGATGCGGCAAAACAACCTTTATAAAAAATCTTCTTAATACTAATAAGGTATTTATACAACCGCAAATTAGAAAAATTATATGGTGTAATGCAGAACACGGTGCACTACCTACGGATATCAAACTACAAAATATTGAATATTTAAATGCTATACCGGAGGAGTTTGTAAATCACGTAAACGAACCAACGTTGATTGTTATAGATGACATGATGTTAAATGCATATAGTAAAGAAGTTTGTGAACTGTTCACTAAGGGGTCTCATCATCGTAATTTCTCAGTAATTCTTGTGACACAAAACGTATTTCATCAGGGAAAATTCAGTCGTGATATATCGCTCAATTGTAAATATCTTGTTGTATTTAAAAACCCCCGGGATAAAAGTCAATTTACACATCTGGCCCGACAAATTTACCCAGAAAATAGTGTAGAACTTGTGAGAATATATAAAGAGATAACTCAAATGCCTTACGGGTATTTGCTAATTGATTTAACTCAGGACATTAACGACGTCTTAAGATTTCGAACTGATATATTTAATAAACACTTTGTAACCTGTTTTTGCCCGCAAAACTCTTTAAATGGTAAGAATGGCGTCACGAATGAAACGATTAAGGGAGAACAAGCATATGCTATATGTGCTTAAAAAGGCTAAACCAAATCTAAGAAAGTCCATCATACAAAATGCTGACCCTGAGGTTATAAAAACTCTTTGTGAAATTACGCTCAACACCTTAAAAGGTAACCACATGCCGCATGGAAATATCTACAACTCACTGTGTAGGTATAAAAAGGACATGCGTAAATTGATTTGCGCAAAGAGATCTGTTGCTAAACAGCGTAAAATACTAGTGCAACGAGGAGGTTTTTTACCAGTTTTATTAGGAAGTGTACTATCAGGAGTTATCGGTTCATTAATTGAAAAATATGCATAGAAATAATGGACTTAACAAGATGCTACTTCTGTCGCCAGAGGTTTACAACAGGCTTAAAGATGAAATTGAAATGAACGCAAATCAGTCCATTTTTGATAGAGCAATGAATAAAATACTGCAGAATAAAGACATGAATGATTCAGAAAAATGGTATAGCTATCGAAATCAACTAATTTCATTTTTAAATCACAATCGGAAATCCAAACGAACGTTGGATAAAGAAACAAATTTATACTTGCCACGTGAACATAATGTCAAACAAAAAAGTTTAAGAGATAGTACCACACAAACGAAAATTATTTTTAAAGATGATGTGTTAACACAGACTTCACCACCACCAGCAAAGGATTTCATAGCTGAAGAAGAAGTCTTTGAAGAAGCACATAACATAACCCCACCAAGAAGATCTTTATCACCAGCCGCTAAAAGACGATTATCAGCTAGCGGAATAGCAAAAACTCTAAGACCACCACCAAAATTACTAAGAACAACAGCTCCACCTAATGCACGTGAAAAGGATTATAAAATAATCACAGCTGAGGATGGTGTAACTCAGTATACTGTACCTGCGGCTATGAGTCCCGATGAAGCTAGCGAACATATAGACGAATTAGAACAAAGTGAAAAACAAAAAGCAGCCCAGAAACAGTCTATATTAATACCCTCTCAGCTAGAATCTGGTCAATATATGCTTTCATTTCCTTTACGCAAGCTCGGTACTAGACAGAGTGAGCGTTTGAAGACTAAAAAGGATAGACCTGCAAGTACTTCTGACATTCCTTGGGAAAGACTGTAAACAATGCCGGTGGAAATAAAAGAAAATGATTTTTATGTATGCCTTTTGAGTAATAACTCTATGCAATTTTACCCAGAAAATACGCTATCGGCTTTTACAAATGCGCTTGCGAAACCATGCAAGTTTCATGGAAACTGGCGTGTTGGAATAACTGAAATTGCATTACCAAATTTTGAAATAACAAAACGTGCAATCTCCAACAACGGGGGAAATGTGCGTAAACGAGTGAGGCGTGAATATGACCAGTTAAAGGAAACTAGAAAGCAACATCAAAAGGATTTTAAAATACTTAGCATCAAAATAAATGAAAATGTAAAACTTGAATGGACACCAGAAAATCTTGAGCAAGTTAGTTACAGACCTGGACAAATAAACCTTTCAGCATTTTTATTAACATTTTATAATGCAGTTACACCTTCATGGTATACCATGTACTTGAATGATGTTAAATCGAAAATGTGGAAGCGCTTAGAAGATGACCACTTTAATGAAGTTATCCCTGAAATAAAGTATAAGCAGGAGCCAGACGAATACATATTGCACATATATCAAGGAAAAAAGACTTCAGAAAACGTTGTGTTGAAATATAAGAACTATGAATCAATTGAAGATTTTGTTGATGATGTATTTGGTCAAGTTCCTAGGAAGAATAGAAAACATCCTGTTTTGAAGAATACAATAGACAATTATACACATCCAACGGCTAGCATAAAAACAGCTGAAAATAAAGAGAAAAAAGGTAGTGAAAAGAAGCATGATATATTCGAACTCCGTTTAGAGGAGTTGGGTGTTACGATAAAAATAAAAAAACCACTACCCTCACACTTGAATGTTAAAGATCTCATGACATTGCTTTTAGCCAATTTACACTTTGACGATAAACAACTTAGCGAAGAAGAAAAACATAAGCGAATTATTGAAATTAAAAATACAATTTTTGAAATATTGAATAGACTAAAGAAAGATTCACTCAAAGCAAAGGCACCCGAGCAACGGAAAATAACTAAAAACAGTGAAATTTTGCAGGTCCCATATGAAAAACAAAGCTCGGGCGAATTTTTATCTACACCAGTACCTATTAATACAAACATAGATAATCTGTCAAACTTCATCACAGATGTATTTCTCCAAACACCTGAAAACAAACGTAATCCTGATGCCTTGTTGACAGAAATAAAAGAGTCATTTGACACTGCGGGCTTACGCCAAGAGCACATGTCAATAATGGAAAAAATTAATTCTCTTGATACAACAATTAAAGAATTGATGTTGCGATTACCAAGAAGTACACCGGAAACTGTAAAAGATTGCCCTGAGAAAAATATAATACATATATACACTGATATTATACAACCTAGAGCTATAGGCGACAAGCTAATAAGATATCTACGAATAATACCGATTCAAGGGTGTGGTACTATATTAAGATTTGAGCATGTAGAATACTGTCCTATTGAAAAAACTTTTATTGAAAGTATTTCTATAAAAATAACTGATCATCAAGGGGAGTTAGTAGACTTTAAAACAAATTATATTCCTACATATGTAATGCTTCATTTTAAGAGACAATAAAAACTATAAATATTTGCACAACAGGCTGTTCTTGCATAGTATAAATAGAATTACGAGATGGATTCCTATTATACACGTTATTATTTAATACAAAGCGGCGGCGGTCTGTCAGATATTGGAGAACTATATCGTGGTCCACTTATTTATCAACGTGGAAGAGGAATTGGTAGCTTCTTCAGTGCATTATTTCGACACTTAAAACCTCTAGCTACATCAGGATTAAAAACATTAGCACAACAGGCTGTAAAAACAGGACAAGCTATAATACAAGATAAAAACATCAACAACAAATCAGTTAAAGATATTTTAAAGGAACAAGGTCGAGTTGCTGTTCAAGATTTAGCTCAGAAAGGTATAAATAAACTGTTTGACGGTATGAGCGGTGCAGGTATAAAAAGACCCAACCCGTTTACAACTTTACATTTAAAACCAGCTGTTAAACGCAAGAGACGTGGAAAAACACCTAAACACACGAGAAATTGCAAAACTAAAAATCAAAGAAAAGGAATAACAGCAAGGGTTTTAAAAACAAAACGAAAGATACGTAAACGTATACTGGACATATTTGATAAATAATGTCGTACAAAGAATGCATGAAATCGGAACTGGATCTTTTTTCCACACCACCAGTTCAAAGCAATATTTTGAAAACAGAAGAAGTAGCATATAAGCCAATAGCCTCACTCGACAACTCCTCCGTTCTAGAGTTTGTAACTTTGGGTCATGGAGATACATACCGTGATTTATCTAGCATATATCTTCGTTTAAAATTACAATTAATCAAAATAAAAGATGGAAAAGAAGAACTTTATTCAGATGATGGTGATGCACCAGGTTTAATAAACAACATTTTACACTCAATATTTCGACAGTGCACTGTATATTTGAATGGAAAACCAATTGCTCAAACCGACCACAATTACAATTATCGCGCTTATATTGAAAATTTATTAAATTATGGCAAAGATGCTGCATCTACCCATTTGGAGTCGGTCGGTTGGTATCTTGACAAAGATGACACGGAAATTGCAGATATCGATAAACCCGTCGCTGAATTACATCAAGGCTATTTAGATCGTCAGAAACTTTTTAATAAAAGTAGTGTAGTTGAATTGATGGGAAAAATCCATACTGATTTGCTTAATCAAGATAAGTTGCTATTAAACGGTGTCGATTTACGTGTAGTTTTATCACTTGAAAAACCAGAATTTTATATTTTATCCAAGGACGGGACCGACTCACCACAATTAAAAATCTTGGATGCAACCATGTACATGAATCACGTGACAGTTAATCCGAATATTTTGTTAGCACATGAGACAGTTCTACAGCGTTCAAATGCCATATACCCATACAAGCGAGTTGAAGTTAAAAGTTACACTATTCCAGCAAACACATTCACACTTTCACTGGATAATATCGTCATCGGACAGTTACCGAACCTAATAATTTTTGGAATGGTGGACAATGATGCGTACACTGGCAGAAGAACAAAGAACCCCTTCAACTTTAAACATAACAACATTACCAGATTCAATTTATCCGTGAATGGTGTACAGATACCAAACCAACCTCTCGAATTTGACTACTCAAAGGAAAATCCAATTAGTACACGCGGATACAATACGTTATTCAGAGGAACAGGTATTCATTACTTCGATAAAGGTCATCAAATATCCAAGACATTATTTGACAAGGGATGTTTTCTTCTCGCTTTTGATTTAACAACAGACAATTCATATAACGCGACTTGCGGCAATTTACTAAATCAAGGGACGGTACGAGTTGAAGGAAAATTTAGAGACGCTTTAAAAAATAGTGTGACATGCATTGTATATGCTGAGTACGATGGAAGCATTGAAATTGACAAGGATCGAAATGTTTACACCAACTTTTAAATCTATATAAGACGGATACTTTCAACAAACTGTTAGTTGACAAATTGCTTTACTATAGTAACAATGAGCTGTTTAATTAATGCGGAATACTTTTGCGGAGGTGAATTTACCTTCTTTAAAAAAGTCTCTTTAGCTGGATTCACTGTACAAAATAAAACGTTTACAAAGGAAATAATTTTTAAATATCCAACATCTAGTTTGGAATGCAATGAACAACAATCAAGTAAATTTGGTAATCTTGAACTAAAACGTATGGATGAAGACCTTATAAAAACTCTAGCGAAATTTAAGACAATCTTTGTTCGTGGTACATCAACTAAGGAGTTTATAAATAACTATGTTACATCTCTCACCAAGGTCATTGACTTAGAAGCAGCATTTACCTGTGAACAAGAATGAACACGATCGAACTTGCCACTGCATTGACAAATAATCGTGTAACAAACAAAATTTTTAGAGGAGTCTTCCCATGCGACCATCTACCACAAAAAATAAAAAAACCAGCATGCGTCATAGCTAATACAGATCCATCACATAAAGGCGGAACTCATTGGGTTGCATTTTATTTCCCAAAACAAGGTCCTGCAGAGTACTTTGACTCATTTGGAAGATATCCCACCAATAAGTTTTTTCAAAGATTTCTTTTAAATAATTCAAAGACTTTTTTAAATAATAAAAAACGTTTGCAAGGACAATTTTCATTAACCTGTGGACATTATTGCTGTGTATTTTTATATTCTCGATGTAGAGGAAAGAGACTAAAGAATTTTTTAACACAATTCTCCTCGAGCGATTTCAGTTTAAATGATAATAAAATAATTAATTTATATATGAAAAACTTTACACAAAGTGGTGGGGATTTTTGTAACCAATCTTGCAAAGCTGAAATCAGTACTATAAAAACCTGAACCCACAAAGTATGAATATTCAGTGTGCAAGTTTATTTGGAGTAACATGGAGCCATCACGTAGGAGACAAAGGATCGGAAAGGCTAAGCTGCCTAAATGTGAATCCGTTCCAGGAGCAGCCGCAACAACAACATCTAACAAGAAGAAGAAGAAGCTGTCCAGATGTGTAGCAGAAGTACCCGGTGAAAATCTTTTGTTAAATTACACGTACCATCTAGACGATTGCCATAACAGAAAAGTTATACTTGGGTTTGATACATCATCATTCGAGGCCAAAATAGTGTTTCATCAACATGGCCGTTTTCCTGTTTCAACAACATACCCTGGATGGACAACCGTTTTTTCTTATCTGTGTAACTTGCAAGGTCAAATCGAACTATTACCACCAAACCAGGAGGCGTTAAAGCAGGAACATAAAATCCCCATTGGCGGTGGCAGCATCACTCTAAGACAAACGGAACTTTGTAAATTATTTGAAATGCTGAAATTTTTAAATATCGTTATGTACCACAACAACAATGCTTCTGATAGCGTGAAGGAGTTTTATAAAAAGTATGTTGAAAAATGTAAGGAAAAAAATATATTAACATTACCATGTGAAGATTTCTTTATACCATCTCGTACCTCATACATTCATTTGAATTATTCACGGTTGTTTTATGAGATACCTTTGTATTGTACTGTTAATCTTGTTTTTGATACGATAAATTTCTAATAAATAAATAAAACTAAAAATATTTTTTTTATTTTAAAACCTTTTATTCACTAACATATACAAATATATATTAACACAGTTTTGTACAGCACAGCGCATAGTAGGTAACTTTCCGTGAATCATACAGAACGACTCAAAAGCTTGCAAGTTGCGTAGCTTTGGAATTTCAAGTAGAATTATTTAGATTCTGGAAGGTATTTTTGGATAAATTTCCTCTTTTCAGGTCCTTTCACATAAATAGTTAAATTTGAATAATTTGCCAGTATGTGGGGCAATTCGTTGTAATCAATATTTCCTCCATTCCATCTTAATCCATTTATTTTGTTAAAGTTGAAATCATCTTGCCAACGAGCTCTTGGTGATAATTCATTGTACGGATATGGGGACTTAAAAAAATACAACTCTGGTACAAGTGATCCATGACGTAAAACTACCAACTCCTTAGCAAACAACTGATAATTATTTCCACTGACAAACTGAGCATCTATAATAACTGCTTTCGGATTCATGACTTTTAGTATTCAAATGAAAACTCTGAATGATTGTTAAATACTTATTTTAAGCTCTTATATATAATTCCTTGACATATAACTCGTTTCCACACCACCCATGAGGTAGAGTTTTTGGTGCGTTTTTTTTAAAATGTGGTATCCCCTATAGGCCTAGTCCACGAAACTTATTCATATATATCTCTCTGTTGTTGCTATTGCCACTCAAACAAACACATTTTCTCATCTTTTCTGTCTTTTAAACCCATATGGTAGTGAGCTGTGATCTTCCAGAAATCTTCGTTTATTTGAAGTCACTTTATATTTTTTTATTTCTGGAACTGTTACTACCTCGTGATCTTTTGTGCGTCGAATATTTTTGGATAGAATGGGGATATGGTCTTCCCTGTTGTTATTTAATATCATATTTTTAATTGAATCAAAATTTACATGTTGCGAGGCTTCATAATTCAAACAGATTCCCTTTACTTTACTCTGAAACTTGATGGATCCATCTTTTGTACAATAAACTGCGTATGCATAATTTTTAGGGCCTCCACTTGCAAAAATCTTGATATAACTTCCAGGCCCGTAGCTTTCTAATTCATCGGTCATATCTCCAATGAATTCTCCTGTTGGTGGGTCGTATTCTCCCTCTCTGCTAATATATATGACGGAATCCGTGTCATAATATAAAACTCGTTCTCCTAACTGCTCCAAATAGCCAAACAGCTTAAGTCGTGCCTGGGTAGTGGTGTAAGACGCTATTGATACGTTAACGGTTCCCAGAGATTCTGCAGCTTCTTCTCTGTAACTCCAGTTCACAATAAGCGTTTCTTCATTGATTGGGAAAAGATGTTGTACTTCTACTGCCGGATTGATTATCAGCTGATACAATTCTCCCGAGCTGTTAATTATACTGGTCTTCGGTTGGTTTTCTCGCTGTCCAAACTTTCCCCAAAAGGAGTTTAAAATTAGCTTAGCTAGCGATCTTAGTCCAGGATTCTTGTCAACTTCTGAATACTCTAGTTGTACACCTTCATTTTGTAGAAATTCCTCTAAGTATTTCCTCTTTTCCGCTTCATTCGAAGTGCATTTGCTGGGCCATCCTGATGCTTGCTGTTTCATTTTAATAAATTTGTTCATCATTGAAGTGAATAGACCACCTGAGAGGGTTGATTTGTCGTACATCTCAGTTTCATAGCTCCATATTTCGTATATATTCAGCATTTTGTATCCTCTGCTTAGGGCCATTTTTACCTCGTCAATTACCCAGGTTCCTTTTAGAGCTCTCTCCTCATCTATATGTGAGCATTCTGGGTGCTGGTTTTTCTCTTCACTACATCTATAGCACAATGGGAACATTAATTTATTATTCTGTTTAATCGGTAAAACGGGATGATACAATTCTTCAGGTGGTAAAATCTTACATTTAATTAGTCCCTCTATTTTATTTAAATCAACTTTGGAGCATGCATCTGTTCCGACAAATAATTCAGGATGACCAATTGGAAATTTCCCATACTTGCAAACCCATGGATACAATGAGCATACATCTATGTATTTTATTTTTTCACCTGGCTTGCATTCGTAATGTGTATAAGCATTACCTGTCCGACCTCCATAAAAAGCATCTCTAGGATTCAAAGGTGAATTTGCTAGTAACGGATGGTTTCTTAAAGCGTAAATGTCTTTGTTCGTATTCATTAGCTTACGAAAATCACACTCCCACATCTCAATGACCTCGTATCCATAGGAACGTAAACGCTGTGTCTTTGCGGCTGTTACTTCATATCGGTGATTTAGAGTATCGCTTCGGTCATCATGAAGAGGTTGATCACGATTATGTTTTAAACATGTGGGATGTCCATGGTAATAGCAGCCATGGAATTCAAAAATTTGATTAGTCTCTGCACAATAGCCGTCTACTTTTACTCCACTCAATACAACTTCTCTTTGTTTGGCAGCATGTGTAATATTAATTCTCCTGCTCTTTTCTTCCGATATTAACCACTGAATTGCTACTGTTGACTGATTATCGGCATTTCGATATCCCTTCCTTGGGATAATACCGATCGTATTCGGTCTAAGATAATTGCGTCGAAAAACCAGGTTGCATGCGGAGGCAATAGTTGTCGCCTCAACAAATGGATCCACTTTACATTCTGTTAACATCAATTTTCTGAATTTTAGGCATGCTTCAGTCAAAATCTGCACATCGCTAATGCAATAGTCGACAATGTCACGCTGCATATTGAATTCATCATTTTTATGTAGATCGTACCATTTGAGGAAGCTATCACGATCTTCGGTTTTCATAGAATCAGGGCTATAATATTCAGCAGGTGGTAGTAATCCAATATATTTTTCATTTTCGATTGTATTAAATAGATGAGGGAAATACCCTTTCTTGAATACGGCTGGTAAATCAAAGGCCTTTGGTAGTTGCGATAGGCTCATAGGAAAGTAATTTAGTGAGTCAATAAATTTTATATTGGCCAACTGCATCATTATAATTTTCGTTCCTCGCATTATTAATTCGGGTTTCAGGTCTGTTTTTTTCAGAATGTAATTCAATATGAATTGATGGTCAAACGCCTGACCATTATGAGCTATGACTACTACCTTTTTAAATTTCTTTCGGAACTCCAACAAATCTTTCAAAAACTTGCTTACCACACTTGTTTCATAAATCTTCAATCGAAATCCACATTTTTGACAAAAACACAACTTTTCTATATCAATGCAGAGTTCACAACGCTTCGCAACTACACATAAATTTGGCTCGTGCAACTTTATTTCTCCAACCGATTCTCCTTCTATATACTTTTCCCCTACAACTTTCTCCTGCCTTGTTTCCAAGTCGTAAAAGACGAAAAGAGTATCTTTTGTTGATGGTGTTCTGATATCTGGTTGAATAAAACAGAAGTGTCCTTGTTCTACATGTTTATCACAGATGTTGCAAAAATATTCATTACATATATGAGTTTTGTCTGCTTTATATGTCTTTAGACAATCTCTGCATTTATTTACTATTTCGCAGACACTTTTCTTATTTAGAGACCCTGAAGCTTTGTGATTGTTGAAGCAACATTCTCCTCTAAAATGGCGATTACAATCTTTGCATAATTTCTCAGCCAAGTCTTTTGTACATGCAGGAGCTTGTTGACAACACGGACATGTTCCACCGCATCTGTGTTTGTTTTTTTGATTGTACGGTGTATGACATTCCTCACAATAATAGCCACAACAAAATGTAGCGGTTAGCGAAACTATAACGTTATAATGATTGTTGTGGTACAACAAATTTAGATGTTTTCCTGCACTCTGTCCTTTAAAAATCACATCCCTTCCTTTGGCGCCATATCTATACACTGTAATCTTGTAGTAGTCTTGCAAATGTTCCTGGAATTTTTGAAGCTCTGGAATTCCTGCACCTCCATTTGGAATATCTATTTCACAATCTTTCATTAACTGCATAGCTCGCTGAGTTTGTAATTGTTCAATATCCTTCCTTACTTTGGCATACTCGGGCTCCCTATTCACATTGGACATGGCAACAACCAGAGCACGTGGTAAGCACATATTATCCTCATTTTTTATAACTACAATTCCCCTCCTTTTTGCACATTCCTCATCGAATGTGTTGTATTTCCTTGTTCTATCATTTCCTCTCCCTTGTGGCAGTCTAACGGTGGTAACATTTAAGCAGAACGTGTCTGTACTTAATCCATTGGAATTGCTTTGAAAAATTTTTCCTATCATATCCCAAACATCACTTGAATTAACTGTGGATGCCAATCTATAGCTTAACCACCCTGGACCTCTCTCCATGAAGGTGGCTCCACAAAAAGTAAATCCAACGAAATCTTCGGGCTGAACTCCTAGTAGTGCATGCTCGACAATATCGTCAACAGCTCTTTTGAACCATTCAATTGGGTCTACATTGTCAGGAGGGTTATTAATTTTAAAATTAATTTTTCGGCCTCTCACTTTAAAAGCCCTGATATACGTTATCACATCACTCGTGATCGTATATTTGCTCATTTTTTCAATAGAAATAAAAAAATTAATTGTAAAATAATAATAATTTATTTTTAAAATTTTATTTATTTTTAAATTTTATTTATTTATTTTTTTTAAAATTTTATTTATTTTTTTTATCTCTTTTTTAAAGAAGAGCTTTTCTTCTACAGTTAAAGCTATCCTTTCGATACGCTTTAACTGTGAAATTTCTCGTCTGAGGTGAACTTTCACACCTCCACGTTTATATCCACCTCCTTTTTGTTGTTGTTGATAATCTTTTTTTTTAAACAAGTCTGCAATGAGCAGAGGTGCTGGTCCTTCTGCTGACTTCTGACGCTGCTGTTGCTGTCTTTCCTGGTATTCCTTTAAGGAAATTTTTCTTCTACCAGGTTGTTGTTGTTGTACCTGTTGTTGTTGCTGCTGCTGCACCTCTTGTTGTTGCTGAACCTGTTGCTGGTGCTGCAACCAATATCTCCTTCTACTATCTTCTGCTGCAAACCACGGCTGCTGTCTTTCCTGGTATTCCTTTAAGGAAATTTTTCTTCTACCAGGTTGCTGCTGCACTTCTTGCTGCATCAAATCTCTCCTCCTACTATCCTCTTCTGCTGCAAACCACGGCTGCTGTTGCTGCTTTCGGTTGTAATCTGGAGGCCACTGCTGTTCCTGTTGCTGCTGTAGCCGATTTCTCCTTTTATTCTCCTCTGCTGCTGAACGCCACCACGACTGCTGTTGTCTGTTGCTCCCTGCTGATGCAACTCCCTCCTTGCATTTATGTCTTATTGTCGACACTAGAAAAACAAAAGTCGGTCAGAACTAATCTGGCAAAAATTTGCCTCTGATTTCAGTTCGGCTAAGAAGCCTCTTACTGTGTTCTGTTTAATTTGATTTTCTGATTCCCAATCTCGAGTGCATGCGTTTATATACACAAATCCCCTTCATTTTTGCATAAGAAAAGCAAGTCCCTACCTTTTAATAATAATTCAAGGCAAGTGCAGTTACTTTGTAGTAAAATTACATAGGAAATTGCATTGCATTGCAAGATTATTTCATCATCATTTAAACCCGTACCTTTAATAATAATTTAAAGCAGGTGCAGTTACTTCATGGTAAAATTACGTTAAAAAGAGAATGCATATGCAATCAGGTACTCTGTATACCAACTAGTAAAATGTCTAGTAGAAATGGTAGGGGTTTCTGTGTATATATAAACCCATGCACTCGAGATTGGGAATCAGAAATCAAATTAAGCAGAACACAGTAAGAGGCTTCTTAGCCGAACTGAAATCAGAGGCGAATTTTGCCAGATTAGTTCTGACCGACAATAAGGCATAAGTGTAAGGAGGGAGTTGCATCAGCAGCAGCAGAGACAATAAGGCATAAGTGTAAGGAGGAAGTTGCATCAGCAGCAGCAAAGAGCAACAGTAGAGACAGTTCGAGCTTGAAATAAAGAGGTAAGAATTTGGTAGTGACTGCCTAATTTAAATTATTTATTTAATAAATTTTTTTTCTCCTTAGATCATGGATAACTTCGAAATAGAAAGGAAGCAGTCAAGCAGCAAAGGTGTAAAAAGGCGAATTTTAGATGGAGAAGGAAGGATGGGTGAAACCAGCAGCAGCAGCTACAAAAGAATTAACCACAGCAGCATACTCCCCATCGCGGTGGATGACGATGATGGTGATGAAGAGGAGAAGATTTTGGAGGAGATCAACAGATGCAGATACAAAAAAAGTATGTCTTTAAAAGACATGAAAGTGGATCATCTTTACCGGGTGCATGATGTTCGGCGAATAGAAACGCCGTTCGGGAAGAAGGTGGTGGCGGAGCTGGATGAAGGAAACATATACCTTCCGGTTAGGTATAACAACCTCTCTGATAGAGGAATAAATTTATTAAAAAATAAAAAATATGGTGTAGTGAATTTGGGAGAAAAGGGTAATACCTTTGATCTCATTTTCAAAAAAATTGTAGTAGAAGAAAATATATTCTTATAAATACATATGTAAAAGTATAAAATTTGTTTTATTTATTTTGATGTTTTATTTTTTATTTTTCAGCTTATTATTGTAAATAAAATAAAAAATAAAAAATTGTAAAAAAAAATGTGTTTTTATTTTTCAAACTATTATTATTTCAGCGAAAATTTAAAAATAGCATGTCAACTTGACTGTTGACAACAAATTTTGGTATATGGTACTTATGCCAATTAATTATCGTGGGCTGAAAAATGTGTTTTTAAATACATATTGCTAATGGAAATGGTCTTTATTTTTCATTTTCTTAGGCTCTTGCAGCTGCACATGTGCACGTTATTTTCATCGGCTCACTGAGCCGCAAGATCTAAAAATAGAATTTCACAACTGCATATGTACAGAAATAATCCAACTCCATTCAACTGTCGTCCTGGTCAAATTGGCTAAGGCGTTGGTTTTTCTGTTAGCGATTTGCGTGGCG